>JARHVA010002755.1:872500-2202500 GCA_037957365.1 Torreya grandis | reverse complement strand
ATATATATTATTTATAATTATACTTATATATATATATATATATATATAGTTTTTTATTATTTATAAATATAGGTTATTATTTTATAAAAATATTAAACTGTGAGAAAGGTGACATTTTTTAAAATATAAATTAATATTCTACTCTAAAAAATCATAAAAATATTATTAAAATAGTAATTCAAAATATATAAAATATTATAATTTGATTTAAAATGTCATATTTTAAATATTATTACATAATAATTGATTGCTTAATCTCATGGAATCTTTTAGTTTAGGGTTGGCGATGGAGCGTTAGTAGCTATAGTGGTGGCAAAAGTCAAAGCATGCTCAGGATATGAAACTTTTAGATATCATAGGCCCTTTTCAATGACTTTATAACTTTTAATGAAGATCATAGGGACTTGTTTTGTTAATAAAGAAAGTGAATAAGATTTGAAGGAATTGAGATTGTTTGAGGAGTGAGTTGGAGGATGACTAGTTCTTAATCAGGTAGGGGTAGAAGTAGGGTCTGTATACACATAATATTTTAAAAATTTATCTCTTAATAATGATTTATCTCTTATAATAACCTATTGAATATCAATATCTCTGAATGCATACCCTAAAGGATACACTTGGAAAGGGGTTGGTATAACTTTGGTACTTCTAAAAGATTGTTGGCCCCTATACCTTTACCTCAAACCAATACCATATACTCTTATCTAATTATTTAAGAATTAAAAACCTATTTATACACTCCTTAAGAAATTCACCAACCAAAATAGCCCCTACCTAATCAAAAAATCCTTTTCACTAATTTTCCTACTACGTCGACCAAGTCGACCCTATTATGGTTTAACACATGTTATAGAACTATGTCATCCCAAGCTAACATATTTTGAGACCTAAAAAATCTATTTCTTACCTAATAAAGTTGAGTGGGATATAAATACCATATTAATTTAATTTATAAATAAATTATCATTCAAATACACATCATTATTGGTTGTAAATCTTCTTATACAGTCAATAGGAAGTTTTATTACTTAGATTTTTACCTTGGAGAAGTAACACTTGTCTTGTGGAGGTTTTGGATACATAGTATAAGTCTTTTAGCCTAGATATGATTTATCATTTTGATCCTTATAATCCACAAAAACATCTTTCAAATCACCATTTTCCAAGGGAAATATTTAGGCATAACGATTTCACTTCAGCAAGGTAAGTATATTCCTAGCCCTTCATATTTTGATAAGTAGATGTTTTAAAGATAATAGATTGAATTTTATCTCTCCTTGATTATATTATTTCTATGTTATATTATATATAATTTACATTTTTATTATCTTCCCCATTTGTGGCACAAGCTTTGGTGAGTACTAGATTAGCTTGTATATTAATTTATTAGATTAGCTTATATGTTTATTTAGTAGATTAGCTTGTTTATTATTATTATAATCACAAGAACTAGCTAGGGTTATCAATAAATGGAATTTGACTAGAGGCCTTGGAAACATCTCCTTTACCATTGTGTGATAAGATATCTCTTGATGTAGGTTTAGTGTATCCATTATTGGTCATGACCTCAATATAAAAAAGTATTTCCAAACATATAGTTAGTTTATTACCTTTTTTGAGCTTGATTATTACTAAGTAGGATAAGTTATAGATATATATTATTTCACTTACATATAGGGTCACCATTAAAGTTTTTTAATGGCCAAGTTTTATAGCTTCCTAGACATTACTCTAGTTCAACTGGGTTAGGTAAGGCCACCAAAGGCACTTTTTTTATGAAATATATTTTGATCTAGGACAGAAGGAAATTACTAAAGTTAAACCTATTCAATCATTAAAATATAGTATTTTTATCTCATTTGGGAATGAGGTACTGGAAGAGGTCATTGAGAATGCAAACTTGTTCACTTCTAGGGGTTTGATTTCTAGATTTGATCATTTTTGTCCAAGCCTACCTACTCTACACACCTGGGTCTCAGATTCATAAATGCCTTTTATGGAGGACAACTTATAGATACACCAATGTGATAGGGGTTTATTTTTTGTGGTTTTCTATTATCATAATTACCATGATAAGGTGTTTCAATACAATATGATTTTGGGACTAGCACTTTATTTTCATGAAACCCTAGTTTCTAGATTTCAATCATCTTTTGGAAACTCTCTCCACCATACTTGTTTGGGTTAGACTACATCATCTTCCACTACATTTTTGGGATGATTCTTATCTTTCATCTATTAGAAATGAATTTGGATATTTAATGGTATTATATTCATCTACATCAAAATTCAATCACACTACCTTTTCATGGATTTTGGTTTATATGGATGTTTCTTAGGTCTTTCTAGCCATGATTAAGCTAAAATTAAAAGACCAGTGTTGGATCCAAACCCTTGATTATCAAAGGCTTATGTTTATATGCCAAAAATGTTTTAAAAAATAGAATGTGGCCTAAGAATATTGAAACTCCAAGTGAAATATGGAATCCTCTTAGTATAAGGATGTCCTTCCCTCACACCTTATGTTTTCCATAGCTAATGCTCTAGAATCACTTACTACAAGAAATGAACTTAATTTTTTGAACCAAGATACATCTATGTTTTATTCATATAATTTTGAGGAGAGGACATTAAATAATACTAGAATAAATGGCTCACAAGCACTAGTTGACAATAAAAAATATTTGTAAGACCCCCTCCTAGGGAGAAAGGTTTTGGAGAGTCATAAGAAAGAGAAGATTGGACAATGGTTAGGAATAATAAAAATGGGTGAGTAAATCCAAAACCATCCTACATAAATCTCCATTGTCATGATGGGATGGGTAAGGAAGGGAATCAATGGCTCTTTAAGGTTGTAAGGTGATTAGAGGATGAGTATCTTATGGAACTAGTTTAGGTTGGGACCTAGGTTGGCTAAGTTATTTTTGGTCCTTATTATTTTTTTTGGTTGTGGTGGCTTTATTCTACCTTTTTTAATTTATTTTTGGGATACTCTTTAGAGGTATATTTTGGGTTTCAATTTTGTGATTAATTAACTTTGTATTTATCATTTTTTATTTTAATAAACTAGGTGAGGGACCCTTAAACCCTCTTTACCTAACCAAAAACAATTATAAAATAACATATTTTTAAATTCTAAAAGAACATATAATAATTCTAGACCAAAAAATGTCAGAGGTAAGTTGATAACCAAAAACATAATATCATGGGTGAGTTAATAAAATTGATGAGAATATAATTTCAAATATGAAATATTAAATAGTTTATCATATACAATACAATAGTATCATTCAAATTATAAATTATATAATAATAATGAATACAAGATATCATCATCTAATGGTCATCACCATTATTATCTATGAACTTAGTGTCATCATCAAAATCTATGAGCTCATTATTTTTATTATTTATATTGTACTCCAATCCATGCAACAATAGGTTTTCATGGTCATAATAATAATAATAATCATCATCTTCATCATCATCATCATCATCACACTCTCTAAAATTAGGATCGTAAACTAAAATTGATGGTCTACTAACCTAAAATGACATTATTTCATATTTATTAAAATATTTTAAATTTAAATTATCTTAAATAACTAATTTTAATTAAAAAAATTATTAACAAATATAAAATAATGTCTTAATGACACAAACTCTTTACAGAGTGCCCACTCATTGAATTCATTAGTGTTCCATCCATGGGCTTTTTGTTTCTCTCACACTTGCTTAGTGGCCTTGAATTAATACATATTCTCTTCAAAAAATAATTAAATTTTAAAAATGTTAGGGTATAAATTAAAAGTTTCAAGACACATTATTTATATAAATTTGCAAGTAGCCTATTATACACTTAATTTCCCCAAATGATGAGTCACTGACTTCCCTTAACTCATTATGACTTGTTAGGCTTTTTTATAGACAATTTCAACCTCTGTATTAATACAAAAATATTAAAAACTTGTAATTAACGAAATAAGATAAAAATAACAAACCATTATTTGGTTATTTCTAATTACCAAAATGACATTTTGTATCTCATTTGTACCAAATTTTACATTATGTTTTTCACACAACTAAATTCATGCCTAGTGTTTTACCTTATTGTTTATCAATGAAATTAAATAAGATAAAACTTTTGACTATTTACATTTTGTAAGATATTTATAAATTAATAAAATATAAATGTACAAGTAGATGTTCAATTTCACTTTATTATTTCTACAAATGACCAAGAAAACTAGGGTACTTAATTTGTTAATGTTTTGTTCAAGTTTGATATTATGTGCAGGTGGCTGGAAGGACTAAAACTAGGTCAAGAGTCATTTAGATCTAGAAACCAAGTATATATGCTTGGATGGATCTAGTATAATATGGATACCTTTAAAAAATTAGAGTCATTTGATGTCTATCAAAAACATTCCTATAAGATGTCTAGAATATTTTGACACTGATCATTGTGTTTTTTTCTAAGCCATTTTTATTTAGAATAATACAAGTTCAGTGTTATGCATAGGTTCAAAATTATGTATCCTTGAATTTAAAACCCTAAACCCATTTTTGACACTATTTTTACCTAAAAATGGGATGGAAAAATGGGTTGAGCTGACCCTAACCACCCCTCATTGAGTGGATACTACCTACATTTTTAGTTTTATGAAGAGGCCTCAAAGGACACATAGTTATCTTGGTTATGTGTATGTGTGAATTAAATATATTTTAGTATGGATTAAACCTATAACTTGGCTTTTGACACATGAAAATGGGAAAACCTAGCTTAGCTTAGGTACTTTAAAATTGGATAGGGCCTACTCCTTTGAGTGATTTTTTTATTTTTAAGCTTTAGGGTTGTTAATCCCAATGTTTAAATGATAAAAGTCCTCTTAGTAGGTGATAGATAGATATGATCTATATGGAAATGAGCTTAGGCATTTTGTGTATAAATAGTTAACTCTTGGAAAACTTTTCCTTCCACTGACATGTGAAATGTATGGACCAACCCATATGAAAGATTTGAATTTAGAAAAAAAAATCATTAAAATGTATGTGGATATATCTGGTACACCTTCTAAGTATGTCCAAAGGTGTCCAAAAAATAGGAAAAAGTGATTGGATGATTAACATAGAATTTAATTAGTATAATAATCAAATTAGGAATAAATTATGGAATTATTGTAGGTGTTTGATATCAAATTGATAATTTTGGACCCATATAAGGTGAATGGATAAGGAATTGTAAGAAAGATTCATGTATGTATTCACAAGTCAATAATGACATTCTAAAGTGTCTAATAATAGATTCATATGTCTAAAAATAACCCCCCTTTATTCTAGTATTTAAAATTCTATCTAAAAAGGATAAATAAATTGCATACTTTGTTTTTTAGACACACTTTTCTTCAAGAGAATATTAGGAGTGTCTCACTTGCTCCATGCCAACTTGAAATAAAACATGGAGTAATCAATTTCTATATATAATATATAAACTAAATTATATCAATAAAATAATAAAATTTTAAAATTAAGGAAGGAATATACTTTTAAGTATGTGAACTATGATTTCCTCATTATTACTAGAGATAGGAGTAATTATACCCCAAAGTGATAACACTCATGTAAAATATGGGTTGGGAAGATAAATTACCCAACTCCCATGAATAAATAAAAGTTATTAACCATTTAGTGATGTAACATTTCAACCACACTACTCATTTAACTAGTCTTGAACCTATAATAGATTCAAGATGTAAAATAGGAACCCCATATTAGGTTCATACATAAAACTAAATAAACTAAATCAACCATTGTTGATGGATTTTAGATTCAAAATTATACTATCAATGCCTTTAGTAATGACTTAAAAATATAAAATTATATGCATGAAAAATATTCATTCCCCATAATCTAATCCAACTAAATCAATCATATATATAATTCCATAAATCTATATGTCACTATGCCCCAAATCTAATAACATGTCATGCATTTACCTATAAAAAGGTTTACATATGCCCCAAAATTTCTCTAATTTTTGTGTGTGTGTGTGTGTGTGTTTATGTGTGTATGTGATAAGATAATCCAATCTAATAATTTGACCTAATTTTAACCCTTTTAATCATTTAATTTATCCTAAAATAGGAATTATCTATGTATGAATGCTTAAATATCTATGGCAAGCCCACATTGTGTCCCTCTCCCTCCCCACCCTCATCCCTTTTAAGGTGTGAAATGTATCCTATGAATTACTCTTTTAAAAATAAAAGAATTAAATTGATCATGTCATATATAAATATGTATGTAAATCATTTTTTAACATTAGGATAATATGTCACCATAATAATGTTAGATCATTAAAGTATAAATGAAACATGTTTCCTAAGTAATACACATGTCATGTCAAGATAGATATAAAAATTAGGAACACAGTAGTAATCATCACATATATATGTATTGAATAATAATTTATTCTATAAGAGGTATGATATATATCATGGAACCACGCTCAAGTATAGATACTTGTGATATGGATCATGACACCATAAGCTCAACAAACAATCCTAGATTTATCCACATTGTTTACCCTTGGAATTAATAAAAATATAAATTAACTCTAAAGTAATGTAGACTTGAAATATAATTTAGGAAGATAAATAAAATATATAACTATAAAATATAGTGATTTACAAAATTTACATAAATGACAAATTATTAAAAATGGAAATTAGGGTTAGGGTTAATGAGATGTCCTTGCAAATTGATTTATTAAAACTATGTTAATTTTTTCACTGATTTTAACTATCTAAAACTACTTATAAAAACCATTAAACATAAATCTAAATCTAAATAATTCCTCATTATATTCTCTAACAAATGTGTAGTATCTAGGTAGGGTCATAGTATATCATTCTCTACTAGTATGATTTTATCTGTGTTGACTATGCACTGAATCTAAAATTTTATATCAGTTCACCTATGTTTGAATATTATCTAATTATGTGTGAAACCTATTTGGATGTTTAGATCATTTATAAAATAAAAATAATATCCTATACAAGGACACAAATAAGATCAAATACCTAATGGGAAAAGTGTGCAATGTGGGAATGGTTTATCTATCCTCATAAATTCCCTTGTTAACTAAGTTTTGCCTACATAATCCAAATGGACCTCATGTCGATGCAATTATCCATTTAGGGAGGATCATATATATATATATATATATAATTATAAATTTTGATTAGAATTATTGATAAATATATTACCTCAACCTACAATAAATAATTTTAACTTATCCAATGACTATATTACTATAGTATAACTATAGTAAGGCTCTTTGTTAAATAGATAAATTATTTTGAAATTGTTTTTACATGAGACGACTAGATTGAGTAACTAGGGGTTTCAAGTGAGACACTTTATGTGATATTATAGGATAATATTTAAATTTTTAATGATAACTGAATTATTTTCACATAGGAAATCCATTTAAAGGCAAGTATTTTGTAAAAACTAGTCATTAGAACACTATAGACAAATATGCAATGTGTCACTATCTATCTAGTGTGCACTTGTCCAGAATGCATAGAGGATTCTAAATATATAATGATAGTGAAGTATTTGTGATTAGGGATGAATAAAATAAAATTAATTAAGTCTATAATATGTTCTTAGTAATTTCATGGCTTTTAAGGATTTCATTTAGATAAATGGTTATAGGAATTTGAGTTAGACAATCAAGATGAATATGTTAAGGACAAGCATTATAAAGAATTTATTGGTTAGATTTTATTTTTTAAACACATATGAAAAAATAATCATGGCCATGACACACTTAAATTCACTCAATTCCATGCATAATAATAATCACCATAAAATAATCAATGAAGATGAAATTTCACACAAGGAAAGAGCCACACATAATGAAAAATAAGCTTCACATAATACAAGATCTAAATTTGATGTAATATAAACTAAATTATCACATTATATATAATATGAAAATAAATATTTTTTAATGCATATAATATAACACACACAATGGTAGCATAATCAGTAAATAACAAGTATGCATATAATACACTATCATTGTATGTAATCATCACACATTGTAAATCATAATATCCATATAATAATATAAGTAGTATAATAAATGGAAATGCATGTGTAATAAATTTATGGTTTCTTAATATGATCGATGGAATGGTCATATAAATATGTAACCTAAATATTTGTACCAAAAAAATGCACCCATTGTAAACATTTCCCAATGTAGGAAGGGTAGTCCACTAGGTGTAAGAATGTCTCACATCTAAGTTTCCATGTGATATTAAACATGTATGTCTTTAAAATCACCCATGTATACTATGAAATTCATGTGCATATGAAAAATGAAATGTAATCCAAAATAATTTGATAAAACAACATAAATGAAAAGTGTACACTAGCAATAGATGTCATGCATAGGTACCGATTTTTTATTTTTATGAACATTTTAATTTTTATAAAAAATAACATATATGTATATATGTATATATATATATATATATATATTCAATGAAGGATAGGTTGTGATGCTTATAAAATATAATAATTGAGGAAATCCAAATAAAATTGTAGCATATTTCAAGGCATAGTCTGCATTAAGTGTAATAGCAAAGTAATGTTGATAAATTCAAGGTAAGAAACATGCCCCCATTGGATACGTGTAACTTGATAGTATGTGAAAAATAGGTGAATGCGTGTTTCCAATTAGAAATAACTACTGGATGTGATCATACCATGATATATAGGTATAAATATATGTGGTCATATAATTTCAATTTAATCCATATTAATATAAAGTATAGATATTGAAAATATGGAGGTGAGTAAGTAACATGATGAAAATAATGTACATTAGGATCATACCATTGTAAAGGATGCATTATTTTAGGATAGATATCATGGATGTCTAGATCAAGATGAACAATAAAAAAATCAAGGATTAAGTGAAATTCCAAAGGTTATGGTAATGACCAATGCAAAATAAATATGAACATGCACATGATAAGAGAGAATAATATAGGGAATGAACAATAAAATAGTTTCAAGAAGCTATGTACAATAAATTTTGTTAGTGATAGTAAATGAGTCAATCAATGGGATACTCCTTTGTAGGTTTTGGATACCCTTTATACCATTGGGAATAAGTATCATATGTATTATCTTCTAAGTTTCTATCTTCTTCTTCATGTTCCTCACTGAGTAAAGATATATCACTAGCATACTAATCAATATAATCAGTGTCATCCCTATATTCATTTCCTTCATTCACATAATTATAATCAACATGTCCATAAATTCCATTGTTAGATACAAAATTTGGAGTAATTAGGGCCAAATTTATCTAGTCATTGGTTTAATCATAAGATATTGTAGTAGGTAATGGGAATAATTTAGAGAATTTATTTTTCTATCATTGATGTTCCTTATTATTAGCATCATCCACCTTTGGTATATTTATAGAATAATTTTATATCAATGCTTTGTCATAACCCTGTTAGTTGGCACCATTTTATAACTGATTTGATGATGTCTAGTAGTATGTTTATTTGGATCATGGTTAGAATTAGACCAACAATTTATAATTCAAATCTAACAATGTGTGTGTGTGTGTGTGTGTGTGGAAAAAGGGTCTATATATGTTTTTATGTATATACATATGTATATGTATATATATTCAAAATGAGCTTATTTCATTAGGATTTGAAATCTATTTCAAGTTTAAAAGTTATACATATATTCATAAGTATATGCTTTGAGGTGAGCCAATGAGTGTTTAGCCTTAGCATATGTAGATAAAGGAAGTTGATTTGTTTTAAACCTTATGCATAGCATAAATATATTTATATAAATAATTTTAATTCTTTAAAATATTATGTTGCATTTAAATCCAAATGCATAGGATTTTTGGATAAACCTATGAGGTATGCAGTGTGTGAAATTTTATTTGGTTGTATAATTTTATTACATAGTGGTTGGGGGAGGGTGTTTGTTGAATACCTATGCAAAAAACAAATGAAAATAAAGTAAGCATTGTATTCCACTTTTATCCACAACAATGTGTATAATTTTATTACATAGTGGTTGGGGGAGGGTGTTTGTTGAATACCTATGCAAAAAAACAAATGAAAATAAAGTAAGCATTGTATTCCACTTTTATCCACAACAATGTGGGAATTATCTGTATACTCTGATTGGGAAATAAATAATAAATTATATGAAGGAAATTATGTATCCTCTTTAATTCACAATTAATTATTAGATGGAACTTTATTTTTGTCCTTGGACTTATCCCGGTGTTGGACTTTAGAATTAGAATTAACTTGAGTTTAGACCTTGCATTAGGTTTGTTTAGATAGTTTTGATGGGCCATCATTTTATTTCTTGACTTATTGAGAAGAATAAAGGAGAGAGAGGGGTGAAGAGAGTATGGAGTAGGTTTTTTAGTCCTACTTTTTTGGGCTACCATAATGGACAAGAAGAGAAGAAGGAAGAGAAGGATGGAATTGAGATATAATGTGAATGATGATGAAGTGGTGTATGAGCAACTAAAGGAAGAAGTGTAGTTTGATGCCAAAGAGAGAAGAATGGTACTACTACTGGTATATTACCACCATAAGAGAAAAACTATAGTAAGACCCTACTCAGATAATCTACGAGCATGTGAATTTAATTTCCCTAGTTTAGTTTTTGTTAAACAGATTTTATTCTAATTCAGGCAAGTTATTTTGGGGATCTTGTTGGGGTATATACCCATGGGGGTATATCTTACCATACCCACATAGGTTTATGCCATGGATAGGAATAAAAATGGGGTTTGTGTGTGTGATTTGTATGAAAAACCTCTTATTATGCTCTGGCTTTTCTAAGTGAGTTAGTTGGTTACTTGATTTTTTATGCTAGATTGATTATATGGTTGTAGCTATAATGATTTCTAGGTTGAATTTTAGGGGGAACTTTTTATTTTTTGCATATTTTAGGTTGAGGGTTTGATTTATATAATATTTATGCATTTTTATTATATGTTGATGATATGGAAAACCTTTCCCTGATTTTTACATCACCATTTGGTAGGAAAATTACTATTTTTAGTTAGTAATTTTTGATGTACTTCTCCCTGTAGAATGTTCTTGTTGAGTATAAATTTCAACATTATAATTGCATTTGATTTACCTTACATACATGATGATATATTGGTTGTATCTCTTTACAATGTATGAGATCTATTCACATAACTCCTCATGTTAGTATTGCAACCATATTGGCATATGCTCCCACTTATTGTAAAAATAGTAATATTCAGGTATTACTTGTTGTGTTGCATTTATTCTTGTATGATGAAGATTTGTAATTAATTAACAAACTATGAAAGTTTAACTCTAGGAATTGATATCTTGGTTGATTAACCTATTATGAATCCATACATGCTTATGTGGTTTTAATACATAGTGTTTGCCTATTAGAGCTGGTAATTGTTGATCTTGCACTAATTATGGTTTGTATGGTTTTGTATACAAGAAAGAAAAGAGAAAACTATTGTAAAACTACTTAGTTTTCTTATGTATGGTAAAACATAATTGATTATATGAGAAAATGTTGAAGTTGCATTTTTTGTATTCCTATTGGTAATGTTTATGTTCAAATTTAATTTTGAGTAAGGATTGTTGTGAGAGGTTGTTCTTGCAATGATAATTGGTACCATTGGTATTTGTCTTACTCACATGTCTTACCTTTGTAATTACCTTACCTCTAGTGGTGGCTGAAAATGCTTAAAATTTTATATTAAGCAAGAGGTAATTGGTTACCATACACTTTTAATTGTGTTATTTTACCTTGGATGGTTGCACTCGCTTGAGGAAAAATGAATTATGTAAATTTAATAGAATAGTTATGATTAGATGTGAATTGGAGCTCTCTTATATTTTGTAGCCATTTATATGTTTGTTATGTGCATATTGATCTTGTATTATAAGAGCTACTTGGGTACACATTATCCTGCTTGTTTTGTAGTTTTATGTAATAGTGATTTGATGATTACATTGTTGAAAAAGATAGTATAGTAGTGGGTATTATGGGATTCCAAAAATTTGTTAATGTAGAGTTAAGCTCATTTGATTGTTTCCCATTTTTTATACTTTTATTATTTAAATAGAATTTAAATTCCATAGTGTTCACTAGGGAGGAAATTCACATTGCCATCTTTATGCCGACACAATTATTTTCACCCTTTTAGTGTAGGGATGATATTCTACTTGGATCTTCCATTGTTTATTTGGTTTCCTATTTAACTTGTCACCTGTTGAAGGTTGTTTTTTCCATTGTTAAACCATGATAGGTTTCAAGATGATAAAGTTGATTGGTTAATTTTATTGTAATGTAATAATTATTACGGTTGACATAAGTTATAGTGACTGCCTAGATCAAACATTTATATTATATGTTAGCACAATGGTTTCCTTGTGTATATGCCTTCAAACTTATATATATTTATATTTTAAAATAATCAACCTTGAAAGTTGTTCGAGCTACTATATCAACCTTATTATTATGACATTAAGACTCAGTGGTGTAGTCTTTTGTATGCAACAACTTTGTAATTTGTGTAGTATTTATTTTGGTACCTATAAATGAAGTCCTTATATTAAGGATTGATTATGTTATATTATAGCTACATTATAGAGTGATTCCATCTATGAGCTTAGTTAAATTTATGTTATTATAAATCTCCTAGTTTTGTTCAAGGATACCCAGGTGGTTTGGAAAATAAGTCTATATAAGAATGGCTAGAATGTGTGTGTGTGTGTGTGTGTGTGTGTGTGTGTGTGTGTGTGTGTGTGTGTGTGTGTGTGTGTGTGTGTGTGTGTGTGTGTGTGTGTGTGTGTGTGTGTGTGTGTGTGTGTGTGTGTGTGTAATGTTATTCAACTAGATTTCAGCTATTAAATTATGTTATGTAAGATGATTATAGTATTCACTCTCCTATTGGTTAGTTGTGAGGTGCTTGAGGCATTTTGGTTATATATATATTTAAATTACTAATACTGTGGACACTTATTGATTAATAGATTATGTGTAGAGATTCATTTTATATATGTATGTATACATGTTATTAATTAGGCCATGCCATTCTGGCAAGTGTTGTAAATATATAATGTAACACACTATGTTATGACTTTATGGGAAACTTGTTAATTAAGACAATATTCCAACTGTTCACTTTGCCATATTGTTTAATGATAATTTTTAAGGTATGTCTTGTTACACACTACAACTTCTATTAATATTGTATGTGAATACAAACATATTCTATTTTGGTAGTACAAGCGTGAAAGCTTTAGTCAATTAGCAAATTAATGATTTGGTCATTATTGACTTATAAATGTATGAATTTGGATATGAATTTAATGATTGGTAGCATAACTTGTGGGTTGAAGCTTCAAATCTCAACTTGATCTTAATTTGGAAAATTAATCTTGGAATGTATGGATTGATCATGTGTAATCAATTTGTGACATGGTAGCTAGCCATTCCTTAATAAAACCATAGTAGGCCTACTTCATGAAGTTTCTAATAGCCTAATGATGTAACTTATGATGTTATATGGCATGGTTCTTAATTCATAAATTATATAATTGCTCATTAACTCAATAATTTGAGAAGGACCAATAGTACTAGGATCTTATGGTTAGGTATCCATTTATACAATCCTAAATTAGTATCATTATTAATGATGGTTCAATATAATAACTAGTGATTATCTTTTATCAAGTAATGATCTCAAAAGGACGAGTTTTTTTTATATAATGGGATGGTTAAGGATGTTATGTCATTTTTAGCATGTGTACTTTTGCTTGATGAACATTGAATGTTCATGTTGGTTAAAGGCATGTGTTCATCTAATGCCCATGGTAGCTATTGTAAGGTTGGCACAAGCAAAATCTTGGATTCATGGTACCATTGGTTCTCCTTTTAAGACTTATTATACCTATTATGGTACCTCATTTTTATCAAAATCATATAAGTAATAATGGATAGTAAGATGACTCTTTTTTATGTTAAATCTTTACCTTGGGTCACTAACCTTGTTTAAGGATACCTGAGGGATTGAGTGAACCTTCTCACCTCATGAGTTTCTAAGTCATATCCATATAGGGTTATTGTATCTTGATATTGGTATGAGGATCCCTAAGTGGTCTGATGTGGAATCTGAGTCCCTTCTAAAGGTTTGAAGGTTATTAGTGTGGATCTACACACTAATACCCCCTGAATAGTGTATCATCCTTAGGCAACCCCTTTCTCTATAACATCCTTTAGTGATCATCATCCTTACATAAGTATCTCATTGACCCAATCCAATTATGGGTTGTCTAATAATATTATGCATTACCATGATTAATTCATTATGCATGGTAAGATTGTGTATTGGGTTCTACATAGTTCTATTGTGTACTCTATTAGCAATTCCCAAAATTTTTTAGGGGGGGTCATTTAATCTGGTATCAAAGCTTATGCTATGAGTATTACTAAGAATATATTTTACTTTCTCTTAATTCTTAGGATTCAAGATAAATTTTAATTCATTTTACAACTAAATTAAGTTGTATTTACTATCTATATCTTATTGGTTGTTAGTCCAAATGAGGTTTGAAAATGGAATATGTTTGGAAGGTTATCCTATGATTCACAAATCAAGGATAGATTTAAATTATATGGTGATCATATTGAAAAAATATGAGGGTTGGCTGGCCTAAAAAGTAGGAAGAAGTCCTAAATAGGGTGGTAACAACTTAAGAAGCCATTCAAGGCATGTTTGGAAATAGGAACATGACTTGAATAATCTCAAGAATGTTTCCTAGAGATTTTCCCCAATCTAAGATGGGTTATGCAAAGGAAATGGGATGAAAGTAAGAATTTTTTGTTTTGGTTGACCAAGCATTAATTAACTCAAGATATTTTCATGACCTACTTATATGGGTTTTTAATTTGATGATGCATCTAATGCATGAATATGTCTACACATGACTATATCAACCTACAAGGTGTGATAGCTAATGTGATTAAATTGGTGTTGTTTTATGACACTAGGATGATGGAAGTATAATTTTCCATGATGACCATTAATCTCTATCTTGGGCTTGGTTGGGTTAACCCTTCCTAATTTCAATTGCATCTAATCAAACCTCACTTATCGACCATTGAGTTATATGGGTAGGTCAGTGGGAGATAACTGGTAAAGGCCTCACTCTTAGAATAAATGGAAATAATATCAATATATTTTGATGGGTTGTATGGGAAAACCATCACTAGATTCTTGGAACATTATTACCCCAAGGAAGATCAAGGGTTTAACTCTAACTTGAAGAGCTAGATTGGGTATGAGAATCTAGTCTACTTGGGTAAATCAATCGAGCTTATACTTTCCTCTTGTTGGGGGATTGTCTTGAGTATTTGAAGAGCTATGATACATGAATGGTGGTGATAATTATTACTAGCCTCATAGGTAATACTATTTTAGTTTATTATTTAGTAAATTGAATATCCAATTTAGTCTATTGAAAATATTTCAATGCTGAAATTAAGGAACTAACATGTCTCTGGTAAGTTATATGGTTGTAAGTGGAGCAAAAATGTCTCCATGGGTTTAAGATGCTTCTAGTTTGGAAAGGATATTCCAAGCTAATTTTGCCTTTGGGAAGCCATGATAGTAAACCCAAGTAAAGGTATGTTGAATTATTTCATGTATGAAATTTTTTGTTTGTAGCTATGTATATATATTAGTCTAGTTGACTGAATTATGCCATGATGTGATTTAAACCATAAATATCCTTGTAAGGAACTATTAGAAACTCTATGGTTTGATAGAAGCATCAAGGGGCTTCTCCTTTCTTCTTTTTCTTATTTTAAATAACAATCATTATGTAAAATCTGATAATTTATGGATAACTATTGTAAGCAATTGTAATTTCTTGCTTGGCTTGTGTGTTACTATCCCTGATTGGTTGAAACAAAGCAAATAAATTATTAAGTATTGTGCCTAATACTTGGAAAACATTAATTTATTCCAATTAATGGACTTACAAGCTAAGTTTGGGCAAAGTTTTGGGTCTAAAACTCTAATATGGTTGGTTGAATTAAAACCATTATAACATGTAAGTGAATAACTATTATACATCATAATAATAAGGTGCTAAAAATATATGTATTCAAATGAATTCAGGGTTGATTTGTTTTGAGTGATTGGCCCTTTAAGTTAAAAGAAGGATATTTTGGTCTCATCACTCTAAAATACTATAGCTTATTGAGTGTGTGGATATATTTTGATTCTATGTTGATGTTATTTGATCATGGGTATGTTTTAATCCCATAAGGAGGCTATGATGCCCCTAGTTATATTTCATGTCCATGTGGATGTTTATTTGATTTTGGCTTGAGTTTTGGCATCCATGAGGATGTTATAATACTCGTGGATATATATTTTACTTTCACGAGGATGTATTTTATGATTTCATATATATTTATGGTTGTGGGAACTATAATTTCCATAATGATTATTGTTATTCACCTAGAGCCTTGGCTAATTTCATCCTTTCCCAAGATTATGTTATTAAAATAATCACTATTAGTTAACCTTTAACTTGTTGACACAAGTTAATTGGAAGGATAGTGATAGAGCTTGTTGTTAGAATCAATAAATCATGTTTGGTGATCATTGATAGCTTATATGGGTGGGCCATCTTATGACAATTGAGGTAAAATACTCTTGGGAGGTTACAAGATGTAACTTAAGCCTAGAGGGCCTAGTGGATGAATATAACTTGCTTGGGTAAGTGAGGAAGTTTTGGGAATATATTTTTGGTAGTGGGTAATGAGAGCCATCTAATCCTTGAGGTATGAACTTTGTTGGTAACATTTCAAGACTCATGGATATAGATTTATGGGCTATGTTGGAACACACCCTTCCTTGAAAGGAACTATTGATAAACTTGAGATCCATAAATTTGAGCATGATGTTATATGCTAGATATTTTATGTCATCTTAGATGACATTTGTACATCAAGTAGACTGATGAGGACTATAGACCCTTGTGATTCACTTACTAGCGTGTTTAAGTGGTGTGATGTGAAAATACCTTGTCTTAAATTACCAAAATTTTAGATCCACATGTGTGGCATCATATTTTATTTTCTTTAGGGCATGTAGATTTTTTTATGTTGTGTAAACATTCTATATTTTGTTGATTATATTAAATCATGTAAAAACTTATAACTTCTCTATTTTTGTGTAAACGTAATTATATTATAAACCTCCATAATTTCCCTTAAATATCAGTATAGTTATATGTATATGATTTGATGTGATGTGATCATGAACCATATTGCTATGTAGTTTTCCTTCTATAATTAGCCTCTATCGACTAAAAATTTTCCAAGGTAAAGTGAATGTATTATTTAGTGTGATCCCACATCACTACTCTAGCATTGAACTTTGATGCATGTATGAGGTATAAGGTGAAGATAAAACCATATCCATGATTATTAGACTAGGTATAGGATAGGGAGTGGATTCTCACATAGGATAAAAACATACTTCTCTCCTTTTCACATGTTGAGTATTGTCATTGATGTCATTGGTACATTATGTATGAGGTTGATGTCATTGAGAGAGTGTGCCTAGTTGGCAATGTGTTGATGTGACAAAAGGCATTGGTGGAGTGTTGTCACTAATTTTATTATCATGAATGTTGATTTTAATATAAAATATATTTAAAGTCAACTAATGCCTTATGGTTGCATGAAGGTATAGGTTTTTGAGTAACCTAAGCCTAGTCATGGCATGAAAAGTCTTTATAAAAAGGTATGATTATGGTGACTTGGTGAGATGATTACACAAATGTATGAGTGGTTTTATGAGGTTTATTTATCATTTATTTAAGGAATTATATCACTCATGAGATTCTCAGAGTAAGCCTAGAAGGGTAGGGTCTTCAAACCAATCCTACACCTAGACCACTTTTAGACCTTGCTTGACCTAGTGAGGTATCACGAGTTGTTGTCAAAACATATAAAGAATGTATGGTTGTTTTTAATCATGATATAGGTTATTTTATTATGTGATTGAGATGAAAAATTCATGTAAAGAGTCATGAAGGTCATTTTTAAGGCCTAATGTGGTTTACAAGTCAAGGTCTAGAAGAGCAAAGAGAGTGTGGCCTAATGAGGGGTCATGATCATATTTCAAGGTGTTTAATCTCATGTAAAAAAAATTATGTGATTCATGTTTTTTCAAGTTTTTTCATGAATTTTTATGTCAATGTTTACAATAAAAGTCATGAAAAGTGATTTTTAAGTCTTTTGAGTGCATAAAATGAAGGTTTCTCAACCTGAGAAGGATTTTATTATGCTCATTAACTCATCAAAAAAATTCATGGTAACCTAATATATTCATGTTATATTTTTATGTTTCATAGGTAAAAATTCTAGGCATTATTTTTTGGATTGAGGGGTTATGATTTACAAACAATTGTTAAGAATAAAAATAAGTTTAAACCCTTTTAAAACCTTAATAAGGACCTGATGTTGAAGATGATGATAAAAAGTGCCCAAAATGGATTGGTATTCTCAAGTAAGATATTAGAGGTTTTATTCAACTCTCCAAATCACCTCCAGGTGTGATTGACTTTTCAAGTGTGTGAGTAGACCCTATAGGAAAGTGATAATTTCTCATAGATTTACTATAGTAGTTAGAGTTGACCAAGTCAAAGTATGAAAATGAATGAAGGATAAATATTGAGACTCATTTTTTATGTCCATAAAATTGTATGGATGTATTATAGTCTTTATATGTGTAAATTTATATCCCAAGTTGACCAGTCATTAATAGGCCTAATGATGTAAATAATGAAAAACCTAGCAGTAATGAGAAGATGATTAGGAATATGTTACCATGATATAATGATGAAACAAAGTATATAGATATTTTTTTAAATAATTTTAATACATTTTAATGTTGTATATAAGTTTTTAAGTTTAATAAATATGGTGAAAATTTTTCTCGCAAGTTGACCTGTCTAGTTTAGATAAGATAATGAGATAAAGGGCACGAGATTGGTCTGTAAGACCAATATTTTCCATTTAAATATATTATATTTCTATTTTATAATGATATAATTATATAATATGATCATATAGATGAATCATAAGTCATTTAATATGTTTATATAGGTGTTGGAGGTTTGAGTCACCATGACTAGTCTTTGAAGAAAACTGGCTTTTCTTAGTGAGTGAGTTGTAGAGGTGTTTTTGAGGTTTTATGCCCTATATGATGAAGTATAATTAACTTGGTGAATTTTTTGAGGTTTTTTAGGTTATATTTATGTGATTTATTTCAATTTTTTTGTGACTAAATAATTTTTTATTTTTAGTTGTTCAAGACAAACCTTTATGTGTGTGTGAAGGCCTAATGTAAATAGTACTAATAGTGTGCTTCAATTAGTGGTTGGAGATAAAAGGTGTCATAGACCTAAGATGAGATAATTATGAGTATATTTGAGTGGTATATTATTTTTTCCTTTTTTTTTTGGATTTTTAAATTATTCCAATGAGATCAAAGGGTAATGTGTACTAATGAAGGCCTAATTGAATTAGATCTCATTTAGTCCTAAAAGAGGTTTTGGTATTTTATGTTGTGATAAACCTATTTTAATGATTGATTAATGTATGAAACATGTTATAATACCTATTTTAATGGTAATCCAATTTTTAAAGTGTGTGTGTGTTTGACCAAGAGGTGTGTGATCTAAAGGATTGTATAAGAACAATGCCTAATAGGCCTAATTTGGAGTTAGTTGGATTGAGAGTGCAAGCAAAGGAAATAGAAAATAGTTGAGTTGAAGGAGGTATTTTATACCATAATATGGGTGTAGATAAACTATCATGAATATGTAATAGGGGAAATTTTGAAGAATATCAATGTCATATGACTCAATCTATCTTGAAGAGACCTAGTTGAGTGAAGAATCCTAGAAGGTAGTTTGAGAGGGATAGAATAATAGGAAGAGATAAATACAGTGATAACCATATTTTATGTGAGAAAAAAGGTTTTATGAAGGTGATAAAAAATTTTATGTGGTTGAGTTGGTACTGAGTCATCTAGGGGGTTGGTGCCTCCTTGCAAGTTGGTGATTGTTAAATCTTAGTTGAGTGGGTGCTTGACTAGTTGAGTTTGGTGCTCCATGTGAAGTAAGTGATTCAATAAAGATTGATTTTTATTTTATATTCCTATAGCATATTTGTAGATACTAGTGATTTTTATTCCCCTTGAGGGTTTCCCACATATGTAATATGTTTCATGATCTTATATGGTTGCATATGCTTTGCTATATGTTCATGTTTGTATGAATGGTTCATGTATACTTAAGTAAAATTGAATGAATGTTTTGAAGACACTAATTCACCCCCATTTTATTGATTTTGCTTCCAATAATTTGTATCAAATCTTGGTCCTTTGAATCAATTCTAATAGCTTAAAGGTGATCCCAAGAAGCACAAGATGTTTAGTGATTAAAAAGAAGACAATGTATATGATGAAGAAGTATACTATGAAAGTGAAGAAGGAGAAGATGAAGTTGACCTTAAATATAAGCTCATAAGTTCACTTGATGATTTAAATCATTAAAAAAGACTATCAAGGATCTCAGGTATCAATTATAAGTTGAGTATGATTGGTTGAAGACAGATCTAGATTCCTTGAAGGTTGAACATGATCAGCTCATAAACAAGATGAGAAAGTTTGAGAAAGAGTGTGATAAGTCAAAATAATTCAAGATTACCAACATAAAAATACCAATCATTCATCCCAATGTAATAAGGGATAAGTTATCATGAGACCATCAGAAAGGAGTGATCATTTAAGAGGTAAGTATAGAAATGTTGTTTGTACAGTTTTCATAATATGGGACACATTGCAAGATTATGTTATAATAGTTAGAATGCCCTCAAGATTTTACAAGATATATGAAGCTCCTAGAGTGCATGATAAGGTTCAAACATTGGTATGAAATCCATATCAAGTTAGGACTGATCATATTGATCCCAAAAGTCAATATGGACTATTTTCTAAAGAGGAACAAAAGACAAAAGAGGATTTTATGTTACCTTAGACTGCCTTTCACATTCAAGATGAAGGCATGAAATGGTATGTAGATAGTGGTTTCTCAATCCACATGATAGGAGACAAAAATAAGTTCATCTCATTGAAGAAGAATGTTGTAGGAATAATGAGGTTTTGGATAATGGGAAGACCAAGACACAAAATGTGTTATATGTGGAAAGTTTGAAACATAACCTGCTTAATGTAAATCAAATGTCCAATCAAGGACACACACTAACCTTTCATGATAGAGGATGAGATATAAAAAGAGCCAAATTAGGAAGGCTAATTATCAATACTAAGAGGATTGAGAAAAATATATATTTCTTGAATGATATCAAGAAGGAGAGATGCTTTATGATAAATATGGATAAAATTTGGCTATGGCACAAAAGGCTAGGTCACCTAAAGTTTGACAATCTGGGCAAGTTAATCACTAAGAAGTCTATGAAGAACATGCCTAATATCACCAAACCTATAAACATACTTTTCAAAGCATGTCAACATGGTAAGTAGACTAGAATAAGGCTCATGTCCAAAGAGTACTCTACTAAAAGACCCTTGGAGTTAATAAGCACTGATATCTATAGGTATACAAGATTTTAAAGAATTCAAGGAGATAGCTACATAATAATGACTTGGGTAGCATTCTTGAAAAAAAAATTAGAAGCTCTTGACAAATTCAAGGCATTCAAGACTATTATTGAGAATGAGAAGAATGGGAAGATCAAGTGTCTAAGATATAATAGAGGAGGAGAGTTTTGGTCCAATGATTTTGATTACTTTTGTGAGGTTCATGGAATAAGGAGATAGTTCTCAGGAGCTAGGACACCTCAGTAGAATGGGGTAGTGGAAATAAAAATAGGATAGTTAAAGAGATGGCTAGGACTATGATAAATGAGTCTATATTATCTAATGGATATTGGAGAGAGGTAGTAAGCACTGTAGTCTATATTTTGAATAGAGGATAGATAAGGACTAATGGAAATAAGACTCTTTATGAACTATAGAAAGGTAGACTTGTAAATGTGGAACACTTAAGAGTATTTAGGAGTGAATGTTTCATCAAAAGAGATGATGAAGACTTAGGAATGTTTGATTCTAGATCTAATGAAGGTCTATTCTTAAGATACTCATCAATGAGCTCATCCTATAGATGTTATAGAAAGAGGTTATAGAATATAGTGGAAAGCACCAATGTGAAGATTGATGAGACAAGAAAATCACACTCACAATCAAAGGATACTTTAGAGAATTTGAAATTCAAGAATGAAGAGGAAAATATAAAGGTTGATGAGGAAGAAGAAGTTAAGGAGAGATAGGACTCAAAATGTCCCTCAAGATAGATTTAAAGATATCATCTTGAATCTCAAATCATTGACAATAAGAATGCAGGCATGCAAATAAGGATAAAACTGGTAAGTAATCCAAATCAAGATAATTTTGCTTTATTATCTAAGATTGAACCTAAGAATCTTATATAATCAATCAAAGGAAAATTTTGGATAGGTGATATGAATGAGGAGTTAGACCAAATAGAGAAGAATGAGACTTGGGAACTAGTTCCTAGGCCTAAAGACAAGAATGTCATTGGAAAAAAATGGGTGTTTAGAAATAAGTTGAATGAAGATGGATAAGTCACTAGGAACAAGTCTAGAGTGGTATGCAAAGGATATGAAAAATTTTGAGAGTTAGACTTTGAGGAGACCTTTACACTAGTAAAAATATTGGAGGTCGTCATATTTTTTCTCGCATATACAAGATTCAAAGGGTTCAAGGTATAACAAGTGGATGTCAAATCTACCTTTTTGAATGAGAATTTAGAAGAGGAGGTGTACATAGAGCAACCTAATGATTTCTCACTATCAGGTGACAAGGACTACTTTTTAGATTGAAAAAGGCTCTTTATGATCTAAATCTAGATCCTAGAGCTTTTTATGATAGGTTAGGCAGGTATCTATTGGAGCAAGGATTCAAAAGAGCAGTTGTATATAGTAATCTATACATAAATTTATAAGATGACCATAATTTGATAGTAGTTATCTATGTTGATGACATAATATTTGGTGAAAATAATGAGAACATGACCAAGGTCTATGTAGAGGTGATGAAGAAAGAGTTTGAGATGTCCATGTTGGTAGAACTACCATTTTTTCTTGGGTTGTAAATCACTCAATATAAAAAAGGTATATTTATTTCACAAGCTAAGTACATAAAAGAGATGTTGAAGAAGTTTGAAATGAAATATTTCAATGTATTTAGTACACCTATAATCACAGGGTGTAAGCTAAGCAAGGAAGATGAGTATCTAAAGGTCAATCAGACATCATATAGGTCAATGATTAGAAGTTTGCTATACACCACTACCTATAGACTTGACATCATGTAATTAGTTTGTCTTGTGAGAAGGTTTAAAGTAGATCTAAAAGAAAATCAACTTCAAGTAGTCAAAAGGATACTCAGGTATCTCAAGGGAACTATGGAGTATGGGTTGTGGTATCCAAGCTTCAAGGAGTTCAATTTGATATATTATATAGATGAAAACTATGTAATAAGTCTAGATGATAGGAAGAATACTAGTAGAGGAGCTTTCTTTTTAGGTGTGTGCCTAGTTTCATGGATAAGAAAGAATAAAACATCAGTAGCATTATCCACTTGTAAGGTTGATTACATTGTAGTAGCTTCATGTTACACTTATGTCATATGGATGAGATAGACCCTAAATGACTACAAGGTGAAGTATGATGGTCCTAACCCTATCTATTGTGATAATACAAGTTCTATAAGCATCTCAAAGAACCTTGTCATGCACTCAAGGACTAAGCACATTCCCATTAGGTATCATTTTCTAAGAGAGTAGGTAAGTGAACAAAGTGTCAAAATTGAATATGTTTCTACATATGATTAGATTGTAGACATTTTGACCAAACCACTTCCAAAGGTAACTTTTGAACACCTAAGATAGGAATTGGGTGTAATTATTACCCCTAGAAATCATTGAAGAAGCCAAGTACTTAAGTAGAGCTAATCAAGTGGTTCATTATCTCCAAGATCAGGTGGTTTATTATAATAAGGTATGCATGGAGATAGATGGATCATGTTTGTAGTATGACTCATAAAATCATAGTCTTGTATGTTAATTATTTTGGTTTCAAAGAGTGTGATCAAAAGAGTTGCATACATCACTTAGTCATTTATGTCAAAGGGGGAGAAAGCTAAGAATGAGGTAGAATTTACTTGTTGAGAGAATTTTTTGAGAGTTTTTTCCAAAAATGAAAAAGGCATATATTATTGATTATTGTCATTAACATCAATGATACATCTTGCATGAGGTTGATGTCATTGAGAGAGTGTACCTAGTCAGTACTGTGTTGATGTGACAAAGGGAATTGATGGAGTGTTTTCATTGAAGGTTTTTTGTTATGAAATATAATTTTAAGTAAAAATATATCATTTTAATGTAACTAATGCCTTATAGTTGCATGAAGGTATAGGTCTTTGAATAACCTAAGTTGAGTCATGGCATGAAAAGTCCTTATGAGAAGGTATGAGTATGGTGACTTGGTGAGATGATTGTACACATTCATGAGTTATCTTATGAGGTTTCTTGAGCATGTATTTGAGGTATTGGATCACTCATAAGAGTCTTAAGGTGAGCCTACAAGGGTAGGGCCTTTAGACCAAACCTACACCTAGACCACTTCTAGACCCTACTTGACCTAGTGAGGTATTGTGAGCTATTATCAAGGAATATGAAGGATGTATGGTTGTTTTTAATCATGAGATAGGTTTATTTAGTATGTGAGTGAGGTGTAAAGTGCATGTAAAGAGTCATGAAGGTCAATTTGAAGGCCTAATGTGGTTTGTAGGTCAAGGTCTAGAAGAGCAAAGAGAGAGTGTGGCCTAATGAGGGGTCATGGACATATTTCAAGGTGTTTGAGATCATGTAAGCATTGTCATAGGTGATGCATGTTGTTTAAAGTTTTTTCATGTATTTTGAGTTAAAGGTTTGAAATAAAATGCATGAAAATTGGTTTTTAAGTCTCTCAAGTGTATAGAATCATAGTTTCTCAACCCAAAATGGATTCTATTATGCTAATTATCTCATAAAACCTTTGAATAGGAACCTAATATATTCATATTATATGGTGAAGGGTCCTAGCTCAAAATTATAGGCATTAGTTTTTAGATTTAGGGGTTATGCTTTATGAATGATTTTTAAGAATGGAAATAGGTTTAAACCCTCTTAGAACCTGTTGACATTGTGGATTGCACCCTTGATAGGAGTCTAAGCTCTTGTCTTCCACGTGGAAAAATAGAAACTCCTCTCTTACTTGTGGGTCTAGCAAAACTGAGAGGAGAATCTCTAGATAAGGGTTAGCTCCCTTTGATGCATCTCTGATTTATTCCAGTACATTTATTATTATATATATATATAATGTGGGGGGTTGAAAAGAGAGAAAGATAATAAAATAGAACCTAAGCTAAGAGGGTGATGCACTAAAAAAGTTTGATCTACTTAGCTTGAGCATACACTTTCCACCAAGAACAAGCTGATGTACACTTCATTTGATATGATAAATTCTCCTACATCAGTGAGCTAGGGGTCCTCTAGAGATATAAGGAGGAAGAACTACTAGAGGTGTTCTATGACACACTATGGCAGCCTGTTCACATGCACCTATACTCTATTGTAGACACTTCTAGCTAACCTACAAAAGAAGAACTCATAATACACTAGACATGCTAGAATCATTATGTGAAAGCATAAGGGAAAATGACTTAACACAAGGAAAAGACATAGACATATGCAAAAGTGCAAGATCAAATGGAGGTAGAAATGCTTCTTTTTGATTAAAAGTAAATTTTGGCAGGGCTTTGCCTTACAAGCTGAGAGATATCCTTCTCAAATGAGAAGTTAAAAATATATATAGATAGAGAGGAAGTAAAGGTACCCCTTTGGAAGATACTTTGGCACCTTTTTACAAGTTGGCCCATGTGCATTGAGATCATTGGGAAGAGGAAGCCACTAAAAAAGGATGGTGTGTCAGCTGCCAGTTTTGCCCTTGGCATTCAAACATTAATGTGAAAGCATAGGCTGCACCTCTTTTTATGTAAACAAGACTAATCCTTCAAGATATTCACGTGATTTTTCTGCTCATCAATGCAAAGTGTGGAAAAATAGGCCACGTCTTCACTATTTTCATTCCTTGATGACCACTTGGTAGAGACTGTGTCAACCACTAGAATAACTCCTTATGATGACACCTTCTTTTGCCACCTGAGCTATTTTGTCCATATCCATAATTTTGTCTCTTCCTAGCTTTGCCTTTTCATAGAATTTGAGCTCTCAGGGCTATCTTATCATCCTTTGCTAGCTCTTTGGGCTCTTTCATCAGTAGATTGTTGAGTCCATTCTTAACTTTAGTCTTTTCCCAGCTTTATCTTTTCTTGGTTTTGTCTTTTCCTCTCTTGACTCTTAGAAATTTGAGCCCTCAGGGCTATCTTCTATCAATCTTTGGCTCTTTGGGATGCCTTCTTGGCAGTCTCTTCCTTTTGGCCTTAAGGCCTTTGAATTCCTTCAGGTTCATGCTCAAGCATTTAAAGGTCAATGGCTATTTTATTGCCATAAAGTTGATGTTTATGCACTTGTCACCATGTGAAAGCCAACATCTATCTTATTGCCTTGAATTTGATGTCTTTGGGACATAATTTGATGTCTGGATTCCAATGGATAGTTCATGATGTCTAATTTTGATGTTTGTGGGCCCATCACCCCTTTAAATTCCTTCAACTTTCTTTCCTTCAGCCTTTCTCTCGAAGTGTTCCCTCAGACTTTCTTCTGAAGGATATATCTCTCTTCTATTCTTTTGTCTAGGCCTTTGTCATTGAAACCTCTTAAAGGGAAGGCATCCCTTTGGGGCTTGGGGAAGGTCCTCCTTTCAGCAGCTAAGATTCCCCCATAAGGGCACCTACCCTTTAGGGTCCTTTAGGCTGCCTTGGTCTTGAAATCCTTCGGATAAAATGTCTAAAGGAATTCCTTCAGACATTTTGTCCAAAGTAAATCTTTCCTTTATCTTTCCCACTTGCTACTTTCTAGCAGGCTTTTCCATCAGGGGAATTCCTTTAGACAAAATGTCTGAAGGAATTCTTTTAGACTTTTTTCTAAAAGAATTCACTTTGTTCACTTTGTCACGGGAACTTTTCTAAAATAATTCCTTTCTCTTTACCTTGTGAAATTATTTGGACAAAATATCCAAAGGAATTCCTTCAGATATTTTTCCAGAAGAAATTCAACCTTGTCTTATCTTTTACCTTAGCATTTTTGAAGGAAAACTCACCCTCTTGATTCCTTCACAAGGGTTCCCTACCCTCCACAAGGGTAATTTTGGGTCCAGAACTACCCTCCATAGCCTACTAGAATGGTCTATTTTGTGTTTGACTACCCTCTACAAGGGCACTTGTCCTTCAAGCTATGGAAGACCCCCTTTGACCTTCTAACTTGAACCAAATACTTTGAACCAAATTGACTGAACCACTTGATTAAACCAACTATTTGAACCAAATTTCAAGTTCAAAGTGTGAGAAATATCATGCCATTAAACCTTGACATTGAACCACTGAATTGGTTCCTCCTTTTGCTAAAATACTTGTGCAAACTAGAAATTAAACTAGCTCAGAATAGCAGGGGAAGAAGGAGACTAATTTTTCCCTACAAGGCCAAAATGGTTAGCAAAATGGTGATTCCCAGGAGAAGCATGCCTGTTATGCTTAGAAACTAGTAGCCTCAAAGTCCATTGGGCATGGATTTGAGATGTAGCTTTGAAAGAGTCAGCAATAGCCTTGTGATATCTAAGAATCAATTATGAAGCTTTTTAGCCCAAACACAAAGGAAAAGACACACAAGGCTAAAAACACTACTTGTGCAAATAGAACTTAGGGAAAATAGGGAAAGAAAAATGAAAGTAAACTACCATGTAAAGTTAACCAGGTATATTTGCCTCCCTCTTAGATCAAAGAGAAAAATTCTTAAGTCTCCTTCATGGCAAGAAAACTTATGGTGCCAGATAAGTGGCTGAATGGAATGTAGATCTGGTGACTTTCTCTTCTTGCCTACCACCTTGATTGGCTTGTATCTGAGTGAATCAGGGGGAAACATGCTTCCAACATATATGTATTCATCTTGTTCTTGGAATATTGCCTCTTACTAGTTCTTTATGCTAGTGTGTTTCATCAAGAAATCAATGGATGTTAGCTTGTCAACATAATCCCTTTGATATGCATCATGAATTGGCTTGTCCCCTTTTGCTTCATTGAAGAGACTATCAAATTTATCTTTTTCTTGATCATGGCTTTCTTGAAGAAGGGTGTCTTTTGTAATGTCTGAAATGAGATCATAGATTGAGTGCTCATCCCACATAAAATCACCTTCTTATTCAAGGCTCTCTTCTTCAAAGCTTTCCTCAAGATATACATGCCTCTCCTTTTCCTACTCAAAGACTAGAGTCTCTAGCTATTTAAAGAGATCCCCCTAATTCTCCTCCAACTCTAGTTCCTTAGCATGGTCATTTTCTTGATCAAAGCGACAAGGAAGTTCATCAAACAAGGGGGAAGAGAGCTCACCATGCTTACTTTCCTCTTCATATTGCTGGAACATACGCATGTATGCATGACCTGTGTCATCTCTGTTATTGATGATGTCTTTAAAAGGATCATCCATGATGATTTCATCTTCACTATCACTCATGATAGCCTCTTGGGCAGCTAAAAATTAGATCCTCTCTTCTTTACTTACTTCCTAAAAAATAGGTTCCTCCTTGAGAAAGGATAAAGCAGAAGTCTGATGGTTAAACTCACGTAGAAGAGGAGGTAGTCCTTAAGCTAGGATTGAATGATTCTCTTCCTTCCATTTATCTAGCACTTCATCTATATCATATGTGGCTTGATAGTTATCTTGAAGGAGTGTAAATGGGGTGTGCTTAGATATAGGATCTTCTGTTTGATTAGAACCAACCATCACACTTTGGCTAAGGAACCTCATTCTGGACTCCAATTCTATAATTTTCTTGGCTATATTCTATTGAAAGAGTCTTTTTAGGAGGTCACAAGCATCATCATGATGAGTAGGAATAGATTCATCTTCTTCAAGGTTTTGAGCAAAACCTTTCTCCTCCTCCTTTCTGCCCCATGATTCCATTGTTTGCTTCCAACTCATGACCTTGGGATTGGAACTGTTCCCTTGTGATCAAGCAGCAAATTTATCTTCTTTGAGGTCCCAAGATGTTTCATGACATTCCATTTTCCAACTTAGAATCTTGACATCATGTTGAAAGACTTGAGGAGGCTAAGGGAGATTAGGAAGGGACTATTGATACATAGGAAGAATTTCCAAAGGACAGACGTGTTGGTTCATGGTATTCCCTTCCAAGGAGGATTCACACTCTAAAGAATTGAGAAGGTTCATTTCCATGAAAGGTTGCTCTAATGCCCTTTGATTCTGTGAAGCTAGGTGTAAGGGATTAGGAGCAGGAGTGATTCTTGCATTAGATGAGCTAGAGTGAGCAAGTGCTATTGGGTAGAAAGGATTTGGTGCATAAGAGGGGGCTTTATTTAGAATAGGAAGGGGCACACAAGGATGATGACCTTGAATGAATGGAGTCTTCCATTTTTATACCTCCTCTTCCAGGGATTACAAGGCCTGATCTTGCCTAAACAAACACTCCTATTTTTACATAAGCTTCTGATGATATCTATATTACTCATCCAATATGTCTATCTCCATCACCTGCTTCTCAAATTCTAGTGTTACTTCCCTTATTATTGAATGGAAAATAGGAGAGCTATTTGAGGTGATTCCATGAATAAAATGAGCTTGATCAAAACCATATGAAGGAATACAAGGCCCATGATTCTAAGCAATGGGATTATACATACAAAAATAAGATTTATTGATAGCACCTAGACTGCTTAACCAGCTAATTCAACTCAAAGTCACCATTGGTGTTGATGAAAAAGCCTCCAAAGGCTGGTTGGTTAAAGAACACACCAAAATTCTTTAACTCTTTAGATAAAATTTCCCATCGAACATGCCAAAAACTGTTGACACTGTGGAGTGTACCCTTGAGAGAAGGTTGGGCTTCTCTCTTCCATGTGGCACAATGGAAACTCCTCTCTTGCCTATGGGTCTATAAAAATTGAGAGGAGAGTCTCTAGATAAGGGCTAGCTCCCTCTGATGCATCTCTAATTTATTCTAGTAATATTTCTAATACATATATATAATGGGGGGTTGAAAAGAGAGAAATATTACTGAAAAATAGAACTTAAACTAAGAGGGTGATGCACCAAAAAAGTTTGATCTACTTAGCTTGAGAATATACTTTCCACCAAGAACAAGTTGATGTACACTTCATTTGATATGAGAATTTCTCCTACATCAGTGAGCTAGGGGTCCTCTAGAGATATAGGGAGGAAGAACTACTAGAGATGTTCTAAGACACACTATGGCAGCCTATTCACATGCACCTATACTCTATTGTAGACACTTATGGCTAACCTGCAAAAGAAGAACTCACAATACACTAGACATGTTGGAATCATTCTATGAAAGCATAAGGTAAAATGACTTAACATAAGACAAAGCCATAGACATATGCAAAAGTGTAAGCTCAAATGGAGGTAGAAATGCTTCTTTTTTATTCAAGGTAAATTTTGGTAGGGCTCTGCCTTACAAGCTGAGAGACATCCTTCTCAAATGAGAAGTTACAAATATATATAGAGAGAGAGGAAGTAAAGGTTCCCCTTTAGAAGATACTTTGGTCCCATTTTACAAGTTGGCCCATGTATGTTGAGAGCATTGGGAAGAGGAAGCCACTGAAAAAGAATGTTGTGTTGGCTACCATTTTTGACCTTAGCATTCAAACATTAATGTGAAAGCATGAGTTTCCCCTCTTTTTTTGCAAACAAGACCACTCCTTCAAGATATTCATGTGTTTTATCTACTCATCAATGTAAAGTGTTGAAAAACAAGCCATGTCTTCACTGTTCATGCTCCTTGATGACCACTTGGCAAAGACTGTGTCAACCATTGGAATAACTCCTTATGTCAACACCTTATTTTACCACCTGAGCTATTTTGTCCATATCCATAATTTGTCAGGATCTAGGAAGCACAATTGATTACCATGTACAAGCAACTAAATGCAAAATTTAACCAAAAGCAACAAGTAACATAGAAATTCAGAAATAACATAAAATATGAGAGACAATACCCAATTGTATTAATACTCTTTCCAAAAGGAAATACAACAAAGAAGATGCCACAATCTTCTTCTACACTCCTCTAGGGATCCCACACCTCTAGGGCATAAATAGTAAATCTCTTTAAGAGTTCTCTCTCTCAATCACGGTCACAACAAACAACTCAAACACAGAGTTGTTGTTCACCTCCAACCAGTCAGTATCACTACTGCCAATACCACCAACCAAGTACTCAAAGTACTCCAAGTCTGAGTACACCATGTACTCCAAGTAGATCCCTATGATCTTGCTCCTTGTTGTGTTGCTAATCTCCCTGATCCTGCTGCCACTTGCAGATCAACCTAGTTTTACAACAACCTACAAACCTAGATCTCACACACACACACACACACACACACACTTACAAATCAACTGATCTTAGTTACCATGTAGATCTCCCATGAACTTGCAATAACCTTCAAATCAAACCTGGCCTTGCACACCTACCGACCGAGATCATACACACATGAAGAACCCTTCTAATTCTCCAAACTAGCACCCTTATGGATCTTCTACTAGATCTTGCAACAACCAATAGATCTACCTGATCATACACACTTGGCACTGTGGCACAAGGACGAGCAACCCTTGCTCTCTTCCCTCTGAAGGAGCTAACCTTGCTCTCTCTATCTAGCACCCTGGGAATCCTTGCTTTGATCCCTCACACTTTTCAATACAGCCCATGAGTCTCTTAAATATATCTCATGCAAAAAATAATTATACATCCAATTACAATAATTATATCCATAGCTCAAGACTAAAATTAGCCTTTTAACATGCAAACAACCAGTTTGTTAACAAACTATTCGTGAACTAGCAGTTCTAGAACTGCACAGGCAAACGACGCCAGTCCCTGTCTGCCTAGAGATGACCGACATTGGCCGATCCTTAATCGATGTCAACAGCTTCTTGTCTACACCTGACCAATGTCGATTGACTTAACTGACACCAGTGACTGTGACACTCAGCAACCTCCTTGTTTGCATCTAGGTGAAGCTTTTAGCTCCACAACCTAACATAATTTTGTCTCTTCTTGGCTTTGTCTTTTCTTATAATTTTAGCTCTCAAGGCTATCTTATCATCCTTTGCTAGCTCCTTGGGCTCTTTCATCAGCAAGTTGTTGAGTTCATTCTTAACTTTTATCTTTTCCCAGCTTTGTGTTTTCTTGGTTTTGTCTTTTCCTCTCTTGACTCCTTCCAACAATCTGAGCCCTCAGGGCTATCTTCTATCAATCTTTGGCTCTTTGGGCTCCCTTATCGGTGGTCTCTTCCTTTTAGCCTTAAGGCATTTGAATTCCTTCGAGTTTATGCTCAAGCATTTAAATGTTAATGGCTATTTTATTGCTATAAAGTTGATGTTCACACACCCATCACCATTTTAAATCAAACATATATCTTATTGCCTTGAATTTGATGTCTTTGGGGATGTCATTTGATGTCTGTATTCCAATGGCTAGTTCATGATGTCCAATTTTGATGTATGTGGACCTGTCACCCCTTTGAATTCCTTCAGCTTTCTTTTCTTCAACCTTTCTCTTGAAGTGTTCCCTCAGAATTTCTTATGAAGGATATCTCTCTCTTGTTTTCTTCTATCCAATCCTTTGTCATTGAAACCTCTCAAATGGAAGGTGTCCCTTCGGGGCTTGGGGAAGGTCCTCCTTTTGGTATTCGAGAGTCCCTCACAAGGGCACTTGCCCTTTGGGGTATTTCAAGCTGCCTTAGTCTTGAAATCCTTCAGATAAAATGTTTGAAGGAATTCCTTCAGACATTTTGTCTAAAGTAAATCTTTCCTTTATCTTTCCCACGTGTTGCTTTCTATCAGGCTTTTCCATCGGGTGAATTCCTTTAGACAAAATGTCCAAAGGAATTCCCTCAAAATTTTATCTGAAAGAATTCACTTTGTTCACTTTGCCATGGGAATACTTGCTCTTTACCTTTTGAATTTATTCAGACAAAATGTTTAAAGGAATTCCTTTAGACATTTTGCTCGAAGAAATTCAATCTTGTCTTATCTTTTGCCTTAGCATTTTTGAAGGAAAACTCACCTTTTGATTCCTCTGCAAGGGTTCCCTTCCCTCTACAAGGGTTCCCTACCCTCTACAAGGGTACTTTTAGGTCTGGAACTACCCTTCGTAGCCTACTGGAATGGTCTAGTTTGTGATTGACTACCCTCCATAAGGTCACTTGTCCTTTGGGCTTTAGAAGACTCCCTTTGAACCTTTTGACTTGAACCAATTGCTTGAACCAACTACTTTGAACCAAACCAACTAAACCACTTGATTAAACCAACCATTTGAACCAAAGTTCAAGTTCAAAGTGTGAGAAAGATCATGACATTGAACCTCGATGTCAAACCACTGAACTAGTTCCTCCTTTTTCTAAAAGACTTGTGCAAACTAGAAATTGAACTGGCTCAGAATAGCAGGGGAAGGAGACTGATTTTACCCTACAGGGCCAAGATGGTCAACAGAACCCTAATAAGGACTCAATGTTGAAGATGTTGATCAAAAGCACCTAGAATGGATTGGTATGCTCAATTAATATATTTTAGGTTGTATTAAACTCTCCCAATCACATATAGGTGTGATTGAGTTTTCAGGTGTGTGAGTAGACCCTACAGGAAAGTGCCAATTTCTTAAAGATTTATTGTAGTAGTCAGAGTTGACCAAGTCAAAGTATGAAAATGAATGGAGGATGAATATTGAGACTCATTTATTATTTCCATAAATATTTTTTGATAGGTTTTAAGCTTTCAATATGTAAATTTGGTGTTCTAAGTTGGTCAGTTACTAACAGGCCTAATGGTGCAAACAATGAAAAACCTAGGTAGTAGTGAGAAAATGATTAGGAATATGTGAACATGATAGAATGATGAAACCAAGTGTGTGTGTGTATGTGTGTGTGTGTGTGTGTGTGTGTGTGTGTGTGTGTGTGTGTGTGTGTTTTTCAATAATTTTAATACATGTTCATGTTGGATAGAAGTTTTAGAGGTTAGTGAATATGGTGATAAAGTTGCTCACAAGTTGACCTATTTGGTTCAGATAAGATAGTGAGATATAAGATCATGAGATTATTATGAAAGACCAATATTTTACATTTGAATATATTATATTTATATATAATAAATATATAATTATCTCATATGATCATATACATACATCATAATTCATTTAATATTTTTATACATGTGTTGAAGGTCTAAGTCACCATGACTGGTCTTTGAGGAAAATTGACAGTTCTAGGTGAGTGAGTTGTAGAGGTGTTTTTGAGGTTATATGCCCTATGTGATGAATTATAATGCACTTGGTGAATTTTTTAAGGTATTTTATGTTTTTTATATGATTTATTATCATGGTTGTGTGACTAAATAATGTGGTATCTTCAGTTGTTCAAGATAGACCTTTTTGTGTGTGTGAAGGCCTAATGTAAATAGTACTAACGATGTGCTTCAAGTGGTGGTTAGAGATAAAATGTGTCATGGACCTAAGATGATTTGATTATGGTTATGTTTAATTATTATATTAATTATTCCTTTTGTGTGTGTATTTTGAAATTATTCCAAGGAAATCAAATGGTAATGTGCACTAATGAAGGCCTAATTGAATTAAGTCTCTGTAAGGCCTAAAAGAGGATTTGGTCTTCTATGATATTACCAACCAATTGTAATGATTTATTATTGTATTAAATTTGTTATAAGACATATTTTAATGGTAATATAAGTGTGAAAGTGTGTTTGGATGACCAATAGGTGTGTGAGCTAGAGGATTGTATAAGAACAACCTAATAGACCTAATTGGGAGTTAGTTGGATTAAGAGTGAAAGAGAAGAAAATAGCACATAAAATATTTTAAAGAGGTCTTGTAGACAATTATATGGGTGTATAGAAACTATAATGAAGATATAACATAGGTATTGTAGATGAATATCAAGGTCATATGACCTAATCTATCTTGAAGAGTCCTAGTTGAGTGAAGATTCTTAGAAGATAGTTTGAGAGGGGTAGAAGAGTGAGAAGAGATAAAAAAAGGTGATCATCATCTATTATGTGAGAAAAAAAGTTTTTTGAAGGTGATCAAAATTTTTATATGGTTGATTTGGTGATGATCATATATAGGGTTGGTGCCTCCTTACGGGTTGGTACTTGTTAAAGCCTAGTTGAGTGGGTGTTTGACTAGTTAGGGTTGGTAATCTATGTGAAGTTGATGCTTCACTAAATATTGGTTTTTATCTTAAAATACTATAGTCTATTTGTATAAATTAGTGGTTTTTCTTCCTCTTTATGTTTTCACACATATTCAATGTGTTTCATGATCTTGTATGGTTGCATATGCTTTGTTATATGTTCATGTTTATGTGAATGGTTCATGTATACTTAAATTAAATTGAATGAATGTTTTGAAGACACTAATTCACCCCCCCCCCCCTCAATGATTTTGATTCTAATATCATGAAGTATCCACCTAATTTATTTGGGTTGTGTATCATGAGCACCTATCAACTCTTAGATTTAGTGTTCCTTTAACCACCTCTTTGAGGTTGTTGTACAAATAACCTTGTAAAATTTATTTATTGAGCCTTATAAAAGCACTATTTGGTCATAGAATTTGGACTTTCATGTAAAAACAATATAACTAAACTTGATGAAATATAAGCACATATTGACTTATAAAGTCAAGTAGGATATGAATGAGGTAATGGTTGAATTACTTGAAAAGAATGTTCTAGAATTAATATTATAATTTAATGTCATTTGTTTATTAGTAAGTGCAAATATGTTGTGTAAAAGGTATTGATTTTATATACCTAAAATTATTATTATTTTGAAATATATATTTATTTTTGTTTAATCATGGTTAGAATGCGTGTTGATTTTATACTCGAGAGGAGTAATGTAAAGTCTTGATAAAGCAGATTTTTAAAATTTATATACTTTTTTATGCTACCAAGAGGTAAGTGTTGATAAAATTTGACCATGCAGGTCAAATTGGGGCCCTTATAGGTAAAAACTTGGTCTTTAGATGTTTTAGGGGGTCAAAAATTTGGTCATAAGGTGTATTATAGGTCATTTGATACAATTTAATGTCACATTAACCTTGATCATTAATCATTTTAGTAAATTTATTATTTTGAATCATTTGGGGGTCCTAAAAGGGGCATTTAATGAGTTGTACAGCCTCGTTAGAAAATGTGAAGGTTTCAAAAGGTGATGTCACACCCCATGTGTTCTAATATGTCTTAATCAACTATTGGTAACTAAAAGTGGCAGGTTATTTATAAAAAAAGATAGTTTTCTTAAGAAAAGAGAATAATTTAGCACTTGTACAGCCCACAAGGGAGTGTAACACATGGGATAAGGTTAGTGTTAGCTATCTAGATAACACCCTGCTTGAAGGCTTGATATATTTAGCTCTAAAACCTTCACACCTAGAATAACATTAGAATGATTTGAGATGTGGGACACTTGAACTCAAATTAGACCTCTAGATTTTGGTGAGGCTAGCTCCTCTGATGTATCACTCTTCACTACTTACTAAACTACTAAAAGTTGGGATGAAAGGATAGAAAGAACCTAAAAGGGAAATCTTACTCTACTATTGGTGATTCACCTATATTTTTGGTTCATCCACTCTATTTGAGCTTCTAAGACACTAATTCTAAAAGAAAATATTAAATATACAACTCTAATTGACTCCTATGCATTAATATTTCATGAAGAGGTTTTATCAGTTAATATAAGCTTGAGGGAAATAGTGGAATAGGGTTGATTCAATGCACTAACTAGCCAATGTTTATCCATTATCAGCTTTAAAAATGACACTAAACACTAAACATGACCTGCATTAGATCATACCAGTAGCTAGGTGACATCAAGACTTGAAAAGGGAGATATTTATACCACATATGAAAATCAAATTTATATTAACACACTATACCAGAGTAATGAAAATTTCAAACAATCTTTTATTTCTATAAAAATGTTACAAAACTCAAATTTTGGTAGAGTCTAGTTTACCAAAATATGGGTCCCCCTAAAAATGGCTAAAAAGATTACACACACACACACACACACACACACACATAATAGAAGAAATATCCAATATTAGAGTTGAAAAAAGAAGAGGAGATTAACTAGATGTGAACTCTAATCAATTTTTTAGTTCAAATTAATTACAATATTCTTTAAATATCTCATTTCTTTATCTTACAAGAAACCTTATTTTTGGAATTGGAAAAGTGGTGGGACAATCTTGATGTAAACTCAAGTAATCATGAATGAAAATCCATGCAATTTTTAAATAATAAATTAATTTTAAAATATTAAACAAAGTCTTTAATTCTGTAAGTCTTCAAAAATTTGCATGGCCTTTACTTTTGGCATAGAATTGGAGGTGGTGGGCCCATGATAACTTATCAACATTTTTTGCATGAAAATCATGCCATAAATTGGAATATAAATCCATATTTAAAGTTATTTAATGTATTTATCTTGCATTAAAAGCATGGAAGATGCATGAACCTAGTCAAACTAGTCAACTAAAGAGATGTGGACTCAAAGACTAGTCAACTTCTACTTGAACTCAACTTGCATGAAATGGCACTTGTAGATTAGTTAATAATTATATTTCCAGATAAAAAATATTTATTTCATGTGTTAAACACCATTTTAACTCTAAGATAGACATTTCAACTCCAATCTTCATTTATTTGATTGATAAAAAAGGCTTATTAAGCCAACTTCTGTCACTTAGAAGCTTCAGAGAATCTTCAAAATAGAAAGAGATGGTTATTTACTCATTTTTAAATATTTTAAAACACCATTATATAATTTAAAAAATCACACAAGGGTTGTAAACAACCAAAATATTGAATTTTTCTCTTGGAGGCTTCATCTTGCTCAAACTTGCATCTTGACTGTGTTTTGAGAGGCTTAGGTCTATGTCAAAATAGAAAGCATATCCACTTTTATAATGGAATTTAAATTTTTATTTATTATTACTCAACTAATTATGATTCTAAAAACCAAATTTAGAGTCAAAACTCCACCTATAGATGCTAGAAACCTCAAATTTCCTCAAAAAATGCCCCTTTTACATGGAATTTGTGCATACTCGAATGTTTTTTTTTTCATATTTTTTGAGTTTTATAGATAAAATTAATCTTAAATTAATTTAATGGTCCATTTAAACCTATTTTTCCATTAAAAAACCTTTAAAAATGCAAAATTTTCTTAAACCATGCTAAATTAGGCCCTTTTAAAAGCTTGGAAACACCAAGATTTGCCAAATAATGGATATTTTTAGAAAATTTATTTGGAAAAAATATTTTAAAACATGAAAATATGGAGGAAATAGTGAAAAATATAATCTTAAAAAAATCCATTTTCTCTCTCCAACACTACACTTTTCTTGAAAACATGCCAATTTATAGATTTAATAGGTTGTTTTTTATTAATATTTTAGACTATGAAATGCATTGATAATATATAAATAATTACAGGAATAGATATATTAAGTCACAAATATTTAGTAACAACTTTAAATTTCATGAAACCCTTCCCAGTTGATGAGAAATTGAGAAAAATTTGTTGCTTTTCTGGTTGTAATGCTATAAAAATTGGCCTATCTTAAACTTGATGTTACATGAGCATGAAAAATATAATTAAAAAACCACCTAATCTATGAGGAATATATCTAATTCTATTTTTTACACCCAAAAATTTAGACATGTACCTTTCTCCAAATGACCATACCATCATTAAACCTGCAAGCATGTCATTATGTACAAACTAAGAAGAGTGCCTATATGAAATAGTTTCAAGACTTTGCTGCATCCAAATGCCATGAAACATTTTTTGAAAATTTTAATCAAAATTTTATTTATTTTCCTTACCCTTGATGTTAAAAAACTATATGGATCCATACTTTTCTTCTTGAAGGTGAAGAAAATAGCTTATTTTTGGCTTTTTAAAAAGAATTCAAGATTCCAATGCCAAGATAATGCATGATATAGATTTAAAAGAAGATATTTCATGTTAAGATATCAAATTTGGACTTTTCCATGCTTTTGAGGATTAATTTTGGCACATGTGGGTCCAAAATAAGTCTTTTTTTGGCTTAAAAAATAGCAGCAAATTTTTTTTTTAAGCCATGAAACTTTAGGATAAGGCTAAAATTATATTTTTGAATATAACTAAAGGTATTTGAAATAATTTAATGACATTTTGAGATAAATTTTACATTTCAAAGACTCAAAAAATATTTTCTAGACCAAAATATACCAGTTTGATTAGCTTGCAAAGGCTATTGATGGTTTTGAAGATTTTGAATTGCAGGGGTTAGAATTTTGCCTTGACAAGTTAAATTACCAACATTTTTGGTGACTCATAAGGGTTGACCAGTCTACTAGTCAAAATAACTCATTGGTTTCATGGTAAATAGACTCTTTTAGGTTTTGAATCACCTTTTTTGACTAACATAATAAGACTAAAGGGAGACACAACTATTCTAAAAAGCAAAGACAACTAAACTAAGGAAAATAGGGAAATAATGAAAGGGAAGTAGATTGTTGCTTGTGCTACTCACTTATTAACATAAAGCAAACCTAGAAAAACTAACCTTAAGTAATATTCTTTCCTCTAGGATAAAATGGAAGTTATTTGATGCACCATAGATCCTTGAAATGTATTTTCTATATCTTAATGGCATCTTCTTGTAGATAGGAGAACTTATATGTTCATGTCTTTTAGATGATGTAGTTGGTCATTCAATCTCCATTCTTAAGTACATAAATTAAAGATATAGATCTAGGACCTAGTCATCTTCCTCCCATATGATTATTTATTGCATTAATAATGCTATCTCTACCTCATTAATAGGTTGGTCATGATTTATCTCATTCTCATCCAATGATTGAATTGGCAAATCAACTGGTATCCTTGGATTGGTATCTTCATTACGATTCATTTAAATTAGTGGCTCACTGACATCTTCAACCTCTTGGTAAGGATTTAAACATGGCTATAATATTTCATTAATTTCTTCTTGATGAACTACAACAATAATTTTTACAAGACATTCATCAATCTCCATTGGGGTAGATATGGACTATCAAACTTTACACAAAAACTCTCTAAATCATCCCAAAAGGCCTCTTCATCATGATCAATTGAAAGGACATGAAATTAGTTTTTATTATTACCATTTGAAACATTTTTATCACATATTTATACTTTTTAGATGGATTTATATGAAGGTTCTTGAACTATTGCACTTGCTTCATCTTCATCTTCTGTAGAGAATGACATCTGATCTATCCACTCAAGCTCCAACTATCTTGATTTGGGATCTCTGAAATAACATTGTCTTCTTTAAGCTCCAATTTTTTTTTGGAATCCTCATATGAATGTTTCTCTATCTCATCATCAAAAAATTTCATCTTAAGCACTTCAATTTCATTCAATAAATTAGGGTATAACTATTGCCAATGATCATTTTCTTCAGGAATATTCTCCATCTCAGCAATAGATCTATGTGAGTGTTATTCATGGATGCCTTCTAAAGAAATATTTATTTATGCTCTATCTATCTCAGTTGATGCAATCTCTTGAGAAACCTCTTTTAACTCCTCTTCTTTATCATCATGAAATACTGAATCATGTTTGTCCTTACTAAGTGGTGTCCTAATTATGATTTTTTCTTCTTGATCACTGAAGTCACCTTATTTTTCCATCTCTTTGGTTGAATATTCTTTATTTTCCTCACAAAGGAGAGGTTATTTGTCCAATAGTGGCATGGTAGACCCCTATAAATACTCCAAGGGATGAGATATATCTAATGTTTGTGCCATAGATGTTTGATTTTGCTCTTGAGACTGCTGAACCGAAACAACTATCACCTCCTCTCTCTTCATATATCATTGAATTGATTTACATGAAGGAAAGGCTTTGGGATATTAATGAGGGAGGGGTGAGGGTTTAATGTCAATAGTGAATTTGGAGTTGATTTTATCTTTTGGGCTTATGCTTGGTTGTTGTATTTGATTCCAAGTTGGAAAATTGGGCTTACGAGCCTCTAAAATTGAAAGTATTACATTTTGAGGCATGATTGGGATATTTTCTTACTGAGATGGACTTGGAATACATGGATATTGATATGGGGTAGAAAGAGGTATTAATCTTTGAGACTGAGATTTTTTTATCTAATAACTCTTATTTGTAGGCTAATATCTCCTCAGCAATCATTTGGCTTACCCTCTTCATTTCCTCCAACTCATCATGAAAATTTAGAGAGTTTTGGTAGGGTGGCTGATATTGGAATGGGTATGGATCATTTGTATGAGGATGAAATGCATATGGATCATAAAGATCATACTGTAATGGTATATAGGTATGTTGATACTGGGAAGAATGACCATAATTTACTCTATAGGCTACCATAGACTCTAAGAAGTGTTGTCTCCAAATCTCACACCTTAGAAGAGAGTGTTTAGTCCTCTCCTATATTTGGGCAACATGGCAACATTTCCAAGGCCTGTGGGTATACCTATGCTAGAAATGGACCTCTAGATTGAAAGGGCTAGCTCTTTGTTTATGCCTTTGATAAAACAACTTGCTTAAAAGGAAAAGAGTTAAGAATTTGCAAGAAAGGAAAATTTCAAGAAAATAAACCCTATTCTATGGGTGGTGATGCAACAAAACGATTTTTCCACATGAATGTCAAACTCCTATGCACAATAATGGAAAAGCATAAACTATTTTTGATATTTAATGATTTGAATAAAAGTATTTCAAAGTAGAGGTAAGACATGTAAAAAATGACACAAGGAAATTGAGATGAAAGGAAATTTTTGCACATTCAAGGTAGTATTACACATGTAGGGATTAAATACACTAAGGTACACACTATGTGAGTAGTTAGACTAAGAATCCTTATTCATAGGCATGGAGGAAAAAGTGGGTAGAAGGATGTGAAATCATCTCATACTGCTACTATGCATCTCTCTCACACTTAGACCAAAAAAAATCTAGAAAATATAGAAGTAAATAGATTTATGTTAAGTTCTTAAAAGGGCTAAATTTTGATTATTCTAGTAGGGATTCACCATATGTTGCTTGGTCTCTTTTTCCTTTGCATAAGGGTTATATTTATAGCTAAAGAGGACAAGATGAGGAGGCCTTTGGTGCTAAAGGGAAGGAATCTAGTATGTTGGAGGTCTCCATCCTTGTTTGTAACTAGCTTTAACAAAGATGTTTATTAGGGCACTCTGATTGATCCATGTCACCTTCTCAGATGCCCTTGACTTGCCCCCTTGAAGATGTTTCTCTAATTATTGATTAATAAAATGAGATATTTGAGAAATGGCATCAAAATGGTTGTAGCAAGGAGCCACTTGTTATAAAATTTGTCTTGATACTTAACCTCTTCTTCTTGGCTTCTCACTCTTTTTGATGGCTCTCAAAGAATGACATAGATCATGATTTTGTGCCATCGATCTATTTGGTATGGATCCCTATAGATAATTATTCATCTTTTCCTCTATTTCCACATAACAAATTTTCATTTGTCTATTCATGGCTCTCATGCACCATCGATCAACCATTGGCTTAAGTTTATAAGCTAAGTAGCTCAAGAAACATGATTTGATCTTGCAGACCTATTTGGGTTCTCTAAGCTACTTTACTTATAAGTTCATAAGTAAAGTACTTACTTAAACTTGACTTGATCCTATAGACCCATTCAAGTTTTGTTGACTCACCTACTTTAGAGTCTTCAAGCTATTCTACTTATGAATTTCATAAATAAAGCACCTAGATAATCCTGATTTGCACTGTGAGAGTCATTCAAGTTTTTAGAGATGCTCAACTTTGGATTTCTCTAGAAAGAAGACTTCAGACTTATCTCTCATGACTACTTCTTAATGGCTAGTTCATGATGTTAAAATTAATGTCTCCTAACCCATCATGGGATATTTGAATCCCAATGGCTACTTCTTTGTCTTGAATTGGATGTCGCCTAACACATCATGGGATAATTCCTTTGGGCACATTTCTTTGGATTTTTTTCAAAGGGGATTTCTTCAAGATTTTTACAAAGGGGAATTTATTCGAGATTTCCTACCTTGAAGACTTCATGAACAAATTTATTGAATATTTATTTTCCAAATTTCTTTGGCATTTTTCTCATTCCTTCGATCTCTTTGCTTGCTTGTTAATTCCTTCATCTTTCTTCTTGAAGGAATTCCTTTAAACAATTTATTCAAAGTAATTCCTTCAGGATTTTGTCTAGGCTCTTGGAAAGTGACCCTTCAAGAGATCCTAAAGGTTAATTTGGAAAGGAAAGTGACCCTTTGATAAATACTAAAGGGCACTTTTGAAAGGAAAAAAGTGACAGCAAAGTGTCCTTCGAAAAAAATCTAAAGGGCACTTGGAGGAAAAGTGACCCTTCATATTTTTTTAAAGGGCACTTTCAAAGATGAAAATTCTGAAGGGAACTTTGGGAAGGAAAGGAAAAAAGTGAACCTTCAAAAAAAATTCTAAAGGGAACTTTGAGACAAAGTGTCCCTTCAAAAAAATTCTGAAGGGCACTTTCGAAGGCAAAGTGTCCTTCAAAAAAAATCTGAAGGGCAATTTGAAAGAAAAGTGACCCTTCAGATTTTTCTAAAAGGGCACCTTTGAAAAAAATAAGGAAGAGGAAATAAAAGAGGAAAAGGAAAGAAAATAAGAAGAAAGAAGTGAAGTAAAAAGGAAAGGAAGAAAATATAAGGAAAAAGGAAAAGAAAGGAAGAAGAAAGGAAAGAAAAAAGAAGATGAATGAGAAGAAAAGGAAGGAGAAGAAGATGAAGGAAACCAAAAAAAAGCTTCAAGAAGAAGCTAAAGAACTTTGCTAACAGAAAAAAAGATTTGGCCAAAATATGAGAAAATCTTCCAAAGAGAAAACACCTATGTACATTGTTAGCATGAAATAAAAGTGAACAAGGAAACTGTATTTAGCCAATTTTCATTGGGGTTGTAAATTAGCTAATAGTTTAGCAATTCATAGGGGAGGCATGCTTGCTATGCCTAAGACTGATTGCCTTAATCCTTCCATCAGGCATGGAGTCATGCATAAGGCACTCAAAATAAATAAACAAGCTTCTTTTCAAAACACAAAAACTGGATGATCATACACATAACAAATAAAAGGAAAGAAAAAACTTGTGCTACACAACACTTAGGGAACATAACAAAAAACAAAAGGAAACACACACTTAGACTACTGTTTACAAGACAATTTGGTAAGGCTAATAGAAAAGTTTTAGATGTATCCCATTTACTAAGATAGGTATCTCTTCTCCATTCATTTTGGCCAACTAAAAGGAATTAATTTGCTTGTACTTGTTGATGATATAGGGTCCACTCCACAAAGTGTCAAACTTTGTGTGCCTTCCTAGTTTTGCCTTATCTTCATGCCACTTCAAAACTAAGTCACCCTTTTAGAATACTCTTATAATTTCCCTCTTGTCAAAGGACTTCTTCATGAGTATTTGGTGATACTCCATGGCTTTATGTGCATCACCCCTTATTTCCTATAGTTGCATCAATTCTGTTAATCAGACCTCCATTAGAGTGTTCTCAAGAAATTCCAAATATTGTACAAGTTCTAGAGTAGGGAGTTCTTAATATATGGACAGCCTGGCTTCCCTCTAATAGACAATAACAAAAGGAGAGTTTCCAATTGATTTCTTAGGAGTAATCCTATCAGCCCATAAGGTTTTCTTCAGCTTGTTATGTCATGCCCTCTGATTGGTCTCCAACATTCTCTTGATTATTTTGATGAGGCTTTTATTGGTAAACTCAACCAATCCATTAACTTAAAGTTAATAATTGGATGAATTACTCAAATAGACCCCATTTATTATTGCATAATAAGAAGTCTTGGCACTTATAAAGGCAAGTGCATTATCAAAAATAATGTCCCAGGGGACTCCAAACCTTGTTACAAAATTATCATAGAAATCTATGATAGCATTTTTGCTTGTTTCCTTCAAATAAATAGCCTCCACCCACCTTTTAAAGTATTTGGTGGTAGTTAATATCCACTTGTGTCCAACACTTGATGGAGGATTGATTAGGCTAATGAAATTGAGGCCCCATTGCATGAAAGGTTGATCTTCCTAGATAAGTCTCAATGGAAGGGTTGCAAGCTTTGGTTTGCCTATAAAGAAGGCATGTTGAGAGCACTTTCTAACCCACTAGTAATATTCTTTAAAAAGACTAGGCCAGTAGTAGCTATCCCTCATGATCTTTGTAGCTATCATTTTAGGAGAGAAATGGCCTCCATCTACACCATTGTGGAACTTTTATAGTAGCATGTTGAATTAGTCATTATCAATACATCTCAATAGCACATTATTCACATCCTTTCTAAAAATAATGCCATTTATAAGATAGTAAGGAATGGCATGTCTTCTAAAATATCTCCTTTGAGACTTGTTGAAGCTATTGGGGTACTCACTATTTTAAAGAAAACCAATGATGTATTGTGTCCAACTTTGAGCTTGTATTTGATCAGCTGGTTGAGGTTGAACTTGGTTGGACAAGAATTCCTCTCTTGGATCTTCAAGATTTAAAGCTAGATGTTCACACAATCTTCTTCCTCTTACCAAGTTTGTCATTTTGATATCCACATCATACTTCATTACCTTTATTATCCATCTAGATCCCTTCTCATTGAGTTCCTTACTTAGGAGGAACTCCTTGGTGTTAGGGTGGGAAACCATGACATGTATTTTATTGTTGGAAATCATGTGCCTAAATTTCTTTAAAATTCTAATCACTACTAGAGCCTACTTCTCAACAAAATAATACTTAGCCTCATACTCCTCCAATCTTTTATTGAAAAAAACAATTGGCTACTCAACCTCTTCATCATTATTTTACATAAGTATATTTAATATTGTGTCTAGGTTAGAAAAAGTATAAAGAAAGAAATACTTGGAGTGGTTTAGATTTAAGAGAGTGGGGGATGCTATAATTTATTTCTTGATGGCCTCAAAACTGCTCTTGCCTTCCTTTGTCCAAGTAAAAAATTGGTTCTTCTTAATCATCACTGTGATAGGCTTTACCACAATTGCAAAGCCTAAAATAAACCTCCTTACAAAGTTTTTTTTCCTAAGAAGATCTTTAGTCCCTTCTTGTGTTGAGGTAAGGACAAGCCCAGAATATCCTTGATTCTTTTAGGATTAATAGCCAAGACTTCCTTTGAAATGATATGTCCCAAAATCTTGCCTTCATGAACAATAAAGATGCATTTCTTCATTTAAGGGATATCCCATACTCCCTACATTTTTCAAACACCTACCTTAGGTACTCCATATGATCAATATCATCTTTGGGAAAAATGGTTATATAATCAAGATATACTAACAAAAATTTATTAATCAAACCTTTGAAATCCATATCCATTGCTCTTTGAAACATGGCTCCAGTGTTTGATAAACCAAAAGGCATCTTGTTGTAAGTAAAGGTCACCCATTTCATAGTAAAGGCTATCTTGAATTTATTTTCTTCATTGAACAAAATTTTATTATACCCTAAATACCCATCAAGAAGTGAGAAGCATTGGGAACTAAAAATAACCTATAAAATTTGCTCTATAGAAGGCAGTGGATAATGATCCTAAAGAGACACTCGATTAAGATATCTAAAATCCATGTAGATCTTGATTTATCCATTCTTTTTATAGACAGGTATAAGATTGGCTACCCAAGTTGAGTGCTTGATAGGAAATATGATCTTGGACTCGACCAATTTGGTCAACTCCTTCTTCATCAGTTATTCAATCTTGGGATTGATAGGCCTCTACTTCTACCTAACTAGTTTAGCTCCTGATTATAGCTTAATGGTCTGATGAGCTAGGCTTGGATAAAACCCTTTCAAATCTTTGTACTCCCAAGCAAAGATATCATGGAATTATTTTCATAGTTTAAAAAAAACCTATCTTTCAGATAAAGAACAAATATTACCAATTTTTAGGAGCTTGAATTTGAAAATCAGGACCCTCTCATAATTTTATTCCTTTCTAGACATGTTCACTCTCTCCTTATTCTTCCAGTCATCCTCATTGAAGACACTCTCCAAGGTGATCAAACCCTTGGGTATTTTATTTGTCTTTATCTATATGATCTATTCTTCATACTGATCAAGCAATTTTTTTTGGTTCCTTGAAGAGAAACATGCCTCATTTTGTAAGAAGTGAGCAATGTGCTCTCACTATCGAACACCTACCATGATGATTCGTTATTATTGATAGAAGGCCTCATTATTATTTTGACATGAGACTAATCCTTCTATTTTTTGACTTCAGTAGCTATATCAAACTGTGCCCTGATGGTAGCCAACCTATCAGCATGTTTGTTTAAATCCCTTGGTATGGGTTGTATGTTGAAGGCATCAAAGTCTTCAAAAATATCTCATACCATGTGCTTTTAGGATTTAAGTAAAGGTTTATTGGTTATATCTTGACTTATTACTTCGTGAATTATCAGTTTGTTATCCCCATAGACCTTTTATTGATTCCTCTCACTGGAGGCCATGAACTAGGCCTTCATATTTTGCTAAATTTCAAGTGTAGCTAAAGTGAAACCTATAGGAGGAGTAGTCATAATTATTTGATGAAGATACTAACATGATTTTATCTCCTAAACTTACCTTACTTCTTGATCCATCAAAGAACATTTCCCACATTCCTTCAATCTCATGATCTTCATTGGTAAGTGAAGGGGTTGGAGCATCCTTTTCATGCATATAGTAAACTCCCAAATCAGTCTCTTCTATGAAGGTGTATGGATTAAGTGCATGCATCTTAATATTTTATTTTTTAAGGAAAAGGTAATAAATAACTTTAAGGGGGGAGGATGTTTCACCATATATGACCAGTTCTTCTTTATTGATTAGATAATTTTGATTTGAAATTGTCTCCAAGTATGGCTCAATATGGAACCTTGCTAAGGGTTGACTCCTTAGAGTTACCTTAGTTCCATATCTTGTTTTTAAAGATAATAAATACTAGTCATAATAAAGGTATCCTCCTATATTTTCTATGAATTCCCTTGATAAGCAGATAACAAAATGAGCTAGAAAGTCCACCATCATAATGTCCTATAAGATAGGGAAACTTAGGTAGCTATAAAGAAATACATTCAAACCTTTGAAAACCCCTAATATCCTAGTTGTTTTCCCATATATATGTAATATTACCTTGCTATGTGGATCATATTTTAACCCCAACTTGTCATCCACCACTTTAGGCATAACAGTGGTACTTGCTCCACTATCCACAATGCAATTGTGAACTAATTTGTCTCCCACAATGAGTGAGAGGTAAAAAGGTGGAGGATTTTCAAATTTTGAGGAGGGATATAAAATATGATTTATGGAATTAGTAATGGCCACATTGCTATGTTTAGAAACCTGAGGGGTTACATGAATATTTATAAGTTGTTCTTGCAAGAGCTCCTTTTGACCAAACATATGCAAGACTTCCCATAGAGATATTCTTGTCTTGGAATTTTTCAATGAATCAAAAATGTTTAGAGGGAAAATATTTACCTTCTCCTAAATTATTGAAGGTAGTGAGGAAGTATAAACCTACTACACTACATGCTTGACAACCCTACTTGCATTATGATTTTACTAAAGAGCATGACTAGTAGTAGGTGTTGTGCTAGAAGTTGTAGCTTGAGGCCTTAGAGGGGCATCACTTGGAGTGAAATTTGCCCCTTTAATATCTCATATATCTCTATTTTTGGCTCTTGTGTTGGCTATAATTGATGTGATTTGATTCAACATGTAGTCATCTTTAACTTGAAAATTCATCATGCATACACTTTGACTATTCCCTTCTCTATGAACATCTCTTTGGTTGGGCCCTACTTCATTTGAAGTCATGTAAGGAGTGGAATCCTCTTGTTTTTCCAAATCTTAGTTAGCTCCTCCATCATTATGCATGAATTGATCTTGAGGTTATCCCCATTGATCAAAATGATCTTCTCCTTGGACTAGATTATTGTGTACTGAGACAACTACCTTCATGGGAGGGGTGGAGTTAGGATTATAGGCATTGGGATACCCATTTAAACTTTACTAACCTATATTTTATAATTATAATGGGGTAGAGATCTATATCCTTACTGAGGATAATATTGATGACTGCAGGGAGTACTTACCTGGAATTGAGCTTATTTGAGCTGAGCTCGTAATGACCCAATTTCCTTATCTTTATCAACAACATTATCCACCTTATTTTAAAATGATCTTGGATTCACATTAGTACCAAGAACTTGTGTTATGCTTAGAGATTCAACTAAATTATGAGATAGCAAAGGCATGGAAACTCTTGGAAGAAGTTTTCCAGCCTGTATTAAGCTATTTTTAGCTTCAATGATTAGCTCATACACACATGGCAATGTAAAACCTCCCATTGACTGCAACATAATAGCCACATCAGTGCCAATATCTTTATGGTAGGTGAGGAACACAAAGCTAAGAGGATATCTCATGATAGGTGGTAGCCTATGCCACATCCTTTGGAATCTCTCATTGAAGTCCCCCATAGATTCATTAGGAACTCTTTTTACAACATTAATCTAATGAATCAATGAATTATGGTCACTTTTATTTTAAAATATTGTAAACAACAATTCCCCAAAGCCATCCCAACTGGTAATGTATCCACCTCCTAATGTTCTATACCAATCAAGTGTTTTGCCTTTCAGAGACATAACAAGCAATCTAATGGTTATGTTGGCTCTAGTGACATTATGGAAATTATAAAAGTTAGAGATATCTATAATATGTTTAGATGGTGTGATAGGGTTATCACCATTAAAACTAGGGATACTTTTGGTTGCATTAAGAGGGATAGGATCATATGCGGGAAGGTCTATTACTTTTTGGGTATTAAAATATGAGAAGGGTTGATGTCTATCCATATCTCTTCTTTCCCCCATTTCTCTTATTTCATTTTGATCTACTATTTATTCCTCTTCTTCAACTTCTTCCTCTTCTTGAACTTCTTCTTCTTCCTCTCCAAAACCTCCTTGCCAAGGATCTCTCAGGGCTAGGATTGGTTCAAGGCATTGTTCTTTAGGAAGAGCTTTAGCTAAAGGGGCTTGATTAGAAATCCTATATGACTTTATGAGTACCATGTAAAACTTGGTCTAGAACTATGGATTCACATCCCTAGTGGAGTCACCAAATTCTAGGTTAGAGATATTTATACAACTTTAAGCTTGTCAAGACCAGCATTCACCTTGATATAGCAAATAAAACTTGGTCCCACTAGGCATGCTAGAACTATTATCTCCAAATATCACACCCTATAAGAGAGTGTTCAATCCTTTCCTATATTTGGGAATTATGGGAACATTTCTAAGGCCTATGGATAGCTCCCTATAAATGCCTTTGCTAAAATAGCTTGCTTAAAAGGAAAAGAGTTAAGAATTTACAAGAAAGGAAAATTGAAAGAAAATAAATCCTATTCTATGGGTGGTAATGCATCAAAACTATTTTTCCACATGAATGTCAAACTCCTATGCAAAATATGACAAAATCATAAACTATTTCCAAACTTTAAAGATTTTAATAGAAGTGTTTCAACATAGAGTTAAGACATGTAAAAAATGATTCAAGGAAATTGAGATGAAAGGAAAGTTTTGCACATTCAAGGCAATATTACACATGTAGGGAATAAATACACTAAGGTACACATTATGTGACTAGTTAGACTAAGAATCCTTATTCAAAGGCATGGAGGACAAAGTGGGAATAAGGATGTTAAATCATCTCATACTACCACTATGCATCTCTCTCACACTCAGACCAAAAAAAAATCCAAAAAATATTAAAGGAAATATATTTATGCTAAATGTTTAAAAGGGATGAATTTTGATCATTCTAGTAGGGCTTCACCATATGATTCTTGGTCCCATTTTCCCTTGCATAAGGGTTGTATTTGTAGCTAAAGAGGAGAAGATGAGGAGGCCTTTGGTGCCAAAAGGAAGGAATCCATTCTATTGGAGGTATCCATCTTCATCTATAACTAAATTTTCCAAAGATGTTTGTTAGGGCACTCTAATTGATCCATGTCACTTTCTCAAATGCCCTTGACTTTCCCCCTTGAAGATGCTTCTCTAATGGTTGCTTAATATAATGAGATATTTGAGCAAGGGCATCAAAATAGTTGTAGTAAGGAGCCACCTATTAGAAAATGTATCCTGACACTTAACCTCTTCTCCTTAGCTTCTTGCCCTTTTTGATGGCTCTCAAAGAATGGCACAGATCATGATTCTATGTCATTGATCTGATTGACATGGATCCCTATAGATCATTCTCCAACTATTCCTCTCTTTCCATGTGGTAGCTTTTCATTTTTCTATTCATGGATCTTGTACACCATTTATTAGCCATTGGCTCAAGTTTATAAGATAAGTAGTTCAAGAAACATGATTTGCTCCTATAGACCTATTCAGGTTCTCTGAGCTAATTTAATTATAAGTTAATAAGTAAAGTACTTACGTAAACCTAACTTGATCTTATAGACCTATTTAGGTTTTCTAGACTCACCTACTTTGGAGTCTTTGATCTTCTCTACTTATGAATTTCATAAATAAAGCACTTGGATAATCTTGATTTGCACTATGAGAGTCATTTAGGTTTTTAGAGATGCTCAACTTTAGACTTCTCTAGCAAAAATAATTTAGACTTCTCTCCCCTAACTTCTGCTCAATGGCTAACTCATGATGTTAACATTGACATCTCCTAGCCCATCATAGGATTTTTGAATCCCAAAGGCTACTTATTTGTCTTGAATTTGATGTCTCCCAGCACATCATGGGATAATTCCTTTGGGCACATTTCTTTGGCTTTTTTTCAAACAAGAAATTCTTTGGGATTTTTGCAAAGGGGAATTTTTTTGGGCTTTTCTACCTTGAAGACTCTATAAAAAAACTTTCTCAAATATTTATTTTTTGAATTCATTTGGCATTTTTCTCATTCCTTTGGTATCTTTGCTTGCTTGCTCATTATTTTGGCTTTCTTCCAAAAGGAATTCCTTTGAACAATTCCTTTAGACTTTTGTCTTGGCTCTTGGAAAGTGCCCCTTTGAGAAATCCCAAAGGGAACTTTGGGAAGGAAATTGACCCTTCATTATATCTCAAATGGCACTTTGGGAAGGAAAGTGACCCTTTAGGAAATCTTAAAGGGCACTTTGGGAAGGAAAGTGACCCTTTGGGAAATACCAAAGGGAACTTTTGGAAAGGAAAGTGACCCTTCAAAAAATCCCAAAGGGCAATTTTAAAAAGGAAAGTGACCCTTTGAGAAATCTTGAAGGGCATTTTTGAAAAAGAAAGTGAAGGCAAAGTGTCCTTTAAAAAAAATCTGAAGGTACTTGGAGAAAAATTGACCTTTCAAATTTTTTTGAAGGGCACTTTCAAAGATGAAAAGAGACAAACTGGCCCTTCAAAAAAAATTTGAAGGGCACTTCGAGACAAAGTGTCCCTTCAAAAGTTTTTTGAAGGGCACTTTGGGAAGGAAAGGAACAAATTGACCCTTCAAAAAAAATTTGAAGGGAACTTTGAGACAAAGTGTCTCTTCAAAAAAAAATTGAAGGGCACTTTCGAAGGAAAAGTGTCCAAAAAAATCTGAAGGACACTTGGAAGAAAAGTGACCCTTTAGATTTTTTCAAAGGTCACCTTTGAAGAAAAGAAGAAGGAAGAGGAAAAAGAAAGAAAAGAAGAAGAAATAAGTGAAGGAAAGAGGAAAGGAAGAAAATATAAGGAAAAAGGAAAAGAAAGGAAGAAGAAAGGAAAGAAAAAAGAAGATGAAATAAGGAGAAGAAGAAAAGGAAGGAGAAGAAGATGAAGGAAATCGAATAAAAGCTTGAAGAAGAAGATAAAGAAATTTGCTGATAAAAAAAAGGATTTGGCCAAAATATGAGAAAATATTCCAAAGAGAAGACACTTTTGTACATTTTTATCATGGAACAAAAGTGAATAAGGACATTGTATTTAGCCAATTTTCACAAAGGGTGCAAATTAGCTAACAATAAGATACATGAAAATAACTAAATTTATGAACAAGAATATGCCTTTTACCTTGAGGTTTGGACTAGAGGAGTACTAAAATTAGCTTTGAAAATGTTTTTTTTTCAAAATTATTTTCTAATAGTTGAACTTGGATCCCACTGGGTGTGTCAGAACTGTTAGCTATCCAGATATCACCTTGCTTGAAGGCTTGATAGATTTGGCTCTGAAACCTTCACACCTAGACTAACATTAGAACAATATGAGATGTGGGACACCTAAACTTAGATCATACATCTATATTTTGGTGAGGCTAGCTCCTCTAATGTATCACTTTGCACTACTTACTAAACTACTAAATGTTGGGATGAAAAGGGAGCGAAGAAAACTAAAATGGAACTCATACCCTATTGTTGGTGATACACATGTATTGTTGGTTCATCCACTCTATTTGAGTTTATAAAATATTAATTATACAATAAAAGATTGAATCTACAACTCCAATTGACTCCTAGGCATTAGTATTTCATGAAGAGATTTTAACAGTTAATATAAGCTTGAAGGAAATGGTGGAATATGCACGATTCAAGGCACTAACCAACCAATGTTTATCCACTATTAGCTTTAAAAATGACATTAAACACTAAAGATGACCTACATAATATCATACCAGTAGTTAGGTGACATCAAGACTTGAAAAGGGAGATATTTATACCACATATGCAAATCAAACTGATATTAACACACTATACCAAAGTAATGAAAATTTCAAACAATCTTTTATTTCTCTAAAAAGGTTACAAAACTCAAATTTTGATAGATTTTGGTCTTACCAAAAGAGGGATCCCCATAAATGGCTAAAATTCATAAATATATATAAAATAGAAGAAATATCCAAGATTTGAGTTGAAAAAAGAAGAGGAGATTAACTAGATGTAAACTCTAGTCAATGTTTGAGTTCAAACTACTTACAATATTCTTTAAATATCTCCTTTCTTTATCTTGCAAGAAACCTTCTTTTTGGAATTGGAAAAGTTGTGGGCCCATATTGATTTCAACACAAGTCATCATGCATGAAAATCCATGCCATTCCTCAATAATAAATTCATTTTAAAATATTAAACAAAGTCTTTAATTCTTCATGTCTTCAAAAATTTGCATGGCCTTTATTTTTGGCATAGAATTGGAGGCGGTGGGTCCATGTTGACTTATCAACCTTCATTGCATAAAAATCATGTCATATATTAGAATATAACTCCATATTTAAAGTTATGTTAAGTTCTTTAACGTACTTATCTTTCATGAAAAGCATGGGATATGCATGAAACTAGTCAAACTAGTCAACTGAAGAGATGTGGACTCAAAGACTAGTCAACTTCCACTTGAACTCAATTTGCATGAAATGGTACTTTTGGATTGAGTTAATAATTATATTTCCACATATATAATATATATCATGTTTTAAACTCTATTTTAACTCTAAGATAGACATTTCAACTCCAATCTTCATTTATTTGATTGATAAAAAAAGACTATTAAGCCAACTTTTATCACTTAGAAGCTTCCTAGAATCTTAAAAATAGAAAGATATGGTTATTTATTCATTTTTACATATTTTAAAACATAATTATATACCTAAAAAACTCACACAATGGTTATAAACAACCAAAATCTTGAATTTTACTCTTGGAGGCTTCATCTTGCTCAAGTTTGCTTTCTTCTTAACTGTGTTTTGAGAGGCTTGGGTCTATGTAAAAATAGAAAGAAAATCCAATTTTTAAATGGATTTAAATTTTTTATGGATTATTAATCAACTCATGATTATGCTACACACAAAATTTAGAGTCAAAACTCCACTTGTAGATGCTAGAAACCTCAAATTTCCTCAAAAAATGCCCCTTTTGCATGAAATATGTGCATACTTGAATGTATTTTTTGTATATTATTGGAGTTTATTTCATGGTTAATAGATGTTTTATAAATAAAATTAATATTTAATTAATTTAATGTTCCATTGAAACCTATTTTTCTATTAAAAAAACTTTAAAAAACTAGGCCCTTTTGAAAGCTTGGAAGCACCAAGATTTGTCCAATAATGAATATTTTTGGAAAATTCACTTGAGAAACCTATTTAAAAACATGAAAACATGGAATAAATTACTAAAAATATCCAAAAATATAATCTTTAAAAAATCTATTTTCTCTCTCCAAACCTACACTTTTCTTGAAAGCTTACCAATTTATAGGTTTAAGAGGTTATTGTTTCTTGCTCTGTTAGACTGTGAAATACATGAATAATATATTAATGATGACATGGAGAGATATATTAATTCCATAATATTATGTAATAACTTTAAATTTTATGAAACCTTCCCAAGTGAGGAGAAATTGATAAAAAAACCCGTTATCTTTCTGGCTATAATGCTACAAAAATTGGCCTATCTTAAACCTAATGGTACATGAGTATGAAAAATCCAATTAAAAAACCACCTATTTTTTTAAGAATACCTCTGAGTATATTTTTCACACCCCAAAATTCATACCTATACCTTTTTCTAGATGACTGTACCATCATTAAACCTACAAGCACATCACTATACACAAACTAGGAGTAGTGCCTATATGAAACGGTTTCGAGACACTCCTGCATCTAAACACCATGAAATTTTTTTTTAATTTTTTTAATAAACTTTTATTTATTTTCCTTACCCCTGATGTAAAAAAAATATATGTATCTATACTACTCTTCTTGAAGGTCAAGGAAATAACTTATTTTTGGCTTTTTAAAAAGAATTCAAGCTTCTAATGCCAAGATAATGCATGATATGGATTTCAAAGAAGCTCTTGCATGTTAAGATATCAAATTTGGACTTTTAATCCTTTAGAGGATTAATTTTGGCACATTTGGGTCAAAAATAAGCCTTTTTTGGCTTCAAAACTACATTAAATTACTTTCTTAAGCCATCAAACTTTATGATAAGGCTAAATTTATATTTTTGAGTATAACTAAAAGTATTTGGAATAATTTAATGACCTTTTGAGAGAAATTTGACATTTTAAAGACTAAAAAATGAATTTTTAGACCAAAATATATCATTTTGATTAGCTTGCAAACGTTATTGATGGTTTTTGAAAATTTTAAATTATAAGGGTTGGAATTTGGCCTTGACATGCCAAATTACCAACATTTTTGGTGACTCACATGGGTTGACCATCCTGCTAGTCAAAATAACTTACTAGTTTCATGGTAAATAGACTCTTTTGAGTTTTGAATCAAATTTTTTGACTGACACAACAAGACTGAAGGGAGACACAACTAATATAAAAGATAAAGACAGTTAAACTAAGGAAAATAGGAAATCAACAAAAGGGAAGCAAATTGTTTCTTATGATACTCACTTATTAACATAAATCAAACCTATAAAAACTAACATAAAGTAATATTATTTCCTTCAAGATCAAATATAAAGTTATTTGATGCACCATGGATCCTTGAAATACATTTGCCATCTCTTAATGGCATCTTCTTACAGATAGGAGCACTTATATGTTCATGTCTTTTGGATGATGTAGTTGGTCTTTTAATCTCTAATCTCAAGTACATGGATTGAAGATATGTATCCAAGACCCAATAATATACCTCCCATATTCTTATTTTTTTCATCAATAATTCTATCTCTACCTCATTCATAGGCTGGTCATGATTTGTCTCATTCGCATCCAATGATTGAATTGGTAAATCAATTGGTATCCTTAGATTGGTATCTTTATTATGATTCATTTGAAGTAGTGTCTCACTAACGTATTCAACCTCTTAGTATGTATTTATACATGGATAAAATATTTCATTAATTTCTTCTTGATGAACAACTATAATAATACTTTTTATAAGACATTCATCAATCTCCACTTGGGGTAGATATGGACTATCAAACTTTACACAAAAACTCTCTAAATCATCCTAAAAGTTCTCTTAATCATGATAAATTGAAATGACATGAAATTCATCATTATTATTACCATTTGAAACATATTTATCACATATTTATACTTGAAGGTTCTTGATCTACTGCACTTGCTTCATCTTCATCTTCTGTAGAGAATGGTATCTCATCTATCTATTCAAGCTCCAACTCATCTTGCTTTGGGATATCTAAAATAGCATTACCTTCTTGAATCTCCAAAACATTGATGTAATTCTTAGATGAATGTTTCTCTATCTCATCATCAAAATCTTCCATCTTAATCTCTTAATTTTCATTTAAAAAATCATGGTATAACTATTACCAATGATAATCTTCTTCAGGAATATTATTCATCTCAACAATGGATATATGTGAGTGTTATTCATGGATGCCTTATAAATAAATATTTATTCATACTCTATCTATCTCAGCTACTAAAATCTCTTGAGAAATCTCTTGTAAATTCTCTTCTTTGGCATCATGAAATATTGAATCATGTTTGTCCTTGTTAAGTGGTGTCCCAATTATGATTTCTTCTTCTTGATCACTAAAGTCACCTTCTTTTCCCATCTATTTAGTTGAATATTATTCATATTCCTCAAAAAAGAGATGTTCTTGCTCTAAGAGTGGCATGGTAGACCCCTAGAAATACTCCAAGAGATGAGATAGATCCAATGGTTGTGCCATAGATGTTTGATTTTGCTCCTAAGACTGCTCAACTTGAACAACTATCAGCTCCTCTCTCTGCATATATCTATGAATAGATTTCCATGAAGTAAAGGCTTGGGGATATTTATGAGGGAGGAGTGAGGGTTGAATGTCAATAGTGACTTTGGAGTTGTTTTTATTTTTTGGGCTTATGCTTGGTTGATATATTTGATTCCAAGTTAGAAAATTGGGTTTAGGAGCCTCTAGAATTGAAAATATTATAGCTTAAGGCATGATTGGGATATTTTCTTATTGAAATGAACTTAGAATCCATGGATTTTGATATGAGGAAGTAATAGGTATTGATCTTTAAGACTGATATTTCTTATCTAATAACTCTTATTTGTAGACTAATATCTCATCAACAATCTTTTGGCTTACCCTCTTCATTTCCTCCAACTCATCATGAAAATTTAGAGAATTTTGGAAGGGTGGCTGATATTGGAATGGGTATGGCTCATTTGGATTAGGATGAAATACATATGGATCATAAGGATCATATTTTGATGGTATATAGGTATGTTGATATTGGGAAGAATGACCATAATCTACTCTATAGGCTGCCATAGCCTATAAGAAGATATATGAAAATAAATGAATTTATGAACAAGAATATGCCTTTTACCTTGAGGTTTGGATGAGAGGATTAATAAAATTGGATTTGAAGATGAAATTGTTGCAAAATTTTAATCCAATAGCTAAACTCATGTCCCATCGGGTGTGTTAGAACTATTAGCTATTCGAATAACACCCTATTTGAAGGCTTGATAGATTTAACTCGGAAACCTTTACACCTAGACTAAAATTAGAATAATCTAAGATGTGGGACACTTAAACTCAGATCAGACCTCTATATTTTGGTGAGTCTAGCTCCTCTAATGTATCACTCTGTACTACTTACTAAACTATTAAATGTTGGGATGAAAAGGGAGAGAAAGAAATTAAAAGGGAAATCTTACTCTACTATTGGTGATACACCTATATTTTTGGTTCATATACTCTATTTGAGCTTCTAAAACACTAATTATATAAGTAAAGATTGAATCTACAACTCCAATTGGCTCATATGCCTCAATATTTCATGAAGAGGTTTTATCAGTTAATATAATCTTGAGGAAAATGGTGGAATAGACTTGATTCAAGGCACTAACTAGCCAATGTTTATCCAATATGAGCTTTAAAAAATGACATTAAACACTAAACATGACCTGCATAATATCATACTAGTAGCTAAGTGATATCAAGACTTGACAGGGGAGGTATTTCTACCATATATGCAAAATAAATTGATTTCAACACACTATACCAAAGTAATGAAAATTTGAAACAATCTTTTATTTCTTTGAAAAGGTTACAAAACTCAAATTTTGGTAGAGTCTTGTCTTGCCAAAAGAGGGATCCCCCTAAAAAATGGCTAAAAATAATGAATATATAGAAAATAGAAGAAATATCCAAGATTGGAGTTTAAAAAAGAAGATATTTACTGAATGTGAACTCTAGTCAATTTTTGAGTTTAAATTAGTTACATTATTCTTTAAATATGTCTTTCTTTCTTTATCTTACAATAAACCTTCTTTTTGGAATTGGAAAAGTGGTGGGCCCATCTTGATTTCAACTCAAGTCATCATGAATGAAAATCCATTCCATTACTAAATAATAAATTCATTTTAAAATATTAAACAAAGTCTTTAATTCTTCAAGTCTTCAAAAATTTGCATGACGTTTACTTTTGGCATAGAATTGAAGGTGGTGGGCCCATGTTGACTCTTAAACCTTCCTTGCATTAAAATCATGCTATAAATTTTAATATAAATCCATATTCAAAGTTAGTTTAAGTTCCTTAATGTTCTTATCTTGCATAAAAGCATGGGAGATGCATGAAACTAGTCAAACTAGTCAACTAAAGAGATGTGGACTCAAAGACTAGTCAACTTCCACTTGAAATCAACTTGCATGAAATATCACTTGTGTATTGATTTAAGAATGATATTTATACATAAAAAACAGATATTTTATGTGGTAAACTCCATTTTAACTCTAAGAGAGACATTTCAACTCCAATCTTCATTTATTTGATTGATAAAAAAGACCTATTAAGCCAACTTTTGTCACTTAGAAGCTTCTTGGAATCTTTAAATTAGAAAAAGATAGTTCCTTAGTAATTTTTATATCTTTTAAAACACCATTGTATAATTTTAAAACTCACACAAGGGTTAGAAACAACCAAAATCTTGAATTTTCTCTTGGAGGCTTCATCTTGCTCAATCTTGCTTTCTTCTTGACTGTGTTTTGAGAGGCTTAGGTCTATGTAAAAAAAAACACCTCCATTTTTACAATGGCCTTTAAATTTTTATTTATTATTACTCAACTCATTATGATGTTACATGCCAAATTTAGAGTCAAAAATCCACCTGTAGATGCCATAAACCTCAAATTTCCTCAAAAAATGCCCCTTTTCATGGAATCTATGCATACTTGAATGTATTTTTGAATATTTTTGGAGTTAATTTCATGGGTAATGAATGTTTTATAGATAAAATTATTATTTAATTAATTAAATGTTCCATTTAAATCTATTTTTCCCTAAAAACCTTTAAAAATGCAAAATTTTCTTAAACCATGTTAAACTATGCCCTTTTGGAAGCTTGGAAGCACCAAGATTTGCTAAATAATGGATATTTTTAGAAAAAATATTTGGGAAACATTTTTTAAAATATAAAAACATAGATTAAATGATGAAAAATATCCAAAATAAAATCTTGAAAAAATATATTCTCTCTCCAACCCTACACTTTTTTTGAAAGCATGTCAATTTGCAAATTTAATAAGCTATTTTTTCTTGCTCTATTAGACCTTGAAATGCATGAATAATATCTAAAGGATTATATATATATATATATATATATATATATATATATATATATATATATATATATATATATATATATATATATATATATATATATATATATATATATATATATAAAGTTCCCAATATTTTTTAACAGATTTAAATATCATTAAACCCTTCCCAAATGAGGAGAAATTGAGAAAAACCCATTACCTTTCTGGTTGTAATGCTACAAAAACTAGCCTATCTTAAATCTGATGATACACAAGCATGGAAAACTCAATTAAAAAAACACATAATATATTATGAATCCATATTATTCTATTTTTCACACCCAAAAATTTAGACCTTTACCTTTCTTTAGATGATCGTACCATCATCAAACCTGTAAGTAGGTCACTATGTGCAAACTAGGAGGAGTGCTTGTATGAAATAGTTTCAAGACTTTGCTAAATCCAAATGCCATGAAACTTTTTTTCAAAATTTTTAATAATATTTTATTTATTTTCTTTACCCTTTATTTAAAAAAACTATATGGATTCGTACTTCTCTTCTTGGAGGTGAAGAAAATAGCTTATTTTTGGCTTTTAAAAAAAATTCAAGCTTCCAATGCCAAGATAATATGTGATATGGATTTAAAAAGAAGATATTTAATGTTAATATATCAAATTTATAATTTTAAATACTTTTTCGGATTAATTTTGGCACATGTGGGTCAAAAATAAGCCTTTTTGGCTTTAAAATTACATTAAATTACTTGTTTAAGCCATGAAACTTTAAGATAAGGCTAAAGTTATATTTTTGAATATAAGTAAAGGTATTTGGAATAATTTAATGAAATTTTGAGATAAATTTTATATTTTAAAGACTATAAAATAACTTTTAGACCAAAATATATCAATTTGTTTAGCTTGTAGATGTTATTGCTGATTTCTAAATATTTTGAATTGCAGGAGTTGGAATTTGGCCTTGAAAAGACAAATTACCAATAGTAAGGGGATGTATATTTAGCTTAATCAAGCTCAATTACATGTTTTAAATTCTATGGAAGTGTCATTTCTAAGCTAAAACTAATCTACTTCTTTTTCACCCTTCTAGACACACAGAATCAGTCTTCAAGTTTATACTTGGTATGGCTAGCAAGAAAGGTTCCAAGTAAAATGTCTTTATAAGGTATAGATTCATTTATATAAAAATATTATGTATAATGGTGGAATATAATTTATGAACTATCCTCACAAAGTTGATTGTGTTTTTCTACTTGCTAATTTCTGTACCCTATAGGTTTTGCCTTAGTTTGAGTAGTTCTTTACAATCCAATTTTTAATGTGATTTCCAAATGATGTTTACTATCTCCCCTATTTTTACCCATTATTGGTTTCATGTTTCAAGGTTTTTAGATATGTAAATCATCTCATGTTGTAAGAGGATACACCATTCTATGTTACAGGTAGTTTTTCCACCATTTTTAGGAACTTCGTGCTTGATCATGGTTTTAGGGGGTTGTGATAAGTATTTTTGCATGTTATCAATGCTATTTTTATTCCATTATCCTTTAAATTTCATATCTAAAGTGTTTCAAACTATTTTCACTTTTCTACATTCAAAGGAATAAGAAACTAAGATAAATGGTCTAGGGTTAGATGTTACCCGGATGAGGTCTGCGCACCGTTATCCAGACGTTGTAGGGACTCCTCTTTGGCTGTGGAGGATGACACCTGTAGAAGAAAGAGACTTAAACAAAGAGATTGTTAGATGGATGTAAGGTGGACTGCCAAGCCGAAGCTTGATCCTGGAAGTACAAAGGCTTCCTTGTGGGGTGACAGTCCACTGTTGATAAGTAAAAATGCCAAAAAAAGATAATAATGACAGACTAAGCTAGAAAAATATAAACAATGCATACCTACTGTCTGTTGTCGATCTACCACAGTCACTACCATCAATTAGTCTACCGACGTCTATTGGTCAGGGTTGCCGACGTCGGTTAGTCTGTCGACGTTGGTTGGGGAAATGGGCCTGGTGGTCGACGTCAGTCGAGGCAATGGTCTTGGACAGGGTCTGGACGGGTTTATAGTCTGCAGAATGGTCTAAGAGTCTGTTTAGATGGTCTGAGAGTCTTTTTGAAGCTTTGTACAGGGCTGTAGGGTAGAGAGTATGGTCTGAAAAAGGGGACCAGATAGAAGACAGAGGCAATAAAGAGATAAGGGTAAGAGAAGGCTCCCAAAGAACAGGTTGGGTTGTGATTTGGTTGATAGTTTGGTTGATGATGTTAAGAAGAAGCAGTAACTAGAAAACTAATTACTAACATAGTCTAAATAATTGAAATGAAAACACAGAAGAAATACTTACCTGTGGCTTGCTGAAGAAAGAGTGTAGCAGAATGGTTGTTGATGCAGAAGACTTCCTGCAATGTGAGCTCCTATAGTCTGTGATGCTTGGTGTGTCCCTGAGAGAGAGAGAGAGAGGTCTGATTCTGGGTCAAGCAGATCAAAAGATTGGAGGATTGGAAAGATTGGCAGATTAAAGATTGAAAGGTTGAAAGATTGGCCGATCTGCATTCCAGACGTAGAATGCAGTTTTGAATGCAACCGATGTCGGCAATACCACTGATGTCAGCAGCCAAAGAATAGGAAAAATGGCTAAAAATAGCCTTTTGTCTATTCTTTCTTCTGTCGAGGTCTGCTGGTCATGGGAAAATGGTCGAAGGTAGGTTAAATGGGCGTCAGAGAGAGGGTAAGAGTTGGAATGGGGTCATAAATTGGTCATAGGGTGATGGGAGGCATCCACGGAGAGGGAATCCAAGGGGAAGATGATGTGTCATGGGTGAAGGGTCAAAGGGGGTGTTATTAATTTAAAATAGTTGATTATTTTAAATTAATAAGTGTGTGGGTTAGAAATACTAGGAAGTGGACCAAGGGGACCAAGGGGGAGTCGACCAAGGAGTAGACATGATTTCGGTGTCTACATTTGCCCCTTTTTGTCTTGTTGGTTATTCTTGACGAATAGCAAGACAAAAATAAGAGTTGGTTGCCCCAGGTATGGGATGAGGTTGCTTTCATCTTATTGGTTGTTCTGATGAACTGCAAGACAAAAAATTAATGTTGATTGTCCCGATTATGGGATGAGGTATTCCCCCTCAAAGTAGGAGTCGAGAGAAAGGAACCTGGAATCGGGTGTTGATTTGATAGATAGTGGATGGATATGGTGAAGTTTGAGTGTGAACACTACAAAAGTTGAGATTGCATGCATACCACTTCACGAGATGGTCAGGTTAATTTGTCACAGGTCAAAGGTCGAGGAGTGCCAAAATCAAAATAACCAGGCCCCACCATTTAGTCATAGCTGATTGGGTTATTCGATCCAAGCTATAGCTCTAATGGTCATTGTGCTCCAAGTATCCTGGGCTCAAGAAGTGCTCTTGGAAACATGAAAAATTTCACAAGTAGTGGGGATCAACTTGTTCATGATCCTAGTACTTGTGAGGGTCAAAATGTGGGTTGTAGACAATTTTGCTAACCATTCGTGGGGTAACATACATGCAAAAAAAACTAAGGCAAAGTTGTCTTGGAAGTGGTCAAGGTTGGAGGAGATAGTCGTGATCTCTATGGTCATTGGTCGAGGATGGACAAAGGAATGGCCGAGCTAACCTCAGAAGACCCCATGTCAACTGAGTGCTGCCTACATAGCCCCTATTGTTAGGACCTCGGGCTAATGTAGTTCTCCCCAAAGGGGAGGAAGGGTCAAAGTGGTCAATAGTTGATGATTGGTTTGGATGAGGTTAATTCATGGTCAAAGGTAAGATAGTTGGTCCATCAGGTAGATGAACAAATGGATGTGGTCGAGCTAACCCCAAAAGATGTTATGTCGACTGAGTGCTACCTACATAGCCCCTGTTGTTAGGGCCTCAGACCAATATAGTTCAGACGAAGAGTCAAAATGGTCGATGATTGATTTGGTCAAGATGATATTACAGCCTTTTCCATATTGTGTGATGGTGTATTATGTAACATTGGTTGAGTGGTCTTTCATCCCTATCAAGTTTCCATAGTAGTAATGGTGTATGCTAAAAATGAATTGAGATGATTTATGCTTTAGTAAGTAATGGTTTATGCTTGGCATAAATTGTGTCTGGTCGATAGTTTCCATGTGTATTGGTTTCCATAGAAACTATGTGAAATGAACTATGTCAGGTCAATAGTCTGAAAAAGGTTTGGTTTAGTTGGGTTTGGTTGGATAAATGATTTGGTTGAATGTGACCAAGGTGTATGGATAAGAAGTGAAAGGTGCATTGCTCTTTCATTGATAAGGACCATAATAATGGCATGGATAAGGGTTTTTAGAAACAAAAGCCCCGTTCATGCATTACGTCGTTGACCAGTGGTTGTGTTAGAGAGGTAATCGAATCACTTGACGTTAAGTGAGCTCAAAATCCCTTGAGTATGTTGGGGTGATAGGTGTGATATGTGAGATGGAAGGAAGGGGGAACCCTTTTTCGCAAGAACAACTTTGCCCCTTTTATAGGTGACCCCGAGAATGACTATAGACAAGTCCATGACTTTAAAGTTGTCAGTCAATTTTTTTTTTTTTTTGGCAGACTGATCAATGTGGGAAGTCTGCGAGGGGATGTTGTTTTGCTTTGTGGTCATGTTGTGAAGCTAATAGATGCAGGAAGCTTCTGAGATAGTGATGTGTATGTAGCAAGATTTAGGCATAGCCATCCTTCAAGGGAGTGGTCTATATTCTGATTTGTATGCTTTTGATATGACTTTGGCCTAGCTGTCCTTCAAGGGAGCAGTCTAGTAAATACAGCAATATGTAGCTATCCTTTGAGGGGGTAGTCTACATTTATAGTTTTATGACCTTTGAATAGGCATCCCAATTTTATACATACATATATATATATATATATATATATATATATATATATATATATATATATATATATATATATATATATATATATATTTGTTGACTAAAGTTTTGGTCATGGACTTGACTATAGAGGTTTAGAGGGTTTCCCTTTTATTAGGACGAAGCATTCATGCTTGACAAAAGGGTTGACTAATGTTTGCAGGGTTGAGGGTTGAGGGAGATAGGAATGATGATGATGGGGATTACTCAAGGGGTCGAGCTCAAGTTAAATGTTAGGTGATTGAGTACGTGACTAACAGTAGACTGGTCAAAGATGCAAGGCATTAAGGGGCTTAGGTTTTGATAAGTCCCTGACCCATGCTTGTGTTATGATGTAAGGTCCGAATCAATTAGGAGCAAACTTGTCCCATTTGCTTCATTCCAAATTGGTCACATGTTGGTCATTGTTTGGTCAAGAAGTTGATTAGGAAGTTGATTGATTGATGTTTGGGTGATGTTGGTAAATTTTTTGGTCAATGCTTGGTCGAGGCTTGGTCGATGCTGGTTGAGGCTTGGTCGATATGTTGTTGGCATGTTTTGGTTGAGACTTTATTGAGACTTGGTCAATGCTTGGTCGAGGTCGATAGTCAAGGTAAGGTCAAATTCCCCCAATTTTTAGGGAGAATGTTTGACAAATTTAGTTTGAGAGGGTGAGATCCTAATCTACCAGGTTGGAGGCAAGAATCTCAAAATCATGGATGGTGACAGAGGAAATGGTTGGTAATGATTTGATTAAGGTGGCTAATGGTTGGGGGTCATCAGGCTGGACCTCCATCGATTGTAAGGCTTGGATCAAAGTTTTATGATGCTGTAGAGAGTTTTGTATGAGATCATACAAAGACATCTTCATAGGGGTCATGTGGTGAGGTTGTTTCACCACAGAGTCAGGGATTGGTTGAGATGTGCCCAAGATAGTAATCTTGGGTTTTGGTTATGGTGAAGGCTTGGTAGATGGGGATGTCCAAGGGATAGAAACATGTCTTTTCCCTTTATCCTTTTGGGTTGGTGGGTTGGTGGTCAAGTTGACTGTGTTGATTTCGAATAATGGTGTTAAAGGCAGTGGAGGGACCATAGTCTGGTGTTGAGATCCTGATTTAGGTGATGATGTTTGTGAGGCATGTGATGGTGTCGATGGCTTAGTTAAAGGGTGGTCAAGAGGATCCTTGATGAGAAGGGTATCCTTTTTCTAGTGTTGATGAATGATAGCTTTAAGAGTGCAACAATGCTCAGTGTCATGTCCCGATGTGCGATGATAGTGACAAAATTTAGTGTTGTCGAACCAAGATGGTCTTGATCTGAGAGTTGATGAGTGTGAAGGTGAGGAGGTATGGGAAGCATGGGATGATGTTGAAGGTTTGTCGATAATATGGTCAAGAAGAAGGGTGTCTTTCTCCAAGCATTGGCAAATGAAAACCTTGAGGGCACAACAATGCATAGTGTCATGTCCCGGTGTGTGATGATATGCACAAACTTTAGTGTCATCGAACCAGGGTGGTTTTGGTTCGAGAGATTGGTATGGTTTAAGAGGTGGAATACTGATGCAAGAAGATTACAACAATTGTCATAACAGCAAGGCATAAGAACTCGCTAATGGGTCTGCTTGTTTTGTTGCAGTAGGGGTTGATGACCTTTATTTTGGAGGCATAGGAGGCATTGGTTATTTTGGAGAAAATATATGTTTAATGGGTAAAGGGGATAATGGAGGTAATTTGCCTCTATGAGGTGTTGGAGTAGGAAGCACTCCTATTAAGGTAGATGGATGTGGGCCCAAAATAGAGGGCAATGATGAAGGTGGGAGAGGAATTCTCTAGTGTGGTTTAGTGGCCTTCTTTGGTTTGGTTTGAGGGTCACTATTGTGCGAGGCAAGATTAGATATGGAGTGAACACCAAGAGATTTAATCTCTTTTAGCATGGTAGATGCCTGCGTGGGTTTGGTTTCAGATGTGGATGGAGGTGAGTGAGATGTAGCGATCTCAGGCAAAAGGTAAGAGAAAACCGTCAGTGGGTCTTCCTCAATCGAAGTGGGTGAGGAGTCAGGGTCTTCTCTTGGTGGAGAAGAAATTGGAGAATGTGACTTCTCAAGAGGATAGAGGGCAGGGATGATGGTGCCTTCTACTTTTGATTGAGGAGTAGGAAGGGTATGGTCCTCCATTGGTAGGAGGAAGGATGAAGGTGGGGCTAATGGCATTAGTATGGTTGAGGCATCCTCTAATATAAGAGAGGTCAATGGAGAACTAATAGGAGAAGAAGGCTCTTCTACCTATGATGGATGAATAGGAGAATAAAAATCTTCTACCTATGGAGGAGGTTGGTTAGGGACAACAAGCAAGACCGTGTTGACCGTGCGTATATCATGCTCTTGGGAGTTATTGGCCATGGTCTGGACATTATTTTGGCTAGGAGGATGGTTAGGAAAAGGTCACTTGAAAATGTCAATGTGTTGATTAGGTGGTGCATTCAGGTTATCCAAAACAAGATCCCCCTTATCTATCATGTCTTGGACAATGTTCTTGAAGGTTCGGCACTTGTTTATGTCATGGCCTTGGACATAGTGATAGTGACAGAAGTCATTTTCCCTATACCATGTAGGGATGGATTTTGAAGGGTCGAATTGAGGTGGTCAGATTGGAGGGAGATTGAGGACCCCCTGTTTGATGAGTTTTTCCAAAATGGAAGCATATGATTCTCTAATTGGAGTGTATTGACGTTGTATATACCATTGTTGGAATTGTTTTGTGATGCTTTGAGATGTTGAATGTTGAGGTTGGTCGGTCATTGTTGATGGTGGTGATCTAATGACCACAGTGTTGGCCACTCCTTTGGACTTGGAGTGGGAAGAAGAAGGTCTGGAAGAGGAAGGGTCATCAGTTTTTGCATTGGTATTATGTAATTTGACCCTATTTTCTTCAATAGCGCAGAGTTCAAGCTTTTGGGCCATGGTGAAAGCTTCATCAAAAGTGTGGAATGTTTGAACTCACAAGGTGGATGAGATGTGCATGGCACATTCTCAAGAGAAGAGTTCAATGAGCTCGGATTGAGGTAAAGGGAAGGAGAGTTGGTTGATTAAGCCTCTCCAACGGGCGACAAAATTGGCTATGGATTCATCGTCAAACTATTTGATAGAGTATAAGTCCATGTTTGAGACCTTTTTGGTGATATTGATCGAGAAGTGGTCAAGGAAAAGTTGGGCTAGTTGCATGAAGGAAAAGATAGAGTGACTGGTAAGGGAGCTGTACCAATCGAGGGCAGTAGTAGAAAGTGACATGGGAAATGTGCATAGCAGTAGCGCATCATCATGTGCTATGAGATAACAAGCATGTCTGAATGTATATAGATGTTGCTATGGGTCTTCCTTATTCTAAAAGTGAGTAAACTTAGGAAGTTTCCACTGACTGGGATATGGTCAGATTGGGACAAAGGGATGGATGGGTTCATTGCAAATTTGGTCATATGAAAGGACATTGCTTGAACCAAAAATGGAAGCCTCAAGATTAGACATTTTGTCCATCAGTATCTTGATGAGATCGGCTGATGGATTGGCAGATGGGGTGCCCCCTAGGTTGTAAGCACTTGGAAGGTGCTATAAGAGGTGTATGACATAGTCGGTTGCACTTGTATAGGCGCAACATATTGATAACTAGTCATTGGAATAGATGTGGAAGCTAGGGGTGGTTGTGCCATGGAGTTAGAAGGCATAATTTGACTAGATATCACCAAAGGTGGTTACATGGTGGCATTGGCAAAAGGGGAAGTAGACACTCCTGCATTTATAAGCGCAAGAGTGTGTGGATTCGAGACAATCAAGTTCTGGTATGATGTATAACTTGGTTGAATTGCATGTGGTTGAGGGAGTAATGAAACCCCGACGGAGGTTGGTCCAAAAATAGAAGGCAAGGCCAAACTTTGCGTATTGGCCATGGTCATGTTAATGGTTGAGGTGATAGTCTGAGTCATAAGACGCTGGATAGCGGATGGTGTTGATGTCATTATCGCTTCACCCAAAAGGTCTCATGTTTGGTTTCTTGCAAGATAGTGTTGGAGAGCCTTGACATTGTGGTCAAGGAGTCTCTCAAAGTTTGGGTCCCCTTCGGGGACATTTGAAGGTTGATTGGGTGTTGGTTGGGTAGGAGTTCATTTGGTCTCTGAATGATACTCCATTAGAGGACTAGACATAGATGGTGAAGGCGGGAGTGGTCGTTGCCTTGCGTGGTCAAGAAGAGTCTTGGTTTGACTACGTGTCAAAACCATTCAAGGCAAGAGATTCAGGTTTCAGAAACTATGTTTTTCAGTCTCAAAAAACTAGAATGGGTGGTTTTTGATAGAAAAATGGGTCGGGTTTTAAGCTTGCTATTTTGAGAAGAAAAATTGTGACAGTGACTGACGTCGGTTGAAAAACTGATGTCGGTGAAATAGATTGTCGATGTCGGTCAGATAACCAATGCCGGTGAATAAAATTTGCCGACGTCAGTGGTAAAACCAATGTCGGTTACTGTGTTTTCCAAAAACTCAAAAAAATTGAGAGTTTTTGGAAGAAAGAAGAAAACGTCCTCACTAGCTCAAAAAACTAGATAGGAACAGAAAAATAGATGAATACAGGCAGACCCTAAGCATTAAATCCTAAGAATAGTTTTTAGAATCTTGTTGGCTTATGCCTTAGATGAATGTGTTTGGGAAGTTGGCTTGTAGAGCAGGTCCTAAAAGAAGCAGTCTAAGGTTGGTTTCAGGTTAGTTTCGGTGCTCAAGAGTCTATGTTAGGTTCTGTACATGGCCTGGTGCTAAGGAGCAAGCTCCCCTCACTTCATGAGCCTAGTGATAAGCTGGTCTCGCTTAGCCAATATATACTTCCCCTAGAGACTATCCTCTGCCAGAGAATAGAGTGGGTTTTACCCTTGGTAGTGAAGTCCAAGTGGGATTGCCGGGATGGGTAAGGTATCCGCTAGGTGATGAAATCCTAGTCAAACCTTGTCTCAAGTGATTTTATATGTTTGATTTTGTGCAAGTGATCTGGTTGTGTAACATAAGTGGACTATGATTAATTCATGATGTGGTTTAATTACTAGATGTGTGGACTAAATATGCATTCAGGAAGAAATGAAATGCAATGTATTTTAAGCCCAAATAGAAATGTGTGCTCATATGCAGACAAGTGAGAAGAGGTTGAAAAATATGACTTTGAATAGTCTAAGATGAAAGAAAGAAAGAAATATTATTTTTAACTTTGATAATAGTGTCCTTTGGAAGAGATAAAAGAAGAGAGATGCAAGGAGAAACCCAATGCACCTATATGAAACATTTGTTTAGAAGAAAAAAAAGTATGAACCTAAGGAGAATTCCTAGGGTCCCATTGGGTGTGCCAAAATGTTTCAAACTATTTTTGCTTTTCTACATTCAAAGGAATAAGAAACTAAGATAAATGGTCTAGGGTAAGATGTTACCTGGATGAGGTCTACGCACCATTATCCAGATGTTGTAGGGACTCCTCTTTAGCTGTGGAGGATGACACCTGCATAAGAAAGAGACTCAAACAAAGAGATTGTTAGATGGATGTAAGGTGGACTACCAAGCCAAAGCTTGATCTCGAAAGTGCAAAGGCTTCCTTGTGGGGTGACAGTCCACTGTTGATAAGTAAAAGTGTCAGAAAAAGATAATAATGATATACTAAGCTAGAAAAATACAAACAATGTGTACCTGTTGTCTGATGTCGGTCTACCATAGTCACCAGTGTCGGTTAGTCTGTCGATGTCGATTGGTCAGGGTTGTCGATGTCGGTTAGTATACCGATGTCGGTAGTGGAAATGGGCCTAGTGGCTAGCGTCGATCGGGGCAATGGTCTTGGACAGGGTCTGGATGGGTTTATAGTCTGTAGAATGGTCCGAGAGTCTGTTTGGATGGTCTGAGAGTATTTTTGAAGCTCTGTACAGGGCTGCAGGGTAGAGAGTATGGTCTGAAAAAGGGGACCAGATAGAAGACAGAGGTAACAGGGAGATAAGGGTGAGAGAAGTCTCTCAGAGAATAGGTTGGGTTGTGATTTGGTTGACAGTCTGGTTGATGATGTTAAGAAGAAGTAGTAACTAGAAAACTAATTATGAACATAGTCTAAATAATTGAAATGAAAACACAAAAAAATACTTACCTGTGGCTTACTAAAGAAAGAGTGTAGTATAATGGTTTTTGATGTAGAAGACTTCCTATAATGTGAGCTCCTGTAGTCTGTGATGCTTGGTGTGTCCCTGAGAGAGAGAGAGGTCTGATTCTGGGTCAAGCAGATCAGAAGATTGGAGGATTGGAAAGATTGGCAGATTGAAGATTGAAAGGTTGAAAGATTGGTCGATCTGCATTCCAGATGCAGAATGTAGTTTTGAATGCAACTGATGCCGGTAATACCACCGACGTTGGCCGACTACTGACCGATGTCGGCAGCCAAAGAATAGGAAAAAGGGCTAAAAATAGCCTTTTGTCTGTTCTTTCTTTTGTTGAGGTCTGCTGGTTGTGGGAAAATGGTCGAAGGCAGGTTAAATGGGTGTGGGAGAGAGGGGAAGAGTTGGAATGGGGTCATAAATTGGTCATAGGGTGATGGGAGGCATCCAAGGAGAGGGAATCCAAGGGGAGGATGATGTGTCATGGGTGAAGGGTCAAAGGGGGTGTTATTAATTTAAAATAGTTGATTATTTTAAATTAATAAGTGCATGGGTTAGAAATGCTAGGAAGTGGACCAAGGGGACCAAGGGGGAGTCGACCAAGGAGTAGACACGATTTCGGTGTCTACATAAAGAAACATTCCATGAGTTTCAGTCATGAACACTATACAGTCAACTCTTTTTTCACTTTTCACTTATTTTAATGGTTGCAATCATGTGTATGAAACTATCTAGTGTGCTCATGGAGGTGTAGTGATGGTCTCAAAATTTTGAACATGTATTTATAAATGGTAATGAGTATATTTTACTCTCCAAAAATTGTGTAAAAGGGGATTGTTGTAGTCATACATATTACCATTGGAAAGTGCATCTACAACCACTCATGATGACATCATGATAAGAATAAGACCCTTATTGGTAATTTCAATACCTTTTAAGTGTGATGATTTCATTTAAAGGAATTGATACAGGCCTATTACCAATTAAGATCAAATATGATGTTCGCTACCTATTTTCCTACATCTCTACTTATACATGAAGATATCCACCTACATGTGGCATTAGCAAAGAACTCAGTCACTTGCATGATGAAGTTGGAGCATGATAAAACCTTATTGATGACCTAGTATATAGTTTTGATTATGGAATAAATTTTGGAGTGTCAATTTGGTATTCTAAGGTGTGGATAGCGTTCTATAAGGCAATGAATGTAGGTTTAGGGAGGTTTTCCCCAAAAATGAAAAACAACACACCTAATGGTTTTGTTGATGTCATATGAGGTGTCACAAAGTATTGAGGCATATAATTAACTAATATTTGTAGCATATATAAAGTAAATTAACCCTAAAAAGTTTTAATGGAAAATAAATGGAGATTATTTTTTTAGAAGTCCAAAATTACACTTATATGCATTGAGTTCCAACAGTGCCATCTACAAGTTTTGGTCCCCAAAGAAACTTTCAACTCAAGGTTGTAATACAAACCTTGTCTCATGATTAAATAAGTATTACATGGTTTATTAAGGTTTTCATGACCTAGGGGTCATTTCAAGGGATGAAAGTTTGTGTTTTGGTTCCCCAAACACACCTATAGGCCTTTTTACATCACAAATATGCACATATAGCTGGGAAGGTAGACAGTGGGTTGGAAGGTGGTGTCTAGGTGATGTTTTAGTACATTAGATTTTAATTAAGGTATGAACATATACATTTTTACAAAAATTGATTAAATTAGGGTCTTGAAACACCATTACAAAGATAAATTACACCTCACATGCACTTATAGGTGCCCCTCCAACACACTAAAATATTCTATTACAATTGAGTCAGACAATGAGTAAGCTTGGTGATTGAGAGTGTGGGAGTGTTAGGGATGATACAAGAGGTTAAATCCAATTTTATTAATATTAATATTTATAAATAATCCTATAAGCATTGGATTCTAAATAAACTATGCAAGGTCACCTATAGGTAGGGTTCTAAAGAGCAAGTCACAATCAAAAGGCACACTCAAACTTGACCATTCAAAGTGTGAAGAGAGAGAATTAGAGGTTGAAATGATTTTAAAGTTAAAAATAAATTCATAATTAATAAATATTCTCATGTAAATATCATATGGGAAATGATTCAAATAAGGATCCCCAAACAAGTACCTCACAGCCCTTACAAAAAACTTATACACATAGTCTGCCTTTTAAAGAGTCTGTCTTGGCTATTGAGAAGCTTAGGTGGTATAGAGACCTGATAAATGATAAAAAAAAATTATATATAAAATCATAACCACATATATAATCCCCTCCAATACCTAATTGGTCTATAAAAATAGGGTAAGTTCCTTCTATTTTGTCTCAAATAGAGGGCACTCCCCTTAGGCACAAAACCTATAATTTTGGAGAATAAGGTAGAAATATGGGACCAGAAGATAAAGATACTTCTATAGGAGGTTTATAAATCTGAAAAACACATAATAACACATTAGATACACCTAAAATTAGTATATTACCCAACATTATGGTCTAAAACACCAAGGTTGCAGTCAGGTATGTTAAGCAGGGTATAGGCCTAAAATACCAAGTGGTAGGCTAATGCCACTTCCATCTCTAGGAGTGGATTATAATTTATTTTAGAATGTATATAGGGGTAAAAAATTGGTATATAATTTATTTATAAGTAGTTAAATATATCAAAAGTAATTTTGTTCTTTAAGGCAATTCAAACATGTTAGGCAAGGTTCAAGCCTAGTGCCCAAATGAGAGATCATTTACACTTATATCATGAGATATGCTTATTAGCCTATTTTATAATGATTATATGGTAATTATATGTGTTTTAAGGCTTTAGCTCTATATAGGAAGCATGAGGAACTTCATTTTAAGCTCAAAACTACATTAGACCTATGTAAAGTGGAGAATCAAACTCGATGGAGCAACTTTATAGGTTCACATCTCCTTGAAGGATTTACATGGAAGTAAAGGAAGTTTGGAGGAGTTATATAGGGTCATAAACATCAATTTTACATAATTATTTTGATATTTGGACTGTTGGGATAAATAACTGGAAGCACACAATTGATTACCAAGCAACTTAATATGCGGAAATTAACCAGAATACACAAGTAACTAGAATTCAGAAATAACACATGATATGAGAGACAATACACAAATTGTATTAAAACTCTTTCAAAAGGAAATACAACAAATAAGGCTGCCATAGTTATTCTTCCTTACACACCTCTAGGGCTCCCACACCTCTAGGGCATAAATAGTAAATCTTCCCTCAAAGCTCTCTCTCTTAGGTCCCAACACCCAACTCAAATACAGAGTTGGTGTTCACCTTACACCTGTGCTCCACGCACTCCACAAGTGCTCCACACACTCCATAAGTACACAAATGTACTCCAAGTAGATCTCCCCTAATTTTGCTCCCTGTTGTGTTGCTATCATATCTGATCTTGCACTCCTATAAATCAATCTGGTTCTGCACACCTATGAACCTTGACCTTGCACACACATATATCTGCAAATCAATGATCTTACTTACCATGCAGATCTCTTATTGTAGCCATGCTCACCTGATGACCAAGATCATACATACATGAATAACCCTGCTAATTCTCCAATCTAGCACCCACACTTGGTACTGTGGCACTAGGAGGAACACACCATTGCTCTCTTCTCTCTAAAGGAGCTTATTTGCTCTCTTACTCTCTAGCACTAGTTTAAAATACAACCAATGAGTCTCTTAAATAGATCTCATGCAAACAATAATTAGACACCTAATTACAATAATTAGATCCATAGCTTCTAGTCTAAAATTGGCTCTTGACATGCAAACACTTGGTTCATTAGCTAACTGCCCATAATACACGCAGCTCAAACCACACAGGTGACCGATGTCGGTCCCTATCTACCTGCGGGGTGCCGACACCGGCCGACTTCTGACCGACATCGATTGCCTTCCTATCTCCTCCCTACCAATGTCAGTTGGCCTGACTGATGCTGGTGATAGTAACACTCTGTAACCCTTCACAACCTCCTTCCCTACTTGCATCAATGAAGCTTTTAGCTCCATAACCTAACAATCTCCCACTTGGAGATAAACAGCTTCACTTTACCTGTACCTATACACGGTCTAATCTATTTCTTGGCTTGTATCCCTCTTCAAACTCAATCCTGAAGACAACCCACCACACAACCTATGGTGTACCTCCTGTCATCTGAGTACCCTGCCACATCCAAACCTAAAATCCCATGTAGTGAAGTCCTGACCCTACATGTATACCTGCTACTGGTCCCTCTCAAATACCTGAGAACCCACTTCCTCGAATTGGCTCCTAACTCTCTGACAACACCCACTGCTTGGGCAAACTCAGGCCTATGCCAGACCTCATGTGATTTTAGACACTGAATTAGCCAGCCCTTAATGCACTCTGATTCTGAATCCTGAACCTCACCGACACCTGATTCACATCAGCTCTCACTGGAGCCAAAATCAACCTGTGATCTCCCATGTCCCCCATGCCAAATAATTTCACTTCTCTAGATTCTTCATAGCAAACCACTAAACTAATCTTACCCTTAGCTCAGTAAAACCCTGTATGTACAAACCTGCTAGCAAACATACCATCCACATACAGTAACAGAATAATGTCATGACCATCATCCCCCTAGTAAGACAAACCACAGTAGTTACCCTAACATTGACTAAAGTCATGCTTTGTCATCGCCCTATCAAAACCTGTACCACTATCCTATAGCTTCCTCAAGACCATATGCCCTGGCCTTCTATCTCATGTGTCCGTTATCTCTATTCTTCAACTAAGGTATCCATTCGTCTCTATGCTTTCGTACCTACTGGAAACCCTACCAAATCTCTACTTGGTTCTGCAATCTCTCCATGCCATGCTCCCACTATTTCTTGGATCCTTCCTGCTCTACAGTCAGCAACAAGTATAAAGAAGAGGAATAATGAATTTGAGGCTTACTTACCATCTTCAGTCCTCCATATGGGTTTTTGAGACTCCTTAACAGCTTGCTGTCTACCCAAAATCCATTATAGTGACCGACCTCAGTCACCACACAGTCTACATCCAATCGACGTTGGTTCCTGTGCCTATCCTAACTACCAACCCTACCGACGTCGGTGTCCCCCTGCTATTGATGTCAGTTTTCCTACCGACACTGGTACCTGTGTTTTCCTGTGAGTGATGAATTTTTACCTGTGAGCTCTTTTGAATCAAAACCCATGTCCAAACTGCCCTACACAGAAGTATCTAGCCCCATCCACTGGTCTCTGTCTACCATCTCCTCCATAAACACCAAGGCTTTCCAATTCTTAAGCCTATCAAATATATCATTCTTCCTCTTAAGAACATGCATCTCCTTCTTGCTCATGTGACCAAGCCTACGAAGCCACATCTCTGCAACAGAAGAAGAATCAGTAATATAAACAAGTAGATAAAGAGTACCTATTTTCTTACCACTAGCTAATTCAAGTGCATCTGCTGTGAGAGTTCTTATGCATCTCTCATCACCCAAATTTTTTGAAGAAATTAGCCACATCTCCAAACCTGGGACCTGCATGACCTCCTTCAACACCCATGTGTTGGCTGCCTGCAATTTCAGCTTCACTTTCCCTTTGCCAATTCTTTGGCAAGGCTCACCAGCTCTTCTCCCTGGGGCTGCATGGAAAGAGGCAACATAATCTGTTATCCAAGATTCAAATTTATCCAAGAAACCTCCCAAAGCATCTTGTGCAACAACCCCTACAACATCTGCATCTTCAGTTCCTTCATGTTGATCTGCTACCAACCAACAATATTTTTTTACCTGCTCTTTCTTTCCATAGGACCGTAAGTGACCATCTGTGCTTTTCAACTCCTCCATTCTTAGCTTACTTTAATCTTCCATTGCTCTACTCCCACTCAATCAAAAACCCCTGTGATTGACCTATAACCAAACACAAAACCTACTTCTTACAACCTTAGCTCTGATACCACGTGTTGGGATAAATAACCAGAAGCACATAATTGATTACCAAGCAACTTAATATGTGGAAATTAACCAGAATACACAAGTAACTAGAATTTAGAAATAACACATGATATGAGAGACAATACACAACTTGTATTAAAACTCTTTCAAAAGGAAATACAACAAAGAAGGCTGCCACAGTTCTTCTTCCTTACACACCTCTAGGGCTCCCACACCTCTAGGGCATAAACATTAAATCTTCCCTCAAAGCTCTCTCTCTTAGGTCCCAACACCCAACTCAAATACAGAGTTGGTGTTCACCTTACACCTATGCTCCACGCACTCCACAAGTGCTCCACACACTCCACAAGTACACAAATGTACTCCAAGTAGATCTCCCCTGATTCTGCTCCTTGTTGTGTTGCTATCCTATCTAATCTTGCACTCCTACAAATTAATCTAGTTCTGCACACCTGTGAACCTTGACTTTGCACACACATATATCTACAAATCAATGATCTTACTTACCATGCAGATCTCTTATCGTAGCCATGCTCATCTGATGACCAAGATCATACATACATGAAGAACCCTATTGATTCTCCAATCCATCACCCACACTTGGTATCGTGGCACTAGGAAGAACACACCATTGCTCTCTTCTCTTTGAAGGAGCTTATTTGCTCTCTTACTCTCTAGCACTAGTTTACAATACAACCAATGAGTCTCTTAAATAGATCTCATGTAAACAATAATTAGACACCTAATTACAATAATTAGATCCACATCTTCTAGTCTAAATTGGATCTTGACATGAAAACACTTGGTTCATTAGCTAACTGCCCATAATACACGCAGCTCAAACCACACAGGTGACCGACGTCAGTCCCTGTCTACCTAGGGGTGCCGACGCCAGCCGACTTCTGACCGACATCGGTTGCCTTCCTGTCTCCTCCCTACCGACATCAGTTGGCTGACTGATGCCGGTGATAGTAACACTCTGCAACCCTTTGCAACCTCCTTCCCTGCTTGCATCAGTGAAGCTTTTAGCTCCACAACCTAACATGGACATTAGACCTTTATGAAAAATCACTAAAGGTCAAAACTACTCAAAAACCATTACAAACCCTAGTTATTAACCCAATGGAATAAATGGAGTTGGATATATTCTATAATGACATATTTTAACCTTTAAATTAAATATAACTTGTAGATAACTCTTTGAGTCTTCTTCTCATCCTTTTGAGTTATATAGAATTGTATAGATAGGGTACAAACTAAGGTACTTTTGACTATTTTATGTGTTTTATAGGTTCAAAGAGGATTCTAAATATGAAAAAAACTTTGGGCTGATAATTAGGACTTTTGATAACCCATAATTTCCATTTAATTATTCATAACCATTCTTCAAGTGTCCAAACAATAGCTCTCATCTTTGCTAGTCAAAACTGGCATAGTGACCAAGCTAGTGAGAAGTGTGAAAACTCCAAGTAGAAGATATTTTAAGGTGTTCTTGATGTTTCTAAGTCTATTTAAGGTCTTAACACATTTCATCCACCCCTCCTATAAATTTTCATGAGAAAATAAATATTTTTTGGAGGTAAAGTGTGCAAGGTGCATGAAAGAAGAATTTATTATATTATAGATGGTGATAGCTCATTTTGGGAAGATTATAGATGACCAATACTAAAAAAAATTCATGTAGAGGCATGTACAAAATCATTCCCCTTAATTCCAATCATTATACCTATCCCTATTCAATTTTGGAATGTTCAAATAGGGTTAATCATGGAGGTAGTTTTTCTAAGCCAATTAAAGGAATTTTATACCACTTTTCAGAGTTTCATGCCATGTATGGCCACTTATCTCTTATAACCTTAAATGGTTCATCACACATCCTGTTCTCATGAATATTTAACTCATTTAATTATATTTACAAGTGTCCTTATGACCCTTGGACTTCTTTCTTCTCCTCTCTCTCTCTCAAGTTCTATAAGAATGAGCCATTTTAGCCATTATAACTTATGTTCCACCTGAGTATGATGAAACCCTACTCATTTGATCAATAATAATACTTATTTATACCTCTTACATAACTCTTCATAGTTTATTTTCTTGTATAATTTATTTTTATTAAGTGATAACTCTTGTTTCCTTAGCATTTTGTTTCATTCTCTCACTTATTTGTAGTTGAAAAGCTTCTTCTTTTAGGGCATGTGAAGTGTTCTAGGAAATGTCAAGGTTGATTGAGTTATTATATTCATTATTTCCATTAAATGCCTCTTGTCTAGTCCTCCTAGCCTAAACATTCATCCATAACCTCATAATGCAATATTGATGTGAGAAGATATAGATTGAAGAAGTGTATGTTTGGTTAGTCTCTCGGTTTCATGTGTAGCATGCAAATGGTTGGTAGTCATCAATAAATCTAGTATATCACCTCCCTTATGATATTTTTTTTATTATATTATATCTCTCTTTCCCCCCCTAAATTTTATGTGTAGTAGTGCTACATCAAGGGAGATATCCTTATTTAGAGATTCACCTCATCTTAAGGCTACCCACAAGCCTAGAGATGTTTCAATTGTGCCACTTGGATGAGGAAAGTTGAGACATCTAATAAAAGGGTGAAAATCCAAGTGACAATAGTTTTTGGCATGTGCAATGGGACTCTTAGTCTAAGAAGTTGAAGGATTTTTGGTGTTGTTCTTCAACACATCAGCCTTTAGAGGTATCTAGAATCAATGACGACTCCAAAGTTATATCAGCTAGTCAAGTAGCCCAAGTTTTTGTTTTAAATATTATTGGTAATGTTCCATTGTGTTATTTATTCCTAATGAGGTTTCATGGTAATTTTGGTGTTGAGTTTTATTTTACACAAGTTGGTGAGGTGTTTCAAGCTTATGTCATTCCTAATCAACCTTTGTATGATTCCTATTATCCTTGGTGTGATTCTTACCAGTCTTAATATGACCATTATCAACCCTATAATGATCTATATCAGAACTATATCTAGCCTTGTCATTAGTTGTATCAGTCTTATAGCTAGCCTCCTTAATATCTTACTTTTCCTAGTCAACCTAGCCACTTCTCAACTCAATCCATTTCCACCTTCAAGCAAACTCTTTTGGGGTATGAGAAGTATATGTTAGATATTAATAAACTAAGGGTACATGGTCAATATGTTCCTATTAATTTCATTTATCAGGTGAGAGATGCATTATATCTGGTCAAAAGAGAGTGGGCACCTATTGAGAGAGCCAATTGCCAAAGGCTCACAAGTGAGATGCTAGATATGAGTGGCCTAGTTTCATATTTGGAAGATAGGTTAAAAATTAATGAGTATCAACCTCACAAAACCTATAAACCTTCTTATCCACTTCCCCAACATTGATATCAATCCTACATGATTCCTACTCATGAGCCCAATCAAGTTTATCAAATCCATTTTTTTCCAAATCAATTGGAAGAGAGAGTTAAAAAGAAAAACCTTGTTTTTGAAGAAAATATTGATGGGTAGGTTGAGTTTTATAATATTCATATGCATTATTCCATGTCATTAGAAAAATAATTGGAATATAATCCCACATTTCATCTTCCAATTACATCCCCACCTCAAGAAATGACCTCTAAATAATGAGATTCCAAGTTGGAGACAAGATGGAGAATCCAAGCCTAAGGATATTCCAATTTTTTGAACACCTCATCCACTCCTAAAATTGCATCAATACCTCAAAAAGAGACTGTTGATACTAACATAATAATATGGAATAAGATAGTGGAGTCATGGGGAAAGAAAGAGGGTAGAATATTTGATGAGTGTGAAGTTGAGAAAGAGCTTGATCCTATGTAAGTCCCTCCCACCCTTCCTCAAGAGGCATCTTTCTCTCCATGTTAGCCCTTTTTTACCCCTCATCCTCATGAATATTCCTATGAAATTCAATAAAAAAAATTTCCAAGAGAACCTATCCAAGCAAATTGAAGAGTTAGAGTCAAAGATGAAATTGCTAAGGTAAGGTGTGATGGAAGGTTTAGACCCAAAAGAAGATCATATGCCTAAACACACCCCATCTACCCTTTCTCAAGAATGATAAAGCCCAATAAGATTTAAATTAAGTAATTTTCAAATGGAAGTAATAAAACTAAGCTATATTATCCCAAGGTCTACCTCCCCTTCCCCAAGAGATCCCAAGATAATCCCCTACTTTTCACTCTCAATCTAATTTTGAGTTCTATATTCCACCTCCACCAACTAGTTCATCTTTTCATCACCCTATCACTCTTTGAATTAATGTAACTATGGTATAAGAACATAAATAGGAGTATCTAGTTGATAATAATTTAAAACTCTTGCTTGAATAAAACATACCTCCTTGGGCTAAGTCACATGATTTCAAGATGCCTAGTCTTAGCATCACCACGAAGGATAAGGAGATAGAAGATTTTGTAGACCTTGAATAAGAATCTATATTTTATTAAATTTTTGTAGATGATTACCTCCATAATTAATATGAATGTGTTATTAAGGATGGATAACAATTTCAAGTCATCCCCAAAGAGGTGGCAATATTAGAAGAATCTCTTGAGACCAAGGTGGAAGTTGTTGTTATTAAAGATGATCCAATACCTCAACATGATTTTAAATCACCCTCATATGCATTGGAGATTGAATAACACTAGGTTGATGACCTCATACATCAAGAAGAGAATATTTAATGGGTAATGTTTCTAAATTATAAAGAGGATAAAGATGATTGGTAGCTATAAATGAATCTCTTTCAAGAGCTTGAAGAGATCTTCCAAGTTGAGGGCCAAGTACATGACAAGGTGAAGAAAGATTCTTCCATTGAGGATAATGACCAATATTTGGTAGAGTATGTAAATCTCCTTGATGAAGTAGAAGAACTTGAAACTAAGAAGAAACCCAATCTTATTGAGAGCACTATGGAAATCAAGAATTAAGTTGTAGTTGAAGATCCATATGAGAAGGTTGAGGATATTTGGATGAAATAAGAGTTAATTTCCATAGCTAACTTGTTTTAAACTACTTGATTTTGAATGAACATAATGTCAATGAAGTTGGCAAACATCATGAAAAATTTGGAGGCATACATGTCAAGGATTAAAAGACTATATGTATCATTCATTCCTTCATGTCATGAAGAAAGAAGGGTTTAAAACTTACCCTTTGATATAGGAAGGATTTTTCATCTTAGGTTAGTTAGTGTTTTATTTCATTTTGTTTAGTTTAGTGTGTGTGTTCCATAAGTGCTCATGAAGCACATGTGTGTTTGCTTTTGCTTTATGTGTTTTTTTATTTTGTGTGGTTGAGGTAGTCATTGGTATTGTCTTGATCAAATATTGTTTTCAAAGTCCTTTTGTGTTGTCTTAGACTTTAGATGACTATCTAAGCCTAATGGAATGATAAGGCTATGGCTCTAGTTAGTATAGTAAGCATACTACCCCTATGAGTCACCAATTTGTTGACCAAATTTGACCATGTAGGTCAAATTGGGGCCCTTATAGGTAAAAAATTGGTCATTATATGTTTTATAGGGTCTAAAATTTGGTCATAAGGTGTATTATAGGTCATTTTATAGAATTTAATGTCACATTAGCCTTGGTCAGTAGTCATTATAGTAAATTTATCATTTTCAATCATTTAGAAGTCATAAAAGGGGCATTTAATGACTTGTACAAAATATCTAGGAAATTTTAAGGTTTTAAAATATGAATTAATTCCCCATGTGTCATAATATGTCTTAATTGACTATTGGTAACTGAAAGTGGTAGCTTCTTAAGAAGAAAAGGTAGTTTTCTTGGGAAAAGAGAAATTTTACACTTGTACAACCCAAAAAGGAGTGTGACACATGGGATAAGGTTAGGGTATGTCTCTTAAAATTCATAAATCTAAATTCCATGTTTTAAATTCTTTGAAAGTTCTATTTATAAGCTAAAACTATTCTAATCCCTTTTTACCCTTCTAGACACACAAAACCTATCTTTAGGTTTGTACTTGGTATGGCCAGTAGGTGAGGTTATAGGTAAAATGTATTTAGAAGGTGAAATTACACTAATATATATATTAATTTAAATAATAATAGTTTTAATAATGGTGGATTTTACTTTATGAACTAACCTTATGAATTTGACTATGTTTTTTTGCTTGTTAATCTATGTACCCTATAGGTTTAACCTTAGTTTGAGTAGTTTTATACAATCTAGTTGCTAAGGTGATTTATATATGATTTTTAATATCTCTCCTCTTGTTACCAATGTTTTTTTTCACATTCTAAATTGTTTTTATATGTAAATAATCTCATGTTGTAAGAGGATACACCATTATGTGTTATAGATACTTTTTCACCAGTTTCAAAAACTTCATGCTTGATCATGGTTTCAAGGGATTATGGTAAGTTATTTTTCATGTCATAAATGATATATTAATTATATTATCCTTTAAATATCACATATAAATCAAAAATCCATGATTTTCAATCATGAACACTATGCAGTCAACTCTTTGCTCATTTTTCACTTGTTGCCATGGTTGCAATCATGTGTATGAAACTATCTAGTGTGCTCATGGAGGTTTAGTGATGGTCTAAAAATGTTTAAAATGTTTTTATAAATGGTAATTATTATATTTAACTCTCCAAAAAGTGTGTAAAATGGGACTATCATAGTGATACACATCAATTTCATAGAGTCCACCATTGGAAAGTGCATCTACAACCACTCATGGTGACATCATGATAAGAATAAGAGACTTAGTGGTGATTTAAATACCTTTTAAGTGTGATTATTTCATTTATATGAGATAAAATATTATTTTCATTACCTATTATCTTACATCACTACTTGTACATGAAGATATCCACATAAAGGTGGCATTAGCAGAGGACTGAGGTACTATATGATGACGTTTAAGCATGATAAAACCTTCTTGATGAATTAGTAGGTATTTTTTATTATGGAAAACATTTTGGAGTGTAAATTTTTTATTTTAAGGTTTGGATAACATTCTAGAAGGAAATTACTATAAGTTTAGGGAGGTTTTCCCCAAAAATACAAAAGAGAGCACCTGATGGTTTTATTGATGTCATATGAGGAGATGTCACAAAGTCTTGAGGCATCTAATTGGATAATATTTATATCATATATTAAGTACATGAACCCCAAAAAATTTTAAGGGTAGAGGAGAAATGGATATTAGTTTTTTAAAAGTCTAAATTTGTACTTCACACATCGAGTTTCACTAGTGCCATCTACAAAATTTGGTCCCCAAAGAAACTTTCCAACTCAAGGTTGTAATACAAACCCTGTCTCATGATTTAATGAGTATCACATGGTTTATTAAGAGTTTTCATGACCTATGGGTAATTTCAAGGGGTGATATTATACCTAACATTATAAACTTTCCAACTCAAGGAAGCATGAGAATTTTCATTTTGAGCTCAGAACTACATTAGACCTATGCAAAGTGAAGAATCAAACTTGATAGAGCAAATTCAGAGGTTCACATATACTTGAAGGATTTTCATGGGGTTAAAGGAAGTTTTGAGTATTTATATAGGGTCATGAACATCACATATGTGTCATTAGTTTGAGATTTGGACATCAAACCTTTATAAAACATCTCTAAAGGTCAAAATCAATCAAAAGCCCTTGCAAACCCTAGTTATTGACCTGAAGGAGGAAATGGAGTTTGATAGTTGATATAATCACATATTTTACCCATGAAAGTAATTGGAACTTGTATAGGAATATTTCAAGCTTCTTCCCATCCTTTTGAGTTATACAAAATTATATGAAAAAGGTACAAAATAGGGTACTTTTAAGTATTTTATGTGTTTTGAAAGTTATAAGAGGATTTTAAAGATGAATATAACTTTGGGATAATAATTAAGACATGGGATAAATTTTCATGTCAATATAATTATTTATAACCACTCCTAAGTGTCTAGACAATAGTTCTCATCTTAGCCAATCAAAATTAGCATAGTGACTAAGCTAGTGAGAAGTGTGAAAACTCTAAGTGGAAGTGATTTTAAGGTGTTCCTAATGATTATAAGACCATGGAAGGTCTTTAAACGTATCATCCACCCATCCCACAAAGTTTCATTCAAAATTAAAGCTTTTTTTTAGGCCAAGTGTGTAGGGTGTATGAAAGAAGAATTTTTTAGACTACAAATGGTGATAGCTCATTTTCAAAAGATTTTAGGTGACTAAGACTACAAACAATGCATAGAGAGGCATGTATGAAATACTTATCATTAATTTAAATTAGTATACCTATCCCTAGTTAGTTTTAGGATGTTACAATAGGGTTAATCATGAAGGTAGTTTTCTAAGTTAGTTAAAAGAATTGTATGCCACTTTTCAAGAGTGTTATGCCTTGTATGGCCAGTTATCTCTTCTAACCTTACATGGTACATCCCATATATTATTCTCATTCACATTTAACTCATTTAATTATATTTACAAGTGTCCTTTTGATTATTATACTTCTCTCTTCTCCTATCTCTCTCAAGTTCTATAAGAACTAGCCATTTTAGCCATTATAACTTATGCTCCACCTGAGTATGATGAATCCCTACTCATTTTCATATCATTTGATAAATAATAATACTTATTTTTACCTATTAAATAACTATTCATGGTGTTTTTACTTAGATGATTAATTTTTCTTAATTGATAACTCTTGTCTCTTTAGCATTTTGTTTCATTCTCTCACCTATTTACAATTGGAAAGCTTCTTCTTGGAGGGCATGTGAAGTGTTCTAGGAAATTTCAAGATTGAGTGAGTTATTACATTAATTATTACCATTTAAGGCCTGTTTTATAATTCTCCTAGCTTAAACATTCATCCATAACCTCATAATGCAATATGGATGTGAGAAGATATAGATTGGAGAAGTGTATGTTTGGTTAGTCTCTTAGTTTCATGTGTAATATGCATCTGGTTGGTATTCATCAATAAATTTGTTATATCACCTCCCTTAGGATAGCTTACATTTAATTTATCTCTCCCTCACCCCCCCCCCAAATTTTAGGTGTAGTATTAGAACATCAAGGGAGCTATCCTTATCTAGAGATTCACCTCATCTTTACGCTACCCATAAGCCTAGAGTGTTTCAATTGTGCCACTTGGATGAGGAGAGTTAAGACATCTAATAAAAGGGTGAAAATCCAAGTGAAATTAATTTTTGGCACACTCGGTAGGACTTTTAGTCTAATAATTTGAATGATTTTTGGTTTTATCCTTCAACACATCAGCCTTTGGAGGTATCTAGCATCAATGGTGACTCCAAAGTTATATCAGCTAGTCAAGTAGCCTAGGTTTTTTTTTTGAATATTTTTGGTAGTTTTACTTTGTTTTATTTCTTCACAATTAGGTTTCATGGCTAATTTTGGTGTTGATTTTTTTTTACACAAGTTGATGAGGTATTTCTAGATTATGGCATTCCTAATCAGCCTTTGTATGATTCCTATCAGCCTTGGTGTGATTCTTACCAGTCTTGATATGACCATTATCAAAAATATCATGATCCATATCAGCACTATATCTAGCCTTGACATGAGTTGTATTAGTCTTATAGCTAGCCTCCTCAATATCTTACTTTTCCTAATCAACCTAGCCACTTCTCCTTAGAAGATAGGTTGAAAATTCATGAGAAGCAGAATCACCAAACCTATCATCCTTCATATCCACTTCCCAAACATTACTATAAATCTTACGTGATTCCTGCTCATGATCCTGATCAAGCTTATCAAAGCCATTTTTTCCCCAATTAGATAGAAGAAAGAGTTGAAAATAAAAACCTTATTTTTGAAGTAAATATTGATAGGTATATTGAGTTTGATAATATGCATATGAAGTAGTCAAATTCATTATAAAAATAAGTGGAATATAAGCCCACATTTCCCCCTCTAATTACATCCCCACTTTAAGAAGTGACCTCTAGCTATGAGATTCCAAGTTGGAGACAAGGTGGAGAATCCAAGCCTAAGGAGATTCCAAGTTTTTTGAACACCTCATCCACTACTAAAATTGTATCAATATCTCAAAAAGAGACTAATAATCCTAAAATACTAAGCTGTAATAAGATAGTGGATTCATGGGTAAAGAAAGAGGGTAGAATCCTTGATAAGGAGTGTGAAGTTGAGAGAAAGCTTGATCCTATGTGAGTCCCTCCCACCCTTCCTCAAGAGGCCTCTTTCTCTCCATGTTATCCCTATTATACCCCTCATCCTCATGAATATTCCTATGAAATTAAAGAAATACTTTTCCAAGAGAACCTAGCCAAGCAAATTAAAGAGTTAGAGTCAAAGATGAAATTGATAAGCCAAGGTGTGATGGAAGGTTTAGACCCAAAATAAGATCCTATGCCTAAACACACTACATCTACCCTTCCTCAAGATAATACTCAAGACCAATTAGATTGAAATGAAGTTATTATTAAATATAAGGAATAAAACCAAGCTATATTAGCCCACGGTCTACCTCCACTTCCCCAAGAGATCCCAAAAGAATCCCCTACTTTTCACTCTCAATCTGATTTTGAGTTCTATATTCCACCTCCACCAACTAGTTCATCTTGTACTCACCCTATCAATATTTACCTTGATGGACCTATGGTATGAGAACCTAAAGATGAGTATCTATTTGATAAGAATTTGTAACTCTTGCTTGAAGAAAACATACCTCCTTGGTAGTCTCATTCGGTTAAGTCACATGATTTCAATATGCCTAGTCTTGGCATCACCAAGAAGAAGAAGGAGATGGAATATCTTGTAGCCCTTGAAAAATGCTATACATCTGATCAAAAGGTTATAGATTATCACCTATATCTTGAATATGAATTTGCTATTAAGGATGGATAAAAATTTCAAGTCATCCCTAAAGATTTTTCAGTCTTAGAATAATCTCTTGAGACCAAGGTGGAAGTTGTTCTTAAAGATGATTTAATACCTTTAAATCACCCTCATATGCATTTGATCTTGATTAACACTAGATTTATGACCTCATACATCAAGAAGAGAATATTGAAGAGGTAGTGGTTCTAAATGATAAAGAGGATAAAGATGATTAGTAGCTAAAAATTTAGATATTTAAAGATCTTGAAGAGCTTTTCCAAGTTGAGGGCCAAGTACATGACAAGGTGAAGAAAGAGTCTTCCATTGAGGACAATGACCAAGATTTGGTATAGTATGTAAAGCTCCTTGATGAACTAGAAGAACTTGTAGTTAAGAAAAAATCATATTTTATTGAGAGCACTATTTAAATTAAGGAGGATGTCGTTGAGGATCCATATGAGAAGGTTGAGGATATTTGGATGCAATAAGAGTTCATTTCTATTGATAACTTGTTTGAAATTTCTTAATTTTTAATGAACATCATGCCAATAAAGTTGGCAAACATCATGAAAAAGTTGGAGGCAACAATGTCAAGGATCAAAATACTATATGTATCATTCATTCCTTCATGTCATGAAGAAAGAAGGGTTTAAAACTTCCCCTTTGATCCACGAAGGATTTTTCATCTCAGGTTAGTTAGTGTTTGATTTTAGTTTGTTTATTTTAGTGTGTGTATGTTCCACAAGTGCTCATGAAGCACATGTGTGTTTGATTTTGTTTTATGTGTGTCTTTTCTTTTGTGTGGTTGAGGTAGTCATTGGTCTTATCTTGATCAATTTTTTTTTCAAAGTCTTATTATGGTGTCTTATACTTTATATGACTCCCTAAGCCCAATGGAATAATAAGGCTAATGGTCTAGTTAGTATAGTAGGCATACTACCCCTATGAGTCATTAATTTATTGACCAAATTTGACCCTGTAGGTCAAATTGGGGCCCCTATAGGTAAAAAATTAGTCTTTATATGTTTTAGTGGGTATAAAATTTGGTAATAAGGTGTATTATAGGTCATTTTATAGAATTTAATGTCACATTATCCTTCATCATTAGTCATTTTAGTAAATTTATCATTTTGAGTCATTTGGAAATTATAAAAGTGGAATTTAATGACTTGTACAACCTCCTTGGGAAATTTGAAGGTTATAAAATCTGATTTCATTCCCCATGTGTTAATCAACTTTTTGTAACTGAAAGTGGTAGGTTCTTAAGAAGAAAAGGTAGTTTTCTTATGAAAAGAGAAAAGTTTGGCACTTGTATAGCCCACAAGGGAGTGTGACATGTGGGATAAGGTTAAGGGATGTCTCTTAAAATTAATAAATCTCAATTAAACATTTTAAATTCTCTAAAAATTTTATTTCTAAGCCAAAAAAAAATTTCTCCTTTTTCACCCTCCTAAACACACAAAACCAATCTTTAAGTTTGTACTGGGTATGGCTAGTAGGGGATATTCTATGTTAAATGCCTTTAGAAGGTGAAATTAAACTTATATATATTAATTTACATAATAATATTTCTAATAATGGTGGATTTTACTTTATGAACTATCTTCATGAAGTTGACTATGTTTTTCTGCTTCCTAATCTATGTACCCTATAGGTTTTGTCTTGGTTTGAGTAGTTCTATAAAATATAGTTGTTAAGGTGATTTATAGATGATGTTTAATATCTAAAATCTTGTTACCCATTATTTTTTTCACATTTAAAAGTGTTTGGATATGAAATTCATCTCAGGTTGCAAGAGGATACACCATTTTGTGTTATGGGAAAAAATTTCACCATTTTCAAGAACTTCATGCTTGATCATGGTTTTAGGGGGTTGTGATAAGTCCTTGTTCATGTTATAAATGCTCTCTTAATTTTATTATCCTTTAAATCCCATCTCTAAATAAACATTCCATGATTTTTAGTCATGAACACTATGCAATCAACTCTTTTCTCACTTTTCACTTGCTACCATGGTCTTTAAATAACCATCTAGTGTGCTCATGGAGGTGTAGTGACAGTATATAAATTATTAACATGTATTTATAAATGTAAAGGATTATATTTAACTCTCAAAAGAGTGTGTAAAATTGGACTATTATAGTGATACACATCAATTTCATATAGTCCACCATTAGAAAGTGTATCTATAGCCACTCATGATGACATCATGATAAGAATAAGAGCCTTAGTGTTGATTTCAATACCTTTGAAGTGTGATGAGTTAATTTAAAGGAATTTATACATGCCTAGTACCCATTAAGATCAAATATGATGTTCACTACCTATTATCCTACATCACTACTTGTGCACGAAGATATCTACCTATAGGTGGCATTAGCAGAGGATTGAGGTACTTGTATGATGAAGTTGAAGCATGATAAAAAATTCTTGATGACTTAGTTGGTAGTTTAGATTATGGTATAAATTTTTGAGTGTCAGGTTGGTATTTTAAGGTGTGGATAACATTATAGAAGGAAATGACTACAGGTTTAGGGAATTTTTCCCTAAAAATACAAAATAGAGTACTTGATGGTTTTATTAATGTCATATGAGGAGATGTCACAAAGTCTTGAGGCTTCTAATTGACTAATATTTGTATCCTATAGTAATGAAATCAACCCCAAAAATTTTTAAGGGTATAGGATAAATGGATATTATTTTTTGATAAGCCTAAATTTATACTTTATGCATTGAGTTCCAACAGTGCCATCTACAAGTTTTGGTCCCCAAAGAAACTTTCCAACTAAAGGTTGTAATACAAACCTTGTCTCATGAATGAATAAGTATCACATTGTTTATTAAGAGTTTTCATGACCTAGGATTGATTTCAATGGATGACATTAGACTTAACATTAGAAACTTTCCAACTCAAGGAATCATGAGGAACTTCATTTTAAGTTCAAAACTACATTAGACCTATGCAAAGTGGATAATCAAACTCAATGGAGTAACCTTGGAGGTTCACATTTCCTTGAAGGATTTTAATGGGGGTCAAGAATTTTTTTAGGAGTTAGATAGGGTCCTCAACATCCCTTTTGTATCATTATTTTAAGATTTGGACATCAGACCTTTATAAAACATCACTAAAAGTCAAAACTACTCAAAAACCCTTACAAACCCTGATTATTGACCTAATGGAGGAAATGGAGTTGGATAGTTTCTATAATGACATATTTTTAGCATGAAATTAATTGGAACTTGTAGAGGAATATTTTAATCTTATTCCCATCCTTTTGAGTTGTATGAAATTATATGAACAAGGTACAACATAGGGTACTTTTAACTATTTTGAATGTTTTTCAATTTCTAAGAGGATTCTAAAGATGAATCTAAATTTTTGAGAATAATTATGACTTTGGATAACATTTAATGTCTATGTAATTCTTTATAACCACTCTTAAGTGTCCAAACAATAGTTCTCATCTTGGCCAATCAAAATTGTCATAGTGACCAAGCTAGTGAGAAGTGTGAAAACTCCAAATGGAATTTATTTTAAGGTGTGCCTAATGCTTATAATTCCATTGAAGGTCTTGTAATGTGTCTTATACCCCTTCCATAAATTTTCATGGGAAACTGATGCTTTTTAGGAGGCTAAGTGTGCAAGGTGCATGAAAGAAGAGTTTTTTAGACTACAGATGGTGATAGCTCATTTTGGGAAGATTTCAGATGACCAAGACTACAACCAATACATGGAGAGGCATATTTTAAATCCTTCCCCTTAATTCAAATCATTAGACCTATACCTATTTATTTTTTTATGTTTAAATAGGGTTAATCATGAAGGTAGTTTTTTCTAAGTCAATTAAAGGAATGCTATGCCATTTTTCAAGAGTTTCATGTCTTGTATGGCCACTTGTCTATTATAACCTTACGTGGTTAATCCCACATCCTATTATTATGAAAAATTAACTCCTTTAATTAGATTTACAAGTGTCCTTGTTACCCTTGGACTTCTCTCTTCTCCTCTCTCTCTCTCAATTTCTATAAGAACTCGCCATTTTATCCATTATAACTTATGCTCTACCTAAGTATGGTAAATCCCTAATCATTTGCATATCATTTGATCAATAATACTACTTATTTTTGTCTCTTTCATAACTATTCATAATGTGTTTACTTGTATGATTTATTTTTCTTAAGTGATAACTCTTGTTTTCTTAGCATGTTGTTTCATTCTCTCACCTATTTGTAGTTGGAAAACTTCTTCTTGGAGGGCATGTGAATTTTTATATGAAATGTCAAGATTGAGTGACTTATTATATTCACTATTTCTATTTAAGGCCTCTTTTCTATTCCTCCTATACTAAACATTCATCCATAACCTCATAATGTAATATTAATGTGAAAAGATGCAAATTGGAGATGTGTATGTTTGGTTCATCTCTTGGTTTCATGTGTAACATGTAGTTGTTTGGTAGTCATAAATCAATTTGGTGTATCACCTCCCTTAGGATAGTTTGCTTTCAGTTTCTCTCTCCATTCCACCCTACAAATTTTAGGTGTAGGAGTGATCCAAAGTGGTACATCAAGGGACATAGCCCTATCTAAATATTTACTTCATCCTTAGGCTACTTACAAGCCTAGAGGTGTTTCAATTATGCCACTTGGATGAGGAGATATAAGACATCTCCTCAAAAGGTAAAAATCCAAGTGATAATAATAATTGTAGTAATATGGTGGAATTATAATCCTTGTAACCATCATGTGAGCTCATAGATGTATGGAGATCATGTTGAAAAACCTTGGGGTTGCATGTGAATGATATTATGGATTCTTTGATGTTAGGTGTGGCTGGTGTAGGATGTTGCACTAATCCATGAATGGTGAATGGTGAAAGATAAGTAACCATGGATTAATGGGTTTATATTCTTGTTGACATTTTGTGATGAATGTTACCAAGAAGGTATGTATGCACAACAAGTGTTATCAGGACCATAGTAGTATGGTTGATGTCATTGATTTTTATTTTGAAATGAATGAAATAAGTTATATGTAAAGCATAATTTATGTGGTTTAAATACCATGTAAATGTATGATTATGGCATTATTTCATATTTTGTGTAAATAATATAAGTTATGAGTATAGTTATATAACTTTAAAATGTTGTGGAAGACATCTTCTTATATCCAAAAAATTATGAAAAATATTTTTTTATTGAATTTTTGGTTGTGAGTTTGTGACTAAGATGAAAAAATCTTGAATGTTTTGTTTTCTATGAGCTTACAGCTACAAACTATGGTTTAAAGAGTACTAAAAAACTCTTTTATTATTTAATATTGAAGTATATATGGTAATTTTATCCTATGATGCATATTTTTTCAAGAATTACCTAATTTTCTAGCTACATAGGTGGTTGGAAATTAGATAAAATTCAATGATACTATTTGAAAATAGTATTTCACTGATAATCTTGCCAAGGTAAGGGAAAGATTCAGTCAGAATAACTTTATATAAAAAAAGTGTTAATGTTTTCATGTGTTAAATGATGGCCTTGTGAGGCATAAAATCTAAATTTTTACTTACGTTCAAGTTCCATTATTACATAATTTCATGGTTGGTAAGGGTGCATGGAACACCTCATCTTTCTCACCTTAGCCTTATAAAGGAAACCAAGCTAAAAAAGGAAGTTTTATATCCTGGTTAAAATGAAGGGCATGGTTGTCCTAAAGGTAACATATATAATTCAGCATGGTAAGGTTATGTGTGTGTGTGTGTATTCATGATGTGAGTTGGTAAATATAATTTTTATACAAAGAAGATAAATGTATGATAATATTCCTTATCTTGATATTGTAAGTACATGGTAGACATGACATTTATTTTAGATAATAATGGATAAAATTATCAATCTAATTACTTCAATCCTTGAGTTATCTATTGACTCTTGTAATGTGTTAAAATTTTGTGGAAAGAGTGGTAAAGCCTCTTTTCGATGTAGTATGGATCATGACAGTTATTTATCATCGAGACAAATCCTATTTAAGGAGGGTAGGATGTTATAAACCCACCATTTGGCACCATTTTATAACCAATTTGATGAGGTCTAGTAGTATGTTTATTTGGATTACATTCTAAATTATACCAATCATTTCTAACTCAAATACACACACACACACACACACACACACACACACACACACACACACACACTTTTTATATATAATGTGTGTGTGTGTGTCCAAGGGGATTATATATGTTTGTGTGTATGTGTGTGTGTGTGTGTGTGTGTGTGTGTGTGTGTGTGTGTGTGTGTGTGTGTGTGTGTGTGTGTGTGTGTGTGTGTGTGTGTGTGTGTGTGTGTGTGTGTGTGTGTGTGTGTGTGTGTGTGTGTGTTCAAAATGAGCTTATTTCATCAGGGTTTGAAAGCCATTGTGAGTTGTAAAAGTTTTGTATATATTCATAATTACATGATTTGAGGTGAGTTAATGAGTGTTTATCCTTGGCATATTTAGATAAAAGAATTTGATTTTTTTTAAACCTTATGTATGGCATGAATATATTTCTATAAAGAATTTTATTTGTTAAATTTTAATTATTTATAATATCAAGTTCCATTGAAATCCAAATGCTTAGGATTTTTGGATAAATGTATTAGATATGGATTGGGTGGACTTTTGTTTGGTTGTATAATTTTATTACATAGTGGTTGGGAGAGGGTGTTCATTGAATGCCTATGTAGAAAAAAATGAAAAAAAAGAAGCATTGTATTCTCCCTTTATCTACAATCAATGTGGGAATTCTCTGTATACTCCAATTGGGAAATAAATAGTAAATTATATGAAGTAAACTATGTCTCCTCTTTAATGCAAAATCAAATACTAGATGGAACTTTATTTTTGGCCATGAACTTGTCCCGACATTGGACTTTAGCATTGGAATTAAATTGATTTTATACATTGTGTTAGAGTTTTTTGTATGGTGTCAATGGGCCATCATTTTGGTCATTGACTTCTTGAGAAGATAGAGGAGAGAGAGGGGAAAGGAGAGTATGGAGTAGGGTTTTTAGGCCTGCATTTTTGGGCTACCATGATGGAAAAAAAGAGAAGGAAGAGAAGGACAAAATGAAGAGAGAAGGTGAATGATGGAAAAGTGGTGTATGAGTATCTAAAAGAATAAGGGTGGGTCAATGCCAAGGAGATAATAAAGGCATCACTACTGGTATGACACCACCATGGAAGAAAACCCAAAATAAAACCCTGCTCAAATAATCTATAAGAATGGGAATTTATTTTCCTTGGTTTAATTTCTATTAAATAGATTTTATTTTAATTTTGGAAAGTTATTTTGGGGATCATGTTTGTGTATATACCCATGGGGTATATCTTACCATACCCACATGGGCCTATTCCACAACTAAGAATAAAAGCAGGGTTTGTGGGTGTGATATGTATGAAAAAACTCTTATTGTGCTCTAGGTTTTCTAAGTGAGTTGGTTGGTTTCTTGATTTTATTATTCCATAGTGATTATATGGTTATAGCTATAATGATTTTTAGGTTTAATTATTTAGAAAACTTTTTATTTTCTACATATTTTAGGTTGAGGGTTTGATTTATATAAATTTTATGCATTTTCCTTATATGTTGATGATATGGAAAACCTTTCCCCAATTTTGACATTGCCATTTAGTAAGAAAATTACTAATTTTAGTTAGTAGTTGTTGATGTACATCTCCATATCAGATATTCTTCTTGAGTATAAATTTCAACAGTTATAATTGCATCTGATTTACCTTATATACAAGATGATATATTGGTTGTAGATATTCACAATTTATGATATCTCTTCACATAACTCCTCATTTTAGTATTGTAGCCATATTGGCATAGTCTACCACTTATTGTAAAAATAGTAACATTCAGGTATTACTTGTTGAGCTGCATTTATTCTTGTATGATGTATATTTGGTATTAGTTGACAAATTATCAAATTTTAACTCTAGGAATTGATATCTTGGGTTGATTAACCTATTATTCATCCATACATGTTTATGTGGTTTCAATACATAATGATTTCCTATTAGAGTTGGTACTTGTTTATCTTATGGTGATTATGATTTTTATGGTTTGGTATGCAAGAAATAAAAGAGGAAAACTAGTGTATAGCTACTTAGTTTTTCTTATGTATGGTAAAACACAATTGATTATATAAGGAAATGTTGAAGTTGAATTTGTTGTATTCTTATTAGTAATGTTTACATTCATATTTAATTTTAAGTAGGGATTGTTGTGAGAGGTTCTTGCAATGACAAGTGGTATCATTGATATTTGTCTTGCTCACATGTCTTACCTTTTGTGTTACATTTCCTTTAGTGATGACTTAAAATGATTAAAATTTTATGTTAAGAAAGAGGTAATCAATTGCCATACACTTTTAATTATGTATTTTACATTTTATGGTTGCACTCACTTGAGGGAAAATGAATTGTGTAAAATTAATAAACAAGTTATGATTAGATGTGAATTGGATCTCTCTTAATTGTTGTAGTCATTCATATGATTTTTATGTGAATTATTGATCTTGTCTTACATGAGCTACTTGGGTACACATTATCCTACTTTTTCATTTGATTGTTCCCCTTTTTGGACTTGTATTATTAAAATAGAATTTAAATTCTATAATGTTCACGAGGGAGGAAAGTCACATTTCCAGCTTTAGGCTGACACAATAATTTTCACCCTTTAAGTGTAGGGATGATATTTTAGTTGGCTCTTCCCTTGTTTATTTGGTTTCTTGATTAACTTGTCACCTGTTGAAGGTTGTTTTAATCATTTTTAAACCATGATGGGTTTTGAGATGATAAAGTTGATTGGTTAATATTTTTTAATATAATAATCATTACATTTGACATAAGTTATAGTGACTGTCTAGATCAAACATTTATATTATATATTAGCACAATGGTTTTCTTGTGCATACACCTTTATTCTTATATATATTTTTAAGTTAAAAATATCAACCTTGAAGGTTGTTCAATTTATTTATCAACCTTATTCTTATGATATTAAGACCCAATGGTGTAGTCTTTTATATGCAACAACTTTGTAATTTATGCAGTATTTCATTTTGTACCTATAAATAGCATCCTTATATTAATAACTGATTATTTTATATAACATTTACATTATAGAGTGATTCCATCTATGAGTTTGGTTGAATTTAAGCTATTGTAAATCTCCTAGTTTTGAGGAGGTATACCTAGGTGGTTTGGAAAATAAGGCTATATTAGCCATGGATGGAATGTGTGTGTGTGTGTGTGTGTGTGTGTGTGTGTGTGTGTGTGTGTGTGTGTTAATGTTATTCAGATATATTCTAGCTATTAAAATATGTTATGTAATAATATTATGCTATTCACTCTCCTATTGGTTAGTTGTGAGGTGTTTGAGGTATTATATATATATATATATATATATATATATATATTCTTGTGAACATTTACTACTTAAGAAATTAAGTGTAGAGATTCATTTCATAAATATATATGCATATTTTTAATTAGGCCATGCCATTCTAGAAAGTTTTGGAAATATATAATATAACACACTATGTTATGACTTTGTGGAAAACTTGTTAATTAAGATAATATTATAGTTATTCATTTTGCCATATTGTTTAAGTATCATGTTTAATGGATGCCTTATTATACACTACCACTTATATTAATATTATATGTGAATACAAATGTATTCTATTTTGGTGGTGCAAGTGTGAAAGCTTTACTCAATTATAAAATTAATGATTCAATCATTATTGACTTATAAATATATGAATTTAGCCATGATTTATTGATTTTTAGCATATCTTGTGGGTTGAAGATTCAAAGCTCAACATGATTTCAATTTGGAAAATTAATCTTGGAATGTGTTGGTTCCAGTTTTACACCTCTCATGCTCAGTCTTTCACACTTGAAAAAAATGACAAACAAAGATGAGAAACCCAATGATATGTCATTGTAGCTAGGGGAGGGTTTGGCATATAGAATAAACCAAATGGATAAAATGACTGAGATGCACCTATAAAGGGTGTGGTTAGCTCCTTACTACTTTTGGCTCTACCTAAACCAAGGTGAGAGGACCTATAGGGTAGATTTCTCACATGGAGAGACTCTATAATTCAACCTCCATGGGGAGTATTTGGCATAAGGGAACATAAATCTAACCAGAACACAACCAAACTCTCTTACTCCACATGGGAAGGGTTGTCACACAAAATGATCAAATGATCTAGGCTAGATACAAGCTACTAAAGATAGTTATTAAAATGACTACAATCTTCATTCTAAAGAATTTTCAACAACATGAGCTAAATTAAAAACTGTAGTGTTGGGTCATTTAAAGCACAAACTGCAAACACATACTAATTATGCAATTTTCTATGCATCTATATAAAAATGGCTCTTATGATATGTAACAAGGATTGTCTCATTTTCATGGTAGGATAGGGTAGGATAATTTGATGATGATGATGATGATGATGATGATGATGATGATGATGATGATGATTATGATGATGATGGTGATGGTGATGGTGATGGTGATGGTGATGGTGATGGTGATGGTGATGGTGATGGTGATGGTGATGGTGATGATGATGATGATGATGATAATAATAATAATAATAATAATAATAATAATAATAATAATAATAATAATAATAATAATAATAATAATAATAATAATAATAAAGAGGAAGGGTGTGGTGGTGTGCTAGTATTTTCTCAAACAATAGGGATTCTTTCAACATACATGACATCACTTATTGCAAAGATGTAATAAAAATAAAATGTAATCCATGGAAACTTCAAAGATAAATTTTATCCATTGGTTCCAATATAATTCAAATTCCCAAATGATCCCTAAAACTTGAGAACATACATTAAAACTAGAATCTCAAATACTTTCTCTTGTTAAATTCATAAACCTAGAGTGCCCTTAAAAGGTATTCAACAACATATTTCCAAATATAACTATAGAAAGGGATTTATAACCTAGGTAAATGATCAAAATGAAAACCATTAATGAACATAGACCCAAATATCTAATCATTAGAACTTGTAAAACACATTATTGCATTTCATTAATAGGATATAATAAAGAACCAACTATTTTCCATTAACTTGAAAGAAAATATTACATACACCAATGTCTCAAAATGGTTTCATGGGGATAAGCATCATGGACTTGTTACATGTTGGATAAGGGAGACATATAGAGATTCTCTCATAGCTTGTTAATTTTTATATATCTACAACCACCTTAGCAAGAGAGGCAAAATATACACAGAAATAATCCCAAAATTTTTAGAACCTAGACTTGAAGAGAAGCAAAGACCAACAACCACCACCACAATGACCAACACAATGGCTAACCAACCCATGAATAGAGGATAATCCCTCTATTTATATAATTTTTACCCATTTAAAATATACAATTTCCAAAGTCCCACAAATATGCTCCTAGTTGGAATAAATCCTTTGCCATGCCTAGAATCTTCATGTATTTTCAAGGAAAATGATTATTGCAACTGCCTTTACAAGTAATGATGGAGATATAAAATAAAATCCTTTATATCTTGGCTAGAAATGTTTTTAAATGAGTTTTAAGGAGAATATTTGTGGTAGAGGTAAAACAAACCATTTTTCTTTATGTACAACTACCTGGGGATTCTCTTGACCACTTGCCTACATAGCTGGAAACTTCTAGATAGATGCCCTCCCTCTCATGCATGCCATGGAAAATCCTAGTTTTTTAATGATTTCTTGGGAATATTATACATCCATGGCTATTTTAATTATATTCTTTGGGTGGCCCCCTTGGATTTTCAAACAGGCAATTCCCTTCCATGGAGGATCTTAGAAAAATAAAGCAAATGAAAATATAACTTGGGTTATTTTCAACATTTTACTTTTTGGCTCCAACCTATATTTTCACATTTTATCACTTTTTCCTTATTGAAATTGGACCTTTTTTAGGTTTTATTTCATATTTTTATTGCAGAAATGCACTATTTTCAACCTTTGACTTGTTTGGGAAAACCCTAGCCCTTCTCGTAAATTTTTAATTTTGCCAAGTCAACCTACTGTCAATGGTGGAAGCTCTACCAATTTATTTGCATAAGGTCCTTGAATGTGTTGTGCATGCCTATGTGTAATCTTTATGTCACTCTATTTACTTATTTAAAATGTGTCTATTTCCCATAAGACACATGTCAACACATCATTGGTTCCAAATCCTTGACTAGTCTACCTAAGACTAGGACTATCAGATCTTTGTTTGTATGATGAACATGAGCATGCCACTTAGAAATTATATGTGCTCTCAACATAAATTTATCATTATATTTTATTTTAATCCATTAGATCTCCATTAAGACCCTAGATATCATGACATCTAGAGAATCTATGGGCTTTTTGTACCTTACATAGTCAATCTTTGCCTGGGCTAGCACCCTTTTCCCATGTTATGATCCCACATCCATTCTGAGCTTTACTATAAAGTTAACTCTACCACTACTTAAATTTCACAATTGTGCACCCATCAAAGATGTCCATGTATATGTCAAATGATGGGCACATGATCATCAAATTTAATCCCCAATAGATAATCACCAAGCTTAATTTTGATATTCATGTGCCTATCATTTGATGTCCATGTAGATGTCATTGATGGTCACATGACCATAAAATTTAAGCTATAATAGATAGTTAAGATGGCTTAAATTTTATGTCCATGTGCTCATCATTTTACATTCATGTGACCATTAATGACATTCACATGACCATCAAATTTAAGACCTAATGTATAATGGTTGAGCTTAATTTTGACATTCATAAGACTATCAATGATGTCCACATGATCGTTACACTACCTTGTGTTAAGTTATGGTGTGTGAAAAATTATTAATTATGTGTATAATTTATATTATCAAGGATAATATAAATATGCTTGTAATAACAACTCATATTATGAGTTATTTAGTATATTATTATTTATGTGAGATTTGGTTGTTAAACGAAACTCATGTAAATAGGTTTACATAATATTAGGGATTTAGGTGAGAAATTTAAGGATATATGATCTCCTTAATTATAGGAAAAGTTTTCCAATAAAAATTCAAACTCTTGTATTATGTATTATTCAGAGTGTATTCAGAAATATAATCAGAGAGTAGAATATTATTGTGTGAGTAAAATTTTTGTGTTCAACTCTGTAGTGCATGTGTTAAATTATGTGTTTGGCTCTTTAAATCCATAATAGTGCTATCATAGTAGGAGTTTCTATGAGAATAGTCTGTTAATTTGTGAAGGGGCAAATTTGTAATTCTTTACTTGCCCAAAGCTATGAGATCTTCTTAAGGCTATTAGTACTATTATTATTTTGCCATTTTACTTGGATGAATAAGGCATAAAGATAGATATAATAGTCATCCAAATAAAAAAATTATGTGAGAATACAAATCAATTCTACACTCAGCTTTGGAGCCTTCAAACTCACCTTAGACAGATATAGATTACAATTATTGATTCAAGGAGATGTCTACTATTGGCATCTTTGTATACTTGTAGCCATTCATTGATTGTCACTCAAAACTTATGACATCCATCCCACTTCTACTGCATATAAATTTGTTTATAATGTACTTTCATGTTTCAAAATTGCAAAAAAAGGTATTTATTTATGTAGAATTTATACCATTACTTGACTCATTTTGGCAGACCCGACCATGTCTCTATTTAAATTCTTGTACAAAATCTACAATGCTAAATCTTACTATCAAAGTAGATTATAATAGGACCCTTGAGAAAGTTCCTTGCATCCTCTTGTGAGGGTTAAGTTAAAAAATATTAATATGTGGAAATAGTGTATCCATTCATAACAATAATTTATCACCATGCTTCATGCAATAAGATAATAATGTTTTTAGGGTTTGGTTTATTATTTAATTCCTCTTGAATTCAATTATGTCTCATGTGATACTTGGTGGTCAAATTGAGGTTTTGCTTCCATCATCGATTAAAAATTTACCTACCATCTATTCACATTGCCAAGCCTAAGCTCACTAAGTGGTTCAAATATACCATGCTTATCAGATCTATGTTGAAAGATATGGTATAGAGTTGATTCTTTACTCTATGTCATATTTAGTGGTATTGTTTATGGTTTAAGCATATAATTGTGTCTTAGTTATTTTTAAATGTTTATGATTATTCTATGTTTAAGTCATTAGATTTTATTGTAAATAATTTGTGTCAAATAAACTTTATTTATCAAGTTTATGTTGTCAAAAGATTCTTGTTAAAAACTAAAAAAAGGTTAAAAAGGTATTTATGTCATAAGGTTAGTTAAACCATAAAGTCATTTTCTTAGTGCTTCAAATAGTTATTTTATATTTTTTCTTTTTAGGTTGTCTTTATTTATTAAGATTGTTAACATTTTTATCTAGGTATGTCATAATTAATGTTTATGTCAAGTCATTTTAGATGTGTCTCTTAGTCCAAAATTCAAAAGTGTAAGAGCAATGTTTTTTTGAAAAAGTCAAAATTGAAAATGAGTCAAAAGTTAAAAATTGTCTCATCAATAATAGAGTCATATTTTATAGTTGAGTCTTTGTCAAGAGTTAAAAGTCTCAAAAATAAAAAAAATCCTTACAAATGCATTTTTAGGTGACCCCAATGTCCTTAGATAAATGTCAAATTTATTGGGGGGGACTCTATTCCCTTTATAATAATGTACCTAAGCTACATCGACATATTAGATTAGTGAGCAGTAACCTACTAGAGGCTGGAGGATACATGGAGGATGGAGGTCTTTTAGTGACCTCTCGTTAGCTATTAATTATGAGGCCGCACTAATGATTTGGTGAAGTATGTGTGTTTGAATAATAATAGGACATTCTTGTTCACATTCACGGTGTGATTTTATTTTTTTAGTTGTGTGTTTTCATTACCCTACTTGTTTTAATCACCTCTACTATTTAGAGATAAGGGAGAGTGTGGATATAATGTAATATGGTAAATAGTTGTATACAAGGGTAACTATATGCAAAGATCCTATGACTACCTTACTTATCTATGGGGATGACCCCCAGTGACACATCCATTAAGATCATGTCAAGTAAATTTGGGATGTGTTCTTTCACATATAGTGGTCATGTGAAGAAAGATTGTAGTAGTAGTATGCAGACTTAAAATTATGCATTGGCATATGATTCTGTTCATGCCAACTCTTGAAGATGTATATTCTCCCCATGCTCACATTAAAGGGGTGTTAATAGGATTAATAATTTTTAAAAGGGGGTGAATGTTGAGGTATGGTGTGTGAAACATTATTAATTATGTGTATAACTTATATTATCAAGGATAATATAAATATGTTTGTAATAACAATTCATATTATGAGTTGTTTAGTATATTATTATTTTTGTGAGATTTGGTTGTTAAACCAAACTCACGTACATAGGTTTGCATAATATTAGGGAGTCAGGTGAGATATTTAAGGAGATATAATCTCCTTAATTATAAAAAATATTTTTCCTATAAAAATGTAAACTCCTATATTGTGTATTATTCAGAGTGTATGCAAAAATATAATCAGAGAATAGAATATTATTATGTGAGTAAAATTTTTTGTGTTTAACTCTATAGTGCATGTGTTAAATTCTATGTTTGGATATTTAAATCCAAAACACTTGGTTAGCTACCAATATTTCAACATGTGTCTTCTTCATGTTTCTCTAGAGGTTCTTTAACTTTTTTTGACCCATGCATGTCATTGGATCATTAGTTAGCCCTTCAAGATGGTGACACTTATCACTCTCATGGGGCTCTTAGAACTTTTGGTCATTGAGATTTGTGTCTTTGACATTTTTATCTTTCAGTAACTTGGTCTTTAGGGTAATTGCTCCACTACATTTTAGCTTTATTCAACCTTTTAGTCTTTGGAAGAATTGTTTCAGACATTTTTTCTGTGGCATTCCTATTTTTGGGCCTTTTATCAAGATAATTGTTTCATATAAAATGTCTAAAATAATTTCCCTGAAACATATGAACTTTACATTTTTTTGAAAAAATAGAATTTTATTACGATTTTTATGTGGACAAAATGCCTGAAAGAATATGGCCCTTCAAAATTTTTGCACAGGAAAAATGTCCAAAAGAAATAAGCCTTCAGAATATTTTCATGAACATTTTTTCTCAAAATAAATAGGGATATTTCACACTAAGTAAAGACCAAATTAACACTTAGCTGATTTAACATTAACTTGACCTTTCAAAGGAACACTAGAAAATAGGAATATGGCTAAGTACTTAGGATTTAATACTCGACTCAATCTAGACTTAGGCATTTACACTTGACAAGGGCTCAATTACTTTAATGAAATTGTTGGCACTAACACTGACTCTCACCTAGAGATGCATACCCCCTATGAGTATGCAAATAAGTCCAAAATTTAAAACTAGGTGCTAATATTATGGGCCATGAAGTCAAGACTTAGAAATTTATTATAAAAAACTCATGGAAGCTTAACAAAACAATGATAAATTGACAAAAATAGATCTAAAATATTTTAAAATGAACACACAATAAACACAAAAGGAAATTATATAAACAAGTCCCAAAGTAGAGGTGTGACAAAGCAATAGAACAATAGAAATACAAAACTATACACTATATACTAATGTGCATAGGTTATGTACTCAATCAAGGAAGTGTTTTAGATGTCTTCCATTGACTAACAGCTCCTCTATTTCACCATCCAAGTCTCTCAAGAATAAAGTATGCTCCCTAATTTGTTAGTCAATGGAATAAGGACCCATCCATAAGGCATCAAATTTATCATGCTTATCTTTCTCCTTATGTCTATTATCCCAAAGTAGAACCAGATCACCTACTTGGAAGGTTCTTGGAGTGACCTTCTTATAAAATATATTTTTTAGCTTTTCCTTAAACTTGAGGTGTCTTTCATGATCATATCTTCTATCTTCAAAAAACTCAATAATCTGGTTCATCCTGCTTTCATAGTGATTGATTTGCTCATCATCCTCTAGTTATTGCATAAGGTAATAAGTTAGCAACTACAAATTCATAGTCAAAACTATTTGAGCTACATAAACAAGATCAAAAGGGATTTTTCATGTATCTTTCTTAGGCATAATCTTATTATCCCATAAGGCAAACTTTAGATGTTCATCTCACTTCTTTTTTTCTTTCAAATTACATATAATGATTTTAACTAAGTTCTTATTACTAAATTTTGCTTGCTCATTCCCTTAAGGGTTTTAATTGAAAGCATAGGTTAACTCAATTCCATACTCTTTGCATAATTCCACTAAAGGTTTGGATTTTAAGCTCATGGCATTGTCAATAATAACCTTAATATGCATATTAAATCTACAAATAATATGATTTATCAAAAAATCCATTACTACCTAGTGTGTTGATTTCTTTGTAGGGACTACTTTAACCCATTTTGTGAAGTAGTCAGTTGTAACTAGTATCCATGTATGTTTATTACTTGTTGAATCAATAATTTCTCAAATGAAATCTATTCCCCATTATCTAAATGGGACTTTAATCATCATAGGCTATAAGGGAAGAGAACCTAAAGATTTCATCTTCCTAGTAAAGCACTGACATTTCTCACATTTTATGACTGTCTGAACAACATCCTTAAACAATGATAGCCACTAATAACTAGCTCTTAGAATTTTATGATTTGTAACCTTAGGTATAAAATGGCCACCACATACTCCACTATGTAAATATTTAGTTAGGTCAGTAGTTTGTTCTTCCATCACACATCTTAAGATAACCCCATCTAAATTATTCCATGCTATTCCATTTTTAGTCAAGTATTTTTTGCAAACAAGCTTGAGATTTCTTCTTTATTTATTATCCAAGTTAAGGCGATAGTTTAGATTTTTCAAGTAGTAAATAATATATTTATACCATAGAGACATGTTAAATTGACCCAAAGAATTATCAACATTAAAAATAATAATGTTTACCTCAACAACTTACAAATTGGTCTCAGCCATAAGCTTGGTTAGACCCATCCCTCTTACTAACTTGGTGGTCTAAATATCTATATCATACTCTTGTAACTTGTTGACCCACCTGCATCTCTTACTGGATACTTCAATCTAAGTCAAGATGTCCTTCACCATGGTATGTAGGACATAAGTAACAATCTTTGAACTCATAATATAAGGCCTAAATGTCTTGACATCTTTCAAGAGAGTGAAAACTTGTTATTCCATAATCATATAATTTATCTCAGGACCTTGCATAGATTTTCTAAAAAAAGCTATCGGCTACTCATGACCATCTTCATTCTTTTGCAATAGGATAGTAGTAATAATATTATATGATGCAATATAGAATATCTAAAATGGCTTAGTGTAATTAGGGATGGCCAAAATAGGATTAGACTTTAAATCTTCTTTGATGGCATTAAATTCTTGCACAACCTTCTCCTCCCACTTGATGGTCTAGTCCTTCTTCAACATGGAAGTAATAGGCAAATTAATCTCTATAAAATTAGACACAAACCTCCTTACAAAATTAATTTGTCCAAAGAAGGATTGAATTCCCTTCTTGGATTGTGAGATGGGCACTTTGTCAATGGATTCAACCCTCTTAGGTTCAATCATGACACCATCTTTGGACACTATATTTCCCAACAACTTGGCCTTTTACACTCCAAAGTGTCACTTCTTAGGATTGAGAAAAATGCTAAACTCCTTGCATCTGATAAACACTTTCTCTAGTCTTAGAGTATACAGTGATGTCACCCTAATACATAGCTATAAATGTGTTAATTACCCCTATAAAATCAATGTCCATAGCTTGATAAAATGTTGCACTAGCATTCATTAACTTGAAATTCATCCTTATATATACATATGTGCCCCAAGGCATTGTGAACATGGTCTTGGATCTCTCATATTCTTTCACCATAACCTAGTTTTACTTAGAGAAACTGTCTAAAGTAGACAACATCTCTGATCCTATAAAACTTTATAACAAGTTATCCATATTGGGTAAGGGGTAATTATCTTTTATAATAAAATTTATTATAAATTTTTTGAAATCTACACATAAGTGGATATCACCATTCTTCTTTTGTACATGGACTAAATTTGTAACCCATGATGAGTACCTAATGGGTTGAATGATACAACCATCCCTTAGCTTCTTTAACTCATCCTACATCTTAGTGTCTAAGAAGGGGATAATAGGTCTCTATTTCTACCTAAAAGTCTTGTTATCAAGCTACAATAGGATGACATGTTGGAACAAGTCCTCCCTATATGATTTCAACTCAGAATAAGACCATGTTAGACAATATTGGTACTTCCTTCATAGCTACATGTAAGCTTATTTCTCAGCTACACTTAGGTGAGTATCTAGCTAAACCTTTCTTAGATTCTCATGAGAACCCAAATTAAACTCAATCATATCCTTTGAAATTAATGCATCTCAGATCTTGATTTTATTTGCTCTATCAAAATATGATTCTAAACTTACCAATACTGTAGGGTGAGTGTTTGTCTTTATCTAAATAATGTCCTTCCCAAACAAGCTTTCCTTTCCATCACAAACTTGAACCATAGATTCCAAGTCTATGTGTTGATCATGGAACTTAGATTCATAGTTTAAAAACCTCTTAATCTATTCATCATCATCAAAGACCTACCAGTGATGAACATTATATAGGATTGAAGGCCTAACAAGCACCTCTACTTGATACTAAAAATGAGGGCTTGTAATTACATTATAAAACTAAGAACCTAACCCTGTAAGTCTATCAGCTTCTTCATTGAAAATTCTATCATGAAAATAAATGTTAAATGCATCAAAAAATTCAAACAAATCCCAAACAACATTCCAATATTGTTTCAACCTTTCATTTTTGGTGGCATAAGTACTATAGATCTACTTAACCACTAACTTAGAATAACCCTTGTTAATCAAACTTTTAATTCCATACTCATGGGAAATCCTTGAACCAAGCAAGAGTGCCTCATACTTAGTAGTATTATTCATGCACTCAAAATAAAGATGCAAAGAAAACTTAAAAAATTTACCATTGGGGGCATAGAAAATAACCCCATCTCTATTTCTAATATTAGAATAAGCCCCATCAAAACACATCTTCCAAACTGCATCTTCTTTGTCATTTTCAACATCAAGAATAACATGTTATTCACTAGTATCAACATTCCCAACAAAATTACCCAAATCAACATCTATGTATGACACTTCATTGAGATCATGTTTTGTATCTTAAATCACATATAATATCTTCAACTCTCTATAAATTCTAACCATCTTACCCTCTAATGGAATGGTGGCATAAGAAAGGTCCATTTGCACACTTCTACCCATGTTAGTATCCCATTTTTATGATAGCACCATCCCCCACTTAGGTGGGTATTCTATAACTACCGCATCCATATTTAGATACTTACTAGGATGAACTACCATTTGTATAACTAATCCCTTGAATTTCCCCATTACTAATACCTCTCATAAGTCCATGGCATAAAATTTTACAAAGGCTAATCTAATCTTCAATTTGAGCTCGTTCAAGACACGTAGGGGCATCACATTATAAGAAGCTCTAGAATCAAACATATGGTTATGGATAATCAGGTCATTGATTAGTAGGGTTATATAAAATGGATCATAGTTGACTCTCCACTAATGTAATCCCCAAATAGACCTCTAGAGCATGTTTAATAACCTCTTTTGATTCTTTATCTTCTTCCAAGGGTGTTTGGGGTAACTCAACTTCATTTACTATTGATTTCTCACCAAATTATAAATATTCAAAGGCTTTCCTCATATGTTTAGATATTTATAATAATTCAACAAGTGGCATGGTGATTTTTATTCGACTCAACACTTGGGCCATATCACACATACTATATTGAGGAAGAGGTGTATTTGGTGGAAGGGTAACAACACCTTAAGCTAGGATGCAATCACTTAATATCTCAAGTGGAGTAGGTTGGGATAGATTAACACTCTTAACAATAGTCTTCATGTGTGGATTTGTCTTAACATCACCTGCACCTTTAGGAATACTCAACAAGATGGGAATTCTATTGATCTTAGCAAGAGCACCTCTAGGATTAGTAGCTTGGGACATGGGTACTATCTTGGAAGCTTCTAGGATTGTTGTAGCTTTCTTTACTTCCTTACTTGCATTCTCTGCCTTTGGATTTGCAAGGGCAGTGTCTTGAGTAGTAGCACATGGTTTCCTACTTCTTAATTAATATTCCTTATTTTGGGTAGTTGCTACATTAATTAATAGCTACCTATTCTCAATTGATGGAATTCCCCCATGATATTTTTGAATAATCATAGAGAGTGAGAGATTAAAATCATGAATGGGAAATGAATATGCTTGTGCCATATTAACATCATAAGTAAAGTCAAAATTTAGGACACTCTCCATTTTGGCTACACTCCAAAAACAATCAACCATAGTAGCATTTATCATTTCCTTGGAGGTGGACATTCTACTTTGGGGGATTTTATAATCGAACATAAAAATCTAATATTCAGTTAATGCATACTCAGGTTCATCTGAATCTTCATCAATTTATTTAGCAGTATCACATAGAGGGTGTAGAAGGAAGAACTTATCACACCAATAAATGTCTAAATTAGAATTCATAGCATTTACCTTGGCACTCAAAGGATCAAGCACCTCTTTTCTAGCCCCTCTATTATAATTTCTCCCCATCCTTTCTTTACACATAGGCCTCTTCCCTTTATCATTATCTTGATTATGAAAAGTAGACCTTCCTTATGCTTGATTTTAATTAATATCCCTCTCCTAACTAGTAGACACATGTAGGATCCCTTTCTAAACCCTACCAAGCTTGTAAGACATCTCTTTGATAATGGAAGCCAAAGTCTTGACAATCTCCTTAAAATTGGTTATCTTTGTGGATTGTGCTTTTTTTGAATTTACCAATTTTACATCATCCCACTTATTTATGGGTTTTCCCATAGTCTTGATGTTATTATCAATCTAGATGGCCATATTTAATGTCAAACATAGTTTATGGGAGCTTTGTCCCATAAGTATTATGTAATCTTCTAGTCAAAGGCATCATAGTACTCTATCAAGCATGATGTATCACTGAGCTTGATGTCTTTAGATAGCCACATCATAACCTTATTGAATTGGGTATTGAAGTCCTTCACACATTCATTAGGATTATTTTTTATATTTTAAAACTTGGATAAAAGAAACTTGGGATCAACTCTTTCACCATATTGAAATCTAAAGATATTCCTCATCTCTTGCCATTAATCGATGCATCTAGGGGGAAGAGAGTTGAACCACTCATGATCATCTTCTTCCATCATGTGCACAAATATATTGATACACACATCTTCATACTCAACCACATAATCTTTAATGATATTTTGAAAATCCCTTAGGTGTTGATTATCACTCACTATATTGTTCCCTTGAAACTTTAGGAGGCATTTCCTAACTTCACTTGGGACTTCTTTAGGATAGCCTTCCATTTCATCAAAATTAATAGGCCTAAATCTAAGAACATAGAATCCAAGATGTTCATTCTCATCTAGATCCCATGATTTCTTCAAAAATGGTTTTATGAACAATTGGTGAAGAGATATGAGTGGGTGAATGGCATGGACTTGGTGGGTCAAACTTGGGAGGGTATTTATCTGGTTAGGAAGGAGCTAGATAATAAACGAGACTATATGTTTCATAATTAATAGAAGAACTATGATAGTCCTCAATAATATGAGGATTAATAAATAGTTCAAGATTATCATAATCTTGATGGTCCTTGGTAGCTGAACTTTACCCTTCAACAGGCCTTCAAACTTGTCTTCTTCTCTTTAGATGAATACTTAAAGGAGAAATAAGTTTATTTAATGGATCAATATAAAAGATGATCTCAGCCCTTCTAGATTTTTAAACAAGAAAATACACAAAGCTAAAACTTAGTAAAGATAATTCAAACTAGGCACTGGTCTTTTTAAAACTAGATGATAAAATGGAATCACCACTAAAATCAAAATTCTAGAATAAAATAATTGACACATTGACTGTGATACATGATAAAAACATATTTTATTGAATTTAATGATGAGATATAATACAAAGACACTAATTTTTTTAGAATAATGTTCAAAAGGGACAAAAATCTTTCAACATGTAATGTTAACAACCCTTTGCAATAAATGCAATAAAAGTTAAATTATCAAGCCTTAAACTTCATAACATGTCCCTAGTGGAGTGTTATGATGTTAACAACCAAGATAGTCTAAATATATAAAATAAAAAGTAGAGAACATTCAAACTTTAAATACTTACAAATCTCTATAAGAGAACCTGATAATATAAGTGATAAGAAATGTCCCTGACAATAATGCCAATAAAGTGTTGGTTCTCATTTACACACCTCTCATGCTCAACCTTGCACACTTGAATAAAATTAAAAATAAAGATGAGAAACTTGATGATATATCATTTTATTTTGGGGAGGGTTTGTCATATAGAATGAACTAAATGGATAAAATGACTAAGAGGCACCTACAAATGGTATGGTCAGCTCCCTGCTACTTTTAGATCTACCTGAACCAAGGTGAGAGGACTTATAGGGTAGCTTAGTCACATGAAGAGAATCTAAAATTCAAAATCCATGGGGAGTTTTTGGTAGAAGGTAACACAAATTTGACCAGAAGATAGCCAAACTCACTCACTCCACTTGAGAAGGGTTGTCACACAAAATGAACAAATGCTCTAGGGTAGATACAAGCTACTATAGATAGATATGAAAATTATTGTAATCTTTATTCTAAATAAATTTCAACAACATGGGTTGAATGTAAAATTATAGTGTTGGGTCATTTAAAGCACAAACTGCAAACACATTCTAAGTATGCAAGATTTTATGCATCTATAAGAAAATGACACTTATGATATTCAATAAGGATTATCTCATTTATAAGGTAGGATAGGGTAGGATAGTTTGATAATAATAAAGAGGAAGGGCATGGTGGTTTAATGGTATGTTTTCAAATAGCAAGAATTCTTTCAACATACATGACATCACTTATTACAAATATGTAGGAAAACTAAAATGCAAGCCATGGAAACTACAAAGAGAAATCTGCATCCATTAGTGCCAGTATAATGTAAATGTCCAAATGAACCCTGAAACCCTAGAACATAAACTAAAACTAGTATCTCAAATACTTTCTCTTATTAAATTCATGAAACTATGGTGCCCTAAAAATGTATTCAATAACATATTTTCAAATATAATTATAAAAAGGGATTTATAACCTAGGTACATGCTCAAAATGACAACTAGTAATGAACACAAACCCAAATATACAATCAATAGAACTTTTAAAACACATTATTACATTTCATTAATAGTATATAATAAATAACCACAAGTATTTTCCATTAACTTGAAATAAAATCTTACATACACCAATGTCTCAAAATGTTGCCATGGGGACAAGCATGGTGGACTTGCTCCATGTTGGATAGGGGAGACATATAGAGTTGCTCTCAAATATTTAAAATTATTGTACAACTATAACAACCTTAGAAAGATAGGTAAAATACACATAGAGATATAATCCCAAAATTTTAAAAACCTAGACTTGGAGAGAAGCAAAGACCAATAACTACCACCACAATGACTAACACAATGACAAACCAACCCATGAATAGAGGAGAAGCCCTCTATTTATACAATTTTTACCCATTTTAAATATACAATTACAAAATTCCTAGCAAGATGTTCCTAGTTAGAACAAATCATTTTCCATGCCTGGAATCTTCATGTATTTATAAGGAAAATGATTGTTGTAATTGCCTTTACAATGAATGATGGAGATCTACAACAAACCCTTTGATTTCTTGGATATAAATGTTTTCCAATGATTTGAAAGGAGAATATTCATAGTATAGGTTAAACAAACCATTTGTATGTATATGCAACTACCTAGAGATGCTCTCGACCACTTGTTTGCATAGTTTGAAACTTCTGAACAAATACCCTCCCTCTCAGGTATACCATGGAACAACCTAATTTTGTAATGATTTCTTGGGAATATTCTGGATCCATGGCTATCTGAATGATCTTCTTTGGGTGACCCACATTATATTTTCAAACCTATAATTCCCTTCCATGGAGGGGTTTGTACAAACAAAGTAAATGAAAATATAACTTAGGTTATTTTCAACTTTTTTAATTTTTGGCTCCAACCTATATTTTCACATTTTATCACTTTTTCCTTTTCACACTTGGCCCTTTTTTAGGGGTTATTTCATATTTTTTAATTCAAAAATTCATTATTTTCAACCTTTGACTTTTTTGGGAAAACCTTGGCCATTCTCACAAATTTGTAATTTTGCCAAATCAACCTGCTATTAGTGGTGGAAGTTCCACCAATTTTCTTACACATGGTCCTTAAATGTGTCATGCATGTCTATGTGGCATCACTATGTCACTCTGTTCACTCACTTTAAATTTTATTATTTCCCATAAGACACATGTCAACATGTCATTGGGTTTAGATCCTTGAACAGTCCACCTAAGACTAGTATTACTAGATCCTTGTTTGTATGATGAACATGAGCATGCCAATTGGCATCTCTATGGGCTCTTAGAATGCATTTATCATTATATTTTATTTTTATCCATTATATCTTCATTAATACCTTAGATATCATGCCACTTGGATAATCCATAGGCTTTTTTCACCTTACTAGTCAATCTTTGTCTGGGCTAGTACCCTTTTGCCACATGGTGGTCCTGCATCCATTTTAGGATTTGCTAAAAAGTTCACTCTATTGCTACTTAAATTTTATGGTTGTGTGCCTATCAAATACATCCATGTGGATTTCAAATTATGGTCACATGAACACCAAATTTAATCCCCAATAGATAATCATTCAGGTTAATTTTGATGTTCACATGCCCATCATTTGATATCTACATAGACGTCACTGATAGTTGTGTGATCGTTAAATTTAGTCACTAATAAATAGTTATCATGGCTTAAATTTTACATTCATACATCCATCATTTTACATTTACATGACCATCAATGATATCCATGTGACCATAAAATTTATGCCTTGATATATAATGGCTAAGTGTAATTTTGGTATCCATGCAATCGTCAATGATGTATGTTCAATCGTCACACTGCTTGGTTGCTTACCAAGAGTTTGACATGTGTCTTTTTTTCATTGCTCTAGAGGTTATTTGACTTTTTTAACTCTTAAATACCATTGGATCATTAGGCAACCCATCAAGATGGTAACACTTTTCACTCTTGCAAGGCTCTTAGATATTTTGGTCATTGGGACTTCTATCTTTGGCATTTATGTCTTGTATCAACTTAGTCTTTGAGATAATTGCTCTGCTATATTTTGGATTCATTCAGCCTTTTGGTCTTTGAAATAATTTTTTTGGACATTTTATCTATTGCATTCCTATTTTTAGGCCCTTTGTCAAGACAATTGTTTTGAACAAAATGTCTAAAATAATTTCCTCAAAACATATGAACTTTACATTTTTCTTGAAAAAATTAGAATTTTATAGGGATTTTTATGTGGATAAATTTCCTGAAATAATATGGCCCTTTAAATTTTTGTGCAGTCAAAATGTTTGAAATAAATAACCTTTAGAATATTTACACAAACATTTTTCCCAAAACAAACAGGGCTATTTCACACTAAGTAAAGACCAAATTAACACTTAGTTGATTTAACATGAACTTGACCTTTCAAAGGAACATTGTAAAATAGGAATATGGCTAAGGACTTAGGCTTTGATACTTGAATGAGGATGGACTTAGGCATTTACACTTGATAAGGGCCCAATTTCTTTAATCTAATTTTGGGCACTAATAGAATACATGGATTGATCATGTGTAATCAATTTATGATGTGGTTGTTGGCCATTCTTTAATACAACCATATCTAGAGTACTTCATGAAGTTGTTAATAACCTAATGGGAAAATTTATGATGTTATATGACATGGTTCTTTATTTATAAATTATTTACTTGCTCATTAACTCAAGAATTTGAGAAGGACCAATAGTTTTAGGCTCCTATGGTTAGGGATCAATTTATACAATCCTAACTTGGTAGCACTATTAATGATAGTTTAGTATAACAATTGGTGATTATCCTTTATTAGGTAATGATCCCAAAAGGATGATTCCTTATTTGTATAACTAGTTGGTTAAGTACATTATATCCTTCTTAGCATGTGCACTTTTGATTGGTGAACATTAAATGTTCATATTGGTCAAAGGCATGTGTTCATCTAATGCCCATGGTAAATATTTTAAGGTTAGCATAATCCAAATATTGGCTTGATGGTACCATTAGTTCTCCTTTTAGGACATGTTATACTTGTTATGGTACCTCCTTTTTATTAAAATTATATAATAAATAATGGCCATTAAGGTGACTTATTTTTATGTTAAATCTTTACCCTAGATCACTAAACTTATTTAAGGATACCTAAAGGCTTGAGTGAACATTCTCACCTCATGAGTTTCCAAGTCATAACCATATAGGGTTATATGATGCTTATATTGGGTTATGGATCCCTATGTGGTTTGATGGGGAGACTGAGTGCCTTCTACAGGTTTGAAGGTTATTGGTGTGGATCCACACACTAATACCCATGAATGGTGTATCATCCTTAGGAAACCCCTTTCTCTATGGAATCCTCTAGTGATGGTCATCCTTGCATAAGTATCTTATTAAACCAATTCATTAATGGTTTGTCTACTCATCTTGTGTAGTAACATAATGACTGAATTTTGCATGGTAATATTATGTAGTGGGTTCTACACATGGTTCTAATGTGTACTCTATTATCAATTCTTGGAAAAAAATTTGGGATTGTTTCATGCTTGAGCATTAGTCAAATAAATTATTTCCACTTTATTTTCTTGTTTTGTAGATTCTTTCTCTCCTAAAATTATAATAGCCATAGATTCATGATCAAATGTAACATATGCATGATTCTTACTAAGTTTTTCACTCATTTCTCTTATCCATGACCTTATTTATTCAACATTATATCGATCTAAATTAGGGCTAGCATAAAATGTATTGGAACACACTTGTATGCCAAGATTTATAGGCAATTCAATGGATATGATGCATAGTTTAGATGAAGTAATATTATTTAAATATTGAATTTCATATCCAAAATATTTAATAAGTGTCATGATACATAAATTAATTTCATGAGTGTTATCAATTCCATTGATCTGAGGGTTAACAATCAAAGGATTTAGATATAATTAATACTTTATATTTAACCCCTTGGGAACCACACTTGTAAGATTATTATTCTTAGGTAGATATTACTTTTGAAATTATTTTTTATGAACCACATTATTATTTAAATCTTCTTGTTGTTTCTACTTATGAACTTCCTTCTTGCATGCCTCTTTCTTAATCATACTTTCTTTTTTTTACTCCTCTTATTTTGTAACTTTTCCTATTGTAATTTTTTCCTGGTGTAATTATTTATTTTATAAATTTTCCTAATGTAACAGTTGTTTTTCTATCTTTTATTTTGATGGCTTCTCTTTTGATAATTTCTCTTTTAATAATTATTTCTTATGTAATTGTTCCTTAGAATATGTAACCATAATTTTAGGAGGTTGCTCAATTTTAAAAGGTGTATTTGATTTTGGTGGTGTTTGTAAAAATGTATCCAATGTAAGGTCACCACTACCACTAAGATATTTTATTTTTATTTTTAAATCCCAGCACTTATATGTATGATGTCCATGTATTCTATGATAGGCACAATAGTATTTGGATATTTTTATAAGGTGCATAGGAGGCAAAGTGATCAACATTTTTTGAATCATCTTCCTTATAATTTCACTTGGATTATTATTAAGCATATCTAAATTTATTTATTTATAAGTTATATATTACTTTTGATTGTTAACTAATACTACATATGAGATATTTTGTGACCCTAATTGTAGATGGAGAATTAGATATACAATTTCATTAAAATACTTAAAATATTTACATGTGTAATCTTATTTTTAGTTGATGTAACTTTGAGGCTAAAACATTTAATTTTATTTTATAACACCTCTATTAACTTTATCATAGTAAATATTTTATCTAGAATGGCCACCTTAGATATAATAGATCTCAAAATTTTGGAATATTTAGCTTTATTATCACAAGTTGTAGGCACTTCGTATTTGATATTAATGTAATATTATTCAGGAGGACACACCCTACTTATTGGTATTTTGATATCATTGACCTCTATAATATGGGATGGATATGATTTATCATGACCTTGAGGAGGAATCAAATAAGTCACATGAGTGCATTTTTTATTCTACACCATTAAGGTCATAAGGCACGATACATGTAGATAATGAGGAATCCATAGGGTGATAACTATTAAAAATTTTAGGATTCATTTTCATATAGGAATTACCAAAAACTAATATGAAAAAGAAAACAAGCACAAGGCCCAAACTTAAGAACAAACATAGAAATCAAATTTATAAATGAGACCTTAATATAGAAATCTACCATCCTTTAGAAATTATAAAACTATAAAGGTGTATATATGCAAAAAAAATGACTTAATGAGGGCCAATTAAAGGAAAAATCTCCCCAAGAAAATAATGAGTAATTTTGGAAAAAAATAGAGGTTTTTGATAAATATTAGTAGATAAATGAAACATAATTTATTTCAAAAATGTATATATCCTTCCCCTATTAGACCAAATTTAATAAAAATAGCAAACTCTAAATTCTAGAAAATTCATATATAATTTTAAGAAACAAAAATAATTTTTTTATCCAATTAATACAAATAATAAAAAAGTATGATAATTTAAAAAATAGATTCATTTCAAACTATATATCATTTGACATTGTAGGAGGATAATCCAAAATCCTAAGAGAGGAATCCCTTATAAGGAAATAAACATGAAACCCTAGGAAAAATAAAAAATCATGTTAAGAAGACAAGGGGAACTAAAAAATTAGATTTGAAACCCTAACATAGAAATTTGAAACACTATGAAGGAAAGGTGAAACCCAAGGGGAAAATATAGGGTTGTTTGTGCTTGAAATAATGATCATGTTCAACAATATGTTTTACCTTATTTTTTAATAATCGACCTAAAAAAAATAAAATTTTTGAAAATTCATATTATCTAATACATGTCTAAATTAATAAAATATAAATGTAAAAGTAGATGTTAAATTGCACTTTAATTTTTTATAAATTGCCAATAAGATTGGCATGCTTAACTTGTTATTTCTATGTTTGGGTATGATACTTAGATATGGATTAGGATTCACTCATATCTTAAAAATGACTATCTTAACATGCCTAAATAGATTTGATAGAAGATGGATGCATTTATAAAATTTAAGTTGTTGAATGTCTACTTTAAATAACCTTCTAAGATGTATCAGACTATTTCAACATAGATTATTGCACCTTATTCTAAACCATTTTTATATGTAATATCATAAGTTCATTGTAATATGTAGTTATTTATTTTATGCTTCATTTTAAAACCATAACTCCACTTTTGAAACTAGACTTACCTAAAAAATAGAATGGAAAATATGGGTTGATCTTATCCCAACCACCCCCATTTTATGTGGTTGAGCATTAATTACATATCCAATACTCTAAAGAGGGTTTAAACTACACGTACTTATCTCATTTAGGTGTATGGGTGAAATAATGATCCTTTAGTATGAATACAACTTACTTGAAAATGTATAATTTTGACTTGGCTTAGGTGATTCAGATTTGTCTAGGGCTTACTCCTTTGAGGGGTTTCAGATTTGGAATCTTTAGTGATGATATCCCAAGGTGAAAGTGATATAATTCCTCTTGGTAGGTGATAGATATATAGAATATAAATCAGAATAAGCTTAGGTTTATTATATATAAATAGTTGATTCTTTGGGTAACTTATTCCTCCACTAACATATGAAATATATAGGCCAACCCATATATTTAAATTTATAAAAATTATCATTAGAAGGTGCATGAAAAAATATAGCACACTAGATAATTTTGGTAAACTATATTCATCTAAATATGATCAGAAGCATCTAGAAAGTAAGAAACAATGACTTGATGATTAAAAACCCATATAATTAGGATAATAATTTAATTGGAGATATATTATGGAATTCCTATAGGTGACTAATATCAAATAGGGAGGACCAAGCACATATAAGGTGAATGGCTATGAAGGAGTGTATAAAATAGCATGTATGGTAAATAAAGGTTAAGGTCAACATTGCCAAGTGTCTAATACCAGTTTTATGTGTCTACACCTACAGGTTAGCAATTTACTCTCTTCTCATGTGTATTACACATGTAGTTCCCTTGCACATTAATTTTTTTCATAAATGAATATAAACATATCAATACACACAAAAAAAATATTCAAATTAATTGCATTATCATACACATGTAATTCCCTTGCAAATTAAAATTTTCATAAATTAATATAAACATATAAATACATAAAAAATATTATTCAAATTAAATACATTTTCATACCCATTTATGTCACCTCATCTTCCTATGTTCCTCTACCATGAATTTTTTAATAATCCTCACATCATAGTATGTAATACCAAAATATTTTAGAATATAAACAACCAACCATTTTTTACACTTAATTGATGACATTTCAATTCTAGGTTGCAATTTTTAATAAACAATTTTTGGCTCACAAAATAATTATTTTTTTAAGTACTTAAAAAAATAGTGAAATTAAATTAATTTAAAAAATAAAAAATTATATAGCATAATTTTTTGATTAGGTTAAAAAGTAAAATTAAACTAATACTTGCCTCAAACATATTATAATATATCATGTTGACATTGGCATTCAATCTCACCTATGAACTACCCAACACTCGATGCATGTAGTCATCTACTATTAGATGAGATGGTCAACCTTCTGAGAATCAAATGAATATCTATATTACCCCTAAATTATGAATTTAAATCTATTAACACAAGATTGACAAGGCTACGAGTAAGTTGGCATGGGAGACAAAAAATCACAATTATAAAATAAGGTTAAAAACTAATAAATTAAAAAAATAAATTTAATATGACCATAAATATAATAAATTAAAATTAAAATATTACCTTATTTTCTTTGTTGAACTAGGTAAAATAAGGCATGTTGACAATAAGTTCACCACATTTGGAATGTTGAATCATCTCAGGCATGTAGTACCCATCAAAATATCAATATATATATATATATATATATATATATATATATATATATATATATATATATATATATATATATATATGATTATTGAGACACACGATGAGTTTGGTATTTATATTTTTGGTAATCATCATATTTATCTCATGAAATGGCTTCATGAACATTAGTTCCACCAGACCCCACACTATGAAATGACCTTTACAAAAAAAAATAGCTGTGATCATGGGGTCACTTTTTTTACATGCTTAATATTAATATATATATATATATATATATATATATATATATATATATATATATATATATATATATATATATATATATATATATATATATATATATATTTAACTTAAGACACTTGGATACATAAAATTTAATATATGTGGTAAATAATTTATGTTAGTTTTTTTCCTTTCCATTCATTCAAGAATTTTGGTAGGATTTTTCATAATGTTATTGTTGCTTGTTTTAGGTAGTGTTTTCCTAGAGTGTATACTTGTTATTTTTTTAAGGTTTTTTTAGAGTTTATACTTATTTAATTTTATAGAGTTTAAATTATTAGGGTTTTTAATCATTTTTTTTACTAGGGTTCATGTCTTTTTATTTTTATAGGGTTTTTACTTTTTGTTTTTGCATCGAAAACCCTAATTTTGAGTGATATTTTTTGTAGTGTTTGTGCTTAGTGTTTTTTTTGTAGGGTTTAAGTGTTTTGGTTTCTACCTCTTATTTTTATTAATTTTTATACCTATTATTATTATAGGGAATCTTATTATTTTTTTTAGGGTTTTTATAAGGTTTCTACCTTATTTTATATAATGTTTCTACTTATTATTTTTTGGATTTTAAAGAAACTATTTTATGTAAAAAATTGTAAGGTTTCTTAAGGTTCGTGTTATGAAATAAATTTATTTTTTCAATAAAATTTAATATGAAATTCATTTACATAGCTATCTCCTTATGTCTCTGAAGTGTTGTTCCTCTTCTTCTTCCTTCTCATTGGCTATACATAGTTTTTCTCTCTATACCCTTCTTTCTCATCCATATTTTTCATGCTAAAATAAATTATTAATTTTAATCTTCCATTTTGTTTATTTTATTCTACATTTGACCTCTAACATGTTTTATATTTTATGGTCCCTATTAATTTTTGACCCTCTCCTTTCTCCACACATTGTCTTTTTCAATGTTCATATGTCCCAAAAAAGTAAAAAAACATTACATAGGAGAGGGTACATGAGACCTCATATTTTTATTTTTATTTTAGGGTGTAGAGTGAAATAAAGGTGGCACAATTTGTGCCAATTTTTTGTCACCCTTAACTATTGTTTAAATTAAATAACAATGTTTATTCTATTTAAAATAAAAATAAAGGTGAGATAATAAATATGTTAAATAATAAATGAAATTATTAAACATATCAACTAGAAATTACATTTAAAAATAAATTAATTCAACATATAAATTATAAATTGTATTAAATGTATTAAATTTCCATTATTATTTATTGTTAAAGTATAATACATGGAGTTAATTCCATTATTATTTATGCAAGTTTGGTTGTGCAAGCATTATACCTAATGGATAAGTAGTTTAATTTTAGTTTAAGGTGAGGGTGATTGTAATTTAAATTTCAATGACATGAGATGGGATGAGCTAATTCATATATATTATAATTTATTTTAAAATATGTCCAAATATATTTTTGGAAAAAATTGTACATTACTCAGTATTGCCTTATAAATGGCAGTTTTTTTGGAGGAAAATTCCCCATTTAGATCTTTATTATGAAAACCATTTTAGTTCACAATAATAATAAAGGTGAAATGATATTACATTTAAAAATATATTTATAAACATGTATAAAACACACCTTTAACATGAAAACACGTTTAAATAATTTAATTAAAATACATAAGGTGACATTTATAAATAACATGAATATATTATCACAAACAAAATTTTAAAAAATTATATTTATAGATATTTTCATTAAAACGTTTCACATAAAGAAAATATGTGGATATTCATCCAATTGAGGTTCATGTTGTGCCTTTTTCATGTTGTTTTTTAATAAAGTCATCCTATGATTTTATTGGTTTACGGATAAAGTAAAGAATAGGATTTGTAATATGAATGGAAGATGTAAGTGATGTTAATGAATGCCTTACAAATGATTTTTTGGAAAGAACTCAAGTGGATGGTTGAACATGTTTATCTCTTGATAAAATGAATCTTATATGAGATTATAAGAGTATATGAGGATGGGATGGTAGAGGTGAGGGTGGAGGTAAAGATGCAAGTGATGGTGGAAGTGATAGTGTTTTAAAAATTTGGTTATAAATTACCAATATAAAAATCAATCATCATTTTCAAATACATTTTTCCTCAATTTTTATGGTGTTTCCCTCCCTTTGAATTGATAATCAATAATAAGTTCTTCACCAAATTTTATTACTTCTACCATGGCATAATGAGGTGAAGTTACAAGCATGCCATCATATCTATCATTAATACACACTATGTAATGGCATTTGGGAGATATGAAATGAGTACACCCATGGGTACTATTGATAAAACTAAAAATATTTTTAAATGCATGAGGATGCATATCATTATAGGTATGATCATACATACATTGTGTTTCCTTTGAGGTTTTACAAATATGCTCTACCATTGTCTTTGAATTAAAACAAATTCCATAATTTGAAATATTAAACTTATGTCTCACCACAAAAATCATATCTAATAAATTGTGCATTATGATGTAAAAAGGTAATATTGGCACACCTAATGCATGTTGAGTATTATAGCCAATATTAATCACTGAAAATGTGAAGCACCCAAGACTTGCATTAGGGATAGTGAATTTTTCATCATATAACTCTCTATCCACAATGGAAATACTTGATAAGGTGTTGTGAGTGATTTATCAATTGACCATGACCCTTAATCACTCTAATTAGAGAAGTATGATTTATACTTTGGAAACACTTCATTAGGAAGTTCCAAATAATATTTAGATTCTTCTTCATTGATTTTAATCTTAACCTTTCCTTTATATATAAATAATTCATTCAAAAACTAAAATCCTACTATTTATGTGTGCACCAATGTAATTGATTTGAACATCTTTCTCTTTAACACATTTTCCCTTATCATTTTTATTCATTTCATATCATTTATAGATTATAATGGTGGTAAAGAAAAACATGGTGAAATTTAAGAGATTGAAAAAATTGTAACAAAAAAATTAAATTAAGATAATGATAATAGTTAAAATAATTATGAAAATTAATATAGAATAAAAAATCATTATAAAAATAATAATTATATCAAAATAAAACATAAAATTTCATTACTTTATGTAATTTCAATATTTATAGTAAAATACATGATGAAAAAATATGTATAGTCTAACTAAGTTTACCCTAATTTCCCTAAATTTATATTAATTTTCATAATTCTCCCCAATTTCATCAATTTTATCATAACTTACACTAATTTCTTCAATTTAATCTATTTTATTCAAACTTGCCCTAATTTTACTTTAATGATTTTTTTAATGATAATTTCCCCAATTTTGTTAATTTATCCTATTTTTAACTATTTTTCTTAATTTCATTAATTTTATTCTAACTTCATTAATTTTACTTTAATTTCCCCAATTTCATTAATTCTACCATAATTATCACTAATTTGCCTAATTTCATCAATTTTACCCTATTTTATTTACATCAAATTTATGTTAACTTTACTAGAATTTATTTTATTTTGCACTAATTTCCACTTTCATTAATTTCCCATATTTTTCATTATTTTCTCTAATTTTATTAATTTTTATTTAATTTCCTAAATTTTACCCTAATCATCACTAATTCCAATAATTTCATCAATGTTACCAAACTGTCACTAATTTAACTAATTTCATCGATTTTACCCTAATTTTACTCCTAATTTTTCCAAATTCTCTAAGTTTACATATTTTTCAATAATTTCCCTAATTTCATCTAGTTTAGCCTAATTTTACTCTAATTTCCTCAAGTTTCACTCATTTCCATAATTTTTGATAATTTTTCCTGTCACTAATTTCCCTAATTTCATCAAGTTTGACCTAATTTTACTCTTAATTTTAACCTAATTTTTCCAAGTTACACTAATTGGTTTATTTTTTTAAAATTTCCCTAATGTTTTTAATTCTCAAAAAAAAAATTAAAGTCACTAATTTTGTCAATTTTTGCCTAATTTTATTTTAATTTGTTGAAGTTTCACTCATTTCTATAATTTGTCTAATTATCCCTATTTGTCACTAATTCCCCAATTTATATCAAGTTTGGCCTAATTGTAATCTAATTTTACCCTAATTTATTAATTTAAATAATTTTCATATTTTTCTATAATTTCTCTAATTTCCCCTATTTGTCATTAATGTCCTTAATTTCATCAATTTGACCTAGTTACTCAAACTTTCCCAAGTTTCACTATTTTTTCTCTAATTTCCCCTTTTCCCCAACTTTTTCATTAATTTATCTCATTTTCCAAATGCACCACTCATTTCTCTATTCGACTCTAATTTTACCCAATTGTCTAAAATTTTTTAAAAAATCAAAATATAAATCTAATTTCCCTAATTTTATCATGACTTTCATTAATTTTTGGACTTACAAATTTTCACTCTTTTACCTTAATTTCCACTTAATAATTTGCATTACAAATATTAATTTATTATAAGACTAAATGATCCATTAGTTAATGTTTAACTAGAAAAATAAAATTATAAAAAAATGAACTTACCTTCTTTCCCACAAAAATGACACCCTACTAGTCTTTTTCCTTCTCATTATTTATCATTTTTTCCTCTCCAATTACTAAAAATGGAACTTAAAAGGGAAAATTAATTAAATAACATATATTTAAATAAAAAAGTGGTGACACAAAATTGGCACAATTTATGCCACATTTGTGCAACTTTTACATCATAATTTCATTTGAGCAAAGATAAAAGAAATTATGTAATGACATGAAATGGACCCAATTGGTTGAACTAATTAAACACCATGCAGTACTGAGAGTATTCTAAACTAGTAAATCATATCTACTCTAGTGGTTATAAATTTAATATAAACATAAATGAAATTATGGGATAAATAATGGGAAATACAAAAAATAAAGGGTGATGAAACAAACACACCTAAGTAAAATATTTGGATTGTAGAAGTGTAATGGTGGTCTAGAATCAGTGATGAAACTATATGAGAAATATAAGATGTTGATTATGTAGAAACATGTTTGGAAAACACTCTAATATAAATTAATCCATTTATTACTAGTTAATTTTTTATTATATGCCAAATATCTATTGCACACCATTTTTTTTATAATTGTTCATATCTAGGTTTGCCTCTTGATGTTATATAATCTTGTAATCATGCTTCTTTGAACTCATGTAGAATGTTTTAATTGGTGTTTTATTATTTTATTAACCTAATTATATATAAAATAAATTAAAAATAGAAGGGAAAAAATTAATTGGGTTGATAAACCTAAAGGAAGTTGTAGCCACATGTCTTGCATGCTAGAATCAAAACCCATATGGTTCTGATGTAGTTTAACTTAAATCTCAAGAAAACATATTAACCTCATATTCCCTATAAGTGATGATTCAACTACATTAACATTCACCTAAACCCTCATTTGATATAATTACATGATGTCATAATATCATGAATAATATTGAAGTATCATGGAATAAGACTTCATCACAAGTTTAACAATAGATGTAAAAAGTGAGGACTGTAATTTTATTTTAGAAGATGCATGGATGATATTTTTTAATTTGAATTATACTTTTTTTTAAATGAATAAATTATTTTTTTATAGGACTATAATGAAATTACTACACTACAAAATTATAATCCTAACAATAGATCAAAATAATATTGAAATAAGAGAATATTAATGAATAATATGACTAATCCACTTCTAGGGGCAACCTCCATAACCATATAATAATAATAAATTTCAAACTATGATCCTAAAATACTAACTATATACAAAATATTTTTAAACTTTATCAATTATTGATGTTTTCTCTCTTTCAAAAACCCATTTAGTCTCAATCTCTTTAATTACATGCCTTAAAGGTTGTATCAAGAAAGGGGTGAGTAGACTATTGTTGCTTCATAATAATGTTTTTAACTATACCAACACTTAAAACCAACACAAAACCTCTCCTATACATGTCCCTAAGCTTTGACACCTCTGTTACACACTCTTCTAAGCAATTCACCACCTCAAATAACCCTTACCTAAGCTAAAACCTCTTTTTGATTTTTATTGAATAAATTCGGCTTGGGCTGACCCTATACTTAAAATATATGAGCACATTATGGGATTAGGTTGGCCTTGGTAGACCTAGTTTTGGACCTAACTAATTTTATTTATTTAATGATATCGGTTGATTGGGCTAACTCTATAGGCTAAAACTTTAGAAGAGTTTAGGGTTAAATCTAGCTATATATACACATTATTTTCACCATTTCATAGAGAGAGGAGTAAATCATTATTTCTGAATCTACTTATCTTCCATTCTACTTGAAGATCCATTGCTTAGGTTTTTAATACTACACTTGGATATACAAATCTTGTCTTGTGGAGAAGTTTTTTGGATGCATAGGAGAAGTCATGTATCTTGTAACTGACCTATCTTTGTTATCCTTGCTAACTACAATAACCTCTTGAAAACATCACAGCCAAGGGAGAAATTGAGGCTCGCCATGTTTATCTTTAAAGGTAAGTATTTCTAAATCTTGCTCCTCTTTATTAAAGTGGATATATTTGTATTTGTTATAATATATTATTCTCTTTCCATGCATTAGGATTGCCTCTAAATTGACTTGAGTAGAGTTCCTATGCATGTTTACTTTTATGTTTATTACCTCCATTTTGTGCCACAAACATTGGTGAGAACTAGGTTATATTTTAATTAACTTTGTAATTTACTTGTGAAATAAGAAAACATAGGACCTATCTAGGGTTATCATATGGTATTTCTTGACTAGAGGATTTAAAACCCTCTCTTGTGATATTGTTGTGGTAAGAGACCCCTTGGTTAGGTCTATTGGACCCATATTGGTCATGACCCTAATTGTCTAAATGTACCAATAAGTGGAAGGGTTAGTGTGATTTATATTCTTTAAGATACAATTGATTTATTTACTAGTTTAACTTTACCTTATATACATTCTAGTGAACCCAACATAGATATAACCCTTGTAGGTTTCCTTTATGCCTTCATTTATTATCATATATTATATATTTTCTTTTTATAGTACTAGATTTAATCTATTGATACAACCTAATAGATTATGCATCGGCTTAACACACAATTGCTATGATCAAATCCATATTTATCTATGTATTCATCTTCAACAATAGGTAACTAGATCGATTATCTTGACTCAATTCACTTATTTGCATATAGGTTTTTAGACTCTATCAACCTAGTCAACTCTATTAATAAAATAAAAATCATTATCGAAACAATATAGTGTAAAAATATTAGTATTATTATCTTCAAAAAATTATCTATCTCATTCTTACCTTCTTAATCATTTTTGTTCTTCATTTACAGTCATATTTTTCATAGTTTTTAGTCTATAAAACTATAACCTTACAGTAAACTAGGTCGACTGGATCAACATAGTTATGTATCTTGATTTCCTATCTATAAGAATTAATCAACCTAATCGATTATTTTTTTATCTTGTTTTAATATAAAACATTGACCTTGTCAATTATTTTCTATACTATTTGCATATAGGGTCACCTAAACTAACTTTGTACTCTTAAAACAAAATAATTAACCTATCTTTTTAGTAATTAATTCACTTTTAATTTTTGTGGCTTGATTTATTAGAGTAACACACATAAAATAAATATGAGGTTTTTAATTTATCTATTTAGTCACAAGATTTTTCTTTTTCACACACTTATAAACCACATAACATTATAAAGCATTAACGACTTTTACCCAAGGTCTACCTATTTGGATTTCATCATCAAGGAGGAAGACGACTTGGTTTTTTGGCCAAGTATAAATACATGATTGATGTTATATATTGTAAAATCACCTGACACCCTTATCACTATAGGATTATGAAGTGAAGGGGTAGGCCCTAATACCAAACCAGTACCATCACCAATACAAATCTCTTTCATCCTTAACTACTTGAAATCATCCTTAGATTACTTTTTTAGTTCATTCTTATAGCCAACTCTCTATCACATCTATTTCAAAAATTATTATAACTTAAAACATTCAGAGATGACTACTTAGATTAAAATTTCTATTTGTTTTTTATTTCTCTCTAATAATTATATGTTGTATTGTAAAACTTTTATCATCTAATGTTGGTGAAAGGTTTGTGATGTGTGCCACAACTAAATCGACTAGATTAATAGAGTTGTTTGTGTGTTTATTTCAAATATTATACACAATAACAATAGATCATCTATAGTTATAATTGTCAACACCTATCTCTACCTTTAGCACACAACTAATCTACTCAATTATGTCTCTTAAAATCTCTTCTTTCCCATAGAACACAATCATTATGTTCAACCCAATCTATTATAGACTAGATATTTTAGTTTCCTTATACAAACAATTGACCTATCTAATTGTGTGTTCTTCAAAATCCCTCAATTTACCATTTATAGAACATAGTTGACTAATTTGACTATCTTTTGTATCATGTTTTGTTTACTATCCTATAAGACAGTACTGACTAGTTTGACCATGTATCCTACTAATTGATCTTCCCTTTTACTAATTTTTTAATCTCTCTCCATCATAAATTTATTTGTTAAGGATATTATAGAATTGAATCAATAAAACATGATGGTTTTACCAACCCCAATAGATTCCCTATGACACATATTGTGACACCCACTATGGATCAAATCAATATCCATGTTTCCACTTACACTAACAACTATGGGACTCCTCCCCATTCTTCCTAAACACTTAAACCTTTATTTTTTTTAGAATATGAGTGTGATATTGAATACACCATGGAAATGATTTTATACATTAATGAAAACCCTCAACATAAAGGAAAATATCCTATAACCATCTATAATCTCATGATAGGGCCTCATATAGGAAAACCCCATTCAGCTTCCCCTACCTTTTCCCATGGATTCAAAATAACCCATTTATTTGCATCACAATCTTTCTCCTCTATAATTTCTCCTTCCCACACCATGACATCATATTCTTTGTCTTCTTAAACTTCCATGCTGAGTATCTATACCAACATGGTAAGTTCAAATTTTAGTGGCCCTCTTCAAAACACCCACATCCTTAACCATGTTACCTATGCTTCTTTTTATCCCAATGATTATTTTGAGACTAATGATTATTTTTATACCAATTCTACTCATGTCACTAGTGTGGTGCATGCCACTACATCATTGCACACCCATAGTGCATCAAAATCTCCTAATACCTCCCATAATACTAATGCATCACATGCTACATATACTAGTTAAAATGATACTCAAACTAATCAACTCTTCTTAACAATACTTAACCAAATTCATTCTTTCAAACTAATAATGCAAATTAGATGATGAAAATGTAAAGTCATCTCATACATATCCAAAACCAACCTCACTAGGTTTCATGGGGAGCGCAAAATCCTAATGCCCCTTACCCCACCTTAGGGATTCCCATTGTAACAATATACAATAACTTCCACTCATCAACAAAACCATTAAACATATATAAAAAAAACCTCTATTAACATAAAATTCTAACATTTGCATAGGAGGTATCACCCCCACCATCACTTATAATAGACGTATTGATCCCTCATTGTATTTAAAAACATTTAGTAACCTTTATAAATATTGGAATAAGATTACTACCTTCACTGATACCAAAATATTATCTAAAATTCTCTTAGGAAATGCTTTATATTGGTACAATAAATTAAAAACCCTCTCTATCACTAGCCTTGAAGACTTGGTCAACTCACTAGCCCATAAATTCCAAATAAGTGATCTTCCCAAGAACAACTTAGACCATTTTATAAATTTTAAACAAATAAAAACTAAAACATCATAAGTATTCATCAAATGATGGAAAATTTTATCTAATAAATGTGAGCATAATATGGTGGATGAGAACCTCTTCCACCTATTTACCAATTTTCCACACCCAAAATTATAATATTGGGTTCTCTGTAAAAACCTTGGAAAAAGCTCTTGACCAATCCAAATGATAAGACTTACTAATTCTTCAATTTAAACCACCTCAACCTAAAATGAACACTCACATGATCATCAAAAATAAAAACCATCATGTAACCAATGATGGTGTTACCGATACTTATTACACTATACATACCATCCAAGATATTTCTCCAAACCATGCCATGGAGCATGCTCCCCCTATTAACAACACTTATAATCCCACATTTTCTCAACACAACCACACTAATGTGTACAAACCATTATACCTACCATGACTTTAAAAATTCCTCCTAATACCTCTACTATGATATCTTGACCCCATTTGCACAATGAAATCATGGTATGATCCAAACAAATTTTCTTGCTTTCTTGCAAGTTGGGGGCATTCTCATGAGACTTATAGGCAATTATGAAATCTTGTTATGTATTTTATTCTTGGTGATAATTTTTATCATGAATCCCTTATCCAAAAGCATCAACAATATTATGACATAGTTTTTAAAACTCATGAAATGTAAAATAATAACCAAGCTTTAAACCAAGATAATATTCATCTTGTTATCTACAAGGATCCCCTTCCTAACCACCAAGATAACATAGAACAACATAATCCTACTAATATGAACCAACACATCACATAAATTAACTCAACCCACTTGAAACCAACCTAAACTAACCATAACTTATCAACACAATTTTAATTATACCTCTAACCCTCCTTTTAAGGAGCTCTTGCAACACTATGCACCTATATCTAACAATCCTCCCATGGGTTATGATGAATGGGATCCTATTGCATAAATTTTCCATCTCCCATCTCAAATACCTTTCTTATAACTAATGATAACTTATCCCCATCATCAAAACTACCAAATTAAATGTTTGTTTGAAATGAACATCCCTTCTCCTCTTATTGGATGCAAAACTACCTTATTTGGATCTAAAGATAGTATACTTCAATAATGTGAAGATATGTCCATCCATGTTGATGAAACAATAGACACTTATCTCTCATTTAATTTTTTTATTGGTACCGTGATTCTTGATGAGATACTACTTCATGTATATGATCATCCTCTATTTATTATCATTCAAATTGATGATATCCAAGCTAAGCATGATTTAATTGATGAAGGTTCAGGCACTTGTGTTTCCTCCCCTAACTTCATTAAGATGCTTGGATATTCTTAATTCAACTTCAAATCTACATGAAGTACATGTCAGGACTATGATAGAAGTAAAATGTCTCCTCTAAGTTATGTTTGACTTCCCATTATCATTCATCCTATTACCATCCATGTGAAAGTTATGATCTTTAACATTACACTTTCTAACAATATCTTACTCAATTGACCTTAAACTCATCGTATGAGAGCAATCACTTCATTTTCATGTCAATGTGTCAAATTCCCTCACAATGGAACTATCTACAATATTTAAGGGGACATGAACCCTTAGAATTTTAAAAAATTCTAAGAATTTGGTGTATTTAAAATACCCACCCTTGAACCCTTACCTAGTGTCCCATTTTGGGAATCCCAATACTTTAACTATCCATTGAACTCCACTCAAGGTTATAATGGTCACCTCAAATTAATTAGGAACATTCCACCTAACCTCTGAGGATACAATGATAATGAGTCAGATGAAATAATCCTCAAGATAAAAACCTTTGATCTTTCCCCTTATATCATTGCCCAACTTCTTCCTACTCTTAAACCTTGATCCTGTTAGCTATATTCCAATGGCATACCCATTATCTTAACCAAAAATATATGTTCCATTCATCATGATTCTTTTTATGAAAAAACCATTCCTAAATGTACCATCAACTTGCATACACCTAAGTATGATGAAATTTATGCTTTATATGACCCTTTTTTATCTATATTCATCCAAGATACAAATGTTAAATTTATTTGATATCATTCTTATTTATTTTAGTCTTTTCATTATTCTTTTAACATTCCTTATTTCATGGTACCTAATAATAGTTTTTCATTATTCTTCATAGGGTAGATATGGAACACTCACATGGTACACATCCAATCACCATAGATCCCTTCAAGAGTATATTCATGGATCATGCCATGATAGAACCTTATCAATCTTCCATATACTATGACCCTTAAAGTTTGCTTTTTATAGAGATGTTAGCCACTATATTTAGACCTATTTCACAACCAACCTTACCTACCAATGAGCCTACTCTATTTTCTACTCTAGCTCCCATCTTTATTGGTGATGGCATCATTCCCTTACCATAACTTGACCCCTTGCCTACCCAATGGGCAGATCAGCCTTATTGAAATATTCACAAAAAATTTAATCATTATACCAAATATTACCATTTATATCAGCATTCCTAGGCTTTTCCTTTCACCCTTTAGCTAGTAGACACCCACAGTCTAATATTAAATGTATTTGTTGCTTTCACAAGATAAATAACCACTCTTCTACCCACTACTACAAACTTAGGAAATACATTAACACATTGTACCCAGTCATTACTTAGCCTAAAGATAAGGCCATAACTCATCCTAAGCTATTACCAAAGTATATCCCTAAATATGGGGAGTATATTATCTTTGGCATTAGTGTGGTATACATCATACCAATCTATGTTGAGTGTTCTGGTAACACCTTCAAAATTTCTCATATTCGACAATAACACTAATTATTCCTCCTCATATAGGTCACCCACATAATAAGGCTCCTCCTTATCCACCAATTGCACCTCCTTCTAGCTCCACAAATACTATTCTCATCGAGACATCCATTACTTACCTTGAGTATCCCACATAGGAGATACCACATGAGCATTAATCTTCATCTACTACACCTGCATTTTTAGTTGAGATGATATGAAAGGAAGTCTTTGTATAAATTTACACAAAGATTGATGAGACTCTAGCTAGCATCAGAATTTAACTTCATAGATATGTTTCAGATGTTATGAATAATATTTGTGATAAAATGCATCATTATTTGTGAACATGGCATGGTATTATTTTATGCTATTTTATTTTATGAATTGGATTAGATTTATGATCCATTTTTATCTCTTATAAACTTGAATATGCATTAATTTTGATTTCACTTATCTATTTTACATGGGCCATTATCTCATGCTTTATATGGTTTCATTCTCTTTCACTTTTTCTTATGGCTTCTTATCATTATTTTCATGAATGCAAACTTGTGTTTATGATTTCACTTTTTTCATGGATTATTTTATAAGTGTTTGGTATATTTTAAACTCAAACAAAGATAAATATTATTTTGACTTGGTTATATAACCCTTATTACCTTAATATTCTATCTTTACCATGTGATCAGTTAGCAAACAAAATTTTCTCAATGTACTACTACTATACACCAATCTATTTGGATCTCCTTTCTTCCCTTATTTCCCATTCACATACTAAGTATACATATGATTAAAACTTGATATTACATATTGGTTGATAGGTAAGCCTAGTTTGTTTACTCAGTCATATCTCTAGTTACTTGGCCTCATTTCCACCAAATTCTAAATCTCATTTATGTGTATCACTTTTATCACTCATGTTGGTTATTCCAAATCTGTATGGAGGAAGAATCATAAAATCCATAAAAAGGTCAAGAGCCAAATCATTTAAATAAAAGGTAATGTTTCAAAAGGTAACATGCAATTCAAAAGTATAATCACACTAAAAGACATGATTCACACCAAATCTCTTATTCTTAATCAAATCTCAAACTCCATAGTTGGCCTCATGATAGAGTCAAGGTCTATTCAGGTACAGTAGGCTAGTAGATTGGGATAGGAAAATTAAAAAAAAATCTAAAAGTGATACCTACTTTCTCACATATGGAACCAATTTTCACAGTAGATCAATGGCTTTGTCAGAGGTCCTAGGGAATGGGGAACATGTTAAAGGAAGGTAGGTCTATTTTAATTTCCTTATTCAGATAACCTTCATGATTTGATCTTAGTATCTCACCTATTTGCCTATATATTTTTTTTATTATCATGAGGAGGTTTCCTTTGTATTTTGATGATCACTAGACTCCTAGTGTCTTGTTGGGGCCAACATACTCCTAATCCTAAAAAATGGGTCCCTTGATATGTTTTGGAAACTTTTCATTAAAAACCTTGATGTGCTCCTTAATTTTGTAGTATTTAAGGATCATCCACTTTGATAAGGTAGCATATTCTATTTATAATTAAGCTTTGGTATGCCTAATGTTGTTAATGGTTTTCCCATATTGTTGAGAAATACAGGTTTCATAGAGAAAGCATTAGTATTTACCAAGAAATAAATCCACCACTTGGATTTTACTAGCTTTTTATCTATAGAAATGAGATCCTAGACCCCCTTTAAAAAAAACCTAAGCCTAAAACCCTTTGTTTTGAATTCAAAATTTGGTGGGAGAAATTTGGCAAGAACACTTGACCCACTTTAGAATTAAGGCTTGGTCACTTTTATTAACACAACCAAACCCTAAATACAAAATTATATATAAGTCCTTGATTATTTTCTCTTTAGCATCTTTGCTTATTCTAACCTCTCTTAGAAATGGTTTTTTAAGGTCCCCATTTTATTTCCTAATCAAGCCCCTTTTAATTAATTTTTGGCCTAAGTTTTAATCTTAAGACCCCCACTCATGTTTATTAATGTAAATGGGACCTTGTAGTTAAATCTTAGCCTAGGTATTTATCAATCTTGGGTCCTAACTTAACATTATTATGTGATTGTAGATCTAAAAATCCTCACTTCATCGTAGGATCCAATCTAATGGTGAGAGATGAACCCAGGATCTTAGGAAGCCCCATGAAGACTTCACATAACAAACCTTAGTCTTAATTTTATCATATTTATTAATATATTAAACTTAGTATTAACCGTTTAATCTAGGTCTTTATATGATTCATGGGACTGACTTAAACTCTGTACACCTTATAGATCTAATGATCTTCACTTCATCATGGATCCAATCCAATGGAGTGAGTTGAAGGTTGAGAAGTTAAAACCCTGATAAGGCACCACTTGGCAATCACTTATGTTAAGCTTCATTGGTAGATGGTCCCATATATTAAATGGAGCCAATAGTATGCAACTACTTAGATCACCATCCAATGGTCCTCACTTCTCATGATCTAATGGAACATTTTGAATCCAAGATCTTGGGAAGCTCTATGAGGATGTCATATGGCATCCTCACATCTAAACATAGGAACTTCATGGATTTAATTTTGACACTCTCACTCACATCATTTGATGACTGCAAGGATGTCTATGATGTTAGCAAGACTTTCAAATGTAACATAATCCAACCTTTTTACCTATATAAATGGGGCATGTTTTAAGTGTTTTTAAAGTGGTTATCTTTAGTATTTCAACTAAGACTTAGCATAATAAACTTTAGTCTTAAGTTTATCATGATTTCTAATATAATAAACTTAGGGTCAAACATATAACCTAGATCTTCACTTAACCCTTGAGACTAACTTAAACTTTGTGCATCTTACAAAATCCTATGGCTCTCACCTAATTGTATAATTTTGATCTAATGGAGTGAGATCCTTAAATAGAACCTAGGAGACCTAAGATCTTGACACGTGGAAAGAAACTCAAGGATTGAAGATCAATGATGCAAGAATATGCCAAGTAGCATAACAATAGAGCTTGGTACTTGTAACAACCAATGAGGTGAAGGACCCAAGATAATAATTAATGGTTTATGTTAAATCCTTGGATCTTAATCTAATGAAGTGAAACCAAACGTAAAGTTTAAAGGATAATGGCTAGTTGTCCTTGAGGCATTTATGAAAATGCCATGAAAAGATGCCAAATGGATGCCACATAGGACCCATGTGAGTAAAAGGTGATAAAACATAGATTATGTCCATATGGACATACAAAGGTATAAAATCACAAGCCTTAATAAGATCTAAAGACACGAATGAGATCAAGTCCAAATCACCTCCACCATTAAAACTCTAGGAAAACCTAAAAATTAGCATAGGGAAGGAAAATTATGATCAGTCAAATCACAATTAAGCCAAAGTAATTATAAGTGTAAAGGAAGACAAGCCAGAGACTTCTATGAAGTTGGTGCCAAATATTCTAAAAGTTTAGGAAGCAATGGCAATAGATAGACAATAATGGAGGGAGGAAGTAGAGCTTTACTTATCTACAGACCACCTAGGTAAGGTTTTCAAAGACATAGAGTTAGATGTCATAGCATTGAATAATGGGTAAAAAATTTGGTCCAAACTCTTCTTTACCATAGATGAGATGCATCCCCTTAATTAGAATTAAAGGAGAATTGAAGTAGTTAACACCAAGTATAATAATCTAGTCACTATGTAAGTAGATGGCCTTCATCATGCAGCTGTTAAACCTGAGGTATTCCATTGTATCAATGTACTTATTCCACTTTTCATAGACTATAGAAGAGATTATGACTAGATTTTGTGTGATGTAACATACAAAATGATTACATGTGTTTCCCTTGTAGCCTTTGAAGGTTACTATAAACTCCCCTAGTCTCATATAGATTTTACCTCAATAAATAATTAGACCACCCAGAATGACCTTGACACTATCCTCAGACTATGGCTCAACCAAGGGAATCATGTGTTTAGAGACTACCAAGGAAGAATCACAATTTCCTAGTTTAGGCAAGGAATTAGGGTTGTCATGACCTTATTGAATAGAATTTTTAGAGCTACCATAACCACATATGTTGATCCCACCTGGGTCTCCCATGTACATTTCTTGGTAAATCAGAAACTCACCCCTCCTATAGGAGACATGATAAGCATTCACTTAGGGTGCCAATTTTTTGCCATTAAAATAAAGACCAATAAATAGTTCTTTATGATGTCCTATCTACTCAATGTTTTACCTGCTTCCACCTAATTTCCTAACATCAAAAATTAGTATACTAGAAGTAGAATAACCATATCCCATCATTAGTCAAAGCTACATATCTTCAAATACAAGAACCATATGAAATTCATTTGTGATTGCATTTATCCCCCTTTGTTGGAGGCTATCACTATCTCCCCTATGCCTATAATGCATCCCCTGATCAAAAGGCATGTGGAGATGATAGGGGATATACGGTATTACCTTGACTACAATATGATTAGAATTAAATTAATTATGTCCTCACCATTTATATTACCTATATATGTACAAATTAATCTAGTTGAATAAGAAATCACCTCTTAACTCATCAATGAAATTGATGGAGTGTGTAAGGAAAAGAAGAAGGGTCTCCTCCAACCATTTCCCCTGATAATTAGAAGGACCACATTATAAGATTGGAAATAAATAGATGTCATGTCTAGGTAGAGAGAAGCCTTTGTTTTCTAAATGGATGAATTCAAGATGTCGATTCCTAAGGAAGCAGTGAAGAACCACTTGAAGGAAAAGAAGTTTCTTAAACTAGTGTATGAATATCAGCCTATGGTTTATGATCATGTATACACTAGGGCAAGCAACTTTGAGGAAGTACTAACTAGACTTAAGGAGTGTAATGCCAAATTGGAACATAGACTAGAAAATGAATGAAAACCAATAGAGGACATTTGGAAAATATACCCTCTCCATTATCATTTGTTTCCTTCAACCTCTAGAGCACTTTAAGGACCCCCTCAGATAGAATTACCACCAACCCAAAATCTTGGAAAGAAATAATTAGAATAAAGTCCAGGTGAGGCAGCCTCATTTTTAGGCCCTCTACAAATACCACCATATTTGGTGGAATATATGGACATGGTGGCTCTTGAGCCAAATTAGATAATTAAGGGTGTCTTCAAAGTGATAGTAGAGACCTATGGTTAAAAGGGAGAGGAAATAGATGAAAACCCTAGCATTTAGGTAGGGTAAGTTGCAGGAACCCATGATTAGTTAGAGGGGCCAAAAAGGGATAAAGTAAAATAACCTAATTTGGCCGTAGCCCCAATTACAAGTTAGAGAAAGAGGAAGATTGAGTTGGCCCTTGTCCCTACTGGCTCCAAGAAACCAAAACTTCCATTTGTGCATCTAGTCAAGGACATAAATTTATTCAGTGATGAGTTCCCTATCCATGGGCCAGTCATTCTAGATTGGTTCATCTATGGGAAACTAAAAATTATTCCCTCTATAGCCCATTCATGGGCACTAACATAGAACATCAATAGTGATGTGCATGAGGACCTTTAACAATGGATAAATAATGATAAAGAGCTTAATGAACTGGTAGACCGAGAGGATGGGTGTTTAATGAAGCCCACAGTAGATTTAGAGTTGATCAATGAACAACACACTAAGGCCAAATACATCCTCCAACAAAGGTAGCTAGAAGGACCACCACCAACTTAATGGAAGATTCTATTGATTATAATTTTTCAATACACTTGTAAAATAGAATATTCTATTGTATAAATATATTCTAGTTTGTTAACATATACATTTCTAGGTCAATTCAATGTAGAAGGCCGTGTGTATTCTATAATATTCATATAAGAACAATTGTCCTTATTTTACACATATGTATCTTGAAAAATTGATCGGTACACTGCCTATGCTCTCTATAAATAGGCAGTGTTACCATTTTGTAAAGAGAGAGATTTGGAGCAAAAAATTATATACTTGGAGCAATTAATATAGGTAAGGAATTTTGAAAGGATTGTCCATCTTATTATGTTAATAATCACTAGATTTTTTCTCAAGTGTTTCTCTAGATCTTGAATTTGAATGGTCTCTCTAAATTTTAAATTATATTTTTGTTACAAGGTTGTTAATTTGTGCTACACTAGATTAGTTGAAAAGATCATAAGTTGCTTCATTTTAATATGTTTTGCATCAAAGATATACATTAGCTATTTAGGTTTAGTAGAAAAACATTAAAGCATACTTTTTTCCTACTTGTAATTTCATTTTGTCCTCATAAATTTATTTGGTTTATGATGAAAATTGAGCAATAGATATTTTATATTACATACTAGTTTAGATGCATGTTCTGGAAATTGAGACCTTGTCATGATATTTGAGATAAAGATCAGTAATCGCATTTGTTTTTTTCTAACTTATTCTCCCTTTTTACTCCTTTTTTCAAATAATTCACTATATCTTAGATCTCATTGTCAATATCCACTTAGATTAGTGTAGTTTATAACTTTGATTAAGATTCATAAAAATTCACAAAGGTTGGACCAAGGTGGATCCCAACCACCAAATCATATAAATATTGTCAAATAGTATACTCCACTTTGTTTCTATTTCACCATAGGAACTATAATTTCCAAATACCTTCAACTTATGCTCTTAATTCTTAGAATTCTAAAATGAGAAGTGTTCTCTAAGCATTGAGAGCACCTGTGGTACACTTAGAGGCATCAACAAGAGTAGATCCATTGGCATTAGAAGGAGGGCCTAACTTTGTTAATTTTGATGTTGATTAATCAAAGGTTGATGTTATCTTTTCACCTTTGAGTAGATATTTGCTCCAAAGTGTAAAGATCATTGGTCTTGGAGGTTTCTAACCTATCTTTGTGTTTTCTTGAGGTTAATATCATAGTTCTTTGATAGATGTTTGCTTAATTCTGCTAAATATAGCTTTGAATTTGAAATAGAATTTAAGGTTAGGATGGTTTATTTTATTCAAATATCAAGTAATCTCCTACAGATCTTGGTTCATTTTAGGCTCAAATTTGTAAACATCAAGTATATTTGCATAATATGATATATTATCAAGCTATCTTAGTAGAAATTTGATGTCCTTTATCATTCTTTATATGAATCTTTGTGGAATTAGCTTAGTGTACATGTTTAGTCCCTGTTCCTTATAAATATTAACTTGATACACCATATTTCAAAGAGGATTTTGAATCTTCAAGCTGGAACTACCTAGAATTTGTACTAGATTATGCTCAAAGATAAGGGAACCTTTACTTGAGTTAGAAAAACATCAAAAACTAGACATTATAAAGGTAGATGAAGATTTTTTAGTCTTTACCCACTTCTCCTATTCAAGGTACCCCTACATTCAAACTACATCTAGGTATGGCTTGGTTAGGAAGCTCCCCTATTAATGTACAAGGTGTAGGTTATGATTTACCCCATAATCTTGAGAAGTATTTACCCATATTTATTCCAACTAGTGTTGTTATTGTAGAGGAACATGTTAAGTATTTTAAATCTACTTTGAGATTATTAAATTTCATACATGAGGATGTAGCATGTAGTTTGTTTCCCTTTACTTTCAAAGACACAACATATGAATGGTTCCTTAATTTTCTTGATGATTGCGTTACCTCTTGGAATGATTTCAACACATTTTACATTGACCAATTTGGAAAGATTATTAGTCCTTGTGCCATTTATCACCAATTCAAAACCATCAAGAGGGATGAAAGTGAACCTATAATATCTTTCAATGATAGATTACAAAATATGTATGGCAATACCATGGAACCCTACAAACCTAATGATGTCCTAGCCTTAGAAATCTACAAAGATGCATTAGATCCCATAAATTCTATGTTCCTAAAAAGATCTATCCCAGTTATAGCCTCATTAGCCCAAGCTTATTATGAAACAATAATTATTAGTGATCAAATTAAACCATAAGGTCAAATGGCTTACTCCATTCCCAATGTTAACCCATAGATGCCTGCTCTAAACTTTTTTCCCAATAATAACCAAAACACCCCTACTTTTAATCAACTCCCAGCTTTAAGCATACTACCCACTAGTCATGTTACTCCTAATCAAAGTTTAGGATTCCTAAATCACCAAACTACTAATAGATCTTTTATTAATGGTAAAAAAGCCTTAATAAAAACTTCTAGTGCAAGTAACAATTAGGTCCAAAATTCTAACGACCCTAAGAGTGAAAATGAGTCTATATTAAAGATGGTCCAAAAGTTTAGCACTAATTTTCTTTAGTTGCAAAAATAAGTTGGTAATACTAGTGAGAGTTCTAAAAGGAACTTTACTTTCTAAAAGTTTAATAGACCAGGAAATAAGTTTCAAAATGATAGATTCTACAAAAATAAGTCTAATTAACCCTCTTCTACTAACAAGACCATGGACATCAATCTCACTGACATTGTTTTGCCTAACTACTACAGAGTGCATGCTAGTACTAAGCATGGTGAAATTGATTACATTGAATTTTGCAAAGCCTTTGAATATTTTCAATATGAGATGGACACATTCAAAGTAGTCCCTACCAAGGATAATGGTACAAGTGCTTATGGATCCAAATCATCATATCAAGTCCATATGGTTGAGACATTTTAGTTCCCTTTTCAGGAAGATAATGAATTGGAAAATATTCCTTAAGAAATCCAAGCATTTTAGCAATTTTTGAAGACATACCCTCTGAGGAATAGGGAATAGAAACAACCACTAACCACTTCAACCAATCTTAATAATTATGGGACTCCCCCTAACACCACTTAAAATAATGACCTTGAGCCACCTAAAGGAAGTTCTTTCAATTTTAGTGTTGATTCCCCAAGTAGGACTAGCTATAACATTATTGAAGACATGAAGAAAATTAATACCAACATCACTTTGCATGAGTTAACTCAAATTATATAACAAAGGGACTTGATATTAGATTCAATGTCTAAGAAAAATGAGAAGCTACCTAGGGCTAATAGTGCAAATGTAACCATGCAAATAGCCAAGGTAGAATCTCCACCCTTCCTACTTATAGTTAGGATATTTGGTAAGAATATCCATAATTGTCTTTAAGACTCTAGGGCATAAACTAATATCATGCCTATAGGAATATGTGAATAGCTTGGACTGACCCCAATCAAGTGTGATAGGGTAGTTATAAAATTGGACAAATCAAGAGTCAAAGTCATTAGAGAATTGTTAAATGTACATATGCAATTAGTTAGTGAACCTAGAGTACAGAGATTCATTGACATTCAAGTAGTAGATATTCCCAATGCATATGGACTACTAATGAACCAAGGCCTTAAATGGATATATGTCTATTGATTTTTCACATCTATGGATACCTTAGAAGGGTTTTCTAAATTAGATAAGAGTGAAAAGGGAGACAATAATGAAACACATGATTATTGAATATAATTCTATCAATGAAAGAATTAACTTCCTTGATTTTGACTTAGGATTCTTCACCTCAGAGTCTACAAAAATGGTTGATTCCAAGAACACTCATGTTTTACCTAGTTTATGGAAATAATAAATTAATGGTGTTAAGTGCAAGTTAAGATCTAGAGTTGATGTTGTCTTGATAGACCCTACTAACAAATAATATCATACATCTTATAGACTACAATTCCCATGCACCAGTAACCTAGTTGAGTATGAGGCTCTCATCTTAGGGTTTCAATTTGTTGTTAAAAATAGGGTTAAAGAGCTACTCATTTATGAAGATTCTAAACTTTTAGTCAATCAAGGAGCAAGTACCAATGCAAACTCTCATACCTAAAGAGGTATAAATTTAGATTCTAGGATCTAATAGAATCTTTTGAGGCATTCAATATCCTCTCTATCCCTAGAGAAGAAAACAAAGCATCTGATGGGCTGACTTCTGCTAAAACCAACCTCATGCTTGAATAGGATTCCCCTAACTTTAGTATTGAGTTGGTACCTTGCCCCTCAATCCTAAATAATGTAAACCACTTCCAAGTCTTCAATGATGATCAACAGATCCTAGAATCTATGACAAACTTGAGAGCTTTTGAAGTTCATATTATTGATGAGACTAATGTAAATACCTCTAAAATATAATTCAATGGAAAAATCATCTAACTAAATGATAATAAGATACCTAAGGGGATGATTCCATTTGAAAGGTTGTTTGACTAGGACAAGCTCACTAAAACTCCTAAGGTCCCCAAAGTGAATGGGAAGGACTACAATGCAATAAATATTGGACCCTAAGATCAACCTTAGCAAGTTAATATGGGGAAATCTTACACAAAACTAGAGAACAAAAGGGATAGAGAGTTGCTCACCAAATACAAGGACATAATAGTTTGGTCTTATGATGATTTAAAAATATTTGATCCTAGGGTTATCACCCACACTATACCCCTCAGATAAAATTGTAAACCCTTCAGATAGAAATAAAGGATTATTAACCCCATCCTAGAACCCATGAGCTTAAAATAAGTCAAGCATTTGTTAGATGCAAGGATTGTGTTTCCCATCTAGCATTCCACTTGGGTTGCCAATTTAGTTCCAATAAGAAAAAAGAATGGTGAAATTAGATTATCCTTGGACTTTAGAAATCTAAAAAAAGCATCTAAAAAGGATAATTATCCCTTGCCTTCTCTAAAATAGGTGATATAGGTTTTTTTAGGGTCATCCATGTTGTCTTTCCTAGATGGATTTTTAGGGTATAACCAAGTGTTAGTTGATAAAGAGGATATAATGAAGACAAAATTTACTACTAAGTGGGTATTTTTTGCATACAAAAGGATGCCCTTTAGACTAATTAACATAGGGGATACCTTTCAAAGGACCATGGACCATGCTTCCCAAGGTCTAGTAGGTAAATGCATCATAATCTACGTGGATGACCTAATAGTGTTCTCTAAAAATAGGGAAGATCATTTCACACACCTACAACAAGTATTTGAGAGGTACAAAAGGTATGGTATTTCTCTTAACCTCAATAAAAGAATCTTTTGTATTACTAAAGGGAACCTTCTAGTTCATGTCATCACTAAGGATGGGATCTATGTAGATCTTGAGAGGGTGGAAGCCATTTTTAGGATAGAGCTTCCAAACAGTTAAAAAGAGTTGAAGTCATTTTTTGGAAAGATAAACTTTGTGAGGAAATTCATCTTAGTTTTTTTTAGATTATTAAACCACTGAATGACATGCTCAAAAACTATGCCAAAGTCACTTAGAGTGAGGAGTCCAAGAAAGCACTCAATAGTATCAAAGAAGCAATCAGTCAGGCCCCAGTATTGATAAGTCTAGACTTTTCAAAAAACTTTTATTTATATTCATTTTCTTTTCATCATATGATGGTTGCAGTCCTAACTCATAAATTTTATGGGACTGATCACCCAATAGCCTTTATGAGTACCAATTTCAAAAATATAGAACTGTACTATTCTATGATTAACAAATAGGCATATGCACTAGTGAAAGAAGTAAAAACATGCAAGCATTACATCCTTAGAAACAATGTGCATGCTAAATTACTAGAGCCTACCATAAAACTCATGATGAGTCAAAATGAATTAGGTAAATACAGGGGTAAATGGATGCCAATTTTACAAGAGTATGATATAGAGATGAAAATTGTTAAATTGGTAAGGTGTCAAGGCCTAGTCAAAATGATTACCAACACCAATCCCAAGCTATATATCATGCAAGTTGAGTAGTAGGACTTCCAACCCAATGAATGGTATGACTCCTTGATTCATTTATTGATTAAAGGTACTTGTCTTATAGGTCTCACTAGGGAATAGAAAATATCCCTAAGGCTCAAAGCTTCTCACTATTTAATCAAAGATAGAGTATTGTATAGAAAAAACTTTGAGGGAGTCTATTTGAGGTGTGTATCTGAAGAGGAGGCTTCTCAAATCATGAGTAATTTCCATGAGAAACTAGGCAATGAAAATCTATCAAGAAGAACAAATTCCCATAAAATTCTCAGGTCTAGTTACTATTGGCCAACCATTTTTAAAGATGCTCACAAGCACGTAAGAGAATGTCACTTTTGTCAAATATTTGGCACTAAAAAAATAAAGGTAGTCATGTGTTTACAACCAATAATGATTGATAAACCCTTTGCATAATGGGGGTTAGATTTAATAAGAGTGATTAACCCCAATTATTTTGAAGGCCATAAATATGTCCTAACTGCTACAAATTATTTCACAAGTTGGATTGAAGCTATAGCAACCAAACACTATAGGATAGAAGAAGTGACCAACTTCTTAAAAGAGAACATCTACACCAGATTTGGAATCCTAGTCTCCTTGGTGTGTGAAAATGTATTGGCATTTATATCCATAGAAATGACCAAATGGGATTATGACAATGGTATTTATCTAAAGTTTTCTTCCAACCATTATCCCCAAGGAAATGGAGTCTCTAAATCTACCAATAAAAACTTGATCAAGGAAATCAAAAAATCTACTGAAGACAAGCCTAGGACTTGGCACAAACTCCTCAAATATGCTTTATGGGTAGATAAAATCATAATCAAGCAAGCCTTAAAGGCATCACCCTTCCTATAGGTATATGGCCAATAACCTATAATTCTTATCACCCTCAAGCTACCTATATTCATATTTATGTAGGATTACATGGAAGAAAGTTAGGAACTTGCAAGTTCTAGATTGTTAGATATCATTCAGATAGAAGATGCAAGGGAAGAAGCCTTTACTAACTTTAGCAAACATCAAATTACATTAAAGATATGGTTGATAAAAGTTCAAAAGTGAAGGTGTTTAGACAAGGATACCTAGTCCTCCTTTAGGACAAGGCATCTAAACCCAAGGGTAAACATGGAAAATTCACATCTATATGGATTGGCCCATATCATATTGTTGAAACACTTGGAAACAACACCTTCAAGATAAAATACCTTAAAGGAGTATAATTCACATTACCCACCAATGGGTAATATCTCAAGCATTACTTTGATGTAACTCCACTGGGTGTATTCATGGAATAAAATCTATAAGACTAATTAAGGTTAGGGTAGGTAGGCTAGTTAGTTTTTTTTCTTCTCTTTTCTATTCTATTTGTATATATTCCCTTACCTTCTATTGTCCTTTGTTGTTTCTTCACTTTTTTTTGTGCTTTTTTTTTCTATTTCTTCTTTGTTCCTTGGCACTAATAAGTCCTTATGGATAGTCCAGTGCTCAAAGTATCTTATCTACCTTAAATTTTCAAGATTTATAAATAGGATATGAACCTCATACATGTGATGACTATAAACCTAAAATATGATCTTAGTGATATAACATGGAAAATTTGATAAAGACCAATGGAAATATCCCTTGTTCTATCCAAACCTAGACATTACCTTGACTTGAATATGTTTTTAAGAAGAGTTACACTTCTAAAATGAAATATTAATTTATTAGGATAAAATCATGTTTACACTTAACAAGACATCCTTACCTGGGACAATGGTTGTAGCCATGGGTGATTTTTTAAAATCGAGCACTTAATTAAAATTCTTAAACTTGACTATATTGGTTCCCAATATTTTTGAAATCATTAAAATGTATGTCAAAAAAATATACAAAAATAATAACTCAGTGCAAATTTTGAAACTTTTTAAGCATAGGTGATTCAGGTAATCTCCACCCAGAGCTATGGATACCTATATGACAATGGAGCAAGGCCTTGAGTGGATCCAAAGGCATTTTTTTAGGGCTATAGACACTTGGATGGTATCATATCTATGCCCAAGCCTCCCTTGAACTGAGAGCATGATTCTTCATGAATACCCAAGCATGCTATAAGCCAGTGTAAATGATTAAGGACATGAAACCTAAAATTTATTCCCTAAATCCCATGGAAAACAATAAGTGGAATAAGAGCACAAACATAACATGACTATATCCTAGTAATTAATTCTAATCTTGCATATGCAAATCTTATTTCAACCATGAATAGATCTTGATAATGGCATGGATCCAGTAGGATAGGTGACCTAGTTATTTGCCTAAACTAGAGTCTCTTAGTTCTAACATATAGCTATGTTTCCCCTATGAGTCACCATTTATTAGGGCCAACATACCCCTAATCCTAAAAATTAGGGCCCTTGAGATGTTTTGAAACCTTGCCATTAAAAACCTTGGTGTGTTTCTTCATATTGTAGAATTTGAGGATCATCCACTCTGATAAGGTAGCATATTTTCTTTATAATTAAGCTTTGGTATGCCTAATGTTGTTGATGGTTTTCCATTATTGGTGAGAAATGTAGGTTCCTTGGATAAATCACTCACATTTACAGGGAAAAAAATCCACCACTTTGATTTTACTATCTTTTGGTCTATAAAAATGAGATCATGGACCCCCTTTTTCAAAACCCTAAGCCTAAAACCCTTTGGTTTGAATTCAAAATTTGGTGGGAGTAATTTGGTGGGAATGTTTGACCCACTTTAGACTTAAGTCTAATTTTATATTAGGGTTTAGTCATGTTTATTAACATGACCAAATCATAAATACAAAATTGTACATAAGTCCTTGCGTATTTTCCCTTTAGGATCCTTGCTTATTCCAACTTCACCTATAAATGGTTTTGTAGGGTCCCCCTTTTATTTCCTAACTGATCCCATTTTAATTAATGTTTGGCCTAAGTTTTAATCCTAAGACCCCCCTCATGTTCATTAATGTAAATAGGACCTTATAATTAAATCTTAGCCTAGGTCTTTATTAATATTAGGTCCTAACTTAACATTATTGTATGATTATAGATCTAACCATCCTCACTTCATCATAGGATCTAATCTAATAGTGCGAGATGAACCCAAGATCTTAGGAAGCCCCTGAAGACTTAACATAATTAACCTTAGCCTTAAGCTTATCATATTTATTAATATGATGAAATTAGGATTAACCATTTAATCTAGGTCTTTATATGATCCACAGGACTAGCTTAAACTATGTGCACCTGGAAGATCTAACAATCCTCACTTCATCACAAGATCTAATCCAACAGAGTGAGTTGAAGGTTGAGAATTCAAAGCTCTGATAAGGCACCACATGGTAATCACTTATGCCAAGATTTTTTGGTAGAGGGTCCCATATATTAAATGGAGCCAATAATATGTAACTACTCAGATCACCATCTAACAATCCTCACTTCTCATGATCTAACAGATCGTGTTGAATCCAAGATCTTGGGAAGCTCTACAAATATTCCACATGGCATCCTCACATTTGACCATAATAACTTCATGGATTTAAATTTGACACTTTCACTCACATCATTTGACAACTATGAGGATGTCTATGATGTTAGTGAGACCGCCAAATGTAGCATAATCCAACCTTTTTTACTACATAAAAGGGGCATGTTTTAAGTGTTTTTAAATGGGTTCACTTTAATATTTCACCTAAGACTTAACATAATGAACTTTAGTCTAAAGTTTATCATGATTGTTAATATAATAAACTTAGGATTAAACATTTAACCTAGGTCTTCATTTGACCCTTAGGACTAACTTAAACTCTATGCATCTTGCAGAATCTTGTGGTTCTCACCTAATCATACAATATTGATCTAATGGAGTGAGATCCTAGAATAAAACCCAAGAGACTTGATAACTCGATGCGTGTAAATAAAATTCATAATTGGAGATCGATGATGCAAGAATATACCAAGTGGAATAACAATGAAGCTTGGTACTTGTAATGACTAATAAGGTAAAGGACCTAGGATAATGATCAATAGTTCATGCTAAATCTTTGGATCTTGATCCAACAAAGTGAAACCAAAGGCAAAGTTTAAAGGCTAATAGCTAGTTGTCCTTGAGGCATTTATGAAAATGTCATGAAAAGACACCAAATGGATGTCACATAAGATCCACATGAGCAAAAAATGATAAAACTTAGATTATGTCCATCTAAAAATACAAAGGTATAAAAGCACAAGTCTTAATCAGATCTAAAGACATAAACAAGCCCAAGTCCAAATTGCCTTCACCATTAAAAATCTAATAAAACCTAAAAATTAGCATAGAGAAGGAAAATTGTGATCAGTCAAATCATAGTTAAGCCAAAGCAATTCCAAGTGAAAAGGAAGGCAAGCTAGAGACTTATGTGAATTTGGTACCAAATATTCTAAAAGTTTAGGAAGCAATGGTAGCAAGTAGGCAATAATGGAGGGAAGAAGTAGAGCTTTACTTATTGATAGACCACCTGGGTAGGGTTTTCAAAGACACAAAGTTAGATGTCATAGCATTGGAAAATGGGTGAAAAATTTGGTCTAAACTCTTCTTTTCTATAGATGAGACGCATCCCCTCACTCAAAAAAAAAGGAGAATTAAAGTAGTTAAAACCAATTACAATGACCTCATCACTATGCAAATAGTTAGCCTTGATCATGTGGCTACTAAACTTGATGTACTCCATTGTATCAATGTACTTACTCCACTTTTTATAGACTATATAATAGATGATGTCTGGATTGTGCATGATGAAACATCTAGAAGGATTGCATTTGTTTCCCTTGTAGCCTTTGAAGGTTACTACAAACTCCCTCTATCTCATATATATTTTCCCTCAATAAAGAATTGGACCAACCAAAATGACCTTAACACTATCTTCAGACCATGGCTCAACCAAGGAAATCATGTATTCAAAAAATACCAAGGAAGAATCCCAATTGCCTGATTTAGGGAAGGAATTAGCCTTGTGATGACCTTATTGAATGGGATTTTTGGAGCTGCCATAACCACATATGTTAATCCCACCTGGGTCTCCTATGTGCATTTCTTAGTAAATCAACAACTCACACCTCCTATAAGAGACATGATATGCATTCACTTAGGGTTCCAATTTCCCATCATTAAAAGAAAGACCAACAAATAGTTCTTTATGATATCTTATTTGCTTGATGTTTTACTTGCTTCCACCCAATTTCCTAACATCAAAAATTGGTCTCCTGAAAGTAAAATCATCGTATCCCATCATTGCTCAAAGCTACATATATTCAAATATAGTAACCATATGTAATTCATTTGTGATTGCATTTATCCCCCTTTGGTGGAGGCTACCACTAGCTCCCCTATGCCTAGAATGCATCCCCTAATCAAAAGGTATGTGGAGATGATGGGGGATATATGATATTACCTTGATTGCACTATGATTAAAATTGAGGGAATTATTTCCTCACCATTCATATTGCCTATATATATACCAATCAATCTAGTTGAACAAGAAATCACCTCCCAACTCATCAATGGAATTGATGGAGTGTGCAAGGAAAAGAAGAATAGTCTCATCCACCCATTTCCCTTGATAATTAGAAGGACCACATTATAAGACTAGAAATAAATAGATGTCATTTTTAGGTAGAGAGGAGCTTTTGTTTTCCAAATGGATGAATTCAGGATGTGGGATCCTAAGGAGGTAGTGAAAAACCACTTAAAGGAAAAGAAGTTACTTAAACCAATGTATGAATACCAGCTTGGGTTTTATGATCATGTATACACTAGGGTAAGTAGCTTTGAGGAATTACTAACTAGACTTAAGGAGTGCAATGCCAAATTAGAACACAAACTGGCAAATGAATGAAAATAAATAGAGGATATTTGGCAAATGCACCCTCTCCAATATCATTTGCTTCTTTCAACCTCTAGATCACCTCAAGGACCCCCTTAAATATAATTACCACCACCCCAAGACCCTGGTAAGAAAAAATTGAAATAAATTCTAGGTGAGGCAGCCTCATCTTCAAGTCTTCCACAAAGACCACTATATTTGATGGAATATGTGGACATGGTGTCTCTTGAGACAAATGAGATAGTTGAGGGTGTCTTCAAAATGATTTTAGAGACTTATGGTTCAGAGGGAGAGAAAACAGATGAAGACCCTCACATCTAGGTAGGGCAAGTTGTAAGAACCCATGATTAGGTAGAGGGGATAGAACGGGATAAATGAAAAGAACCTAAGTTGGCCCTAGTCCTAATTACAAGTCAAAGAAAGAGGAAGACTAAGTTGGCCCTTGTCCTTACTAACTCCAAAAAACCAAAAACTCCATTTGTGCATCCAACCAAGGATAAATTTATTCAGTGATGAGTTCCCTATCCATGGGCTAGTCATTCTAGATTGGTTCATCTATGGGAAACTACAAAAGATTCCATTCATAGCCCATTAATGGGAACTAACATAGAATATCAGTATTGATGTGCATGAAGACCTTCAACCATGGATAAATTAAATGATAAAGAGTTAAATTAATTGGTAGACCAAGAGGATGGATGTTTAACAATCCTTGTAGTAGATTTGGAGTTGATCAATAAACAACACACTAAGGCCAAAGACATCCTCCAAAAAAGGACGCTAGAAGGACCACTACCAACTTAATGGAATATTCTATTGATTATAATTTTTTAATACACTTTTAAAATAGAATATTATATTGTATAAGTATATGTTAGTTTGTTAGCATATATGTTTTTAGCTCAGTCCAACATACAATTTCATGTGTATTCTAAAATTTTCATATAAGGATAGTTGTCCTTATTTTACACATATTTATCTTGAAAAATTGATCGGTACACTACCTATGCTCTCTATAAATAGGAAGTGTTACCATTTTGTAAAGAGGAAGATTTGGAGCAAAAAATTGTATGCTTGGAGTAATTAATATAGATAAGGAATTTTGTAAGGATTATCCATATTATTGTGTTAATAATCACTATATTTTCTCTCAATTACTTATCTATATATTGAATTTGAATAGCCTCTCTAAATTTTATGTTGCATTTTTGTTACAAGGTTGTTAATCTGTGATACATTAGATTAGTTGAAAAGATCATAAGTTACTTCATTTTAATTTTTTCTACATCAAAGATGTACATTATCTATTTAGTTGTTGTAGTAAAATGTTAAAGCATACTTGGTTCCTACTTGTAATTTCAATTTATCCTCAAAAATTTGCCTGGTTTGTAATGAAAATTGAGCACTAGCTATTCTACATTACATACTAGTTTAGATGCATGTTCAGGAAATTGAGACCTTGTCATGATGTTTGAGATAAAGATCAACAGTCACGTTTGTTTATTTTATGCCTTACTCTCCCTTTTTACTCTTACTTTCAAATTATTCACTATATCTTAGATCTCATTGTCAATATACACTTAGATTACTGTAGTTTATAAATTTTGTCAGGATTCATAAAAATTCATAAAGGTTGGACCAAGGTGGCTCCCAACCACCAAATCATACAAATATTATGGAACAATCTACTCTGCTTTGTTGATATTTCACCACAAGCACTATAATTGCCACATACCTACAACTCATGCTTTGAATTCTTAGAATTCTAAAATGATAAGTATTCTCTAAGCACTGAGAGCACATGTGGTACACTTAGAGGCATCAACATGTCTCTCATTTTTACTTAGTATGCCTCATGTTTACTAAATTTTTATCATAGACACCTATGTCATACATTTTATTTTCCATATTTCATTACCAAAATACTAATATTTTCCCTTGATAAATATTTTTTGTTAATTAATCATTCCTCCTAGGGTTTCCCTTTATGAGGTTTAGTGTAATACCATCGATAGTAACAAGCTCTCCTCAAAAAATACCACAATAACACATTCCCTTATTTTTACCCTTATTACCATTCACCTCATTATTGTTTACCTTGTGAGTTGCAATGTAAGACCTTGGATATGACTAGGCCCTCCTCACAAAATATTCTAATAATAAATTTATATTATAACCAAGTCAAAATAAAATTACATGCTTCAAATTTGAGATAATTTGTGTTATATTATGATTTAAACATAATTTACACACTTCTCATATTGATTTAGTATGTTTTATGCTTACTTTATAAAGACTTCAATTTTATCTTCTTATTTTTTGATTGTGTGTATGTTTACAACCATTTCATTAAATTTATCATAATTTTCATTTTGATTAGTATGAATTTTTTTTCATACTTTCCATATTGATTTAGTATGATTGATTAACTTTATTCTTTGTTTATTTTTATACCATTTGGTTTTCACATGTTTTCTATTTTATTACAAATTTTCATACTTCCCAACGTGATATAGTATGTTTTTATTTGTTTTAATTTGGTACAAATCTTCTTACATGTTTTGAAAACATTCTTTACTTTTTACTTTACCATCTTGGTTTCTTATATTTATTCATCTTTTTTTTACACATTTCCCATCATGATATAGTGTGTATTACATTTATTTTGATTATTTATATTTTTCCAAATCATTGGACTTTTATTTTTAACATACATGTATATCACATAATGCTAGAAAAGAAAACATCAATTGAATATTTCTCATAGCATTTACAAAAAAAGTAAAATACATGTGCTAGAAAGGAAATATATCCATAAAACCATCCACATACAAGTACAAATCATAGACCAAAAAATGTCAATATTAATATATACCATGAGTTTTATACAATATAAGTACAAAATATTTTAGATACAACTCTAATATTGTGCTCCATCATGCTTATCTTATGGCCTAACCATACTAACTATGGATGCATGTGACTGGCCCCTCTAAATAGTGTGTTGTAAGGAGGCAGTTTAGGATCTCAAGTCATTGATCTAACCCTATATATTGGCCACCTAGGCCTACATGTGTTTGAGTGATATAATGGTTTCCATGTGAGAAAATCACTCCTATCTCAATGCCTACCAATATTGAGCCTCTCCTTCTCCTACCCCTATAAGTAGCTATGAACCATCTCCTCATTTGTATAGGTATCAAGTAGCCTACCCCACTAGTTTAAACTAGCTAGCATAAGCTGGGGTAGATGTTACCATAAGATGAACTAGAGTAGATGGATCATAATGTGACAACACCCCATGTAAAATATCATGGTTTGTAGACACAATCATGGCTCCCCTTTGATCTCCTCTAATGTAGTAGCTACAAAACATAAACCAAATATACATCATATCTCACATATATGTCTCAATACATCTATTTATCATTAAATACATAAATTATAATGTAACAAGTGATCTATGTCAAAAAATTAATAAACTAAAACATTTATCACCAGCATTGGTATCATTAGCCATGGTTTCCTCATCTACTTTCCTTCTAAGCACATCCTATATCAACTACCTTTGTATAAGTGCAAAACCTAGAGTCACCACCTATGCTCATTATGATCATCTCCTTGGTGGCCTCTCTATAGACTAACTATGACCTATAACTATTATAGGATCACCTTGTATAACTAACTACACCTATCTCCTCTCATCAACGGTGCCTTTTTATCTAATGATCTCAAGGTGACCATTGTTGCCCCTATTATGGATCTAATCCTACATCCTCACCTACAACATCCACATATATAACATCCTCAACACTATCTCTCATTGCCTCCTACTATCATACCTACCTTTTCCATGGTCTCACCCACCAAGGCCTAATCATAGGTATCTCAATGGGTAAACCTATGCCTACTTTCCCCTTTAGCTCTCTAACATGTCATGCCATATATGAAGGCACTACTAGAGGGGCCATAAGATGTGGTAGGCATAGCAACCTAGGTACACAAGCTATTGTATGTAGTTCTACCCTTGAATTATAGTGTCCCATGATCTAAACATAGGACAAACCAATTACTTAAGATGACCATGTAGTATTAATATTAGTGTAATTCTACCACACTATTTTCCCTCATGTAATAGTCTATAGAGCTAGAATATGGGCCATGACACATACTACATGGACCTACCTTCATCTAATAACCTGAGGTATCATATCATCAATGTCATGGGGTAACCCAACAATATGATACATAATAAATCTCTCATAGATCTATGTACTCAAAAAAATTATGGGGACCATTGTATTATACCCTCAAGTTAGCATCCCCTACATATCCTACATGAGTTATACCTATATAACATAACCAAGATCATATAATCCACCCTACTCTAGGATGGACTCACATAAATTTATTAAATATAGTAGTACCTTCCCATCTAACTTATGACACATCACTCATGCTATCACAATTCCTATCAAGGCCTTTCAAATATCTATAATGGCCGAAATATAAATATCAAACAAACTAACACATAAACCAAGATAAATCTTATTCAAATATGTTTCCCATTAGGATATGGCTTATATCTCATCCTATGCCTCTATTTTATTACATATAACCTAAGTATTGATGATAGGAAGTCCAAATAAGGCATGGACATCCTCCAAGGTGATGCCAACCTCTATCATGTCCCCATCCACCTCTTATTAGAGAGTGTTGGTTAATCATTCCCATGCTCCTAGGAATATGACAATGAGATCAACACTCAGTGGGATCCTCCTCATCTCCATGATGCCTAAAAATACCAAGATCACTATCCAATCTCAATCCACATCTGATAAATGCTCTAATAAATATGGTAGGAAAGATGCATCCACCAGGTACCAAAATCTTTATGACCTCTACAAAATATCAAATAATAGAGAATGTTTTAGATCTCAATGTCATAATAATAAAACACATTCTTCAATATTCTTAAAAAAATATAAATTAACTACTTCATCAACTTATTTATATTATTTTTATATTTTCTACACAATCAACCTATTTGATACTAATTGGCCTTATGACCTTTTTTCCATACTAAATAAACCCTCTACTACATAGTCAACCCATTCCTACAGACATAATCAACCTATTTGATACTAGACCTTTTTCATATCTGGCATACTAGACCTCTACCACATTGTCAACCTCTTTTAACATATTGTATTGGCCATATATTTTATACTGCATTAGTTATAAGGTACTATGTTAGCCATTTATTCATTTCTAACTAGATTATCCCTCTACTACATAGTTGGTCACCCCTAGTGATACTAAACCAGCCCACTTTTATGTAATCAACCTCCTTATTTTCTCTCACCTTTCAAATAGAGTTGATAGGGACAAATTAATTCTTATTTTTTGGTAACTTTTCAACCATTTACCATAAATTCCTTAGGTATTTATTGGTCCAATTCTTTCCTACACAGTACCCCAATCTACCCCTAGTTTAACTAAGAAATTATTAGGGTCATATTCACTTTCTATATTTTTCCTAATGCCTATTTTTCTACATTTAGCTTAATTTCAATTAAAATTACTCAAAATTTTGAAATTAATGTTTCACTAACCTACGCTATACTCACAATAGTGGTTGGGCATCCTCCAAGTTGTAGTTATCATTTCTTCACCATGGTTGCACTCTAGGCTCAATTAGGTCTCTCAGAGTAATATTTTTTTAGAATAGTAAAAATAATAAATGAATTAATTTTCACCCTATTTATATTTACTATTTAAAATCATTTACATGTTAATTATTTTCAATTATATGTCATTTTTTGCCCATAACTTTATTTCTACTAGCTCTTTTTTCAAACCAAAAGATGTTCTGTAATCCTGACATCATAGAGAATCTTTCCACCTACTACTTGTATATTTTGAAAAAAAATGATTTTTCACTTATCTTACAGGTTCAAATAACATTTCACACCTTCACATTCATCTCACTTCCATCTTCTTCTACATCATTAAGGTAAGTAAAGGTATGTATTTTTCAATTATGTCTTTTCATTTATATTATTTTCTTCTTACTATAATTTACTTAGCTCAATATTGTGTGTCATTATTATTAGGATAGAAATAATATTGGAGGAATGATAATGAAATTATATTTCATGGTTCAATTTGTAAATGAGAAATCATTACAATAAATAATCCAAAGAATGACTTATCACTTCATCTACAAAGAAGTCCTTTCAACTATCTACAAGATTCTTGAGATACACACTACAAGATGAAAGCAAGACACCTATGCTAGACACCTAAGATTACTAATAATTATGTAAAATATTTTTACATCCCCCTTAATCTTTAGGTTTCTTTATCAAACCAAGCATTCCTCTAAACTTTTCAAATTTGTATCATCCAAGCACTTTTTTTAAGATGTTTGTTGGTTGCTCTACTATCAATCAATGTTACAACTTGACATTGCCATATTTCACATAGTGCTAAATTAAATAAAATTTAGTATTGATATGCTTGGTTCAATCATGAAATTATGGATTCTTTACCATCTTGATTACATAAGTGTTTTCAATAATGAGAGGTGCTGATGAAACCTATTTCTCTTACAAATTTGAAAGAAACCTTATGAGCCATAAGATCTCTTTAGTTGCCTCTAAAGTGGCTATATATTCTGCTTCTACTGAATAAATTTTTGGCACTAATTATTTTTTGTATTTTTAACTAAAAATTGTTGTTCCCAAATTCATTAGAAATCCCAAGGTGGACTTTCCATCTTCATGATCACCAACATAGTTAGAATTTGAATACCCAACTAGTTTGAAGTCTCCTTCCCTAGAGTATTTAAGAATAAAATTATGTGTTCCTTTGAGATATCTAAGGACCATTTGTATACAAAGGAAAATGTATTTGACCTATTAATTAATCATATCTCATAAAAGATAAATCCTATTTATGTTTCTATTTGTCGATACATTAGATATTTGGGTTCATGACCAAGATGGATTCGCTAGACCTAACCAAGGGATATCTTACCACAATAACATCTCTATAGAGGGTTCTAAAGCCTCTAGTAAATTAAAACTATGTAATAACCCTAATTAGGTCCCATATTTTTATATTCAATAAGTATATGCAAAATAAGTAAAAATCTAATCTAGTGCTCACCAAAGCTTATGGCACAAAGTGGGGGTAATAAACATAAATATCAACCATGCATAGAATAATTTTAACTAAGATATGTATAAATATAACTCTAATGCATGGAGAGATAAAAATATTCAAAATCCATTACTTATGTTGCTTATATCTACTAAATATAGGAGTAAAGTTAGAGATACTTACTTTGAAGATGAACCCATCGAGACTCAATCTCTCCCTTGCTAAAAGGTTCTTCACAAGAGTTTTGTATGGTTTGTAAGTATCATTAAAGGCATAAGTATACAAGACTTTTCCATAAGATAAGATTCTTCTCTAAGTATAAACCCTAAGCAATAACTCCTCAAGTAGAATGGTTTAAGAGTACATTATAAAGAATCATAAATGAGTTATTAACTTTGTTTTCTCCCTAAAAAATAGTGAAATATATATATATATATATATATATATATATATATATATATATATAATGTTAAACCTTTTCATAAATGTATCCAACATGGTTGGTCCAATTTGACTCTGTATCATTATTTGATAAAAATAAGTTAGGTCTCATTCTAGGTCGGCTAAATCTGACCTAGACCATAACGTGCAAATATCAAATAAAATACAGGGTCAACCTAGTCTGACAGTGTATGGTAAATGTCAAAAAAGGTTATTAGCTTAGATATGGGCTAAGTAAGATGGTGAATTACTTTGAAAGTGTGTAATAGAGGTGTCAAAGCTTGGGGACGTGTATAGGATAAGGTTGTGTAAATAGAAATTCATGGTATAGGGAACAACAATCCTATGAAACATCTATGATCTATCCACCTCTTTCTTGGTGTACCCTTTAAAACATGCACTCAAAGATATCTAGACTCAATAAGTTCCTATAGGAGAGAAAGTATCAGTAATTGATAATTTTTGAAAATATTATGTGTATATATATACCCTACTCAAAACTCATCATGTGTCACTTAAGTTCAACATAAGATGGTGTTTCAAGAAAAGAACATAGCAATACACAATGTTGAAGATAAATAAATTGCAATATTTTAAAAGTATAAAATAACTAAAAGGAAATGAATGTAATGAAATAAATACTATATACGTACCTTGAGTTACCTTTATCACTAAATGGTTATATGTTGTGTTTATATTTTTGATCATGGAGGGCATAGAGACTACTTCAAACAAACCCAAGGATACAAAACTAAAGAGTAAAAACAAACAAATGCAAGAAATCCAAGATAACTAAAGTGGTATAGGCATGGCATACTTGAAAATTTGGTAAGTTGGGGTGACAAGTGTTAATTTAGGACCAAATAACTAAGTATAAAATTTAGATTAAATCAGGAAACCAAAAATTCAAGGCTACTAAATGACTGAAATTTTGAAATAAGTAAACCTTAAGTAAGAAAGGCAAACAAACCAAGTCAAACTAAGGATACACATAAAAAATGGTAATAAAACATCAATGTAAAAAACGTAACAATCCTTAATTAAAAAAATATGGATAATAAATGGTAAAACAACATTGATGAGTGAGCAGTAATAATCCTTACTCAATCATCAATGGAAAAAGTTCATGAAAGGGAAAACAACATTGGTGAGTGAGAAGTAACAAGCCAATCTAACTCAACAATATAAAAATTACATGAAAGATAGAAACAAATGTAGTTGTTCAAAAAAAGGAAATACAACAAAAACAAAAATTCAAATAAACCAAGGTAATTGTATAAATTTAAATCAATGGTTTAAATAAAGTAATTCATAGTCACTCAAACATATTGTTCTAAGGGTAGATAAAACTAAAACAAAATAGTTCTATCATATTTTTAAGATGTGAAGAAGAAGGAATATAGAAGTGGGAAAATAGATTTAGAATCAAACTTGTATGTTAAGTGGGAAAATGAAATGGGTGGTGGGGAAAGGAATGAAAAATAAAGGTAGAGAAACTTTTTATCTAAGTCAAGACACTTAAATTAGGTTTGTCATAAAGAGAGGACTTTAGATATTAAGGACTCTGAATAACTTCTCTTGGCCACACAAATCTTAGATCACCAAATGAAGTATGAATATCATTCCACAAAGACTATATGCATGAAAATTAAAATGGACCTACCTTCCTACAATGTGTTCTTCATTCCTCAGAACCCCTTACAAAGTTGTTAGTCTACTATGAATATTGGGTACTTGTGTGAAAAAATATGTAGCATCATATATTATTTTGAATTCTCCTATCTCGATCTACTGGCCTACCACACCCCAATGGATCTTGGATCTATCATGAGACCAATTATAGAATTTTAGATTCAATTGGAGATAGGAGATGTGTTATGAATCACATATATTAGTGTAATTTTAGCTTTTATCTTTGTATGTAGCCTTTTGATCATTTCCTTTTATTTCAAATGATTTGTATTTTTAATTTTTATGGCTTTTCCTATTCATCCTCCATATGGATTTAGAGAACTAAACATGGGTGTTAATAATAACTATCATTTAAAAACTTTGGACTTGGTTACTAATAAAAATAACTTAGAGAGCATGGTGTCAAACAATCATGTTAATTCATGTAAAATAAAAGTGTTATCTTGACTTTGACTTTGTTTTATCTAAAGTGGAATGAAAGGAAAGGAAATCAAGGGGAATGAAAATGAAACAATTTGAATTACTTCAAATTGAAAAAAATGTGACAAAGGTGAAAAGGGGTACAATGATAGGTAAATATGATTCCTTATCATAATAATTTTATAAGTCTAGTGAAACATGTTATCATATATTGTTGTTCAAGTTTTATCTACAAAAGAAACAAAAACCAAAGCTAAAAATAAAGAATGAAAAACTTGTATCTATATCTTAACATTCTAGAAAAGGAACTCTTGGTTTAGAAAAGGTGTTTTAAAATAAAATGGTGGTTTTATGAGGAGAGTTTGGTCCTATCCATGGTCTTACACTGTAACTCATAAAATAAAAACCAAGAGGATGCACCAAAGGCAAAAATTGTATTTTTGAAGAGGGCATGGTTTAAGAGTACATTATAAAGAATCATAAATGAATAATTAACTTTGTTTTCTCCCTAAAAAATAGTGATATATATATATATAATGTTAAACCTTTTCATAAATTTATCCAACATGGTTGGTCTAATTTGACTCTGTATCATTATTTGATAAAAATAAGTTAGGTCTCAGTCTAGGTTGTCTAAATCTTACCTAGACCATAACGTGCAAATATCAAATTAAATACAGGGTCAACCTAGTCTGACAGTGTATGGTAAATGTCAAAAAAGGTTATTGGATTAGATAGGGGCTAAGTAAGATGGTGAATTACTTCAAAAGTGTGTAAGAGAGGTGTCAAAGCTTAGGGACATGTATAGGATAAGGCTGTGTAAATAGAAAGTCATGGTATAGGGAACAACAATCCTATGAAACATCTATGATCTGTCCACCTCTTTCTTGGTGTACCCTTTAAAACATGCACTCAAAGAGATTAAGACTCAATAGGTTCCTATAGGAGAGAAAGTATCAGTAATTGATCATTTTTGAAAATATTATGTGTATATATATACCCTACTCAAAACTCATCATGTGTCACTTAAGTTCAACATAAGATGGTGTTTCAAGAAAAGAACATAGCAATACACAATGTTGAAGATAAATAAATTGCAATATTTTAAAAATATAAAATAACTAAAAGGAAATGAATGTAATGAAATAAATACTATATGTGTACCTTGAGTTACCTTTATCACTAAATGGTTATATGTTGTGTTTATATTTTTGATCATGGAGGGCATAGATAATACTTCAAACAAACCCAAGGATACAAAACTAAAGAGTAAAAACAAACAAATGCAAGAAATCCAAGATAACTAAAGTGGTATAGGCATGGCATACTTGAAATTTTGGTAAGTTGGGGTGACAAGTGTTAATTTAGGACCAAATAACCAAGCATAAAATTTAGATTAAATTGGGAAACCAAAAATTCAAGGCTACTAAATGATTGAAATTTTGAAATAAGTAAACCTTAAGTAAGAAAGGCAAACAAACCAAGTCAAACTAAGGATACACGTAAAAAATGGTAATAAAACATTAATGTAAAAAAATAACAATCCTTAATTAAACAAATATGGATAATAAATGGTAAAACAACATTGATGAGTGAGCAGTAATAATCCTTACTTAATCATCAATGGAAAAAGTTCATGAAAGGGAAAACAACATTGGTGAGTGAGAAGTAACAAGCCAATCTAACTCAACAATGGAAAAATTACATGAAAGATAGAAACAAATGTAGTTGTTCAAAAAAAGGAAATACAACAAAAACAAAAATTCAAATAAACCAAGGTAATTGTATAAATTTAAATCAATGGTTTAATTAAAGTAATTCATAGTCACTCAAACATATTGTTCTAAGGGTAGATAAAACTAAAACAAAATAGTGCTATCATATTTTTAAGATGTGAAGAAGAAGGAAAATAGAAATGGGAAAATAGATTTAGAATCAAATTTGTATGTTAAGTGGGAAAATGAAATGGGTGGTGGGGAAAGGAATGAAAAATAAAGGTAGAGAAACTTTTTATCTAAGTCAAGACACTTAAATTAGGTTTGTCATAAAAAGAGGAATTTTGATATTAAGGACTATGAAGAACTTATCCTGGCCACACAAATATCGGATCACCAAATGAAGTATGAATATCATTCCACAAAGGCTATATGCATGAAAATTAAAATGGACCTACCTTCCTATAATGTGTTCTTCATTCCTCAGAACCCCTTACAGAGTTGTTAGACTACTATGAAGATTGAATACTTGTGTGATAAAATATGTAGCATCATAGATTATTTTGAATTCTCCTATCTCGATCTACTGGCCTACCACACCCCAATGGATCTTGGATCTATCATGAGACCAATTATGAAATTTTAGATTCAATTGGAGATAGGAGATGTGTTATGAATCACATATATTAGTGTAATTTTAGCTTTTATCTTTGTATGTAGCCTTTTGATCATTTCCTTTTATTTCAAATGATTTGTATTTTTAATTTTTATGGATTTTCCTATTCATCCTCCATATGTATTTAGAGAACTAAACATGGGTGTTAATAATAACTATCATTTAAAAACTTTGGACTTGGTTACTAATAAAAATAACTTAGAGAGCATGGTGTCAAACAATCATGTTAATTCATGTAAAATAAAAGTGTTATCTTGACTTTGACTTTGTTTTATCTAAAGTGGAATGAAAAGAAAGGAAATCGAGGGGAATGAAACATGAAACAATTTGAATTACTTCAAATTGAAAAAAATGTGACAAAGGTGAAAAGGGGTACAATGATAGGTAAATATGATTCCTTATCATAATAATTTTATAATTCTAGTGAAACATGTTATCATATATTGTTGTGCAAGTTTTATCTACAAAAGAAACAAAAACCAAAGCTGAGAATAAGGAATTAAAAACTTGTATCTATATCTTAACATTCTAGAAAAGGAACTCTTGGTTTAGAAAAGGTGTTTTAAAATAAAATGGTGGGTTTATGAGGAGAGTCTGGTCCTATCCATGGTCTTACACTATAACTCATAAAATAAAAACCCAAGAGGATGCACCAAAGGCAAAAATTATATTTTTGAGGAGGGCATAGTCTTATCAATGGTCTTACACTGCAACTCACAAGAGAGAAAATAAAAAGATTTAACAAAACATGTGAAAATAGAAATGGTAGAAATGGTATTGTGAGTAGGGCCTAGTCATATTTATGGTCTTAAAATACAACTCACAAAAGAGAAATCTAAGAGGGTACAAAAAAATATTGGAAGATAACAAATCAAGAAAAGTGAAAATAATTCATGAAGAACATGTGGTCCTATCCATGGTATTACAATGAAACTCATGAGAATGAGAAAACAAAGGACCAAGAGAAAGAACTAAGGTTTATGAAAAGAGAATATTGTTGTAGAGGGTGAGATCCAAGTAGAAATCTTGCAAAAAGTGTTATTAGGATAACATATATAAATAAGATAAGAAGGGAAAGATCTAAGCAAAGTATTTATTTAAGAATTGTGTGTTGGTAGGCTCTTTTAAAACATGATATTCCTTAGTTTGAAGGTAATATGTGATAGGACAAAGAATATTTGTCACTAAATAAGGGCCCCACCATTTTTGGGCATATTTTTCTTCTTTATCATGGGTATAGTCTAATTCAAGGACTAAATTACCAATATTGAAAGTGAAAAATTTAACATTTTTATTATGTTTCTTGGAAATACAAAAATTATATTGGTGATTATGTTTCAAAGTGGATAAATGGTGTTTATCGATAAGATCAATTTCATGAATTTGGGATTCACATAATTCCTCTATATACACCTAAATCTGCTCATCTTAATAATCATATTAAAATCGTTAAAATTGTCCAATAACCATAGCCTTAGCCAATTAATTAAAATCTTATTTCCTATATAATATTTCCTACACCCCATAAACCTTTATATACCCTTATAACCAGTTAATTACCCCTTTAACCTACTAACTAGCCTAATTAGCCACTAATCCTATTGCATTAACTACCAACTAGCCCACTTGATAATTTAAAATTATTATTTATTTAACTACCCCCTAGATAACCTACCACCCTAGACTCTCTTAAATCCCTATGAATCCTAAATATCATTTAATCCCCCATTATCCCCTAAACTAACCAATAAACCTCTGAAACTAGAGAAGCTCCTCTAAGATTCTATAAGTCTCTAAACTAGAGGCTCTTAAATAATTTAAAATTACCTAAAAATCCATTACACCATCCTATAAAATTCATACTTTGGCCATGGCTAAACTAAATTTAAAATCTATAATCCCTCATCATACTCTCATACTAAGCTATTCAAAATCATCTTCATACTCTTATCAATCCATTCAAATATCTAAGGAAGTCATTGAAGTCATTTTGAAGCTAAAAGCAAGCAATCCACACTCAATCAATTTGGCATTGGAATTAGTTTGTAGATACTGGAGAGAATACATAATGGATAAGTTGATGGTAATATTTCAATCTTAATTGACTGATTGTTCCTTTATTCCCTCTTTTTTATGTTATTATGTTGTTGCATTAAAATTACTAAATATAGTAGTTTTGATCAATAACTCAAAAATATAATCATCCATTGGTGACCATGGTGGGATAACCCCTTAAATTTAACTCTCTTACATGTTAGAAGTGTTTTGATAGCTTGCAAGATTAGTTGGATGAATAATAAGGCTCTGAATTTGATTAAATTTTCATGTATAGGTGAAAAGTAATTTTACTCTACAAATTATGGTATTGCAATAGTGGTTTTGTCATAATATGAACAATTTTTCACTAACCATCATTTTAACTACTAACATCTTATTTTTTGACACATTATTGGATTTTTTCAATACTACAAATTTGTGAAAGGTGATTTTGCTAAAAATATATGGTTTTGACATATAACTTATAGTTTTGTAGACTAGAGTTTTAAGTCAACATAACATGTTTAGCATAGATGTTTAAGCTTCTATGGGTCCCTATTAACCTATTTTATCTTGAAAGATATGGTAAAGTTTGATTATTTATAACCTTGATAGTTATTTTATTTTAAATCAATACTACTAAAACATAGTCATGATATCATCATAGAAATCACGATATTACCTTTGCAAATAGCAATTTTGATTTTTGATCAAAACCATCAAGCTAACCTACTAACCTTTGACATTTTTAACCATTTCTAGACTCTATGTGGTTATTTTTTGTGTGAAATAAATAAAATACACTGGCCTTAAATATCTCTATAGTCACAATATTATTGAAAGAGTCATGATATTACCCTCAAGAATAGTGTTTTTGTCTTTTGTGATTAAAATAACTAGGTTAGTTTGCTAACTTTGACTATTTAACATATGTCTGTCTCTATGTTACTATTTTATATTCATATGAGGAATCAAGGTCTACCTAAATAGATATAAATATTTCATTTATACCCCTTTTTGTTATCCTGTACAAAATTGCAACTTGCAAAATAGCAATTTTGTGTAAAATAAGCAATTTTACTTTAAAATAGGTGATTTTGTCTAAAAAACATTAATCAAGTATATTATTAGTATTTAATAATTTTAATCTCTTGGTAAAATCATAAAAAACTTTTTACATCTAATCATTTTCAACTTGCGAACTCTTTGTGAATAAATTTGAATTTTTACATTATGGTCATAAATAGTCAAGCCCTTAAAGGGTTAATTCTTATTTAGTCTTACTGTTGTCCTTCTATAAATAGAAATAAAATTTTGAACTCCTATAAATATTTTTAGTCACATTTTTATATTGGTTACTATAGGATATTATATTGTGAAGATTTTTTTATTTTTTTGCAAAATTGCAGATTATGATTCACAATTTTATAGTAAAAGTTGCATTTTTTTCCAAAAACTAGTGATTTTGCTTAACCTGTACAGTCTCCATCATGGTTAGTATATGTTATACAAAAATACATAACTAAAGTTATGATATTTCTTAAAATCTATATTTTTTTAGTCTCTAGAAATGGTTTTGTTTTAAACTAACAATGTATCTACATTTTTATTGGAAAGAAGCGCTTTTGCCTATTTTTAAACTACTAATCTATTTTCTACAGGACCATTTAATGAGGAGTCACTAGATTAGTTTACAAAATTGTGTTCTTCTAGGGAGAGTGTCTAAATTAATCATTTTAATCTTATAATTGTATATATATTTATGTGTCTTGCTTGCTTATTTAAATTTCCTCACATAGGTAATTAATTAAAAATAATAATCTTGCTTGTTTATATGTCAACCCATTATTTTTTAGGATAGAACATGACATGTAATTAATACCAATGCACTTGTTTAGTCACTATGGTTTGGTTATTAATATTTCATCACCACATATTTAACCAAACTTTATGTCTTGGTAGAGTATAAATATTAGGGACAATTGTCATTAGGCTAAGTGATTGACCCCATATAGATCATCCATGAAGTGGAAGAGTTAATTATCTCAACCAAGAAATATATAGAACCCTATATATATTTTTACCCCACATACCTTTTCATATCTTGATGACTCCCTTAGACACCCTTGTGTATACCTAATATAGGACCTATCATTCATAATAGGAATTTTATTTCTAGAGTCAATATCATCTCCTAAGTGATCATCAAGTGCAAATGGGATTGAGAGGGTTTGGTAGATTCTATAGTTAGTCACTAGCCTACAACCTCACCTAATAAGATATTATATGGTGTAGGCATCAAGTTATACACCCATTTATTTGACTAATTAGGGATCATGATTGGGCATGTTTGTGTGAGTGTTGTGTTAAGGCCCGTATTATTTATGAGCTAAGTCATTCTATCCCTTTTATTAAAAATACCTAGATACCCTTAGGATATATCCCATCTTAGAATCAAAACCAAATCATTTCATATCACTATTCACACCTTTTGGGTAATAAAATTTTGTCTTGAAACCAAAAACTTTAGTGGTCACTTATCATTCTCTATCCTAGTCACCAATTTTTTAAATCTATCCTTGATCAAACATTGTCAACATTTTAAACCTTGTTTGGTTTAATCTAGCACCCATCATCTCATCATCCTACATCTTCATACCTAACACCCATCTAATCATTTCCTTGCTAGTGTGAAGGGTATCTAGTCATCTTATCCTCTTTGTATCTTTGCTAGATTAAATCCATATAGGGTGTTTACTTTGGTGATATTTGGTCATTCTCATTTTCATATCCTAAAAAAACAAATTCAAATCTAAGTCACATATAATCACCTCTCTTGACCACTTCTATTCTTGTGTTTAAGATAAAATTAAATCCAAAGTCACCTTCTCTCCCTTCATCTTATATCAAAGTCACGCCTGTTCACTATTCTTGCATCACCTTCACCATATACCATGCCTATCAAAACCTATACCCAAATTCTAAGAATGGGACAAGGATATAATAAATAAAATAATATCTTTTGTAATATATGTGAAAAAAACTAGGATAATGATGACATACATGGTATCATCCATACCCTAGAGAGTAAGATTGGTTTATGATTGACTTCTTCCATAGTGATGAGGTTAGGGCTCAATTTGGCCAATACATCTATGAGAACCATGATAAAATTCTTGCCCAAGTCATTAGAATGGGGGGAACACTACCCCCTACCTTTGATCAAAGCCACTTAAAACATCTCATCCACCAATCCACTAGACCTAACACTCCACCCCATCAAAATAATGTCAACCAAGAACAAGAAGAAGATAATCTTGTGGATCATGAACAAGAACATGATTAAAAACAAGAAACCCCATAAAACAATTGTGTTGAGGTTGATAGGAGAAGAACCACCTCAAAGGACCAATTATACCAATTAACTCAACAAATCAATTCACTTGACTCTCAATTTTATGCTCAAAACCAAATACCCACTTCACTAAGAAAACATGTTATAAATACCAATCCTGATCACTCAAGACCTAGAACAATCCAAGCATGAGCCTCCAATACCCTAATAGACCCCTCATTCACTTAATAGTGGAGGATGATGAAGGATAATTTTCAATACATTGATCCTCATATCCAATCAATGAGATATAAATATGAGTACTTTTGCACATCTCTCTTGTATATGAGTATCTTCTAAATACCTTTCCTAGCACACTTCCAAATTCCAAATTTTTTAAAAATATAAAGGGAAAAGGGATCCACAAGAACACATGTAAGAATTATATGTATCATGTCACAAGGTTTCCTCTAATGATGCTTGCCTTCTCATACTCTTCCCCAAAATTCTCAAGGTGCCTGCATTAGATTGGTTTATGCATTTACCTAAAGGGTCCATATCTAGCTTTGGGGAGTTAACAAAAAAAATTATTAGACACTTCTCCATCAACATTAAATATGACATATCTATCATAGATATTTATAATACTAATCAAATAAATGGGGAAATCTTATCCTTATTTTTACAATGTTAGAGAAGCCTCACCTAATGATTTTGGTGCATAGTTCCCATGAAAGGGTTGGCCAAAATATTCATTGACAATCTCAATGTAGAATTAAAATATCAACTAAAGCTATAGTGTGCCAAGTCTTTTGATGAAATCATAGAAAAGGGGATTTAAATTGAAAAATAACTCATTGAGAATGGGACCATTAAACTATACACCCAAAAGGAACAAATTTAGATTCAAGATAATACTTTTTTAGGTAAGCCTATGGTCTTTAACAAAAACAAAAATGTTGTAGGGGATGGATTAACAAAGTCTAAATATGTGCAGATAATGCAAAAAGATTCCCCTAATAAAAAAATAGAATGTCTCTGCTATGAGGGTACCATGGGGAAATCCAAAGCCTCAAATGGGGAAAAGGCCTCTAACTAGTCTTTGTGTACCTATAGAAATGGTCTTACAATAATTAATCACTATTAATATGATTACTCTCCCTAAAATTTGACCATTAGATGATAGTAAACCATGACCAAATTAGTATCATGAAGATGAATTTAGCCAATATCATAGAGTCAAGGGACATGATAATGATAAATTCATGTAGTTAAGGCACTACATCTAATATTTAATTGAGAAAAAAGATATATAAGTAGAAGTGGAGAATCTAACGAGTCAATCCAAAAATCAAAAGCTAGGAATATATCAGGACCCCTTACCTAATGATCAAAAGAAAAATAAACCACTTAAGGATAAAGTTCAAGACATCACTTCTAATATAACTAACTATCATTCCATTCCATACCATTAAAATTCAAGTCCCCCAAGAGCCCACACAGCCACCACCCACCATCCATAAAATTAACATGTGAATAATTGACTATGTAGTTACTACATGGTATGTCAAGATTATAGTTCTTAGATCACCTTCAAAGGACCCATCCACCTTAGTATCAACATCTCAAAGAGTCAATATCTCTAAAAAATTATCAAGCTCTTTAAATAAACCATATGACATCATCCAATAACTTAAGAAGACTTTGGGTCAAATCTCTCTCATGGATCTTATTAAGATGTCATCAATACATCAAGATATTTTTAATCAAGTCCTAAATGAACTCAAATTCCCTTGAGATATTTCTACAATTCAATTTTAGGCATTGGTGGGTCATTTATATCCTTCCCAATAGATCACTTTTAGTGCATAGGATATGCCACCTATAGGCCCACACCATAACTATCCATTGTTCATTGAAATTTCCATTTCCAATCATAAGATCCCATAGGTACTCATAGACAAAGGGTCAGCCTTGAATTTGTGCAATCTAAAATTTATCAAGAAATTGGGGTACTCCAAGTCTTTATTAAGGCCTACTCTCATAATGATCAAAGCATATGTCGATAATAAAAGGCCACCTACGGTAACTATTTATTTTCCTATAGATGTGGGACCCGTAGTACACAAAACTTTAATCCATGTAGTGGATGTTGATCTCCTGTATAATATACTTTTGGGATGATCATAGATTTGTGAAATGTGAGCAATTCCCTCTACCCTCCATCAATGTTTACAATTCCCTCATTCATGGAATGGATGTTACCATTACAAGGGAAATAGAAAAATTTTGTGTCTATCAAATGAACCAATATCATCCCACTTATTATTTCCCCAACACTTATAGTTACACTCATAATCTAAAAGCTACAAATTATATCCACCCTGATGATCTAACACTTACTTCGAATGAGTCCTTAAACATCACTTATATTAAGATCACTTCTAAGGGTTGTGGAGAGCATGTATACAAAACCTTTTGTATTGGAGACCTACCACTCTCCCCAGGCATCTATGGGTCCCTGACCATGAGGAAAGATAATCCCATTATTTATCAGTTTGGGTCCATGACATTTACTAGTGCAGGCATGATATCAAAAGAATACTTTAATGAAATAAATTATTCATGGCTTATTATTAACAATGAGGCCTTATAATTCCATAAATATAAGTACCCTTAGCTTCAAAAGATACTTCAAAATATGAATTATAAGGGGAAAGGACTAGAAAGAGATGAACAAGGTAGGTTTGAACCTATAGGGGTTAAAAACATCCAAAACATCTTGGTTTAGGGTGTAAAACTATGGTCATTGACCAAAAAACTATCCTCTTGGACACTTATTCAATTCATAAGGAATTTACCTATGATGAAATCAAAATAGGTTCCATCTATAGTCTTTATGAGAACCTAGCTACCACCAATCTCTTCTCTAACACCACCATCTCCACTATCAACATCTCCCTCCATTATCCCACACCTATAGACTGGGATCATAAGAATGAGCATTCCATTGATATATTCCATAATGATGAATCCATTAGTTAATATCTAGGAGCAAGATATTTTATGCCATCAAGAGACCACAAGAAAGGGTTCTCAATTAGTCTAAACAAGTCTACATATTTCGAAGAGCAACAAACATCTCTAAATCAAATCAAATATGAGGAATATGAAGATGAATATCTTTCTACAAATATAGAAGGAATCCAACCCACTCTTAATAAAATAGAATCCTATCCAAAATTAGATATGGAGATCCCATATGAATTTTCTTCAAAAATAGAAGAATTACCATCACCCACAACATATCTACAGGACCAATCACCTTCCCTCATTGAAGAGAATTTTGAAGTAAATATTAGAAAAAATTAAAGTACTAAAATGGTCAAATTAGGGGAAATTATTACATCTTATGAATAACAAATACTTAATGGTCTCCTCAAATAATATATAGATGTATTCATATGGAGTTATTCTGACATGCGAAGGCTAAAACCAACCTTAGTAGTGTATCATTTAGTGGTACATCCAAATGCAAAATATATTAAATATAAACTTTGAAAAATGCATCCCAAGGTGGCTCTCTTTGTCAAATAGGAGTTATATAAATTCTTGGAAGTCAATTTTATCCATCTAAAAGATTATTCTAGGTGGATATCTAATATTAGCCTTATGGCCAAACCACAGGGAGGAATCAAAATTTGTGTTGACATCCAAGACATCAATAAAGCATGCTCCAAATATGAATTTACCTTACCTAATATAGACATGATAATTTACTCCACTATAGGTTATGAGATGTTATCCCTCATGGATAGTTTTTCTAGATACAATCAAATTAAAATTACTCCTGAAGATCAACACAAAATAAACTTTATTACTCCATAAGTGAATTTCTATTATCAAGTGATGTATTTTGGTCTTAAAAATGTGGTATATACCTACCAAAGGGTATTGGAAGTAATATTCCATGACATGATGCATGACATTGTAGAAGATTACATGGATGATATACTGAGAAAGTCTAAACTCTAATCAGAGCATCCTATGGTCTTAAGGGAATATTTGAGAGGCTTAAAGAATATAAGGTGAGACTTAACCTTAATAAATGTGTCTTTGGATTCACCTCATGTAAATTATTTGGGTTCATAGTCTATATTAAATGAATTTAATTAGATCCCAAAAAATTAAAAGCTATTTTTGAAATGCTTCCTCCCAAAAATTTGAAGTAGTTAAAAATCCTTCAAGGAAAACTATATGATATTCATCAATTTATTTCACAATTGGTAGATAAGTAACATCCATTCACCCATATATTAAAAATATAATTCATTTCAACTATAACTCGTAATTTTAATAGGATTTTGATAATCTAAAGCAATATTTGGTTAAGCCTCTAGTTTTATCACCACCGATCTCTAAAAGGTCATTACTTTTATATATATCTACAACACTTTGTGTTATAGGGGCCTTAATAGATAAACATAATGATGATGATAAAGAATGAGAAATTTATTATCTAATCAAGACATTAATATCATATAATCTTAGCTACCCCCATATTGAAAAGTCTTGCCTAGTCGTAGACTTTTCCTCACAAAAACTCAGGCATTATATGTCGAATAACCAAGTCAATCTCATAACCAAGGTTGGTCCTCTCAATTATATGCTATCTAAATCTAGTTTAATTGGTATAATGTATAAATTGATTATGTTATTAAGTGAATTTAATATATAATATGTAAATCAAAAGGCCATTAAAGGACAAGCCATTATAGATCAACTTACAATAGTACCCATTACAGACACCAAACCTCTCATCACATCCTTTCCAAATGAGTCTATATTGAATACTATAGAGTCAAATAATTGGAATTTATATTTTGATGTCTCTTTAACCACACATGGGTCAAGAGAAGGAATCCTTTTGGTAACCCCACAAGGTGAGCTAATGCCTAAGGTCTTCTAAATTACTTTCCCATATACAAATAATATTGTTGAATATGAGGCCTTAATTTCTAGTTTCCAACTTGCCATCTAATGGAATATCCAACATCTCCAAGTATTTGGTGATTCTCAATTGATTATAAAATAGGTGAATAAGGAGTTCTAGACAAAATATGATAAATTGCTTCCCTATAAATAACTAGTGAACCAAATTGAAGTAAAATTTTTGGTCAATAACATTTGAACAAGTTCACAAGGGAAGTAATAAAGCCACTAACTCAATAACCACTATTGTTTCTTTGATATATCTTCTAGAAGATGTACTTGAAGGAAATTTTATAATTGAATAATTATTATTACCAACTCATAAACAAATGGTTCATTTTCAAATTTGTGTTATACCTCATCCTAGTCTACCCTGGTATCCCAACATTTACACTTACCTCCATGACAACATCCTACCACCAAACCTCAATCATCACCAATGTAAAGCCTTCATTCATTGTACCTCTCATTATACCATCCTTGCCATCATGCTCTATCAATGAGGCTATGACAAGACTTTGTTGAGATGCTTGACATCAGAGGAGGCTACTCTTGGAATTAAGGTCCATGATGATATTTGTGGTAGGCATGTCAATGGGATGGACCTAGATAAGAAGTTATTCCAAATTGGATACTATTGGCCCACAATGGATCATGATGACTGTCAGTATGTGTGTATATGTGCAGCATATCAAAAGCATGGTAATTTAATGCATGCCCCCACATAATAACTATAGCTTGCAATGATCCCATAGCCATTTTCTATATGGGGACTAGATCTAATTACCAAGATCAATCCTACATCATCTGATGGACATAAGTTTATAATTACGGCTATGTAGTCTTTTACCAAATGGGTTGAATCAATGTCTCTAATTTATACCATGGGTCTCCAAATATAAAAATTCATTCTAAATAATATTATTTTCTACTTTGTAATCCCAGACAAAATTATATTAGACAATGGAAAATATTTCATTAATCAAGAAGTTGAATACTTGTGTAATCGTTATCACATTGAGCAGCATTTTTCCACAACCTACTATCCCTAGGTTAATGGACATGCAGAAGAGACTAATAAAACACTTCTCAAAATTCTCAATAAAATTATTAATGATGTAGGTATAAATTAGAATTTATAATTATATCTCTCTTTTTTCCTACAAAACCAATGTTTGAACACCCAATGGGGCTACTCTATATTCTCTAGTCTATGACACACAAGCAATTATGCCCATTGAAGTTGAGCTCCCCTCATTATGCATCTCTTTTTGAGTCATGATTATGAATCATAATTTTATAAAATAATGTCTACAAGAGCTCAAGATATTAGATGAAAAATGACAAAATGCTTTGGATCATCTTAGGGCATACCATAATAATCTCAAGGGCCAATGCTGCAAGAAAATCCAATCTTGAGAATTCAAAATTGGTGACCTAGTCCTGAAGGAGAATCAGAAAAACACCAATGTAGAGTGAGAAAATAAAGTCAAATTTGAATAAATTTGGCTTGGGCCTTACATCATTATTGAAAAATTTGGATCGGGAGCCTATATATTGGTTACACTAGATGGAGATGAGCTTGATGAGCCCATGAATATTATGCATCTAAAATGTTTATACTTAAAAGGCTCCAAATAATCTCTATCTATAATTACCCATGCTCATGGGCACATCCATTTCCGCTTCACTTCTCTCATTTATTCATTCCATCCATCATTTTCCTTATGACCCTAGTCCTAATAGTGGGTGTATAATATATGCTTAGGGAAAATCAAGATATATTAATCTAAGATTGGGGCAAATCATTGTTGATCATATAAGGGAAATATCTATTTAGGATTCCTCTAGAATGTCTAACCCCACTTTTTAATAACTACTCATCTCATTTTAGACATACTGATATATATCCCAATCACATCCTCCTCGATGACTCTTCTTCCTATCAACCTCAATTGCATCCAAGGTTATCTATCCATATTCACCCCTAAGTATAAATCCATAAGAACCCACTAACCTTATCACTAACAAAGGGTCATCTAATGTTTTTACTCCAAAATCCATCATGAACTTTGCAATTAAACCCTAATCATTCACTTTAGACACTAAACATTGTCCCTACAACTAGTTTTTATCCTTGTTTCATTTATCAAGATAGATTTTTGTGCATAATCGCACCTTGTACATATTTAATTATATCCCTAAAAATGATTATATTATGGTTTATTATATATATGTTAAACATCATTTTAATCATTTTCTTAGATTATCTTATATGTATATATGTCAAAACCTTTGTCATGATCTTCTTATCTTCTTAAGTAGTAAATTTTATACATATATTGCATTATCCTTTTATACATGTGTGAATGTGTGTTATTACTATGGATGACATTTGTTTATAATCATTAAATCTTGTAAATATTTTTCATAATCAATAATCTTATTATTTTATCTTTATTATCTTGTCTTTTTAAATTATGTTCATTTTTAACAAAGGGAAAAATGATGGCCTTAAGTGACTACCCAAAATAGGAATTGGGAAAGTCATTAAAATGGAGTTCCCATGCATTATGAATCCAATGTGCCCTTGACTACCCTCATGTCATAGGTACACTTATACTCACATATGTAATAATAAATTAGATTACCTACATATCTACTGTATTTAAACTCCCCATCCCATCTCCCTAATCATTTCATTATCCCATCTAACAATCCTAACATACTATCCAACACCCACCCATCTCCTTGGTGTAGGAGGATTTTACCCAACATTAGTTTATGAGACACCTGATTAAAATAATGGGTTATTTACTAGCACATTATTAATAAACACATAAATCACAATTGTCATCCATAATAAATAAAACCATCCCCATCATTAAAACTCATTTAAAATAATAAATATAAACATCTTATATAATTATGAAAAAAATCACATACTATTTATCCATAATAAACAACAAACATCATATGCATGTACACAATCAGCTATACCATCTAAGTAATCATCACATAACCATAAGGCTATCTAATCAAATAATATAAATAAATCACATACATGATCCATATATCCATACCTACCAATCACATAATCTAGTCCATCCATCAATAACATAATCACAAGAATAATGATCACACAATCATAACAATATATATAAAAAAATTATAATCATACATATCAACAGTCCATAATGTCCACCAGAGTCCATGTCAAAATATATAAATACATAAATGGGCCCCCATGGGCATTAATGTGATACAATACATGCATTTCAATAATATAGCACATGTCTCACAAATGTACATCCCAAATCACTGATGTCTAGGTGGTCTCCTATCAGGTTGGTGTATGAACTGGGAGAAATTGGCTCTAAAAGTTATAGCATGCTTACCCACTAGCATTGTTGCCTCATATAAATCTCTATAATACTAGGCCTCTAATGTTAATCAAATTATTTTCCTCATAATCATCCCCATACCCTCTCCTCTATTATTATATCACTCTCCTCCTTAGCCTTCTCAGCCACATATAACTCTACCTCTCTCTCTCTCAGTCTTGACTAAAGTTGTCTAATTTTCCCCCATGATGAGCCTATTTGTAAGCCCTAACTCTGGATCTACCTCTAAAGTGCATCTATCTACCTTTGCAACATTTTTCATGTCCCATCAACCCTGACACTATCTCAACACTCTATCCATCTACCTATCCCTCTCTATGATCTATCTCTATAAATCTACAACCATTATATCCTACTTAATTGTGATCCTTACAACTTATGTATCTTGGTCATATATCTCTCTCCTCAACCTATCTAAGAGTGCCCACTCATCCTCACCCAAAAGTGACCTAGATGATCCTACCTCATCTACACCTACTCCCCTCCCTACCTAATCTCTAACTCTAACCTAGTGTCTAACTCCATTATGGTCTCCACCTTGACCTCCTGGTCTCCCCCATCAATATCCATCACATATGGCCCCCCTTGTGCATCTTACTAGCCCTATGATTATAGCTATCATATTTTTACTCATCTCCTCCCTAAGTGAACTCAAGCCTATACCAATCTCTAAATAACCCCCCTCTTCACTCTGGTTGGTCATCTAAGTAGTCTATGAGTCTGTATTTGAGCCCACCAAGTTATATATGCTACAATCACTCCTAGATCTAGAATAAGAGTCTGGTGATCCCATACAATAAGGGTAATTTTTTTATTAATCTACTCTAGCTAGTTCCCTATCTACTAAATCCCCCCATTGAGTCCTCTCCCTCTTGCTATAAGCAAATAAATGTTCCTCTCCAAGCACATCCTACTACCTCATGAACTGTCATTGCACATGATCAAGCCTATATATCTCAATAATATAATCATGTTGACCAATCATATAGTACTCAATGAACATGAATCATTTAATATATTCATCCTCAACCCACCCCCATTGGACCTATCTATATGGCATCCAGGTGATCTACTCAGCTCACAAACTATCAAATGTCTATCTATGAAACTATATCTCATCAGCATGGGATCTTTGCACTCTAAGAATGATATACCATTCAAACACTATGGGCTAGTCAGGCTCACTGTCTGCATGAGTACCCAATGGTCTCTCTATCATGATATGCTCCTAACTCCATATCTATAGTAATAGAGAGGGACCTAATCTTATTGCTCCTATGTAGGCCCCCATATATAACTCTTTGTATAAGTAAGCCAGTATTGTGAGACCCAAGAAAAAACTCAATAATCTTAAACCATATATAACACCATGGTCCCTAATCCCAAGTGAAACCATTGACCACTCTTTTATAGAAAAATTATGTTGGTAATGTTGACCAATTTTGCCCATGTGTGAAATCTCGGTCACCGTCTACACCTGCATTTGCAAGGCCAGTCAATTTTGGGTTGCAATCCATCTTCGGGTTCATGCTCAGTTCAAGGGAAAAGTTCAATGGCCTTGGTTCAAAGGGAAAGGTTCAAGCACTTCGGTTCAATACATCTAAGTCCCACAAAAATTCAAAGTTTTAAGCAATGGGTGACAAAATTACCACCCACAACATCAGCAAGAAAAAAGAGACCGCCAACACGGAAGCAGTGGGCAGAAAAATTACCATGCACAACAGCAAGCGGGGAAAAGGAGGCCGTCAACATCGGCCAACATCAACAAAATTGCTGCACATGGTAGCTAATTCGACTGACATCAACAAAACTATCGTGCTCGGCAGTAAATCAGTCGACATCGACAAAAGTCCCGTGTGCAGTCCACGACATTGGGCGGTAAAATTATCGCTCACAACATCAGGCGGCAAAAAAGGCCCACAGAACACAGAAAAAGGCTCGCCCAGTGGGCAGAAGAGCAAACTGCATGCAAAATGAGGTAGCAAGCATGGTCCCAGTAGATTTATGATGTCAACTACAGTGTTTTCCCTCTTCCCAATGAAGACTCAAGTAGCCACTTGCAAGTAAAAGGCCAATGAGATTCCTCTTGGCTCTTCCCATATAAATATGCAGACTTGGTCATTTTCAAAGAATCTTCTCCAATTTTTTAAAGAGCATAGCTCTGTAAATTCTCCACCTGAATCAATAAAATATAGTTTTTGCCTCCATTTTGGATAGATTTGTTGTGTATGCCATGAGTATTATTTGTGTTTAGTCATTATCTTTGATGCTTTCACAGGTAATGCCAACAGACCAGCCATCTACAAGGTGCCAGTTCTATAGCTGAAAGGAGAAGAGCAATATTTGAGAGGGATAGAATAGAGGAAGTTGCTTGCAAGTGTGCATTCCATAGCACCTTGGTAAACCTCTATTATGTATTTTCCATTATAGCCTCCCTGTTAGTCTTAGCAGCTTGATTCTTCTGCCAGATGTGTAGAGTATATTTGCACTTTTCTTGATTCTAAGAGTGGATGTGGAAGGTCAACCTTTATTTTGGTGTATCACCTCTTTAGAGTAGGCTATTTATTTTCCTGTATTTTTATTCTCCCTTTTCATCCCCCCTAGTATATATATATATATATATATATATATATATATATATATATATGCACTGCCTGAAACAAACAAGATACATCAGAGGGAACTAGCCCATACATAGAGACTCTCCTCTCCTATTTCACCATCCCACAGGCGAGAGAGGAGTTTCCATGTTGTGGGGAGAAGGTAGGAACCTATTTTCTTGCCATCGGGTGTAATCTCCAATCGTCAACAATTTTGGCATGCCCAGTGGGACTGTATTTTTATCAGTTCTTAGCGTAGTAGTATTTCAAGATTGATGCTGGTCCTACTATAATCATTTCAAATATTTCCAGCATCTGGTGACTCCACTGGTAAGAGCTTAGTTCTTTGTTTTAAGACCAGTCACTTAAACTTCTATGCCAAAAGTCACCACAAGGTCAGCTTCAAGGGGGGTCCCTTTTGTGTTCATTGAGCTGCCTTTAAACTCTGCTAAAAGGCTCAGGTTTGAGAGAACTCACCCTTATTCATTAGTAAATCCTCCTAGACTTGTTGCTAGGAACACCAACCCAGCTCAGCCATAGTTACAGCCCGTTCTAGCCATGGCATTGCCTTTTGTAGCTTTTCGTAGTGAGAGCCCCTTAAACCTCCCGCACTATGATCTGATTCCAAGAATAGCTCTAAAAAATGTACCTTCTTTTGATGGAGTGGGACCTATTATAGTTGTTGAGCATATCAATAATATTGCCAACCTTTGTAATATTCACAATATAATAGAAGAAAACATTGCCATCAGACTGCTGGTGTTGTCCCTCAAAGGCAAGGCTCTTGATTGGTACGGCACCTTGCCTATGAATTCCATACATTCCTGGAACGAATTGGGTACCCATTTAACTGATTGTTTTGGGGGAAAAAGTTACGGCCTCTCTCTTGCGGAGCAGCTGACAACCATAAAAAGAGCTCCACACGAGTACATGCAGGACTTCAACACGCGGTTTTAAAAGACTTGGGATAGAATTCCCATCCTGGTAAGGCTGACTCTTAGCTACACTTTCTTATACTATTTAAAAACATTAAACAGTGATATTGCTGTGATGATCCAATCTATGGGAGGGCACATATTACCTGCTACTTACGACATTGCCATAGTAGCCAAAAATTGCTTGGTACAAGCCAGAAAGATCGCTCTTAGGCCCAACATGCCACTTTTCCCAGAGATGCTGCCCCCTATACAGACCATTTTTCCCACCATTGCTCCCCTGTCCACCATTGAGAAGCCAACTGATGTTCCGTCAAATGAACTACATGAGGTAAAAATCCTGTTGCAAAACATGTCAAATGAACTTGTAGCTCTTAAAAGACAACAAGCTCAAAATAATAAGCCGAATCTGGGATATCATCATTATGGTCAAGCACCTAGAAACCCTTTTCAAGGCTATAATCAAGGACAAGGTTAGCTCACTCAGACTAGGCCTTATCAAAATTATAACTCAGACCCCTCTTCGTCATCTAGAGCCATGGTGCCTACTCAAAATAATCTAGTGCAAGAGCAGCCAGGCTGTTCGACCATAGGACATGGTCAAGAGCAAGTTGTCCATACAAATGATATGATGAATTTTTTTAGAATTCAAAAAATCAGGTTGTTGATCATTCCCAATTTTTTGAGTTTCCAGTTCAGCCCAGCACGAGTAATAATCAAACTCAGCTGGATTCTACTCTGTTAAATCATGAAGAGGGTGAGCTCTATGCAATTAATCATGAGGGCACTACAAAAAATTAGGGTGATTGCATTGCAGACAACATGAGATTTAAAAGAAGAGTAGTTGGAGAAGCATAGGCTTCCCCTCAAGCAGCAGCAGTGAATACTCCATCGCACCCTTTTCAAAGTGCTCCAATTTCTAGACAACCATTTGCACCTCCAGCTCCGCAATCTACAGCTCCAGCTGGGATCAGCCCAAAGGAAAGCACGAAGGGAATCAGCCCCCAAGTTAATATAGTTGACCAAATGAAGAAATTTCACGTGCACATTTCTCTATGGGATTCATTGTCTCTCCCAGGACAAAGGGATGTATTGAAGAAAGAATTGTATGAGCTAGATCGACAGGCCATCCCAGCAGACACTAATAATGTCCTAATGACGAATGGGTAGCCTACTGCTTCAAATCAGGTAAAGAAAGAAGAAAGGACTCCCCCCTTTTATGTATCTTTGATCATAGGGGATTTCTTAGTACACAATTGCATAATCGATAGCGGGGCCAGCACTTCAGTGATGCCCAAGTGCATTGCGGATAAGATGGGATTAAATTATGAAGCAATGAACAAAGGAGTCTTGCAACTAGATGGGATGCCTACAAAGACAGTCAGAATCCTGAAAGGGTTGAGTTTAACATTGCATTCCTGCCCAACATTCTCAATTCTCCATGATATAGTGGTAGCAGACCTTCCTCCATATTTCACAATCTATTTGTCAAGGGACTTTACGTCCAAGATAGGTGGCTATCTAGCAGCAAACAGGTCATATCTGGTTTTCAAAACCAAGTATGGGACCAAATTGAAAATTGAATTCGAGCCACTCTATAAGGACCATCTAGAGCCCTATTCACCCAAGGTAGTGAACATCAGCTACACTATCATCGATCCAAAAGAGTCTCAAACGGACAAATCTTCATCTTTTGCTCTTGAAGGAGTCATAGATCTACTCTTGGATGAGTGGGGAAGCGATAAATTTGAGCACGATCCTTATAAGTTTATTGAAGAGGCAGACCTTGGCATCTATTGCTTGCATGAAGAAGGTGCTGTCATGCCCAATATAATGAAGGAGAACTAATGTTGTAATGTTGTATAATATGAGTCTTTGATTCATGGACTTGAGTGGGCAAGAAAGAGAGGGATCAGGAAGTTGCAAATCCTGGGGGACAGTGAACTAATTGTGAACCAAATAAGAGGCCTGAACTTGACCAAGAACTCCTTGCTGAAGTCTTACAAGCATAGAGTCTGGGACTTGATGGAGGATTTCCTTGCTCTTAACATTACCTTGATTCCCAGGGAACAAAATAAGCAGGCTGATAGGCTGGCAACTATTGGTGCCCAATTTGATGTTTCAAAAGAGATAAGCAGGGATTGTGGTTTATGCCATTTAAAAGTGGTGGTTCGGCCTTCAATTCTAGACAATGTTACGAATTGACAGGTCTTCAAAAGGGACCAGCAGATAGCTCTCTTCCTACAGGAAGAAGCTAAGTTCACAGTCCATAATCAAGCAAAATTGTAGTAGCAATAAAAAAATTAGATTGTTCAATTGAAGAACAATAAAATCCCTAAGGGTCCGGTCACACTTGAAAGTATTTTCAATAGAGATGACCAACTAAGAAATGACAAAGCATGCATCACTACCAGAGAGGAGAATTATGAAAAAGTTGAAATCTTCAAGGACAAGTTGCTAGCACTTGGTAAGGTCTGCACGTTTCAAGAAAGGCAAGCTTTCATTCTGCTGTGTCAAGAGTTCACTGATGTTTTCGCCTAGAATTATAGTGACTTCAAAGGCTTTGATCCAAGACTCGCCCAGCACACCATTGAACTAGAGGAAGGTGCAAAACTAGTCACACAAAAATAGAGGCCTATTAATCTGATGATCGAACTCCTTATGTAGAAAGAATTGGTCAAGTTGATTGAGTCTGGCATTATATTTTTGATCAAACATTCCTCATGGTTGGCTAATTTGGTTCCAGTTAGAAATAAAAATGGGGAGATCAAGCTGTGCGTCGACTTTAGAGACCTTAATAAAGTCTCTTTAAAGGATCATTATCCCCTCCCAAACATGGAGCAAATTCTCCAAAAGGTAATCAGTTTCGAATGTTTCTCCCTCCTTGATGGTTATTCGGGATATAATCAAATTCTGGTGTAAGGCTATGACCAATACAAAACAGCCTTCACCACTAAATGGAGAATGTTCGCCTACTAGAAGATGCCTTTCAGGCTATCCAATGCTGGTGCTACCTTCTAGCAAGCCATGGACATGGCTTTCAATGGTTTGATAATTAAGAATGTGCTGGTGTACCTCGATGATATAACGGTTTTCTCTAAGGAGGCGGGCCAGCACATGGAACACCTGAGGTAGATTTTTGAGAGGTGCAGGGAATTTGGCATCTCTCTAAATCCAAAGAAATGTGTATTTGTTGTTCATGAGGGTAAACTTCTCAGCCACATTGTGTCCAAGGAAGGTTTATCTATTGACCCTGAGAGAGTCTGCTCCATTCTGGAGATGTCCCTACCAAAGCACAAGAAAGGCCTGCAGAGTTTCTTTCGTCAGATAAATTTCATTTAGAGGTTCATTCCAAATTTTGCTGAGATAGTTAAAACCCTAGCCTCTATGCTGAGGAAAGGTGAAGAATTCAAATGGACAATGCCAAGAAAAGATATCTTTGAAGCCATCAAACAGGCTTTGACCTAGGCTCTCACTCTAATCAGCCCCAACTTCAATAAAGACCTCAATCTCTATACCTTCAGCAATGGAGAAGTGATATCTGTTATGCTTACTCAAGCAAACAGTGATGACCTCGAGCAACCACTCACCTTCTTCAACCAAGGGTTAGAGGACTTCAAAATTAGGTACACCTACGTAGAGAAGCAAGTCCTAGCAGTAGTGCACAGTCTGAAGAAATTCAGATATATGTTGTCGAACAGCAGGATCCATCTCATGGTTTCACATCCTTGCATCAAATATTTCTTGACTAATCAAGACTTAAATGACAAAAGAGTAGGATGGATCACCAAGGTGATGGAGTACAACATAGACATCAAAATCGCCAAGTTGGTGAGAGGAAGGGGCCTGTGTGAATAACTAGCAGCAAATTTGAGGCAAAAAAGTGAAGATAGCTTGTTGATCCATGACGCAACCACTGTAGAAGAACCAGCTATCATAAGAGATTAGACATTGGACATGAGGCACTTCTTTCTTATAGGCGAATGTCCACAGGGTCTTAGTAGGGCTAGAAGAAGGTATTTTAAACTTCGGTCCCTTCCTTATGTTTTGATTGATGGAGTATTATTTAGGAAGGATCTCTCTGGGGTTCTCCTAAGATGCATTGACCCCAGTTAGGTTGACAAGGTATTGGCTGAGTTTCATGATGGGCCAGCAGGCGGCCATTTCACCCCTAAGACCACAGTGGCTAAAATAATGAGAGCTAGTTATTTCTAGCCCACTCTCTTCAAGGATACCTATGCCTGGGTAAGGAAGTGCCAAAAGTGTGCACTTTTTGATGGAAAACAATGATTGGCTACCATGCCCTTACAGCCCATTCAAGTTGAACAAACCATTCATGCAGTGGGGCCTGGATTTCATAGGGATGATAAATCCTCCCTCCAGTGCCAGACACAAATAGGTCCCGACTACTACAGATTATTTCACCAGGTGGGTGGAAGCCATTGCTTTGAAGGAAGCAAATGAAAGTGGAGTCCTGGATTTCTATGAGGACTTAGTGACACATTTTGGGGTCCTAGCTACTATAATTTCAGACAATGCCTTAGTTTTTTTGGGAACTAAAACTAGTGAATGGGTGCTGAGGTATGGTATATACCTTAGCACTTCATCAAATTACTACCCACAGGGAAATGGGCTGGCTAAGTCCACTAACAAAAATCTGATTAGAATTATAAAGAGGACCATGGAGGAAAATCAGAGAACTTGGCATGCCAAGTTGAAAATAGCTCTATGGGCCGATCAAATCACTCTGAAGAGATCAATCAGAAATTCTCCATATACGCTTATGTATGGAAGGGAAGCAAGGCTTTCCATCTCACTCAAATTACCAACACTAGACCTCACTCATCATCTGGAATTAGAAGAAGGAACTAGCATGGAGGTCAGATTGTACGAACTAATGGAGCTCCAAGACATAAGGGACCGTGTCATGGCTGCCATGTCTAGTCGCCAATAGCAAATAAAAAGACACTTCAACAAGAAATCTTTGTCAAGGGATTTATCTAAAGGAGACATTGTTTTGAAATGGGACGAAGACAGAGCTAAGCTTAGAAAACATGCAAAATTTGATGCCCTCTAGAGCGGTCCTTACATGATTACTCAGTGCAAGCAGCATAATGCATTCCAGCTCTCCAGTTTGGATGATGAAGAACTATGTATCCTAGTTAACGGGATACATCTGAAGCATTGCTATTGATTTTTTTTGGTTTGATTGTACATAGTTTTCCTTGTTTTTTCCTGTTTTCCCTAAGTACAATTTGCACAATTAGTTGTTTTTAGTCTTGTGTGTTTCCCTTTACATATGGGGGTAATTCTGTATTTTGATCTTGGGATCTTTTAGGCTGTTATTAATTCTTTCAAGCTACATTTGACTCTGTGCCCAATGGATATTCAAAGGCAACTGGGTTCTAAGCATAGCAGGCACGCTTCCCCTGTGAGTCACCAATTTGTTGACCAATTTTGCCCATAGGCAAAATCTCAGTCACCTTCTACACCTACTTTTGCAAGGCCAGTCAATTTCAGGTTGCAATCCATCTTTGGGTTCATGCTCAGTTCAAGGGAAAAGTTCAACGGCCTTGGTTCAAAGGGAAATGTTCAAGTGTTTCGGTTCAATACATCTAAGTCCCGTAAAAAATTCAAAGTTTTAAGCAATGGGCAAAAAAATTACCGCCCAAAACATTGACAGGAAAAAAGAGACTTCCAACACGGAAGCAGTGGGTGGCAAAATTACCGCGCACAGTAGCAGGCGGGGAAAAGGAGGCCGTCAACATCGGCTGATGTCAACAAAATTGCTGCACACGGTAGCTAATTCGGTCAATGTCAACAAAACTGCCATGCTCTACAGTAAATCGGTCAACGTCGGCAAAAGTCCTGCATGCAATCCATGACATTGGGCAATAAAATTACCGCTCACAACATCAGGCAGTAAAAAAGGCCCGCAAAACATAAAAAAAGGCCCGCACAGCGGGCAAAGGAGCAGGCCGCATGCAAAATGAGGTAGCAAGCATGGTCCCAGTAGATTTATGACATTAGCTACAGCATTTTCCCTCTTCCCAATGAAGACTCAAGTAGCCACTTGCAAGCAAAAGGCCAATGAGACTCCTCTTGGCTCTTCCCATATAAATACGCAGACTTGGTCATTTTCAAAGAATCTTTTCCAATTTTGTAAAGAGCACAGCTCTGCAAATTCTCCACCTGAATCAATAAAATAAAGTTTTTGCCTCCATTTTGGATAGATTTTTTGTGTATGCCATGATTATTATTTGTGTTTAGTCATTATCTTCGATGATTTCATAGGTAATGCCAACAGACCAGCCATCTACAAGGCACCGGTTCTACAGCTGAAAGGAGAAGAGCAATATTTAAGAAGGATAGAATAGAGGAAGTTGCTTACAAGTGTGCATTCCATAGCACCTTGGTAAACCTCTATTATGTATTTTCCATTATAGCCTCCCTGTTAGTCTTAGCAACCTGATTCTTCTACCAGATGTGTAGAGTATATTTGCACTTTTCTTGATTCTGAGAGTGGATGTGGAAGGTCAACCTTTATTTTGGTGTATCACCTCTTTAGAGTAGGCTGTTTGTTTTCTTGTATTTTTCTTCTCCCTTTTCATCCCCCCCATTATATATATATTTATATATATATATATATATATATATATATATATATATATATATTGCACTACCTGAAACAAACAAGATACATCAGAGGGAACTAGCCCATACCTAGAGACTATCATCTCCTGCTTCGCTATCCCACAGGTGAGAGAGGAGTTTCCATGTTGCAGGGAGAAGGTAGGAACCTATTTTCCTGCCATCGAGTGCAATCTCCAGTCATCAATAGGTAACAAGAGACATCACTAAGAGAGTCAATCTATTAATATTACCCTCCCTCATAGCCCTTTCAATATCCACCCATGAGTTATAAACTCTAATCTACAATCACCCAGCCAATATCTACACCATCATACATAGGGTATGTGATCATTAGTATATCTTATGGCCTCTTATCGATAGTCATAAAATACATAATACATCCTTGAGAGTAACTTTCATGTCACTAATCACAAAATTAAATGTGTTGGTCTCTAAGTGCCATCTCTTGACCAGGGTCATAATTAGTGCCCTATCAATCCACACCATAGGCATCATCCTGATATAATAGAGTGATACCATTTTAATCACTTCATACTCATCTATTGTTAATAGATGCATCTCATGAAGTAACACTAGATGTCATAATTGGGAAGCCAACACACCTAATTCCTCCTACACAAACACACATCTTATCAAACCACAATCATCTAATCACAACTATTTAAACATCTTACCCACTCATTTAACCTAACTCCCTAATATAACTACCACCCAATTTCTAACCACTCCATCCCATTTACAAAATTATCCATTTTAAACCATTTTTCCAATCACACTAATTACTCTACATAAGCATCTAAATAAATATGTATCCCTATCATCATTCGTCTAACCCCTGAGTCACACTCACTCCTAACACTTCCTTCCTTATGACCTATCCTATATTATTACCCTTCCTAATAACTTATAAACCTAATAATATAATTCCCTAGTTACCTTAACCCCCATCCCCATTCTTTCCCCAACTCGTCCACTAAACATCATTCTTAATTTCCATAAAATAGTTACTTTAGAACTAGCCCTAAGTCTTAGTTTTGGTAATATCACCATTCCTAACCTATGTTTTTGCAAAACCATAGGTCTGACCATAAAGTTTTGTAAAACCACAATTTACCTCCTATGATATTGTAATAAAATAAATCACTTCTTTTAGTATTACAAAACTATAGGTTGCCCCTCATAGTTTTTCAAAATGATAGATTACAGTTGCATTATTACAGCTTGTGGTGACAATACCGTGACTAAGGGCACAGCCCCTATTGGTAGTATTTTCATGGCCACACATACATGTAATAAATACAAAATTAAATGAAAAAATGACTAAATTCAAGGGCTATGCATGGATTACTCACCATTGTTCCCATATCATCTGATCTTTGGTGATCTCAGACCCTCTCTCTATGATGCAATGAGCAAGTAATGTGATCCATGGCTAGGTCTTTAGAGCACAAAATTCATAAAAAATGCAAGATAAAATGAGCCTTTTATCGATACCTTTTCCTATTTTAACCACTAATTCATCCCCTTTTTTACCCCTTGCATCTTTTTTGACCCTTACTAATCAAATTATCTAACCTGATCTACTAATTTTGATCTTTAAATCCATTCTCATGTCTTATTATCACATTTAATCATCATTTCTAAGTCTTCCTAGATCACTATTCCAAGGCATAGTATTATATTCCCCATTATAAATCCAATATCCCAATCAGAACTACATTAGTCTAAGGTCTCGTAAGACTATGTGGGTAGCACTTAGCCACTTTATTTTGCATAGGGATAGCTCGGCCATTATTAACATCTAATCCCATCCCATCCCTTGTGGGTCACTCAACATTATTAAATCATATTAAACTACAAATCTAATATAAGGTGGATTATTATAAATAATCAATTATCAAATATGCATTATAAGCTTTTAGTTTTCCCTGGTATGTGTCTTTACTAAGGGAGTTATCATCATCTTGTATCATATCCTATCTTTTTCCCTATATAATGTCAACATCTTAGGAATTTTAGTCTTATCATCTTAATCAACATGCCTCCCTTCTAGACATTACTCATTATCTAGAATTCATCTTCTGAGGCTAAGTCACTTTATCCTATAGAACTTATGATTGGGGCATCTCAATCATATCTCCCTCAATACTTAGGGCATCCTAACCCCTTATCATCATCTTGGTCCTATCCCACCCCAAGGATTTTATTTTGAGTGACCATCTTGCTCATTCCTCCCCACATGTTCCCTCAATTGTGAATTATGTCTACTAACAACATTCTCATCCATGAAATGCTTTTTCTTTAAAAATCCATTACTCCTTCCATTTTTCTTCACTTGCAATACCCTTTCAAATAAGAGGAAAATATATGCACCTAAATCCACTTGTCTTAATAATATTATTAGACCTATTAATTTATCTAATAACCATAGCCTTAGTTAATTAATTAAAATAATATTTCTTATATAATATTCCTTACACCTCATAAACCTTTATATACCCTTATAACCAATTAATTTCCCCTTTAACCTACTAACTAGCCTACCTAACCACTAATCCTATTACATTAACTATCCACTAGCCCACTTATAAATTTAATTTTTTTATTTATTTAACTATCCCCTAGCTAATCTACCACCCTAGCTTCTCCTAAATCCATATGAATCATAGACCTCATTTAATCCCCATCTAATCCCCCATTATCTCCTAGACTAACCAAGAAACCCCTAGAACTAGAGAAGCTCCTCTAAGATTCTAGAAGTCTCTAAACTAGAGACTTCTAAATCATTTAAAATTCCCTAAAAACCCTTTCACCATCTTATAAAATGCATGCTTGGGACATAGCAAAACCAACTTGAAAATACATAATCTCTCATCATACTCACATACTAAGCCATCCAAAATCATCATCACACTATTGTCAATCCATTCAACTATCTAAGGAAGCCATTGGAGTCATTTTGAAGCTATAAGCAAGCAATCCACATTCAATCAATTTGGCATTAGAATCAATTTTAATATATTGGAGAGAAGACATAAGGGACAAGGTGATGGTAATATTTCATTCTTAATTTATTGATTATTCCTTTATTCCCTCATTTTGATGTTATTGTGTTGTTGGGTTTAACTTACTAAATATAGTAGTTTTGATCAATAACTCAAAAATACAATCATACATCCTTATAAATAATGATACCATGAAGAGATATACATAGGAGGGGAGTAAAATTCTAATGGTGATATTAACTTGAAACCATAGACTATAAAGAATGGTGTTTCCCTAGTGGTAGTATAGATGCTAGTACAATAGGCCCAAAGTGCAAGATATAAATAAAGATGTCAATTTGTGCAGGTTTTATGGATGGTTTTTTGAAGAATTTTATTGATAATTTTATTAGCTGCCTCAACTTGGCCATTTCATTATGGATGACAAGGTCTGTAAATTTTTTGAGATATTCAGAAGTTAGCATATAACTACTTCATGTCCTTATTCTTGAAATTATCACCATTATCAAAAATGATAGTATGGGGAACTCCAAAATGAAAAATGATTTGGTTAAGGATAAAATTAGAAATATTAGTGCTCCATACATTGATGAGAGGCATAGATTCTACCCATTTGGTAAAATATCTAGTAGTCATGAGATAAAAACATGCCCATATTATGACCTAGGTAGTTTGTCGATGAGATCTAATCTCCACATGGAAAATGGCCAAAGAGATTTCACAATTTGGAACTCAACTAGTGTGAATGGATTAGATCATCATGGAAATGGCAAGGACTACACTTTTTATCAAAATAGATAGCATCATTTTTGAGAGTAGGCCAAAATCAACCCATACATAAGTGTTTGTGTGTTGTATCATGTCTGCTATAGTGACCACTGTAAATGCCTTCATGTACTTGTTCAAGGATAGGAGGTGTATTTTATTTAATTACATATAAAATAAAGGTACCTTTTACATTATAATAATAAATTAGGTTAGATTTAAAGATATATTTAAAATCTTGTTAGCCAATTCTACCCTTTTTTCAAGAATCCATGTCTAGAAGATAAGTTTGATGTTCAAGGAATTAGATAATGTCTTTATAAAATGGTATATATCGAATGGTGATAGCCTCAACATGACATATAAGTGAATCTTACATTTGGATAAAATATGGGGACTTTATTATTTGAATAAGAAATGAAGAATCACTAAGAACTTGATGCAAATGAAATAAGGATGTTAAAGAAGAAATGGAACAATAATAGAGTTTTGATCTCTTGGAATGGGTTCAATGGTAAAAGAGGAAAAATATTTGGTGAGGGTAGTGGCCATTTGATGATAAGTGATAATATTTTTAATTTTACATCAGTAATCATTATTAACTTGATGGCAGATGAATTGGGAGTCACCCAAAGCATGAAAATATGGAATATCTAGGTTAAGGGTTTCTCGCATGCCTAAGATTAATGTTTCATGTTATTAGTGACATAAAAGGTGAGACATAATGCCAAAGGGATTATTTTACCATGAGGACTAGTTAAAATACAACTTGCCCCAACTCCTTGGAGACATTTGGTGCCATCAAAGTGTAGGGTCTAGGTGTCTTCATACAAATTGATGTTGATTTTGGGAATTTCTTAGATAACTACTTTAGATTTAGTAGTATCATGAATAACATAGGTATCTTCTTGATTACTTATTTAAAAACTATTATTAAAGTTATGAAAGAAATATTTAAGAGAGATAGCCTGATTGAGACCTTTAATATAGATAATGTTATCATCGAGGACACTATATTAAAGATGATTTGTAAATGTTGCCCAAAATTAGCCTATATATGAAACTTTTACCTGGATGGATTAGGCCACTCTCTTTAAACCTCATTTCTTATATTTCCATGAATATTCATTCACCATGAATGAGCATCCACAAGTTATATGGAGAAGATCATCACATTGAAAAAGAGCAATTATTTGGCTTTAATAAATTTATGGTTGAAATAACTTGTTTGAAGAAGGATGACTAGCACAAGCCTAGAGGAACATAACTATCTTAGCACGTCATGTAGGAATTAATAGGTTAAATTGTTTATGAATTTAATAAGTGTACTTTGGAAATCAACCAAAGTTTAAGGATTACATAAAAATGAGATATTTTTTCCATGAATATCCCGTACAAGTTTGGTGTCTTGATATGTTTCCTATTTCAAGATATAAGCCTTCAAAAATGATCTCTTTGTGTGTTATGTGCCAAGGGGTGTCAAATTTAGGCCATAGGAAATAGATGTTTGGATTCAAAAATATTCAACAAGTTTCATGTTGAACACATGGCTACCAAGTTTTATGATATTAAAAGCCAGGATTAAGGATCAATGGTATGCAGGTGATCTCATGAAGTCAGTAAGTCAAAGATCCTAAATCAAGATCAATGGTATGTATTCTCACATACATATCCTAATTGACAAGCCACATTAAATATGGGGGTCAATAGGTCAAAATAAATATATGATGCATGTTCAATCATGCATCAAAGATCTAATGGTGATCACAACGTAAAATTTTTAGAGGATCGTAAGGATGAATGCAATGGTTCCATGTGTCACAATCATGGTGGTTTATCATATTCATGGTGTGCATTTTATCAAGTAGATCAAATATCAATGTCATGCATTCAACTGTGTAGATGAGGATTGACGGTGTAGATGAAGTCAAGAAGTCAATGAGCCCAGATTTCATGAAAAGATATCATATGGCATAATCACATTAACTAGATAGAGACTGATAGTAGGGTCCATAGAAAGTACTCAAGTCTACAAAGTATCCCAATATCAAATGTAGATAAAGATCAATGGATAACATTGAAACTCAAGTCCAGGAGACTCCTGAAGAGATTGATGGAGTGAATTTGATCAAGATTCTATGGGGTAAGAGATGAGAAACATTTTTGAAGCTATGATGGTCATATATTTTTTAATTAAAATAAGTAGTAACATGGTAAGTAAATGCCACATAAGTAGACATTTTATATAAAAATATTTCACCACCCAATCATGCAAATGTATAAATGTGAGATCAAAATATGATCTGGGTTAACAGATCAAACCCTACAAATTTGTATGTCATCATTAAAGCTTAGTTTTATGCAAAGTTTCACTCAATCAAGTTATGAATTCTATCTTGGATTTTGAATTTATGTCTTGATCATGATCAATATACTTAGTAAACTATATGAAAACCAATAATGGATTGGTTTTAATCTATAGTGGACCTATGTTCAGGGTTTGGAGTAGGGGTAGAGTTGTGATTATGAAAGGTGTGTCAAAAGGAACACCAAATGAATGAGTGCAAGTGATTGTATAATAATGTAAATAACATATGAAAATGAAGCATGGTGCTATTATATTATTAAGAAGATGGATATTTTGTAAGTTGAGAAAGGTAGGTGGAGCATTCAACTAAGTTTCAAAGTCCTTGAAGACTTTTCCTTCTTAGTAGATCATGACATCCATATCCTCAATAATTTATTGTCTTCTATTTTTTTAAGCTAATGAGAAGGCTTCAAGGATATTTGGTCTTATGAAAGTTAATTTTTTGAGGGAGGATTAGTCTTAATTGATCTATATGTGGTTAAAAATTCATGGAGGGTGGTTGCATCTTATTTATTGATTGTTGATTATGTGCTTCTTCTCTCTCTCTTCTCCCTATTGGAGGTACAATCACTAGGGGTGAATCAATGATACAAGATATTTCAAACTTCAATTTAAATCCTTTCAAACTCTTAATAAATGACCACAATAATTCATAAAGCATACAATATATTCATAATAATGAATAATAAATATGGTGCAAGATCAAAAACACAACACATGAGTTCTATTGGAAACCCTCATGGGGAATAAAACCCACTCTCAAGACTAAAAACATATGGACTACTTCTCTTATAAGATGATCATAAACATGAAACCTTTTAGTGAAGCACCCACTTCACAAGGAGCACCCACCCCTAAGAATGAACAAGCACCCACTTGTTCTAGATGTTGAGCACCGACATAACATCTATGAAATAAACTCTATAACTTTGATTGCTTTTCAATCTAGTTGGAGAAATAATGTATAACACCTCTCTTTAAACTCTTCACACACAATCAAAATATCTCATTAAAATAATGAATTCAAACACCCCTTTTAGATCACTCTATACTTCTTTGCTCATCCTCAATCTGCTATGTTCTTTAGTCCATCCACTGGGCACACTCCCTTTGATCTCTTTCCTTCACCTCTACTTTCTACTCTTTCAATGCATCCTCTTCAAGTCTAAAAACCATTACCTTATCTTTCACTCTTTATAGATTCTTCATGAATATCAACTTATATTTCAGCCATAATACTTTACTTAACCCTTAAGACTTATATCATGCTAACACATATCTCAATACCATCCTCACAAATCAGCCATAACATCCATGGGTCACACTTAAGTAACTACGCCTCTTATAGGTCTCATGGAGACCTATTACCCCTTTATCACTTCATCAAGAAAATCAATAACATAAGATCACTTTCAAATACATGCATCCACTTCATATAACCTCTATGATACCTTCATTTGACAAAACACTCTTTTGTCAATACATAATTTACTCAAACATTATTTTGTACATAAAAACACTATGAATGAACAAATAGTCAACTTTAAACTACAATAAATGCATCTGTATGGATATTTAAATGTCTAAACCAATTTTTGTGGATAACCATTCAAGTCCTCTACCACTTTTCCTTTTACACCACTATCAAATTCTACCATATGATCAAGATATAGATCAAAAACCCATCATTGGTTTTCCTTCACAAATTTGAATATTCAAATTCCAATGGTCACTATGTAAAGAAAAAAGCTTCAAACATGTGTATTCATCTCATGTTCACTAAAATCTTTATCTAATATGTTCCATCAATCTCCTTATGAGATTCTTGTCTTTAACACTTTAATCATTGACCATTGATGTTTAACACAGGCATATAAGATTAAGACACTTGGTACCCTCACATGCCTTTTGAGCACCTTGCTCCATTCAATTAACATGATTTCACCACTTGGTAGTCTCTCATGCTCTTTTTGTACCCTGTTCCATTTAGTTAACATTATTGTTCCTCTTGGTAGTCCTATGTTCTCTCAAAGAACATCATTATTAGTCTCTATGCACTTATGTCACTTGGTAGTTCCATGTGTAATCTATGTATTGACTATTTGACTCAAACCACACCATCAATCTCCATATGCACAAACACTCACATCTCATTAATATTCAAATAAATCATCTTAATTGAGACACATGTTACTAGTGTATGCAATCTCAAGAACATTTGACATAATAAATTCACGTACGTCATTGATATTTATCTATATGATCACTCACTCATTGTTATATCTTCATATGGCAAATTTGGCTAAGTAAAGAAACTTGGTGAATTCTATTTGAGACAACAACTTTTCACTGTTATAAATTTTGCTAAACTCAATGTACAAACATGAAACATGGACCATATTATCTCCTCATATAGGGCAATCCATCCATATATCAAAATACTCTTGAACCCTTCACACATATGAAATATGATGCCATCAATTTTCTCACTCAACCTGATTTACCAAGATGACTAGAAAAACCTAGTCATATATATGACTTCTCTAATGAATTCCTTTCACTTCCATAAGTGCCCCAAGCACTCATAAAACCCCATAGGGTCTCTTAGCTCATATGCATCCAAACCTACCTTGCACAACTTCATGCTTAACTTCATCATCATTATGACATCACTACTTTGGCATTACCTTTGACATCAATGTACACATGAAATCATCCTTTGATATCAATGACAACATACTTAACAATCATCTCCCCCTTTGTCATTGATGGCAACCTCTTCTTATCTTTTCTCCCCCTTTTCTATTAATGACAGAGTGGACTAAATAGACACCAAGTTCCCCTAAACATCATGTATGTATTCAAATAAACTTTTAAATTCTCAAGATACATATTTACATGCATATGAAACAATTACTCCCCCTTTGTCATGCACCAAACTAAATCTGGACTTCTTTGATCCTTGGATCTAAAAAACTACTCATAGAGCTTATAAATCTCCCCCTAACATTATGCTCCTTCTCATGTCATCTATTATGAAACCATACTATACAATTTTTTTGAAATTGAAACATCTCACACATGTTCCCCCTTACTCTATGCATACCTTGCATATTATCAAATTGGAGATAACATACCTTTGTACTGATTTGACATTTTGTTCATTACCTAGAGCACACACACTTGCTTCCATACATGAAAGATGTCTCCTAAGAAACATAAGTAGATACACCCATTTTTCATAAAGGGACTAAAGATTCCAAAACTTAGGAGACTCCCATATCTCCATGCTCTTACTTGACTTGTAGATCTTCATCATCTTTAAATTGACTTTGAATGAGTTCTCAACCTTATTTTTTTCTTTTATCTTGGGATCCTTCTTGATTTCCTTGTCCATTTGGGTAGATAAGTCTTGTTCCTTGATACTTGAACTTGTTCCCTACTCTGTCATGGAAAATAATCCACTTTGATCCTATTTTTCATTTACCTTCTTAGGCCACAATTCACTATGGCTCCTTCTCTGCAAGAAAGGATTGACAATTTATGAAGTAGAATACTAATTATTCTTGAAAAACCTTGTTATGTGTAATCTCTCATGACATTTGAAAAAAATGAGGTTTCTCAAATTTTACATACCTTGTGATTGAGATATAAGATGATTCTTTGAAGTTTCATGAAATATTTCATGTACCTGATCATTTGGTCTCCTGATGAAGATATTACAAAACTTTTCAATATGATTAAATCCTTAACACTTGTATCAAAAGATGTCATTCTTTCCTTGTGAACCTGTTGACTACCTTGATTTATGATGTTCTTCATGATTTCCATTATCTTTCTCATAATTCCATGAAAATCCATTCCTTGAGGATCTTTTATAATATTTTGATCGATGACCAAACTAATTGCAAGAGTAACAATGACCATTGAAATTTGCATACCTCATAGCATTTGGTTTTCTGACCTAATTTGCCCTAATTATGTCAATACCTTCATTCCTTGACTAATTATTGTTATTCAAAGCCTTTATCTTGTCTTGAGTTACATGATTTTATTATTATTTATATCCAAGACCAAATCTATCACTAGCATGTTTTTGACTACTTAGAATATTGTCAAGATCATTTGAGCTCTTTTCATACTTCATAAATAATTTCACATTACAAGATGTCTTGTTTAATTCAAATTTTAATGACTCAATTTTAGTCACATGTGTTAATCACTCATCTTCTTTGGATTTTAATCTTGTAGGCATAGTTTCTAATTGACTATTGAGATGCTTGATAGTATCTTCATGCTCCCTGGTGTCATCATTCATTCTTCCTTCAAACATATTTAATTCCTCTTCATAATCCTTGATTTTTGACATCATATTCTTTTTCTTTTTCTTCTCAATATTTATATCTTCAATAGCATTCATCAATTCATACTTATTATCTAAATCATCATATTTATCTTTGCTCATAGCTTGATTTAGTTTCATCTGCAAAGACTCTATCTTTGATTGATACATGATACACTCTTCATTCTTAATCTTTACTTCTTCATTAATAGTAAAAACTTGAGTTTCAAGATGTTGTGTGATCTCATCATGCTCCTTAACTTCATTACTCAGCCTTCCTTTAAAAATTCCAATCTAATCCTCATAGGATTTGATCAAGAAATCTTTTTTTTTCTTTATTTGTAATATATTCATTTCTTCCATGGTATCTAGAAATTGATCTTCAAGAGTGAGTTTATCATCTTCTTCCTTTGAGTTATCTCTACCAAAGAAATCTCAGCTTAAATTTACATTCACCTTCATCATCACTAAAATCCATGAACAATGTTTCCTTATCCTCATTATGAAAAGACTCATCACTGCCAAATGTGTTTACTTCTTCTTCTGTAGATGAGTTACTATCTTCTTCATGGTAAAGTCTCTTACTATCTTTGTATGATTCATTCTTTCCATTTTTCTTACTGAAGAACTTTTTTTACTTGTTAGGACCCTCAAATTTCTTGTGTTCATCTTCATGATATTCCTTATAAGCTTCTTTAAGTTCAAACTTGTTTGGACATTTAGCTGCAAAATGACCAACTTTATCACATGAAAAACATTTATAATGAATTTTTTCTTCATACTTACCTAATCCTACATTCAATCTTCTTAAAATCATGGCTTCAAGTTAATCTTCATTAAGATCAAAATCTTAAATACTTAACTTCTTCTTCTTAGATTTCGTCTCCTTGATCACCTTTAAGGTCGCTTCCTTCTTAGGAAGTCTATCCTCATCAACTCTCATGTCATAGGTAGTAAGGATGCCATGTAGTTCATCCATCTTCAACTGAGTGAGATCATGACTTTTTTTTATAGTAAAAACTTTTGAATCAAACTTGAGTGTAAGAGTCCTTAGTACCTTATGTACTATAGTAGCTTCATCAATCACCTCTCCAAGACCTATGATCATGTTTACTACCTCATCAACCCTTAGAAGATAGGATGTCATAGTATCTTCTTCCTTCACTTTGAGACCTTCAAATTTCCTTCACTAGGTCTACAATTTAACCAATTTAACCTTTGAGTCTCCTTCATAGATAATCTATAATTTGTCCCAAATTTCCTTGGTAGACTTTCAATGGATCACTTTGGTGAACTCAACCTCAAATAGACCACAAATGATAGCATGTGTTGCTTTAAAATTATTCTCACTCAACTTCTTGTTAGTAGCACTAGTTGGAGGAATAGTTGTTGTAGTATAACCATCTATGATATATTTTCAAGTATCAAAACTTAGAGATATGATGTATGTCTTCATCCTTGCACTCTATACATCATAATTTGACCCATTAAGAAATGGTGATTGATTTGTAAAGAACCCCTAATTTTTTTGACTTGCCATGTTGTACCTTAGATCACCTTCTAATGGTTAAACTTACAATTAAGGTTCTACTCTGATACCAATTATTGGATGTACAATCATTAAAAGGGGGGTAAATTAGTGATACAAGATATTTCAAACTTCAATTGTAATCCTTTCAAACTCTTAATCAATGACACAAGCATTGATAAATATTACAAGATATTAATAATAATTAATAATAAAGATGATGAAAGATCAAGCACATAACACATGAATTTTATGAAAAACCCTCAAGGGAAATAAAACCCACTCTTAACCCTAAAAACACATAGACTACCTATCCCATAAGATGATCACAAACATGAGACCCTTTAGTGAATCACCCACTTTAAAAGGACCACCCACCCCTAATAATGAATAATCACCCACTTATTCTATATGTTGAACACCCACACAACACCTATGAAATAAACAACTCTATAACTCTGATTGCATTTCAATATGATTAGAGAAACAATGTATAACACCTCTCTTTCAAATCTTCACACACAATAAAACTTACTCTTACAAGCAATGCATCCAAACACCCCTTTTAGATTAATATATACATATTTTCTCATCCTTAATCTACTCTATTCTTTATTCTATCCATTAGGTACACTCCCTCTGATCTCTTTCCTTTCCCTTTATCTTCTGCTCTCTCAATGCATCCTCTTTAAGTGTATAAACCTTTACCTTAGCTTTCACTTTTTATAGAGTCTTCATGAATATCAACTTATAGGTCAGTCATAATACTTGCCTTAACCTGAAGACTTCTATCATGCTAACACGTAGCTCAATACCATCCTTACAGGTTGGCCATAACATCCATGGGTCATACTTAAGCAGCTATGTCTTTCAAATAGGCCTTAGTAGCCCTTATAAGTCTAATGGAGATTTATTACCCTTTTATCACTTTATCAAGAAAATTAAGAATATAAGATCACTTTAAAATACATGGGTCCACTCCATATAACCTCTATGACACCTTCATCCATGAAAACATGCTTTTGTAAATGCATAATTTATTCAAACATTATTTTGTACATAAAAACACTATGAATGAATAAATAGTCAACTTTTGACTATAATAAATACATATGTACAAATAGTCAAACCTCCAAACCAATTTTTTTGGATAGCCATTGGAGTCCTCTACCACTTTTCCTTTTACACCACTATCAAATTATACCATATGCTCAAGATATAGATCAAAAACCCATTATTATTTTTCCTTCACAAATTTGAATATTAAAATTTCAATAATCACTATATAAAGCAGAAAGCTTCAAACACATGTCTTCATCTCATTCTCCCTAAAAGTTGTATCTAATACACTCCATCAATCTCCTTGAAAGTTTCTTATCTTTAAATCTTTAATCTATGGCCATTGATATTTTACATAAGCATCCATGATTAAGACACTTGGCACCCTCGCATGCCTTCTGAGCACCCTTCTCCATTCAGTTAATGCACTTGCACCACTTGGCAGTCCCATGTGCTCTCTGTGTACCTTTTTCCATTTAGTTAATGTTTTTGTGCCACTTGGAAGTTCCATGTGCTATTAGAGCACATTTATATCAGTATCTCTGCACTTATACCATATGTAAATTGTGCATATAATCTATGTATTAATTATTTGACTCAAACCACACCATCAATCTCCATCTACATAAAACACCTGCATGTTGTTGATCTTCTATCAAATCATCATGATTGAGACACATGTCACTAGCACATGCAATCTCAATAACCTTTGACATAATGACTTCATGCACATCATTGATCTCTATCTTCATGATCACTCGCTTGTCATTAGATCTCCATCTAGAAAATTTGGCTAAGTATAGAAACTTAGTCAATTCTATCTAAGAGACCAACTTTACATCATTATAAATTTTGATGCGATCAATGTCTAAACTTGAAATATGGACCATATTATCTCCTCAATTAGTTAAATCCATTCATATATCAAATTTTTCTTAAACCTTTCACATGTGTGAAATATGATGCCATCAATCTGCTCACTCAGCCTAATTTGCCAGGATGACTAGAAGAACCTAGTCATACATATGACTACTCTAATGAATTCCTTTTACTTTCATAAGTTCTATAAGAAATCTCAACACCATATATGGTCTCTTATCTCATATTCATTGAAACCTACCTTGCATAACTTCATGCTCAACCTCATCATCATTATGACATCACCACTTTGTCATTACTTTTAACATCAATGTAGACATGACATCATCCTTTGACATTAATGACAACATACTTGCCAACACTCCCTTCAACTATATCTCCCATTTTCTCCCCCATTGATAGGAAACTCTCATTTGATAAGGATAAATCCTATCAAAAAATTGTATGAAAGACCTCTTAAATCAATAAAGATAATTTTTGCCTATCTCTTGCCTCTGAATTATGTTTAGCAAGCTTGTGCATGATGGCATTGTGAAAGAGTGTCTTCCATGTCCATTATTCTTCTTTATTGTCTATTTTTATGTGTTTTAAAGTTAGTCATAGGTCTAAACTTAAGCTCTTTCATCCATTAATAGATGTTTGGTGTGAATCTTAGAATTCCTCTTTGCTTCATTCATTGCTTGGTGAGCCTAGTTTATGAAACACTTATACAAATTAACTAGTTTGTGAGGTTGTGTAAGCAAAGATTATCTTATGCTACATAAATGTTTATTTCATGATTATGTGAGTCCCAATAAATTTTTTGTATCACCCCATTTATATCTCTTAATTAACCTATAACCCCTCTCTATCCCTTTTCAAAGTAGAAGCCTTAGTTTAGGTGATCTACCAAGAGAAATTCAACCTGATTTGGAGTTTCAACCTCACTATAGGATACCCACAGCCTAAGGTTACCCTCACATTATGGCTGGGAGTGGGAGGGCCTAAATAACTCTCCCACAAGGGTACAATTCCATGCCTCAATAGTTTCTGGCATGCTTAGTGGGCCCACTTTCAAAGAAGATTGGTTAAGTTTGATGTTGATTTAATCAATTTATAGCTATAATAGTTTTCATATTTTAGTATCAGTGACTCTAAGAAACACTCAACATTCTATTGGTAGAACAATAACTATCTTTCATGCCAAATTTGACTACAATATCAACATCTAGAGGTATTCCTTTTGAATTTGTTAATAGAAGCAAATAGGCCACCCTACAAAGGAAATTACCAAGGATAAGGCCAAGGATAAGGGTAGTGTAACTATGTTAGGAAAAATAATTATAATCCAAATGTTGCAATTACCTATAATACTTTGGTCCCTACTCATAATAATATTTTTAAATAAAGTGAGGGTACTGTGCCTTGGAATCAATCATTCAGTTAATCCATTGTCCCAAACACTGAGTTCAATCAAGATCTTAATGATCAATAGCATCAAGGTGTTAGTTATAGATGCAATCAAGCTCTTATGGCTCAGAATATAGAAATACCTATGATGACAAAACCAAAATAGCCTCAACAAGGATAAGGGTCTAATGAAGGACCAAACTAGTTGGGTGCTACAATGGTTAACTATGAGCATGAAGAATGTTATGCACTCAATCAGTAGGCTAGTTTTAGCTAAGCATACATTTCAGTGGTAGCTAATAAAAGGTTCAAAAAAATAAATATGGATGGAAACCAAGAAGTAGTCAAAGAGCCTCCTACTATTACTCCATTACTGTCAAAGATAATTGAACCTACTGCTATTCCAAAGGTTCCAATAGCTCCAAAGAATCAAAATCAAGGGAAAGCCTTTGTTCCCCAAAACTCAAAAAATCAAGCTAAGATTGTGGCTCCCAAAACACAACCAAAAGTTGGTGGTTTACCCATAAATTTTGTTGAACAAATGAATAATTCAAATGTGAGTGTGTCATTTTGGGCCAACATTTGAACTATTTTGGTCCTACAAACCAAAATTGTCTCTTCTCTTTTCAAAATTTGTCCTGGGCATTCAAATTCCTCATTTTTCAAGCTTCTCAAAAATCTACGAAATCTACAAGCTTGAGTCTATGGACTCTGTAGGATTGAATCTATGGACTCAATAAGAAGAGAAATCTATGGACTCTGGAGACTAAAATCTATAGACTCGATAGGCTAGAATCTACAGACTTTATAGGAAAAGAAAATCTATGGACTCTATAGGCCAAGTTCAATGGGCTTCACAGGTTGATTTCTATGGACACTTTCATGTTTAGAGAAAACTACGGACCTAGTTTCTATGGACTCTGCAGGCAGGTTCATTTCTACAGGTTCAAAGGCTTTTGCAGGTGGGTTCAATAAAAATAATTAGTTTCCAACACTTAGTCATCGGCTCAATTCAACGCTTTGGTTCATTAGCTTGGTTCAAAGGAGCGGTTTAACACAAAAGTTAAGAGAGCCTCTTGAAAGACAAGTGCCCTTACAGAGGGCACTTGGTCAACAAAAGCACCCTTTGGAAGGGTCATTTTTAAAGAAGCCTCAAAAGGTAAATTCTTTCAGATTTTTGTTTAAGGTAATCAAAAAAGACTAAGGAATAATTCCTTCAGACTTTTTGTCTGAAGGAATTCCTTCAAACAAAAAGTCTGAAGGAATTCAAGAAAGAAGCTACAGGCAAAAAGCCTAAAGAAATTTCCAAAGAGACAATTCTACAGACTTTTTGTCTGTGGGAAGTTGTTTTCAGACTTTTGTCTATAGGAAAATGCCCACGGAAAAAGCCTGGGGAAAATGCCCACGGAGAAAGCTCGAGGAAAAAGTCTGTGGGAATGTCTGTGAGAGACTCCAAAGAAAAGGCCACCAAAGGACCCCGAAAGGCAGGTGCCCTTGCGGGGGACTCTCGAATACCAAATTAAAAGACACTGCCCAAAGCTAAAGGGTCACCTTCCCTTCAAGAGGATGCAAAAGAGGAAAGCCAAAGAAAGACCAAGGGGTGACATGCCCAAAGACGTAAAATTCTAGAACAGTGAACTAGCCGTTGAAAGTGTATTGACGGGTGCGTGAACGTCAATTTCAAAGCTCATTAAATAGCCATTGATCATTGTATATTTAAATCTATGGTTCCAAATGCATTCAAAGGCTTTAAGGCTAAGACCAGCAAAAAGTGACTAAGGAACAGAATAACCAATAGAATCCAAGACCTGATTCAATTAACTAAAAGAGGAGGAATGATGAAGAAAGATCAGATTGCTAGGTGGACATTGAAAGATGCAAAATTTCAATAGCATGACTTGTTTCCCTATATTGAGAAAAGAAAATGGGTAGATGCCCCTAAATTCCAGCCTGTCTCCTTAAAAAATTTCAATGCAACATGATGTGTTACTATTCCTGAGTCCTTTTTGAAGAGGCTATTTAAGGGACTCTCTTTTATTGTAAATATCTCTCTTTCTAACAATCAAAAATTAAACTCTACCCAAATTGAAATACATTACTGAGACTTTGACCTTAGATTGTTGATCATATTTTGTTATTAGAATAAGAAAGCAAGTGACTTTTCAGACTTTGTGTTGTGATATCTTTGTTGTTGGGGAAACTATTCTTATGTCTTTTTCCTTAATATATTTTATGTTCCTTTAATTCAACAAGCAGGATTAGTGAAATTAGTCAAGAAGGTGTCCTAAAGTCAACTTTGGAGAGACTGTGCCCCCATAATTGCCTTTCAATGTGTTTTCTTTTCATTTCTATGTAAAGGACCTTGGGATGACTTTGTGCCCTCATTGTCCTTCGTATCTCACTCTTGGGCAATTCAGGTAGAGACTTTGTGTTGCATCTCAATTTATTGGTTACTACGTCCTTGGTTACATTTTGTAATTACTACCTGAAGTATTCTTATGGCTTGCTAAATAGTACTTCCAAAAGAAGAGGAGTGCTTTTTGTCATTTTCCTTGAGTTTTTCCTTTGATCCGCATGCATCATCTCTGAAAAAAGAGAGATGGATGGTTTGTCCTACCCTTGAGTATTATTTTCTATATATATATATATATATATATATATATATATAGCATATCTATAGGGAACCTCCCCTTGATCAGAGGAGAGATTAATCCTTTTTTGATGCAGTAAACCTGCACATTTGGATGACTAATCTTCTTACTTTGGCTGATCAGACCTATTTTGTTTATCAGTATGCTGATCAACAAAATATTCAACCAACAATTTTTGGTGACTCCACTGGGGATATACATAATTTTGTGCAATTTGAAACCTCAAGTTTTAGATTGAAACATCACCTGTGTCTTACCCATTATCATTATAACCCTTATCCATTATAGACTCTAGCGACTCCATTTCATGTCTTGCCCATTATCCATTTATAGCCTTACCATCTTCCTCCACCTCTATTATTTTATCTGGTCTACAAAAACTAGAGTTGTTAGGAAAGAGTGCATAGTTTAAAGCCTCAAGCTTTAAATTGAAGCAAGGTCAATTCTTTTCTATTTTTGTTTCACAATCTGGTAGATTCAAGGTATACACGAAGCCAAAGAGTTAAAGGTATTTTTGACCTTGTATTCGAGTTGGTACAGCAAAGTGATTTTGATCTGTTTCTTTCACCATCATGTCTCCAATGAACCAAGAGATTTCCTCCTACTAAAGTCAGATCTCCATTGCCAGACGAAGTATCTACCTCTATTGTTGATAAAGTTTTGCCAATAATTACCCCTCTAAGATTTTTTATCCCTCCGTTTCATAATCCTATAATGGTAGTTCAAGGCCCCTGGGGTAATGTTTTTGGTCTTCTCAATCTTACTCTACCTCTACATGAGCTTCCACACAGTTCAAGGAAGAATTTCCCCAAATTATATGGTGATGAAAAAGTTCATCCTGATGAACACATTGCAGCCTTCAGCATAGCCTGTGGAGTAATTAGAGTAGAATTTGAAGATGTAGCAGTCAAGCTATTTGTAGAAACATTACAAGGTGCTACTGCAAATTAGTTTTATCATCTACAGGCTTGGTTAGTGACTGATTAGAATACTCTCAAAGATAAGTTTGAAGCTAGATTCAAAATTGTAGAAGATGCACATGTACTTTTGGCTCAACTTACACAGATGAAGAAAGAGCCTCATGAGCCTATGAGAGACTTCATAGCTAAATTTGACAAACTGAGGAACAAAATTCCTATAATTGCTCAACCTACAGTTGAGAATCTAAAATGCTTTTTCATTAATTCTCAATTACCTAAAGTAAGTTTTTTGTTGAGATGTGTTGGTTAAATAGATCTTGTTGTAGCTCAACATTTGGCCACTGAGGTAGAAGATGATCTCATCTTAGCAGGGAAGATAAGAAGAGATCTAAATAGAAATAGATCTTCATCATCTTCTGAATATTCATCTACAAGCACCACAAATCCAATAGTTTAGAAATTGGCAAATGAGTTGCTTACTCTCAAAAAGCAAATGGCGTAAAGAATGTCTTCTACTCCTTCATACAAAGATATGCCAAGAAGGACATTTCTAAATCAGTCATATCAGGGCAATGTTGCCAGGAATCAAGGGAAACAAAATTGTCTTCCTCCCCCACAAGGGAAACTTGCCCTATAAGCTCCTCTAACCAATTCCGCAATGGGATATCTTGAAGCAAAATCAGAGTTCGCTTTTCAGCCTAAATTGAATCAAGAAAATGATGTTGATCTCCTTGAATAAAATCAAAAAGAATCAGCTGGCGACTCCCACATTGGCTTCTTGAACTACCAGGATGAACTTGAAAGCAAAGGAGAAGCTTTTGATGGATCATATGCAGTGTTTACCAGGTCCAAGAACCAATCAGTCCAGCAAGCTAATAAAGGAAAGATAGAGGAGCAACCTCAACCAGTAATTATGATTGCTGAGCGTGAAACCACTCTGCCTTTTCAATAAAAGGATCTGATGATCACCCAAAATGTAAGTACATCAATTTCACCTTCACCTTCTATTTCAATTTTGCAAATCAACCCTCCTAAAACTCAAAAAGTTGAAATACCCTCCTCTATACCTAGCTCAATTCAGCCATTTGACATAATTGATCATGTCAAAAAGACCAAAATACAAATGTTTGAATTCAAATATTTACAGTCCAATCTTGATCAATTGAATAAGTTATTCCAATATGTCAAGAACCAAACCATCCCTATAGGATAAAAAGATAAAAAGGTAACTCCTAATTCTCCAAAGAACACGCCTATTCCAAATGATCTTGTCATTACTCCCCTAGCTACTCTTGGAAAAATAGAACCTTTCTATGTTTCCCTGTTAATAAATGGTCACAAGCTGAGTAATTGTATTATAGACTCAGGTGCATTTGACAATGTCATGCCTACTAAAGTAGCTAAGTCTCTGGGTCTCACACTGATCAAGACATTTGGGAGATATTTCTCCATGGAGAACAAGCAAGTATCATTGTTGGGATAAATCAAAGATGCCCAATTTGTATTTGTAACCTTTCCAGACAAGAGAATCAAGATGACTGTCTTAGTGGCTAACGTCCTAGCATCTTATGGCATTTTTCTTGGATGAAATTTTTGCAAGGATGTGGGAGGAGAACTAAGCATGGACCTGTCTGAAACAAGGATCCCTGTCTAAAGTGTAATGAAGAGGTTGTTCCCTAAAAAGGAGGCAAAATATGTGGTCACCCAAACATCAGCCCCTGAAGCTCAAATTCTTTTTGAATCCTCAGGTATGGGTAACTAATTTCTATCTACAGACAAAGTACATGAAGCATCTGATATAATTCTTGAAAGTGTCAATTTAGAAATCAGTTCAACTAGAATCGCAGAAGAACTAGTATGCTGTAATACAGATGAAGAAGAACCCTCCCTCTTTAATGAAGGAAAGTCTAAAAAAAATCAGTATCTGATGAGGTATGGACTCTATAATTTGATGTCAATTGCTCTTCCACTGGTTTGAGAGCTGGGATTGTGTTGATATCTCCTCAAGGAGATATGTTTCCTTCATCTTACAAATTACAATTTAGCAACACTAACAATATAGCTGAATATGAATCTCTGTTGCTTGGAATGAAGGCTGCTCAAGAAAAAGGCATCAAGTTGCTTCATGCCAAAGGGGATGCTAAATTAGTGGTTTTCCAAGTGAGAAATCTATACCAAACCAAGAATGAAAGATTATGCCACTATCGCAACTTGGTTTGGGACTAAATTGAGAGCTTTTATGCTTTCAACATTTCTGCATACCCAGAGAATCTAATGACAGAGCTGATGCACTTGTTGTTTCAGGAAATCTTTTAGTTCCCCACTCAGATTTCAAAGAAGATAGGTATACTATTGAGCTGGTCTATAGACCAAGTGTTCTTGACAATGCTAATCATTGACAAGTATTTAATGATGATCATCAAATCATTGCCTTCATAGAATGAAAAAACAATTTTAAACAACTATGTTTTGAAGGTAGTGAACCTCAGAAGTATGAATCAGCCTCTGAATTGAGTTTAGATATAAATGAAGAGTTCTTATAGATAAAATAAAATAAAATTCCCAAAGGCCTAGTTTCTCTTGAGAAACTATATGACAAGCATGATAGATTCATCAAACAACAACAAACAGATTCAAGTTTCTCTCAAGGATTCAATCAAGTAAATCTGACCACTAAAGAAAATCCCAAGATGGTTAACATTGGTAAGTGTTGCAACCCTAAATAAAGATTCAAGTTCACCTCTTTAATCCATCATTACATGGATGTCTTTGCATATTCTTATGAAGACCTGAAGTCTCTCAGACCTGATGAAATCTGCCATGACATTCCTCTCAAGGCTAACTCAATGACCTATAAGCAAAAATCTAGACAGTACAATCCAAAAATATCAGGTACTATTCTATCTAAGATACAAAAAATGTTAAATGCTAAAATCATCTTCCTAATCCATCATTCCACATGGATTGCCAACATAGTGCCTGTAAGGAAGAAGAGTGGTGAAATTCACATTTGTGTAGATTTCAAGAATCTGAATTAGTCATCTTTGAAAGATAATTACCCTTTGCCAATTATGGATCAAGTGCTTCAAATAGTGACAAGTTTAGAGATGTTATCAATGTTAGATGGCTTCTTAGGATATAATCAAGTTGAAGTTGGTGAAGCAGACCAACACAAGACTACATTCACCATACCTTGGGGTACATTTTCATATAGAAGAATGCATTTTGGCTTGATAAATGTTGGTGCTACTTTTTTGAGAGAAATGGACATGGCTTTCAAAGATGAGATAGGTAAATTCATAGTGGTATACCTTGATGATTTGACTATCTTTTCAAATTATCGTTCTGATCATATACGCCACTTACAACAAGTGTTGGAGCACTGCCGCTAAAATAGTATTTCTTTGAATCCTAAGAAGTCCATTTTTGGAGTAACAGAAAGGAAAATCCATGGACACATTGTGTCTAAAGAAGGCATAAAGATTGACTCAGATAGATTCAAGTCTATTCAAGAACTTAATTTTCCTACAAGTAATAATGATGTTCATTCTTTCTTCGAAAAGGTGAATTTCTTATGGAGGTTCATCCCCAAATTTTCTGAGAAGACTAGACACATTGTGAACATGATGAAAGGGAAGACCACCTTCAGCTGGACTAAAGAAGGCAAGTTAGCATTTCAAGATATCAAGACTGCCATTGCTCATGCCCCTACCTTGGTTTGTCTAGATTACAACAAAGATTTCATCATATACAACTATGCATCTGAACACACTCTTTTAGCAATTCTTATTCAATAGGACAAGGAAGGTATGGAATCTCCTATCTCTTTCATGAGTTGCCCTCTCAAAACCCATGAGATGAAGTATTCAAATGTAGAGAATCATGTTTAGGCATTGGTGAAAGCAATCAAACATTTTCGCTTCTATATTCTAAATTCACACACTACTGCCTTAGTTCCTGACACTACAGTTAAGTCTATATTAACTTAGCAGGAGTTTGGCATGAAAAGAGATAATTATATTGTAAAGATCCAAGAGTTCGATCTATAAATCAAGCTAACAAAGTTGGTCAGGGGTAAATGCCTATGCTAATTGATTGCTGACAATAAGCCAAAAGATACACAGCATGAAGAAGTTGAAGTGAAATATACTCCAACAGTCCTTTTTGTCTCTACTACCAATGAGTGGTATTCAGGTATTGCTCATTTCCTTATGGTGAATGTCCTACTCATTTGTCTTATAAAGAAAGGAGGACTATCAAGTTGAAAGCTACCAATTTTGCCCTTTAGGACAACGGCTTGTACAAGAGAAGCATAGATGGAGTATTCTTTCACTGTGTAGACAAAGAGCAACAAAGCCAACTTTTGAAATATTTCTACAATCTAGCTTGTGGAGGACTTTTTTTGCTCCTGTGACTGCTCACAAGATTCTACGAGCCAGGTATTATTGGCCAACTCTTTTCCAAGATGCACATAAGTGGGTGAGAAAATGTGAACTCTGCCAGCAATTTGTTGGAAGACCCAAGTTAGTTGCCTTGCCTCTCAAGCCAGTGATCATAGATGAACCATTCCAATAATGGGGGATTGATTTTATTGGGACTATAAACCCATCTTCAAGTGCTGGACATGATTATGTCCTTACAGCAACTGACTATTTTACCAAGTGGGTAGAAGCAATCTCAACTAAGCATGTTACTTCAGAAGTTGTATGCAACTTCTTCAAAGAGAATATCATTTCTAGGTTTAGAGTTCTAATCAAAATTGTTACTGACAATGTAGCTTGTTTCACCTCCTAAGAGATTACACAATTCTATTTCCATTATGGAATTATACTCTCTCACTCTTCTGATTATTTTCCATAAGGGAATAGACAAGTTGAATCTAGCAATAAGAACCTGGTAATTATCATCAAGAAGCTAGCAAATGACAATCAAAGGACATGGCATAAATAATTGGTTGATGCTTTATGGGCAGATAAAATCACACCAAAGAGGGCAATTGGTATGTCTCCTTTTCAACTCCTTTATGGTATCAATGCTGAGATACCAATCACCTTAGAATTGCTAGCCATGAAATTGGCAAAGGCAATTGAAGATCAAACATATGAAATCTCTCTTGATAAGAGAATCATGTGCCTGACTAAGCTGGATGAACAAAGAACCATGGTGGTAGATAGAATTGCTACTCATCAAAGTCTGGTAAAGAAACTCTTTGACCAGAAGGCCAAAAATTATGATTTCTAGATGGGGGATCAAGTCCTACTGTGGGACAAAAGGAGAGAACCAAAGGGGATGCATGGAAAGTTTGACTCCCTTTGGAGAGGCCCATTTATAATTCATCAGCACATTGGTGAAAACAACTTTCTACTAAAATATCAAGATGGCAGACTCTTTTCTCTGCCTCACAATGGGCAGCATCTGAAACACTTCAACTCTTGAAGTATCAGATCATTGCATTTGTATATATGTATATTTGTATAGATTTTAATTCTATTTTGTTTTGTTTATTTCCTTTTTTGATGCCTTCCATTTTTGGGTAGCATGACTCCATAGCCCAATGGCATACTTCAAGCCACTGGAGTTTCTGGTTTCTACTCCCTTCAATTCTTTTTTACAATTGATAGAAGTTCCCCAACTAAAGCTAGTTGTTATCCCCCAAAAATATCACTCATTCTTGGGCCAACATTCAAATTATTTTGGTCCTACAGACCAAAATTGTCTCTTCCCTTTTCAAAATTTTTCCTAGGCATTCAAATTCCTCATTTTTCAAGCTTCTCAAAAATCTACAGACTTTACAGGCATGAATCTATGGACTCAATAGGAAGAGAAATCTACAGACTCTGTAGGCTAGAATCTATGGACTCTGTAGGCCAAGTTCAATGGGCTTCACAGGTTGATTTCTATAGACTCTTTCAAGGTTAGAGAAAACTACGGACCTAGTTTTTATGGACTCTGCAGGTAGGTTCATTTCTACAGGTTCAAAGGCTTCTACAAGTGGGTTCAATCAAAAGAATCAATTTCTAACACTTAGTCATCCGCTCAGTTCAACGCTTTGGTTCATCCATTTTGGTTCAAAGCTTGGTTCATTGGCTTAGTTCAAAGCTTGGTTCAAAGGAGCGGTTCAACGCAAAAGTTCAAGAGAGCCTCTCGAAGGACAAGTGCCCTTGCGGAGGGCACTTGGTTGACAAAAGAACCCTTCGAAAGGGTCATTTTCAAAGAAGCCCCAAAAGGCAAATTCTTTCAAATTTTTGTTTAAGGCAATCAAAAAAGACTAAGGAATAATTCCTTTAGACTTTTTGTTTGAAGGAATTCCTTCAAACAAAAAGTTTGAAGGAATTCAAGAAAGAAGCTGCGGGTAGAAAGCCTGAAGAAATTTCCAAAGAGATAATTCTACAGACTTTTTGTCCACGGGAATTTGTTTGCAGACTTTTGTCTGCAGGAAAATGCTCGCGGAAAAAGCTTGGGGAAAATTCCCGCGGAGAAATCCTAGTGAAAAAGTCTACGGGAATGTCTGCGAGAGACTCCAAAGAAAAGGCCGCTGAAGGACCCCAAAGGGCAGGTGCCCTTGTGGGGGACTCTCGGCTACCAAATTAAAAGACACTGCCCAAAGCTGAAGGGTCACCTTCACTTTGGGAGGATGCAAAACAAGAAAGCCAAAGAAAGACCAAGGGGTGACGTGCCCAAAGATGTCAAATTCCAAAATAGCGAACTAGCCATTGAAAGCATATTGATGGGTGCATGAACGTCAATTTAAAATCTCATAAAATAGTTGTTGATCATTGTAGATTTAAATCTATGGTCTTGAATGCATTTAAAGGCTTTAAGGCCAAGACCAGCAGAAAGTGACTAAGGAACAAAATAGCAAATTGAATCCAAGACCTGATTCAATTAACCAAAAAAGAAGGAATGATGAAGAAAGATCAGATCGCTAGGTGGACATTGAAAGATGCAAAATTTTAATAGCGTGACTTGTTTCCCTACATTGAGAAAAGCAAATGGGTAGATGCCCTTAAATTCTAGCCTGTCTCCGTAAAAAATTTCAATGCAACATGATGTGTTACTATTCCTGAGTCCTTCTTGAAGAGGCTATATAAGGGACTCTCTTTTATTGTAAATATCTCTCTTTCTGACAATCAAAAATGAAACTCTGTCCAAATTGAAAGACATTACTGAGAATTTGAGCTTAGATTGTTGATCATATTTTGTTAGTGGAATAAGAAAGCAAGTGACTTTTCAGACTTTGTGCTGTGATATCTTTTTTGTTGGGGAAACTGTTCTTATGTCTTTTTCCTTAATATATTTTTTGTTCCTTTAATTCAACAAGCAAAATTAGTGAAATTAGTCAAGAAGGTGTCCTGAAGTCAATTGTGGAGAGACTTTGTGCCCCCATAATTTCCTTGTAGTGTGTTTTATTTTCATTTCTATGTAAAGGACCTTGGGATGACTTGTGCCCTCATTGTCCTTCATATCTCACTCTTGGGCAATTCAGTTGGAGACTTTGTGCTACATCTCAATTTTTTGGTTGCTATGTCCTTGGTTACATTTTGCAATTACTACCTGGAGTATTCTTGTGGCTTTCTGAATAGTACTTCTGAAAGAAGAGGAGTGTTTTCTATCATTTTCCTTGAGTTTCTCCTTTGATCCACATGCATCATCTCTAAAAAAAGAGAGATGGATGGTTTCTCCTACCCTTGAGTATTATATATATATAGGGAACCTCCCCTTGATGAGAGGAGAGATTAGTCCCTTTTTGATGCGGTAAACCTACACATTTGGATAAGTAATATTCTTACTTTGGCTGATCAGACCTATTTTGTTTATCAGTACATTGATTTCCAAAATATTCAACTAACACCTTCTATGCTTGGTTAAGTGGATATCTTTCAATAAAGTTTGTCAAATATCAATGTTTCTGAGAAGTCACCAAGTCGGGAAAACATGGCTCTCACCAATGCAACCAAAATACCCAATGAATGGAAACCAAATAAGGCTATCAAACCTCCTCCCTTCTACATTTATATGTTCATTGGTGAATCCTTGGTACACAACTAAATGGTAGATAATGGAGCAAGTACTTTAGTGATGCCAAAGTCAATAGCAGATTAGCTTGGTTTGAAGTATGAACCTTAATCTAAGGGAGTTTTATATATTGATGGATCTTCCACCAAACTAGTTGGCATCATCAAAGGTCTAAAATTGACCCTACATGATTTTCCTAGTGTTTCAGTGGCTCGAGACATACTGATTCTAAATGTGCCTCCTCATTTTGCTTTATGCTTATCTAGAGACTTCACATCAAAAATTAGGGGTTATCTAGTAGTATATTGGTCCTACATGGTTTTAAAGATAAGATTTGGGACCAAGGTGTATATTAAATTTTATCATATTATAGATTTTCACATTGAGCCTTATGGCCCAGATAGACCAAACATCAATTGTATCATCCTAGATGAGGATGATAACCTAGTTGGTCAAGAACTAGACACTCATCCTAAAGGAATACATGATATGTTTTTGGATGAGTTATGGAGTGAAAATAAATTAACTAACCCTTTGGAAAGTGTTAAATAAATATACATGGGAGTATATAATTTACATGAGGAAAATGAGTCCATGCCATCTCTCACTAGGCCACATGAAGATACTAGTGGTATATATAAATTGTTCTTTGATGGCTCAAGAAGCAAACATGGGGTAGGTGCAAGTGAAATGCTAGTATCTACCTCCAATGATAATTACTTATCTTCTTACAGGTTATAATTCAATTATTCTTATAATGTAACTGAGTATGAGGGATTAACCATGGCCTTCAGTGGGATAGTAATAGGGGAATCTATCAGTTATAAGTATATGGGGATAGTGAGCTAATGGTACATCAAGTTAGAGGCCAAAACATCACAAAAAATCCATTGATGAAATCCTACAAACATAGTGTGTGGGATATACTTTAAGAATTTGAGACCTTCAACATTCAAGCAATACCAAGGAATCAAAATTACCATGATGATAGGTTACAGTTGTGGGAGCTCAGTTTGACATCCCAAATGATTTGAATAAGTCCAAAGTGTATCCAAATGTTAAAGTGGTGGTAAGACCATTAGTTTTAGACAATAAATCTCAATGGTAGGTATTTGATAGTGACAAAAATATTGCTTGTTTATTGTAGTAAGAAGCAGAGTTTTCCTCAATGAACCAAGGTAGATTCCAACATTAGTATGAGGATAAAATAATTTAGTTGAGGTCTAACAAACTTCATAAAGGTCTGGTCACCCTTGAAGGTCTTTCCCATGAGGGAGACCATATGAGGAAAGATAAGGTAGTGATTTTAACTAATAAGGAGAACTATGAAATAATCCTTATCCTCAAAGACAAGCTCTTCAAGATTGGAAAGATAAGCACTAAGGTTGAAAGGCATGCTTTCACTGAACTTTATAAGGAATATTTAGACATATTTTCTTCAAAATATAATGATCTGAGAGGATTTGATCCCAACCTAGCCCAACACATTATAGAATTAGAGGCTACTTCCAAGCCTATTAGGAAGAAACAAAGGCCTATCAACCCCAAAATTTAAGAGCTAATGAGGAAATAATTGACTAAATCTATTGAATCTAATATCAACTTTCCCATCAAGCACTCCTCATGGGTAGCCAACCTGGTACATATAAGGATGAAGAATGGGGAAATATGGTTGTGTGTTGACTTCAAAGACTTGAACATGGTCTCTTTAAAATATCACTACCCCCTACCATCCATGGAGCAACTCCTTCAAATGGTTACTAGTTCAGAATGTTTCTCTCTTTTGGATGGTTATTTGGGATAAAACTAGGTGTTGGTAAGGGAAAAGGACCAATACAAGACTGCCTTCACCAAAAATTTGGGTGCATATGCTTATTAGAAGATGATCTTTGGTTTTTCAAATTTTAAGGCAACTTTCCAAAGATCCATGGACATGGATTTCTAAGGCTTGTTAAATTAGATGGTGCTTGTCTACTTAGATGACATAACAATATTCTTCAAAAAGGCTAGTGAGCACTTGAATGACCTAAAATTGATATTTGAAAGATGTAGGGAATATTGGATCTCATTGAATCCTAATAAATGTGTGTTTATTATCCATGAGGAAAAATTATAGGGATATATTATCTCAAATTAAGGATTAGCTATTGATCCTGATAGAATAAGTGCCATGTTAGCATTATCCTTACCCAAGCATAAGAAGGGACTCCAGAGTTTCCTTGGGAAAAAAAATTATGTGAGAAGGTTTATACCTAATTTTTCAAACTTTATCAAACCCATCAATGACATGCTAAAGAAGAACCAAGTGTTCACTTGGTCCAATAAAGGTAAAGCAACATTTGAGCCTATCAAACAAGCCATTACCCAAGCACCCACACTCATGAATCCTAATTATTTAAGGGATTTCATATTTTATTCCTTTTTCAATGTTGACAATATATCATTTATGTTGATGCAAAACAATGGTGAAGGACTTGAGCATCCAATTACTTTTTTCATTCAAGAGATTGAGGGGTATGAGGTAAGGTATACTTTTATAGAAAATCAAACCCTTGTAATGGTAAGAATTATTTAAAAAAATAGACTAATGATCTCCAATAGAAAAATATAATTTATGGTGTCTCATCCTAGAGTGAGGGACTTCCTCCTTAACAAATACTTAAATGAGAAGAGGGTTAGTTGAATTACCAAGGTCATGGAGTATGACATAGAGATCAAGGTCACTAATCTAGTGAGACAAAAAGGCTTATGTGAGCATATTGTTGATGACCATCAAGAAGATAAATAGGTTATCTTGGTGACATAAGACAACTCACAAACAAATTCACCTCCACCTCACACTAGATGACTTCAAGATATGACACATTTCTTGATAACTAGTGAGTGCCCATAAGGTATGGAAAAATCAAAGAGAAGGTATTTTAGACTTCAATCCATACCTTATACAATGGTTGATGGGGTTATATTCATAAAATACCTTAATGGAGTGCTTCTTATATGCATAGATGATGACCAAGTGATAAAGCTCTTGGAGTAATTTCATGATGGGCCTGTAGGAGGCCATTTTGCCCTAAGGACTACAACAACAAAGGTGATGAGAGCTATTTATTACTAGCCCAACCTCTTCAAGGATGACTATTCATTGGTAATAAAATTTCAAAAATGTGCTCTCTTTATAGGAAAGTAAATATTGGTATCCGTTCCTCTCAACCCAATCCAGGTGGAACAACCCTTCATGTAGTGGGGTTTGGACTTCATAGGAAAGATCAATCTACCTTTCAGTGGAAGACACAAATGGGTAGTCACTGCAACTGATTATTTCACTAGGTGGGTGGAATTAATTACCCTAAAAGAAGATAATGAAATAGTGGTGTTGGACTTCTATGATAGCATAGTAATGAGATTTGGTGTACCATCAGCAGTAATTTTAGATAATGCCTTAGCATTTATTAGCACAAACATAAGTGAGTGGGCACTTTAGTTGGGCATCTACCTTAGTACATATTCAAATTACTACCCCCAAGGTAATGAATTGGTAGATTTAATAAACAAAAACTTGATAAATATCATCAAGAGGACTATGGAAAAGAATTAGAGAGTGTCGTACATAAAATTAAGTACAAACTTATGAGTTGATAGAGTGACTCCCAAAGTTTCCATTGGCAATTCACCATATGTCCTTGTATATGTGAGGTAGGTCAAACTTCTCATCTCTATTTATTTACCTACCTTAGAGTTAACCCATCAGCTTGAGTTTATAGAGAGTAAACCTATGAGTATAAGGATGGTAGAGTTCATGGAGCTTGAAGAAACCAGAGACCTTGTAATGAAGACACTAGAGTCACATCAAGCTTAAGTCAAGAAAGGATTTAACAAGAGATCCATAGTAAGGGAATTCAAATAAGGGGATCTATTCCTCAAGTGGGATTTAAATAAGTCCAATCTAGGCAACCATACCACTTTTAATATCTTGTAGAGTGGCCCTTACTTGATTCATGGATGTAAATAGCATAATGTTTTCTAGCTTGCCCAACTAGATGGAGAGATATTACACATCCTAGTTAATGGGATTCATTTAAATCCTTGTTATTAAAAGATTTTTCAACCATTTTATATATTAGTGTAGATTTTTATGTTTTCCTCTAACTTCCTTGTGCACATGTTTTTAGTTGTGTGTTTCCCATCCCTAAGTGCCTTGGGCATAGTGTTTGTTTTGTTTTTGTTGCTCTTGTTGCTTCAAAAGGAAGGTTTTAGGAAGATACAACCTTGTATTAGTTTCATATCATCTTGGGATAAAGACTTGTGACCCCATATGCCTAATGGATAAAATAATACAACTAATATGTTACATAGTAGGCATGCAATTCTATGAGGCCATCAAAAATGTTAGCCAAAATTAACCTATATACAAAAATTTTGCTTGGATGGATCAATTCACTCTTTTGAACCCTCATTTTATGCATTTATATAAACATTCATCCACCATGAATGAGCACCCATAGGTTCTATGGATAAGATCATCATATTGAAAAGGATAAATTATCTAGCTTCAATCACTTTATGGTTGAAAGAGCTTGTTTGAAGAAGGATGACTAGCACAAGCTTAGAAGAATCTAACTATCTTAATATATCATGTAGAAATGAAAAGGTCAATTTGGTTGTGCATTTAATAAGTTTACTTTGGAATTCAATCAAAGTTTAAGGATTACATTAAAGTGAGGTATTTTATGCCATGAATATCCCCTATAAATTTGATATCTTGATGTGTTTCCTATCTCAAGATATAAGCCTTCAAAAATGATCTAGCAGTGTGGGATGTGCCAAGGGGCATAAAATTTAAGCCATAAAAAATATCTATTTTGATTCAAAAATCTTCAACAAGTATCAATATGAATGTAGGGATACCAATTATCATAATCTCATAAGCTAGGATCAAAGATAAACAACATGCGGGTGATCTCATGAAGTCAGTAAGTCAAAGATCCTAAATCAATATCAATGCTTTGTATTCTTGCATGTATATCCCAATCAATGATCCATGTTGAATATTAGGGTCAATAGGTCAAAATAAATCTATGGTGTGTGTTCAATCATGTATCAAAGATCTAATGGCTAGCATAAGGTCAAAATATAAAGGATCCTGAGGATGAACATGATGGTTCCATGTGTCACAATCATGGTGGTTTATTAGATCGATGATGTGTATTTGATCATGTAGATAAAATATTTATGGCACATGTTCAATTGGTCATATGGATATTTATGGTGTATATGAAGTAAAGAAGTCAATGATCCCAGATTGCATAAAAATATTCCATATGGCATAAGCATGTTAACTAGATGGAGACTAACAGTATGGTCCATAGAAAGTATGTGGGGATGCCAAATGTCCCAATCTTAGATGTAGATAAAGATAAACAGATAATTTTAAAATTCAAGGCCAAGAGACTCTTGAGGAGATTGATAGAGAAAATTTGATCAAACTTACAGGGGCAAGATATAGGACATGTGTTCAAAGCTACAGTTGTCATAGATTTTTAAATTAAATAAGTAGAAGCATGGTGAATAAATGCCACATAGGCAGACACATTAGATTAAAATATTTTTCCACCCAATCACATAAATGTATAAATTTGATATCAAAATATGATCTGGGTTACCAGAGCAAACCCTACAAATTCTTATGCTACCATTAAACCTCAGTTCTATGTAGAGGTCTACTCAGTCAACTTATGAATTCTATTTTGAGTTTTGAATTTATGTATTTATCATGATCAATATAATAAGTATCATGTGGATATTTATTAATATTACAACTATATGAAAACTAATAAGGGATTGGTTTTCATCTATAGTGGACTTATGTTCAGTGTTTGGAGTTATGATTATGAAAGGAATGTTAGAAGGGACATTAGATGATTAAGTGAAAGTGATTGTATAATAACATAAATAACATATCAAGGTGAATCATAGTGCTATTATCTCATTAATAATATGGAGAGTTTGGAGGTTGAGAAAGTCAGCTGGAGCATTCAATGAAGTTTCAGAGTTCTTGAAGACTTTTCCTTCTTAGTAAATCATGACATTCGCATCCTCAACAAGTTCTTGTCTTCTAGTGTGTTTTTAATCCAATTATAAGGTTAGAAGTGTATTTGTTATTATGAAGGTTAAATTTTTGAGGAAGGATTAGTCCTAATTGATATGGATGTGATTGAAAATTCATGGAGGGTGGTTGTAGCTCATTTATTGATTTTTGATTATGTGCTTCTTTTCCCTCTCTTCTCCCTTCTCTTATATCTCCCATTTTATCCCACATTGATAGTATATTCTCATTTTAGAAGGATAAACCCTATCAAAAATTTGTATGAAAGACCTCTTAAAGCAATACAAATAATTTTCACCTCTCTTGCCTCTGAATTGTGTTTAGCAAGCTTGTGCATGGTGCCATTGTGAAAGAGTGTCTTCCATGTCCATTTTCCTTCTTTATTTCCTATTTTTAGGTGTTTTAAATTTATTTTCAGGTCTTAAATTGATATATTTTAGCCATTAATGAATGCTTGGTGTGAATCTTATAATTCCTCTTTGATTCATGCATTGCTTGGTGAGCCTAGTTTATGAAACACTTATGAAAATTAGCTAGTTTATAAAGTTGTGTGAGCAAGGATTATATTATGATACATCAATGTTTATTTCATTCTTATGTGTGTCCCAATAAATTTGGTGGATCACCCCATTTTATCTCTCTTAGTTACCCTATACCCCCTCCCTATCCCTTTTCAAAGTAGAAACATTAGTTTAGGTGATCTACCAATAGGAAGCCGACCTTCACTAGAGTTTTAACCTCACTATAGGATACCCATAGCCTATTTTTTATCCCACATTATGGTTTGGAGTGGGGGGGCATGAATAAATCTCTCACAAGGGTGCAATTCCATGCCTCAATAGTAACAAGTATGGGTGTCGCTACAAGTTGGTCGGTAATGACTTTCCCTTTGAAAATTTTTGTGTGATGATGTGAAGGTTTAATTCCATTAAGATAACCATCCAATTTTAAATTATATCTCTAGGTAGAAAGGATTTGGATAAAAAGTAACAAAGTGGGTTAGAATGAACTATGACATAAGTTAAAACGCATAGCTACATAGAAATATAATAATAATAAATGAAATCAGTGTTATTTAATAAATTATTCTCAACATTTTGATCCAAACTCTTGGATCATCATCAAGAGAATAGGATCTGATAGGATAATAATGAAACACATAAATAACAAAAGGGAGAATAAATAATAAAAATTATTTATCAACCCAAAGGAGTTATCCAAGATTAGGATAAGTCAAAAATTATTCTATTTTATTTTGAAGAAGATGATGAAGTAAATGTTTTCAAATGTCACTTAATTTTGTGCCTTTATCTCTATTAAGATTATTTGGGTTCATTTCAATTTCAATCTTTTCAAAAAAAATCCTCTTCATATAGTGATCCACCTTGGTAATAATTTTAGCATTATCAAGACAAATATGATGGCTTGTATTACCTATGATAGTGAGATAAGATATATGGATTTTATGAATTTTGGATTTGGTAATTATATCATCCACATAGGTTTCCACAATATTATGTATAAGGTCATGAAAAATGTGATTCATATCTTGTTTATAGGTAGAGATAACATTTGAAGGCCGAAGGGCATTTTAACATATCAATAGGTACCACATTTTCTAGTGAATGTTGTCTTGTGTTGATCATCGGGGGTAATATGAATTTTATTGTAGTCTAAAAAATCATCCATGAGGGAAAACATTTTGTATCCAAAAGTGGAATCTATGATGGCATCTATCTAAAGTAATGGAAATTTTTCCTTGGGATAAGTGAGATTAAGATTGTAGAAGTCAATGCATATGAAAATAACCATGGTAACCTTTTTATAAATAAGAATAATGTTTGACACCCATTCAGAATAGTCCATGGGTTTAATAAACATGGCATCTAATGGTTTGATAATTTCTTTATGTTGGAGGTATAACCACTTAGGGGGAGGTTGAATCAGTGATGCAAGATATTTCAAAATTTAATTATAATCCTTTCAAACTCTTAATCAATGACCACAAACATTTATAAATCATACAAGATGTTCATAACAATGAATAATAAAAATGATGCAAGATCACACATATAACACCAGATCTATATGGGAAACCTTCTTGGGGTATAAAACCCACTCTCAATCCTACAAACACATGGACTGTTTATCTTATAATATGATCACAAACATGAAACCTTTTAGTGAAGCACCCACTTCACAAGGAGAACCCATCCCTAAGTATAGACAATCATCCACTTGTTCTAGATGTTGAGCACCCACACAACACCTATAAAATCAACAAATCTAGATTACCTTTCAATTTGATTGGAGAAATAATGTATAACACCTCTCTTTCAACTCAACATACACACTCAAACTTTCTCATACAAGTAATGCATCCAAACACCATTTTGAATCAATCTAGGCTTCTTCACTCATCATCAATCTCCTTTGTACTTTAGTCCATCCACATATCACACTCCCTTTCATCTCTATATTCTACTCTCTTAACACATTCTCATACAAGTCTAGAAACCATTACCTTGGTCTTCACATTTTATAGAGTCTTCATGAATATCAACATCTAGGTCGGCCATAATATTGGCCTTAACCTTAAGACATCCAACATGCTAATACATATCTCTATACCATTCTCACAGGTTAGCCATATCATCCATGGGTCACACTTAAGCAGTTGTGCCTTTCAATTAGGCCTTAGTATCCCTTATAGGTCTCATGGAGACCTATTCATCTAATTATCACTTCATCAAGAAAATTAAGAACATATGATCAATTTCAAATACCTAGGTCCACTCTATATAACCCTTATGACATCTTCAAGTGATTACTCTTTCCAAAACACTCTTCTACTAAAGCATAAATTTCTCAAACATTATTTTTTACATAGTAACACCATGAATGAACAAATATTCAAATTTAAAGCTCCATAACTTTGACTATACAAACATTTAGACTTTCTAACTAGATTCTCTAGATGCACCTTGAAGTCCTTTACAACTTTGATTTTTAATGCATCAAGAAATTCATCCTAGATCAAAATATATAGCTCAAAAATTATAATCTATTTTTCTCTCATTAACTTGAATATTCAAATTCCACCAGTCACTATTTGAACACTAAACATCAAGCACTTTAACCTCATCTCATGCTCCCTAGATAATTTGGATAGATATGCACCATCAATCTCCTCAGGAGTATCCTAGAATTTATATTGCAATGCTCACCTTTGATCTTAGATCTGAGCTCTCATGATTGTGCCACTTGGTATTTTATCATGTCGTATGCACATTTGACTCTTTGACTTGATCCGTACCATCAATCTCTATATGCACAAACACATGTAAACCATTGATCTTCTATCAAATCAATAAGATACACTTGTCACTAGTGCATTTAGTCTTAGGAACCTTTGAAAATTTGACTTCACATGCACCATTGGATGACAATATAGATGATGTATGCTTATCATTAGATCTATTGACTAGTGACCTCAGACTTCAATGTAGTTAAACTTAATAGTCTCTGGCCCATCACAATTTGAAAGAGCAACTTTGAAGGTTTTTAACTTGAGCTAGAAAATATTTCAAGAGTCTAAATATTTAGGGTACCTTCTTGGCACTATATACAACATCTCCATGAAAACCTTTGACCTTAGTTGAATTTTTGAATGCCTACATTAAATGCACAAACTTGTCAGTTCATTCATATTTACATGATGTGCAGTGACAGTTTGGCTTCTCTTAAGCTATAAGATGCATGTTTCTCTTTCCAAATGATCAAGCAGCACACCAAAACTTCACCAAGACATCTATGTATGCCTCAAAACTTATTATTTATCCTTATAAACCTAAAAATGTGTCATATCTCTCCAAACTATTAAACTTAACTTCTTTGTCATTCATGCACTAGAACCATATGCTTTCTTTGACATCAATGACAACCTAAGACATCAATGAGGATTTTAAAAAATCTTCCCCTTTGTCATTGATGTAAAAACACCCTTAGAATGAATTATTACTCATTTAAACTTTTTCTTTCTGATCTTTCTCCACTTTTGACATTAATGACAAAGGGTTTCTTCCTCAACATGCCAACAATCATTCTTCTACATTATGTATGCATTCAAATACTATTTAAGATGCTCGGGATACTTACATACTTTTAATAATATAAATTAATTTATCCCCATTTGACATACACCAATCTAAACTTGGGATTTTTTATCTTTACACCTGTCTACCTACAGACTCATAAACTCTCTTTGCTCATGCATGAAGATTAAATACCTTGTCAAAATACATGACTTGGTTTGATCAAGTCATCATGTCAATATTATTGAATTCACAATTTTAGAAAACATCTTCACACTTATATCATGAATAAAGAATCTTCACATAATCTCCCCATTAAATTATGCACATATTCTTCAAGCCACTCAAGCTAACTGAGTTAGCTCCCCTTAGCTAAACACATCTTCAAATGATATTCTTATCCTACAATTACTTATCCTTGTTTTAAATGATCAACCCCTTAAACTAGAATCCAAATTGATTTAACCTTATCAAAGACTTTCATCATCAAGATTATCTTTCATAATATTTTACTTACCCTTTACCTTCAAGTGATGGATTGATTGGCACTTTGATCATTACCTAGAGCACACACACTTGCTTCCACACATTAAATATGTCTCCTAAGAAGCATAAGTAGAAACACCCACTTGCCATAGAGGGACTAAATATCCCAAAACTTATTATACTCCCATATCTCCATGCTCTTACTTGTCTTTTGTTCCTTCCTCATCTTCATATTGACTTTGAATGAGTTCTCAACCTTATTCTTTTATTTTATCTCAGAATCTTGCTTGACTTCCTTTTACATTTGGGTAGATAAGGTTTGTTCCTTTATACTTAAACTTGTTCCCTATTTTATCATGATAAATAATACACTTTTATCCTATTTTTAATTTACCTACTTAGACCTCCATTTACTATGACTTATTTGCATGTTAAGATTGATAATTTTTGAAGTAGAATACTGATCATTCTTGCACAACCTTGTTATGTGACCACTCTCATGACATTTGAAAAAAAATAGGTTTTTTAGATTTTACATACAATTTGATTGAGATATATTATGATTCCTTGAAGTTTCATGAATTTTTTCATGTACTTGGTCATTTGGTTTTTTGAAGATATTACAAAACTTTGCATTATGACCAAATCTTTGACACGTGTAATAAAAGATGCCATTCTTTCCTTGTAAACTTATTAACTATCTTGAGTGATGATGTTCTTCATGATTGCCATTTTATTTCTCATAATTCCATGAAAATTCATTCCTTGAGGATCTTTTATAGTCTTTTCACCTATGACCAAATTGATTGCAGGAGTAACAATGACCATTGAAATTTGCATACTTTATAGCATTTGGTTGTCTAATTTGATTTTACTTCATTCTACTAATACTTTCATTCCTTGATTGATGATTGATCTTCAAAGTCTAATTTTCCTTGTTCACATTATCCTTTATCTTATTTTGAGTTATATTTTCTTGTTCTTCTTTGTATCCAAGACTAGTTCTATCACTTTTATGCTTTTGACTACTCAGAATATTGTCAAGATCATTTAAGCTCTTTTCAAACTTCACAAATGACTTAACCTTAAAATATGTCTTGTCTAACTTAGATTTTAATGACTCAATTTCAATCACATTCATTAAGCTCTCATCTTCTTTGGTTTTTAAGCTTGTATACATAGTTTCTAAATGACTGTTGAGATGCTTGATAGTATCTTCATGTTCCTTGGTGTCATCATTCATTCTAGCTTCAAACACATTGAATTACTCTTCATAGTCCTTGATTTATGACATATTTTTCTTATTCTTTTTCTTCTCAATATTTATATCTTTAATAACATTTATCAATTCATCCTTATTATCTAAATCATTAGTTGTATCTTTGTTTATCATGAGATCATCTCTTTTAGAACTGCTTGCTTTTGACTTCTAAAATTTTGTAGTCTTGCTCATATCTTCATTTAGTTTCATCTAAAAAGACTCCATCTTTGATTGTTACATGATACATTATTCATCCTTACTCTTTACTTCTTCATTAAGATTACAAACCTAAGTTTCAAGCTATTGTGTGATCTCATCATGCTCCTTGACTTCATTACTCAACCTTCCTTCAAAAATTACAAATTTCTCTTCATAATATTTCATCAAGGAATCTTGTTTTTTGTTCTTTATTTGTATTATATTCATTTCTTTTGTAGTATCTAGATATTTATCTTCAAGAGTGACTTTCTCATCTTCTTCCTCTGAGCTATCTCCACCAAAGAAATCTCTGCTTAAAGAACATCCACCTTGATCATCATTAAAAGCCATGAACAATGTCTCCATGTCATTATTATGAAAATAATCATCATTGTAAGATGTGTTCACTTCTTCTAAAAACGTGCCATATCTCTCCAAGCTATCAAACATAACTTATTTATCATTCATGCATTAGAACCATATGTTCTCTTTAACATCAATAACAACCTAAGGCATCAATGACCATGTTCAACAATCTCCCCCTTTGTCATTGATGTAAAAACACCCTTTGAATGAATTTTTACTCATTTAAACTTATTCATTCTGATCTTTCTCCCCCTTTGACATTAATGACAAAGATTGTATTCCTTAACATGCCAAAAATCATTCCTCAACATTATATATGCATTCAAATAATATTTAAGATGCTCAGGATACTTACATACTTTTAAGCATATGAATCAATTATTCTCCCTTTGACATGCACCAATTTAAACTTGGGATTTTTTTATCCTTGGACCTGTCTACCTACATAAGTCACAAACTCACTTTTCTCATGCATGAAGATTCAATACCTTATAAAATTGCATGACTTGGTTTAATCAAGTCATCATGTCAATATTCTTGAATTCATAATTATAGTAGACATATTCACACTTCTATCATGACTAAATCATCTTCACATATGCTCCCCCTTACATCATGCACATTTTCTTTAAGCCACTCAAGCTAACTGGGTTAGCTCCCCCTTAGCCAAACACATCTTCAAATTATATTCTTATCTTGTAATTACTTATCTTTGTCTTAAATAATCAACCCCTTGAACCATCATCCAAACTAATTTAACCTTCCCAAATACTTTCATCTACAAGGTTATCTTTCACAATATCTTACTTACCCTTTGCCTTCAAACTTTGATACCAATTTTTGGAGGTATAATAACTAAGAGGGGGGGCAGGTTGAATCAGTGATGCAAGATATTTCAAACTTCAATTATAACCCTTTCAAACCCTTAATCAATGACCATAATCATTCATAATAATTAATAATAAAGATGATGCAATATCACACACATAACACCATATCTACATGGGAAACCCTCTTGGGGATAAATCCCACTCTCAATCCTAAAAAAATATGGAGTACTTGTCCTATAAGATGATCACAAACATGAGACCTTTTAGTGAAGCACCCACTTCACAAGCAGTACCCACCCCCTAAGTATGAACAAGCACCCACTTGTTCTATATGTTGAGCACCTACACAACACCTATGAAATCAATAGCTCTATAACTTTGATTGCCTTTCAATCTTATTGGAGAAACAATGTATAACACCTCTTTTTCAACTCAACATACACACTCATACTTGCTCATACAAGCAATGCATCCAAACACCCTTTTATATCACTCTAGCCTTCTTCACTCATCCTCAGTCTACTTTGTACTTCAGTCCATCCACTGAGCACACTCCCTCTACTCTCTTTTCTTCATCTCTATATTTTTCTCTCTCAACACATTCACATACAAGTATATAAACCATTACCTTGGTCTTCACCTTTTATAGATTCTTCATGAATATCAAAATTTAGTTCAACCATAATACTTGCCTTAACCTTTAAGACATCTAACATGCTAATACATATCTCAATACCATTATCATAGGTCAGCCATAGAATCCATGGGTCACACTTAAGTAGATATGCCTTTCAATTAGGCCTTAGTAGCCCTTATAGGTCTCATGGAGACCTATTCATGCATTTAACACTTCATCAAGAAAATTAAAACCATACGATCAATTTCAAATACTTGGTTCCACTCCATATATTCTTTATGACATGTCCAAGTGATAACTTCCACCAAAACACTCTTCTGTTAAAACACAAATTACTCAAACATTATTCTATACATAGTAACACCATGAATGAACAAATAGTCAACTTTGAAGTTCTATAACTTTGATTATATAAATATTCAAAAAATTTAACTAGATTCTCTGGATGTTCCTTGAAGTCCTTTACAACATTGATTTTTACTACATCAATAAATTCATCCTGACTCAAAAGATATATCTCAAAAATTAAAAACTAGTTTTCCCTTACTAATTTGAATATTCAAATTCCAATGATCACTATTCAAACACTAAACATCAAGCACTTTAACCTCATTTCATGTTCCTAGTAACTTTGGACAAATACACACTATCGATTTCCTCAAGAGTAACCTAGACTTTATCTTACAATACTCACTATTGATATTCGATCCAAGCTCCTATAATTGTGTCATGTGTTAGCTCTATATTCCTTTTACACATTTGACTCTTTGATTCAACCCACACCATTGATCTCTATTTGTACGAATGCCCATGAACCATTGATCTTCTATCAAATCTATGAGATAGAGGCACTTATCATTAACGCATTTGTCTTAGGAACCTTTGACAATTTGACTTCACGTGCACTGTTGGATCATTATTTGGATGATGAATGCTCACCATTATATCTACTGATTAGTGACCTCAAACTTTAATGTAGTTAAAATTAATAGTCTATGGCCCATCATAGTTTGTAAGAGCAACCTTGAAGGTTTATAACTTGAGATAGAAAATACTTCAAGAGTCTAAATCTTTAGGGTACCTTCTTGACACTATATACAACATCTCCATGAAAATATTTTACCTTAGTTGTCTTTATGAGTACCTAAATGAAATGAACAAACTTACTAGTTCATTTATATATGCATGATGTGCAGTGATGGTCTGGCTTCTCTTAAGGTAGAATATGCATGTTTCTCTTTCCAAATGATCAAGTGACACACCAAAACTTCACCAAGACATCTATGGATGCCTCACAACTTATTTGTCCTTACATACCTACAAATGTGCCATATATATCCAAGATATCAAACAAAATTTCTTTTTCATTTATGAACTAGAACCATATGCTCTCTTTGACATCAATGACCATTCTCAACACTTTATGGCATAAGGTGGAAACTTTGGGGAGAAATTTCCACTATTTATGTTGAATAGGTTTGGCATCGAGGTATGTGATTATGTTGTGCACCATGAGACTAGGATCGATGTCAGGCATGTCCTCATATGACCAAGAAAAATTCTCATGATATATATTGAATAATAGACTAAAGTTATCATGCTTGGTCAGTGTGAGTTCTTGAAAAACTATTATAGGTCGAGGAAATGAGGGTGTGCCATTTTCTATTCTTGTGGTTTCTTTGATAAGCATAGCATTTTTGTCTTGAAAATTGTATGGTGCATTGGGAAGATATGAAATGGTATTGGTTTTATGATTGATTCTAAAAATTAATTTGTTAAAATGAGGGGCCTTTCACTTGAATTTCCCAATTTTATGATGTTGTCAAGAAAGTTGAGGTTCTCGGGCATGGAGCAATTCAAGGATGGTTTCATCGCAAGGTAATGTAGGTAGAGGTCCATAATATTCCACATCTAGTTTAAGATCAATAATTTTGTTACCATGGTAATCATATTCATAATGCATTTGGTGTATATATGTGGCCTTGGCATCGAGAGTGATCTTGGAAGTAGGTGGAATTGTGGAGGAAGACTGATTCAATTCAATTGGTTGGAAAATAGGTGTATCTTTAGAATCATTGATGGGTAGAGGATTTGGTAGAGTAACCATTGTGATAAGAGGTATAAAAGGTTCTGGAAGTTCTAAAGGCATGAGAGGTAAGATTTTTTCAACCATCCAAGGAGTATCAAGAATTGGAGAGTTAACTAGAGGCACATGATGTTCAGGTTCTAACTTAATATTCATGTAAATGGTATGAACATCATGATTAAAATCATGTATTTTAGCTAAGGTTTTATGATAGTGTTGAACATCCAAGTCTATTGATTGAGCTTCTACCATAATTATTTATCATCATTGGTGGGAGAGATAGTACATGTTTGTGTCTCTAAATGAAATTCTAAAAGTGAGATGCCTAAATAGCTAAATTTATGTGGTGACATGGTTAAAGGGTCTTGAAATAGCTTAGCCACTCCATAATCATTGCAAATGAAATCATATTCCATATAAGATGCTTCATGTGCATTACATGTAGGATGAAAATCAATGATCTCATCAATAAAAGGGATAATATGATCATGATGTAACATAGAGGAAGCCACTCCCAAATGTAAGGAGGTAGCTTGGTAGTATTGCATGTGTTTTATAAATCATTTGGCTCATCATCAACAAAATTGATAAGAGTGACTTGTAAATATGTATTTATATTGACAAATTTAGGTAAAGGTGCACTATTAATTTTTAGAATAGTGGGAATCTGATATTGAGATTTAGGATTGGAAAGTTGAATAATTTATGGGTTAGGATCAGCCTCTTTTTTATACCATTTACCATTGTGAATAAACTTGATACAATGGATTCTGAAAGAGGAAATAGCCCTGCTATGAGGAGTCCATGGGCATCCTAGGAATATATTATAGTATAATGGTAAGTTGAGAACCATAAGCTTGGTACATATATTTCTGGGTCCAATAGTAAGAGGGAGCCAAATACAACCAAGTGACTTTTGATTGGTCTTGTCAAATCCATGACATGTTAAACAAGTTTGCTTGAGATGATATTTGTTGTATTTGAGTTATTGAATGAGCCCAAGAGATGTCATATAAATGATTAACCCTTCATTTACTAATAATTTATGAAAGAGGGTGGTATTAATGGCTATTTTGGTAAAGAGATGTGGATCATCAACTTGAAAGTGAATTTCATCATTAATCATGTCTTCTTCAAGGAACTCTATGGAAGGTTTTAAATAAAGACAAATAGCTTCAATAGAATGAACGTCTATTGGTTCAGGCTTGTGAGAATGTTTTTCCTCTTCTAAGGAAGATGGTTCTTTGATTTCTTGTATTTGTTGCATGAGGAATTTATGATGATAGGGAGAAGTGCGAACTAATTCCATGAGAGAAATATTTCAAGGCATAGATTTTAGTTCCTCTAAAAATTTCCAATGAGTATTGGAAGAGGAAGAACCATCATGAGGCTTGGAAGGTAAAATATGTTTAGGAGGAAGAGAAGTGGTTGGAGGTTCAGATTGAGGAAGTGGTTATTCATTGGTTTCCAAAGGTAAGTTAGTGGTAATAGTATCTTTGATAATTTGATCTTCTAGTGATGGTTTCTTTGGTTTCGTAATGGGATCTTTGTGAGCTATTTTGCATCAATAATTGACATTATTCACATTCATGTACTATAAATTGGTATAATATTGATCATAATTAGTGTTAATTACACAAATATCCTTATTTGATAGTTGAGGGTTAAATGTAGATTTTTTTTTTTGGATTGTTAGAGGAAAAATATTCATAATCTTGTTTATTTTGAGGATAATTAGAATAATCTTGATTATGGATTTTGATCATGGCATCATGATTGAATTAATCTCCTAACATAAAAAAAACTACATATTTTGTAAACCCCCAACAAGTTTCATGGGAATGACCTATATCAACATGATACTAAAAAAATTGATTAGGATCATACCATTTAAGGGGATTATTAGGATACATGAATGGTTTAGAAAGTGCTAAAATTTGTTTCATTTGTTGCATGATTAATAATATATGGGAATATTGTGTATTTTTTGCTTTGGCTACTCTTGGTTTCAGTTAAGGAGGATTGTCGGTTATTGCATTGGTTGAATGTCTGAAAGATCCCTCGATGGTTTTAGTGTTAGGTTTAAAATATTTCATTAGGAAGTCTAGACACATAGATTGGTCAAGAGCATCATTTAGAGTTTGGGGAGCAAAAGTTTAAACATTATATTATAGTGAATGTGTTAAGGTCATTATGAAAAATTTGAATAAGTTGTCATTATTCATGTTGTGATTGGCCTTGTGAGCCAAATATTTCCGTCATTTGATAAAATCATGATCTGATTTGGTAGGAGATTTCTTAGCATTGATGAAATGACAAAGACGATTTTTAGGAAGATCATCATGTTAGAATTTTTTAACAAAAGGATTGAGTAAATCCTCATGTTGCCATATAGAATGTTGGAAAGTTAATATACCATTATAACATATCACCAGTGGAGTGTTTAACAAAAAATTTAATTATGTTAAAGATTTTAATTTGGATCCACTCTTTATAAAAATTACTAAATGCCTTAAGAAAAGATGCAGGGTCTTTAGTCCCATCATATTTAATATTAGGAGATATATTACCAATATCGATAAATATAATGAAAGGGGATAAAGGCTCATTTTAAATGTGTTAAAACACCTTATTATGCATGATAGGTTGGGGAATAACATTTACTATGACATTTTTAAGAGGTGGAGGGATAAAATTTTGATTATTTTGGGGAAGAAGAATGGGAGGTTGATTATCCATGTTTATCAAATGATTTTGCAGTTGCATCATTTGAGAGGTGTTAGATGTTTACATGATGTTTATTTATGGCACTATTTGTGCAATAATTTGAGTTGTATCAATTGGTGGATTAGTGTTGGTAGGAAGACTCCCCAAATTGGTATTAGGGGGAGAGTTGCAAGGCGGTGTATTTCCTTTGGGGTTATTTTTTAGGCTTGTATCAATTTCCCCCATAGTATGGTAAGATGTTTGAAGGTGGGAATTATCTTGATAAGTATGAAAAGGATATAATTCACCAATCACATTTTTTGGAGTGATTTTAACCATGTTGTAATTGAAATATGAGTGAGGATAAAAGGTGATGTAAGAGCGAGGATGTCTATAAATATTTTGATAGGGTATGTCATGATGCTTGAAGAAATAATCTAAGATCAAGATGCAAGGAGGAAAAATAGAGATAGGGTTGGTTTCACATAAAATAAGATCAACCAACAAGTATATATGTGACTAGGTCGATAAATTCTATAAAATAAGGTCCACATAATAGGATGTAAAAGACACAATCAAACTAGGTGACTAAGTTTTGAAAAGGATAAAATTAAAACAAGTTAGAAGGATACACAGTCGTATGAGTCAACTATGTACTGTAGATTAAAAATAGAACATAATGAAAAATAGGACATAATTAGACAAATTAATTATGTACTTCAAGCTAGGAAATAGAATAAGCTGATAAGATACAGAGTCAGATAGGTTGACTATGTACTAAAGGGAAATAAGATGAATAATATGTAAGAGACTATGTTGATAGGGACAATAGTGTTTTGAAAATAGAAAAAAAAATTGTAAGATAATATCTAAACAAATAAATTTAAGTGTGAAATTAATTGGATCAATGTGATTGATTGATTTAATTAGAACACACAGCACAAACCTTACACTAACACTAGCTAATACAATAAAAAATATAATGATCAAAGAGAAAGCAACAACTTGAATATAAATTCTAACTAATTGATCATTATTAAATGTTGTTAAGTTATAATAAAATTTAAAATTAATGTGATGGGGTGTTGGATATAAGAAAGAACTAGAAAGAAATCTATGAATAGTTTTAGGTAATTTAGGTTGAAAGGGATCTATATTGATGATGGTACTAGCTTATATTTGGGCCTACCCCCTCACTTCAAAATCTCATAGTGATAAGGGTGTTGGACTCTTTGCCAATATATACCATTAACTACATGTTTATACTTGGCCAGAAGCCCAAGTCAACTTCCCCCTTGGTGATTAAATCCAAGTAGGTAGGCTTTGAGAAGAAAAATATTTAATGTTTTTTCTTTAAAGTGATTTGTAAGTGTCTACAAAGAGAAAAATAGATAGCTAAATCAATAAATTAAAACCAAATTTGTATTTATTACTCTAAGCATGCAAGTAACTAAAGTAAAAGGTGAATTAATTATGAGTAAAAATAGGTTAATTCTTGTTGATTGTGAAGGGTATAGAATCAATTAAGTGACACTATATACAAATAATGCATAAAAAAGTTGATAGGGTTGTTATTATTCTATATAAGTAAGATCTGAAAGAACATAGTTGAATAAGTCAACTATGTCTTTTAGATACAAGATAGGCTATTAAACTATGTCGAGCTAGTTGACCCAATTTATTGTAGGGTTGAAATTTTATAGACTTCAAACTTGTGAAAAATAGTACTCAGAATGAAAAAATAAAATGATAGAGAATTTAAAAATAAACCTTGGTGGTTTTGAAGATGTTTAGTTTTCAGATTTTGTGTTGTGTTGCTCAAGTGCTAAATTAAATATTTTATGAATAGAATCGACTGGCTTGATAGAGTTTGCAAAACCTATGTGCTAAAAAAATTGTAAATAATGTCAACTAAATTGACTATGTATGCAATCTTGTAACTAAATAAAAATATCATGTCAAGCTGATCGATCTAGTTACCTATATTTGGAGAAGACTTGTATAGGTAAAACAAAGTCATTTTAAAGAGACTGTATTAAACCTATGCGCAAACTATTAAAACTATACCGATAGGTTTGATAAATTAATGTAAAAATTAAAATATATAATGATGATAAAATTAATGCATGAAATAAAACCTACAATAGAACTTTGATTCACATCAGGTTCACCAGAATGTATACAAATAAAAATGCAGCTGACTTATTAATTAATCATATTTTAGAGAAGATAAATCTTACTTACACTTTTGTTTTTTGATACATTAGATATTCAAGGTCATCGGAAAAATAGATCCACTAGACCTAACCAAGGGATTTCTTACCATAATAACATCACTAGAGAGGGTTCCAAAGCCTCTAGTCAAGAAACACTATGCAATACCCACTAACTAGGTCTTATGTTTTCATGTTCACTAAGTATATGCAAATCAAGTAAAAATCTAATCTATTGTTCATGAAATCTTGTGACAAAAAGTGGGGGTAAAAAATATAAAAAAGTAAACATGCATAAAATAATTCTAATTAAGCTGTGTATATATATAACACTAATGCATCAAGAGAGAGATATATTCAAATTTCATTACTTATGTTACTTATATCTACTAAAATAAAGAAGTAAAGTTAGAGATACTTACCTTGAAGATGAACCTATCAAGACTCAATATCTCCCTTTTCCAAAGGTGATTTGCAAGAGGTTGGTTTGGTTTGTAAGGATCACTAAGAAAGGTCTAAGCATCCAATACTTTTCCATAAGACAATCTTCTTACCCAAGGATAAACCCTAAGCAATAAATCCTCAAGTAGAATGCTTAAAGAGTAGATTATAAATAAGTGAAAATGAATAATTATATCTATTATCTCTATAAGAAATGGTGAAATGGATGTGTATATATAGATTAATCTAACCCTAAAATTTTATGAAAGTTTAGTTGACATGGTCAACACATTTTTAATTTGTAGCATTATTTGATAAAAATAAGTTAGGTCTCAGTCTAGGTTGGCCAAAGCCAACCTAGACCCTTAATGTGTAAATATCAAATTAAATACAGGGTTGGCCTAGGCCAATAGTGTACAATAAATGTCAAAAAATGGTTTTTGGCTTAGATAAGGGCTAAGTAAGATGGTTAATTACTTGGAAGAGTGTGTAAGAGAGGTGTCAAGGATCAGGTAAGTGTATAGAAGAAGGTTGTATAAATAGCAAGTGGTGGTATAAGGAACAACAATCTTGCAAAGCACCAATATTCTGCCCACTCCTTTCCTAATTTATCATTTAAGGTGTGCACTCAGAGAGATTGAGACTCGATGGGTTCCTATAAGAGAGAACATTATTAATTGATAAAATTTGAAAATATTATGTGTATACACATTTTTTATTGCTACCCAAAGATTGTCTCTAGGTTGTTGCATGAATATTGAGAGGACACCAACTACAAATGATATATTTGGTTAAATTGTGGTCACATAAATTAGACTTCCAATGAGTTATCTATATTTAGTGGCATCAATTAAATATGTTTAATCTTCACATGTTAAGTTGAGATTTTGTCCCATGGGTGTTTTGAGAGTCTTACAATCTTCAATTCCAAACTTGATTAGAATGTCACCAACATACTTTTATTAAGTGATGAAAAAATACTTTAGTTTTTAAATTAGTTCAATACCTAAATAGTAATGAAGATAACTCAAATCAGTCATTTCAAAGCTTTTCATCAATTATGATTTGAATTTTATAGTGTACCATTCATTATTCTCTGTGATGATCAAATCATAAACATACACCACCACGAATACAATTGTTTTGTCAACTTTTTTTATGAAAAGAGTTTTATCTTCAAACTCAAAATGTTTTAATTTCATGTTCATGAGTTGATTAGCTAGTTTTTCAGACCATGTTTGAGGGGATTGTTTCAAACCATACAATGATTTTTCTAGTTTGCACACTTTATGTTTTTGTTCATTTATTCCAAAACTTTAAGGTTGTGTCATTTATATATTTTCTTTGAGGTCACCATATAAGAATGCAATTTTGACATATATTTGGTGAACTTTCCATTTGTAGTGAGCTACCAAAGACAACATGGTTTGAATGGTAGTCCATTTTTTTTAGGTGTAAAGGTTTCATTGTATTCAATTCATTATTTTTTAGCATACCCCTTTATGACAATCCTTGATTTGTGTTTGTCAAGTTAGCCATCAACATTGTATTTATTATGGTAGACTCACATGTAGCTAATAAATTTAGAACCATATGAAAGATCAACCAATTTACAAGTCCCATTTTTTACCAACACATTATACTCATCTTCCATAGATTTTCTCCAAGATTGAATCCTCTCAGCCTATTTGAAAGATGTTGGTTCTAAATCAAATACAACATTGATTTCCTCTTCTAAAGATCTTTCAAGGTTAGATTTTCAATTTTATCTTAAGTTTATTCAAGGGACTTGTATGATTATGATGCAGCTACATGTGCACTTCTTGTACCTATTTTTCAAACTTCATCAGGTTTCACATCTTTCAATATTTGAGTAGCCCATTTAGGCACCTATTTATGTGTTTTAAGTGCTTTAAGTTCATTTTCTAAAGTTACATCAATTTCGACCCTCTATTCTGGTGACCCTTATTCAATATCTGATGAAGTTTCACTTTCTCTTTTAGGGGGATTTTAAAGCTCATGTGTAGGAGATAATATAAAATCAATAGATTCCCAAATGTGTGTCTATCACTCATTGTCTAGAACATCCAAATCAATCTCTATAGACATCAAACTTTGCATAATTGTCAAATTGACTTGGTTTTCAATCAATATGTTATTTATCCTTTACAGACTCACAAAAGATAACTTCTCTTGCAATAAGAAACTTATTATCTTTCTTGTCATATAGTTTGTATGCCTTGGAGGATTCAGAATATCCCAAGTGGATGCATTTTTGAATCTTATGGTCCAACTTATTTCTCTTCTCCTTTAGAATCAATACATAACAAGTAGATCTAGAAATCTAAGAATGTCTCGCTAAAGGGAGATTACCACACCACATCTCATATAGAGTCTTGGATTCAAGAGGTGTTGATGGTGATTTGTTATAGAGGTATCCTTGTATTTTAATTACTACAACCCAAAAGTGCAGATTTACCCCTTTATAATACAACATACCATGAACCATATTCATCATAGTTTCATTTATCCTTTTTACAACTCCATTCTATTTTAGAGTGTATGGAATTGTGATATGGTGTTTGATCCCATTTTACTCAAGATAACACTTAAACTTCTTAGGTTTGAACTTCATTTTCAATCATGTTTTGAAACTTTTGGAAAGTATCGAAGGCTTATAATTTTTTATTCAAAAATAATATCCAAGTCATCTAACTATAGTGATCAATGAACAACATGAAGTACTTATGATCATCAATGGATAGGATTTTAAGAAAACACAAGTCTGGATGAACTAGTTATAATTTTTTCTTATATTTCCATTGTGACTTTAGAAATGGTTATATTGCATGTTTAACCAAGATGCAGGCTTCAAATTTTCATCTAATTTTTCAACCAATGTAGGAATGTTAATAAAACCATTTTTTTTCAAAACACAAATGTTGCTATAGTGAGTGTGCCTGAATCTTGCATGCCACTACATGTTTGGATACATTATATCTCACATAAGATGAGCATAACTCCTTGAATTTGATGGATCACCTCTGAGTTTGAGTACTTTTCCTTCCTCATATCTAGTCAACATGAATTCATTATCACTTTTTGTCTTGATAGTGACATCACCATTATCCAACATAATGGAATGGTCTTGTTGCCTTATAAGGACTAGTGAAAATAAGTTTTGTTTCAACTAAAAAAGGTATAGGACATTTTGGATTTTGAAATTTGGAAGCCTTGGACACTTGAGTCTTATTGCACCTTTTCCTCATGGTTATAGACTTGATCTATCTACAAGGTATACCAGACCACAATTTTATTCATTGAATGTTGTGTTGTGGAGCCTATTTCTTAATTACAATGTATTTCAAATACTATACATTAAAAATGTATTGTACACTCTTTAATGGGAAACTATTTTGGGTTGATTATGCCCATGGTTTTGGTACCTATTATTTTGTAATACCTCTTTGTTGATGTATTGTGTATAGATGGATATTTCATATGTAATACATCATGATAACAAGAGTTTGAGAAGGAAGAATAGAGTGTGTGAATTCAGATGTGACTTCAAGAAGGTTTGTTGAGTGTATCTCTAAACAATATTTATGCATTGTAATTGTGAGAAGATTGATTTGAGAGTGGTTTATACTGTCGTGTCTTGTAATACAATATGAGAAAGTGTTTATTATTGGATGTAGCCCACATTGGGTGAACCACATTAAATATAGTCTTCTTATTTTGCATGTTTATTTTTATTCTTTCTACATCTCTATTTATATCTATTATTATTGTGATTCTATGAAATTGTTCCACATCAATTTCTATATTTTTTCCTAACACTGAACTCTTCAAATAAGTCTCTTCAAAAATTCATATGTAGAGTGGCACTAGTATCAATAAACCAAGCATCAAACCATGAAGAACTAACTGAGACACTATTTACTTCATCATCTATAATGGAAAATACACATTCATTGGTGAATTGGGTAGAGTTTGAGTCTTTTTTTTTCTTTGATTTTTCCTCTTTATTCTTATAGTATGCTTCAATATTCTCCTATGGAGTTTGGCATTCATGAGTCTCATAAATTGATTTTCTATCACACCATTTTCAGTAAACGTTTTGTTTATCATTTTATTTTTGACCACCTTGATTTTCATTTTTATTGTATTTTCCCTTATACTTATTCTTATACTTGTTATTGCCTTTATTTTTAGAATATGTGGCCTTATTGAATGTTTTGGAAGAATTTGATTTGACATAGCACATACTTTCTTCTATTGTGGACTCAATTTTTATTCCAAAAGCCTTTTCTCTTTATACCATTTTTTCAACTAATTGATTAAATGTGAGAGTTTTCAACATATTACTTGCTTGTAGAGACTCTAAATAGGTTAAATAGTTGAGAAGAAGGGCTTTGATGAATGTGGTCATATAGCTATCAATTTTGACACATGTTACTTCTACATCATGCTTGATGACACATATCTACAAAGTTAATCTCATCACATGACCATATTTAAACTCAAAGTTGAATAGATTCAACTACAATTGAATTAATTCTAAATCTGAGTGGGAATTATATATCTCCTTAAATTTTTGAAATGTTTCTCATAGAGTATTGTAGCCTTGAATATGATGAAACACATCTCTGTTAATTGATGCCCTCATCAAAGAAAATGCCTTCTATTTTTTTTGCTTCCATGTCTAAGTATCATTTACATTCCTTGTTGGTTCAGTTGGTTGATTTCTACCCTTCATAAATATTGAACCATATAGAATTGAATATGAGTGTGTTATCCACTTGCCGAGACCATTCTAGCCAACTATCTTTGCTAGTCAATGTAGTGCTAATAATATATTTTATGGAATGTATGGTTTTTGTTTTCAATTTTGAGTTTGGAGTTTTGAGTTTTTGTTAACCCCAAATGGTTCATTATCACTCCAAAATAGTCCCCTTTTCTATATACCTCCAAACCAATATACCAAACCTCTCAATATACCTTCCCTTCCTATATACCTATCGGTACATGGAAGAAGTTAACCTTTTTAATATACTCAGCTAGTATGTGAAAGAGGCTTTAAGGTACATGAGAGTAGAGTGGTACATGGTACCTAGGTGTACATAAAAATGATTCACCATGTCATTAACACCATCTTAAAAATAAAACATCATACATTAATATATTAAATTTTTCTTAATTTTTGGATTTATGTTTTTTGACTGTGATGAATGTGTATAAGAGTAGCTCTCTTTATTTATCCTTGAATTAGTAAAATTTGGTTATTATTTGACAAATTTGGTGAGATTAGCTTGATCAAAGCAATTACAAATGAAAAAAATGATCCAATTTAAATGCTTTTAAATTTAAAGGTTTTTAAAATTCAAAAAGGACATTAAATGAAAATGGAATTATATTTTTTGAATAAAAAGACTTAAAATCTCTCTAAGTGCATGCCTTAAAGGGTGCATCGAGAAAGGGGTGGGAAGACCATTGGTGTTTCACAAGATTATTTTTCCCTATACCACCACTTGTAACTAACATAAATATCTCATATACATGTCCCTAAGTTTTGACACCTCCCTTACACACTCCTCCAATAAATCCAATGCCTCAAAAAACCCTTAACTAATACAAAACCTCTTTTTGAATTTTACTGAACAAAGTTGGCCTGGGTTAACCCTATATTTAAAATATATGAGCACCATATAGGATTAGGTCATCCTTGACTAACCCATTTTGAGATTTAACTAGTTTTATTTATTTAATGATATAGGGTTGATTGGGTAGACTCTATTAGCTAAAAATTTAGAAGATTTTAGGGTTAGATCTAGCTATATTTACACATTTTTTTTCCATTTCATAGAGAGATAAGAAATAAATAATTATCTATGCATTTGTTTATCCACCATTCTAATTGAGGAACCATTGCTTAGGGTTTAAATACTAAACTTGGAGATATGAATCTTGTCTTGTGGAGAAGTATTTTGGATGCATATGAGAAGTCATGTATCCTAGATCTGACCTATCTTTGTTATCCTTACAAACACAAAAACCTCTTGTGAAGTACCTTGGATAAAAGAGAGGTTGAGACTTGATGAGTTCATATTCAAAGGTAAGTATTCTTAACTTTTTCTCCTCTTTATTAGAGTAGATAGATTTTCATTTGTTAGCATATGTGCTTCTCTCTCCATGCATTAGGATTACCTCTACATTGACTTGAGTATATTTCTTCTATGCATGTTTAATTTTATGTGTATTTCCCCCATTTTATACCACAGTATTTGGTGAGCACTAGGTTTAATTTTACTTTACTTTGTCATTTACTTGTGAAATAAGAAAACATAGGACCCATTTAGGGTTATCGTATGGTGTTGCTTGACTAGAGGCTTTGTAACCCTCTCTAGTGATATTGTTATGGTAAGAGACCCCTTAGTCTAGTATATCCATATTGGTCATAACCTCGATTATCTATATGTACCAACAAGATAAAAGGATAGTGTGATTTATCTTCTCCAATCTATGATTAATTTTTAGATTAGCTTCACTTTCCATTAAATAAACTAACCGCTCCCTCCTATATATATCCTAACTATGTTATGGAAACAACCTAGGTTGACCCTGTTACTAATATGAAGCTATAATAATGATTATGACTTAATTAAAGGCTATAATACCTACAAGTCAACTACACATATCCCAATACATGATAAAGGCTAAGTTTATATCATGTGCATCCCATTCAAATCAATTTTTTCCTCGACGTTCATGATATTTGGATGCTTCTACATGAACACTTCATCCTCCAATGTAGCATTTTCACTGGCTAGATTTTCCCCTTGTTTATAGACTTTGTAATAATCATTGTCCAAAACCTCTTAGTGTGTGTCTTAATTATTCCATTAGGGTTTAAAATGATGATTTGGGAAACAATTCAAATGACAATTTACTTGACGGTTCTACCACAATTGATGATGAAACTTCTGGGAGCCATAACTTTTGCATCATAGCTCTGATTGACCCCCCGTTTGAGCCACTAGAAAGATAAGAACAATAAGAACATAGTGAGATGGCACAAATATTTTTTTGGTGGGTTTTTACCCTTGAAAACCCAATATAAGTGCCCTAAATTTCAATTTTAGTAGTGCAATCTAGAAATATTAAGTTTCTAAAAAATAGTAATTCCTTGAATTTTGTATTGTTGTAAATTGTGGAAGTCAAACCACTTAATCTCCCTCGATATTGGTGACCTTACACTTCCTCTTCCTACCTTAAAAATGTGTATAAATGAATATGTAACCTGAAATAGAAATTAGACATCTCTTCCCAGAGATAAGCATATGTTTATATTTGTAATCTTGAGTAATAAAACATCTCTTCTCAGAGAAATCATTATTACTGTGTTATTTTCATGTTCTCAAAATATATTTCAATCAAAACTTATGATTTTTGGATCAAATGATTATTCCCTCCTCATCAATCTTGGGTTAATCTATCTAGGTTACAAATCTTTGTCCAATGACCTTTTTTGGGTACGAAACATGGAATACCATATATATTTTCATTGAGTGAGGTAAGAATAGATTGTTTGGTACACTTCCAATCTTTTTCAAGATTTGATAAGAGTTTTAATACTAAATTGAAATATTTTTATCATTCTTATGATGTTTCAAAGACATTTTATTATATGGATGTAAATACATAAAAACCCAATGTCTAACTTCAAAATGTCTTTCCCTGCAATGTTGGTCAGTTTTTTGCTTCATGCAATTTTACACTATTTCCAAGTTATCTCTAAGACTAGAGAGTAATTAATATTGGTTTAAAATGTGTTATTTGACTACTTTGACCTTTGTATAGACCTTAAAATATGAGGTAATGGATGGTGGATTGTTCCCATATAGTGCCAAAAATGGAGACATTTTGGATGAAGTATGGAAAGAAATGTTATACCACCATTTTACTAGTGTCAACCATTGAAACCATCTCTCTTGTTTATCTAAATAAAAATAACAAATATAATCCTGAAAGAACTTTTTGAACACCTTATTTTTCCTATTAGATTTATAATGATAAGATGAGCGAAAAGTTATCTAGGTACCAAAACATCAGAATAAATTATTATAAAAATTATTTGTAGAGGATCATAATCACTTATTATTATCTTTGAAGTCCCATGGATATTTTGAATTGTATCCATAAATTTTAGTACTATTATACTTGAGATAAACATATGTGATAATGTACAAAAATGATAATATTTTTTGAGTCTATACAAAAAAACCATGATGACATTTTTCCCTTTATATTGTGGTAGCCTTATGATGAAATACATGGAAACATCCTCCCAAATTTGGATAGGAATAAATATAGGTTACAACAGACCAATATTATTTAATGTTTCTTCTTTATTTTCTTGACATGCCATACATTATACCACAAATTTTTGGGCCTCCCATTTTAGATCTTCCTAAAATAAATCCTACTTGATTCTATGATAAGTTTTCAATAAGCTTGAGTTCCCACCTACTGGAGAAACATGAAGTTCCATTAGCAACTTATGCTTAAGGAATGAATTTTTACACATGCACAACCTATCCTTATATTATAAATCATCCCCATTCCACACAATTTTATCTAACATGCTCAGATCTTGTTGGATATTTTGATTAAGATCTTGTATAACTGTATCATTCTCCCAGTCTAATATTTCTCCATCCACCTAGTTGGATTACAATATTGGCATGGTGCACAAAATTGTCTTTGTGGACTCATCATTCCTAGATAGTGCATCAACCGAAACTTTCTCCTTTCTATTCTTGTCTAAAATCTCAAATTCATTTCCAAACATCTTAGTGACCCATTTTTGTTGTTCTTCTAATGATAACCTTTGTTCCAAGAAATATTTTAGATGATAATGATTTGTTTTCACTTTAAAGTGTCTTCCCATTAAATATGGTCATAATTTGTTTACTATGTGAAGGATGGCCATAATTTACTTATCATAAATATGTTTTACCAAATTATTACATTTGAGTTGGTGGCTCTCAAATGCATTGGGTTGTCCTTATTGCATGAGTATCACTCATATGCCATACTCTAAAGCATCACATTTTATAATTAATGTTTAGGATAAATCTAGAATAGCTATAATGGGGGCGGTGCACATGACCTCCTTCAACTTATAAAATGCCTAGATATCTTCAATAATGTTATGAGTGGTGTTGATATGTTTCCATAATTTTTTATACAAAATAACATTAGTAACTTGTGAACCCCATTAATCTATAAAGGTTTTGTAAGGTTTTAGGAACTTTCCATTCTACCATAGATTTGATCTTGTAAATCCACCTTGGCATTCTCATGTGAAACAATGTGGCCTAAATACTCAACTAATTGACTCCAATAACACTTTTGGAAGCCTTAGCATAAACCTAGTGTTGTTCAAGAATATTGAAAACCTGATTCACATGATGCTTGTGTTCCTCCCATGTTTTATTATATATTAAAATATCATTAAATAAAACCAAGAAAATTTTATATGTAAAAATGGCCAAAAATAAATTTCATCAAAATCTAAAATGTAGATGATGCATTAATGAGTGAAAAATATATCACCGTAAATTCATAATAACCCCCACGGGTTTTGAAATTTGTCTTATGGATATCCTCATCTCTAATTAAAATTGTGTGATACCTATAATGAATATTTAGTTTTTTTAAATAAATAACACCATGTGATTCATCTAAAAAATCATCAATTATAGGAATGTGAAACTCATCTTTGATTGTGTACTTGTTGATTCCATGTAGTCATGACATGTGTTAGGTGTCATCCTAATTATGCACCATCACCATTATAGAGAAATAAGTGTTTTGACTAAGATATATTATACTTGTTTCTATCATCTCTTACACCATCTTTTTAATCTCACTCTTTTGGATGTAAGGGTACCTATAAGGCCTGATAGTGGGTGGTCATAACCTTGTCACTAGTTGAATGTCATGATCATGTTCCCTTTTAGGAGAAAGTCCTTTTGGAACATTAGTTAAAAACACTGAGTGCTTCTCCATAATATCTTATACAACTAGTAATACATACCCATTTAGTGGTTGTGCCTTTATTAAAAACAATTGAGCCACAAACCCATCTATTCCATTTTTTTGTAATCTTTTACATCAGATGAGAACTCACCAATTTTGGGGACTTTTCAAGTAACCCATGTAGTTTAAATTTTCTACCCTTAGAATGGAAATGTGTGAATATCTCTTAGAAATTCATTTCCAATTTAGTTAGCCATTGGACTCCCAATACAATAGGAATGGAAAAAATGGTAATCTAGTGATAGTCTCCCATTGAGAGTTTAATATTATATCATTTCCCAGATCAACTGATTGTGCCACTATCTAAAATCATGACTTGGAATTTTATATCTAGATAGATAAAATAGTTTAAGCACATTGTCAATTTATTTTTGATGAGGTTGTGAGCATTGCCTAATTACATAAATATTGTCACCTTATTTTTTTCAAAAAACCCACTACCTTAAGGGTTTGTGAAGTGTTAATTTCTAAAATCACGTGGAAGTAAATATTTGATTTGGCCTCTTATGATTCTTCCCCCGTCTTGTCATGAGCCTCACATATTACGTATACATCATCATCTTCTTCATTTTCACCTTCAACATAATAAAAATATTTTTGATATACTTATGTTCTTGACTATACTTGCTATCACAATTAAAACATAACACACCCTCTTTTCTTCTATTTGTTGAGGAGTCAGTCTTGTAGGCTAATGAAATGACTAATGGGAGTATTTTTATCTCTAATACTTTTGAATGGATAATTTTGATGACCAGTTCCCTCTCTTATGATATATGTACCATGATGATAACCTCACATATATAACTTAAATCAAACATGTGAACATTGTATTGGATGTTATCTTTGAGCCTGCTAATAAATAAGTCATTCAAATTATTATTTGTGATTATCTCCACTCACAAGGATAGATTTTAAAACTATTGAATATAATCCACCAGATATCTTGTTTGGTGTAGTTTTTCTAACTCTCTAAAATAATTCTCTGTCAAATTATTGTGAGTGTAATTATAATTGATCACTAAAACTAAACAATTGACACTAAGACCCTTATTCTTCCTTTGAGCACAAATCCACTGATACCAAATCAATTGCTCATGTTTAAAATATAAACATTCCATTACCAACTTCAATCCATACATGATATTATGTACATTAAAAATGTTCTCCATTTGGTTGATCTATGGGACTTAATCTTTCCCATCAAAATTATGTATTTCTACTTTTGGAATCAAGTTTTGTGACTTTGAATTAGAACTAGCTAAAGGCAAATGTTTTGATGTATTTGGATTTGCATTGGGTATGATAGAAGATCCAAATCGGTTGGGTTGTGCATTAGTGAATTGTGGCTTATTTTATGGATTCTATTACAAATTCAAATTTTCATCGACTCTTTGATTGAGCTCATCTAATTGATAATTGATTTTATCCATACCAAAATGTATGTTTTATATGTTATGCTCATGTTAGTTCATATTATGATCTATCGAAAAAAAGCCTAGAATATAATATCTAATTTTTCCCATGTTTTACTCCATCTCCTCTTTATTAGTATTTTTTACTAGAGTTTTGGAACCCTTGCGTCGACCTTCAGTGTGCAGTCTTGCCATACAAAGGTTAGATAATGCAAAATTTGATTTTTACCTTTGACCAAACTTTGAATAAATAGTTTCTAATTTAGCTTGGGCCTAAAACCTAAAACCCACTATATTTTTTCAATATTTCCAAAAAAAAAAAAAAATTCTAAAAAAATCTAAAATTATGACCTATAGAGCAAGCTTATGAAAAACCATAAAATTAGAATAACTCACCTAGAAATTATTATCAAGCCATAAAATGTTTACTATAACTTCCTTGAATGGTTCTCCAAATTTATTATAAAAATTAGAGAAACTTTTGTAATATTTTGTGAGATATAGAGTTTTCTTCAAAATTAGGGATTCGACCACCATTTTGCCCAAATTGAAGCTCTCATACCACTTGTAATGAAATTATTGCACTACTAAAGTGTAATCATAGTAATAAATTACAATATGATCAAAATAAAAGAAGAATGAAGATTATGACTAAGCCACTTTGAATGGGAAACCTACACAACCTTGTAGTAAAAATTGAATTCATAATTTGATAATAGAATACTAACCACTATCTCATATGTATGTACGTATGTACATACGTACGTATATATATATATATGGAAACACCCTATGCTAACCCTTCACTAATATTAAGCTATAAAAATGATCATATGACTTAATTAAATGTTATGATAACCATAAAGCCACACATGTCTCAATACATGATATCAGATAATAAAATATCATATAGGACTCCTTGGGACATTATATGTGCAATATCCATCTATATAAAAGAGTTATATGTGAAATCAAAGGCATGGGAAATTAAGACAAGGTGGAAGGACCCATAAAAATAAAGGGGACAACTTTAGAAATAACATGTATCCATCAAATCCCTCTCAAGAGAGGTAAATATTCAGAATGTGTGCAAGCATTTCAAAAGATAGGAAAATAAGGGTCAAAAAGCTTAAATGGATGAATTTTGAAGACACGGAGAAGGTAGGAGGCTAAAGAGAGAGTAATGTGGGGTAGGAAATGCCCTGAAATTAGCCAAATATATACAAGTGGAACAAGTGAGAAAAAATGGGTAAAATATGCTATTTAAAAGGGACATGTACCAAATTTGGGTGTCTACACCCTAATCACTTGAAATTTGAATGGTTAAAAAATACATTTTGTTGGTTTTTTTCCTTTAGTCTTTTGGATCTGAAAAGTGTTTACTCAATATTTTATGAGCAAATGGGAAAATAATACATCCTGATGTATATTTATGTTTTGAAGTTAAGGTCTTAACATAATTATTTTAAGGGATTCAAGGGTTATCACATGAATAACAACTCACATCAAGTTTAGCTTATGGGGTTTAAGGACTTACCATATCATTTTATATGGACCATAGCACGATAGAGTGGACAAGGCATATCGACATGTTTTCACCTTTTTTGCCTTCAAACTCATAGAGTTTATACACATAGATACTTATTAAAGAACACTCAAAGAATCACCTTTATTAAAATTTCCTTTATTGGATCTATGAATTTAACTTATCTTTAATCATGCTTTGAAGTAAATTCACCCAAATAAGGCTAGCTCTTTGATTTCCTTCTTTATATTTTCAACCATTGATCTTACACGTAATTGAGGTGATCCATGAACAAAAAATAGGCTTACTTTTATATTTATTCATTTTTATCTTATAAAAGTAACATGGATCCCAACTTAGGTCAAGGGGAAAACATCAAAACTCATGCACCTTTTTATTATTATATTCTTTAGGTATATAAACTTAGGATTCCCTTTTTCTTTCACTAACGAGTGGACATTTGATACAGTGTTCATTACACATTTTCTCTTATTTGGATGGTTGGTCATCCATCCATTCTCTTTTCACAATGAAGCCCATATGGGTGATACTTCTTAGTATTCCACATTAGATTATTACTTTTTCAGCCCTAGATATCTTTCTGATATGTTAGAACATATGAATATGTGAATTGTGATTTGTATGCCATGACCTTACACTTAGACAAAATAATAGAAAAAAATATATATAATTTTTATCAAATCATGACAACCCTAAAAATATTATATTCAAAATTTCACGTAGTTAAAATTTTTTAAACCCAAACCTTAATATTTTGACATGGGGCATTTGTATATCTCATCAACCTCTACTCCCATCTCAGTAAACAAGACACATATTCTAATTAATACATGTGTAACTCTATTAAAACTCCCACATATATGTTTCTAATTTATCTATTTGGGGATTAATTAACCCTAATTAGATAGAACTGTTATAAATTAATTTGGATTAAAATATATATAGTAAATTACAAATCTTAATGTGAAGTTTAGAACTAATTTGTCACTCTAGATTACTAAATATAGAAAGTGAAATAAAATGATAAGATACTTAGCAATTAACTACTTTGTGGAGGACTAAGACTTTATAAAGATGGAAATAGGACTACAAGGCATTTGAATCAAGATCTGGCTCTATGTGTGCCTAGACAGTATTGTTAGACTCAGATCAATACCATCATATGATTTGTTCCAAGTCTGATGGTTCTATCTCTTTAAATTTTCTTCTATAATTACATACAAACAAGTGCACCTACTTGTCTTCTAGCTCTATGTACTATCCTAAGGTCTAATTAAATGGGTGACTCGTATAATTTTTTTTCCTTCACTCAAAACCCTAGGTCCACTTGCAATGATAGAATTAGGCTTGTAAAAGGGGAAGAAATGTGGGTTGAGTTAACCCAAACTACTCCCCGTTGAATGGTTGAGTATTGCCTACATATTTGTAAATGATATTTATGAACTATATAACACGTCAGTCTTTTACACTTTACAAAACTCAAACCTTGGCTATTTCTCTCAATTCTAAACCTTTTTTGCTTCTTTAAGTCTCACATATTCTCTCTCTCTTGTGTCCCTTGGCCTATCTCTTAGTATGAGTAGTCTTATGTTGATGACCCAGGCCTTTTATCTTTCCCAAAATTCTTAAAACTTGTTTATCTTTTACCTCTATAAGGTTTAATCTTGTACTTATTTTTTTTCTCTTTAGACACTTGTGTCTCAGTCAGATACCTACATCGATGTAGGTGTTATTAAATGATGTAAGTGTTTAATTCCCTAAAGTCATCTAATTTACAAATTAAATGTATCCTAATGGTTAGCCTAAGTACTATTATGCAAGATATTCTCTAAAAGTATTGGTATAAATATAAGATCAACCCTCATTCATTCCTCACTTAACATAGACCTAGATTCATGTCAAAAAGCATTCAATTGATCAAAGCTTCCCTATTTTCTCTTATTTCCATACCGGTCATTGGGACAATGCATCTACAGGTATAAATTACTAAAGGAGTAGCTTAAGAGCTATATTTAGCAAGTTAAAAGCTAGGTCATTGTTGTACTTACTTATCATACATTACATGATTCACACACAAGCCAACACATAAGGAAAAACTACATAAGTTTGAGGCCCTCTTCAGAATAGTGTCTATGTAGGTAACACTCATTGATATAGGGGTATTTGGGGTGGCTCGATGTCATCTTTCCACTAACTCATTTTTCCATAGTCACTATGAAGATGAAAAACTAGGATTTGATCATTTGACAAGGAGTGAAAGTCTATGACACATATCTGAATGCACCAAAGTGAAGGCGATGATGAACCTAGAAGCATCTAGGTAGTGGCATCATATTTTAGTAGTCATTTTGTACTGGACATCTATGTTTGATCTAGACACTAGTGTCAAATCAACCATCCTAGGCTAATGCAAATGTCCATGGCTATAGAGGTACTTAATCCATAATTTGGTGACTGTTCTAGAACATTATTCCTATCCACTTCCTAATTATTCTAGATCCAGATTTGTATTAGTATCATAACTAGCTAAGTATATTGTTTTTATTATCATTACAATATATAACATAATTTTACTTTCTATTTTAAGCATATCTTAGCATAATAAATTTAGTATATTTTTTATCCAAATTTTTTTAATTAATTAGTCTACTATATATCTGTTTATCACCCTTGTGCTTATTCATTTCTACATTATTAACCCTATTTACCTATAGTATGATCTTTATCCAATTTATGGTTAAACATTTGGTGAACCTAATTTTTATGAATGCAAGCTTTTCTAATTCCTAAGGTTTTCAATCAACTAGGGTTTTAGATTGTTATACTTTTTCATTTCCTTATATTATTTTGCATGCAACCTAGGCATATCCCTAGATTAGGAAGTGTGCCTATTAAACACATTGAGCTCCCCCTCATACCACCTAAGATTTCTCAAACCAATGAGGAACCTAATCCCATGGTCCATGATGATGCTCATGTTGAGAACAAGAAGCGTGTTGATGAAGTTATTATAGAGGAACATTCTAAAAATGAAAACCATGAATCCAACAAAACCAATGAACATGAACAAATAGACCATAAGAAATTGCAAGCCATCACAATTTTTTGTGAGAGTATTCATCAAAATCTTGAAGATCCTAATGAAATCCTAAAACCTATATTAGAAACTAAAAAAAAAATCATGACGAAGCAGGTTCATCTATTGATCATGTTATTTGAGCTATGGGTCATCCCCATATACCAACAACTCTTTCCTTGAGCACATTAAAACTTCATACTTCTAATGGGGGTATGAGATATGCATTTTAAATTTTATTTGTTGAAAACATGATTGCTACATCTACCATGTAATTACCAATTATTTCAACTCAAATATTAGCTTCAATGCCTATTACTACTCAAACCATGTGTACATCTCCATTGATAACTTGTCAACTTTCTAATTTACATCCCAATGGATCTACAATTCAAACACTCCTTAAAGTTATAAACACCTTGGAGGAAAAGGTTACAAACATTAAATAAAATGTTTTAAAGTATCCTCATGATATTGATTCTCAAGATGTATTGCATAACCCTCTTACACATGAGATATATCTTTTCCCTTTACCAACTAGTTTTGTTTCACTTAAGTTCCCATTTTATGATGGTAAGGGCGATCCTAAGTAGAATCTTCAATCTTTATATGTAGCATGCCTTGATTATTCATCTAATGATAGACTTTTGAACAAATTATTTTCAAGGAACCTCAATGACTATGATTTGAGTTGGTTCTATGATTTAACTCTCTAATCCATGAAAGAATTCAAAACTCTTAAAGATCAGTTTTTGTAACACTTTTCTATTAACATTACCAAAAAGGTTTCCTATGCCCAAATTTAAAAAATTAAAGAAGGAACCAATGAACCTATCAAAGAGTATGTCTTGAGGTACAAGACAATGTTGGAAAAAATTACCAATCCTATGGCAGATAAAGAAATTTAAGACATATTTAAACAAAGTTTATTTCTTCCTTTATATGAGTCCATAATTTTCAAAAAATTGAAATCCTTTGATAACTTGTGCCATATTGTTCGGGACCATGAAGTGAAACTTATCTCATTGAATAAACTGAAGTATGTAGCAAACACACCAATTACATCTCAATCCAATACCAAGTTTAAAATCAAACCAAGTAATAATTTAAAATCCTCTTGAGCTTAAAAAGGAAACAACCACCACAGTGAATGCAATTTCACAATAGCCTAATCAGCTTATTTTATCTAATGCACCAAGGAGAGAATTTGCATGCTTACTTGAGTCTCCCGCTTCATTACTCCCATGACTATTAGAGTGTCATCTTATATCTCCCCCTCATTTTATATAAGTTGATATGAGTTAGCCTCTACCCAAAAGATATGATGTAAATGTTTATTGTGATTATCAAGAGGGACTAGGCCATTCTACAAAAAAATGTTTTACCTTGAATTATAAGATCCAAGACCTTATCGATGAACAAAGAATTAAATTTGATGATCCTCCAAATGAATCAAGTTCACAACCTGGTGATCACTAGAAACATATTATATTTAATGACCCTTTACAATACAATTCTAAGAAGGATACGGAAGTGTAAATGGTATATAACACACATCCTCCTCCATGACACTATGAACACCCAATAGAAGGGATTATTGGTACCTATACATGGCATAAACCCCATATGGTTTAGAGACATTCTATTACCTTTGATGATATTGAAATTAAGGATGATGACTCTGATCTTCCTTCTTTATTTATTCTAGCATACCTTGATCGCTAGCCTCTATGTATATTATTGATAATGGTGCAAGTGAGAAAATTTGCACCATGACATTACTTATACACTTGGGTTATACTCATCATGATTTACACCCTTCTACTAGATCAGTTATAGAATTTGATGGGACCTCATAGTAGATTCTTGGTGAGATTGACTTACCTTTGTAGATGGGTTTTGAACATGTGGTTACTACATTTTCAGTTATACCTTCCACAAGTGTCTTTGATATGTTATTTAGACACCCTTGACTACATATTATTTGATTAGTACTTTATACAGTGCATGGGTGTCTTAAATACATTCATGTCAATCAGGCAATTACAATTTATGAACTTCTATATGAGCATCCTCTTGAACAAGAGAAAATTATATCCAGGTAGTTAACTATCAATCCTGCTAAGGCTAATCCATTAAAAAAGGGTAAGCAATAGGAAATCCCCTTTACTAGGTGGTTAATACTTGAGATACCATACATCAAAGATCTATAATGGGTTCTACAAAATCCCCATTTACTACACATCACATTCAAATATCCATAACACCTACACATGTTATTATTTTTGTTCCAAAAAAACAAAATAACACTCAATGAGGGGTTCCACAAACCCCTATTCCTATTATCTCTTCATGACCACAAAGTCCCATATACATATGCAAAGATTCATAAATACTATAGGGGAAGCTATTGCACCTATACATGCTCCTTGGCAATGTCACCAACTTATTACACCAGGTTCACAGTGGGGAGATATTTATGATCATCCTTTGGATGTGATCATAGGATAATCTCTTCACATATTATAAAAATATCAAAAAAATAAAAGCATTCAAAAATCTAAACATATTTTCAGCATCTACATATTATATTAGCTTCTTGGTATCTATGTGTTAGTTTCATGTTGATGGATAGTATATCGGCTATTTCTATATATACATGTGTTTCATGTTCTTATTTGAGTGTGATATAGGCATACATGATACATCATTTATGCACTTTTGGATGTTGGATTTTCCCTCTACTCATGTCGTTAGGATGTTGGGGCATCCACATCTATTATCACAATACATCTAGGTTATATCATTCTATGTTCACTTTATATTTATCATGTTTGAGATAATATGTAATTACACATGCATTTATCTATGTTTATATATTTTATAATGTACTTTATATGCTATGTCTTAACATTTTTTACTAACACATTTAATACATGGGCTACTATAATATGTTTATGTTGATTGCTTATGTTTTCATTTTTTCACTTCCTTGAGTGTCTTGCTTTTCTATTGTCTTATTTTTAGAGAATTTGTATATGTTCCATTGTTCATGGCCCCCATGCCTTTATTTGTTTATTTTATATTTGAATATGTCATTTCTTATTATATGGGTATTTGAATATGTCATTCTTGATTATATGGACATTTGACTAAGTCATGTCCATTCAATTATGTGGCATTTGAACATGCCCCTTGTTTACAGTCTCCTTAGACCATTATCTTTTGATTTTATTTCAAGTGCCCTTGCATGTGTGCTTTATTTCTTATTGATATTTACTATTATTATCTAGACATTGCCAAGATATTTATCATGCATCTTAGGCCTTGATGTAATCACATTCTATGCACTTCAAGGATACATTTACCTAGACATGTTATCCTATATTCTTCATGGTTCATTCACATTTATATGGTTATCTTATCCTTTTAATATGAGGTAACTACCAATTTCTATCCTCCCTCACCTCAAAGGAGGGGGATTTGTATCAGTGGGGGAATGGCATAGATACATGGCTTCCACATGTTTATAGTTTCATATGTATAGTGGGGATGTGTTTTGGAAACATGTTCTCCACACTTACTCAGTATTCAACATCTCTAGATTATAATGGGGGCATGTTTTGGAAACATGTCCTTCACATTGACACTTATATCAATTTTTTGTTTTAGATTATAGTGGGGACATGCTTTGAAAGCATGTTATCCACATTTACACATTTTTAAATTGGCCAAGTTATATAGTTATATGATTCATATACATATTTGTGGAAAAATTATATACATCGGTACCATTTTTATATATAAATTCAGCATGAGACATATCTAAGGTACATATGCTATGAAATGTGCCTAATATTGCAAAATCAAATTAGTTTCAAATTCAGAACACTTTCAGGGACTATCACACCCATTAGGTCAAAATTTTATGGACTATATTGAGCCAATATAATGCATTAGTTGGTTCACTTTTTTAATATAGTTAGGTGATTAAATCACTCAATCTTGCCAAGCTTGTAGGTTGGACTTGATTTTTTCATCCATCCTCACTAGTTTGATAGTATGATTTGACTTGGTTCACTCACACTCACCAGGTTATAATTATGATTGGGTTGCATGATTGAGTTAGTCTCAATTGTCAAGTGGCAATCCACCCTTTCTCCAAGGTTGGGGGCATGGACCCTCCTACCTACCTCTCTCTATCTCTTTAGATATATGCACTTTCCTTATTTATATTTCTCTTAATCTTAGTTTTAGTGATTCATAATGATACATATTTCAAATGAAATTTCCAAAAGGCAAGATATTTGCATTGATACACAAGTGCTCTTAAAACCTTATTCTCTTTCAATTTCAATCATTTCAATACTTTCAATTTCATATTATACGCATTGATTATATATTGTAACATGCTCTTGGTTGCAGTTCGATCACCAATAAAGAACTTAATTTGAACTCAAGTAAAGGCAAGGTGTGTTATAGACACCCAAGTATGCATTCCTTTCCTTTAAACTAGCACTTTTATTGCTATATTAAATGGGGGGAATTTAGATTATAATTAAGCAATATACATCTCCTTAATATTTTACACTTGGAAAAACTCAGCCTTGGTTGTTCCTCTTAGTTATAGATTTTGCCTACTTCCCAAAGACTCGTATCTATTCTTTATTGTGCCCCTTGGCATATCTCTTAGTCTAAATAGTCTTATGTTGATGACATAGGCCTTCTATCTTTCCCATAATGCTTAAAACATGTTTATCTTCCACCTCTTCAAGTTATGAGCCTATACCTATTTTCTTGCTCCGTAGACACTTGCATCTTGATCAGACATCTACATCGATGCATGTGTCTTATTCTAATGCAAGTGTCTAGTGCTCTAAAGTCATCTAATTTACAAATGAAATATATCATAATGGTCAACCTAAGTGTTATTATGAAAGATATTCTTCAAAGGGATTGGTATAAATATAATATCAACCATCATTAATTCATCACCTAACACAGACCTAGATTCATACCAAAGAGCATTCAATTGAGAAAAACTTCTTTATTTTCTCCTATTTCCATATCAGTCTAGGGACAACACATCTATAGTCTGAGGTATTGAAGGATTAGTGCAAGGGATATATTTTCCAAGTTACAAGATAGGTCATTGTTGCACTTTATTATCACATCTTGCATGATTCACACACAATCTAAAACTTATGGGAGATCTACACAAGTTTGAGGCCCTCTTTGGAGTATTAGTTATGTAAGCAATGCTCATTGAAAGAGGGGTTTTTGGGACAGTTTGACACCATGTGCCCACTAATCTATTTTTCTCATAGGAATTATGAAGATGAAGAGCTAGTCTTTGATCATTTAACAAGAAATGATAGTATGTTACTGATGTAGATTGAGAGATTTAAATAAATCAAATTACAAAATTACTTCTTTAATACTATTCTCTAGTAGCTCTTCTCAAGGACAAAGCTTATAGATTTGAAGAATATATAGAGGATCTAGACAAACCAAGACCATTTCTAGGCACCCATTATCCTCTCATAACGTCACAATAAGTTTTAAGACTCAATTCTCAAGGTAACTCCACTAACCTCACTATTCCTTCACTAACCTCACTATTCCTTTCACTAATTAGGCATTTCTCTTGTAGACCTCATAAAGCACTTATTCAAATTATGTTGACAACACATAGGGATTAAATTCAAACAAAACAAATTTTTAGATACCCATTAAGTTCATTAATATTTATACAAATTTTGGTGGAACAACTCTCAATGTAGGTCTAATAATTTGTCAAGACCTTATAGAAACTAGGTCTCATTAGGTAGTCAAACTGAGTTGACTCAAAAAAATGGACCACATGTGCCAAGACTCAAATAAAATATTTGATTCACCTTTAGGAAAATATTACCAAGTTATAGGTGCAATTTGAAGGTCTGAAATATTTTCTAAATGGTCAAACCATAAAATGGTCAAAAACCCTAAGCAAGGTTTCTAAACAGGCTGAGAGGTGTAAGTTTGATGTTTTCAAGTGTAAATATGTATTTCAACGACTAAAAAATATTTAATAGGGTTTTTTATAACACTTATCAACCATATGTATTTTAAATAGAATTCAATTCAATGAAAAGATACTACGAAAGCTCATTTTCTACCATGATTGCTCACAATGAAAATAGGGTACAGGACTGTGGGTTACAAGCTTGGCGTTTGAATGATGTTTTTTTCTCCTCCAAGGGTTATGAGTGTTTAAATAAATATTATTACAATTATTAACAAATATCCAATACCTTTTCAATCATCAAAGTTCTTGACTTAGATAAAAGAAGCCTTCCTCACCTCTTTATACTTGATTGTGTCAAATAAAACAAAATTCTCAAGCTTGTATTAATTACCTTTTACCTATAGATGAATGGTAAGATATTTGAATAAACAAAAAAAAAAACTCAACATAATAATGATCACCTTAATAGGAGACTCATATTAATTCATAATTTTTTCCAAAATCACTTTCCATACATTCACATTCTTGAAGATATACAGTCCTACACAGAATTCTGTGTTACATGCATTGTTATCTTAAAGTCTTACTCTTGTCATTAAATTCCTTTCCCATTTATTTATAAAAAATAAAATAAATAATTTAATGTATTCACATACCAATAAATGTGGGAGGGTTCACAAATAATTCTTGTATTAATCTTTTATTCATTGATCTCTTTGAACTATTACAGTAATATACAAAATTCTTGTACACAAGTAGTGTATCTTGTAAATTTGATATTTTCTTCAAGTTATATCCTTTTTCCACCTCTATCTCTATAAAATGAGGCTCTCTTAAAACTCCTAATACTATTTCAATCACTTATAAATTCTCTAAAAACCTAACTACTCCCTTCAAATGCACATCCTTTTCTTGAGTTTAACTTTAATTATATTTGAACCAAACTCAATATAGAGTTAATATTGCTATAAGGGTTAGGAACATCTTTAGATCATTTATATATTTCAAATATCCATTTACAAAAGTATTTTCATCATTATCAACTCACAATAATATGAATTAGACCAAATATACTATGCAAGAAATTCAAAAATTCAAATTGACAATTTTGGCCAGAAACCACCAAAAGGGACCAAATTCAAATTTCATGAAATCCTAGGACCTACAAATGAATCTAAATTATCCTATATACATTATAATACCTCTAATGAATAAAAACACTACAACAATAAACTAAAATTAATAAAATGGTGATGCTCTTGCATCAAACTATCAACCTTGAAATCTTTCATGAGCTCATGCTCGTGCATCTTCCTTTGTTGCATATGCTTCCAAAGATATTCTCCTTTTTTTCAACATTATTTTTCTTCTCTCTATACCTTTTGGATCCCATGGTATTCTCAGGAGTGATAAGGATTGGTAAAATGTTACATGTTCTGTAAATGTGCATTTTTCTTTTTTGAAATCAATCTCCTCTTCACTCATCTCTAAACCTTATTCAACTGTACCTACACATGTAACAAATACATTAAAGAAAACCACTTATGTATTATATTATTTGTTCCACTCTTTTTAACTACTCCATTATTTTATATACTCATAAATTATATTTTCATAATGGACCTTGAGATGCTCATTCTTATCTTTCACTTGGTTCACTCTCTCTTCGTTCCTCCTTAACATCAGAACATCATTTTATTCTTCATTGTCTATGCCAAGAACTTCCTTTGTTTTTTTCCTATGAACATTATCAAATAAATTTTAACATTTCCTTCTTTCATCAATTATGATGATTGATTTCCCATCATGTACATTGCCTGGACTTGGATAATTGTTTTCTTCTTTCCTTCCATGTTCATTGGTTTCTTGATGGATATGCTTTCTTCTATGGGTTGTTCCTCACATTTTAGTTTCTCACTATTATTATCCTTCATTATGGGCATTCATTCTCTTCATTATTTTTTATCCAACCTTGAAATCTTAATTGTTGTCTTTCAAAACAATTCCATCCTTCTATTCTATCTACTGCTCACTTGGTAGTTTACTGCATGTATTACCATCCATGGCAATTTACTTTAACATGCTAACTCGTTCAATGAAATATTCAAGATACTTCATACTTCTTATAGAAAACAACTCCAAAAACAATTTATTTATATGTTCATTTAATAAAATCTAAATTTCTAAAGATAAATCATATTTTTTATGAGTTGTAACCTTTATCTTTTGTTGATTAAATACCTCATCTTCCTTGTTTGGTTGCAAGAACTCTTTCTCACCTGTCAACAACACCTTATAACATCCTTTTGTTGATGCATCATCTTCATTCAATGGTATAAGTGTGTGTTTATGTCATTATTTTTCAAAGGTATATGAATTTCTCACTCCATCATGAATGTCTCTCATATCATATTTCCAAGGTCTCCCTAAGAGCACAAGGCACACATCCATTGGTATGATGTCACATAGGACCTTGTCTTAATATCTTCCAATCTGAAAAGTTACCCAACATTGTTCATTGATAAAAACTTGTTTCCCCTTTTGAAGCCATGAAACTTTATATGTAGTTGGATGTGGCAACCTCTTCAAGCCAAGATTTTATACCATTTTAGTTTACACTAGATTATCTGTACTACCTATATTAATCACCATTTTACAACACTTACCTTGGCATTTTCATGTTGTCTTGAATATAGTCTTTATTTTGGTAGGTTCCTCCTTAGGTGACTTGATCAACACTCTCCTCATTATCAAAATCTCACCAACTTCTGGCCCCTCTATGTGAGATTGAGAACCCACACTCTCCTCTGCTTGTACCACTTGATTTCTACTTTCAATTTGAAAACCACTAGCTTGAAATTCCTCTGAACACTCCCAAAACCTTTGACCAAAAAATTTATTACATTTTAAATACTTACCCATGAATCCATTGAAGCCTCTTCCTCTTGGTGTATATCCCCCTTTAAAGTATGGCCTTCTTCCTCTGAATCCACCTCTTGGATTGGATGCATGTTCTTGTCTTTGTGAACTACTTCCTCCTTCCTCGTATATCTGCAAGTGACTTCTTTTTTCATACTCTCCTCTACCTCTAAAAGGTTTATTTTTTCCCCTTGAATGTTTTGTTTGCCTTCTATTCAGATTGTCTTATGGTTTCAAAGCATATTGATAACATTATTCAAGGGTTCTTGGACTTACCAAACTAAGTTTATCTTGCAGATTATACATTAACCCATTAAGATACATTGAAATATTATCTACATCTTCTTCCAAAATACCTGATCTAATAGTCAACCTACATAAGTCCTCGATATACTCCTCGACACTCATCTCTTTTTGCTTCAAATTATACAATTTCTTGAATAGGTTAGTTTGATAATCACTAGGCAAAAATTTTGCTTTTAATTTAGCTACCATCTTGTCCGAAGATTTAATCTTGGCCTTGCCTTTCTTTCTCCTCTCATTATGTACATAATCCCACCAAAGGGTTGTGTGTCCTTTCAATTTGGTGCAATCAAGCTTTACCTTGTTCTCATCTAGTACATGTTTATAATGAAAATACGTATCTAGTTTTGTAATCCAATCGATTAATTCCTCAACATATAAGTTATCTACATAGGTAGGAAGCTTTATCTTTGGCTTTGACCCCTATTTCATCACTACCTTTAGTAGTATATCAACTCCTTCCTCTTCATGCTCTTCATCTTCTTCTTCATCCTCTAGTGCTTGCGGTTCTTCTTTCTTGTCATTGATATTCCCTATTACAACTCCTCTCCTATGATTGGCCTTTACTATTTTCAAACTTGCATCAAAGCTTATCCTCAGATTTCTTAACTCCTCCAAGATTACATCTCCCATCTAGATACCTGCTCTTCCACCTCCTCTTGCATTCCTCCTAGGTGGCATTATGGCTTCTTCACTACAACTGACCAACAAACAAGTAATTCACTCTTGTCCTTAAAGAGTGTCAACTTATTTTAATCTTCCTTTGGGTATAGAACCTACTCTAACACCAATCTGATGCAGAGGGAGAGAGTTAAACATATCAAATTACAAAAAAAATTCAACACTATTCTCTAGTAGCCCTTATCAATGATAAAGCTTGTAGGTTTGAAGAATATACAAAGGATATAAACAAACCAATACCATTTCCAGGCACCCATTATCCTATTCCAACTCACAAGAAGTTTCAAGACTCAATTCTCAAGGTAACTTCAATAACCTCATTATTATGTTCACTAATTAGGGCTTTCTCTTATAGCCATCCTAAAGCACTTACTTATTGTCACATACTTGGGGTTTGAATGATTTTTTGTCTCCTAAAGGGGTTCTAAGTGATTAAAACAAGTTATTCCACTTATTAACAACTATCCAATACCTTTTCAATCATCAAAGTTCTTGACTTTGACAAAATAAGCCTTCATCACCTATTTATACTTGGTTATGTCAAAGAAAACAAAATTCTTAAACTTGTATTAATTAACTTTTACCTGTAGATGAATGATAAGAGATTTGATTAAAAAAAAACCCTAAACATAATAATGATCACATTACCAGGAGCCATATATAAATTCACAATGTTCTCCAAAATCACTTTCCATACATTCACATTCTTGAAGTTACACAGTCCTACACAAAATTTTGTGTTACATGCATTATTCTCTTAAAGCCTTGCTCTTTTCATTTCCTTCCTTTCCCAGTTATTTATAAAAAATAAAAACAAAAAAATAATTTTTTCCATACCAAGAAACGTGGTAGAGTTCACAGACAATCCTTACAGTAATCTTTTATTCATTGATTTCTTCAAACTATTACAATCATGTATAGAATTCTTGTACATAGGTAGGGTATCTTGCAAATTTGATATTTTTATTAAATTTGTATCCTTTTTCCACCTCTATCTCTCTACAATGAGACTCTCTTCAAACTCGTAAGACTATTTTAATCACCTACAAACTCTCTAACAACCTAACTACTCCCTACAAATGCACATCCTTTTCCTAAATTCAACTTTAGTTATATTTGAACCAAACTCAAGATATAGTTAAGATTGATATAAGGGTTAGGAACATCTTAATATAATTTATAGAATTACAATATCCCTTTCCACAAGTATTTTCATCATTATCAACTCACAAAAATGTGACTTAGACCAAAGAAACTATACAAAAAAAATTAAAAATTTAAATTGGCAATTTTGGTGGGAAACCACCAAAAGGGACCAAATTCAAATTTCATGAAATATTAGGACCTAAAAATGACTCCAAATTCTCCTCTATACCTTATAAGACCTATAATGACTCCAAAAACCAAAAGAATGAGCCAAAATTGATCAAAATGGTGATGTTGTTGCATCAATGACCCAGATTTGAATACCCCAGAGTGAAGGTGATGACAAACCCAAAAGTATCTAGGTGGTCACATCTTGTTTCAATAATTATTACTTGCATCTAATCTAGAAACTAGCATTGACACAACCATCCTAAGCTGATGCAAGTGTCTGCGACTACAGAGGCAGTTAATCTAGAATTTGACAATTATTCTAGAGCATTCTTCTAGTGTATTTCCCCCCTATTCCAAACCTAGATCTATATTAGCATTAGAACCAACTAAGTATATTGTTTTCATCATCATTGCAATATCTAGCATAGTTATAATTTTTATTTTTAGTATATCTCAACATAATAAATTTAGGATATACTCTATCTAAGTATTTATAATTAATTAGCTTGTTATAGATCTATTTATCGCCATTGTGATTATTAATTTCCATATTCTTAACCTTATTTACCCATAGTAGGATCCTTATCCAATTTATAATTAAACAATATCCAATACTCCGAAGAGGGAAGTCAAACTGCATATAGTTCTTTCTGTTAGGTGAATGTGTGCAATTTTACTTGTTCAATGTATACAACCTAAGATCTAACTCTTGATACTTAGAAATTGACAACTTTGGCTTGGCTCTTAAGTTATTTAGACTTGGTAAAAACCTAATCCTAGACATTTATTGACAAAATAGGAAGAATAGGCCAATCTTATTGAATATGTAAATGTTTGAGTATGCTTGATAATTGCCTACTAGATAAGTCTCATATGGTTAATAGGTTTATACCTATTTTGTATTTATAGGATACCTTTTAGGTACTTTATCATGCCACCAACATATGAAATGTATGATCTGACCCATAGGAATGATTTAAATTTTAAACTTGATTGTTGATTGGCATGTGACAAAATTGTCAAACTCATACACTACCACCAGATGATATGTTCTAAATGGGACATTATTTTCTAGGAGACACGAACATTGATTTGATGATCTATAGATGTTTGAATAAGATAAATAATTGGTTTGACACAATGTAGGATTTAATTTATGTGTTTGAGACCAACCTGGGAAGGTTAAACCCATATAACACATGAAGATGTGAGAGAATGGCGAATGAGTCATGTATGTATGCATAAGTCATGTAGGGTGAAAGTAAGTCAAAAATTATATTTACAAGTAGAAATTACCAAATTTTAGCATCTACAATTTCAATACAAAAGAATGGATATGAATAAATTCAACCTACTTCATATGTATTTTATTCAACTTACCTTGATTTTTTATAATTATAGTGCTTGATGATCCATGTACAAAACAAACTCTTTCAAAAGCAAGTAATATCTTTATTTATTAATATCTTGCACAATAACATAGAGATCTTCATAATAAATTGAATACTTCCACTTGGCATCATTTAACTTCTCAATGAAATATGCAATGGGCTGCCCATTGACTCAAAACAATGCCTATTGATGTCATAGTAGCATTACAATCAACATGGAAAACCTTGTTGAAATTTGAGAATACTAATATTGTTTCTTTAGTTTCCTTTCTTATATTTTTGAAATCTTCTCTCGGCTGAAATTTTCCATTTTAGTTATGCTCCATCATGTCTCATTATTTCCATGATGTATGCACAAATCCTAGTGAACTTCTAGTAAAAACTAGATAAGCCATGAAAACTCCTAGCTTCAAAAATATTTTTTGTTGTTGTCCAATCTAGAATGGATTTAATATTTTTTAGAATCATCCTCAATCCATCTTTTCAAACCAAAAATATAAAATAGACTAAATTAGTATCCATAAAACTAAACATTTTGATATTTATCAGCAACTTCTCATATGCTAATATTTTGAACACTTGCCTCAAATGCATTCAATTCTTCTATTTTGTATTACTAAAAATGAGAATATTATCTAAATCAGCAATTAAAAACATACCCATGTATGGTTTCAACACTTAATTCATGAGTCTCATGAATGTACTAGGTGCATTTGTCCAACCAAATGTCATATCCAGACACTCGTACAAACATTTCCTTGTTTTAAATGTAGGCTTCCTTTTATTTCCTTCCCCAACTCTAATTTGGTGATATCCACTCTTCAAATCAATCTTTGTGAAGTATTTTAATCCACCCAAGCTATCCATCAAGTCATCCATATGAGTAAATATAAATTTTTATTTTATTTTTATCTTTTTTATGGCTCTTTAATATGTGCACATATGCCATTCTCCACCTTTCTAGGGTGCTAACATTGATGGAACTGCACATGGAAATTTTTTTATCTAATTAAACCCTCCTCCAACCCCCCTTGCTCTTGTATATTTACCTATGTATTCTCCACGAGTGTCAATATGTAGAATACCTTGTTTGTAAAATTAGATCTGAGAACCAAATCTATGTGATGATTAATGCTCCTCAAGGGTGGTAAACCATCTGATAAATCATTAGAAACAATCACAATATATTCATCTACAAATATTTCACTTCACTTGTAATTTCACTTGCCTTATCTATCGTCCCAACTTTCACGGGTTGAGAATGAAAGCAATGCATGCCTTCTCTTTCTTTACCCCTTTCAAAAATTATTTTCTAGAAATAATAGGAATTTTAGGATTGCTCTTTAGATCCTCCCCTTTGTTCTTCAATGGGCTCAATGTTTACTTTTTTCCATCTTTCATAAGTGTTAAGTATTTTTATCCCATCATGTATGGTTTTCCGATAAATTTTTCATAGTCTACCCAATAACATATGACACACATCCATGGGTTTAATATCACATAAAACTTCTTCTCTATATGACCCAATCTGAAAATTACCAAACATTGTTCATTTACCAAAATTTGATGCTCATTTTGCAACCATGACACCTTTTATGGATTTAGGTATGTTACTCTTTTTAACCCAATATTATCTACAATTTCATTTGACAACAAATTATGTGCTACCAATATCAAAAATGATTTTTCAACACTTACCTCTAGAATTGAAAATGATTCAAAAAATATTATTTCTTTGTATCGATTCATTATCTTTCTCTGAGTTTTATAATGAATTTGCAACACTCTTCATCATGAGAGTTTTTCTATGTTCTGGTTCTTTGGTGTGACTATGTGATGTAAATAACTCTTCATTTGGTTGTGCAGTATGAGTGTTTACCTCATTTCTTCTATTGATATTATTTTGTGCTTGCGGGCACTAATAAGTTTGGTGACCAATATCTCTACATCTAAAGCATGTACCCGTGAATCCTCTTTCTTTTATTTTACCACATTTCCCTCTTCATCTTGAAGTATATGCTTTTCCTCTTGGTCCATGATTGTGATCATGAGAAGTACTAGTTTCTCCCTCGTGTATGATGCCCTCTTCCAAAAATTTATTAGCCTCTTCCCCATGAAAATTTGCCTCTACTTTTGCAATGTTTTGTTATTTCCTTGACAAATTCTCTTCAGATTTTAATGTAATTAATAAGACCCTTCCAAAGCGTGCAATCTAACCACACCCAACTCATATTGTATGTTCATTCTCCACCCATTTATATATTGCAACCTTCTCCTAATTTAACTCATGGTTACCATAATGTATGGTTATCTTGTAGAACTCCTCAATGTAATATTTGACTTTGAGCTCTCTTTGCCTCAAGTTTTGTAATTTCTTCAATAGGCCTAGCTAATAATATATAGGCATAAATTTTATCTTCAACTTGGCAACCATTCTATCCCAATGGGTGATATTTTCCTTAGCCCTTCTATTCCTCTCAATTTGTAATTCTTTCCACCATAGGGTTGCATTACCTTTCAGCTTGGTATGATCTACTTTCACCCTTCTTGGACCAACCATCTCATCAAATTCAAAGTATTCCTCCATCTCTATGAACCAATCTATTAATTTCTTTGGTTTCAAAATACTTGAGAAGCTGGGAACTTTCATCATTGTTCCTCTTCCAATCCTTGATATAACTCTAATGAGCCTATCTTCATCAACATCTAGTTGTTCATTAGCATGCCCATGTTCTTATTATGCTCATTTCTCTTCTTCAACATCACTCACATCATCTCAGGTGTGAAAACCCTTCTTTTATCTTCTTTAAAAATACATAATCTTGTTTGCATGACACTCAACAAATCCAAAATCTCATCCAATATCCCTACCAAATTTGCAGCTCCTACTTTAACTCTTTCAAATGTTCTCTTGGGAGGCATATTATCACTCTTGTCAAACATGACCTATTGTTTCAATTTATTATCACAATACTCTGTAGGTTAGGCATACTCTCTTAGCTGAACTCAAAACAAACTTTGATACTAAATTGTGTAGAATGAGGATAAGGGGTCCAATGAATGACAATCTATCCAAGCATACAAAGTGAAACACAACTTTTCGAAGAATAAAAGGCATGGGAAATGTACTCCTTTATTATTGTTATCATTTTTTTCAAAATTCATATCTCTTGGTACATTCATGGTGATCCCAACTAGATCATTACGTCTGTCTTTCTCAACTTGTCTCTACTTGTTGGGACCTATCCTCCACTTTCCTTCCTTCCTCAACCTACCAACTAGCTTAGCCGAACTCTATGCCTCTTTGAACCATCCTAAAGATTCTTAAAACACATAATATGGGAAACCCAATCATTTTGGGGCATTAATCTACTTGTGCAACTGATGTGGGAGAAATCGATGCTTAATATGGACCAACAATTTCAAATTTACTACCTATAAACACCAATGGTTTTATCACCATTCAAGGTACACTAATTTTTAACCATGTTTTCTAAATGAAATTGATGTTTCTCTAATCCTTGGAGTCTGTTGGAGCTCATAAGTCTTTTAGGAACGTTGACATGACATTTCCTCATTGCAAAAACTAGAAAGATTTCAAAAATTCAACTTGACACATTTTTGGTTGATGTGAATTTGCACATTGTATACGGATGCTACTACATCACCTAAACATTATAAGAAGGCACTTCAATCACTTAGGTTATTCATAATAAGTATATTTGAGCCTTCATAAATCCTTGGTCATGGAAAATGGATATTTTCATGGAGGTAATGTTATAGTTGGGTTTTGAATGGACCCTGAATTTAGTGGTTTTAGTTAGTAATAGGGGATTATAACTACAACTTTGTCTCCAAGTGTATGTTCAACACTAGTAACCATGGTGTAAGATTTGTGATTATAGTGCATGTTGGTTGGATACAACTCTAAGTTCAATTATTTTGGCTTTTGGTGTGATTATAGTGGTTTCAATGTCATCTTTCTATGTTATGCATGGATATCCTAGCGTAAATTCGACCCTTAACATTTGAGGATGGGTGATATGGGGTTTTGACAACATGAGATATTGCAAATGGATCTTAACACATGTTGAATTGTGAGCAATATTTGAGAACATCGTAGAGTCAATGTTGAATTGTTGTGCATATGTTTTCTCATATTTGATGTATAGCTAGTTGTATAGAGGTAGCCTCACAATGGTGGCATGAAGGCCATTTATACAATGGATAAACATGACACTATAATGGTTTGATATATACCTCTACTTTTAACCAATAAAAACTCAAAAAAATGTTACAATCAAGGTCTACAATCTTCTTTGAAGATGGTATTTCAACATAAATGAACATCATTGGACCTATAATAGATATGCAAAAGAAGATGGTCATTATGACGCATGACTTTATAGACTATTTGATGGATGACGAAAACCAACATCAAGATTAATAGTGTCCATGACTACAACCATAGAAACATAAATGTGACTTCCCTAAAGATATACAAAACACAATTTGAGGAGGTTTAAGAAAGTGCATTTGACACTACTTGGTTTTATGATGTAATTGCGTAGTTTGGAGCACCATAGATCAAATACTAGATTACTTGATAAACACACAACTTACTTGAATGATAGTGGTGGAGCTAGAGGTAGTAAAATCTATCACATGCCAACCATTAGAGGTTTGTGTCAACATCTTGGTCCCATCAATGCTTCAATGATACTTCAAACTGATTGCATCGTATTGTTGTGAATATGCTCTTGCAATATAGTAAGTTCATTACAAGTGGTACCAAAGCTTCAATTTATGCAAAGTTTCTATGGAGCATTAAAATCATGGGGAGGGCAGTGAGAATTATTATTCCATGTAACCCAAATTTTTCCAATCTTTTCCAATTCGATTTAAAATATGTTTCACTCTTCTTTAGTTCCTCCTTTGGATCAAAATCAAAAAAAATTGATCTAGAAATAATAAGGTTTTTATCTACAACAAACAAACCTTGGTAAAAATAAACTCTAGATTCAAGTTCTTTCATGATATAATTGTCATTGGATTTTTCTTTGTAAGGCAATCATAATGGTATAGGCTTCTAGTAATCTTATTTTTTGGGGAAAAAATGGGTTCAAGGTCTTGCACCCTTGTGCAATGAAGTAGTCATTAGATTCATCTTGTTGAGGTGATTACATCAAGATAGGTGTCTAGTAACCTTATTTTTGACCTCTTATCAAAGCCACATCATGGCCGGTCATAGTAGAGTCAGGGGAATGAATTAAGCGACACTAGGGAAGAATCCTTCCAAGGATGATCCAGAGTTAAATGTGGGCATGGGCTACATTGGGGTAGATACATCAAGCTATGATCAAGTTGAGGTGAAAGTAGATGACATAATTACCAAGGAACTAAAATCAATGGCTAAGCAGTTGGATATAGCTAGGTTCAAAGCAAGCTTAATTGGCATGGATACCAAGGATGAACTAAAATGATGACTAAGCAAAGATAAATTAGCTAGGCTAGAAGCAAGCATGGAAACTAAGTCAAATTTGGATTAGCTCACAACAACTATCAAAAAATTAGTTGATTTCCAATAGTGAGTTCAATAGTTGAAGACTTTAGAGACAAATGATTCTAGCCCTCTTAATAGCTTATTGGATCAATGAATTGTAAATTCTAATAGAGCTCCAAATCAATGCATTGCATATTCTAATAGACCTTTAGAGCAACACATTATCGATTCTAATTTGGGTCCACGAGGCTTTAGCAAAAAATGGATATGCCCAAATTTAATGGAAATTATACACTCACATGGATTTATCAAATGGAGCAATTTTTTAAAATATACCCAATTCCATGCTTATAGAAATTTGCAATGGCATCTTTATATTTGAAACCTGGTCAATTCATTTGGTATCATTGGCTTTGTGAGAAAAAGAGAAAAGGAACCTCACTGTCACTTGGTCAATTCACTATAGTAGTAGTTCGGTGAATAACTACTTCCTCCTATTGGCCAAGAAAAGATAAATATGGACAACCATGGCTTATATTTAACAATTTCAAACCATATCTTTAAGAGGATAAAGTTACACATGACAACTTGAAGGACTTGTTTCTAGGAAGACTACATGATCACAATCAACATGAGGTAAGACTATTTGATCCACCTAACTTGTTTGATGTTGTTGGTAGGGCAAGAAGAGTAGAGAAAAATATTTTGTCCAGTAGGAAATAAACTTTCACTAGCATCAAAGATCGTAAATTTCTAACACAAGCCCCTCAATCAACTAGCTTAAAGCATCGACAAACAAAATAAAAAATGGGAAAAAAGATTATGTTTCAATTGTGATAAGAAACACAATAGAGGGCATAAATGTGTAGAGAATGCACTATTATACATTGAAGGATCAACTAGAGAGGAGGAAGAAGAGTCTAAGCCCAAATTGGCACTAGAGGAAGCATTAAAGGATCCACAACTAACCATCTCTTGTCATTCACTATCAAGAATTAGTACCCCACAAACCCTAAAGGTAGTAGGGTTTTTGAAGAAACAAGAAGTGATAATGCAAACTAATTTAGGAATCACCTAAAATTTAATCAACAAAAAGATGGGCACACATTTGAATTGCTTTGTCTTTCTATCTCCATAATTTCAAGTCATGATTGTTGAAGGTGGTATAATCAATAGTTTAAGAAAATGTCAGTATCAAACTAGCAATAGGTGATTACCTTTTGAATAACATTATGCTTGACATACCAATGGAAGGAGTTGATATTGTTTTGGGAATCCAATGGCTTTTACTACTCTTGGTACAATTGAGATGAAAGTTATGGGAGCTCTTCATTTGATTTTACTCATAAGGCAAAACATTTCACGTACAGGCTTCACAAGTAAATGCGCCATAGAGGGCAACTTCCCATAAGATGTAAAATTTTCTCAAAAAGGATTTGTTAGATGTGTGGCACATTACTCTCACTAAAAGTTCAAGAATCATAGGCATCAACGACACTTAACCTTAGGTCTATCATTGACAAGCACTTAGTCGTATTTGGAGATATGTTGTAAGGATTTCCTCCTAAAAGATATCATGACTAGGCCATTCAACTTGTTATGGGGAGCTAACCACCCAACATCAAACCTAACAGGAACTCATATGTGCAAAAGAGACAGATTGAATGAATGTTAAAAGGATTGCTAGAAACAACAATTGCTAGAGACAAGCATTACTCCTCAGTCAAAGTGCATACTCTTCTCCAGTCTTGATGGTTCATAACAAAGACCACAATTGGGACATGTGCCTAGACTATGGAGAGTTCAATAAGTTCACCATCAAAGATAACTTCCATGATGATGGATCACAAAGTGTGACCCAAAATGTTGATAAAAAAATGTTCGTTAAGCAGTGCTTTCCAAAAGCTTGCTTCACCCATCTTATGGATTGTGAAAATAAAATATCTCTAATGATAAAAAAAAATTATTCCTGTAATTGTTGATTTGCTAAATAAGTTAAATTGAGCTAATGGTTCACCAAACTAGATCTCAGGTCAAGGTATCTCAAATCATAATCAAAGAGTATATTGCCAAAATGACATTCAAAACACATGAAGGCCATTATGAGTTTTTTTTTATGCCCTTTGGTATAACAAATGCTCCATCTATATTTTAAAGTTATATGAATTTCATATTTAAACCATTTTGCGGAAGTTTGGCTACAACAAAACATGGAAAGACCATTTGCCCCATGTGCATAGAGTTCTACATACTCTCAAACAACATCCTCTTTATGTGAAACCTTCTAAGTGTGACTTTGTAATCAAGGAATTAGATTAATTGGGCCGCATTGTCTCTCATGAAAGAGTGAAGGTGGAACCTCTTACAAGATCAAGACCATGGTGGATTGAAAAGTGCCTAAAACCCTCAAGAAGCCAAGAGGATTCTTAGGACTTACAAGATACTATTGCAAGTTTTTTCTAGAATTAGCATAGCATAGAAACACCACTTACAACTCTCTTAAAAACAATTCCTTCCTTTGCAACGAGGTAACAACCAAAACATTTGATAAATTGAATGAGACCATGTACATTACTCCAATTCTAGCCACTCTAGACTTCATCAAAACCTTCATTGTGGAGTGTAATGCCTCAAAGCATGGTATGATTGCAATTCTAGTGCAAGAGGTAAAGTGCTTTGCTCTTTAAAAGTTGGCAACTCATGTAAGAATTTTATGAAATCAATTTATGAGAAAGAAATGTCAGTTATTCTTCATGTAGTTGAGCAATGATAACCATATCTGATGTGAAGACACTTCAAAGTGAATACGTATCCCAATACCCTGAAAAGAATTTTTGAAAGAAAGGCTTTCATCAAAAAAAGGTAGAAATGGGTCACCAAGTTGTTGGGGTATAACATTCAAGATCACCAGCAATAAATGAAAGGAGAATGTTCTGGTAAATGCACTCTCTAGAAACGATGAAAATACAGAGGCATTGTTTTGTGCCATATCAATCATATCGGTAGATTGGGTGGTGAGACAAGATTGGAATGACAACAAGATCAAATATACTTGGTATCTCATTCAACAACTTCAGCAAGATCCTAGTAGTTTGGATAAAGTTTTGGAAGGGTAACTCCCTTTATAGGTTATATCTCTACAAGAATTCATGCCTCAAGAATAAGGTTTTGGATGAACTCCATGCGTCTCCTATGGTGGGAAACTGAGGGTTCCTGAAGACTTGTCAAGGATCAAACATACCTTTTTTTTTAAGGGCTAAAAAATGATGTAAAGCAATTGATGGCAAAAATTTTAGAGTGTTCAAAGTGAGACTATCGGGAATTTGGATGTTCTACAACTCTTATCCATCCCTAGCCAACAATGGTAGGTATCCAAGGATTTCATCACAATGTTGCCAAAATCAAGAGGGTAAAATTTCTTATGGTGGTGGTGGCTAGACTCACAAAGTACACCCATTCTTGTGCCTTATCACACACTTTTGTTGTAAGCACAATGTTGTCCTCATTTTCACAAGGACAATTCAAAAGCTACATAGCACCCCAAAGATCATAGTAAGTGATTATGACCCATAATCACTAGTAATTTTTTTATTGATTTACTCACTACTTTGGGCACTCAACTAGCTCACAACTCTTCTTATCACCCCTAACCTAATGGGAGATCTGAGGTTGTCAAAAAATACTTGAAGAATTGGTTCCAATGTTTTACTCGTAATAGACATAATGTTAATTGGCTACTACTAGCAAAATGGTGGCATAACACATGTTTCCATACTTCTTCAAAAATGTCATCATTTATGGCAATTGTGTGAATACCAACCACACCATCCATCACATCATCCTTGAAATTATAACCAAGGGTCCGCTTGGTAGAAGAGCACATTAAACACCAACAAAACGTACTTTCTAGTCTCAAAGAGAACATAGGCATGCCACAAAATAGAATGAAACAACCCACTAACCAACACCAAAACAAAAGACATTTCTTAGTAGGAGATTTGATCTTTTTGAGATTAAAACTATATAAGCATTTGTTTTTGAAGCAACAAAAGAAAGATTATAAATTGACACCTGAGTATTATGATCCTTAACAAATCATGCAAAAGATTGACAATGTAGTATACAAATTAGAGTTACCTTAGTCCCCAAAAATACATCTAGTCTTTCATATTTTTTATTTAAAGAAAGCAATTGACATTAAGAATCAATCTCAGACATAGATATCAAAACTACATGAAGAGGGAAGAATCATATTGAAACCTAAAGTGATTCTACTGGTGTTTGAAACACTTGTGGACTAGGGTGATCACAAATACCCAATAAAGTAGAAGAATTGACTCAAAGATGATGTGACATTGGAAGATAGAGCCTTCATGCAAAAGCATCCGTGATTGGTTAACCTTGAGGGCAATGCTTATTGGGTATATCAATAAATGTGTGGTCAACTTGTGGCACACATAACCTTTAACTTAGTCATTTGATTTTTCTATATTTCATCATAATGGTAGTCTACATAACTGGAATTATAAAGCTTACATAACAAAAATTATTCTCCATCATCTTTAGATAAGATATTACTTTCTTATGTACGTCATGTCAATGGGTAAGTCAGTATACAAGAGGAATAAAATGATGCATCCAATGCGTTCACCTTCCCATTCTTCCTTGTGATAATACCATATTGTATTATAATGTTAAAACATAAATATCAAGTAATATTATAAAATATTCTGGATATATTTTGCACCAGCGCTTTCCTGTATAGACCTAGACGTAGAAATGTCAACTAGTTGTTAAACTTCTCCTTCCAAAAATTTCCCCTTAAAATGATTATCCTTAACCAGAATCCATTCCATCTTCTGAAATTATGTACCAAACTTACAAAATATTTACATAAAATCCCCACAAGCAGATCACTTACCATGAGCACTTTTTGGTTGTACAGCATATGCTGAATGTCTGAATCATAAAAACTTCATAGTAAAGTGGATAATATTTTTAAAAAAAGGAACATAAAAATAGTATTTTAACGAATGGACAAACTTCAATGCAGTGTGATAATTGCAAACTACCAATAACACGCTGAATTCCATTCTAATAAAGGTTTGCTTCTATTTCTACATTTCAAAAAGAAGAAATGGAATCAAGTCCATTTCCAAATAGGCATGGATCTCTCTATATATATGACAAATACAAGGCTGGTGAGGCAAAATACCAACCAAGGCATGATCGAGCTAGAAATATCCAGATTCCAAAGTTTCTGCAGAATGCTGCACATTCTGCAAACAGCATGGTGGCAACGTTCCGCCCAGATGAGAGAGAGATCCATGTAAGGATGTTTCTCCATTATGGCATTGTACTTATATATCCAACTTTATTTTATATCAGCACTTTCTGATCTTGGCAGCATGCCATCATTTATTTTTAGACTTTGTACTGCATTCACGACATTCTCTTCACCTTCCAATTTATGTAATTCAGACTCCAGGGTTTGGGCTAATTCTAGTTCCTCCAGGATCCTCTGGTACTTCCACATGGAAATAATCAATTTTGATAGGAGCAATAGGCTTTCTATTTGTTGCTTGGATCTTAATATAATTATAAAGTTCTGAGTGAAATGGGTGTTTTAATGAAAAATAATCTAATATCTCGCCATTAATGTATTTTGAAGAACCCAAGTTGTCGCGCTTTGAGAATTGAGGAAGAGCTTCATAGTCCATCACCTGCCAGTGCATAACAAACACACTCAACCTTGTGTCAATTTAAACATAACCTCAGAAAGACTATTTTGTCTATGTCTGGCTAGCTATGAAGATCATGTATAGATGGAACCAGAGACCCTCCAAGTTTGGACATCTTTTACATGCTTATGTATGCGGAAAACAATAATTGACAATCCTTAATTGAATCGAAACCCACCATGCATTGTGTGTGCATTTCACAAATAATTACATTTATGCATTGTAAAATATAAAATATTCTCATGCTTGATGAACAGTAAGAAGGCATTTGATAGTAAAGGCTATAGCATATCTTGCCAATTTCAGCAGGTATTAGATTATAGCATAAGCTATGTGTTTCCTCCTTTACATGAACCGTGTTGCACAATGCAACGACAATACAGTGCACTCCTTATGTTTGCATAAGCTCACATTATAGCCAATGATAATCAGTTCTTTTGGGGGGAAAGTTGAAAATTGATTCTGTTCTAAATTATTATCAGAGAGGTTATTTAACTGAAATGTCCATTACCTATAAACAAAAGGTGGTGCATAAAATCTGGAGTGAATTTGAACTCTAGAACCCAGCTTTACAGAATTAGAGTCAGGTTGACCACTATTGTCCACTTCAACAGTAATTAAGAAATCCGCTAGAAAATCTCATATATCCCATAACACACAGTTTATAACAATTAACCATTACCTCAAGTAATTCCTCTCTCCCACTACCTTCTAAAACTTGTATTTTCCTCCTCGTCCTTTCTTGCAACAAGGGTCTGACAACCTGCAAAGAACAGATATTAAAATCCCAAAATAAAACAAATGGCCCAAACTGTAGAGCAACTAGAAATGCTAGACAGATAACAGGACAAGTGCAAATAGAGTTATAACTACAAACAAAAATTGTTAAACAGTCTTACTCTTACAATAAATGCATAAGTCCGATAGCAGAAACTATCCTTCTACTAAGCCAGAAGGCTTTAATAAAATGCATCGAACAATCATCTCATGTTTCTTCAGTGCAAACAAAGTTTATATAGCATGAAAGATAATCTTAAATTAAGAAAGAAATTTAAGGTCACTCCTGGGTATTAATTGTTGTCAACCTGGAGCTGCGCCCTGATTCAAAGACGTGCGTGAAACGGCCAGTCCTCTATCCGGCTGAAACAATGGGATCCTCTCACGAGGGTGGGTGCCTCAACGGTGAAAAGAACCTCCAGAGAAGGCTGGTTCCTGTATGATGTATTGATGAAGATCTCTACTCTACGTTGCGGACTACCATGGAAAAGGGAGAAAGAAACTTATAGGGGAAATCCTACCTAAAAGGGGTGATACACCAGAATTTTGATCCACTCAACTTGGAACTTTGAACACTGAACGAACAAGGGAGAAGGAAGACCTTAGACTTCAATTAATCACTTATGCATAAGTATTTCATGCAGAGGTTCGATCCAATAACTAAAACCTGAAGGAAAACGATGGAGAGAGGTCCGATACAAGACACTTTGCAGCCACCTAACATCCACTTACAGCTTTAGCAAAAGACAATAAAGAACACTTTAACATAACCTGCACAAAGATAATCTAGCAACTAGGTATGAAACAGAATTTGGGAAGGGAGATAAATCTACCACTTATGCACATTGCTGAAGAAATATACACTATGCCAGCGCTTGAAATCTGAAAGTACAGTCCTTATTGATCGAAAATGTTACACAACTCACCAATGGCAGAGTCTAGTCTAACCAAAAGAGATTGGATGATCTTTTAAACAAGGCTGAAAGTCGTTATATAGAAAATTACAAGAGGCCAAAGATTGGCGTAGAAACTTGAAGAGAAAGATTCACTTTGGTTAACTCAAGGCTTTACTTGGCCTTTCAATAAAATATATTTTCCCTTTTGTCCTTGCATGAAGCTTCTTCGCTTGATGAAGCAAACTTATCTTTGTTATGAACTGCCCACCTCTTTTTGCATGGAAATCTACGCAAATGTCAAATTTAGAACTCCATGTGAGTTGCTTGATGCCAAGTTGTAGCGTTTGAAAGCTAAGTTAAACGAAGAGATCACGCTGAGTTGGATGAAGAGATCATTTTCTTTCGCATGGAAAGCTTCTAGTGGATGCGGCGTTTTAATCAATTAGTCAACTCTAAATCTGGAACAGTTAACTCGTCGTTCGAATTTGGAACTCCTGTTGAAGCTGAGTTAGACCTTCGGATGCATGAGCTGACTGGAGATGAACAGGGCTTTAATAATCAGTCAACTGAAGCTTTGACCGATGTTCGAAAATAGCTCCGATGTTCGAAAATAGCTCCTGCTTGCATGTATTTTGTTCTATTCTGATCTTCCTGTTCGTGTCTATTTCTGGCAGGATTTCGTATTCAACTCTTTCATCGGATTATCTATTTTCTATCCTCTTTTGCACAGTCAGCCTCCATTTATTTCAAATTTCTTGTCGTCTCCTTGGTTTCAACGGTTACTTGCCGCGGTCAAAATTTGACGGCTTGTGGGACGTCACCGAAAGTTTTCTTATTTCGGATTTCTCTACTTGGCAATTTCCTTTGGGTTTATTTCCGCAGAATTCCTTCGGCTTTATTTCCCGCGTCTCTCTTTGGACTCCTGTCTCGCCTCTTTCCCGTAGACAAAATGTCCACAAGAATTATCTTGGTCTCTAGCCTTCGGAATTCCTACTTCAGGTTTTTTGTCGAGTTTATTTTCCTCGGGCTATTTCCACAGAATTTCTTCGGACTTCTCTCCCTTCAGATACCTTCCTTTGTTGCAGGTTTTCCAGTGGTCTTTTCTCTGCATTGTCCGAAGGAATATCTTCTTGCTTGCCTTGTTTTTCTGCGGCCTTTCTGCACGGGCACCTTGCTTGTTTCTTCCGAATTCCTTCGGACTTTTTGTCCTAAGGAATTCCTTCGGACAAAAAGTCCGAAGGAATTCGGAAGAAACAAGCAAGGTGCCCGTGCAGAAAGGCCGCAGAAAAACAAGGCAAGCAACTTCGGACAAAAAGTCCGAAGGATTTCTTCCCTCTTTTGCCTTAGCTTTTTCCTTTTTTTTTTTTTTTTTTTTCTTCGGACTTTGATTTGTGCAAGCCTTCCGAATTTCTTCGGACTTTTTGTGTGAAGGAATTCCTTCGGACAAAAGTCCGAAGGATATCTCTTTGCCTCTGCTCTATTTCGAAATGTGCCCTTCGGCACCGACCAAGTGCCCTCCGCAAGGACAGGTTGATCTCCTTCTGCACCCTTCGGAAAAATTGGAGGGCACCCAGGATTTTTGCAAAGGTCTCTGAATTTGGTCTTGTCCCTGCCCGAAGGGTAGGTGCCCTTCGGGAATATTGAAAGTGACCCTTCCGAACGGTAGGTGCCCTTCGGAATTCTTGAAATGGACTCTTCCGAATTAATCCTTGGCTTTTCCTTGCCTTTTGCAACTTTTCCGAATTTCTTCGAACTTTGTCATCGGCTCTTTCTGTCTTTTCTGCCCTCCGCAAGGGCTGTTTGGCCTCTAAAATTGCCTTTCGGAAAAGTTGCAAAGGCCCTTTTGTCGCCTAAGTGTCGGAAAAGTCCGTAGAAATCTTGCAAAGTCCGTAGAAATGGCCTGCAGAGTCCGTAGAAATGACCTGCAGAGTTCATAGAAATCTTGCAAAGTCCGTAGAAATGACCTATTTTGGTCAAGGAAAACCATGTATTCTTCCTTCGCTAGAGACGAGAACTTTCCAAGTGGCAAGAGAAAATCTGACTTGTGAAAGGTTTGTCAACATTAACTTACACTACCATTGAAGGGAAATGCATTTATCACAAAGATGATGCACAAGGCTATTTCATATCAATATATGTACGAAACTGAGTTTTTCTTTGTGAGCTAGTCATTTGGTGGTTGTTTTGGCCCATCAACCAACACAATCACCTCAAGCAATGCGGTCCACATGACCCTTTCTTCAATCTTCATCAAATTTTGGATACACGATAGTCTGATCTTTCCTAAAGCTGCCATTATCAATTCTACTACCAGAATGCAACATAGTTTCGTTACAACTTAAGTTTAGTCTACAAATGACTAAAAAATCAATCCAAAACTAGCAAGGCAAGTTGGGTATTGGACCTGTTATCTCCCCAACACGCACCTCAGCCTCGGAGGTAGCTGAAATGTATGGATAAGGGCAAGGTGAGCTAAAAATCTCAGGAGCAAGGAATCTTGGATGTGAAAATTGCAGCTTTTGAAATCTGCAGGTAAATTCCACTCATATCTCAACTGATTGCAGATTGGTCCAAGCGGGGTATTCCTGATTGAGAATTGCTTAGTAAATTTCTCTTGAATGCACAAAATTAAAATATTTTCAGTGAGATCAAAAAAAAATTAATGTGAATTTCTAAAAATAGAAACTTTAATCGACTGGTGCGTTCTCCATTCCGGGCCTGTTCATTTGTCATGACAAGATTATAAAGATGAGAAGAACATCACGAGAAATGAGATGTATGCAAATGTTGGCTAATGAGAGTCAGACTAATTCATTAACCAATGAATGAAGGACTACAAGAATTTTTTTGAGGCACCTTTTTAACAGCCAATGACAGCATTCCACATGAGGCCAAACAGAATCTCGTTTCCAACCAGAAAAAATCAGTAACCATAAACCATGGGATTGAAACCAGAGCTGCCCTATTTGTTAAATAAAACTAGAGCTGAAACGCCAAGTATTCCAATTGTTGGAATGCAAGCAAAACATACTGGCCAAATAAAATAGAGTAATAAGGAAGGTGATGTGGTTCACATATGAGACAAAGGAGACAAACAAATGAAATTTGCAGGAAAAATATTACAAGGTCGAAAAACGGATACTGGAATAATACATATTTCTCATGACTGAATTTTGCTTGTCCTTCAAGAATGGAGATCTGTTGGATGGCCATTAAATTCTTGGAGTAGAGCCAATTTAAACTGCGAAATCTGTTAAAAAAAACCCTCCACTTGTTGTCAGATGAATAATTTCTCCAGTTTGCATTCATTGTTGAGCCAAAACTTGCTTAACATGCTACTGTAGAATGCTCAATCAAGTGTCATGGAAATAATGTGTGCATAAAAGATATGCATTTAAAAATGCATCCACGTTGCATTTTTGTAAATAAAACAATTAACAATATTTATTAAGCATAATCATGCATGATCACCTTCGATGTATCTCTTCATTCTCATCTACAGCAAATTGTTTGATGACATGTTGCTTTTGAGAAGATATCTCCAAAAGATACCTTTTGGATGCAAATAGGAGATTCATGTGAATTCTCTCTACAAATATTTCTTTTCAAACCTTAGAAATCACGTAATTTTTACCTTTCTTCATTCTCCTTTCATAAAGGCTAAAGCAATGGCTTAATATATAGTCATTGAGTGAGATTTTGAGGAACACGATCCACACTAGACATGCTTATAGGTGAGCCCTTGAGGACAGCGAGGTTCTCAGGCACCGAGGCTTGAAGGGACCCAGGTACTAAGGTTGGAGATTCCTCACTCGGCATTTTTTGTCAAGGCTCCTAGGTAAGCAAGGTCCCAAGGTCTAAGATTTCACACTTAGCCATTTTTTTGCCAAAATTCTGTTATCACATGGATGAACCTCTTAGGATTCTACAGTTGATGACCACTTCAAATTGGGGAACTCATATACAAATGTTTTGGATTTTTGTTCTTTCTCAAAGGAGTTCATTGGGATTGTCACAAGTTCAAGGGGATGAGTGTAAATAAGTAAAAAAGGGTCATGAAACAGGTGTCACAAGTATTGTTATGGTCCATTTATGCAACTGAACCCAAAATGAATTTTTAAGGAAAAATTGGCTAAGTATGGAGAATTTTGGCATTGGATTTCGGCATCTTTAAGTCATCAATCTACTCCTATAAGCAAAGCCAATGGTTGAGTAGTGAATTTTCCTACCTTCAAAATTTATTGTTTTAATTTCTCAATTCTAGAGATTTTTTGCCATCAGCTTTTCCATTTTTACATGAAAAGGTAAGTTGAAATAAAAGGCCATGCCTTTCGATATTTGAAAATTTTTAAAGTCCATACTACCTTGCCTTTATGTTTTAAATCATTGGGTACCACCGCTTTATCTTTTTTATAATGCCTTGCTTCCCTTTGTGTATACGTAAGGGTGGTACTAGTATATCCAAAAAGGGAAGCAAGAAACATGAAAGTGAAAAGGCAAGGCCTCAAATAAAATTAAAGTGAGGAAAGGCCTCATTAGAATAATAGAAAGTGAGAATGATTCTCACGTAAAAAGAAAGGAAAAATGATATAAAGAGGTAATGCCTAATTAAATATGAAAGGTGGGAATATTTCTTACAGATGAGGATAAAAGGTTATGCCTTTAATTGTAATGCTTGTATTTTAAGCTTTGGCGCCTTATTTTTTAGACAAGAAATTACTTTTGGAAGAGGATTTTCACATGGGATAGTTTTGGATGTGGAATGCTGATTATGGATTGGAGATAGGGATGATGAAGGTTGAGGGCTTTTTTTTTTGTAGATTCTCATGTGCACATTGCAATTGTTTATTTTTTTTGTGGAAATATTTTGGAGACAAGAAATTACTTTTGGAAGAGGATTTTCACACAAGATAGTTTTGGATGTAGAATGTTGATCATGGATTGGAGATAGGGGTGATGAAGGTTGAGGGCATTCTTTTGTAGATGCTCATGTGCAAACTGCAATTGTTTTATCTTTTTGTGGATTAGGGTTTGTGCATTTTTCACACTATTTTTCCACCGCCTAAATTTGAGGTTATAAATATTGTAAAGATCTTTGTTGAAAGGTCTTCTTATTGTTTTTCCTATTAGTTAGCTCTTAGCTAGCTTTTAGTTTTAATAACTTCTGGTCACTCTCCATTGTGAATACTACTTAGCCTTTGAAGTTGTATGCAACTGTGTATTTTTATGAACCATTAAATAAAGGTTTTTGTGGCTCATATTATACCCTTGGCTTGAGTTTTAAGAGAATGGTTTAATATGTATGTTTTTGATTTCAACATTATATTTATTACCTCCTATACAAAGTTAATTGTGCTTGTTTATGTTGAACTCAAGCAATAATATCATTTTGTGTTATTATTTCCTTTGGGGATTATCAAACCCATCTTGGCACATCGTATTTTTTATGCAGTCAGTATTGTTTCTTCCTCCATTTTCCATGCAAAGTATTAGGTAGCATTATAATAGAGGGGCTGACATTCTCTGGAGGTTGTTTTAGATTAAAACACAAGAACTTCCCACTAGATACTTTGATCATGTGTGTAATTACAATTTGACAATCAAGAGATTGTTGAGGGATAATATATTAAGTGACGTAAGCAGGGAAAAGTGAGATATATGCCAAGAAAGCATGATGATGTAGCAGAAGCCAATAATAAATTCAGTCGCATCTATTGATCATTGAGAGAAAAAGTGGTCACCTTGGGAATCAAGATTTAAATTTCACATGAAATAAGAAATAAAGGCCAAATATTTAATTTAAGGAATGTTGTGTGAAGAGTGGTGCAGCATTAATGAGAAAAGCCCCAATTTTGTGTTTATCTCGTGAGTCCATTACAAATCCCACTGAGTTCATGTAGATCTACTATCTTTACTAGAGTACAAGGAGCTAAGGCAAAAGGGCGTGCATTTCAAAGGGAGAGCCATAAGCCAATTAAGATCAGAAATATTTAGGTAGTCAGAGAAATTAAACAAAACAACAAAAATTTGATAGAGCATTTTGCAGTGGGAAAATCTAAGAGAAAGACCTCAAGCTCAGGCATGCCCAAGATGATTTATCAAGAGACAAAAAAATCACCAGCCATTGGCAGGTCAAGTGGAAACCATCCCAAACAGATTCTAACGAGAGAGGACTTGAAGATAAAATTGGAGGATGGCATGGACGGTGGACCACAATGCATGAGGGATACAAAACTGGGCACCTCTGGTAGAGACTTGCATCCCATTTATTTTATAACAGGAAGACTGAGAAATCAAAGGCATCTAGGTTGTGCTTCTTGCATTAGTACAGATTTTGGATTAAAAAATGTTTCAGGTTCCTTACAATGCTGAAGGCTTCATCTTCAAATATAGAGCTGATACCAGAACCATAGTGAATGAAAAGCAAAAGCCCATTGTGCACATAAATGTAAAATGTTATATTTGCCACAAGGTGGAGTTCGGATTGATGTGGCAAGAGCTTTCCATGCTTATCAGAACAAACATGATAACTCTGAAGGAAAGCTAGCGAAATATTGGAACAATGGGAGGAAGTTGCCTGCCAACCAAATTTTGTATGTATTTGTTTGATTCAATTCAAAAAAAGTGGGCAATGTGAATACAATCCCATAGATTGTTGGAATACAGAATGGTCCACACTTGCAACAGCTCATGATTCCCCTTCATATGGACATTTTGCACGATATACCAACCACTTTGACTTATGATTTGGAAAATGTCATTGCAGAAAACATGCATTTCCAACTAGTGACACTTGAACAAAATGGTAAGTTTTGATATTATTCCATGGTCAACTGTTTTTGTATTTATCAAAAGTAGGATAAATTCAAAGGGCTTGGGATCGAATACAAGGCTGATGAGTCGATTCATTTGGTGTGCAAGAAACTATTATGGAGATAGGGTGTAGCCCAAGACAATTTATCAAGCCACAGAAAATTATCTAGCCATTGGTAGGGCAAGTGGAAACCAACCCAAACAACTTTATACGAGACAAAAGGACTTAAAGAGAAACTTGGAGGATGGCATGGACGACAGATGGCAATGCATGAGGGATACAAAATTGGGCACCTCTGATAAAGGCTTGCATCACAATTATTTGAATTGGCAGACTGAGAAATTAAGGTGCCTAGGTTGTGGTTCTTGCATTAGCACAGACTGTGGTTTCAAAAATGTATTGGGTTCCTTACATTGCTGAATGGTTCATCTTTGATTATAGAGCTGATATCAGAACCATAGGGAATAAAAAGGGAAATCCCATTGTGTACATACTACAAAAAAGTATTTGGAAAATGATATATTTGCCACAAGCTGGTGTTTGGGTTAATGTAGCGAGAGCTTTCCAAACATATCAGAACAAACAACATGATTATGAAAGCAAGCTAGAAAATGTATTCGAACAATGGGAAGAAGTTGACTACCAACCATTTTTGTATTTTTAGTCTGATATTTCGAACATAATATACTTCATTCCGGAGGGATGGTGCTTAACTGCCCTGCCCCATTATGTGTATATCACGGAGATGAGGTGCTAAACTAAAATCATACAGAAATGGAAGGAAAATGCAGTGATAAACTTCAAACTTCATGGGGGGCTGAGAGTCTAACAAGGTAGTTCATGGACCCAATACCAAAAAACAAAGCTTGGTGATTTTATTTTGAATCTAAACACCCATCGAATCAACTGTCTGCACAAGTAAACATGGACATGTGTTCAAGTTTCCTTTTGACAATAGTGTGTTGATAATCATTTTGCTCAAATGTGTCTCATTTTTGGTTTAAATGTTTATTATCTTGACATGCTTTTTAATTGGTTGCTTCTTTTCCTAGGCACTTCTAGTGCCAAGAGTCCTAGGATTGCTAAGGCACTTCATTTGGTAAGACTCCAAATACTGCGAAGGTTTTCCGTCAACAAAGGAAACTACAAATCACACCTTGCTGAGAGGATTCAGAGAGTATTACTTTTTCTACACACTTTGTTGGGTCCGATAGACCTGTTCAGTCTAAAGGATGTTAAAAGACGTCATCGTTGTCGTCAATAGAACTGCCACATGGCAATGAACTAGCTCTAATTTTCCCTGGTCAATGAATTTGTGGATTTTCCTCCTAACATCATAATTCACCCATAGCGATCTACGATCGAGATGGTTGTATGCAAGGGGAGACCCCGAAAAAGGTTGATTTGTTGATGTGTTGATTTTGAGTGAGCAATGTGTTGGAATGCTTGTAGGATCCTATAAGACACCCCCGTGCTTCTGAAGTAATTGGTAAATTTTCTGCTTGCGTCTAGATGCTAGTAGGCTGCTAAATGATATCCCCATACTTTTGAAGTAGCCAGTCAAGTTGTTGCTTCTGTGCTGAAGGCCACATTGTGTGCAATGATGAGCATTAACTCAAACCATGTAAATGTGGAACCTCTATTACATGGATGAGAACAGTTTCCCAATCTGTCTTTTGACGTGTGTGATGACTTTAGATGGAGATCAAGGGAAAAGAAATTAGGAGAAATTTCTGTTGAGTGGAGAAAGAACATAGAGCATGTTAAGGCATTAGGTAAAACACCCTCTAACTTGATTATGGAAACGAACTCTGATATTCATGAGGAGTTAGTGTGGCTTGATGGCACTGAGTTTTATGAATCTTCCTCCAAATCTTTACATGCAATCCTAATTGGCTCCTCTCTTAACTTTGACAAGCTTAATTGCATCCGGTCAATCAATACTACTTCAAGGATATGATCTGCTGCTCGGTTTGAGCTCATTTGATCTTCATGTAAGGAACCTAAGAAAAGTCTTTGGCTCTTCCTGTGGAACAAATTGGCAAAAGGTGATGTCTTGAGGAAATCCATAACAAAATCCAATGCTTATTTGATTTGTAGTCAGCTTGAGAAAAGCATTTCTTTTCTGGATGTGACTTTATTGTTGCTTGGAAAAGTGTGTTCACTAGCTGGATCATCGTGCACAGCTATTTTCCAGGGTGATATCTGCACTGGGTCTTTGGGTTTCTGCAAAATTTCCAATTTTTAAAAAAAATGTTGACTTGTTTCTTCTACTAATATATTATGGTGACTTTTAGAAAGATAAATGAACATATTTTTCGCAGGGGATGCAGGACACTTACAGGTTTTCTCAAAGGAAGTCACCATGTTGTTTGTTTATACACAAGTGGTTGTTCGGTTGAGGATGCCTAAATAGGAGTTGAGGTGGTTCTTTCAAAAAGACGGTTGGAGAAGTGATGCTAGAGGATTCCAGATCAAGGGAAGTATTAAGCATCCTCCTCCTGATCTCACTTGAGGGCAAGAAGTCCTAAAGATTTGTTGTGAAATATGTATTAGCAAAAGTAATTGTTAAGCATGAAATATATTGAGACGATAGGGGGGGGGGAATTGAATCAATATATTATATATATTTTTATTTAATCTGATTTCTTTTCTTTAACCACTTAATCACACATTCAAGATATGCAATAAAATTGAAACAATAATTTGCACCACACAAGAGAGAGAAGAGACACCAGATTTGTACGTGGAAACCCAAAGTGGGAAAAACCACGGAGAACAATCTCAATTATATGAATGAGCACCAACTCAAAATACAAACTTTGCAGGCACCAACTTGCAAGAGCACCAACCCCTTTGCCGAGCACCAACACAGCAACTATTTGTGAGCACCAACCCACAGGAGCACCAACCCCTCTTGTGTATAAAACACAACTATCTCTCAATGTTGCTTACTCAACAAATGATAGAACTCTACAATATCTCCTATTTTTCTCTCTTCGAAAACAAATACAAACCATGCACTCTCTTGCATATTACAAATGGCTTCTCAAGCCTTTATTTATAGATTTCCAAAAGACCTTTGGCATTCACCCTTTGTAACTCTTCAATCCTCATAGAAAATGGCGCCAAACTTGCATGACCCTTCGTATCCTTGCATTTGAAAAGTCATATGGTGACTCTTCATAAGCAAAAGTGTCATTTCCTCTTTGGTCTTTATTTTGGTGACTTTTCATATTCCTTAAAGTGTCCCTTCATGGAAAAATGCACCATACCTCTTTTGTCTTCACATGGTGACTCTTGGAATTCCTCAGGATGACTCTTCATGAGAAAATGCATCCCATTCCTCTTTCCTCTTTAACCCCATGACTCTTTGACTTCTCCATGGGCCCTCTTTTGACTTATATGCAACCAAAAATATATTCATTAATATTAAATAAATATTAACACACATTAACCAAGATATGAATATTAAAAACACCATTAAATGCAATGGGGCCTTTATCACCAATAATGCTAGACCTTTGACATCAATGACAATATTTCCAACAATCTCTCCCTTTGTCATTGATGACAACCTCAAACTAAAACTACCACATCCTGAAACTTGCACATACTACTATTTGAAAAATATACAGTAACTCCCCTTTACTGTAGCAACCTGTCCCTGTTTCTGCACATGTACTTCTACCTGTTATTCTCCCCCTTTGACATCAATGGCAAAGGGCCTACCTGGAGCTAACACTTAGCTCCCCCTCAACTGATGTTGAATCTCAATGGCAGGAAGTAAAAGAAATTACTCTCAACTTCTCTCGCAGATATTCAAATGTGTTTTTTGGTAGTGCCTTTGTGAAAATATCTGCAATCTACTCTATAGTACTGATATACTCCATCTTAACCTGTTGATCTGCAACCTGCTCTCTTAAAAAGTGATATCTAATGGAAATATGTTTTGTTCTTGAATGCATCACTGAATTCTTTGAAATATTAATAGCACTTGTGTTATCACAAAAAAATAGAAATAGGTTCATCATACTTTACCTTGATATCTTTCAAAGTTTGCTTCATCCAAAGCACTTGAGTACAACACAAAATCGCTGCAATATATTCTACTTCAGCTGTAAAAAGTGATACTGAATTCTACTTTTTGCTTAACCATGATACTAAGCTATCACCAAAAAAATAAGTTCCTCCACTTGTACTCTTTCTGTCATCCAAGCACTCTGCCCAATCTGAATCTCTGCCTGTGGGATACTATAATCCATAATCCAATGTCCCCTTATTATATCTAAATATTCTCTTCACCAACTGAAAATGACTATCTTTTGGAGATGACTGATATCTTGCAACCATACCTACTGCATGCATGATGTCTGGCCTTGATGTTGTCAAATACAAAAAACTACCAATCATAGATCTATACAAAGATTGATCTGTAACAAGTGAATCTTCATCCTTGCTCACCTTATTTTCTGTACACATTGATGTGCCAACTGGTGCACAATCTTCAAAACCAAATTTCTTTAACATTTCCTTTGCATATTTACTTTGAGATATGAAAATTCCTTTATCTAACTGAAATATTTGCAATCCTAAAAAAAATGACAATTCTCCAATTATAGACATCTCAAATTAGTTTTGCATATTATCAGAAAATTCTTGTCATCTTTTCAATATTTCTTTCAAAAATGATGTCATCAACATATACCACAACAATCATTTAATGCTCACCTTCTATTTTGATGTAGAGATTACTATCAACAAATCCTCTCTTAAAACCTTGATCCTGTAGGTACTTATCAAGTCTTGCATACCAAGCTCTGGGAGTTTGTTTCAATCCATACAATGCTTTCTTCAATCTGCATACATGGCTACTAATATTTGAGAGAATAAATCCCTCAGGTTGCTCAATGTAGACCTCTTCTTCTAGATTCTCGTTCAGGAAGGCAGATTTGACATCCATCTGAAACACTTTAAAATTTTTAAACACTGCATATGCAAGAAACATTCTAATAGCCTCTAACCTTGCCAGTGGTGCAAAAATTTTTTCAAAATCTATTCCCTCAATCTGAGCATATCCTTTACATACTAATCTTGTTTTATTTCTGGTCACTTCTCTATTTTCATTCAACTTATTTATATAAACCCATTTTGTTCCTATCACATTGTGATCTTTTGGTTTAGGCATTAATTCTCAAGTATCATTCTTTTCTATCTGATTTAATTCTTTAACCATAGCCTTAACCCAATGCTTATCATGTCTAGCTTCTAAAAAAGTTCTAAGCTAAATTTTGGATAACAAAGAGAATTTAACTTGCTCAAATTTACTTACCATCATTCTTCTGGTACGAATTCTTTCATTTATGTCCCCGATGATATCACTTTCATTATGATTTTTCTGAACATATTTGGATGGAGTTTTAGTGTTCTTTTTCTCCTTCTCATCTTCATCTAATTTTTCAAAATATTCCTCTTCAATGATTTTAGGAATGTCTATTGGATCACTGATTCTTTTTGTTCCATCTTCTATCCTGACACTTGCACTTTCAACAATTTTCTTGATTTTTTTGTTATAACATTTATAAGCTTTATTTTTACAAGAATAACCAAGAAATATACCCTCTGTTCTCAACAAAATTCAGTTCTCTTTATGAAACATCTGCTGCCACCAAGAAATATACCATCTGTTATCAACAAAATTCGGTTCTCTTTATGAAACATCTGCTGCCAAAAACTCTGAAATAAACAACTGTTGCTGGTTTGTCTTTCCATAGCTCATAAAAAGTCTTGTCACTATGGACTCTCAATAATGCTCTATTCTGAATATGCACTGTTGTAGCAACTGCCTCTCTCCAATATTTATCTGTTATCTTGGATTTATTTAGCATTGTCCTCGCCATCTCCTGAACTGTTCTATTTTTCCGTTCAACAACTCTATTTTGTTGTGGAGTTCTGACTGCTGAATAATGTCTCTTTATTCCATGGTCTTCACACAATTCAATAAATTGATCTGACATGAATTCTCCTCGATCTGATCTTAGACACTTAATCTTCAAACTGGTTTCATTCTCAACTAATGCTTTGAAATGTCTAAAAGCTTCTGATTTTTTCTTTAAAAACATTATCCAAGTCAAACGTGAAAAATCATCAATAAGCAACATGAAATATTTTTCACCTTGAGTACTTTGAGTTCTAATAGGTCCACATAGATCAATGTGAAGAAACATCTAAGTGGTCGAGTATTTTTTTGTTTTGAACCGTCTTCTAGCTTGCTTCCCATGCTAACAAGGTTTACAAAGCGTGTCGGATGGCTTTGTAATCTTTAAAAGATTTTTGACTGCTTGTCTCTTGCTAATGTTGACGAGATTGTCAAAATTTATGTGCCCCATTCCCCTGTGCCATAGCCAACTTTCTTCAATCTGACTCAAATAACATTTTTGACTTTTGATATCTGATAGCATATACAAATTATTGTCTATTCTTTGAGCATCTGCAACCAACACATCTGAATCTTTTCTTCTAATTCCACAACTTTCTGCATAAAATTTTAGTGTGTGCCCCTGATCACACATTTGACTTACACTCAAAAGATTATGCTTAAGACCTACATACAAAACATTTTCAGTTTTAGTTCTACCATTATCCAAACTTAGTGTACCTTTTTCAGTGATTCTGACAGTAATATTATCTCCAAATTTCACTATGCCACCATTGATCTTCTTTAAAGTTATGAACTTGCTCTTGTCTCTTGTCATGTGCTTCAAACATCCACTGTCAATGAACCATGTCTTTTCATTTCTTGCATGCAAAGCTGTCTGAACCAACATAGATTTTTCAAGTTGTTTCTTTTGCCATGAACTTGTCTGAACTTTCTTCTTAATGAATGGAGCCTTGAAACTCTGGTCCTTGACTGATTCGAACACGTTTCTACAGTACCGAGCTGTGTCCAAAGTTCTTGCACTTGTAACATATTATGGCCTCTTTATTAAACTCTGATAGAGGAGCAAAAGAGTTGTGGCTTCTGCTTGACTCTGTATAAATTTATTTTTCCTTATTTCTGAAATTGTTAGTCTTTTTTTGACATCCTATTTTCTTATGACCGTATCCATTACAATAAAAACAATAACCATAAAAACAAAATCTGTTTGTGTATCTTTGACCTGATTATATTTTGTAGCTCTATTCCCTCCAGCCTTCTTTGTTTGAGATGTCCTCTGTATTCTTAACTTTTTTCCTTTTTTTTTCTTTTGTAAGAGCTTTAGCATAGCTCTTTCCTTTTTCCTTGTATGTGAAAGTAGTGACCTCTTTCTCTTTTTCAAATCCAATACCTATCTTATCTGACATTGATCTTTGATTTTCTAATATTTTATTCAATTACTAGTGTTATTCTCAAATTTTGAATCATTGGTTCTATCATTGATTGTTTTATTTGTTTTCTCAAGATCTGTTTTTAAAGAAACAATTTCAATAACATACCTTTCACAGTCTTTACTTACTATTTTCAACTGTGCTGTTAGATCTTCTTCATTCTTCTTGGCTTCTTCAAAGTGTGCTTGTAGATCTTCAATTATTTTCTGACTACTTTTCATTTTTCTCGAACTGGAGCTTTAATATTCAATTTTTTTCAAAAGCTTTTAACTCTTCTAAGACACAAATGAGTTCTTCCATATTCACTTCGACTTCATCTTGTTCTTCTTCTTGATCATCTGTACTTTTGTTTGTGGAGGCATCTTCATGTATAGCCATGAATAGAATCTCTTCTTCTGAATCACTGACTCCACTATCTTCGACTGAGCTAGGATCTTTAGAATACAAACTCTTCTTCTCGAATCCTTTCTTGAATTTACTTTTAAAATTCTTCTTGTATGTAGACTTTCTTGCTTCATTGTCATCATTACCCTTATTTGAGCATTTAGATGCAAAATGTCCAATCTTTCCACAATTAAAACATTTAAAAGGTAATTTTTTTTATATTTACCTATGCCCTTTTTCGACTTGCGAATGAAAAGAGCTTTGTTGTCATCTTCATCATCACTAGAACTATTACTTGACTCTTCTTCTCGAATCATTTCTTGAATTTACCTTTAAAATTCTTCTTGTATGTAGACTTTCCTGCTTCATTGTCATCATTACCCTTATTTGAGCATTTAGATGCAAAATGTCCAATCTTTTCACAATTAAAACATTTAAAAGGTAATTTTTTTTATATTTACCTATGCCCTTTTTCGACTTGCGAATGAAAAGAGCTTTGTTGTCATCTTCATCATCGCTAGAACTATTACTTGATTCTTGAATCTGCTTTCTCTTTTTTTGATGTCTTAAAAGCAACTTCTTTTTTTGAGGGTTTAACTTGTTCAGTCTGCATCTCATATGCTGTAAGAATACCATGAAGCTCATCCATCTTTAGCTTGGCTAAATTCTTCATCTCTTCAATTGCCAAAACTTTTGCATCATATCTCAATGGTAGAGATCTCAAAACTTTTTAAACCACAGTTGATTCTTCTAAATTTTTTCCAAGACTTTGAATCTGATTAACTATTTGATCAACCCGCAAAAGATAACTTGCTATATTTTCTTTTTCTTCCATCTTCAAACTCTCAAACTGTCTTCTGAAAGTCTAAAGCTTAGTTTGCTAAACCTTTCCATCACCTTTGTAAATATTCTCAAGTTTTACCCAAGTTTCATGATTAAATTTACATTGCATAACTTTAACAAATTCTGATTCACATAAACCACATAAAATAGGATTTAAAACTTTAGCATTATTTTCACTTGCCTTCTTTTATGTCGGAGTAGTTACAAGTGTCTGTGGCTCTTCATATTCCTCCGCCACTGCTTGCCATATGTCGAATCCAAGGGCCATCAAATAAGTCTTTATCTTTATGCTCCAAAAAACATAATTCGTCCCATCAAACAAAGGTGCCTTATTTGTAGAAAATCCTTCATGTGATCCAGCGATCGTGCTTTCCCGATCTACCTTCACGTTGTAAAACTTTTTCATGAGGAACCTGCTCTGATACCAATTGTTAAGCACAAAATATACTGAGAGGAGGGGGTGAATCAGTATATTATATATCTTTTTACTTAATCTGATTTCTTTTCTTTAATCACTTAATTACACATTCAAGATATGCAATAAAACTGAAACAATAATTTGCACCACACAAGAGAGAGAAACACCAGGCTTTTACATGGAAACCCAAAATGAAAAAAACCACGAAAAACAATCTCAAGTATATGAATGAACACCAACTCAAAATACAAAGTTCGAAAGCACCAATTTGAAGGAGCACCAACCCCTTTGCCGAGTACCAACACAGCAACTATTTTTGAGCACCAACTGTCATGTCCCCATTCCGGCTGACATCGTTTTGCGTGCTGGGATCAGTCTATTATGAACTCTCATAGACTGATGGTCGTGATGAGAGTTATTTAGGCATTTATTTGGGGATCGGACGGCCTATTTTGCTCTTGGAGATATGATTTTTCATTATATTTTATTATATGGAGCCAAATGTTATATTTTTAAATTGAGGTGCACTTTTTATTTTATTAAGTTAATTTTTATTTAAAAAGTGCAGGGAGATTTTATAAGAATATTATGGATACTTCTAAAAAAAGTAAGTGGCTTCTAGAGGAAGATTCCAAAAAGTGAATAAATAGACCCCTTGGGTCTCTCATTTGGCATTCAAGTTTATTTTCTCATTTTGGCTTCTTGGGCATTTGTAGAACCTGATGGTCTGCAAATTTTCAGTCTAATCCTTGAGAACGATACCTCTCAAGTGATTGCAGAACTGAGGAGGTGAAAGATCCTCTGAAGGGTTGCTTGGAGGAATTGGTATTCAGCCAATTCAAGTGTGCTAAATTGAAAAAAATTTGGTGGTTTATTCTCAGCTAAGAAATCTTCAGTATTTCAACATTTTTGGGCAAGGAGAAGCATAATTTTGGCATAGAAAAATCGAACCCTTGGAGGAAGCAATTTTTAATAATTTTTGGTAGCATTTGGGAGGATTTTTGAAGAGATTTCTGAAGGTTTTTCATAAATCCGTATGGCCGTACGGACGGGATTTTCAGCAGCAGCAAGTCAAAAAAAATCACAAAATACTGCATACAGTTTGCAGTCCTTTACCTGGCATGTGCAGTCTATTTTTTTCTCAGCATTTTAGCAAGGAAGTTGGTCATTTTTTACAGGGGTTTTAGTCAGCAAGTTATGGACAGCTTGTTGGACAGTATACAGACAGCAGTAAGGGCGCCACTTACAGATCAGGTTAGTGTTTGTTGCTTATGAATCATTAATGATGTTGTAACCGGGTTATAAAGAACAATATTAAAAATCTGAACTGTTGTAAGCTCATTCTGAGCATTGTATTCGTGCAATATATTGGAGTTCGGGGTTGCATGACAATTGTTTGTCATAATAGCTCCTAGCTGTAATTGTTAATTACTATCATCTTCAGTTCAAATGGAGTTTAGACTTGGCAAGACAAATGTTTGTTAAAATTACTATTGGTTGTAGATGCACATTAGTTCAATTACAATTCATTTTCAGACCTCATATAGTTTTTGGACAGTCAGAAAATTACCAGGCCTTAATTTGCAGTCATCTATGATATTTAGTTAAGTTTTTTCATGCATGGTATCCTCACTCAAAGAGGGAGAAACAAAACAAAACAACAATTTCCAGTCAAGAGCAGTTTGCAAGACAATTGTTTGACAAAATTCCATAGTGCAATATCAGAGTTTTGATGATCCTACTAGTGCGGGTCATTACAGTGGTATCAGAGCGGTTTCCTGCCAGCGTGATTGGGTTATTTCAGATTGAATTCGATTATCAGTATGGCTTTAACAGGAGACAAGGATTTGGGAGAAAGAATGCACAATGCAAAGAAGAAATTAGATCGTCCATTTCAGCGAACAGAGGGCCTTCTAATAACTTTAAAGGAGTTGGAAACTTATTTAGGCAAGGTTGATCAGTCAGATTCCTATGCTATGCAAACAGCTTTATCTCCAGCATTTGGTTCGTTGGTGAAGCCCCGATTATTGAGACATCATGATGAGGTGGTAAGACTTGCAGCTCTCTCTTGCATTAGTGAAATCATGAGGATAATAGCTGGCTTTAATTCTTATGATGATCAGATTATGAGAGAGGTACTTCATGCCATGGTGAAAAGCTTCGAAAAGTTGGATGACATCAGGGACCGTCATTTCACAAAGAGGGCAAGATTACTTGAAGTATTTGCAAGGTGTAGATTTGAAAACATTATGCTGTCAGTAGGTTGTATTGGTGACATTCGCAGGATGTTTAACACATTTTGGAATATTATAGATGAGTTTCATTCCAGCGATGTATTAGCATCGATGCACTCTATCATGTTCACAATCTTGTTTGAGGATGAAATTTCTAAATTTTTGGCAGAAGATTTATGGTATGTCTGGACAAAAGAGAGGAATTTGTCACCTATGGCATGTACGTGGTTAAAGAGTTTGATTGATAGGCCTAAGGATCATAGTACTCTCCCTATGACAGGCAGAAACTTGAATGATGAGTTTGACAGAGATGCTAATCTAGTACAACGAGACATTAACACATCTTCAGGTAATGATTTATCTGCATCATCTTCACAGGCAGAAGCGGTTAAAGATGTGCGGGTTGAGCCAGTTGCATCAGAAGGTGATATCACAGGCACACCGGATTGCATGATTGACACAGTGATTCCAGTACAGTTGGTCCGGATGAAGTTACAACAATTGAGGATATTGTCATGTTTGAGGATAGTACAGTTGATCAGAAAGTGAGCATTCAGGGCTTTGCAAAAAATGAGTATCAGGCACAGTTGGGATGCTTCACATGAGATAGAGGCTAGTAGTTCTTCCCGTGGTTTGGCGAGCCAGCTGAAGACGAGGGGAAAGGATATTGTCGCAGCTTTATCTCATCATGATAGAATGCATGGATTGATCGAGAATCACATTTGGATGATTCAACTGCAGGAGAGACAGAAAGGAGTCACAGCAGGTTCTTCTTGTGACGACTTACAGCAGATCAAGGAGGGCATGGAGGCAATGAAGGTAAGTTACATACACCTACTTTCAGATCGCGATCATCTCCTTAATCTTGCGGGAATCTATTTAGATGCATTAAAGAAGAAGGAAGAGGAGGTTGATCGGCTTCCTCATGAGCTGGAGGATACTCGGAATTCCTTGGTGTGTACTCAGTTGGCTCTCCAGGATTCTGAGAGACATGTGGACGAGCTTTGTCTTGAGGTGAGTTCAGTTCAGGAGTTAACGCATGTGGCAGGGACTCAGCTTTCTTTTACAGTCAGGTCACATGTTGATGATATGAGTATGTCTAGCATTCACACTCCGGATTCAGCGATTGTAGTGGGTACAGGAGACAGATGTGTGAAGTCAGTTGGTATTGTTCACATTACTCAGGTGAGGAGTTTACTTGAGTTGCCAGTTGATTTCCATTCATGGATTGGATGTTGGGATCCTTATCTTGGTACTTGGGATTGTTTTGACCAGAGATATCTATCATTATTTGGTAGTAGTATCTGTTGCACTATCATGGACTTGATTAGTAGTTTACCAAGTGTAGTTCTCATCCATGCCAGCAGCTTGTCTGATGCTAGAATTAGTTTTTATACACCTGTGTTGGGCATTGTTCAAGTATCTAGTGAACCATTCATGTTGGAATGGGTTGATGATCTCTCAAATATGCCAGAGTCTATAGAAGAGTCCCAGGATCCGAGTATTGCAAATGACACCCAGGAGGATGTTGTGGACAGTGTTGAGGACTTAGTCTCTTCAGCGGGTTCCTTTGATATGGAGGTTTATGTGGATGCTTCAGTCACTCCGTTTGATGATACGAGTTCAACAGTTGGTCTGCCGATTTTGGATGGCAGTATTACAGATGATAGCTATTCTGAGGTTACTCCTTTGGACAGTGTGTCAGGGGTAGAGTATAGGAGTTCGACCAGCCAGCACAATCATGTGTCTAGTCAACTGAGAGTTAGTGAGCGAGACATTGCTATCGCTTGCGAGCATTTCGATGCTGCTCGTCAGTTGTTAGTAGTTTATGGGTGGGGTTCTCCTACTAGTGATGAGTAGGGAGGCAGTTATTTTTCCTTGACAGAGATCCACTCTTTATGGGAGGCTATCCGGATTCTGAGACAGGATTATATGCAGTTGGTAGCTGACAGAGATTATCTTAGGGAGTGGGGCAGTACTTTTTTTTTCTTTTTTTTTTATATGGACTGGCCATCACACCAAAAGTCTCGGGATGATTTGGGTCCTCTTCCAAACCCTTATATGGCTAGTCACCGAAGGACCGCCGAGGTAATTCTCTGGAACACGTGGTGCCGTTGACTCTTTTAAACCAACCGGCCAGGAACCCGTCCCGACCGCCGGAGGAACGTCCGGCGGGGCCCGCATCGGATCATCACAGCCCACCACACTCCGCGGGTCTCGACCTCGAGACCTTGGCTCTGATACCAATATGGACTGGCCGTCACACCAAAAGTCCCGGGATGATTTGGGTCCTCTTCCAGACCCCTATATGGCCAATCACTGAAGGACCGCCGAGGTAATTCCCTGGAACACCTGGTGCCGTTGACTATTTTAAACCGACCGGCCAGGAACCCGTCCCGACCGCCGGAGGAACGTCCGGCGGGGCCCGCATCGGATCATCACACCAACCCACAGAAGCACCAACCCCTTGCAAAGATTTGTGAGCACCAACCCACAGGAGCACCAACCCCTCTTGTGTATAAAACATAACTATCTCTCAATGTTGCTTACTCAACAAATGATAGAACTCTACAATATCCCTTGTTTTTCTCTCTTCGAAAACAAGTACAAACCATGCACTCTCTTTCATATTACGAATGGCTTCTCAAGCTTTTATTTATAGCTTTCCAAAAGACCTTTGGCATTCACCCTTTGTGACTCTTCAATCCTCATGAAAAATGGCACCAAACTTGCATGACCCTTTGTATCCTTGCATTTGAAAAGTCATATGATGACTCTTTATAAGCAAAAGCGTCATTTCTTCTTTTGTCTTTATCTTGGTGACTTTTCGTATTCCTTAAAGTGTCCCTTCATGGAAAAATGTGCCATACCTCTTTTGTCTTCACATGGTGATTCTTGAAATTCTTCAGGATGACTCTTCATGAGAAAATGCATCCCATTCCTCTTTTGTCTTTTACCCCATGACTCTTTGACTTCTCCATGGGCCCTCTTTTGACTTATATGCAACCAAAAATATATTCATTAATATTAAATAAATATTAATACACATTAACCAAGATATGAATATTAAAAACACTATTAAATGCAATGGGGCCTTTATCACCAATAATGCTAGATCTTTGACATCAATGACAATATTTCTAACAAAAGTAATTATTACATAAATAGCACACATTATTGAAACTAAATAAAGATAAAACACGATAGCAGTCAAGAAATTTCAAAATTATAGCATAAATGGAATACTCTTCTCAAGCAAGATGAGAAAGACAATAAACCGAATCTTGCAAAAAAAATGATTGAAATAAACAAAGATTGTATAGTGTTTGCTACGAAAAGCTACCCTACCAAAGAATACTGTTTCCAGAATTATAAATGCATTGCATAGGTAGTGCATTTGGTACAAGGAGGACCTGTTACATCAGCGCCCTTTCCCTGACATACAACATGCTATTTATGACCAAACGGTTGTCAGCTGAGACATGACTGTCAGACCCAACCGTGCATAGGTAAAAAGTAATTAACACACTACCAAAGCAGACAGTAGAAGAATTGACAATACAACTAAGTTGGCTACCTAACATTTATATTATTATATGCTGATAACAATAACAATACTAACATGAAGGACTACATTATCCCCCTTTGTAAACAAGTAGTTCCTTCTGACACACCCCTGAGACAAAAGGATAAATAAAAAGATAAAATAGGGAAAAAACAAGACGTCCCTGGAGACAGCGGCTGAAGAAGAAGTTGTTTAGCACCACTGCTGCTATTTGCTGGAAAACAGCTGAAACCTGTTCATGCTGAGAATCCCCTAATAAAATCCAAAACCCATTCTCACTAAAAGTATCTGTGCTCAAAATTTAAATTTTTATAAACAAGTTCTGCAGTCTGATTTGTTAATCAAAAAAACTTCTGCCTAATTTGTTTCTGAAACCCCTCAAATCCAGAAACTGTTTTTCCTGTATGCTGAAATTTGGCAAAAATATTGTACACTCCACACAGCTGTAATAGCCGTTTAAAACAAATTCCTTCCCAAACATCAACTTCATAGAGGCGTCGTATAGTCAAATGAAACACTTAAAACCATTGTAATGACTGTAGCAAAGTGTACGGCACTGTAGAAGGTCCATACAGTGTTGTAGTAGATCCTGTCTGTATGGTGCTGTAGCAGACTTACAGTGCTGTAGGAGTAGCAAGGGCATAGTGTTGTAGTTTGGTCATATGATTGAGCAGTCCACTTTTGGTTGCCGTACAACAATACTGGAACTGAGAGGGGGTCGTAGAATGGGGAGATCTATGTGCTGATATGCTGTATGCTTCCATGCCTTACACTGCTGTGGAGTAGATGGATGAATGAATGATTTTAATAACGTCCACGAGACCGAGCAGTCTATGGGACCAAGTAATAGGAATGCAAAGGAAAGCATACATCTTGTTTGTACGAAATTGGTTTGATGGGCTGTGCACATGGAGGGAAAAAGTGTGCTAAAAGCACACTTTAACCCTCCTTAGCTCGTCCATATGAGCTATAGCCACAAGCCAACCAGCTTCCTAGGCTCGCCCATAGTCAATATTCTCCTATATAAATACTACGGTATCTAATAGTTAGATAAGATGTTCAAATACATAGTGGTATGCTACGTACCTTGATTTTTATTAGTTTATATAATACATATTATTTTGTATTATTATATTCCCAAAGCGTCTTCAACTTCATGAGCACAAACTGCTGAAAATAGCCGGCTTATGTCAATCATAACGCTACAGAAATAAACTTTAAAACTAGGCATGTGCGGAGGCTATGAGAAGGAGATTGTTTGAGTCAAAGGCTGCACAAAAAGAAGGAATTTGTTCGACAGTGCATCTCACGAAGTGGGACCATTGGGGCAGTCGTACAATACTTCACTTGGATTAAAATTTTAACTCTAGGATTGATATTTTGAGTTTCATATCCCTTTTGTTTATTTTTTAATAATTCATTTGTCAAATATATAAAAATATTTTTACTTTTATTTTTCTTTGGTATTTCTCCCCAACTTCTATCACAGAAGCAAGATGCAAACAAACAATATATTTGGATTAAAATGATAGACTGATATAAAAGTCCACAGTTGCTTGTCACTTTGCTACAAAAAGTAAGGATTTGTTCTACAGTGCATGTCACAAAGATTACGATTGAGACAGTTTTACAATACTTCACTTGAATTAAAACTTTAACCTAGGATTGACATTTTGAACTTCATATCCCTTTTGCTTCTGTTTTAATATTTCATTTGTCGAATATATAAAAATATTTTAACCCTAGGATTGACATTTTGAGTTTCATATCCCTTTTGCTTATTTTTTAATATTTCATTTGTCAAATATATAAAAATATTTCTACTTTTATTTTTCTTTGGTATTTCTCCCCAACTTCTATCATTGACACAGGATGCCAACAAACAATATGTTTGGATTAAAATTGTTAAAAATGATATAATAGTCCAAAAACTTCAACTCTTAAAAGAGAGCTGATTTAGTATTAGAGCTATAAAAACTCTCAACCTGTAAGATCACTTCAACAGTCCATTACCACAGTGAGGAGACCATCACACAGAAAAATCATGCACAAGTATGCCTTTTTATATTGTATGTCTTCCATCTTAACCATTTAATACAATAGGGAGTCCCATATAAATAGATGGGCGAGTTGACTAGGACAACTCATTGGTAAATGTTCCAACCCGTGCGGAGTGGCACCTAATAAGGAATAACTAATCCTATGTGCACACAACTAACTCCATAATTCAAGTTACCTCACAAATGAGTGTGAACAAAACTCAAAGAAGGCTAATTAGGAAATAACCTGAACACTCAGCTAGTGTGAAAATGAACACTCCAACACCCTCTTTTAAGCGTAGAATGGGGAATGAGAAAAGAGGAAGCAAAGAGATTGATGGATTCCAACAACTAGACCTGATCAGGTACCTATGTACAAATGCATAGTAAAATACTAAGAGTCCCTATAGTAACTAATTCATCTTACTGGAATACATGGATGTTAAGTCGTTGTAACCGCCAAGTCAAATAGGAACTAGTACTTTGTACGAGGCTCAGAAAAAAACACTGATCAAAGTACTAGAAAAAAAGAGTTATCATGGGTGAAATAAGTCACTGCAAGGTACCCAAAAAACTAGTAAAACCATAACGAAATTGTAGAGAGAACCTATGTTGCAAGGCGTCCCAAGAAACATGACTCAAAATCTCAACACAATGTTGTAGTAGGTGCACCGAATGGAATGAATCCCATCAAACACAATTGCACTCAAACAACTGCCTCCAATAGAAAATGTGGTGCACCAAGAACTAGCAAGGAGCACAACACTTAAAGCAGTATGTGCACACACATGCCCCTCCCCTCTCACCCCCATAATGTTGAAATGGGTGTAGTGACTCAAAATATCTATATAAGTGGGCAAATCCCACTACTCAAAACACTCAAATGTTGACATTGGGCTTCACCAGACTAGCTACTCTTCAGAATGAGAACAAGCTCCACCATAAATCTGAAGAAGACTACCAACATCCAAGATACAAATACAAAATCTCTCAAGAAGATGTCCTTAGTGATGATGGGTTAGTCATGCAGCTTAAGAAGAAAGTGTTCATCATGGAGCATACACACATGAAGGAAAAAACATCATGACTCTTAGTATGACTACATAAAAAGTCTCATCCAACATATCCCAAGTGATGCAATAAACTCCAAAATGAAGTCAATCTGTAGACGATGCCATCTGTGAAATGAGAGATGCATGCTCCAAAAACAGATCTGCATAAAATAGCTCTAAAATATCTTTTTTTTATATTTTATCAAAGTTTTGAATTTTTTAAAATTTCTTGAAATATCAATGCTGTTATAAATCCTAAATAATAATAAATCACTGAAATGTGCAAAACTGAAAATGCCCAATTGCAATTTTTTTTTATAGCTATCAGCGTTGATGGGACCCCTGCCCGAATTACTTTTGACCGGAGCTACCGGATCTAGGCCACAATTAGGGGGCCTAGTCCTCGACAACTTTTAAATCAACACAAACAGCCACCACCGACCACTGAAACCACTACGTCAACACACACAGCCACCACCGACCACTGAAACCACTAAGTCAACTCAAACGGCCACATCCGGCCTATAAACGCCCTGTGAGATTCAAACCTAGGCAGGGCTAGGCACAACCAACCCACTTTACCAACCATTCTACATCTCATTGGCACCCAATTGCAATTTTTATTCAAATATGTTGAATATGACTTTATTACAACAAACCCTAACCTAAAACTGCAGAGAAAGCATGAAAATTGAATTTTTACTATAACCCTAGCTAAAAAAGGAAGTCTAAAAGTATGGTGCCTTGCTGGAAGGTACGATAGATCCTTGGGAGAAATAATAAACCCCTATGAGTGTGATGTCAGCAAAATTTTCCCTAAAAAGAATGGTGCCAAAGCTAGGATACTGCAAGTGGTATGACAAAATGTAATTGTAAGTACAATAGTAAATAGTGACATGAATGGTGACGTCAAGCCGAAATGACACTTCAAAAGAATATTTTAATAATTTTTTGAAGTATTGTAGCCCCATATACAGCCATAAATCAGCCTCTTTTTATCTATGTGATGAATTTATTTTGAATCCGAAAGCTCTGGTGTATTCCCTAAATGTAATTACCAAATGGGTTTGAGGATTTTGGTCCCCAAGCCTGTGTACATGATGGTTTTTGTCCTCTGTGTAAAATATTGAAGTTGTTCCAAATTTGCAAAACAAAGGTTTTGTAAAAGTGTTTGAATGAAAGGATGATTGTCTCTTCACTTTTTCCAAACAATTTTTTTAATAAGATCTTTTCATCCAAAATGTTAAAATTAATTAATATTACTTTTAATTGAATATTCACCTTTTTCCATCCTTATAATTATTAATTAAGTTTTTGGCCATGTATCTAAAATTTGCTTTTTGACCCCATTCAATAATAATACACTAAGTGTCATTTTTTTTTAAGTTATAACTTAAACTACCTTTTTGGACAATTTAATAAATTATTATAATGTTATTTCCCTTTTTAAATCCCCCTTTAGCCCACGAAAAATAAAAATAGGCTTCGGGTCCTTTGATTTAATTAATTCAAAAAAGGGGACATTACAGTCTGTCTTCCCATAATTGTTTGCCCCCAAACAATTGCAAACTCAAATGCTCTAGTATCACCATGCCAATGTCATGGATCAAGTTGTAATGCCCATGTAAATCTAGAGCCTGTATCTGTGAAGTGGGACAACTCCTCCAACTTGAACTTTTTTGTCTATGCCAGGATCCCAAATCAATCTCAAGAACTCTTCATCATGCTTTTGTTGCACCATTCTAATACAATTGAAAACTGAAAAGCTTCCACAAGTTGCAGACTCGGAGCTCCCATAACCTATATCCCATATCATCCTTGGGAATTGGTGTGACCAACTATCCAAATTTTCAAAATGTGGGAATACTTTAGTGAACTCCCAAAAGCGATCACATACAATCTCATAATGTTGTTCAAAATCAGTAGTACAAGCAAGATAAAGTTGTGCCTTTGTCAGATCAAGTGGCTTGGAGTCCTCAACTTTCTCGAATGCCCCTCTAGATATCATTTCAACTCCCTAACCTTGGTTGCGTGCAATCAAAACAGAATGCATCTGAGTCACAAATAGTTCCTCAACAACCAATGAACTCTATTGAAAGACTTTCGAACAACGCATGGTTGACTCCTCTGTGCAAAAACCCACACACAGATTCCTGCTAATGTGTGCCATTATTTCTATTCTTCAGAAATATCAAAGATAGAAGAAACATTGCAAGTCAGTATTATTGATGATACTTGCTTCCTCGAGACAATGGTGAGAATATCTTTCTCTTTCCCTTTTTCAAAAGTGGCAAAAGTGCTTTCACTCTTCAATGACTGCAATAAATTCTCATAACCAATCACCATTGGTTGTATGAATTCATGAGCACATTTGTGAGTTTTATAATTTGATGTCACCCTTAGAACAAAGGTTCCATCCAATGAAAACCACAACAAGATGGAAAATTATTTAGTTGCTAACCTGAAAACTTCAGAAAACTAGAACCTACTAGCCATTTTTGGTCCACATATAAAGCTCTTGCATGGTTTGATGAGGCAGTGGATCAAAGGCATAGAAATGGATCCAACATTTGCAAATAGAGAGAGTCCAAGCAAGGTTTTCTAAGGATCCAGTAGCAATGTTCAAGGATAACCCTGCAAGCCAAAAAGCTAAGTGCAAAGTCTCTTTTTTGGTTAAATCTTTCATGTTCATTCTTTTGATGTCACCCTTAGAACAAAGGTTCCATCCAATGAAAACCACAACAAGAAGAGAAATTATTTAGTTGCTAACCTGAAAACTTTAGCAAACTAGAACCTGCTAGCCATTTTTGGTCCACATATAAAGCTCTTGCATGGTTTGATATGGCAGTGGATCAAAGGCATAGAAATGGATCCAACATTTGCAAATAGAGAGGATCCAAGCAAGGTTTTCTAAGGATCCAGCAACAGTGTTCAAGGATAAGCCTGCAAGCCAAAAAGCTAAGTGCAAAGTCTCTTTTTCAATTAGGTCTTTCTTGTTCATTCTTTCGGACTTTGTATGGGACTAAGTGTTTCTCTTCTCTCGGGAATTTTGTTTCCGACTAAGTGTTGGAATTCTTTCGGATAATTTGTCTGAAAGAAAGGTTCCGAAGACTCTTTTATCGGGGAAAGGGTATTTTTCGAAGTCCCGAAGGGTATCTTGCATTTTTCCGAAGGGACTTTTCAAACAAGCAAGAAGCCGAAGGCATTTTCAAATTCCAACGGTCCATTCAAAAAATCTGAAGGGTACTTTCCCTTCGCAAAGAGCCAAACACTTTTTTCCGAAAGGCCATTTCAAAGGTTTCAAAAGGAGCTTTTCGAGAATTCCGAAGGGTATTTGCAAAGCGAAAGGAGCTTTTAAGGAATTCCAAAGGGTCCATTTCATTTAATCCGAAAGATCCTTGGCAAAAAATCCAAAGACATGATTTCTTTCGGACAAATTGTCCACAGGAAGGGTATAACAAGTTGTCTGAAGGAATTGATGACGGGCCCACAAACGTCAAAATATGAACCCTTGCAAGTAGTCATATGCATTTAAAAAGATCAAAAGAAGCTACGCAATCTATAGACTTGTATCGACATAAGTGGATACAGAAAAACCAATGTCCTTAGATTGGTTTTCCATCTATAGAAAAGATTTGGCCCAGATTTCAAAGCAAGTGCTGGTGTATACAATTAATGGAGAGGCTCTCGTCCTTCAACATGGCCATCATCTCCGACAAACAGCCATTCAATTCAAAAGTAGCATGACTCAATTTAGATTCAAAGTTATGGGGATTTTGTCCTTATACATGCAAGAAAGTGAAAGATGGCGTGTAAGTGAAAGATGAAGATTAGGTGATTAGAAAAGGTAGCTCGAGCATTAAAGGCGTTCCTGAACTTTTCTTTTTTAGTGGATCATGACATCATCATCCTCAACAAGTTCTTGTCTTCTATGGTATTTCTCAACCAATGAGAGGGTTTGAAGACTATTGGAGCTAATAGTGGTTAATTTGTTGAAGAAGGATTAGTTCTAATTAACCCAAATGTGGGTGAGAATTCACGGAGGGTGGTTGGATCTCATTTATTGAATTTTGTTTGCTTGCCTCTTCTCTTTTCTTCTTCCCTTTTTTCATATATCTCCATTGGCTCCCCCATAGAAAGAGATATCCTCATTTGACAAGGAAAAACTTTGTCAAAATTTGTAAGAAAGACCTTTTGAAGCAATAAAGATCAATTTTTACCTATCTCTTGCCTCTAAATTGTGCTTAGCAAACTTGTGCATGATGGCCTTGTGAAGAAGTGTTCTTCCATGTCCATTGTCCATCTTTTTTGCCTATTTTTAGGTGTTTTCAAGTTAGTTGCAGGTCTGAACTTGAGCTCTTTTCACCATTAATGGACACTTGATGTGGATTTTGAAATTTCTCTTTGCTTCATTATTGTTTAGTGAGCCTAGTTTATGAAACACTTATGCAAATTAACTAGTTATGAAGTTGTGTGAGCAAGAATTATCTTATGCTGAATTAGTGTTTATTTCACGCTTATGTGAGTGTCAATCAATTTGGTGTATCACCCATTTAGCTCTCTTAGTTGCCCTATACCCCCTCTCTACCTCTTTTCCAAGCAGAAACATTAGTTTAGATGATCTACCAAGAGGAAACCGGCCTTCTCCAGAGATTCAACCTCACTACAGGATACCCACAGTCTGAGGTTGCTCCAATATTGTAGTTGGGAGTGAGAGAGCCTAAAAAACTCTCCCACAAGGGTGCAATTTCAGCCTACAACAGAACCCACCATTAGCATTTGGTGAAGCATTTTCCCCATGTGCATGCCTCTCAACATAGCTACTGTGGAAATCAACCTCATACACCTCTTGATTTGAAATATTCTCATTATTTTCAAATCTCTGATAAGGATGATTCAAGACCTTACCTTCTCTAATTTTCTGTAGGTGTTGTTTTGCTTGTGTGTAATGTCCCCTTTCCTAGACAGCGTTAGTCTATACTTGGTTCCTGTAGACTAACCAGCTTGGTTAGGGAACTCTTGGATGTTCATCGGATGGCTTTAGACACTTTTGGCTAAAACTTACTATTTTTAGTAAGTTAGGGATTTTCTGTCCGTTTCAAGATTTTCAGTGTTGGAGATGAAGCCTCTTGGCAAGACCTTTCCAACGGTCTATAGATCACTGGATTCTAAGATCATTTGGGCCTCCATTTTAAAGTCCGTAAATTATTAATGTTTATTTAATATTAGACTTTGGGTTATAATGGTTAAGTGTCAAAAATGAAATATTAATAAAGTCACTATAGTCTTATTGTGGAGTGTTCACTTTGGGGATTATTAAAAGTGACTTTAATTAAATGTTACCTCCAAAAAGGTGAATCGACCCTCTTGAGAGAATATAAAAGCCAAAATGAAAAGAGAAAGAATTCATTCACGATTATTATTCTTGTTTTGGAGAAAATTGGTGAAGAGCTTCAGTAAGGGTTTGCTGGTTGAAAGCCATAGCTTTTTGAGGACGAAATCCCTCAAGGACAGCTTGGTCCAGGAGTGAAAGATATCCCAAGCCAGCGTGCAGACAATTCCATTGAAGGGATTGTGCTTGTGCTTCATCTATTTACAGGAAAGGATTCAAGATAAGGGAATGAAAGATTTATCTGAGTATTGCAAATACATTGTTCATTATTCTAGTATGGAGGTAACCATAGGAGTTAGAGGCTTGACGTGAGCTTGTTTTTTAGATTCCAGTTAATTGTACACTGTTGTGCATCATTTTCAGACCCCACGAGTATTCCCAAGCATTGTACGTGGTTGAAGTTGTCTCAGGAATTTGCTGCTACCTCTGGATCACAGTTGGAGGTCATAAACAGGTATTTTCCTTTGGTTATCATGCCTATTATTGACTAGAATAAGTCTAGAATTACTGTTGTGTAAAAACAGTCCACTGTATATGCATATATCAGTCCATGTAATTACTTTGCACTGAATTGAAAATTCTGAAAATGTAATGTTGTTGCTAATAATTGAAAATATCAGTTTTGAGGGTTTTGTGTCTCATTTGGAGAATATTGCATGAGTTTATGCACTGGGAAAGGTAATATATTAAGTTGTTCATTTGTTGGTTTGATATTTATGATTTGCAACCCCAAACTATCAAGCAAATGTTATTTCTAGTTTGCCTACAAACTATTTGACAAAATGTCGTAACTATCAAACTGAAATTAATCGAGCAAATTTGCAAAGCCAAAGCTCAGATCGGTGTGGGATAGTACAGTGGTATCAGAGCATACAATCCTGCCATCCTATGAGGTTATTTTGAACATGCAATTGGGTATTGAGTGATGCGGCCGGAGACACATCAATACTACCTTAGACGGAACAGGGCGCACCCAGATATTGAGGTTCCTCAATATATAGATCCTTTTGCATGCCCTGATACAGTTAGCATCTTAGCAGAAGTAATGGGTGACAGAGACCATGAAGAACCCAGCACCCGAGACATCCTGAACAATTTGGCTAGGGGACAGAGAGAGAAGCAATAAAACTTTAATCAAATGATGCAGAGGATGGCCAATCATGTGTTCGGTATGCGTGGAAACAATAACAATAATAATCATAACAACAATAATGATAGGAACCAGAACAATGGTGATAGGTACAAATACAAGGATGATGAGGATAGGAGACATGAGGGTGAAGCATCAATTAATAACATAGGGGTTACACAGTATACAGCTGGTGATAGACCCGGTATACATGCTTTTGCACCTAGGAACAATGCCCCTGAACCTGAGCTTACTATTGGAGCATATAATGGTCAAGTGGTCCATTTATGTACCCTTAATACATTAATTGCAATATTAAATGAATAATACGTTTTATTATTTGAGGTCATGCTCATGCAATAATAAAGCATATTATTATTAATGTTGGAATTATTGGTCTAGGTTGGAATCATAACTTATGGTCAAAGATGCCAGCCCATGTGACCAATGGGACAAGTCAGACCCATGTAATCTGACTGTTGGAAAGGTCCCACTTCTCCAACGGTCGTATTACAATGGTCATATTGACTTTCCTATATTATAAAGATTTTACATTGTAAAATCTAGAGAGGATGCTTATGCATTCCAATCCATTCCATCTAGGTTTTGTGAAGATTCATAGAGAACTGAGAGAAGAAAGTTGTATTGGGTGCATATTGAGTTTCTCAAATAATGAATGATCTTTGTGGGTTTTTTTTACCTCTTAGAGGTTTTTCCACGTATATCTATGTTCTATGGTGTGTATCATTGCTTTTGGCTTCTCATCTAGATCCAGTGTGCGTATGCTTCATTCTATAAGTTTTGTCATGGTATCAGAGCTGGTTGATGCGTGATTAAGAGGCAAAATCGTAGATTGAATTTGTGGCTTGTGTTCTAGCCTAGATCCATCTATTTTTTGGGCCATGGTATGATCATAAGAATTTTTTAAGCTTCTCCTTCAGTAGAAGTAAGTTATTTCATTTATTTCCTTTCTTAGAGCCTAGAGATTTCAGATCTGAGCATTTTATCATATTTCAAACTTATTTTCATACTAAAGATCTAACTGAGTCTTAAAAATGGGCTAAAAATGCTTATTTAAGCATTAAAATTTTAAGATTTTCTTGTTCTTTAGTTAATGATCATTGTGAAGGTGTTTGAAGCTTTCCAGTTGTAGATCAGGTATTTTTAACTTGTGTTTAAGCTTATTTTTGCTCAAAGATCCAGCCATAGATCCTGTGGCACATTCTTGAGAGTTTTTTAGAGCTCCTCTCTTCTTCTACTTCATGATCTGTGCACTTCTATTGCATGTGAAGGATTCATTTGCAGATCTAACCAATCAAGAGACACATCTCCTCCTTGAGGCAAGTGGAAAACTAAGAAAATTTCACTTTAAGTTTCTCTTTTCCTAGTGTTAAGATCATTTTTTAGCCTAAAAGCTTGTTTTAAAGATTTTTTTGGAAGATCAAGTTAAAATTTTGAGAAAATTTGAAAATCTTGGTTTTTAGCTATAGATCTGCAAATTTTTTGTTTGGTTATTCAAGATTTTCTATAGAAACACAAATATTTTTTCATTCCATTCTCAAGCACTATTTTTTAGCATCTAAAAGCTAAAAATCAATAAAATATTAGATATTAAGCAATATATCTCTATTCTGATAACTCCATCTGCTTAGTTTGGCCAATTCCAAGCAATTTAGACCTGTACTTCCCCAGATTTGGACTCTTGTAAGTATTTTTCAATTTTCTCTCTCCTCCTTGCTCGGATTTGTACAACTTCTTTGAAGAAAATTGGAAAAAAATTGTTTTTGGATCCTCTGCTCTCTAATTTTGGATCTTGAAGAGTGTTTCAGGGATCTTAAGCATTCAGATCTCTTTCCAAACCCTGCAATCTTTGTTTTAAACTCAATTTAATTTTCATCATCCTCCTTTGGCGTCTTTGTATGGCCTGGTACGCCCCTGTGAAGTAAAAAAATATATATTTTGCATTTCTCAATCTTTTTCAAATCTGTAAAATCTCTTTCTTTAGTTTTAAGGCATTCTAAAGCTATCTGGAAGGTTATTTGAAGGAATAAGAAAGAGTTTTGAGTTTTTTACCTTCCCTGGGCGCCATTGCTACTACAGGGCATAAAAAAACCAGTTTATAGTCATTCAAAGCTTGATTTGAGTCTCTCAGATGCTCTGGAGGGCCGTTTGGAGGCGATTTCAAGCTTTATTTTGTAAAAAAAGACCTCTTGTAGCTCCTGATGTGCTCCCATCTCCTCCCCCTATGCCATTAATCTTACTGGAGCGTGCTACAGCGAAAATTAAACGGGTATGATATAGTTTTTATAAAAGTATTTAAAAAATACAATGTTTTTTAATTTTCATTTTTCCACCTATGCCTATGGACCCCACCATGTGCTTTTTATAATCCTTTATTTTCAAATTTCAAATTAAATGCCTCCATGATATCATTTTATTGAAATAATTTAATTATGATTTATTTATTTAAAAAAATACAAATCAGAAATTAAAAGGATTAAAAGCAAACTAGCGTGTTTAATTTATTAATAAGTTTAATGGGTGAGATGGCTAGTTTAGTTTTTGCTCGTTCACTTGCATGAGAGAGGTCTAGAGTTCAAATCCCCTCAAGCCTCTCTTTTTTGACCAAATTTAATTAATTATTAAAAATTATTATTCCGTGTGTGATCATTCACGTGGAATTAAGTGTCATGTGCAACAATGTGTTCGCCTTGTGACTTTATCCATTGCTTGGAGATCATAGTCGTCCAACCAATCAATTTGTAGGTTTTGGCACATTTCGGACACATTAGAAAGGTTATTTTTTTAATTTAAAACCTTCTTATACTAATTTTAAAACATTTTGGTCAAATAGTGCTCTTGCGACACTATATAGGACACTTGCAACCAATTCTTGCGACACTTGCAACACTAAATTTTCTTAAGTATTTTGATCAATTTAGTGTCCTTGTACATTTTAAATTTGTTTTACAATCAAATTTAGTATAAAATCACATTAATTTAAGTGTCACATCTTATACCCTCTTAGTGTCAAAAAATACAAACCTAAGGTGCCAACCTTGTAGGGAAGCAATGGCTTCACCTAGCTTTGCATTAGACAAATCCCAAATGTTAAACAGATCAAACTACAACATTTGGAAAATCTGCATTAAAGCTGAATTTATGGCTAAAAAATTGTGGAATATTGTTATCGAGATTGACAAACCCCCAATAGGAAGAAATGCAACCCTTGAACTTTCAAATGCATTTCAACAAAAATTGCAAGAAGCAATGTCAATCATTTTGAGTGTTAAGGATGAGTTCCTACTCCATATCGGCAATCAAGAATCCCCTCGTGAACCCTGGAAACTTCTCAAGTCAATGCATGAGGGCACTCGTCTCTCTAAGATCATCAAATTGATTATTCTGCTTACCACTCCTATGAAAAGAGATGAAATAGGTAATTTTCTTGCAAAAATTAAGAATATTAAAGCTCAATTAGATGGATATAACTGTAATCTAATTCAAAATCAGTTACTTTATTTTATCATCCAATTGAACATCCATGAAAAGTTTTGCAACTTCATTTCCATTCTGAGAGCTACTAGCCCAAATAGAAACTTTGAATCTGGTAATAATCATAAAGTTCAGCAAAATGGAAAGTGCAAAATTTGTGGTAAACTTGGACACAAGAAAAAAGATTGTTATAGGAACAAGCATAGACAAAACCACAAACAGTCTAAATTTAACAAAAAAAAGAAAAACGGTGATTCTAACCATCAAAAAAATCAAAACCCTAATCAAGGACAAAAAACCAACATCATTGCTCTATATGCTGCCTTACTTGCTTCTAATAAGAATGCATGGATTTTAAATAGTGGTGTTTCGCATCATATGACGTGTCTATCAAGTATTTTGGTTGACACCAAAGATATATCTGAAAGGATTTATCTCGGTGATAATTCATTCTTAAAAGCAACTAAACAAGGAACAACTAAGTTTGCAAATGTTGTTATAAAAGATGTTTTTTATGTTCCCAAACTTAAGAAAAATCTTCTATTCTGCTCCCAACTTACAAATGATAACTTAATTGTAACCTTGTTCAAGGATAAATAGTCTATTAAAAATCAAAATGGTTTCTTGATTGTTGAAGGAATTCAACAGAACAGGTTATACATTTTCTCTACTCCTTCCTCATGTAATCTTTCATCACAAAGAAGCAATGAGTCTCAACTATGGCATGAAAGATTAGGTCATGTTAACTTTAGATGTCTTTATGATATGTCTAGTCATGATCTTGTGAATGGTCTTCCTGTTATATCTCAACATCATGAAGCTTGTGAAGGTTGCTTGCGTGGTAAGCAACACACAAATCCTTTTCACAGAAACCATGATGCAAATTCCTTTAGTTGTTTAGAGCTTATTCATAGTGATGTTGTAAGACCATTTGAAGTTCCCTCTCTTAATGGTTCCTTATATGCCATCACATTTATTGATGACCACTCTAGGATGATTTGGGCATATTTCATTAAAAAAAAAATCTAAAGTCTTGTCTAAATTCAAAGAATTTAAAGCTTTAGTTGAAAATTCTTCCAAATCCTCTATTAAAAGGATAAGAACTAATAATGGTGGCGAATACATTAGTAATGACTTTGATTCATTCTGCATTAGTTGTGTTCAAAGAGAATTAACCACTCCCTACTCTCCACAACAGAATGGGATTGCCGAAAGAAGAACCGCACCATTATTGAAATGACTAGGACAATGTTACATTCTGCAAAAATTCCTAAGTTTGTATGGGTTGAAGCCATGAATACAGTTGTATATATCCTCAATAGAGTCCCTACTAAAGTTTTACATCAGTCTACACCTTTAGAAATATGGTCTAAGAAGAAACCAAGTGTTGCTCACCTTAAGATATTTGGTAGCCCTGCTTCCTTCTTCATTCCTAAATCAAAGAGGAAGAAACTTGATTCTACCTCTTACTCTTGTATTTTCGTAGGTTATGGACTAAAGACTAAAGAACTTAAGAGTATATGATCCTTTTCTAGACAAGTAATTGAAAACAGGGATGTTCATGTTCTTGAAAAATCATTCTGTGAACCTACTATGGATCCTCCTTTAAGGTCTTCATTTGATGAACCTAACTCTCTTATTTCTCATTATGATGAAATAAATGCCCTAGAAGAAGTTGATCCAATTTTAGATAACTTAGAGTGTGAGGGGGAGCCTTCTTCACTTGCAAGTCAATCTAAAAGACCTAAGTGGGCATAGTCATCAAGGCATGGAATAAATGTTGACTTCTAGTCAATCTAAAAGACCTAAGTGCGCAGAATCCCTAATTGATCAATGTAATCTCAATAATCTTAGTAAATTGACTAGAAGTCAACATTTATTCCATGCCTTGATGACTATGTATGAAAGTGAACCTCAATCATTTGAGGAAGCTATTCAAGATGAAAGATGGAAACTTGCTATGCAATCAGAGTATGATGCGCTAGTTAAAAATCAAACTTGAGAGCTTGTTTCACCTCCACCAAAATGACATATTGTCAGTTGTAGATGGCTTTATAAAATTAAAAACAATTCAAATGAAAAAATTGACAAATTTAAAGCAAGATTAGTTGCTCATGGATTCACTCAAAAACTTGGGATTGATTATGATGAAACCTTTGCTCTTGTAGCAAAAATGAGTACTGTAAGGTTGCTTATAGCTCTTGCAACCAAGAATGGTTGGACTATACATCAATAGATATTAAAAATGCTTTTCTTTATGGTGATCTCGAAGAGGAAGTCTTCATGTCTCAACCTATAGGTTTCATTGATCCTAACAAAAAACATTATGTTTGTGAACTAAAAAAATCCTTATATGATTTAAAGCAAGCTCCTAGAGCCTGGTATTCTAAAATCAGTAGTTACTTTTAAAAAATTGGTTTCTCTAACTGTTATTCCGATAATGATCTCCTCTAAAACTGAAAATGGTCATACTATCATAATTGTATTATATGTTGATGATCTCCTTATTACTAGCAATGATGACAGTTTAATTCTTTTATATAAAGATAAACTAAAACAAATATTTGAGATGACTAATTTAGGTATTCTTCATCATTTTTTCGGAATGACTGTATTTCAAGATAAAAATTCTATTGTTATATCTCAATTTCAGTATGCACATAACTTGCTTGTTAAGTTTAACATCCTTAATTGTAAACCTACATCTACTCCTATTGAAGTTGGTGTTAAGCTTGCTCCAAAACCTGCACGTGATAAAGTCAATCCTACTCTTTATAGACAACTTGTTGGAAGTTTGATTTATCTAACAATTACTAAGCTAGATATTTCATATGTTGTAGGTGTTGCCTCCAGATTCATGCAGGATCCATATTTGGGTAATTGGAAATTAGCAAAGCGAATACTTTGGTATATTAAAGGAACTGTAAACTTTGGTTTATATTATTCTTCATTTGATAAATCTAGTTTATATGGTTATTGTGATGCTAACCATGCTGGTGATATTATAGATAAGAAATCTACTTCTGGATATGTTTTTATGTTTGGTGTAGGTGCTATCACTTGGAGCAGCAAAAATCAACCTATTGTATCTATATCTTCTACAGAAGCAGAATACATAAGTGCTATGGAAGTTGCTAAAGAAGCCATGTGGTTGCGAAAGATGTTAGAAGAGCTTCATGTCGAAGTTTCTCATTGCATCACCCTTATTTGTGATAGTCGAAGTTGCAATGCTTTGGCGAAAAATCTAGTACAACACCAAAGGACTAAATATATTGAAGTTCATGTTCATTTCATCTGAGAGAAAGTATTCAATGGCGATATTGATCTACAGTTTTGTCCTAAAGATGAACAGGTAGCAGATATCTTCACAAAATTGCTTGGTACAACCAAGTTTTGTCAGTTTCGTATAATGCTAGACTTTTCAGAGTTGTCATTGAAGGGGAGTGTGCATGGCAATGTCACTTCCTAACGGCCTTTAGCTTTCTCTTTCTCTATACTTCTCATATTATAGCATTGTTATAATCACTTTGTGATTATTATAAACTTCTTATGGAAGTATTACTTTTGTACCCAATACGTGTAAGCATATATGGAGGACCTTATGTTATAAAAGGCTCCAATGCTTTTTTTATTATTCATGAGAAACAGTGGGAGTTAGTCTCACATTCATGCTAGCCTAAACTTCGTATAGAAATTTATGGATTATAATTCTTTTTGTTGCAAAAAGTAATATTGGCATGATGAGGGCTTTTACCTTCAATTAATTATCCACTTATTATTAAGGGAGATTATTATTCCTTTATAAAGGAATGACTAGATGGATAGATATTTGCTTTAAAATCCCCACTTAACATTAAGGGGGAGTGTTGGAGCATATAATGGTTAAGTGGTGCATTTATGTACCCTTAATACATTAAATGCAATATTAAATAAATAATTCGCTTTATTATTTATGAGGTCATGCTTATGCAATAATAAAGCATATTATTATTAATGTTGAAATTATTAATCTAGGTTGGAATCATGACTTATGGTCAAAGATGCCAACCCATGTGACCAAGGGGACAAGTCGGACCCATGTAATCTGACCGTTGGAAAGGTCGCACTTCTCCAACGGTCGTATTACAATGGTCATATTGACTTTCCTATATTATAGATATTTTACATTGTAAAATCTAGAGAGGATGCTTATGCATTCCAATCCATTCCATCTAAGTTTTGTGAAGATTCATAGAGAAGAAGTGAGAAGAGAAAGTTGTATTGGGTGCTTATTGAGTTTCTCAAATAATGAATGATCTTTGTGAGTTTTTTTACCTCTTAGAGGTTTTTCCACATATATCTGTATTTTATGGTGTGTATCTTTGCTTCTGGTTCTCATCTAGATCCGATGTGCGTATGCTTCATTCTACAAGTTCTGTCACCTACATAGCTTGAGTTCCAGGATGTGATTTTGAGGGATTGGCAGGCTTCTAGTGAGGAATTCCAAGCTGAAATGTCTTTCCGGGAGTATTTTGATTTAAGGATGAAACACCAACCCAACAGGGGGGTAGGTAGCAAAATCAAGAGCTCCAGAAGAAAGTAAGTAAAATGACTTTACCATACTTCGATGGCTCAGGGAGGACCACTGCTAGAGTGTGGGTTCAGAAATTGGATAGTTATCTTCAGATCAACTCTATGCCCGAAGAAGATGCAATCACTTATGCCGCCTTGCACTTGGATGGTAGCGCACACAAAGGGTGGAGCAATAGCATGACTACATTGGGTCATGATCGGATTACTTCTTATGTCGAGTTCACTGCAAGATTAATTGACAGATTTGATAAAAGGGACCCAGAGCTACAATTCAAGTAGCTAGCTCAACTCAAACAGTAGACATGTACATTATGGAGTTCTAGGAGTTGTCTGTGATGGTCTCCAACATTTCAGAATGCACACTGATGATTCTTTTCATTGATGGACTATTTGATCCCTTGCGAGGGTGGATAAAGGGACTTAATCCTTCATCTCTTCATGAGGCCATGAAAAAGGCACGTGACATGGAATCCTCCACATTGAAGAGTAAATATGAGTCGAGGAGGTTCATGCATAAGAAAGACAAGGATAGAAGACACTTCCAAAAAGACTCTAGACAACAACACAAGTTCTCCCAAGTTGGATAGCAATCTGCTGAATGACCTCAGGAGAAAGAAACTATGTTTTTACTACAGAGAGCCATGGGATCCTAAGCACAAGTGTGCTGCCCAAGGAAAGGAAAAATAGATAGAATACTTTTTTGCCGATGAGTCAGTAGAGTCAGATCAGCAATCAGAACCCAAAGACACAGGTTCAAACGGTTCATCTGAGGCATCAAAGGAGGAGCAAACTACTTCACCCATAGCACATCTCTCTAGCTTTCAGAGAGAGGGGTCATTCAGGGTTCGAGGAGTACTTGGTAGGCAGAGAGTGATCACCTTATTAGACACGGGTGCTACCCATGATTTTATAGACGAAGGCTTGGTTGCAAAAAGGGGACTCAAGACAGAAGAGTTCAAGGAATTCAAGGTGAGAGTGGCAAACATATTTGTTCTCACTTGTACTAGGAAGATACCCAACCTAACCATTCAATAAAGTGATTATGTTTGCTAGACAGATTTTTATGTGGTTATCATGGGTGAGATGGATATTGTGTTGGGAATGAGATGGCTCCATGACATTGGAGAGTTCACCCTCAACTTGCATACTATGGAAATGAAGTTTGAGGTGAATAGGAAGAGACACGTGCTTAGAGGTATGTCGGATAGTGGATTGAGGACAACCTCCTTGAGGAGGATGGAGAGGATACGGTGGCACGATCAGGTTCAGTGGGCAGCAGAGATATTGGTGATGCCTAAGGTTCCTAAGCAGCAGAAGCAGGAATATCCGATAGAGATCCAGTCTTTGTTGACTAAACACTCCAAAGTGTTTAGTGACATACCACCATGTAGACCTCCTTACAGGGGATTTAAGCACGTCATTGAGCTTGAGCAAGGTGCCAAGCTAGTTATCACTGTACCCTACAGGGATCCTAAGCGGTACAAGGATGAGATTAAGAAGGCCATCCAGGAACTTCTCAAGATGGGACATATCAGACCTAGTAAGAGTCCCTTTGCTTCTTCTGTGGTACTGGTCAAGAAGAAGGATGGCACACTTAGGATGTGCATAGATTACAGGGAGTTGAACAAGAAGATGATCAAGAACAGATATCCCATCCCTTGGATTGACAAGCTCATTGACAAGTTGCACGGTGCATGCTTCTTCTATATGATAGATTTGAGATTTGGGTACCATCAATACGGGTAGGAGAGGAGGATGTAGAGAAGAAAGCAATTAGGTGCCACTATGGGCACTTTGAGTTTCTGGTTATGCCCTTTGGCTTAACCAATGCGCTAGCTACATTCCAGTCTTGCATGAATAAGGTATTCCGAGAGCAACTAAGGAAGTTTGTGCTTATCTTCTTCGATGATATACTCATATACAGCAAGACTTGGAAGGAGCACCTAAGGCACATAGATACTGTGCTAGGCATACTTGAGCAGGAGTCCTTTTATGCCAAAATGTCTAAGTGTGAGTTTGGAATGGCAAAGTTACTATATCTAGGACACAACATCAGTGCAAAGGGTGTTCATGTGGATCTGGAGAAGATCCAAGCTATTATTGACTGGCCACCACCAAAGAATCTCTCTCAGCTTAAGGGATTCCTTGGTTTATATGGGTTCTACCACCGCTTTGTGAGGGGTTTTTCATAGTCAGCTGCCCCCCTTACAGATTTGACTTGAAGGGATACTTTTGATTGTTCTAGTGGTGCTCAACAGTGCTTTGACAGGTTTAAGGAATTCATGAGTACTTGTCTAGTGTTGGCCATTCCAGATTTCAGCAAGCCTTTTGAGCTTCAGTGTGATGCTTTAGGGTTAGGCATTGGTGCGGTTTTGATGGACAAACACCCCATTGCATTTGAGAGCAGGAAGTTGAGGGGTGTAGAAAGGATCTACAACATCTATGACAAGGAGATGTTAGCCATAATGCATGCATTGGCTAAGTTCAGGTAATGCCTAGTTGGGAGCAAGTTTGTGGTTAAAACAGATCATAACACCCTGACGCATTTCCTTGGTCAGAAAGACCTTAATGACAGGCAGCAGAAATGGGTCAGTAAACTACAGGCTTATGACTTTGACATAGTTTATGTCAAAGGGAAGAACATAGTTGCTAACACCTTATCCAGAAGACCTCATTTGTGTGCCTTGGGGGAGATTGCAGAGGATTGGAGAAATTGATTTCTTTAAAGTATGCAAAGGACAAGTGGGCTTCTAGGATCATTGATGGCACTATCAGGGATGATAGATACTCAGTTGTAAATGACTTGATCATTTACAAGGATAGGATTCTTTTGGTGCCAGGTTCGGATATAAAACAGAGGATCTTGAGGGCTTTTCACAACATGCCTATGGCAGGACATCCAGGTTTTCTTAAAACCTACAGGCAGGTGAGAGAGCGCTTTACTTGGAAAGGCCTCAAAACCGAAGTGTTGAAGTATGTGAGGGAGTACCCGATATGTTAGCAGAACAAACAGGAGCACTCTTTCCCTGGAGGTTTATTGCAGCCCCTACCCATTCCTAAGAGGAAGTGGGATAGTATCTCGATGGATTTTATTACAGGGTTGCCCAAAGCCCAAGGTAGGGACTACATCTTTGTGGTGGTTGACAGGTTAACTAAGTTTGCCCATTTTTTTGCTATATCAACTACTTATACAGCAACTTAGGTTGTTGAATTATTCTTCAGAGAGTTATTCCGACTTCATGGGTTGCCACGGATTATAGTGAGTGACAGGGACAGCAGGACCCTGAGTAATTTTTGGCAGGAGCTCTTCAGGTTGAGTAGGACAGAGCTCTCCCCCAGCACTAGTTACCACCCGCACACTGATGGTTAGACGGAGATAGTCAAATAGGTGGAAGGATACCTCAGAAATTATATAGCAGGGCAGCAAAAGGCATGGGTAAAGTGGCTACATATGGGTGAATATTGCTACAACACCACTTATCACATGTCCATTCAGATGTCACCATTCATGGCACTCTATGGGCATGAGGCTCCGAGCTTTGTGGATTTGTTATTTGGAGACAGCAGAGTACCTAAGGCCAAAGACCTCTTGCAAGAGAGTCAGGACATTATGAGGTCTTTGAGATAGAACATCCAGAAGGCGTAGAAGCAGTATGCAGATCAGCATAGGGTTGAGCGTTCTTTTGAGGTTGGTGATATGGTATAGCATGTCTCTTCTCAAGACTTGCACCAATCCAATTTCACAATCATCACTAGACTCTAAATCATCATCTTCTCTCCTATTTACTGAGCATGAGGATGTCTTGTCTTAAATCTCAATAGCCATTGCTTTGTTATATGCATCTTCATAAGACAAAGGTGAGACCACCTTCATCTTCCTCCGCAACTAGGGTACAAGTCCCTCAATGAACTACCACCTTTTCAAGTTTCCCAAAAAATTCTTCTATTATAGGCTCGTGCGTTCATGTTTTCCTTGCTAGGTGTTGTAAATCTCAGTGACAATCTCATTGTCGTCTCAAAGAAGCTTAAAATCTTTTTCAAATTTCTTCTGCACTTTGTCCCAAAAAGTCTTATCACTTGGTGGTACGTCTGTAAACTAGTCAATAGCCACCCCTCTCGGTGTGGCTAGGAATGACCACAACCAATGTTCATTTGTCTACCCATTGGCAGTCCAAATGGTAATGCATGTTCTACAATGTTGTGCAGGGTCTTCAAATCCATTGCCTTGTCTGACTTTGATTATGGCGTTGATGTGGCTTTTCTAGTACAATCCTCCTTGTGAAGGTATGTCCTAGAAGTTCCTCAACACCATCAGACACATCATGATCCTCAACCCTTCCTTCGACATGGGGGATCTGTACACTACTTTGATCATTGTCACACACCTTTGTTTTAGTGGTTACTCCAATTTGTCCATTGGCTGCCCTAGTGTTATTGGCTTGGCCTCATCAATCAATAATTCCTCAATGCGGAAAATATTTGTTTTGTAGGCCTTTGTCTCTTCTCCCGAAAAGAAGTAATCAAACTCTGTCTTGGAGTAAAGACATTCCTCGAAATGAGGAGGTTTTGTGGACATTTTACTTGATTATTCTGCGACACCCTCCAACCCATCTGGGTTGGCAAGGTCTGCACTTCCTCCGCAGGGGGAAATTGTCTTGAAATCACTACCCAGCCCTTGTGATTAGTGTAGGGCCCTTCAGTTCCACTAAACCCTTCCTTAGTTTCAGCACCGACTCTAGCTTCACCTGGCTTTCACTTCAGCTTTTGCTTTTGCTTTTGCTTCTACTCCAACTTCTCTTGATAGATTTTTAGAATTGGCTGCCTCTCACAGCCTTTGTCTTCGTTCTTCTTTTTACACGAATCAAAGATAATATAACACCTTGTCAATGGTAATTGTCGACCGAATTCCGATTCTACCCGAGTTAGCAAAGGCAACAACAACAAAAATGTTTGCAACAAAAAGCTACACTACCAAAGAATATTGTTTGCAGAATTATAGATACATAGCATGAACATAACACAACAGAATAGGAGAGAACAAAAAATTTGCTTTCTCCTTCGTCACACTAATTTCGTCTAGTTTTTCCTAACATACATCTATTCTAGTCCCCTAGTCACTAGTCTATCATTCCTAACATTTCTCTTGTCATACATCAACCTTATATCATCCCATGACAATTAATCCTCCTATTTATAATATCACGTATCACTAGTCCTCACTTATCCATTATTTTGGAATTTTTAATTCCAATCCTACCTACCCCAACTTTCTCTAAAAATCACTTTCTAATTACCCACTAATCATCCACATTCTCTAGAATCCTCCACATCCTTCATCTCTAGAATTCTCCAAGGAAATTTGAATTCCCTGGAAATTCCTCACCATCCTCTATATAAGCAACCACATCCCCGTGCAAATTCAACAACTAACATATGAAAGGTAAAATCCATGTTATCAACTTGTCCATTAGTCTCTTATGAAGCTATCATCATTGCTGCAACTAGTCTTGAGTATCAAGTCAAAGGCAGTCCAGCATTCCATATCAAGCATCAAGCATTCTACTTGTCATCTTGGGACACATCACTACAATTTGGAGGTAAATTGGTTGCATATTGAAGGTATAACTGCATATCTTCATTGTTGTTTGATTCTTTATTATCTACCTTGCCCAGTCAGAGGTTTTCGTATAAATTGGGATATTTGTTAGTGCAAAATCTCCATATTGTCGCTAACATCTTAATCTTATTCTAATTTATATGATCACATAATGGCTACCACTGTGTGAGGGATCTCCTCGTATTTATCTCCTTGAATTCGCTTCTAGTGTTGTCTTTTGGTTTATAAGTTTTGACAGAGTAATTGTCATAATAAATAAAGTAGGAAAGAATATTTATTTCAAAACTGGACACCCATAGATATAATCATTTGAACAAGTAGATGTATTTTGATGGGTTTTATGAACCAAAGAGTTGATAAAATTAATCTCATTGCATAAGCAGAATTTTGGAGAATTAGGTTTTATGTGAAAATTATCTTCTGATAATGCTTATCTTATCAACAATTCGCTATACGGAAAATCTTTTCTTCTTCTCAAAATAGAATAAAATTAAAAAAATAATAAAAAAATAAAGGGAAAAAAAAACCTTCTGTACAACTCTGCATAGTGATATTCAAAGTTATTTGTGAATGTAACTTCCTGTATTTGAAATTACTTCTACTTTTGTTTTCCCAGCCAGTAGTTGATGTGTTTGCAGTTTGGGATTTTGCTTCACAGACACTTATGTACCTTGCAAAGAGCATGAGTCGTACAATGTTGCATTATTCTGCAGTAGTATGGAAATGGAGTTGTTTATAAGCAATGTTATTAATAACATAGTGCATGCCTTTTGTCACTTTACACAGTAAATTATTCTGTAGCCTTTCCTTCTTTGTTTCCTCAGTTCTTGGTCGCTTCCAGCTGGAATCTTCCTGGGCTATTACCTCATTCCTTGGTCACTTCCTGCTTGAGTCTTCCTTGTTTGTTTTCTCCGTCTTGACACTTTCAGTCTCCGCAAAGGCTTCCTCCAGTGGCAAATTATCAATATTTTGTGTTCCAAACAACTTATTTCTTACAAGACAATTCAAATTCAAATCATTGTGGACTGCAAATCTCTGATTAATTCCTGCCAGCAAAGCCGATGAGATTTAAACATTTTCTTGAAGAATTTGTTTGAATAGCCTTAAATTCTTGTCAAGAACACCATTTTGTACGTATCATGCAATCATCACAGATCACGAGACTACATTTCTTTGAGGCATTCCATAAAACAGTCCACGGGTGTCATGTATGCTTCCACATTTTTGCGTACAATTATATCAGGTCGCCTACAGCTACAACACCCTGTAGTACCTCCTTCGGAAGGCTAAGTCCACTAATAATCTGCGTCATTGCCTGATAACTACAAGCCTGATGTCTTTGTCTTGGTGTCTCAAAATCTCTGGCTTTACCAAATAATTCTTTGATGTATACACAGCAAGTTGCATTGTGTCAGACGGTGACTGTTCTAGCATAAATAAGCAATTCTCCACTTCCTACAAAATGCTGAGCAGTTCATCCTAAGGCTAAGGTGGATTGCATTCTATTCAAGATACCATTAACTCCTCACCTGGCCATTTTGGCACATTAGCGAACTGCAACATTTACGAAGCTCAGCGTAAACCCAGCAATCATCACAGTTCACGAGACCAGATTTCTTTAAGACATTTTGTCACACAGTTCACACACCCTATGTGAGCTTCCACATTCCGTGTACATGTCTATCAGGACGCTTGCAACTGCAAGATCTGATAAAAATCCCCTTTCCATTATGCTTTGGTGATTGTCGATACCCAGTTCCAAACCTCTTCTGTTCGCACAGGCTGCAAGTAAAATGTGAACTGACCACATTTATTAGTTGTCTGTTGCATTTGGTAAAACAGTGTGAAACAATGATGTTGAGTTCAGATAGCAGATAGTGTTTGGCTAGAACAATCCGAACCATGCGATACCTGTAGAACATATAAGGTATTTAAAAGGCACGTCGTTCTTTCCAACTTCCATTGATGTCTTTGTCAACGCTTCCATTAATACATTAAAAACTGAAATGCACTTGGAGCCAGAATATGCATCTTTAATTGAGATCATAGTCGTATCAAAAGTAATTTTTCGTTGACTGGGCTTTTTTCTATAGAACCTACTCTGCTTGAGTCAATTAAATGAGTGCATTGCTTGGTGCTTATAAACATGTATTATGGTTTTGAAAGTTTTGGACGTTTGTGTTGATGGTTTTGTGAATAGCCTCGAGGAAATGGTTTTTGCTATACATGAATAATAGGGACTTACCTATTACAAGTTCTCCATCTATATTTAAGGGCTTTCAACATCATATTTGTTATTTTAAAAGGTTTCAAACAAGTCCCTTTTGTTGTCATGCTATGAACAGTTGTTCTTGGTATCTGTTAATGTGACTTGCAAATAGGACATCTACAAATTCTAATCCTTCCTTATGACATTTCAAACCTTGATAAGACCACATGTTTATGCTCATTGCAAAACCAGTTTGCTAAGCATTTATGGGGAGGCAAGTACTTTATTATTTTCATCTCTTGTAATGGTAATATAAAAAAACATATGAAGTAAAATAAATAGCAATGGGAATAGGTCATACAAGAGTAAATCGATTAAAACAAAACAACCAACAAACAACAAAGGGTCTTCTCTTAGTTTGAGAAGACACATCGTGTCAAAGCATCTTTAATCAAAGGATTTATAAATTTTCATAAACATGAAATAAGGGCAATTTTTTTCTAACCTGTAGGTACATGTGTCAAAGGCCAAATCAAAACTACTGTCATTTTCTTTGCACGTTCGTTTGCCAAAGCATAAGTATAAAAACTACTAATGTTATTTTTGCAGGTCACCCCTCAAGGTCAACAATTGAAATCGCTAACGTTGTTTCCTACAAGCTTGCTTGTCAAATAATGGAAGTCAAAACTAATAATGATGTTTTTTGTAAGATCATCCACGAAAGAGCTGAAATCAAACTACTAACCACTTTCCTTGCAGGCTTTTTCAAGAATTGGCATCTAAAACCTCTTCTAATATATTTTTGTCACATTTAATCAAGATTAATATAAACTTGCTTGAGTGTGTGTCCAAATTTCAATTAAATCTAGCTTAATTTTTTACTATCTATTTGTCACCCAAGGCTACGATGGCGTATGCTCTCCCCTTGCACCCATTGGGTGATTCTTGGAGATGAGAAACCGTTAATAAACCTCCACTTTTTCTTTTGGGGCAATGTGACGTGGAATTGAAACCCATGCAATTGTAATTCTAAGGGGATTGTGACATGGATTTCATCAACATGCACAAGACCACACTCCATGTTCCAACGGAGTATAAATATCGAGAACAGTTGTCGTTAAACTAAGTGGAACTCCCCATATAGGATTCCGTGAGGTGAGGAGGTAACACTCCAACATGTAGGCATGAAACAACACCCTACACGAACTCCGGCCCCACATATCGAAAGGCATTTAGGGGACTCTCTTATAGACCCTGTTTAACCTAGATTAAGACCCCTCAGCCGTAACAGGCATCCGAGGCATGGAAAACAACATTCCCAGAGATCACTCACTAGGTACGGACAGTGAGAGAGGGTTGGGTGACACCAATCTAGGCACCTCTCATTGTGAGTCGTTCGATGGGCTAGGTGTCGAGTTACACTCCTGTGTCAAACACTAATTATAGTTTTGTGAGTTGTCTGCTCTTGTTTGTGTTGTTGAGTCCAATATTTTTTGCAAACCTTAAATACCTACACACAAACCAATTACTTTTTCCAAACTTGAACCCAGGCCAAACATAATCCCCCGTCCAATCTTCACAAATCTTCTCATATCATCTTAGTCAAAACCCTGTCACCCATCATCATACCTAAGCTTGCCTTAATCATGATCATCATTCTTGTCTTAGACCAACCTTATCACTCGTCTTAAACCCATCTAAGACTTAGTCGTCCCTCTTGACATAGTCTAAACCCATCTAAATCCTACGCACCCTTGTCCATTAGCCAAAACACATGCATCCATCTTTTCTACCTTGAGCAAACTCATCTAAGCCATCACCTTGAGCTAGTCCTTGTCGAAATTCGCCTTGATACCCTCCCTCAGTTGACTTTTAGTCTAGACCCGTCATTTTCCCAGTTTAACCTTAGCACCCATCGTTACCCCGTCATTTTGTCGGCCTAAATCTAGTACCAATCATTATCTTGTCACTGTTGGTTTAAATCCGGCACCCATCGTCATCTTGCTAGCACATGTCACCCTATTGGTTTGAACTCAGCACCCGTCATTATCCTATCACTCTACTGGTTTGAACCTAGCAACTGTCGTCATTCTGCTAGCAACCCATCATTCTGTTGGTTTAAATCTAGCACCTATCGATAGCATATCCTATCATTGTCCCAACCCAATCATACTAGCTCAAATCTTAAAGACCTCTTTGCTCAAACTCATACCATGTCTAAGTCCTAGCCATCTTACATGTCACATTAATCAACTTAAAGGCAAGCCTAATCTAGCATTCATCTATCCAACACTTACAATCCACATAATGTCCATAGACCTAGACCTTCCATTCATCATTCCAAACAAGTCATAAGTCCACCTCAATTGTAACCCAAATGTCTAATCCACTTAACAGCCCCTAGTCGTAACATCCCTTTATCCAATTACACATCAACTATCATCTTTAGTCCAACCCTCAAATCAAAATCCTAAACCAAGTCCAATCCCATCATTACCTCGTCAAACATCACCTATAGTCTAGACTTGTCCATATCCACACTCTTCAACCAATCATCCCTACTACCATCAAATCTGCAATTATCCCCGATCACCAACCACATCTAATCCCGTCAAGTCTGCAATATACTTGCCTTGGTCCATGTTGAAAACATTCCTTTTTCACATGTCATAGTCACCATCATAAGCTTGCTTGCATCTAAACTTAGTCAAGTTCGAGCAATACACCCCATCAAATCTTATCATCCACTTAGTCCAATCTCATCATCCAAGTCATCCAATCCCAATTTGAGCACATCATTTAATCGCTTGAGATAGTCTAAATCAAGTCAAGTCAACCCCGTTGAAGGTCATTTACGACCTAGTCACATTGCTTTGGCTAGTCAAGCCTAACCCCCTATCTTAGTCAAATCCTAGAACTTGTCTTAGCTCATCGTCGAAACATCAATCGAGTCCAATTGACGAAAGTTTGGCTAGCTCACATCCTAATCAAAATTGCTCAAGTTCATCCGCTTGACACCTATCACATCTCACCATACATCTTATATCAAAAACTCAAACTTAAAACCAAACTAGAAGCAAGCCTTTGTCAAATAGTCCAAGATCCAAATTTGATCCCCCCTTCCCAAACAATCATGTCATTTGTCCTTTCTCCCATCTTTATCCATGGCCTCCCAAACAGATTTGGATGTCACCCTATTTGAGAAATATCTCTTTGCCAACAAGGAGACACTCCTTTTGCGGCTTCTAGAAATGGGTACCCGACTCCCTCCAGACTTCGACCCCATGAACCTTAATTGCCTCTTAAGCATGAATCATCCCATCCTTCCCCATCAACATCAATCTACTCCTAGTCTCCATACCAATCCATCATAGTCAAACCTTTCATCCACCAATCATAGTTTTGATCATGACATTCCCAACCATATTAGCAAAGGGAATTCCATCTTGGCAACCTCATCCAATACTAGTCCGCACCCTAAGCCGTGGCAAATACCCCGACCCACTATATCATGGAACTACTATACCCCAAGCAATTATCTGATCTAGAGTCAAACGCTTCCACATCCATACAAAGCTATGAAGAGAGATAGTATACTCCTCTCCCTATATCCTTGGAAGCCATCTTTCAACGACTAGCCACCGCAAACATGATTGTCTACCCACACATAAGGCCTTTGGATCCAAATAAAATTAAGCCCTCGTGGTATAGAGAAGGCCAATACTATCAATACCACAGGACCCAGGGGCATTCTATTAATAGATGCCACAATTTCAAAAAAATCGTCCAAGACCTCATTGATCGTGGCAACATTGAAATCGAGACTAAATTAGATGGATCCTCGGCCAAGGGTGAAAAAAAGAGGATATACCAAGATTCATTTCCCAATCATGATAGAGCCCTTCCATTTCTAAATCAAGGACAAGACAACAAACCCTTCTTTACCAAGCCCATCTTTGATAGCAAACCCATCACTCACCAACCATCCACCTTTTGTCCATTGCATCAAATCATTCATTTCCAAAAGTCACTTCATCCCAAATCCTCCATCACCAAACGAAAAGGGAAGAGGATACATGCAGACACCACTATCCAACAGGGCCTCCTTGTGGCCACAATCAAAACATCATCTACTAGCAGCATCACATCGTCCACATCAATGTCAAGGTCAGTGTCAAAGCTAGTATCAACATCATCTGTGTCAGGATCAAATCCGGCATCAAATCCATATCAGATTCCATGTCAAAATCATCATCTTTTACAAATGTCAAAGAACATGCTGACACCAACCTCTTTGAAGATGCCTCTATTTCAAATATCAACCAGCAACCTAGGCATGTCTCTTGAATTATGTCAGAATGATGAAGTCATAACAAAGTATACAAGAGTTTAGAATGATTTATCAGTTGGTAGTTATCAAAGTGTATCTAAACTAGCTTCGGATGCATGTCCTACCAAAAGCCTTAGTGATCCTTTTGCGAATTCTGAGGAGGCTTTCTCCGACATTGAAAGCGGATCTCCTAGTCAGCTTTATGAAGATAACGTTGCCCACTGTCCACTCATCGACCTCACCAATGTTGAGCACAAGCTAATACTGAGAGGGTGGGGTGAATCAATATTATATATTCTTTTCTTTTCTAACACTTAATTACTTTATTCCAATAAAGATATTCAAAGCAATCAAATCATAACACTAAATAACACAATGCAAAGTGACACCAGATATATGTGGAAACCCTTTCGGGAGAAAACCACGAAGAAATCTTTCTCAATAAAAATATTTGTAGGCACCAACCTATAGGAGCACCAACCCCTTTCGCCGAGCACCAACTTAGCAAGAAACACCAATTTCCTCAGAACAAAGGCACCAACCTTCTCACAAAAATCACTCTTCTATCTCTGATTTGTTGTCAACACAACGGATGATAGAACATTGCTTTATCTCCTTTCGATTCAATCTACACTTGAGTGTTTTCGTTGTTATGCTCTGCCTTATACTTGCTGAATTTTTCTTTTCAATATTCTAACAAAAATTTGCTTTTAAATATTTCTACTATTCTTTTATTTCTTCCACTTTCGAACTTACAAATTTGCCACTCGCTATGCACTTATTTATAACCCACGAAAAGCCACAAATTAAGGTCGTGACTCTTCGAATGAAAAGGTCCATTCGAATGGTCACAACTCCTCCAAATCAGGTCGGCCAAGGTTGGGGACCATTTTATCCTTAAAAACTGCCTTGAAAGTTTCGCCATAATTACCTCTTTAAGCCCGTTAATTTGTCTTCGATTTCACATAAAGATATGACCGTTATTTGCATGTTTAATTGCCTCAATTAAATTAAATATTCTTTATTTAATTTAATTTTTATATCGAAATGTTTTGTCATCAATCAGATTCACGATTACCCTTTGATATCAATGACAATATTTTCAACAATCTCCCCCTTTGTCATTGATGGCAACCATGCACTGAATCTGCTCCCCCTTGTTGTATTGTTTCTTCTGTCTGAGATCTTTTCTGTAGCTCCCCCTTTTGGTGACTCCCTCTTTCTGCACTTCTCCCCCTTTGACATCAATGGCAAAGGGACTACCAAGGAGCTAGATAATGCAATGCTTAGCTCCCCCTTAATCAATACTTCCCTTCAGTGGCAAGAAGCAAAAGAGATTACTCCCAACTTCTCACATAAGTATTCAAATGTGTCTTTTGGAAGTGGCTTGGTAAAAATATCTGCTATTTGCTCTGTGGTGGCAATATATTCCAATTTTACTTGTTTTGCAACTTGCTCTCTCAAGAAATGGTATCTGATTAGAATGTGTTTTGTTCTAGGATGCATCACTGGATTCTTCGAGATGCTGATAGCACTGGTATTGTCGCAGTTTATTGAAATTGGATGATCATATTCTACCTTGATGTCTTTAAGGGTCTGCTTCATCCAAAGAATCTGAGTGCAACACAATACTGCTGCTATGTACTCTGCCTCTAATGTGGATAAGGAAACTGAATTTTTCTTTTTACTTAGCCAAGACACTAGGCTATCTCCAAGGAAAAATGCTCTTCCGTTTGTGCTTTTTCTGTCATCTAGGCATCATGCCTAGTCCGAGTCTGTATATGCTACCAAAGTGAAATCCTTCCCTGTAGGATACCATAATCCATAGTCCAGGGTCCCCTTTAGATATCTAAATATCCGCTTCACTACTTGCACATGTGTTTCTTTAGGAGCTGCCTCATAGCGTGCTACCATGCCCACTGCTTGCATGATATCTGGCCTGAATGTCGTTATGTACAAAAGACTGCCAATCATTGTTTTGTAGAGGGACTGATCTGTATTTGGCGATTCATCATCCTTACTCAACTTGTTTCCTGTAGCCATAGGCATGCCAACCGGTGCACAATTTTCCATTCCAAATTTCTTCAACATTTCTTTAGCATACTTGGTTTGGGAGATAAATATTCCTTTACTGGACCGAGATATTTGAAGTCCAAGAAAGAATGATAGCTCACCAAGCATAGACATCTCAAATTCCTTCTGCATGTCTTCGACGAATCCTTTGGATAGATTCTCACTATCTCCTCCAAAGATTATATCATCAACATAAAGTACAACAATTAACCGATGTTCACCTTCAGTTTTGATGTACAAATTGTTGTCGGCAAATCCTCTCTTGAATCCCTGGTCTTGTAGATACTTGTCAAGTCTTGAATACCAAGCTCTGGGGGCTTGCTTCAATCCATACAAAGCTTTCTTCACTTTGCATACATATTTGCTATCCTCTGATAGAAAGAATCCTTCTAGTTGCTCAATGTACACTTCCTGTTCTAATTTACCATTCAGAAAAGCAGATTTTACATCCATTTGATATACCTTGAAGTTCTTGAAAATAGCATAGGCAAGAAACATTCTATTGCCTCTAATCTTGCCACAGGAGCGAAGGTTTCTTCAAAGTCAATACCTTCGATTTGAGCATATCCTTTGCATACCAATCGAGCCTTGTTTCGCGTCACTTGACCATCCTCATTTAGTTTGTTCATGTATACCCATTTGGTGTCGATCATATTCTGATCCTTCCGTCTGAGTACCAGCTCCCACGTCTCATTCTTCTCAATTTGGTTTAGCTCTGGCTGCTCACTGTACACTTCCTCTTCTAATTTACCATTCAAAAAAGCAAATTTTACATCCATTTGATATACCTTGAAGTTCTTGAAAACAGCATAGGCAAGAAACATTCTAATTGCCTCTAATCTTGCCATAGGAGCGAAGGTTTCTTCAAAGTCAATACCTTCGATTTGAGCATATCCTTTGCATACCAATCGAGCCTTGTTTCGCATCACTTGACCATCCTCATTTAGTTTGTTCCTGTATACCCATTTGGTGTCGATCACATTCTGATCCTTCGATCTGGGTACCAGTTCCCACGTCTCATTCTTCTCAATTTGGTTTAGCTCTTCTTCCATTGCTTTTACCCAATGTTCATGGCCCGCTTCTAAAAAATTCTTAAGCTATATTTTAGGTAACAAAGAAAAATTTACTTGTTCAGAATTTCTTACAATCCTTCTGGTCTGTACTCCAGCATCTATATTACCAATGATTTGGCTTTCAGCATGGTTCTTCTAAACAAAACGAGATGGTGCCTTGGTGTCTTGTTGTTCATCTTCATCCATCTTCTCTACTTCAACATCTTCAATGATATTTGGTTCGTCTAATGGATCACTTGCCTTTTGAGTTCCAATTTCATCTACTCTGACACTGGCACTTTCTACAATAGTTTGCGTTCTCTTGTTGTAGCATTTGTAGGCCTTGCTTTTGGTGGAATATCACAGAAAAAATCCTTCATTGGCTCGAGTCAAATTTCCCCAAATCATCTTCGGTCCTCTTAATAAAGCACTTACTTCCAAATACTTTGAAATATTTGACGAAATCTGGCCTTCCTGTCCATAACTCATATGGGGTCTTGTCATTGTTGACTAGGATAGATACAGTTGTGTGGATTGCTTCTCTCTAATATTTGTCTGATAACTTGGATTCGTTTAGCATTGTCCTAACCATTTATTGTACAGTCCTGTTCTTTCGTACTACTACCCCATTCTGATGTGGGGTCCTTGCAGCTGAGTACTGTATTTTTATCCCATGGTCTTCACAATACTCAATGAATTCATTTGACATGAACTCACCTCCTCTATCTGACCTTAAGCATTTGATCCTTAAACCAGTTTCATTTTCAATTAATGCTTTGAATTTGTTAAAGGCCTCAGACTTTTCTTTTAGGAACGCAACCCATGTCATTCTCGTGTAATCATCAATTAGCAGCATAAAATACCTCTCACGTTGTATACTTTGTGTTCTGGTGAGTCCACACAAATCTGTATGAATGAGCTCTAATTTCTTTGTGGTGGAATATTCCTTCATTTTGAATCTTGTCCTGGTCTGCTTCCAATGTTGGTATTGCTTGTAAAGCGTGCTTGATGACTTTGTTATCTTTGTAATGTCCCTTACAGCATACTTCTTGCTAATATTCACAAGGTTATCAAAATTTATATGGCCCATTGCCCATTCTTCTATGCCATAGCCAAGTTTTTTCAACTTGACTCAGACAACACTTCTCTCCTTTGACTTCTGTAAGCATGTATAGATTGTTTGTTGTCCTGTGAGCATCTGCAATTAGCTCTCCCGTGTCTCTTTTTCTAATCTCGCAACCTTCAGCAAAGAACTTGAGTGTGTGTCTTTGATCACACATTTGGCTAACACTTAGAAGATTATGCTTTAACCCTTCCACATATAACACATTCTTTGTTTTGGTTCTTCCATTATCGAGACTAAGAATACCTTTTCCTATTATTTTGGCTGTAGTGTTGTCTCCGAACTTCACCATGCCTTCATTGACCCTTTTTAACAAGATAAATTTGTTTTTATCTCCAATCATGTGTCTCGAACATCCACTATCAATGAACCATTGTTGTCCTTCATCTCTAGCATGGAATGTTGTTTGAACGATCATGGATTCTTCTTGCTTCTTCTAGGTCTTTGTTGGTTCTCTTTTCTTTATCACTGGAGCCTTGAACTTCTGATTGTCTTACAGATTCGAAAACACTTCTGCAATAGCGTGCTATATGTCCATAATTGTTGCACTTGTAACAGACTGTAGCTTCTTCGTCAAAGTTTGATAGGGTAGCAAACAAATTGTAGCTTATGTTCAAAGCTCCATAAGTTCCTTGGTTTCTGCTCCTAACTTCAATATCCTTGGCTCTTTTTCTACAATCTAATTTCTTATGACCAAAATGATTGCAATAGTAACAATATCCATCAAAATAGTTACCAAACCTAGTTTTAGTTGCATATCTTGGAGCAAGTGGTCTCCTGAAGTTTTGTTCTCCTTTGCTTTCTTTGTTGATAGAGCTGGTTTTTGTATTCTGGCCTTCTTCCTTCTTGGTCTCCTTTTTCACAGGTTCCTTAAGAGTTTCAACATAGCTCTTAGCTTTCTCTTTTTCCTTCTCATACCCAATGCCTGACTTGTTAGATGGTGATCTTTAACTCTCCAGAATCTTATTCAAAACTTGGGTGCTTTTCTCAGATTTCAAGTCACTTGCTATTACAGAATTCGCCTTTTCTGATCCCTTTTTAAAGCAGCAATCTTAGATTCATACCTTTCACAGTCTTCTCCTTTCTTCTTTAGCTGATTCGTTAGATCTTCAATTTTCTTTGCTTCTTCGATTTGGACTTTTAGATCAGCAATTATCTTCTTTGATTCCTCAAGACCTTGTGATATTCTGGCTTCTGCGTCCTGACTCTCTTTTTCATATTTCTAAATCAGAAGCTTTTGTTTCATGTTCTTTTTCTTAAGATCTTTTATCTCTCCTAAGGCACAAATAAGCTCTTCTTCAAGATTTACCTCGCCTTCGTCTTCTTCCTCCAAGTTGTTTCTGCGTGTGGAAGTATTGTCTCTTATGGTCATGAACAATGTTTCCTCATCATCATTGTCAGAATCACTAGCTCCACTTTCCTCGAATAAGCTATAGTTCCTTCTAGAGTATAAACTTTTGTTTTGTTTCTCAAATCTCTTCTTGTCTTTATTTTGCTTGAATCCCTTCTTGAATTTTGGTTTGTTCTCCTCTTCATCACTATTGTCTTTATCGAGGCACTTAGCTGCAAAACGACCAATCTTACCACGATTAAAACATTTGAATGGTAACTTACCTTTATATTTGCCCGAGCCTTTCTTCAGCGTTCAAATGAATCGAGCCTCCTTTTCATCTTCTTCACTACTTGAGTTATCGCTTGGCTCAAGTTCCTTGACTTTCTCCTTCTTTGATGCTTTGAACACTACTTCTCTTTTTGATGGTCTTTCAAATTCAGTCTTCATTTCATATGTTGTGAGGATTCCGTGCAACGCATCCATCTTTAATTTAACCAGATCTTTCATTTCTTCAACAGCAGAGACTTTCGCAGCAAACCTCAATGGTAAGGATCTCAGCACCTTTTGGAAGATTGTAGACTCTTCCACAGTTTCTCCAAGTCCTTAAATAACATTGACTATTTCATCAACCCGGAGCAGGTATCCTGCAATGTTCTCTTCTTCCTTCATCTTTAAACTCTCAAATTGTCTCCTATAAGTTTGGAGTTTTGCTTGTCTTACCTTGCTATCACCCTCATAGATGGTTTTAAGTTTTTCCCAGACCTCTCTTGCAAAATCACATTGCATGACTTTTACGAATTCCAATTCTGAAAAGCCACATAGGATGGCATTCATTGCTTTAGCATTGTTCTCGCTAGCCTTCTTTCCAGTAGCGTCTGTTGGTGGCGTTTGTGGCGTTTGGTACCCGGTTACTACTACTTGCCAAATATCGAACCCAAGAGCCATTAGATATGTCTTCATTCTTATGCTCCATAGGGCATAATTTGTGCCATCAAACAACGGTGTCTTGTTAGTGGAAAATCCATCATGAACTTGTGATCCAGCCATGTCTGCTTGTACGATCTACCTTCTAGTGGTTAGGCTAATACTGAGAGGGAGGGTGAATCAGTATTATATATTCTTTTCTTTTTTAACACTTAATTACTTATTCCAATAAAGATATTCAAAGCAATCAAATCACAACACAAGATAACACAATGCAAAGTGACACCAGATATATGTGGAAACGCTTTTAGCAAAAAACCACGGAAAAATCTCTCAATAAAAATATTTGTAGGCACCAACCTACTGGAGCACCAACCCCAAAAACAATTTTTTAGGCACCAACCTATAGGAGCACCAACCCCTTTCGCCGAGCACCAACTCAACAAGAGACACCAATCTCCTCAAAACAAAGGCATCAACCTTCTCACAAAAATCACTCCTCTATCTCTGATTTGTTGTCAACACAACAGATGATAAAACACTACTTTATCTCCTTTCGATTTGATCTACACTTGAGTGTTTTCGCTACTATGCTCTGCCTTATACTTGTTGGATTTTTCTTTTCAATATTCTCACAAAAATTTGCTCTCAAATATTTCTACTCTTCTTTTATTTCTTCCACTTTCGAACTTACAAATTTGCCACTCGCTATGCACTTATTTATAACCCACGAAAAGCCACAAATTAAGGTTGTGACTCTTCAAATGAAAAGGTCACAACTCCTCCAAATCAGGTCGGCCAAGGTTGGGGACCATTTTAGCCTTAAAAACTACCTTGAAAGCTTCGCCATAATTACCTCTTTAAGCCCATTAATTTGTCTTCAATTTCACACAAAGATATCACTGTTATTTGCATATTTAATTGCCTCAATTAAATTAAATATTATTTATTTAATTCTTTTATCGAAATGTTTTGCCATCAATTAGATTCACGATTACCCTTTGACATCAATGACAATATTTCCAACAAACAATCCATTCCCTTCAAATTCATCCATCATTTATCCTTCCCCCCATCAATAATCGCTTCATCACACCCCTCAATGGTAACAAACAGAAGCATACATCGTTGGACTCCTCCCAAGGCAACATGTGTGTTGAATCTATAAGGATCCAAGATGCTAACCAAATCATCAAGCTTCATAATAAAGTCGGCTTTGATCCCGCAATAAGTCAAAGTCAAAATAAGTTTGCTACTCAACCCTGACAAAAAGTATCTTGCCCCAGTGCAAACCTCCTTGAGGCACTAGGGGACCATCAAAATCCAAGTCAAAATAATCATCATCAAAGTCAAAAATCAAATTCCTCTTGTGCAACCTTTTTTAAGGCATCAGGCAGCAATCAAAGTCAAATGAAGACAGCAAGTCAAAAATATTTCATGGCACCAATTGCCAAACAAGTCATCAACAAAAGTAATATCCAAATGGCCAATAATCCTTCCAATCTTTAGATCAAAGAACAAAAAAGTCAAAAAGTCTTGGATCCTTCAATATCTCTTGTTATGTGGCATGAATCAAAAATGGCACCTCCAGCATCTCCAACAGTGTTTGCGACTACTCATCCCAATTCTTCATCACCCGTCACAACCTCACACCGTCAACTTCAAGCCCTAATCCCATCCATACCATACATCACCTTCCCGGGCAATATTGTTTTTTGTAGAGGCTATGAAGACACCTGGTTGAGATGTCTAGAGGAAACTGAATCAAGAAACAATGAAGGTCACAATGGCATTAGTGAATCCAACGTCAACAACATGCTCCCAATTGCACATCTATTTAGTATAGGTATCAATTGAAGATCAAAAAAGCATCAGCATCACTACATCTCACACGCCTCCAATAAATCAAGATGCCATCAAAATAATAAAAAAAGAAAAAAAACAGAAGAAAATATCATTTGACCAATTGGTGAAAACCAGTTTTCTGGCGCCTTGGGGAAGTACCATGATGAAAACCATTTTTCGACATCATGTGTAAATAATTTGTTGTCTGCGGGTACCTCGGCACTTGGGGGCAAAATCCACTTCATCCCGACATTCATATCCTAACATCCCTCTTCACCCCATCTAAGTCACATTCCTCCACTTTCCAACAATCGTTATATCCTCTTGCGTCTACCCTTTCTTCCCACCTTGACCTTCGTAAGAGCATTGATGAGGTCTTGAGGCATGTCCTGGAAACATCTTGGCATATCCTCCAAGTGGCACTCGGGTGACTAGACATATGGTTCCCTTGCAATGCAATCAACGAAGATCATTAGTCCATTCCTCACTATTTAGTACCCACTTTTAGCATCATCCAAGTCATTTTGTTACCACTCGCCATCATTTATATCCTAGTTGCTAGTCTTGGTTTTCCTTTTGCTAGTAACCCCCTATTTGTACATAGATATCCCAAAAAGACCTAAAAAGCAAATAGCCCAAAAAGCAAAAAAAAAAATTATAAAATCTAGAAAATCCAAAACATCCCAATCATTGTCTTAAGTCCTAAGTAGTCCATATCCTTATCCAAGTTCCATATCATTGTCCAAAATATCAATCCTAATCCAAACTCACATCATAATTGTTACTTTAACATCCCATTTAAACCTCATAAGACTTAGTCCAACTCATCTCGTATCACTTATCAAAATCCTATAAGCTTGCTTAATGGACAAATCATAGTCACCCCTTTGCCTAAGTCCACCTCACTATCGGCTTTCAACCTGCCCAAACTTGAGAAAGTCCCATCTAATCTCTTATTTGAGCTAGTCTTGTCAAAATCAACCTTGATTAGGATCAACCACAACCTAGTCAAAACTTAGTCAAATCACATATTTGATAGTTTAAAACCTTGCACTTGTCGAATCGTGACCTTGTCTTAGCTCCCCATCCAAGTCAAAACTAGTCAAACTTAGAGTTAATTTTACCCTACCTGTCTCAACATCAACTAGCTCACATTACAAATTAAAATTTGCTCAAAGAACACCTTGTCCACGTCTCGTTACCCATCACATTTCAAGTCAAAACTTTGATCAAAGCAAGCTTATCAGTCCTTATCCAACAAATCATTGCAATCGTCCATCCAATTTAACCTCATATCTCATATCATTGTCACATCGAATCGTTCATCCCATAGGCGTTTCGTCAGGACAATAGACAGCAAACTACATCATATAATTTGCATGTAGATACTTGTGTGTTTTACCTCTATGATCTTTGATGATGTTTCATTTGTAGAATGTCTTTTATCATGTATATATTAATGTCAAATCGACTATGCTTGTCTGCATCCGTGTCTTTGATTAGGCATTTTATATCTTTGTGCATCTTTTGTCTTATTATGTTGTCTTTATCGCCTGTGCAATAGTATATGGCAAACATGTCATCTTGGATCCTTATACTAATGGTGCATAAATGCTACATGCTACGTATACAATTTTTGTTTATAATCATTTTATCTTTTGCGTTAGTCCAACATGCACTCTGGCAAAACGTCTTCATGGTCATATACATGTATCATGGTGCATATTGTCTAGTGTTACACTAAAAAGGATTGATTGGACTATGATGATTAATAACTTGTTGCAACAATGAAGAATGTATGGATGTTTGAAGACTATAGACATATATCTTCTCATCAAACACCTATCCAATCATCCAATCCAATCACGTCAAGAACAGCTAATATTCAATCATTTCTCCAAGTCATCCATCATCTATCAAATCATCAAACATAACATCTAAGTTAAAATTAAGAGCAGATACATTTACCCATCATCGTCAATCCTCTGGTCTAACTTATCATCACGCACTCCTTCTAGGGAGAACTACATCGCCATGAGGTCTTTTAAGACTATGTAGACAGCACTTGGTCACTTCAAGTGCCCAAGGACAGCGCGACTGCACTAACCAATTCTTCCTTCATCCCTTGTTCACTCAATCCTATCATTTGTCACCCATCCTCTCAATTATATCTCCACTCGACCTACATTTTGAGCTACAATCCATCAAATCTTCATTAAATCTTAAAACAGTCAATCATCCATTTCAAGTGTAGCTCTCCCTAGCATGTGTCCTTGCCTAGGATACATCAAAAGCTTGTGGCCCATCATCCATTTCGCCCGCAGCTCTCCCTGGCATGCGTCCTTGCCTGGGATATGTCTAAAGCTTGCAATCAATCATCAAATATCGACCATAGCTCTCCCTGGCATGTCTTTACCTGGGATATGTCTAAAGCTTGTGGCCTTTTATCATCATTTCGTTACAGCATGTTCCCATTTGGGGAATCTCTGAAGTCGTGACACCATCGTATTTGCTCCCTCACATGTCTTTGCCTGGGGCATCGTTAATTTGTAGCTCATTGCTAACATCAATCTTATTCTTCATGTAATGTCCCCATTTTTCGGGTTCTCTTGCTTTGCAGTTGAAGATGGTTTTTTGAGTTGTGTCAGCGTGATCAAATGGGTAATTTCATGTTACCAGTGAGCTCAGATGGTTTAGAAGACTTATTTGATGCTTTCACATGTTATTCATGGGTTCCAATGTGCTCTCCAAGAAACTTGGAGAGGGCGTCTATTTATAAAAAGTCGTCCGGACGGCTTTGTTTATCATCATTGTTCATCAAGATTATTCCAGTGCAGTTAGTTTCTCATTCTGATGCACTCCAACAGTTTTCGCAAAATGAGTACATTAATGGCTTTATTTTAATAATTTTACTAAGGTTGCCAAATATTAATTAAAATATTTAAAAGGCCCTTTAGTGTTATAGCTCGTCGGAACCGAGATAAAATGTTTTAAATCATGAATGCATAAAATGGGGGCCTTGCATGTCAAATAATGATTATTTTAATTAAAAGATCATTTTCGAAGCTAAATAGAGTTTAATTAAAAGGTGTTATAAAATGACTTTGAAGAAATATTTAAAAGTAACTTTATAAAGTCACTTTATTTATTTTAATAAACGACAAAAAGGCAAGTAATATAAAAGGGAGTTTTGGAGCTCATTTGCTTTATGCTTGCTTATTTTCTCTTATTGATAATCTGGAGAGCTTTTGGAGTTCTTGACTTTGAAGAATGGAAACCCTAGGGCTTCTAGTTTCGGTGGTAAAACGATTCCACCCTAGCTGGTTTGTTGGAGAGATCACATAGGTATTTCATAGGTACACTATTATTTACAAAATTATGAAGTTTTCTATGGAGACAAATTTGAAGAAGAGCCATATATTTCACAGATCATTGCAGGAAGTTATTGCTGTGATTAATATTGAATCTTGTTGCTGCATTTTATTCATTTTGGTCTTCCAAGTGTTGGTCATACCTTTTCCAGAGTTGGTCGTACCATTTCTATGCAAGAAGGGGTCGTATATGTTCTTGGCACGTGAGGGCATGAGGATATTGTTGGAGCTGGCGTAAGGGTGTGGAAAGATGGGACGATTGTTGGAAGGGACCGTTGGAATATCTTACTGATGTTGTTGATCGTATGTTTCCAATTTGTGGTGCCATACAATGCTTGCACTTAGTCATACACCTTCAAACTTTATAAATATGTTGTTGGGAGTCTAGCGTTGAGGTTGGCCTTGCTTATTTTGCTTGTCATTGTGATAGTTTGTTGTTCAAACATATTGTATTAGCTGCTATTGAAATTTGGGAAATATCATTTGTAATCAGCAGTCAATATTGTCAAATCAGATTTAAATTTATGTATTGTTCTCCTATTGAATATATATGTTGAGTGAGCTTATTCATCATGAAATACATAACAAAAATCACTACCAAGACACCACAAATCATACCCAAAACTGAAGTTATCAAAATACAACAGAAATCAGCTACTTGCCAACTGTTTGACGAAATGCCCACATAAACGGGAAGTCGAAAATTAAAAAAAATTGCATCCAAAATTTGTTTGGGATATTACACTTCGTCATCATCTCTCCTATCCATCATCTTCGCAGTATCCCAACCCTTTTTCTCTATTCACGCATCCCACCCCTCATTTCCTCTTTTGAGTGGTCATCCATCTCATTCCTCTCAACATGTCACCTCGAGGGGGCATCATCCATCTTAACTTACTCAGGAGGGTAAGCCAAAAGTGGCATTCACGGTTCAAAAGGACTTGCCATCACCAAATTTTGTTTTTGGGCATCTCTTTGCAAGCCTTCTTTTATCTCCATAAATTTAGTGTTATTCCAATCTCGCTGGAACACCTCATAGCCACCCATCTGCCAATGGATGAGGTTGTTGAGGGACTTTGTCTCATCTTAGAAGCACAGTTCTAACTCCAAGATCCTTTCATCATCCAGCTCCATAGTACCTCACTTTCCATCATCCAAGCACTCTTCTTCAAAGTCCAAGTTTGAAGATTTAGACAAGGTTGGCTCCTTGCTTACTGCATGACTCTTCAATCACATATTTCCAACCTTTACTTTTAAAGGAAAGTAAATTTTTCTTTTAGTTGTGTTCAGCTTTGTCTGCTATCAACCAGCCACAACCCAAGAGTGCAATGTAGGCCTTCTTTCATAATGAGATCACTAAAAATTTAAACAAATAGGGTTGAGTTCGATTAAATGCCTTTTGTCCCATAAATACGCCCAATACATCTATGCCATACTAGTGTGCTACAAATTGGAATGTTGGAGACCAAATAATTGACTTCCCAATATTTTTCCAAGAGTCCTCTCGAAGAACATTCGCACCCAAACCACCATGCACACTGGTGTTCATCAGGTTTCTCCCAAATATGTCCATATGCGCTATTGTCATCTGTCGGGCCAGATTCATTGGCAAAAGCATGGGGGCAATCGCTTGAAAACCTGACAATGGGTTCGACTATGGGTGCATTCATCTAGTTATTGTTCTCGTCACTATCCAACGTTGGATCTTACACTAGGAGTGTCACTGTATGCTCCATGTTAGGTACAATGGTGGTTATTTCATTCTTCATTTCCATTATGTTTTATGGTAAACCATCCACTTTTGTAGGGACATTGGTCTGCAACACTTGTTTTTCAATTCTTTTTTGAACTCAAGTATGTTAGTCACTATACTTGTGTTCATGGGATTGTCTTCATTCTTCAACCATGGCCCTCTGGACTATTTCCCTTGCTTCAACCAAAGTTTTATTTCTTTGTTCTTGGGTCTGGGCATGCAAATTTCTTTATTTGGGCTCATGCAATTTCCATTACATCATCATATGCTACACGAATCATGTTGATGTTCACTTTGGATGCTTGCTTTGGAAAATTGGAATCATCATGATCCCCTCATCCACACCATCCATAGATAAGTCTGTTGTTTTTCTTATTTGTGGAACAATCTCTTGTGAAATGTCTCCACTAGTTACATTTCAAATATTGTGTGACCATTTGATCTTGAGGATCATATTGAATACGACTACCACCTCCAACACTATTATTTTGATGTTGTTGGTTTGTGACTCACCCAATGTGAAGTGACATCAATTCGCCAACAGTTGGAGAAATCATCGTAGGAATGGTGAATCTCCTTTGTTTTTGAGAAGGGCAGTTCCCTCGAAGGATATAAGCAATTTGGGGGGTTTTGTGTAGTTTTCACCTAAAAGCATGAAAGGAAACAAAACAAAAAATAAAAGGAGAAAAGGAGAGACCCACAACGAGATAAGAGCGAAGAACCACCAGGGTAACTCAAGATTAAACAACAGAAATAAAACTCCTTTCTCTCACAAAAGAATGAGCATAGGAGCTGCGAGGGTTTTGGGAACGCAAGGCATGCTTGGAAGCATAGTTGGAATAACCGAGTGGGGGGACTTCTCGCCGAAGGCCCAAAATGGGCAATCAGCAGTTACTCGTCACACTCGGTTGAATAAACGGCAATAACTGGTAAAGGCAAAAAATACTCAATTTTTTAAAAATACCATTATTTTTCTAAAAATTATAGAAACAAAATAGATGCAATGAGTCTGTAAAACATAGGAAAAGTAGTCTCTATTAGATTTGAATACATAGGTTAATAGAATGTACAAAATCGCATAATCATGCGAATGCAATAAAATTTCAAACTCAAAGTACAATACTACAAATAGACTTCTAGTCTTATACAAGAATCTATAAGACTAAAAATACAAATTACAATCATCTATAATTTTCTCTTTCCTGCCCTCTGGAAAAATAAAGGAGGCTGTGAAACTCTAATCATTCCACTCAATTGACCCGCATTGCTTTGTCTAGAAGGCTGCACTTGCCCCTATGGCTCCACCTCCATCTCTGCCTCTACCTATGCCTCTGTCTCATCTCCAAGGATGTCCTCCAATCCAATCTCTGCTCCTATTTCAGTTGCAACCTCCATAGCTTGCCTCTCGAAATCAGCAATCTCTTCTGTGAACATGGGGGGCCTCCTCCTGTGCAATCCAATTGCTGTAGGGATCGATCTCATCTAGATCAATAGGCTCCTCCGATGCGTTCTCCAAATTCTTTGTGCAAAGTCGAAAGTTGTATTGCACAAACACCAAGTCATTGAACCGTTGTTGACTCAACTTGTTGCGCTTCTTCGTGTGAATGGAGTCAAAAACTCCAATTGTGCTCACATCCAGAAGCGCTACAAGGCTGAGATAAAATTCTGAGAGCTAGCCTTTGAAGATTTGGGATATTTCCACCCCAATCTTCCCACCATGACCCTGTAAACAAGAAATTCAAAACTTTGTAAGAAATCAATAATTGTAAATTTGTAAATATGTAATTGATAAGGTACAACTACAAGTAAATACTTCATTTTGTATTACCTGGTGACTGCATGGTTCTCCCTCGAATGGCTAGTGTTGAAGAAAAGACCTTCCCTTTGCTTGCTTGTAGTTTTGCAGCTCTGAAATAATGAGGTCCCTCACCTCAATGTTATGGGTCATACTCTCAATGCATGTTGAGAGTCCCTCCATAACCTCTCCACTAACATCTATGAAGCCATCGGAGTAGAAAAACTTGGGGTTAAGATAGTAGCCCGCTGCATGGATGGGTTGGTGGAGTTGATTGATTCACCTCCGATCAATCAACTCTCAAATGGGATCAAATTTGGCACAATCCCCTCTATAATAATGTTGCACCACCTCTTTGACCCTATCCATGGCCTCATAAATATATCCCATAGGGTATTGCTCTCCATCAACCAATCGCAAAACCCTCACCAAAGGCTCCGAAAGCTGCAAAGTTATAAACAAATTAAAGTTAGACTTAGTGTTACAAACTTATAGATAAATTAGAAAAGAAAAACTTTAAATTTAAAAAATTGAAAACGGAAACAACTTCAAATTTAAATTGCAATTTCAAGTTACCTTCACAATCTTTGTAGCCTTCATTTCGAAGGTCTCACTGAAAACTATCTTTGAAACCTTCACTCCATCAGCTTTCTTCGAATAAGAGGACTCCATCCATGCTTGAGAGGCAAACATTTGTTTCGAAGGAGTCAACAAACTACAAATACTTTACAATGTAAAGTAGTTCATTGCAAACCTCGTGACCCCTACTCAAATAAGCTCTTTTCCCTTGGTGTGCTCTCTCATCAAGCTAAGAACCTGAAGATGATTATAGATATACTTCGTTATTTCTTTGGCATCTCTCACAACTGGTCTCACCCAATCTAGTTTGCCTATGTCCTCTAAAATAAGATCAAGGCAATGTGTCGCACAAGGTGTCCAAAAGAGAGTTGGATGTCTCTCCATAAGAAATCTTTCAGCCGCCACATATGCTGTTGCATTGTTTGTAATAATTTGGACAACATTCTCGATGCCCACCTCTAAGACCACCTCCTCTAACATCAAACTCAAAGTTTTTGCATTTTTAATTTTATTTGATGCATCAATAGATTTCAAAAATACAAGTTCACCATTTGAAGACACCAGAAAGTTGATCAAGATGCGGTTCCTTCCATCTGTCCATCCATCAGAAAGAATGGTGCATCCAAATTTGCACTATAATCTCTTCTGATCTTCGACTATAAACTTTGCATCTTCAATTGCGTTATTCAGCAACTTCCCACTCAAGTTTTTTCGAGAGGGTACCTTGTACCCTTTCCTTAAAACTGTCAAAGCTGTAACCAAATATTCTTAGTACGGGTTGCTTGCCACGTTGAAGGGAAGGTTGTTGAAATACCAAAAATTTGTGCATGCTTTATTTGCTTCTGCATGTGCCTATTTATTTCATCCTGTAGCTTCGAGTGAAGGTTGTGCCCCAGGAGTGTTTCTAGGCACAAATGAGTAACTATGCTGAAGGTCCTGCAAATGTACCAGGGCACTTGTGTGGGCCATGACTAGAGCCCACAATCTCTGTCATCACTACCGCTTCTTCCTCTGTTGATGCCCCACCAATGGTTGCTATTAGGGTTGCTTGCATCCTTGCCCTCTCTAATTTATTTTCATCTAATGAAGCAAGCTCCGCCATCATCTCTCGTTTCTCCTCTTCAGTGACATTGGGACAAGGCATAATGGCACGGCAATGAATGCATGAAAGATGGTACTTCATGTGATTGATACCTCCTGAAATCCTCTTCGAACAAAAGTTGCAAATCAAAATCGTAAGAGACGTTCCAACTCGCGTAGTATACTTTCATGCAGTTGTGCGAGCATGGGGAGAGCCAACTGACTACCACTGACTGAATTTGACCCTGATGCACTAATAGATGCCATTGCTTGCTAATGGATAACCTGCAAAGTGCAACAATGTTAAAATCAACATAAAAAAATTAAAAAATAAAATCATTAATGATTAAATACAAAATATTAATTAAAATACGATAAATAAATGATAATTGTACAATATAAACTATAAAACGAAAACTAAAATGTATTTACGATTTACAATTTTAACGATCAAATTAAAAATATAATGATAATCTATATCGGTTATTTAACGGAATAATAAACACAAAATTTTAAATGGAATACATAAAATTCGACGGAATGCATCAAATTTGTATCTTAAGCAACAAAAATATTTATCAACCATGTATTTAATTAAATTACATAACTTTACATGCTTGGAATTTTAAAAAAATAAATAAATGCATGAAATTTATGGAAGTTTACGAAATGCATGTAATAAAACTAAAATTCATCAAATTCGTATACTAAGCATCACAAATATGTACCAAACATGTTTTCAATTGCATTCGAATTAATTTACATGCTTGAAAATTTTATTAAAAAAATTAAAAAACTGCATAGAATTTGACAAAAATTCATGGAATGCATGCAATTAAAATGGAATGCCTAAAATTTGTATATGAATCATCACAAATATGTCTCTAACATGTTTTCAATTAATTTAGAATTCAATTCTATACTTGAAAATTTTTTAAAAGAAAAAAAAAAAATGAAATAACCTGGAAATTTTTTGCTCAAATCTTCTCAATCCGTCTTAGAACGCTCCAAATCTTGTGTGCGTGAAGAGTGAGGAGATGTGTTGCATTATATAAGACTCGAATCCACGTTTTTACCGCATTTGAGGAGCGTTTGGGAGATCTACTACAAATTTTCACGTGTTGCCTACGTTCTTTTCACGTGGGAGACGCGTTTGACAGTTCAAATGAGTAACCACGATTACTCGCCTAGTCAACTTTTTTTAATTTTTTTCCATACACCTACGATTACAAGTCGCAGTTATTCACCCAAGGAAAACCCCGACGAGTAACCGACCAACTGGCGGTTACTCACCGGTTATTCCTTCTATGCTTGGAAGCACAAAGTCTCCTCACAAGCCCAATTACACACACTTTGTACAAGATTTTATTGAAATCAAACAAGCATAAATTCATGGAGATCAAGGAAACTCATACATGGGTCTCTCAACACAAAGTTCGGGAAACACCATTGTTGCACATAACTAAATAAATGCAGAAATTTAATGGAGAAATTTGCTCACAAATAGAAAATTTGAATTCATAAACAAAGAGAATTAAAATCTACAAAACCCCAAAAGTGTCTCAACCCCTTGCTTGCATTTCATTGCTCCAATCTAGAAATAACATAGCTCCACACAAAGTTGTAGCTAGCTCTCTCCAAGAGCTTGAGAAAAAAAACCCATACAAAATATGGATTTTTTCCTTTTGTACAATATTTCCCTTCGGAATATGAAAAGTCACTCATTTGCCCATTTTTGGTTTTCTTTTTTTTTATTTGGACAAATTTACAATACTCAAAGTGAACTTTTGAGTTTACATTTACACACATTAATTCTAAAAAGAATTAACCTACCAAATGACTAAAAACAATATAATCATTTAATAACTTTAATTATCGTTAATTAATTATAAAATACTTAATAACGTAATTAAGTCAATAAATTTTTCCGTCAAGCCCACGACATCAAATCTAAAATGTACTCCAAATGGGCTAATTAAACACGTTGCCTTGTCCATTGGACTATGGGGTCCCGTGAAGTATTATGGAAAACATGACAAAAGGCAAAATGACGAGAAAATGTAAAAATGGGGTAGTGAAATTTGGACGGCCAAATTTCACTACAACAGCTGGCTCCGACTGTGGAACCACATTTCCTGACGGAATGCAGGAGAACTCCAAAAGATGTTGGTGGCTTGTGCCTCATCCATCCTGCTCAAACTACCATGATTTGGCCAACTGGCAGCCAGTTTGCCTATCCCAATCATATGGGAATGAACACAAGCTGTCGGGCCAAATCCATGTGTGAAAATCTGCCTATCCCTCTGTTGAAACACCCTGTTACATTCCAATTTCAAGACATTATCTGATTGTTGCATCAATGATCTATGCATATCCCTATGTATTTTTCTAGAAAATGTCAAATTTGTGTATGGCTCAACTATGTTTTAGGAGAATATCTTTGTCTATTTTTCTTAACCCCTGTATGTCTCCTCAATGGAAATCAGGAAATCAGTCACTATAACAGCATATTGAAGTTTCGAATCATTGTCTGCACTTTATACTTATGAGCTTACACCAATATCAACACCAAAACTTTCTGGAATTACAACGAATCTTTTTGACCTACCAGACTCAATGAAAACTTGTCTGCAATTCAAATTACTGTAGCTAAAACATCCATGATCTCACTAGCAACAGTAATATCAAAACTAGTTTCTAGATACATTTCAGCATGACCTTGGGTATCGTGGATTTAGCAATGTGCACATATTGGTTATTTAAATTCTCTTTCTCATCCTGATGTTCATCTTTGGTATGGAGAACTACAAGTATCTCTCTCTGCTTGCAGAACTGTTTCCCATTTGTGAATTACAGTTGCACTAGCCATTGAGATCTCTGCTGAATTTGGCAATACAAATGCACGTGTGAGTTTGTTGCATCCACCGAGCATTTACTCTATTCACGAACATGTCTCTGTCCTACTTGCTTGATCTCATTTCTCTGTGGTGTAGTTTTTGGTTGAAACTCTAAGACTTTCTTCTTGTATGTGTGCGCCTTTTCTCTCCATTCATGCTTGGACAGAGAATCAAGCCTTTTCTTTAGCAAGGCGCATCCAATAGACAATGTCAGTGATTGCCCAAACAATATTTTATGCTGGAGGATCTCCGGAATCCCAATCTAGGATCTGTAAGGAGCATGCCTTCTTCAAGAACAACTTCCACATAATCCAAGCCAAATTGAAATATTGAGGCTTAGCACCAAGCTCGGCAAGACAACTGCACAAGGAAATGTTCCATAAACAAAATAGCTATTGATTTTTCGTCAAAGGAAGAACTCAATCAACAAATTTATTTTATGAGCAATCAACAGGTGGTCCGTGAACTGTTTGACAAAATGCCTCAAAGAAATTTTAGCGCCTGTCGACTGGGCACAGATTGGACTGTCAGAATCGTTGCTCAATACATTCAAATCTTTTCTCATTGGAATTATCCCACATGCTTTCCATGCAATGGCAAACTTCTGCTTCAATGGAATCCAATCCCCACCAAAAGGATTATCCTCACAATACCCACGGGAGTCACCATGAAAACCAGTCTCTCTGCATTTGTCTCTTGAGTAGCTGTTGTAATTTTTACTTGGGACTGTGCACTGTACGGGCTGGGAGGATTATGTCAAGATTATGGATTAAACTTTACTCCTCAAACAAATAAATAGTGAAGCTGCACCCATCATGGTGAGTTCTTTCCAAGCACAAGCCTCCATTGTATATGCAATGTGTTTCACAAGCTTCCTTAGCAACCATGACAGTGGCAATATCTGGATATTGAATTAATGCCTGAAATTCTCCATCAAAAGTTCTTCATATCTTATAACCTCAGCATCAGAGGCAAAAGTCGAACATCCCATTTGTTTGAAGTAAAAGTCGAAACTCCACAAAAGCTTTCTTGTTTTGAGCCAGTAGCCTTCAAAAGATCAAGCAGAACCATTGTTTATCTTTTATTGAAGTGTGCACCTTGCTCTGAAATCAGGGCAAACACCAAATCAGGATTCTTCAGCAGTATCACCAACAATTCAAGGTCAGGCCTGGGTTCGCCATCATTTCTTGTAACTCGCTTCAAGGAATCTGAATCAGGCTCTGTATATAAAGAATCAACCATGGTACCTACAGAGTTATGCACATCAACACAATTTTTCCCATTAGGAACTCCCCCAAAATAATCAGAACCTTCAATTTTCAATTCATTTCCGATTTCTTGAAGTTGTTACCTAGCTGTACGCGAAAGATGCTCTGACTATGCTTTCTCTACTTCACAATTTATAAACAGAAAGACACCTCCGTTCCCAGGCTGTGCTACTGTCAAGCACAAGGATATATCCATATCTTGTGCCTAGCCAATCTTTTGAATGGGAAGATGATTATTATTGATAACATGGGAATGAAACTCCTCATCATCATACACAGCTACTCGATCAGGAAGAGTTTTCCTCAGGGACATCCACTTCATCCGGTAGAGTGTATCCATATGGTTTCGATTATATATTTGTTTGAAGCTCTCTGAACATGACCATTATCATGCAAAGGTGAACTCTGAACTGAACCATCATTTGTGTGATATCTATTGCTAATATAAAAATCCTGAGTTTGAGTACTCCGAAGCAAGCCATCAGATACAACCTCTTGAGGAAACCTCTTAATACTCATTTTTGGAGTTCCACGTACCCACTCACAAGACATTGAAGGCTGCATATAAGAAATGTTGCTAGCTGGGCCTGAACTTGAATCTGGTAAGCAAAAGGCTTCATTTGGATGCTCAAAAACATAATGGGAATTCTGACTAGAAGCACCAAGTTCTTGCTTTCATTTCATATTCATATTTGGAGAATTTTCCTCAGCTATTCGACCCTATCTAAAGGTTTCTGATATAACTATGTAGCTACCTCCAAGTATTGGCAGAGGTGCCAAGGAAATGCTTTTCAACTTACTCTACAGATTTGATGGATAGAAAGTTCTCTGATAATTTCATGCACTGCTACTTCCGATGGCCAAAAGCTTAACCATACACGACTTTGATTACATATACCGTAGAATGAGGACCAAATGGCATATAGTATAGATGGTTCAAACAGAAATCCCAGAGATCGTACCTACTAAATTCCATCCAAAAGATTATAGCAGTATCCATAGTCAATATCGATACTTTCTATGGTGTTTCTTCACTAAGACAAAGAGCCTCAGTTAACATTCCATTCTGCACACATGCCACCGCCAGATTGCAAAGGCCGTCTCACCAACTTGCCTTCTTCAATGAAAGCAAGATTTTGAAATTGAAGGAACTTTGATAAGAACATCATTCTTCTCATAAGCCTGGACAAGAGTCTGAATAATTGACTCATATTCACAACCCATCTCTCTCATATGAAAAACCGTGAATAGTCAGAATAAAATTTAATTACCACAATTTCTCTTCTTCCACAACTGCAAGAATCTCTCCTCTGCAGAAGTTTTTGAAAACATTAATAGTGACCTTATCAAAACACCTGATATTTTGACCTGTGTCTTTGGTAGTGCTGCCATGAATAACCTTCCAAGTAGGAGGGAAATTCTCTAAATCTTGATTACTCTGCCCATTAGATAGAAGTATGCACATTTCTGTCTTTAAAGCATCAAGTTTATCACACAGTTCGTTACTCAGAGTAGGTAAAGTATCTGGCAAACCCAATTTCTGCCTAGAAATGATAAAATCAAAACTTGGCGTTGTGCCAGATAGAGAATTTTGGAAGCTTCTCAACAGGACCTGACAAACTTCAAATTCAAATAGTCTTTGCACATTTCAAACTTCTGAAGATAGATCTTCCCAGGGACTATTAAATGACCATCGACATGAGAAATTGACCTCTGCTAGACATGAAACCTCTGACAAAAGTAGAGCCAACAAGCTGGAGAGATTTGCGTGGCAAGAAGTAACATCAATGAAATTTATGCCTTCTGAAAGCAACATCAAAGAAACTTGCAGTGACAACTGATGAGGTGCACTCTGCAACGTGCTCCAACAAGGTTATAGAGATATAGTATCAACTGGGCCAAACTCTTATCCACCTCTTGAAATTTCAACCATTCTCCAGATTTTGCATATATTTTCCAAGCACACCATAAGCAAGCTTACGGATACTTTCATCAGAAGAAGATAAGCTAGCAAATGCTAAACCAAGTAGCCCCAGGCGAGAAAACTCCATAGATTAAATGTATCTGACTGGCAATGCATGTATTGAGAATTACAAAATGAAGGCAGGGTCGTAACAAACAATGCATGAACTGTTCAAAGTCAGCCTTGCTTCACTTTCCCGAGTTATATCCTTGAAGCTCTCTTCTGCAAAAAAGTAAAGTGCTTCAAAGTTGTTTTGAATGTAGCTTTAAATCCTTTTATTCGACCAAGAGCATGTTGAAAAGGCATCACACCACTGTTAAGAACAATGGCTCCTCTTGATAGCTTTTCTTTACCATAATCTGATGCATTTGCTTCATTGATTTCACTGTTAGCTCTGCCTTTCGAGGATGGTTAGTGCTGACCAATATTTGAACTACAATAGTCAAGAGTGCTCCAAAAGCCATCCCACTTTCAACACCATCTTGTCTGATATTGAATTTCACAATCAATAGGTTCTGCCATCTGTGGAGAAGCACTAGAATGCTACCCTTCTTTATGTTAGTGTCTTATGCCACAGGATGCTGAGAAACCTGTTGTTCAAACCAACAAAATCTCACTGCCTACTTTGCAAAATTTAAAATGATCTTTGCCAAATGTGGAAGATAAATTCTGTACTGACACCTTGAAAATGTTATTGGACAATTTTGCAACCTCTTCATCTCTATTGCAAATTCAGAAACAGCATCACTTACAGACTATAACATACAAAATGCATTATGATAAAGTGGGCAGCCTGCAAACAACTTTGTTTCCTGGGAACATGTTTGTAGTGGAAACAATAAGGTTGGCATTCTAAAACGAGAGAAGAACCAATTGGGAAAGCATGCATACTCCTTTTCTTTATGAAACACTTTTCTCAGCCATTAGCATAACAAGCTACACGTTTCAAATATTATATTTCTTTGCAACCGAGAGTTCTCCGGAAAAGAACATAACCACCCAAACACATTGTGGGCTAAAGAGACAAACACAGGGAGAAAGAGAAAACACCACAATGCCAAAGCTGGGTTTTATTGAAAACACAAACACACAACAAAAAGACAGGAAAGAAAACTCACGTCAAAATTGTGCAGAAAGGGAAATTATTTACAAGGAGACGGAAAACACAACAAGGCTAAATGAAACCATTTATTGGTTGGACAAAGTATGAGCCTTCATGGGACAAACTTTTGCATAGTAAGGACATCACATGCAATGACAAAAGTAAGAGTAGCATCATATTTTTAATTGCATAAATGGGGAAGACATGAAGTATGGGAGGAAAAATAAACACGGATTCAAACATTTGATCATGGACAACCAAAAAGTAAATATTACTCATGTTTTGCTCATGAATGAGAGGGATTTGCTTTAACTTGAAATCTGAAACATGAACAACATTGGACATACCTCCAACACCTTCATCTCTTGGTTGCTCTTGTGACCCTTCAGCCATAAGTGGCCAAACTGAGTCTCCAATAGGCACCTCCACATGTGAGCTTGGGCCTAAAACCTCTTGGCATTCCAAATGACTGAAAAAAATCTTGTAAATTGCTTCTTGTTTGCTCTTTGAAACCTGTTATGAGCTCATGTTCAACATCTATGCACACTTTCTCTTCGCCCATATGAAGTCTACCACCTTCATGACTTATTTCATGCTCTTGAAAGGTGGTTGAATTTTCTTTTTCCATACATTCTTCCGCTTGAGCTAAATTTTCAAATGGGCATACTTCTTTCCTTTTTACTTGCACGGTTGTTGAACACAACTATCACTGAGAGGGGGGGCGGGGGCTTGAATCAGTAGATCAGCTAAAAACTAGTTCTTTAACTTTTTAATGAAGATACAAAACATATGCACATCAAAGAACAAATGTAGAGAGCACACGCACACACAAAAGTACAGTACACCAGATTTATATGTGGAAAACCCAAAGGAAAAAACCACGGTGAGAATAGCTACTAGAATCTACTGTTCTAATCCAACCTCACAGTTAAATCACCTCACTGGCAAAACCACACTGGTTACATTCAAGGACATCTATCCTTAGGAGACACCAATCCCCTAATTGAGCACCAACTCAGTTTAACCTTATTGGTTACAAGATTTAAGGGCACCAACCCTAAGGAGACTCCAATCCCCTAACTGAGCACCAACTCAGTTTGTCTGATGGCGCCAACCAATCAGAACTATGGAGCTACAACTTTAGCATACAAGATAGATCCTTTGTTACAAGTCTAGTCTGTAACTGCTCACTTTTGGCTTATTCTGTGTATGCCTATTCTTCTTCTCTGCTCATTCTCTGCATATCCACTATGTGCCCTTTCTTTCTCTCTACCTCACTTTCTGCTCATTCTTTGTGTGCTTTTTCTTCCTCTTTGCCTCAATTTGTTTGTGTCTGGATATGTTCTAGTTGGACCCTCTTCATTCCCTTTCCTTTCTGCCTTTTACTTTATTTGCATACGTCTATCATTGACAGTATTTTCTTTTCCTCTCTGCCTTAATGGTTTTATGTCGTTATATCTTTTGTTTGACACAGTCCATTTACACCAGCTGCTTTGGCCTCTCTTCCTTTGTGTCCTTTATATATTCTTTGTTTGACACATCAATGTCCTCTTCTTGCCTCTATTCCTCTTTCTCTTCAAATTGTAACGGCAGCAGCATCAACGGCAAAAAGCATTTTGCAATGTTCAAGATGTCGCATATGTATAGACAATGTAGATTAGGGTTTACTATCTCTAATTGCGTTCATACTTCAGCTGCAATTAACCGGTTCTCATTAAAAGTGATTTTGACTTATGCTCTTTCCCGTGTCTCGGTTCATGCATCACATTGCAATGGTCATATCTCTTTTCTATTTTTAGCAACTGTTGGATTCTGGTCATAACTGCACCGCTTTAATCGAGGATTGATCTTGAGCTCCGTGTAGACTCAATTTCACTATCTATCTGGTCATGTCTTTAATCTAGGATTATTCATCTTGTCTTTGGCGCCAATCACTGTCTGTCTTGAACCATCAGATATTTCCATTTTAAAGCAGACCCGTCGATCTCTCTTGCATTAACCATTGAGCTCTTTCCCGCATCTCGATATTTTCTATATGATTGGTTCGCTTTTGCTCCTTTTGATTTATTCGAATATGCTCGATCCATAACTTTAGTCAGACGTTAATCTTCAGTTGATTTGACTATATCTCGCTTGTCACGGCATTCATGAGAGTTTTCGCTTTGATAGATCTCACCGAACTTGCTCGGTCTCTAACATGTCCCCTTCGGGTCAATTTCCGCAGACTTTTTGTCTGGGTCCCCTTTGGGACAATTTCCGCAGACTTTTTGTCCATGTCCCCTTCAGGACAATTTCCGCAGACTTTTTGTTCGGGTCCCCTTTCGGCACTTTTGTTTAGGACACATACCCTTTGGGGCTTTGCAAATGTGCCGTTCAGCTTTTCTGTAAAGGTCCACATACCCATCGGCTTTTTTGTAACAGTCCCTTTGGAAGTCTTGAATGGTCCTCATACCCTTCGGACTTTTTGAAGCGGTCCATTTACCCTTCGGACTTTTTGAGAAGTGCCCTTCGGCTTTCTTGAACAATCCACTTGCCCTTCGGACTTCTTGAGAAGTGCCCTTCGGCTTTTCTGAAAGGGTCCACATACTCTTCGGACTTTCTTGAATGTATACTTCGGCTTTTCTGAACGGTCCACTTGCCCTTCGGAACAATTTTCGCAGGTTTTTTGTTCGAAAGATTTATCTTTGCCAATTTTTCCAAAAGAATTGCCTTTGCCAATTTTTTCGAAATAATTCTTCAAGACCATTTCAGGTTCTTCATTCAACATGACTTATAGACTTGGAAAAAGTAAAGCCATCTTAGAAACCCGATCAACTCTTCCAGACCCATTCGGGTTTTCAACTTTGCTTAACTTATTAGAATGAACTAAGTAAAGTTGTTGCAAAACTCTGATCAACACACCTAGACCCATTCGGGTTTTTCACATTGCTTAATTCATAAACATTAGAGAAGCAAAGTCACTTAGAAATCTTGATTATCTCTTCCTTGACACTGCTAGACCCATTCGGGTTCTCGGGACAACTTAACTTATAAAGTTGAGAGAAGTAAAGTTGTTCTGGAATCCCGATTTGCACTATAAGACCCATTCGGGTTCTTAAGACTGCTTTACTTATTTTATAAGTAGAAGCTTTTCACAAACCCGATTTACTCCACCATTCTGTTCAACTCATCCTTTGACATTAATGTATGATAGCATATTCATCTTTTGACATCAATGACAATATTACAAACATCAATGACTCAAATTGCCAACAACAGCTCCATAGAAGCTTTTCAAAAACTGAACTCTTGTTTTGTCATCAACAACCTCTCGAATAAGATCTTCTTTGAAAGCCGATATGAAAAGGAAAACATTGTTTATTGTATCATCACTTGCATAGACCCAATCAAACCCTGATTCGGGCTCGTTTGAAACATTTATCTCTTTTATTTTTTCTTCCTTTTGCCACCCAATGTTTCCCAACTATGCATATTCTTTTTTAGCTGAAATCTTTACACACCTACAACTAAAATCAGACCATGGGCAGCACTATAAAAATCAAAAAATTATAAGCATGGGCTTCGTTTCCTCATTTTCCGGTCTCTTTTCAATGGAGTCGCCAATCTTTTCTTTCAAGGGGAAGATTCCCTTCAAATAATAAGAAACAAAAAACACCTTTTCAATCCCCAGCGGAGTCGCTAAAAACTGTTGGTAAAAAAATGAGCACTTTTGGTATTTCTTGGTTTGTGACTCGCCCAATGTGAAGTGACACCAATTCACCAACAGTTAGAGAAATCACCGTAGGAATGGTGAATCTCCTCTGCTTTTGAGAGGGGTAATTCCCTCGTAGGATATGAGCAATTTGGGGGTTTTTGTGTACATTCACCCGAAAGCACGAAGGGAAACAAAACAAAAAATAAAATGAGAAAATGGGAGCAGCCCACAGTAGGATAAAAGCGGTGGTTCACCGGGATAACCCAAGATTAAACAACATAAATAGAACTCCTTCCTCTCATACAAGAATAAACATAGGAGTAGCGAGGGTTTTGGGAACACAAGGTATGCTTAAAGAAACAAAGTCTCCTCACAAGCCCGATAACACACACTTTGTACAATATTTGATTGAGATCAACACAGAAACTCGTGGACATCAAGGAACACACACTTTGTACAGTATCCCCTGCTTGCTTGCATTTTATTGCTCCAATCTGAAAATAACAATGGCTCCACACAAAGTTGCAGCTAGCTCTCTCCAAGAGCTTGAAGAAAAGAACCTGTAAAAAATTCAAATTTTTACCTTTTGTACAATATTTCCCTTTGGAATATGAAAAGGCACTCATTTGCCCATTTTTGCTTTTCTTTTTTCTTTATTTGGGCAAATTTGCAATACTCAAAGTGAACTTTTCAATTTGCATTTTTACACATTAATTCTAAAAAGAATTAAACTACCAAATGACTAAAAACAATATAGTCATTTAATGACTTTAATTAATGTTAATTAATTATAAAATAATTAATAACATAATTAAGTCAATAAATTTTCCCGTCAAGCCCACGACACCAAATCTAAAATATACTCCAGATGGGCTAATTAAATGCATTGTCTTGTCCATTGGGCTATGGGGTCCCATAAAGTATTACGGAAAACATGACAAAAGGTAAAACGACGGGAAAATGTAAAAATGGGGTAGTGAAATTTGGACGGCCAAATTTCACTGCAACAGATGTCATTTGTTATTTGGCTTTGTCAACATGGCTAGCGGTGTCAATTGCTCCCCTTGTGTGAAGATCACCTGGACACTGTCGTTACACAAACTGTATGGGCAATCCTTAATTGAATGTCGAGTAACTTGAAAAATCTCATAGAACACTTTATTTGGGCAATTCATCTTCGTGTGATCTTCTATCTTGCAGTCGGTATACCAAAGATCCTTGATTTCATTCTTGGTATCTCCCTTTAGCTCTTTCATCATTTGAAGCATGTCTCTTCTCAAGGCTTGCATCGATCCAATTTCACTATCATCGCTAGACTCTAAATCACATCTTAGCTCTTTCTTGACCATGAGAACGTCTTGTTTTCAATCTCAATAGCCATTGCTTTGTTACATGCATCTTCATAAGATGAAGGTGAGGCCACCTTCATATTCCTCCGCAACTAGGGTACATGTCCCTCAATGAACCCCCGCTTCTTCAGGCCATCATCTGGTTACTTTTCAAGTGCTCCGAAAAACCCTTCTATATAGGCCCATGCAGTCATGTTTTCCTTGATAGGTGTTGTAAATCTCGGTGACAATTTCATTGTCGTCTCAAAGGAGCTTAAACTCTTTCAAATTTCTTCTACACTTTGTCCCAAGAAACTTATCACTTGGTGATACATCTGTAAATTAGTCATTAGTCACCCCTCTCGGTGTGGCTAGGAATAACCACAACTAATGTTCATTTGTCTAAGATGTACCTTGTGGAGGTGGAACAACCCGGACATAGTCATGTTCTACAATGGCTTGCAGGGTCTTCAAATCCATTGCCAGTAAATTTTGACAACTTTTCCCTCCGAGTTTGGACTTCATGAAGATTTTGTGCCCATGATTGACCTTGTCTAACTTTGATTATGGCTTTGATGTTGCTTTTCTAGTATGAGCCTCCTCCTTGTGAAGATATGTCCTAGAGGTTCCTCAACACCATCGAACACATCACAATCCTCGCCCTTTCCTTCGACATGGGGGATCCGTACACTGCTTTGATCATTGTCATGTACCTTTGTTTTAATCGTTACTCCAATTTGTCCTATTAGCTGCCCTAGTGTTATTGGCTTGGCCTCGTCAATCAATAATTCCTCAATGCAGCAAATATTTGTTTGGTAGGCCTTTGTCTCTTCTCCTCAAAAGAAGTAATCAAACTCTTTTTCGGAGTGAAGAAATTCCTCGAAATGAGGAGGCTTTGTGGACACTTTACTTGATTCTTTTGCAACACCCTCCAACCCTTCTTGGTTGGCAAGATCCGCACTTCCTCCGCGAGGGGAAATTGTCTTCAAATCGCTACCCAACCTCACTTGTGAGTAGCGTAGGGCCCTTCAGTTCCACTAAACTCTTCCTTGGTTTCAGCTTCGACTCTAGCTTCTAATCATGCTTCGGCCTTGCCTTTCACTTCGGCTTTTACATTTGCTTCTACTCGAACTTCTCTTGATAGTCTTTTAGAATTGGCTGCCTTTTGCAGCCTTTGTCTTTGTTCTTTTTACACGAATCAAAGATTATATAAAGCCTCCTCGTCAATGGTGATTGTCGACTGAATTCCGATTCTCCCTGATTTAGCAAAGGCAACAACACCAAAAATGTTTGCCACAAAAGCTACACTACCAAAGAATATTGTTTGTAGAGATATAGATACATAGTATGAGCATAACACAACAGAATAGGAGAGAACAATATATTTAGTGCATAGGTAGTGTATATATCTAAATTTGCTCGCTCCTTCATCACACTAATTTCGTCTAGTTCATCCTAACATTAATCTATTCTAGTCCTCTAGTCACTAGTCTATCATTTCGAACATTTCTCTTGTCATACCTCAACCTTATATCATCCCATGACAATTAATCGTCCTATTAATAATCCCACTTATCACTAATATCATCCCTAACATTTCTAACATTTCTCGCTCCTTCATCACACTAATTTCATCTAGTTCATCCTAACATTAATCTATTCTAGTCCTCTAGTCACTAATCTATCATTTCTAACATTTCTCTTGTCATACATCAACCTTATATCATCCCATGACAATCCTCCTATTAATAATCCTCACTTCTATTATTTTGGAATTTTTAATTTCAATCCTACCTACCCCCACTTTCTCCTCCAAATCGCTTTCTAATCCCCTCCTACCCACTAATCATCATTAGTCATCCTAAATGGATTGTAGAATTCTCCACATTCTCTAGAATCCTCCACACCCTTCCTCTCTAAAATTCTCTAAGGAGTTTTAAATTCCTTGGAAATTTCTCACCATCCTCTATATAAGCAACCACGTCCCCATGCAAATTCAAGAACTAACATATGATAGGTAAAATACATGCTATCAACTTGTCCATTAGTTTCTTGTCAAGCTATCACCATTGCTGCATCTAGTCTTGAGTCAAAAGCAATCCAACATTCAATATCAAGCATCAAGCATTCTACTTGTCATCTCGGAGCGCGTCACTACAATTTGGGGGTAAATTGGTTGCATGTTGAAGGTATGACTGCACATTTTCATTGTTGTTTGCTTCCTTTTTAATATGTTATCTAACTTGCCTGCCCAATTAGACATTTTCTTATAAATTGGGATAGTTTTTATTGCAAAATATCCATATTGTTGCTAGCTTCTTATTCCTATTCCGATTTATATGATCACAGGTAGTATAAAGTAAATTTATTGGTACAAGGACCTGTCATATCAGCACCCTTCCGTTGACATTCAACTTGCTATTTAAGACCAAATGGTTGTCGGTTGAGACACTACTGCCAGACCCAACCGTTCATAAGTAAACAGTGACTAACACACTACCAAAGCCAATGATACAAGAATAAAAAATAAAGCTAATCCGGCTAACAAACGTTTATTTTATTAGACCCTGATAACAATGACAAAACTAACATGACGGACTACTGTGATATCAGTAAATATTTTCTTCTGTGATTTTACTGTACAGGATAAAATTCTTAAACTTCAAACAATGTGCATACAAATATTCAACCTTTTAAATGGAGCAAGACATGAATCTATATAATTTCTTAATTTCGAAGCTTTGGTTTTTTGTAAATATGTTAAGGCAAGAGCAACCAATTACCTTCCAGCAGGCAGAGAAAATATATGGAGCATTGACAATATAATATGTATCTGTCTTTTCTGGGTAATTCAGGTCATCAACAGTAGCTATTACAGTCAGAATCTGCAATCATCCAATGGATAAGATTAATCAAAGTGTCACATAAGCCAAAAGGTGAAACAGCATCTTGCACCATGAGAGAAATAAAAGAAACTAACTCTGAGCATTGCGGAAAGCATTCAACTTAAACAAATAATAATTGGTATAAGCTCTTGGCTAAACAATGTGAGAAGAATTCCCGTTGATCCCTTACAAGTCTGTTGAGCCTCCTTACAAATCCTGATAATACAATGGCTGTTCTCCTCAATAGTGGATCATAAAGTTATTTCTTTGTTAGAGGTAATATATTTTTCTTTCTCTTATTTCCTTATGCTCAGACAAGTTCCAGATTGATGGAATCTGAAAGGCATCTTAAAAAATCTGCCTTTAAATTTAGTGTCGCAAAGACCTTTCCTGAAGTCATATAATATTTACTAACATCTTCCCTAGTTCTTTTACATGACCCATATCTTACAGCATCATCTACAATTACAAAAGGCCCACGAATTACCATTTTGTATGGAAATATTACATAATCATCCACAAGTGACCTAGCATTTAGGAATCAACAAGAAAATATTAGAATCGATGGATTGGATTGCATGATAACTAAGTAGAATTGATTGTATCAGAAACAAGAAATGGACTTGAATCCTGGATTCAAATCACAAATTTACCTGGGCAGCCCCCAATCACATCACAAGGTCAGCAGAATCAGCAGGTATAAAGGTGAGAATTAGGAAGTAATCTGTAACTTTCAATGAATATATCCAGATTAATCTGAACGATGCCACTGAATTGGATTCTGATGACTAGCACATCAACAAGATTTGACCAGAAATAGTTCCAAGTCGTGAAATTCAAAGTCTCCTAATTAAAAAAGCCATTCTGATGAAGATTTTTTTCATTCACATTGAATCCACAACAGCAACAGTAAGTAGAGAAAACATGCAAACCAATAGAACATGAATAGGTAAATGTACTTTCAGAGCTTCCTCCTATCGTGGTTGAATTTCAGAACTAAAAGGTGTTGTAAATTGTAATTATTTACATTTAAACCATACTTGTCTTGATGACACTCATTATTTTGGTCCATACTTTGTAGACTTCATGATAGATATTAAGTATCTAAAATGTATTATTGAAAAATAGGCCCCATGGCAACTGTGCATATTATATAGATGTTCTCTTGTGAAGCACTGAGATTTCAATAATATTCAGTGTTCCAAGGGGATGCATCCCCAGCCCTCTGGATGTATTAAGGTCATCCCCCGAATTTGGGGACTAGGGGATGGAGAAGAAATGTCCCTCCCGATATCCCCACATTCCTAGTTTTTTGGCATGGTGTCACCAGGACACTTCAGCCTTTCAGAGAACCATACTGGGAATGCTTTTCATTTTTTTGAAGATATCGGGTTGCTTAGGGTACGTCCAAGACTGCTGGGGACATCCTAGGTACTTTTCAGTGAAGTACCAAGGACGACCCCCAAGCATTTCAGGGGTGCCTAGAAATTTCCCGATGGCATGTTGAACAGTATATGAAAAAAACACATCAAATATCATTAAGCTTCAGAAAACTCTGATTAGTAAGCTTGCTGCCCCATGCTTTCAGCTTAGCATTTTTATCATGGCTCAGAATGTCATACAATTATAATTTCTTTTGTTTTTCATTTTCATGACCCAAACTATTGTGATAGTTAATGTTATTTTCATGATAATATCAATTAATTTTGAAACTCTGTATTTGCATTTGTCTAACTCAATGTTCAATGTCATGGATCTTGTGTTTATAATTTCAATGCAGCTCCATAGACTGTTTAATAATGCTTAATTTATGCAAATGAAAAGCTATAAAGATTATGTGTGTGTGTGTGTGTGTGAAATCAGTACACTCTATTGTATCAGATTTTATAGAGTATAATGATATAAAAAGAATATTCTTGAGAAAAGGGGGCTTCTAAAAAGAGAGAAGAAAGCTTCTAGAGGAACATAGATACGTAGAATATATGATAACAAGAATAACAATATAGCCGATGTGACTATGTCTCATCATTTAGTTTGTATATGAAGGAAGCCTCTAAGAGAATAAAGATGTATATAGAGATATGTACAATATTTAAGAATATACAATACGCCCATGTGACTCTCACAATGACACACTAGACCTGAGGCTGACTGTCAACTGTTTAACACAATGCACTTCGCATTTTTGGGATTTCTGCCAAGTGTTTGTCGAAATTGCTGAGCATATTTTAGCTGCAATTCAGAATATGGAGACCTCTCCTCTGAATTTGGATGCCCTTTTAGCACAGGAATTGCAAACTCCTCCTCCCCCATCTCATTCTATGCTTCAAGGACCCAAAACTCAAGCTTCTATGACCCCCAAGATCCAATACCGCAGACTATGCAGCAGGATTTCTACTATTGAAAAAATGGGTGCCGAGTTTCAGGAACTCATTTCACTTTTCAAACAGTAGCAGCAAGATAAAGACCAGATCATGTCACTCTTCAAACTACAATTGCAAGAGAAAGACCTTATAACTGCCAACTTGAGAACAAAGGTTACTTTACTTGAGCAGTCCCAAGGCCCACCTATAGAATCTTTGTACTTTAGCAGCTTCAAGATTTATTCATGAGACTAAAAACATACAATCTGATATACTTACCCAACAGGAGCACCTGAAGCAGAAAACCACAACTCATCAGCAGTCCATCCAAAAACAAGTTGATGAACAAAAAATCGTGGGGCCAAATAGTTAAAGGGAAGAAGGCCCCTCCAGTTGTTGAAATGGCTATCCAAGCCAAATTTGGCGAAGAGAGAGCACAAGAAGCCAAGGCCCTTAACCTTCAGGTTCATGGCCTACCTAAACCTGATGATTCCTTACAAGCCAGGCAAACCTTTTTATGGGAATCCCTAAGCTTGAAAGATATCTCCCTCGACCAAGCTTGGATGACTCTGAATAACACTCTTATTATCAAGTTCCAATCAATAGAAAGAAAGAAGGAAAGAAATTATATTAATGTCCACAAACGACCAAAAGTAGGTCAATGGGACTGAAATATACAACCAATAGCAATAGAAACATCTAGGAAAAGAGAATCCTAGAGGCGAACCAAAGAAATAAAGTATGAAGACAAAACAGTACAGCGTGCCACTAACACAAGTGGAAAAGAAACCAATATAAATAACAATGAGGGGTGAACAAAAGCCCCAAGAGCGTGTGCCAATGAAGATTGTTGGCAAATCTCATCAAATATCCCTGTCTGTTCCTGAAGTGGAGTCATCTCGACCATTGTCGATCATTGTGAGAGATCTGAAAATGTTGTCCAGCGAGTACATAGGATCGGACGAGCCAGGTTGGGGGATCCTAGGAGGAAACAAGACACTTCCTCTAGAATCTCCCCTAACATCCAAGGCCGATGTAACTCCCATAGTAGACAAGAAGCTAGTAATATCAGTTTGCCCCTGCAGTCTGGGGGGTAGCTGACAAGTAGTAGAGCCATGTTGCCGGAGAGGGGCAGAACCACGTCGATAGATCAAAGCAAAGCCACGATGCCGAGAGATAGCAAGCTTGGAGATCTAAGTAGTAATGACGTGCTGAGAGAAGCGTTGCCTAACTAATCTATCAGATCTGATGTGTGATGTACCGGTGTCCAAAGGAGGCTTAGTGCTATCAAACCCCTGAATACGCTGAAAGAAAGAGGTGATCAATATGGGAGCTCTAGAGCTTCTAGGCTCCTTCTGTAGGGATCTGTGCCGAAAAGTGACAGCCTCGCGAAGATAAAGAGCCAAACACCGTTGGTCAATATAACTAAAGAAAGTAGCTAGAGTATTGTCTAAGTCTCTGTATAGGTAGTGATATCTTCCCCAGATCTCATAATAAATTGGGCATCTGAAGATGAAGTGGTCCTCGGTCTCCACCTCCTAGAGGGAGCAAAAACGACATATCTGGTCCTAACGGAGAATGTGATGGTATGTTTCAACCCGTAGCTAGTGGGAACAAACTATCATCTGGCCAAGGGGAAACCTCAAGCCGTGAGACCAATGGCGTTGGAGATAATGAGGGCGACAAATGATACCGTCCACCACCTGTAAGAAATGGTCGACATAGAAAGCAAGCTTGGGACTGAGCGGCTCACGGGGGGAGATCCAAGTGGTCTGAATGTATTCCCTGTAGATGTCTTCTCTTGCAGTCTTAATGATGATGTCCTTAGTGGGAAGGAGCCCAAGAGGAGCGTCTAGGGAATACATGAAAGGGGGCAACTTGTAAAGAGAGATGCCGATAGAAAGGAGCAGCTTAGTCTCAAAGTACCAATAGTGTCATCGTCTAGTGGGGGCTAGTGAAGCAATCCTCTCTAAAGAACAAAATGCTAAGTAGGGATATCTCTCACGACCAGACGCTAAGTCCCCCAAGGATCTGAGTCTGTGGATGTAGAAAGTAAGCTTGTAGATAGTCTCAAGGCATAGTGGGTGGGCATCAAATTTAGCCTGGATGATGCACTGAGGAACTAATCATTTTCAACGGAACATGCACTGTAACATGAGAGTCTGCACCCTCTCCATACAGACCCAGTCAACGGCCCCCAAGATAGAACCCCAAACCTCTTAACCATATAAAATTGTAGGCTTGATGATAGAATCAAACAAGCGTAGCTTGGAGGGGATGTCCTGGAAGTGGATTTGGAAACACTAACTTTCCAAAATAGAAAGAGGGGCATACCCCTTGCAAAGACATGGTTGAGCGGTAAACTTCATGGTAAAGCATGGACCACAAAATTGGACCCCCAAATAAGTGTTGGATGATGTGATCTCAAGAAGTTCCCCTCTGTAGGTAAACTGAAATCTAGAGAGAGTGCTTGGAGATATTGAAGATCATGACCTTAGTTTTCCTAAGGTTGACCACAAGTTGTTGGAGTTCGCAGAAGCAAGCAAGGGCATCAAGTTGTCGTTGTAATCCCTCTGTGAAGTGTGAGAGGACAACATTGTTGGCAAAAAGGAGGATAGCTATAAGCACCTCATGCAGTAGACAACCATCATCCATATGAGTACGTTGTCGAAGGAACCCCTCAAACTCATCAATGTATATGCTGAAAAGGGTCGGTGAGAGAGGACAACCTTGTTTGACCCCAATGGTACTCTTCACGAAATCAAAGAGACCGTGAGAGGTACGGAGCTGCCCAATGACTATCTCATAAAGCCTCCAAGCTGCAGTAATCATAGAATCCGAGATGTCGAAGTCTCTCAACTTCTGGAAAAGGTGTCTCGAAACCGAGTTGAATGCTTTCTTGAAGTCAACAAAACAGCAAAAGACTTTGGAAGACCTATGACGAGCTTCTTCAATGATAGCCCACAGTGTAAAGATGTGGTCAATAGTTTGGTAGTCCCTTTGAAGCCCGCCTACCCCTAAGCTCTTATATTATTCCTTTCCAAGTATTATGACAACTGCATGTCTAACATTGTGGCATAAAGTTTGGCAAATGTATGCCCAATCATAATGGTCTTGTAGTTGCCAGGGATAGAGGGATCCCCTGACTTATGAATAGGGTGGATGATGTGCTAGGACCAAGACTGAGGGAAAACTGAAGACACAACCTGATTAAAAAGTGTGGCAAGGGGAAAGGCAAGGAAATCTACACCATATTTGATGAACTCAGCTTTGAGACCTTCACAATCAACTGCTTTGTTGGTGCGTAATTTCAAAATAGCTCTCTTGACAGAGGAAGTAGAGAAAACACAGGAGGGTGGAGGAGTGGGGGCAGTGGCCACAAGAGGGGCTGGAACATTATAGAGGGGATTGGCATAGGAAATTCATGCTTCGGGTGTGATGTCAGAAATGGTGGTTTTTCTTGGGAGAAATATGGTGCGGTGAGTAGGTGTGAAGTAGAGAAATAGAGGATTGTTTAAAATCTTTGAAATCTAAAATGTAGCTCTTTTCTCTCCCCAGTAAAATTTACTTACATGTTGGTCTCATTAGACTCCAAGTGGAGGAGCTTCAAAAATCTCAGGGCTTGGTTATCACTACTAGGAAAGAAAACAAATGGGCGGTCATTCGGGATTGCAGGGTTGTGAATCATGCTTCCCTACCTGTAGGATGGTTACAGCCTTTACCATCTAAATGACAATACACTGGGGTCTCAAACGGTGATAATGGCATCTCCATTGCTTGCTAGAACTATAAAAGTGCTTTGTGATCTTCTCCAAGTACCTTCCAGTATGTGATTGCACTGCAAGATCTCATCTTCCTTACTAGGACCCATGAGATCCCAAAACAAGTGCTCCCTCAAGCTACAAGTTAATTTTGGGTCTCGGCTTGTCAACATGAGACCCGTAGTTCTGGCAGGGTCCATGGTTCAAGTGGCACGGCTTGTCTCATTCGTGACAACCTTAGGACCACTTTATCATTGTTAGCCTTTGATGTCCATTCCAAATACATGCGGTTGCATGTTCAGAAGGGCCCACCTCTTATCTCCAATGTCTTCATTGCAATATGTTACTTACCCCCTACTTCATCATCCTTTGTTGTGCTTGTTGATGGGGACCCATACCAAAGCTTTCCAACGAAATCAATAACACATTATACGGCATTTTCTTGTGAAAATTGTGACAGCTTTAATTTTGTTGTGTCGTTCGGCCATGTTGTGAACAATGTCTTTGTCTTACTACTTCTCAGACCCGTGGATTTATCAAATCCACTCTTTAAGTTGATCACGTGGCTGCTTTGTTTAATTGTGATATCCACCTTTAACTTGTCACCTACAAACCTAATGTGTTTTGGCACTTGTCACATTCATGGACTCTCACAATCTCTGAGAACTTTGTGGGTTCTATGAACCCCATGAGACTTTATCAAGGTTGTGATTTTGTGATTCTTGTTTCATGGCTCCATGAACTCTGTTCTCTGAGCTCTGTGAACCTATGGGACTTTTTTGAGGTCATGAACTTTGTGACTTTGTGGGGTGTTCCTGACTCCGTTGACTCCATGCATGAAGTTCAAGAATTTTGTGGCTCTATTAGATCTATTGGGTTTATCTAATCAACATAATAAGTTGTTCAAGTTCGATGGTGAATCCATGGGACTAGAGACTTAGCCAAGAACGAAAACTAAGACTCCCTGTGGCCTCTGTTAATATGTGATCTCTGTGCAAATGTTTAGAAGGTCATTGTGACACTTATGAATTAGACCAAGATCATCCGTTCAAACTATGATAACCGTGGGACTACAAAATAACCCAAAATAAACTGTGACCTCTTTAATTTAGCCCGAGGACCCCATTAAACTGAGAAAGTTGCCTTGATACTCTTATTTAAAAGCAAGCCAAACTGCCTACCTATTTTTGGCGATGCAAAGATTGCCCATACACCTTGGATGCTCCTACATCAAACACCTAAAGTAATTAAAATGTGAGCTCCTACTCACATGAATGGAATAAGTGGTAAAACCACTCGCCACTCTTTTGGCCACTGAGATTGATGACCATGGCGTTCCCTTCTAGCACCCTAGATATCTCATCTGATTTTCTCTTTTTCTCTTCCATTCCCAACATCTTGTTGGCTTAAAATCCTTCCTTTTCTACTTATCTTTACATATTCTTTCCTCTTTTGTGGGATTAGACCCACCATAAACTATCCACCTCCGCAAAAGGCTTCTCTTCTTTTTACCCATTGTTTAGGCATAGGTCGTCCACCTCCACCAAATGGTTCTCTTCTTTTTTCTACCTATGGAATTAAACCCATCTTTGTCCGACCTCCTCCACCAAGATGCTCGTTCTTGCATCTTATGTCCTCTTTTGTGGGCTTAAACCCACTGTTGTTGCCCGACCACTTCCTCCAAAAGCCTTTGTGGCTTTGTTAATTCATTTGCTCAGATACCATTTTGTGCACTCTCCATCATATCCAATCTCATGTGGATTTCCATCAACATCTCTACCAAGTCTTCTACTCCTGGTGCTCTTCTACCTTTGTGTACAATTTCTTCTCCACAATCACGCTTCTCTTTCACAACCTATAATTTATTCAAGCAAGCTTCTCTTTCACAACTTGCAATAAATTCATGCAGGATCCTCTCTCACACTTTGACAAAAAATCTTCTCTACAAATTGGTTTCTCTGTCACAATCTGTATTAGACTCAATCGGGCTTCTCTTTCACAACCTGCAACAAACTTAGCTTCTCACTAATGCAAGTTTCTCTTTCACAACCTGCAAATGAATCAACAAGAGTCACACAATCTTCACAAAACTATCCTCACTTGCAAGACTTTTCTCACACCTGCAACCAACTTATCTTATTTTCCATGCAAGTTTCTCTTCCACAACTTGCAAGTGACTCAACATGAATCTCACAATTTCCACACGACTCCTCTTTACTTGTAGGAATTCTCACACCTACAACAAAACTCACTTTTGACTGCTCTGATTCCACTTGGTGCAATCACGGTGGGGGATCCCAATGAAGGGACGACCTTGACCATGCAACCAAAATCACATAGCGAAAAACGACATTGATTCTTTATTATTAAATGAAAACAAGCCTTAATGGCATCTACAAAGCGACCCTCTACTTTTCCTTCTCTATCTCTAAGCCTCTTTTGGCTTTATAATCTCAATTTATTAGTTGCAAACTCTATAACTTTTCTCTCTGAGACCTCTCTCTACATTATGAACTCCTTTGTTCTACTTGGTGTCCTCTCTTCTTCTCTTCGATCTCGGCCCTCTCTTTTTTCTCTCGATGTCCCTTTTGTGGCCATCTCTCTATCCGGTTACTGTAGCCTTTCATCTCAAGTCGAACCCATATTCTACTTCATAGATTGCCTTTATTCACTCCTCAGACTCTTCGACTTCCATACTGGCCTCTGTGACTTCTATGTAACCATCTTGTGATCTTGATTGAAAATGGTTTCTTGGGTCCTTTTGTTACGAATAGTTTCTCACATAAGTGGTTCCCTGCCACATGGTCACCATCAATGAAAACCTCTCAACCAAAGCAATCCAATGAGACCAATAACGCCTTATTTGGCATTTTCTTGTGAAAATTGTGGCCACTTGAATTTTTCTGTGAAGCTCGACCATCTCTATGAATAATGTCTCTGTCTTACTACTCCGCAGATGCGAGGATTTATCAAATCCACGCTAAGTTTAACATGCATCTACTCCATTAATTGTGATCCCCGCCTTTAACTTGTGAACAACAAACCCACCGTGTTATGACACTTGTCACATTCACGGACTCTCGCAATTTCGTGAATCTTACTACATGGGTCCGTGAACTCTGTTTCGTGAGCTCCATTAACCTGAGGAGCTTTTTTGAGGACATCAACTCCATGACTCTGTGAGGTGTTCCTAAGGCTACTGACTTTGTGTGCAAACTTCAAGAATTTCTGGCTACATGGATCTGTTGGATTTATGCAATCAACTTAAGAATTTGACTGGGTACGTTGGGGTCTTCGTGGGACTAAATATTTAGCCAAGAACAAAAACTAAGTCTCCCCATGGCCTCCATTAATATGTGATCTCTTAGCGAATAGTTTGAAAGGCCACCAAACCACTTATGAATTGGACCCAAGTTGGTCCGTTCAAACTGTGATTGTAGTGGGGCTACAAAGTGATCCAAAATGAACAACCTAACCTCCTTAATTTAGCCCAAGGACTCGACTAAACTAAGAAATTTGTATTGAGCCTCTTTATTGAAAGCTAACCAAACGGCCTACCTATTTTTGGCGATGCAAGATTGCCCATACGCCTTGGATGCTCCTATATCACAAGGGGTGGATAGTGTCATTTTTCACTTTGACTATCTCCATTCCATGCAAAGACCGGATTTGTCGTCTTTCCCCCCTCTAGGAGGTAGAGATTGAGCACTTCGATTTCAAATGCCTTATTTATTATGAGATTTGGGGGAGATACCACTATCTTTTCAGAGACAGGAAAATATTAATCCACTTTATTTCGACACCCAGATCAAAGATGTCTGGGCTTTTTCTTCGAGAGGTTGTCACCCTTCGATGTAGGTACCTGCACGAAGCCCCAAGAGCCTCTAAGCTGATCACTTCATTTTTTTAATGCCTCAAAGATTGGTGGCATTAAGGGCCCTTTGGATACTATTACTTCACACAGTGAAGGGGGTAGATCAGTGACGCAAAACTCATCTCTACATAACACTACTCCTGAGGTACCCTAGCACACTAGCTCTTGGCGACGAGGATCTGCTCCTACTCATCATCATGGATCTACTCCTCGGCATTGTGGATCTACCTCTTCATAACCACCTCCCAGGTTGCAGAGACAAACACACATTACGAGTTTCTTTGCTGCCAAAAGAGCTTCTTTGGCCTTGGATGTTGGGAGGGACTCCAAGGGGAGCACTTTGCTTCCTCCTAGGATTACCCAACCTGGCCCCATCAGCCTAAGTCAGTCCCTAACGAGCATTATCAAATCCCATATTGGCCCTTTCACAATGATAGACAATGATACAGTGGATTCCTCTATCTGGGGCATGATCAGAGATTTTCGATGAGACTACCACACAAATCTTTTCGACTTTCGACTATCATCAACTCATGCTCTTTGGGAGTTCTTACTCCACAAACATGGCTATTTGTATCGTTGCCTAACCACATGGGTTGGGGGATTTAAATTTTCAGTTCTTTTGTTTTTCTTTTGTTTAGTTAGTTGTTGTTCCTAGGGTCCTTATGGTCATTCGTGGGCACTATTATGATTTCTTTTTTTTCTTTCTAAAACATTTAAAGGAATACACTAGTCCATGTGACTATATTTAATAAAATGCAATAGCTCATGTGGCTATGTCTCATCATTTCCTCTTTGCTTCGAGGAATTTTTTTTTGATAGGTAATCAAAACCACTTCGTAGATTCCATAATGAACCTTCATAAAATCATATCTAACAAAGTATGGAGTGCATGCAAACCACAATTAGTGACAATAGTCCCAAAACTCATAGAAGCCAAATGTTGAATGAGAGCATTTGGAACAACTATGAATGAAATATCTCCGACAATGAAATTCTATGTCAATGCCAAAAAGATCCTCATATGAAGATTCCATCCCTAGATATTTATAATCTGCATGGGAGATCTCAAAACTATAAATATAGTGGAGTAGAGATGTGGAGGATTGGATCCATGGCATAGAACTCAAAGTCACTGATTGAGAAGTCGTTGTGACCTATGGGAGGCATTGAAGTAAGATATGTTGGACTCCTTTTTGGCCACATTCAGGTCTAAACAAACATCAGATCAATTTCGAACAAACAACACAAATTAAACCTAGAAATCACCGAAATGCCCAAATTCATCTGTACACCTAGTGCTCATTTTTTGAATCGGTTTAATACATCCTATTCAGGGTAGTATATTGTACGCAACAATAACCTCTCACCGATTCATCCGCCAATCAAATTGCGACCTAGCAAATCATCAATTTTGACCAAGTGTGAAGGACAACCATGTCAAAATTCAGAAATGGCAATTAACCTAATCATAATTGCTCAAATGATTAAATCCAATTAAATAGTCAGTTAAAACACTCATGGCTAATTAGTTAATTTCTAAAAATAGAAATTCACAAAATTCACCCAAAATATCCAAAAAATATGACATCATGCATGACATATGCTGAAAATTTTCAAGCACTCAAAATTCAATGTGAACAAATATCAATTTGTGCAAGCCATGCCTTATAAGTGCAAAATTAATTGCCTCATGTATGGCCTTGAGCCTCCAAAATTGAATTGATTTGTGGCCACATCTTGATCTTAAGAAGCAAGGTCACAAATTAGTCTCCTCATTTTTGAAAACTTATAATAGGAGGATACTCACATACTTCAAGGAGAGTTTTATGGTGCAATGTTATTATGCAGAAATACCTATAGAAAGCTTCAACAATCAACACGTGCCATAGCCAAATGCCAAGGTGAACAAGGAGAGATGATGCACGCACACAATTGACGAAGACTCTTTGCCCACAAAGCCGAGCACAATCCCCCTAGGCCAACTTGCAATTTCAATTCACAAGGAAAAGAGTGTTGTTCTTGTCTTTGCATTGTTTGTTGTTTGTTTGTTATTTGCTCCCCCAAGTATCTAGGCTTGGAATGCTAGTCTTCGATGTGTTTTTTATTGTTTTTCACTCTACTAATGCATAGACTAACATTGTCCTTGAATTCCTTGATTACATAATGGCATGTCCGGTGGGACCATGCACCCCACATTCATCTTAAGAGTGCTTTGGGACTCTTAAAAATAGAAAAAAAACTCATTTTAGACCTTATTTTTAGCTTATTTCAACTAATTTTACCGTGTTTTTGTTGACTCGAAAATGATGACTTCGACCCTGGGTATCAACGACTTCGACCCTGGGTATTAACGACATTGACCCCATGTATCCGCAATTTCGTTAGGTATAAATCATTTACAAATTTGGCGACAATGCTGCTTTTTCAAGAAAACGATGACTTTGACCCCACGAAAATGGCAACAATGCTGCTTTTTCAAGAAAACGATGACTTTGACCCCACAAAAATGACGACATTGCTCATTTCTGCGAAACGGTGATAATGACCACTCTGCTAAATGGCGATAACGACCACTCTGCTCAACGGCGACAATGACCAAACGACGACAATGTGTAATATCCCAAATCGGAATATTGTACGTTAATTTGGATTCCTTGGAATTCTGTTTAAGATAAATATAAATTTTATACTTGGAATAATAATTTAGATAATAAAATGAAATTTAATTCAAAGTTTTCAAATCTCAAACAATATAATGTGAATCCTCAAGGGGTTTCATCCTTAACAGTAATGTAAAGTTGTTGCTTGTACATGGTTATAAAATTGAATACATGATTGATTGCTCCATTTCCTACTAATTGTTGATTGTTAATACCCTCCAAATGTACTTTCTCAAGGGGTGTGTCTTCCCAAAGGGTGGCATTCCAATTTGGAACAACTCAAACTCTGACAAAGTCACAATTCATTCTCCATTTATTAAATTAATTTGCCTTAATAAATAATAGGAATTGTGCTAAAGGTCTTCAACATGTTTTTCTTTATTTTGAAACAAGGGACATTACAGTCCTTTGTCCTCAAAATTGCTTGTCCTCAAGCAATTGCAAACTCAACTGCCCTGTATCAACCCACTTAGCCAACTTTTGTATGCTTGAATTCTGATCTATCTTTGGCATGGAACAAATCCAATCAACCCTTACCAAAGTGGCACCGTTGTCTTCAATCCACAACCCAGGTAAGTTGATCTCTTCAGTAGAAAGAAGGCTTGTACCTTCCAAAACCGGGTACGAATGAGGCTTTATGAGGATTGGGAATGAATCCCAACTGAAATCAAAAGTCTCACCTCTCACACTTACACATGGAACAAATAAGTTAGAGAAAAAAGTAGTGTTTAACAACACTTTTGTGATCACACCATCATGCTTCAAACACATGACAGCTATCTAGCTTGCTTCCATTGCTTGGAATCATATCATGAATTCCATTCAAATGATGGAATGTAGGAACCCCAAGTTCCCTCTGATTCTGACAACTGACTGTTTATATGGTTTTTTCTGAAGTTTTTGAATTTTTTTGATGTTTTTGGATTTTTTGCCAGTATTTGAAGGAAATGCGATTTTTGCATAAAATGATAAATAAATTCTATAAAAATGATCTAACTTTGTAAATTGAATACTATACTGCAAACTCCAAGCTTCCTTTAATATAAAATCTTCCTGAATCGATTACAATGAAAACCATATGCATATAAGGTAAAAAGCAATAATATATTAAAAACCTGGTTATTCTAGTACAGCATTAAATGCCCAACTGAAGATGGTACGGCCACATATGTTTGGCATCCTTTCTTGAATCTGGTGACCTCTGCTTGCTCCCAAAACAACTGCGCTCCCAAATGATGAAGAACAAGACCAGAAGAGAGGCGTAATTCCCAATGACAAAAAGGTACGGCCTGCTGTGAATAGTACGGACAGATACATGTACGGCTGGGTTAAAACCAGCACTTAATGATGTTGTACGGCCTGTCTTTCTGACTCTCCCAATCTCCAAAATAGGCGCCTCAAATAAACCCTGTCTGTAGAATGAATAACTCTGATGAAAAACCTGTAATAAATATCCTCTGAAGATCAATGATTTCTCCTGAATGAAGAAACCCCTGCTGCAATAAATCAGGTGTTATTTCACACCCTCTGAATTGCTTCCAATGGAGATGGCACGTTCTCCAAGGAATTTGAACTTGAAACCCTGAAGCTTCTTGCTCAGACCAAAGTTGATCAATTTTCAATTCTCCAAAATGACATAATGGCACACTTCCCAATGCAAATGCATAAGTAACCAAAGAGGTGCGATTTCCTCCATAATAGGGCTTTTAATTAAAAATCGCACTTCTTTAATATTTTAATATTTTCATAGCTTAGGCCAAATTTTATAATAACAAAAAATCTTAAATTTGGCTCCTTCCCGATGATGGGCGCCCCCTCAGCATCAAAATCACTTAAGTTATAATTTTTAATTATAACTTAATATAATAGTCTCGCAATATTAATATTTAATTAATATAATTAAATATTAATATTTCCCTCGTTACTCGCCCGATGACTGAACCGTCTGAAGCGGTCATATACTGAAGTGATTCCGAATGCCGTCAACCCATATTGCTAAAAATAGCAGGGGTCCCACTCTGACCACCAAGAACTGCTAAAAATAGTAACTTCTGCCAGAAGTATCCGATCGAGCCCAAACGAAAGCCAACTGATCAAACTCTGCCAACTGAAGCATGTGCCAAGCTCCAAGTGACCCTCTATCCAAACGATCAGCCTACGAGGGTCGTATGATAGGCTAATCCTGTGCTCCGAGAGATGTCACTGAGAAGGGGACATGACATGGAACCCCCAATCATTGTGTTGTAGCAGTCCCATTGGGCTATTCCCATGCAATGAAGGTTTTGGAATACCAAACCCTTGAGTTCTCACATATTCTCTCATGACTTGGCAAGGTGTCCCACTCAATATATGATGCGAATCAGATTGTGGGTGCGCTGAAAACAAGTCACAACAGCCATACAACACTCAGAAATTCATCCAACTAGGTGCCTTGGTGGCTGCCCTGAAGATACCTTTTAGATGAACCCTTCTTCCACCCATTTCCATTAATGTTTTCCTCTTTTTTTGTGCAAACTTGCTGCTGTTCACAACTGATAACAACATCCTTATGCCTATCATTTTCATGGCCAACAACATGAAAATGATGTAGCCGGTACCAACCCAACATCTCCTTGTAACATTCAACAAGTTGGCCAATGAAAACAACCAAGCAAGGACTCTATCTTTTGATGGTAGGGCACTCCAACACTTGTTTTTGGTGTTTCCCACCAATAGATTCCTTCAAACAACATTTTAAATCAAGGAAACATCATCAAACTTCCCAAATTACAGCTGTCCAAAGAAAACACTAGCATTGCAACATGTGAATTAGAGAGCATCATCATGTCATGGCTATAGCAATGCATCATCTCATGCAAAATTATGATAATGGTGGCTGGGACCAACCAGACGATGGCTAAAATGCTCCAACAACATCAACAATTAAAAGATTATCCCAATGTATAACTGAATTCATTTGTAGGACTGCATACAAGTTGTTGGGCTGCCCGGAAATGATGATGGCAGCAACCTTCCCACTTGCACTATTAAAGGTCTTTTGAAGCAATACATTCTCCTTGAACTTTTTTTCACACCATGTGATTGAAAATCCCTTAAAAGTAGCTTCAAACTGAAATTTTCTCACCTTAATGACTGCAACTACTTGCATGGCAGTAAGCTTACAATTTGGCTCCAATGAGTGACTCATGAATTGTGTGTATAGGCCCTTCACAAAATTGTTAGAATTCATTACACTCATGTATGATCCCTTACGAATTTTCATTGGATGTACAGGATGAAAAACTTATCAACCATATTGAAATTAAAGCCTCTAACATCCATCTTGGCATGTTGCCCATAATGACCATAATTTAGTGATAAAAACAAATCTAGAAGACCTCCATACCTTAGCTTGTGATTAGCATGCTTGTCTCTCTTTGCCAACACATCTTCATCCCTATAACTCACATTTCTCCTTTCATGAGCATGTTTATCAGCTGAACCAAAACCAATGTGAAAGGAGAATGTTGTGGTCCCATCCAGCATACCTTGGAACTTGACTAAAGGATAGTCATCTCCAATCACCACAACATGTGCATGTTGTCCAAGACAACAAAAATACATTGATAACATAAGTCGAAGCCATAAATTTGAACTGTTTGCACACCTTTGGCTGCCATCATAATGCTCATCTTTCTTTGTTGAATAGGCATGGGTTGAGATGTCTTCCACACCCCCAACCTTGTGAATACCATGGTTTTCAAATGAGAAGCTTCTTTTTGTATGCCAACCTTCCCATGTCAACCTGTGCATGCCTATATTCCTGCATACCCCAAATAATTCGGATTCTTTCTTTATTCCCATGGAATCAGCCATAAAGAATTTAAAATCAAAATTGAGAACTTTTGTAAAACTTAGAAAATTACCGAGATCCTATACCTTTTGGTGTCAATAACTGTGAACTTGAATCAAGTAGTCCTCATGCCTCATATTGCAAACCATATCACCTTCTCTTGCATGCTTCCTATAAGGACAATAGAACTGAAATGGCATAGCATGAAGCAACAAATCTGACGCGTTACCAACCTTCCCATACCTTGGAGTGATGAAAAACGTTTCTCCCTTGATGAAGTGGGATTTGTGGAGATACCTCCAACCCTTATATCCTCAAGATTTCCAATATTTTCTTCGATCACGTGACTCTTTGCAAGGCTGTTCTGAAAATCAGTCAATGGATATTCAATGGTTGGTGCAAGTTCTTCAAGCTTGAACCCTTTGTATACAAGTGATGCCCTTTTTACTTCAATTTCATCCTTCTTTGGCTCAAGCTCCTTGTTTTCACCTTCTGTGACTTCACTGTCATGCATACAATCATTAGAAGATAAATAGACATCTTTTACCAATAAAAGATATTTATCTTGCACTTCTTTTAGTTCATGCTCATTGATTTCTTCCTCTTCCCTTGGAGTCCTCTTCCCTTGGAGATTATGTTGCATCTAACATTTTTTCTGGTTCTTCATTTAGCAACACATCTTCATGTTCTTCATGTCACATATGGCTTTAGCTTTTATGAACACTGAGCAACAACGCTTTTAGCTAGTGTATGTGCAACTAGTGAGGCTCCCTCCTCAAAACCCACCATTAGTAGGGATAATAATTGATGGGAAATATCATCATTCTCATTCAAGACCAAAGCCGTAATGGTTTGCATTGAAACTACTACATTTTCTGTATGATTTTTATGGACAGCAGCAAAGAAATGTCCACACATGCGAAGAATAAGATGATCACATTTTAGATCCAACATTAGCACACAATATCTAATTTTTGCCATGGTTTCCAAAATAGTGACCCTCTTAGCAAAAGAACTTGTGATGTCACCAACACCTTCTAAACTTTTCACCATCAACTGAAATATTTCCTTCATAATGTTGTCACTGTATGGCTGTTTTGGCACTATTATCCTTGTAATTTTACTAATACAATTGATAAATACAAGTCTCACATCCGAATCTGAATGTCTCAAAAACTTGGGTCTAACCAAATAAACGACCAAAAGATTCATTGCCCAAAACATAGACTTAAAATTTGATTGTCCTATCATGGACAAACAGTTTGCCTTTTCCTTCAAAATATTGACCAAAACATTTTTTGTATGATGTGGAAGCTTGAACTTTTTACCCAATTTGCAAAGCTTTGTTCTCAATTCATTTTCACTCATTAACTTCATGATTCATAAACTATGCATCCAAATCTACAAACACAAACCATCACAGGTTGGCAAGATCTTGGCTCTAATACCATTGTAACATCCCAAATTGGAATATTATACGTTAATTTGGATTCCTTGGAATTCCATTTAAGATATATATAGATTTTATACTTGCAATAATAATTTAGATAATAAAAGGAAATTTAATTCAAAGTTTTCAAATCTCAAATAATATAATGTGAATCCTCAAGGGGTTTTGTCCTTGATTTATTGTGATGACAAGGGTTTTCGTTCTTGAAATCCGATTCTACAATTAAGGGGCTTTGTTCTTAAAAGTAATGTAAAGTTGTTGCTCATACATGGTTATAAAATTGAATACATGATTGAATGCTCCCCTTCTTGCCAATTGTTGATTATTAATACCCTCCAAATGTCCTTTCCCAAGGGGTGTATCTTCCCAAAGAGTGGCATTCCAATTTGGAACAACTCAAAGGCCAACAAAGTCACAATTCATTCTCTAATTATAAAATTAATTTGCCTTAATAAATAATAATAATTACTATAAATGTCTTCAACCTATTTTCCTTTATTTGGAAAAAAAAGACAATACACAATGATCTGAGACAAATACCCAAGACTTAAAAAATGTCAATTTTCACTTCTTTTTTGCAATCCAATCATTACAAATCAATCCTCTAATTGTTTGTTGCAGGGTACTAAGCAAAAAGAAGAGGCCTAATGCATTAACAAGCCCATTTTACGCTCTCTTTTGGTGCTTTAAAAACATTTTCACACTTGTATTTGGTGTTTAAAACAAATACAACTTTCTTTTTCCACTTCAAGTGTTTAGCAAAGGCCTTCAAAACATTTATTTTTTTTGGTGCTTGAAACTCTTTTATTTTAGCATTTATTTCATGTTTTTTTTTTTGTTTGAGTGTTGTTTAGCAAAGTAGTGTGTATGCTCTCCCCTACTTAGGGTGACTCAGAAACACGACTAAGTTACTTGTTTCTTGTAGCCCGGAGTTCAAGTTGTGTATGCTCTCTTCTCATTTTCTTAAATGTGGGTAACTTAGTATTGGTTTTCTCTCTTTTTCTTTTCTTTTGGCTTAGCGAGAGGGAATTCACCTCCTCAAAAGTGATCTACGGGTGCGTTGAACTGGGGTTTCATCTCCCAGCATCGTACTAATCCCACAATCTAGTGGGGTATACAAATTAAGCATGTCATTCAATTGAATAGCGATTGAGCAATTAACCTGACAAGTCGAATAGATCCTCAAAGCATGCAGGTTTTAGATCATTGAGCAAGTTGACGGATGAAGTGATTGCGGAAGGGACAAGACCCTATCATAACAAGCTAAACAGTTTGACAACCAATTGACAGATATTTTAAAGTGCCCTTTTTGGGGACCATCTAGAAAGCCGAAACAAGAATTTTAAACTAAGAGACCCCACTTGCCGCGGATTATCTTACCAATGCCAAGTTGCTTCGACACTCTAAGTCTCATGCCACGTACAAGTTCTTGAGAGACAGAGGGGGGCTAAACACTCTACCTTCATGCGCTTTTATTTACTAGATTAACACTCAATTCCTCTCAAGAACGAGTATATCGGCGGAGTTTGAGAGATCCAATGCAACCTTGTGTCAGTTGTTAAAATAGGAGCGTGTATTTATGTGCTTGTTTATTTGCATGTTGAGTCCAAAATTGTTTTGCACAATCAAACAAGTCCAACGTCATAACACATGATACATACACATTTACACCAAGAAGTGTTATGCTGCCCAGTTGTTCAAAACCATTTGTCTTAGTCCAAAAGATCAAAAACAAATTCATGGTTTAATTCCTGAAAAGCGTTGTTATGTTGCCCATTTTGGTCTAGATTATTTGGAGTCGTCTCAAAAACCAAGTCAGACCATTTGGAGTTAATCTAAGCTAGTATCATTACGCTAGCCATTTTAATCCAAAACCTTTGCCAAGACCAAGTTCATCTTCACTTCCATTTTCATTTGTAGACCTAGACCTAAATCAATTCCCAAACCTCGACCTAGACTTAGCCCAAGCCCATCTCATTTTGAACTAAGACTTAGACCTAGACCAAATTCCGATTTCATTTTCAAACCTAAACCTAGACCAAGTTCACTTTCATTTCAAACCAACAACAAGTACCTAGACCTTGACCAATTACAATATCATTTTGAACCAAAACCTAAACCTAGTGTCATGACCCTATTTGACCTGCATTTATTTCATTTGTTGATATGGTTTAGTTGTGAACTATTCGAGACATTGTTTGGTTTATTTTTGTGATACAGTTTTGAGATCTATATTGATCCATTATTATTATTATTATTATTATTATTATTATTATTATTATTATTATTATTATTGAGAGTCATTTCTTATACTTTTCATTATAGCAGTGGATATTTATGCTTAATGAGTTACTAATTGGTTATTCAGTTCAATTATAATATTTAATGTTGTTATTGCATTTATTGCTTTTAGATGTCCAGATACTATTGATGGTCTATTCTTGAACTGCAGGGATAGGTACTTGAACTAAGTTGTGTTCAGACCTGAACAACAGATAAATACAGAGAAATACGGAAGAATGATGTGAATAAAACAAAACAATAAATCTTATTGACAAACTGAGCTTGATGGTACTGTTGCTTGAGTCATTTTGTTTACTTGATTTAAGTGTTGAGTATTATCATTTAAAGTTCAATTTTAGTATTGATTGAGTAATAATCAGTTTCGACTTTTGTACAATCACTACCTTACTAGATGATTTTGACTTCTGGACTTGTCAACTTTGTTGAGTTGTATTAGTCTTGCAATTATTAGTGGCTATTTGATGTTGTCGTTCTTAGTCATTCTTGTTCATTATGTTTTCATCTGGCTTAATGACTTGTCGACTTCAACATTGCATTGGTCACCAAATGCTCTTGTATTCATAGTCGAATTTGTTGAGTGTTTGACTCTTTATAACCTTGCATAATTTTCTTGGTCATGTTTGTTTTGATGAATTATATCAACCTTTGATACGGTTGAAGGCATTCAAAAACATGTTTTATCTGGTTTGTGGCTTAATGGACTGCGTTGTGGTTTTGAAATCTTGTGGCATTCACTATTTATTATAACCAATTATTGGCTTGGCTTTATGCTAAGGTGTTGTTGGGGCCACGACCCACCTTGGGGCTTGACAGTAGTGGTGATTGTTTTGTTTTGCCATTCGACTATAGTGTTGTGGCATTGGCTTGTCACCATTGGGTCGAGACTCTTCAAAAATGATTTTTAGGGTTTTCTTTCGATCATTTTTGCTTGTTTGAGAAGCCCTGCACTTTGGGGAGACTCTGCCGAAATCTTGGGCATGGCGGCCAAGGGAGATGAACATGCAGTTAGTTGCATGAGTTTTTCTTCGGCTCAAACTCCAATTAGTCATGTATCTTGTTGGCCATGCGGGAGTTTAGTAGAGTTTTTCTGGGGCTCGATTTGACTATATAGTTTGACCAGTGTTGGTTGAAGAATGGGATTCTTGTATGTTTTGGCATTGGTCTTTGGTAGCAACTTGGAACCCTGTGAAAGAAGGGAATCTCTCTTCTGTGGTTGATTGCAAAACTCCAAGTGATGTATTAAATTTTGGGTTGCATTCTTTTAGTTGTTTTAATGGTGCGAATTGGTTTTGTTTGTAGCCATAAACATAGGCATTTATATTTTTGGCGTGCAAAATATTGTTTATCGCTGAAAATATAGAACAAAACCCTAACTGGTTCGAGTGACTTTAAGTTTTTGTATTGTTTGGTATGAAGGCCATTAGACAACTCGGTCATGCGTGTTGTGGGTCTAAACTGTGCACATACATTTCGATATTATTATCTAGGTTTATTGTTATTTTCTTATGCCGTTTTATGAAGGTCACGACTGTGCATTATTTGACAGGGTTTTAGTTTTTAAAGTCACTATGTATATTTGAAACCCTAACTAGGTCATTCAGGGTTTTGGTAAATGTTGTTTTGTTATTATCAAACCCTGTTGTGTATTGTGATATCGCAGCCATGATTGGGGACAATGACGTTTTCGAACCTCAAAGTGTTTCGAATTGATCATTAGAGTTTTGAAAAAATAATATTTTATTATTATTTGGTTTGTATGATTATGTTGGATGTACTTATATTTCATGATTTAGTCATTATGACAAAACTTGGGTTTATTAAATCTTGTTTGGATTATTTGTGTGATTCTGGTCATAACGTTGGATTTTATTCTAAGTCATTATGAGTTGACTTATGTTTGGAAGTTGTGATCAGTTGATTGCTTTTATTGTTATAATTTCGTTTATATCATTGTAGTTGTTTAATAATGATTGAATCTTCTTCCATTCCTAGTAAAGTCTATTTCAATCAAACTTTGACCCATGACTTTACGTTGGGTTTTAAGTTGTCATTTTAGGTTGGCTAAAGTTGTCTTCTTTCTGAGAGTTTCTATTTTAACTCATTAATATCTATTAAAATGGTATCTAAGGATGACTGCAATATACTTGCACGACATGGATTTACGGGCCATATTATAATCTTCGAATAGAAATGGCTCATAAATCGAAAAGTTCAAAGGAATGAGCGGCAGTCGTAATCATGTGTCAGTTAATGGATCTTGGTGAGATGAAATACGAACATGTTGTTCGTTTCTTTCTATTACTCTATTGTTTGTTGTGTCACGTTCAATATGTTTCGATCTTCCTTTCTCCACCATTTTTCCACTGCCCTGATCTGTATCCAACTGATGGTTGGGGTGGTCTAGGGCCACTTATGGTTGAACTCATTGGGATTGGTGAGGTGGGTTTGGCTTCATTGGATTGCGTGCAAAATATTGTTGATACACTTCTTCGTCTTGAGTTTTGGCAGTTGACTGTAAATGAATTAAATTGTTTATGTAAATAATTTCATTCATTATATTTGTAATATGATGTAAGTTAATGTTATGTTTATCTTTCATATTCAGATAAAACATGCAAGATTGATCTATGGTTGTGATGAGAGTTGATCTTTAGAGTATCAAATTATCCTTTGTATTATTATTTGTATATGGAATTTCACAAGTTTATTGAGGCATTTGATATCATAAACTTTCGCTATATGATTTTAATATATTTTTACAGCTAGTCTCTTATTATCAGAATAAGTAGATTTATAATGAAACTTCTAAAGCTAAATGTTTAAATCTAGAAGGCCGATGCCTTGTAATTGCAAAGTTGTATTGATTATTTAGTCGTCTTATAATATGAATATGTAATCAAAGCTTTGTTTACACTTAATTATTATTAAGTTCATGGCATGGAACTAACTCGATATTTAAAGTTGAAAATAGTTGTTTTTAACACAGTTTGTAAGAGTTACTTGTGATGACATGAGTCTTTGACGTTGATGAGCACAAGAGGATTGGAAAGTAATATTTGTGTGATTAAGATTACATCTCAAGTGCAAATTAGAAAGTCAAGTTTACATTGAGTAATTCATATGGGATTATCATTACGCTTATTAAAAATAAGTAATGTTATTAATCAAGCAAGATAATTTGTTTTGGTCATTATAACAAATTATTATGATGTGACCTGTAACCTTAAGTAGATAAGGATTTTTCAATTACCTTAATCTATTGAAATCTCCATTGAAGAGATGGACTAATTAATGAGATTTTGTTTGAAACTTCTATGGAAGATATTAAGTCAATAACCTTATATAGATTAATAAGATGAAATCCTTTGAGATTATAATATGGTGTCTTAAAGAGATTACAACTATCATAGACTTATACACCAAGGTTGTAATTGTTGTTAGAATCTCTCATAAGATTTAAACTAAAAAAATAACATAGTAATTAAAGTTATATGAAACTAATAGATCACTGTTGAAGTGCAATGGATTGTTTTGAGGCAATGCCTTATAATCTCTTGGAATTAAGTCACAAAGTTATATAAATCTCATGCATGTGATGAAAGTAACTTGGCAAATAAGTTAAGTCCTTAAACACTTAAAAAAGCAAATGGTTACTCCAAATCAAGGTATATTGTGATAGATGATTATTTGCTCCATATTTGGAATTGATCATTGGAATATTAAACAAGTTAAATCTATATCCTTATAATGAAAAGGAAGTTTAGTTGAGTTATATTTGTTGAGTTGGATTTGATAATTCTCCTTTGGAAAATAAGAAAAAAAAAGTTCTAACCTAAAGTTTTAAACAATAATGTTATGCAGAGTCTAAGGTCATGAACCTAAGATGAAAAGGTTTAATACTCTTAAGAATGAATTTAAAAGTAACAATATAAGTGCACTTAGTTCTTGAAACTATTAAATAGTATTGAGTCCCTTGAACTCATACAACACTCATAACGGTAATGATTGGAAATGAAAGGATAACCTTAAGCCAATGTTCTAAATCAAGTAAGATCCTTAGGCAGGCATGCCTTGACATGTGATTGTAACCCTACCTTGTAGATTGATAAGATATTCCAAAATGGAACATAAGCATGGTTGTTCAAACAACTCATGAAGCTTAATCAGTACACATTTAACTTAGACAGTTCATGCCCAACTTCATCCTTTGCTTGTTTGTGAATTCGAAAGATGTTCCAAGGCTTTGCATTGCTTTTGGAAATAGTCCTTTTTCTTTGATCTTTGTCTGCTGCTTGTGAATTGGTAGATCTTGCTTAAGAAAGCTTAGTATGATGATTACTTTGTTGAATCTATTTTCTTTGTCTCTGTTTGCGGAACTTTTGTCGAATTACCCAATAAAGTACTAGTTGTTCCACAGCCAATGCAGGTACTCGGGTAAGGGCTGAAGTAAATGACGGATCTGCTAAGAAGGCCACAGTTAAGTATGCGAACAGGCGTGTGTGGGTGTATCTACACTGAACCACTTCTATCCGAATACTAAGTGGTTAAAACACTTCCTAATGAAGTCATTGATTAGTTATGTATTTACTCTAGTTCATGTGTTGGCCATAACACAGTTATGGATCTCATTACGTTTTTCCATGCTAAACTTTGCTTGAAACTTTGTACCACAGTTGTTATCTAAATATATATAAAATTTACAAACAATTGGCTTGCTTGCTAGTCTGAGTTGCTTTCAGTGAATATTTAAATAGTTATTGCATACATTAAACTCCACATATGAACAGCTCCACGGATTTCAAGAGTTTAGTTATATATTCATTCATTGCATCAAAGGAAATATAAAAATTTACCACAGTAATAAATTCTATTCATTTGCTATTTGTCTCCAAACTGGTAATATTATTAACATATAAACAGCATTCAAATTTCAGTTCAGAACATTTAAATTGCCAATAGATAAAGTTCCTGGATATATGGTTGCACCTTATGAATTTCCACGACCAGCAAAATGATGGCACAGCTAAGCAGAAAGGTAGTGATTAAGAATAGCAATGACCACCTACAGGAAGCCATGCCCAACAAAATTTACTCTCCTTCCTAGCAGTCCACAACAGGCTAGTTGAATGGTGATACAAATTTTTAGAAAGGCTCACGCCCTCCTATAGACCCCACGACCCTTGACCATTTTCCATAGCTCATAGAAATAATAGTATGCCTCCTCTAGGACGGAATGATGGCTGTGTGGGTAATTTAGATAGCCACGGGTTTCGCGAATCTAAACACCCAGGTCAAAGTGAATGCCAATGTAATCATTCAGCAATATGATCGATCCTCAACAACATCATCCAATTTTCAATCTGTAGTACTCAAATCTGAAATGAGTTTGGTATCATCGACCAGCCAAGAATCACCCTCAGTATATCTGCGAATATATTCAACATGAAATGCCAAACAAGTTGGATCAAATCCTACAGGGTAGGGTGGAATCGTTTCACCACCGAAACCCCAGAACTGCAACCCTGAAAGCTCACAGCAGTACCAAAAGAAACATAGACTCCAATAATGAAAACTATGCAATACCTCCTGCAAATCATCTTGGTAGTGCTTAGGACTGCTATCTATAGACTTGGAGAAAATAAGTTATTGTGCTACCCAAGTAACATCACCATGTCTGAAAATGCTCTCCATTCATTTGGCTGAAACAACTTTAGGAGCTCCATTAGACATTCCCCTGAATATCACTTACCTGCCATCTACCTTGAACTTGAATTCCATAGTCTGGAAGTTTTGTGAATACTTCCCAAGTGAAAGTAGCCACTGAATACCCAAAATGGCATTGGTGTCCCCTGAGTCTACCACATAGAAGTCATCAGTAACTGTATACTTACCAGTTGTGATGCTCATCTGAGGACCCTTCTGTATACAAGAAATATGATACCCATCTGCAACCATGACATTAAACCCCTCATGCTCAATTGTCTGCAAACCTTTCTTGGTAACCATAGTAGAGTCTATAAAGTTGTGGGTAGCCCCACTATCGATCAGAACTGTGACCCTTTGCCCCTGTAATACTCCACGAACTACGAAAGAGTTGAATTGGTGTACCAGACATAGTAGCAAGAGTGCCTCCATTAACTCCCTTACGTGGTGTCTCATTAGATCCCACATGCTACTCATCTGATTCACTATGTTCGTTGCCCTGGTTATGATCAGATTTCTCCTCTTCCTCACTATCAGATACAATCTCTATATAATATACCTTGCCCTTACCAAGACGCCTATGTCCTGGTTCCCAAGGCTCTCTGCAGCTGAAACACAATTTCTTTCTCCGTAACTCCTATCGAGTCTCATCATCCGTTATGTTTTTCTTGGGCCACTCTTTCTAAAATGGCTTCTTGTTTTTGTCCTTCTGAAAGGTAGATCCCTTCAACTGAAATTTATTCTTCAAATTCGCAGAATCCATGTCCCTAGCTTTCTTGATTGCCACCTGAAGAGAGCTAGGATTGAATGCCTTAATCCAACCCCTTAGAGGATTCGTCAAGCCATCCATAAATAAAACCAGCGGTCTTCTCTCAGATATATCAGTAACCAATATGGAGAGTCTCTGGAAACCAGCAATGTAACTATCAACCGATCCCCACTGCTTCAACTAAGCCAACTCCTTAAAATGGAGTTTTATCAAACCTGTCAATTAATCTCTCAGTGAACTGCACATAAGATGTGATCTGATCATGGCCCATGGTGACCATACCATGATGCCACCACTCATGAGCAATGCCATCAAGATGTATGCCAGCATATTTGATTGCTTCCTCCTTTGGCATCGGATTCAACTGGAAGTATGTATCAACCTTCTACACCCAAGCATGTGTTGAAGTCTTGCCTAAACCTTCAAAGAAGGGCAGGCTCAATTTACCAACCTTCCTCCTAAGATCATTGTGGTGTTCTCTATTACCCCTATTGGGCATATGTCTCATCCTGAGGTCCATATAGTCATGGAGGGAAATATCGTGTTGGAAACTTAGACCTGCATCAACCCAGTCCTGTCTGAGTTGTTCCTACAACTCTATCAATGTAGGTTCATTGCCTTCCTGAGGCTCTACTCTAGGTGGAAATACAAGCATTAAAGGCCTTAAACTAGCAAGTGCAACACGCCGATTTGGCGTCCTGTTATTGACCGAGTTATCTCCTTGGCCATTATTGCCATTTTGGTTATTACCATTGTTGTTATTGTTATTGAGCATGGTTTGTGTCATTAACTCCATCAACTAAGTTATACGCTGATTTGTTGCCCTTTGCTCTGCCAACAATGCTTTAAGAAGGTCTTCCCCTCTCTGTTCTTCCTCTCTATCACCCATCTCTGCCACTCTATGTGCACCAACCCCTGTAGAGGAATCAGTGCCACTGCCTAAAAGAGATCTATGATGTATTCCCAATATCCCTGAAACAGTTTCCCCTTTCGGAACCTGAGTGGGCTGCCACTGTTTCTTAATCCTTCTAATATAGTACCTTCTTTCTCTGTCACTCATGAAAACCACAGGCTGGCAGCAATATTAGCTCTAATACCATTGTAAAGACCCTTGCCCAAAATAACGAAATTTCCATAATTATGCCCAATTTGACTATGCAAGCATTTTGTCAAACAGTTGGCTTGTTTGCTGATATGAGTTGCTTTCAGTGAATATTTAAATAGTTATTGCATACATTAAACTCCACACATGAACAGCGCCATGGATTTCAAGAGTTTAGTTATATATTCATTCATTGCATCAAAGGAAATATAAAAATTCACCACAGTAATAAATTCTACTCATTTGCTATTCGTCTCCAAACTGGTAATATTATTAACATATAAACAACAATCAAATTTCAATTCAAAACATTTAAATTGTCAATAGATAAAGTTCCTGGGTATATGGTTGCACCTTATGAATTTCCACGACCAGCAGAATGATGACACAACTAAGCAGAAAGGTAGCGATTAAGAATAGCAGGGACCACCTACAGGGAGCCACGCCCAACAAAATTCACTCTCTCCTTCCTAGCAGTCCACGACACGCTGGTTGAATGGCGATGGAAATTTTTAGAAAGGCTCACGCCCTCCTATAGACCCCATGACCCTTGACCATTTTCCATAGCTCATAGAAATAATCGTATGCCTCCTCTAGGACGGAATGATCGTTGTGTTGGTAATTTAGATAGCCACGGGTTTCGCAAATCTAAACGCCCAGGTCAAAGTGAATGCCAATGTAATCATTCAGCAATATGATCGATCCTCAACAACATCATCTAATTTTCAATCTGTAGTACTCAAATCTGAAATGAGTTTGGTATCATCGACCAGCCAAGAATCACCCTCAGTATATCTGCGAATATATTCAATATGAAATGCCAAACAAGTTGGATCAAATCCTACAAGGTAGGGTGGAATCGTTTCACCACCGAAACCCCAGAACCGCAAGCCTGAAAGCTCACAGCAGTACCAAAAGAAACATAGACTCCAATAATGAAAAAGAATTTCCAAAATGTCCGTTTATTTATCTTCTCGAAAAAAATCCTCCCAAAAATACCTTTCCCTCTCAAATATTAAAATTTAAACATTTGAATTTGACTTTAGGAGGAAAGCATAATAAAGTGACATTTTAAATATTAAAACTCCGCTTAAGTCACTTTAAATAATATTAATTAATTAATATTATTCGTAATATATGCTTGCAACATATAATATTAAATAATCAATAATTAATTCCCTTATTTTATTTAATGACTTACGGGAATTAAATAAGTCATTAAATCATTTGGCCTGTCACTTGGAATGGGACATTACATAAAAACAAAATGTAGTCGTTACATATTGGTATCAAAGCACAATTTACTACTCTAGGGAACATTGGGGAATGTTTTTTGTTGTTTTCCTGCTGAATTGTTGTTTATTTCATCACAAGATGGTAGAGGAAGAGGTCAAGGTCGTAGGGCCAATATTGTTGAAAGAGAGGACCCTCTCAATAATGTTGGTAATAATGTTGAAGCCCCTAACCGTGAGAAAAACAATCCCAATGAGGTAGTTTTGAATGGAATTTTGATTGCATTGAATTCACTTCAAAGTAAACTAGACACCCAAGAACGAAGGTTGAACAATCTAGAAGGTGTTACAGCTAAAGAACTTTCAATTAGAGGACAAGTTGGTGAGTAAGAACTTCAAAATAAACCTATTAATGTGGCTGACCATATCATTAAGGAGCTGAAAAATTTGCCTCCACCAACCATTTCAAGCAAAGGATCAGGTTATGCAGTTGATGCATGGTTAGTCCACCTGCAGAAGTATTTTATTATGCATGACAGTCCTCTAATGTGAAGGCAAGAGTGGTTGCTTATTAGTTAGTAAAAGTTGCAGCACTTTGATGGAACCATCTATGTCCTTTAGAGGGTGACCAGCCAATGACTCTTACATGGCTTATTTTTGAAAGACAATTCAAGAAGAGATATCTCAGCTCCAACTTCAAGGAACAAAAAATATCTGATTTTCAGCTGTTGAAACAAGAGAATATGACTGTGACTAAGTATGAAAACACATTTTTAAATCTATTGCGTCATGTTAACTACATGCATGACAAAGAGACTAAAGTCACTAAGTTTAAATTGGGTTTGAAAGAGACATTGATGCATGATGTTAATATGACAAATTCTAAGGCTGTAACTACTACTATCAAATTTGCTCATAGGGCAAAAGAAAAGGAGACTCATCAAAAGGCAAGAAAAGATTTTAAACAGAATAGGCAACAATTTAAAAATAAAAATTTGTCCCCTTCGCCTAAAAATTTCAAGAAATTTGACCCAAACCACGGATTTACTAGGAGTATGAGTGGTTTCAACAAATTCTAAGAGCAAAATTAAAATTTCAATAATCTGATTTCCTCTGAGTTTGCAAATTTTAAAAGAAATCAGACCCAAAGTACTCAAAATATGCCTGCCACTAGAGCAAATATCATTCAGGTGATGCCGCAAAACATTGTAGTATGTTGGAAATGTGGTGATAATCACTACCGCAAAGATTGCCCTAAGCTGAAGATAGGTCAATCAGCGAATCACAATGTATGCAATTGTGGATGATAGAAACGCAGATTTTCAAGCCACTCCTATTGAAATTAGAAGTAAATTAAATGATTTTTTTGTTTCAATTTTATTTGATTCAGAGGCAACTGATAGTTTTGTGAATCCTAAGTTTGTATCACGCTGTAAATTGAATCCAGTGACTTTGAAGGAAAGTTGGGATGTTGAGTTTGGCTCAGGTAAAAGGATACCAATTTTTAAGTGTCGATAGTGTGTACGCTTAGATTTAAGCGATTTTCAGACCCAAGTTAACTTATTTTTAGCTCCTCTCGGATCTTTTGATATTATTTTAGGCATGGATTGGTTGCAGCAGCATAAAGCAAATTTGGACTATTGTAGCAAAGTGATATATTGTTGTAACGATTTGGGAAACCCTATAAAAATTCAAGTTTGTTGAAACCAAAACTACGCAAATTGTTATCAGCTTTACAGCTGAAGAAAGCAGTGCATAAGGGTTGCAAATTGTATGTTGTAGAGATGCAAGAAATTGCAATTGTAATAGAATCAACATTTAAAGAATATCCATTTTTGCAAGAATTCTCTAAAGTTTTTTCCAAAAAATATATGGTTTGTCTCCTAAACATGAATTTGATTTTTATATTGATGTAATGCCAGGGTTAGCCCCTGCATCTAAAGCACCTTATCGTATGAATGTAACAGATTTGCAAACAATGAAAGTTCAACTATAAGAACTGTTGGAAAATGGCAGTATTAGACCAAGTGTGTCATCTTGGGGTGCACCAATGGTCTTTGTGAGAAAGAAGGATGAAACCTTGCAATTGTGCGTTGGTTATCACATGCTTAACAAGGTTACCATCAAGAATCATTACCCCTTGCCGAGGATAGATGATTTGTTCAATTAAATGAAAGATGCAGCTATCTTTTCAAAGATAGACTTGAGATCAGGGTATCATCGGTTGAGGATCAAGGAAGGAGACATCCATAAGACTGCTTTCAACACATGGTATGCACATTACGAGTTTATGGTAATGCCTTTTGGTTTAACTAATGCACCTGCTGCATTTATGAACTTAATGAATAGTGTATACAAGGATACTCTATAAAACTTTGTTCTAGTTTTTCTCGATGATATATTGATCTATTCTAAGAATGCAACTGAACATGAACAACATTTTGCATTTCTTGCTGCAAAGGCTAAGGCAGCATAAACTATATGGTAAACTATCTAAATGTGCTTTCTTTCAACTGATATCCACTAATATATCTAAGACTGGTATTGTTGTTGATCCAATAAAGATTAAAGTTATTCAAGAGTGCCCTGCTCTTAAAAACGTACATAAGTACACAGTTTTATGGGACTCATTGGTTATTATAGAAGAGTTGTTGAGAAACTTTCTAAATTGGCTAACCCAATAACTTCCTTGCAATGCAAAGGTAAAAATTTTGTTTGAACTTTGAGGTGTGAACAAGTTTCCCTGAAACTTAAAGAGTTACTAACTTCAGCACCAGTATTTATTGTACCAAATCTCAATGGAAATTTTGAAATATAGGCCAATGCATCCAAAGAAGGTTTGGGTAGTGTGTTAAGTCAAAATGGTTCAGTTGTCGCTTACGAGTCACGAAAATTGAAGGACCAAGAGAAAAATTACACCACTCATGACCTTGAGCTTGCTACTATTGTCATGCTTTGAAGCGATGAAAATACTTTTTGTTAGGTAAACATTTTGAGGTAAAGTCTAACCATCGCAACTTGGAATATTTATTTTTCCAGAATGATTTGAATGCGTGTCAACGTAGATGGCTAAAATTTTTAAGTCATTTTGATATGAACATTTCATATGTGAAAGTTAAGGAGAATCATGTTGATGCACTCAATCGATGCACGTATCTCGTTGCCTTATCTATTCTACATAATAATTTCAGAACTAAAATATTGGAACAACAATGTTTTGATAAGTTTTGCCAAGATGTAAGTGTAAATTTGCTTGACGAGTTTGTTGAAAAGAATTTTTCTGACTTTTATGTTAATTATGATGGTTTAATCAGACATAAAAATAGAATATATATATCTAAGTCTAGTGACTTAAGGAATATTTTGCTGAAATGCATGCAGCACCTCATATTGCTCATCCAAGGGTCACAAAGATGACATACAAACTGAAAATGTTGTACCATTGGCCTGAAATGAAACATGAAGTTGCTAACTTTGTGGCAAGGTGTTTGGAATGTTAGCATGTGAAAGCTAAACATTGTCATCCAGGTGGAATGTACCCTCGTGATGTACCGCAAGGTAAGTCGGTTGTGATCTCTTTAGATTTCATAGCTGGTTTGCCAAAATCTAGAAGTAAACATGATACTATTCTGGTTGTGATAGATAAATTTACTAAAGTTGGTCATTTCATTGCTAGAAACTTAGCTGACGATGCATCTATGTTTGTTTCATGGTTTGTGAAATAAATAGTACGGCTATATGGCATGCCTAAAGTTATTATTTCGGATAGAGATAAAAAAATTACTTCAAGATTTTGAAAAATTGACTGTTGTTTTTGGAACAAAGTTGAATTTTAATTCGTCTAATCACCCATAAACAGATGGTCAGACAAAAAGATTAAATCAAGTTGTGGAAGACATGTAAAGAATGCATGCGATGGATCAACAACATAAATGGGAGGATTATTTACATTTAGTTAAATTTGCTTATAATACACATACCATTCTATGATTAAAATGGCTCCTTTCAAAATTTTGTATGGACACAAGTGTAGAACTCCACGTGGCTGGGAAAGTTTAGAAAATAGGATTGTTGTTGGTATTGATGTTTTGCAGGAGTATTATAGGCAAATGAAATCGATAAGGCAAAATTTAATGGTTATCTTTGATAGGCAAAAGAGTTATACTAATTTAAAGAGGTCACCACGTGAATTCCAAGTAGGAGATAAGGTTTTTCTGCATGTTAGACCGCAAAAAAGTTCAATTAAATTTGGAAAGTCTTCCAAATTAGCTCCACGGTTTGTAGGACCCTTTGAAATTTTGAAGAAAATTAGTCCTGTTGCCTATCGGCTAGCCCTTCCTCCATCTCAAATTCACAATATGTTTCATGTTGTATTGAGAAAGTATATTCCTAATCCGTCTCTAGTTTTAGATTGGACTCATCTTTAGGTTTTGGAATACGAAAATATGCAGTTGGATCCAGTGAAGATCCTGGACCATCGCAAGATTAAATTGAGAAATCATGAGATTTTTCAAGTGTTGGTTCAATGGGATCCTTTATCGGAAATAAGTGTTACTTAGGAAGACGAGTCTTTTTAAGCAATATTATCCTTGGTTATTTTGATTGTCGGGACAGCTCTTTTTGAAGTGGAGGATGTCATGACCCTGTTTGACCTGTATTTAATTCATTTACTGAGATGGTTTACTTGTGAACTATTTGAGACATATTTGTTTGGTTTACTATTGTGATACAGTTATGATATCTATATTGAGCCAATCATTTGTTATACTTTTTATTATAGCAGTGGATATTTATGCTTAATGAGTAATTGATTGGTTATTCATGTTCAGTTATATTATTTAATGTTGTTATTGCTTTTAGATGTCTAGATACCACTGATGGTATATTCTTTGACTGCAGGGATAGGTACTTGAACTAGGTTGTGTTCGGCCTTAAGCAGTGGAGAAATATGGAGAAATACTGAGGAATAACGTGGATAAAATTGAAACAGTAAATCTTATTGACAAACTAAGCTTGATGGTATTGTTCCTTGAGTCATTTTGTTTACTTGATTTAAGTGCTAAGTGTTATCGTTTTAAGTTCAATTTCATTATTGATTGAGTAATAGTCGGTTTCAACTTTTGTACAATCACTACCTTACTAGATGATTTCAACTATTGGACTTGTCAGTGTTGCTGAGTTGAGTTAGTCCTGCGACTGTTAGTGGCTATTTGATGATGTCATTTTTAGTCATTCTTGTTCATTATGTTTGCATCTAGCTTAATGACTTGTCAACTTCGACATTACATTGGTCCCCAGATGCTCTTGTATTCACAGTCGAATTTGTTGAGTGTTTGACTCTTTAGTAGCTTGCATAATTGTCTTGGTCATATTTGTTTTGATGAATTATATCAAAATTTGACATGATTGAAGGCATTCAAAAACATGTTTTATCTGGTATGTGGCTTAAAGGACTTCGTTGTGGTTTTGAAGTCTTATGGCATTCATTCTTTATTATAACCAAGTCTTGGCTTGGCTTTGTGCTAAGGTGTTGTTGGGGCCACGACCCACCTTGGGGCTTGGCATTAGTGGTTGATGTTTTGTTTTGCCATTCGACTATAGTGTCGTGGTATTGGCTCATCACACGATGCCATTGGGTTGAAACTCTTCCAAAATGATTTATAGGGTTTTCTTTTGGTATTTTTGTTTGTTTGAGAAGCCTTTCTCTTTGGGGAGACTCTGTCGAAATCTTGAGCATGGCGACCAAGGGAGATGAACATGTAATTAGTTGCATGAGTTTTTATTAAGCTCGAACTAAGTTAGTCATGTATCTTGTCGGCCATGCGAGAATTTAATAGAATTTTTTTGGGGTTCGATTTGGCTATATTGTTTGACTGGTTTTGGTTGAAGAATGGGAATTCTTATGTGTTTTGGCATTGGTCTTTGGTAGCAACTTGGAACCCTATGAAAGAAGAGAAGCTCTCTTTTCTGGTCAATTGCAGGACTCCAAGTGATGTATTAAATTCTAGGTTGCATTCTTTTAGTTGTTTAATGGTGCGAACTGGTTTTGTTTGTAGCCATAAACATAGGCATTTATATGTTTGGCCCACAAAATAATGTTTATCGCTGAAAATGTTGAACAAAACCCTAACCGGTTCGAGTGACTAAGTTTTTGTATTGTTTGGTATGGCAGCCATTATACGGCTCAGCGATGGCGTGTTGTGGGTCTAAACTGTGCACATACATTTCGATATTATTATCATTATTATCTAGGTTTATTGTTATTTTTTTATGCCGTTTTATGAAGGTCACAGTTGTGCATTATTTGACTCAATTTTAGTTTGTAAACTCGCTATGTATATTTGAAACCTTCGCTTGGTCATTCGAGTTTTTGGGTAATGCTGTTTTGTAATTATCAAACCCTATTGTGTATTGCAATACCGCATCCATGATTGGGGGCAATGATGTTTTTGAGCCTCCAAGTGTTTCGAAATGATCATTAAGTTTTTGGAAAAATAATATTTTATTATTATTTGGTTTGCATGATTATGTTAGACGTACTTGCATTTCATGATTTAGTCATTATGAGTTGACTCGGGTTTATTAAATCATGTTTGGATTATTTTTGTGATTCTGTTCATAATGTTGGATTTTATTCTAAATCATTATAAGTCGACTTACGTTTGAAATTTGTGATCAATTGACTGTTTGTATTGTTATAATTTTGTTATATCATTGTAGTTAATAATGATTGAATCTTCTTCCATTTTTAGTAAAGTCTATTTTGGTCAAACTTTGACCCATAACTTTACGTTGGGTGTTAAGTTGTCATTTTAAGTTGGTTGAAGCTGTTGTCTTCTTTCTGAAAGTTTTCATTTTAAATCATTAATATCTATTAAATTGTTATCTGAGGACGATTTTAATATAATTGCATGACATGGATTTACAAGCCATATTATATTCTTCGAATAGAATATGGCTCATAAATCGAAAATCTCAGAAGAATGAGAGGCAGTCGTAATTATTTGCCAAGTTAATGGATCTTGATGAGATGGAATAGGAACATGTGGTTCGTTTCTTTCTGTTACTCGATTGTTTGTTGTGTCAAGCTCAATGTGTTTCGATTGTCCTTTCTCCACAATTTCTCTGCTGCCGTGATCCGTATCTAACTAATGGTTGGAGTGGTCTAGGGCCACTTATGGTTGGGCTCATTGGAATTGGCGAGGCGGGTTTGGCTTTGTTGGATTGCGTGCGAAAGATTGTTCATACACATCATCGTCTTGAGTTTTGACAGTTGGTTGTAAATGAACTAAATTGTTTATGTAATTAATTTCATTCATTATATTTGTAATATGATATAAATGTTATGTTTATCTTTCATATTCAGATAAAACATGCAAGATTGACTATGGTTATGATTAGAGTTGATCTTTAGAGTATCAAATTATCCTTTGTATTATTATTTGTATATGGAATTCCACAAGTTTATTAAAGCATTTGATATTATGAACTTTAGCTATATGATTTTAATATATACTTACATCTAGTCTCTTATTATCGGAATAAGTAGATTTATAATGAAACTTCTAAAGTTAAATGTTTAAATCTAGAAGATTGATGCCTTGTAATTGCAAAGTTGTACTAGTTATTTAGTTGTCTTATAATATGATTATGTATTCATAGCTTTGTTTACACTTGATTATTACTAGTTCATGGCATTGAACTAACTGGATATTTAAATTTGTAAATAGTTGTTTTTGAACATGGTTTGTAAGAGTTACTTGTGATATTACATGAGGCTTTGATGCTAATGAGCATAAGAGGATTGGAAAGTAATATTTGTATGTTTAAGATTACATCTCAAGTGCAAATTAGAAAGTCAAGTTTACCTTGAGTTATTCATATGGGATTTGTTGGCCAATTTTTTGGCCCACATATAAAGCTTGAGCAAATTCTTTAGGAGGCCAGCAGAGATGTTTTAAAGCAAGCCAAAAGACTCAACCTTGTGCAAAGTTCTTTTATTCGGCTTCCCTTTTTTGGGCTAAGTCATTGATCATCTTCTGAGCCTTGTAGGAGCAAGTTTTTTTTCCCTCGGGTTCTTTTCTTTCGGCCAAGTCTTTTTCGAGTTTTTTTTGTCACCAAGTGATAAATTGCTTTCGGACAATTTGTCCGAAAGAAAGGTTCTGAAGGGCACTTTAGAAAAATCCAAGAGGACCTTTTCAAGCTTCGAGAGGACCATTTCAAGTTTGCCAAAGGGTCTCTTGCCCTTCAGGAAGGCCCTTTTCAAAAAATTTGAAGGACCATTTTCAGGCGCCGAAGGGCACTTTTCTCGACGGAGGACCATTTCAAAATTCCCGAAGAGTATCTTTCCCTTCGAGAGGACCACTTGACAATTTGCCGAAGGGCACTTTCGAAAAAGTTAAAGGGAATTCCTGCAGACATTTTGCCCACAGGAAATGGTGAAAGAAAAGGGCCGAAGAAATAAGAAAATAAGCAAAGGGAAATTCCTTCAGGAAAATAATCCCGAAAGACAAAGAACGCAAAAAAGTAACCCAAAAGAATTCCTCCGAAGGAATTCCTTCTAGAAAATTGTCCGAGGAAAAGCCCGCAGAAAGGAGGCCCGACAAAGAAGTCTGAAGACTTGGAGTGAGAAGAGTTTGAAGTAGCTGGCCTCCAAAGGTCCGAAGTAACTATTGTCAACCTGGAGCTGCGACCTGATTCGAAGACGTGCGTGAAACGGCCAGTCCTCTATCCGGCTGAAACAATGGGATCTTCTCACAAGGGTGGGTGCCTCAATGGTGAGAAGAACCTCCAAAGAAGGTTGGTTCCTGTATGATGTATCGATGAGGATCTCTACTCTACGTTGCGGACTACCATGGAAAAGGGAGAAAGAAACTTAAAGGTGAAATCCTACCTAAAAGGGGTGATACACCAAAATTTTGATCCACTCAACTTGGAACTTTGAACACTGAACGAACAAGGGAGAAAGAAGACCTTAGACTTCAATTAATCACTTATGCATAAGTATTTCATGCAGAGGTTCTGTCATGTCCCCTTTTCAGGTGACATCTTCAGACTTGATGATTAGCCTATTATGCGACCTTCGTAGGCTGATAGGATGGATAGAGGGTCATGATGGAGCTTGGCTTGGCTTCGATTAGCAGAATTCCTATAGTTGGCTTTCATTCGAGTTTTTTTTGGGCACGTTTGTCTGAGCTCCTATTATATAGGGAATGTTAGCATTCAGCGGAGCATACCTGTTATGGCATGATCATGTGCGGAATCACTTCCTGGTTCACCAGCTTCGAACGGTTCGAGGATCCGACATGTATTGAGGGAGATATTAATATTTGATTGATTTAATCAAATATTAATTATTTGGTCTAATTTTAATTTAGAAACCCTAATTCTAATTTAAGAAAACCCTAATTAGGGCAAGCATACCTTTTTGAGGGTATAAGGGTTTCTCATGGGAGAGAGTTGAAATATTATTATTGATTATTGAATATGATTATTGTTTTGAAGACAAATTTTGCTAAGGATTTTCTTGAGAAGACTGAGCTAAGGGTTCCAGTATTCTATCTGCATTGAAGAACGTGCCCTCTTCAGTGTGTGCGATTCAGACGCTGTGAGATATCAACTGATATATTGCCAAATTGAGAGATAACTTCACACAGAAGTTATCACAGGTATTTACAGAGATTTATTTTATTGGGTTTTTTTGATTCAGGGTTTGATTCAGATATTGCACAGATAAAAGATCTTCTGTATTAGAGCTATATATCTTGAGATCAGGGATCCAGCAAACAGGTTGTGCTATATTGGCGGCCGTACGAAGTCCGTGCAAATCCGTACGCATCAGCAGAAAGCTCAGACACCGACATCGGCAAGCAGAGACCCACATCGACCCACATCGGCCGACCTCTCACCGACGTCGGCAGGTTAATGACCCCAGTCGACCGACAACGGCAGTATAACCGACGTCGGCGACTGTGTTTTCAACACAGCAGGCCGACACGTACCAGATCCAGATTTATTACCCAGTTTGCAGAATACTCAGGCTATTAAAGCCGTATTTTTAATATTCTTTTATATACTTGACAGAGGACATCTATTGTAATCATTCCGAAGAATAATAAGAGCACTGATTAGCCAGTTGATAGATTGTACTACTGTCTATCCATTTAATTGAATTTATTCTGCAAAATCGTATATTTGTTCAGAGCCAAATTCCTGCCATCCTGTTGGGTAGATCAGAGCCAAATTCCTGCCATCCTATTGGGTAGGTCAGAGCTTAATTCTGCCATTCTGTTGGATAGATTGGTCATTGAATCAGCTAAGTACCCATGATTACTTCAAGTACTCAGAAACAGTGGGACAAGGATATGAAGAAGTTGAAACAAAGTTTGAACCCGCTGGTTGAAACCCAGAGGAGGATGAATGAAATCCTTTCCGACCCTACATTCGAAGCCAAATTAGTACAGCGTATGACATCCTTTTTTAAAGGGTCCACAACACCACCTTTGGATCAAGGGGCTCTTAACGATCTACACAGGAAAAAGCTTTGCTTATACTACAAAGGTCCATATGATGCCAATCACGATTGTCCTTTGAGGCCTAAGGGCAAGGCAAATCGTGTGATATGGGCATATTATGAGGATTCGGAATTAGAAGATTCCAAACAGCGGGATAGTTCTGAGGAGTCGGAGGCAGAGGCTTCAGAGCCTAAGGTAGAGGCAATGAAGGTGGTTCACCAGGATTCTGAGAGACAGTGGTATCAGAGCTTTTGTATTGCTATAGTCCCTATTGGTTGGGGACATTACAGTGGTATCAGAGCTTTTGTCTTTCTATATTCCCTATTTGAAGGGGATATTACAGGTTCGATCCAATAACTAAAACCTGAGGAAAAACGATGGAGAGAGGTCCGATACAAGACACTTTGCAACCACCTAACATCCACTTACAGCTTCAGCAAAAGACAATAAAGAACACTTTAACATGACCTGCACAAGGATAATCTAGCAACTAGGTATGAAACAAAATTTGGGAAGGGAGAGAAATCTACCACTTATGCAAATTGCTGAAGAAATATACACTATGCCAGCGCTTGAAATCTAAAAGTACAGTCCTTATTGATTGAAGAGGTTACATAACTCACCAATGGTAGAGTCTGGTCTAACCAAGAGAGATTGGATGATCTTTTAAACAAGGCTGAAAGCCGTTATATAGAAAATTACAAGAGGCAAAGATTGGTGTAGAAACTTGAAGAGAAAGATTCACTTTGGTTAACTCAAGGCTTTACTTGGCCTTTCAATAAAATATATTTTCCCTTTTGTCCTTGCATGAAGCTTCTTCGCTTGATGAAGCGAACTTATCTTTGTTATGAACTGCCCACCTCTTTTTGCATGGAAATCTACGCAAATGTCAAATTTCGAACTCCATGTGAGTTGCTTGATGCCGAGTTGTAGCGTTTGAAAGCTGAGTTAAACGAAGATATCACGTTGAGTTGGACGAAGAGATCATTTTCCTTCACATGGAAAGCTTCTAGTGGATGTGGCGTTTTAATCAATTAGTCAACTCTAAATCTGGAACAGTCAACTCGTCGTTCGAATTTGGAACCCCTGTTGAAGCTGAGTTACACCTTCGGATGCATGAGTTGACTGGAGATGAACAAGACTTTAATAATCAGTCAACTGAAGATTTGACCGATGTTCGAAAATAGCTCCGATGTTCGAAAATAGCTCCTGCTTGCATGTATTTTGTTCTATTCTGATCTTCCTGTTCTTGTCTATTTCTGGCAGGATTCCGTATTCAACTCTTTCGTCGGATTATCTATTTTCTATCCTCTTTTGCACAGTCAGCCTCCATTTATTTCGGATTTCTTGTCGTCTCCTTGGTTTCAACAGTTACTTGCCGTGGTCAAAATTTGACGGCTTGCGGGACGTCACCGGAAGTTTTCTTATTTCGGATTTCTCTACTTGGCAATTTCCTTTGGGTTTATTTCCGCAGAATTCCTTCGGCTTTATTTCCCGTGTCTCTCTTCAGACTTCTGTCTCGCCTTTCCCGCGGAAAAAATGTCCGCAAGAATTATCTTGGTCTCTCGCCTTCGGAATTCCTACTTCAGGGTTTTTGTCGGGTTTATTTTCCTCGAGCTATTTCCGCAGAATTTCTTCGGACTTCTCTTCCTTCGCATACCTTCCTTTGTTGCGGGCTTTTTCCGGCGGTCTTTTCTCCGAATTCCTTCGGACTTTTTGTCCGAAGGATATCTTCTTGCTTGCCTTGTTTTTCTGCGGCCTTTTTGCACGGGCACCTTGCTTGTTTCTTCCAAATTCCTTCGGACTTTTTGTCTGAAGGAATTCCTTTGGACAAAAAGTCCAAAGGATTTCTTCCCTCTTTTGCCTTAGCTTTTTCCTTTTTTTTTTTTTCTTCAGAGTTTGATTTGTGCAAGCCTTCTGAATTTCTCCGGACTTTTTGTCTGAAGGAATTCCTTCAGACAAAAGTCCGAAGGATATCTCTTTGTCTCTGCTCTATTTCGAAATGTGCCCTTCGGCACCGACCGAGTGCCCTCCGCAAGAACAGGTTGATCTCCTTCCATGCCCTTCGAAAAAATTGGAGGGCACCCGGGCTTTTTGCAAAGGTCTCTGAATTTGGTCTTGTGCCTGCCCGAAGGGTAGATGCCCTTCGGGAATATTGAAAGTGACCCTTCCGAAGGGTAGGTGCCCTTCGGAATTCTTGAAATGGACTCTTCCGAATTAATCCTTGACTTTTCCTTGACTTTTGCAACTTTTCAGAATTTCTTTGGACTTTGTCATCGGCTCTTTCTGTCTTTTCTGCCCTCCGCAAGCGCTGTTTGGCCTCTAAAATTGCCTTTCGAAAAAGTTGCAAATGCCCTTTTGTCGCCTAAGTGTCGGGAGAGTCCGTAGAAATCCTGCAGAGTCCGTAGAAATGGCCTGCAGAGTCTGTAGAAATCCTGCAGAGTCCGTAGAAATGACCTATTTTGGTCAAGGAAAACCATGTATTCTTCCTTCCTTGGCTAGAGACGAGAACTTTCCAAGTGGCAAGAGAAAATCTGACTTGTGGAAGGTTTGTCAACAGTAACTGGCTTTCAGAAGTCCGAAGACTTTTATATGGAGAAGTCCCAAGTAGAATAGCTGGACAAGTCCGATGATTAAGTAGGCTTAGAGAACCCAAATTACACTGCATAGTGTAAGTCAATTTCTCCAAAGACTTTACTTATATATTTTTATAAGTCAAGTAGTTAAGAAAACCCGATTTGCATTGCGAAGTGCAAATCGGGCTTTCAGTGCTACTTGACTTAGGAGAATTCATAAGTAAAGTAGTCACGAAAGCCCGAAGTCGTCAAGCTAGAGGAACCCGAAGACATCAACGTTGGTAAGACGAATAAAAGGGTGCCACATGGCGTAAGTTGGAGCAGGGGTTGATCTTTCAAAGGAACAAATGTAGGACGATCCAAGAGCATTTCCAGCGGGCAAAAAATCGACGATTCGTAGAAGTAAAGCTCAAATAGACCTGAGTTAAATGGATACAGAAAAACCAATGTCTTTAGATTGGTTTTTTGTCTATAAGAAAGGTCTAGTCCAGGCATAAGCAGGAGCTGGTAGGTGAAAGTAATGGCCGTCATCAACGACAAACAGCCATCCGACTTGAATGCAACATGGGTCGGCTTGAGTTTTCACACATGGAGACCTGCGTCCTTTTCAGCAGGACACGCAAAAGGGGAGGATCGCCATGTTGTTTTTAATGCAAAGATCATTTCAGTCACACCAAAAGCGACATCTAGCTGCTCACGACATGGCGCCAAAGGGAGACTTCAATGCACGGGGAGGGCTCGAGAAGATCTTGAATGGTGCATTTTCATGGAAAGGAGGACGAAAGCAGCAATCAACGACTTCTCTTTCCACACATACCTCTCTCTCTCTCTCTTCCCTTCTCTATATATACAGGCTTTCAAGCCATTTAAAAAGGTTCCCAATTTTTTAGAGTTTTTGTCATCTTGCTAGGAGACGGATGCCCATTGTGACGTTTGTAAAAGCGTGCTCCTTTGACCAAGCTAAACCATGTCAAAGTATTGTAAGAACTACCCTCTGAATATAATGAGACTCGATTTCTTCGCCTATTTCCTGTCTTCAATTAGTGCTTTAGTATATGCTTGTTGCTTGGTGGGTTTGTGAATGTGTTTATTCCTAGTCCATTACCCTGTTGCTTGCCTTTTTGAAGTATTTTCAAGTTTTGCAGGGCCGGATTAGTGTTCTCACTGAACCTCTTCCAGCGTGTGTTAGCTTGACTTTGAGATCGTGCAAGCCCAGTCGCCTCATGACTGATCTAGTGTGCGTTCAAGCGTAGATGAGTGTCCATTTATTTTTGGTGCATCGCCTAGTTAGCCCTCTTAGCAGCCCTTACCTCCCTTCTAAACCTTTTCCCCATGAAGTTTCATTTCAGCATTAGTTTTACGTGATCCACCAAGAGGAACTAGCCTCTTTAAAAATCCTAGAGGCTCAACCTCACCATTAGACACCCACAACCTGAGGTTGTTCCCATGCTTATTGTCGGAAGTGGGAGAACCTGAAAACTCTCCCACAGGGGTGCAATTCCGTGCTATAACAGCAGTATCAATATGCTTATTAAAATTAAGTAATATTATTAATCAAGCAAGATAATTTGTGTTGGTCATTATAACAAATTATTATGATGTGGCCTGTAACCTTAAATTTATAAGGACTTTTAAATTACCTTAATCTATTCAAATCTCCATTGAAGAGATGGACTAATTAATGAGAGTTTGTTTTAAACTTCTAAGGAAGATATTAAGTCAATAACCTTATATGGATTAATAAGATGAAATCCTTTGCGATTATTATATGGTGTCTTAAAAATATTATAACCATCATAAGACTTATACACGAAGGTTGTCATTGTTGTTAGAATCTCTAAGAGTTAAACTAAAAGAATTACATAGTAATTAAAGTTATATGAACATTCTACAGATTATTAAAAGACAAACATTCCAATTGGAAACTAATAGATCACTGTTGAAGAGCAGTGGACTGTTTTGGGACAGCTCCTTATAATCTCTTGGAATTAAGTCACAACTAAAGTTATATAAATCTTATGCATGTGATGGAAGTAACTTGGCAAATAAGTTAAATCCTTAAATGCTATAAAAGCAAATGGTTATTCCAAATCAAGGCATATTGTGATAGAGGATCATTTGCTCCATATTTGGAATTGATCATTGGAATATTAAATAAGTTAAATCTATATCCTTATAATGAAAATGAAGTTTGATTGAGTTATATTCGTTGAGTTGGAATTGATAACTTTCCTTTGGAAAATAAGAACAAGAAAGTTCTAACCTAAAGTTTTAAACAATAATGTTATGCAAAGTCTAAGGTCATGAACCTAAGATGAAAAGGTTTAATTCTCTTAAGAATGAATTTAAAAGTAAACCTAGTATTATCGCACTTAGTTCTTGGAACTATTAAATAGTATTGAGCCCCTTGAACTCATACAACGCTCATAACGGTAATTATTGGAAATGAAAGGATAACCTTAAGCCAATGTTCCAAAGCAAGTAAGATCCTTAGGCAGGGTTGCCTTGATATGTGGTTGTAACCCTACCTTGTAGATTGGTAAGATGCTCCAAAATGGAAACATAGCATAATTGTTGAAACAATTCATGAAGTTTAATTAGTACACATTTACCTTAGGCAGTTCATGCCCAACTTCGTCCTTTATTTGTTTTTGAATTTGAAAGATGTTCCAAGGCTTTGCATTGCTTTTGGAAATAGTATTTTTTCTTTTATCTTTGCATGTTGCTTGTGAATTGGTAGATCTTGCTTAAGCAAGCTTAGTATGATGATTATTCTGTTGAATCTGTTTTCTCTTGGCCTCTGTTTGTTGAACTTTTGTTGAATTACCCACTGAGGTACTGGTTGTTCCATTGTCGGTGCAGGTACTCGGATAAGGGCATAAGTCAATGATGGTTCCGCTAGGAAGGCCACAGTGAAGTGGATAGGCATGCATGGGTGTGTCTACACTGACCCACTTCTATCCAAATACTAATTGGTTAAAACACTTCTTAATAAAGTCATTGATGAGTTATGTACTTGGTCTAATTCCTATGTTGGCTATTATACAATTATGGATCTCATTACGTTTTTCCGTGCTAAACATTGCTTGAAACTTTGTATCACAGTTGTTCTCTCATAATATATTTAAAAAAATTGTAGTTGTTACACCTAGATCAAGTCTCATTTCATTCCGAACTACGACCTATTCCTAAACCAATGCCATTTGCAAACTTAAACCTAGACCAAGATCAATTCCAATTTCACACTTAGACCTAAACCAATTCCAAGTCCATTTCAATTCAAGCCATTTCTCAAACCAAACAAAGTTCCAAGTCCAAGATGCCAATTTCATTTCAAACACAGACCACTTTCAAATTGACCTTTTCTAAATGTCAAGTATTTAAGCCAAATGGAAAACCATGTCATATCAGAGTTCGTTTGAACCCACATACTTATTGCCTATTTTGATCCTAACCACCACATGCCTTTTGTCGAGCCATTTCCATGTCTAATCAGGGTTTGTTTGAACTCACATGCCTATTATTGGGTCATTCCAATGCCAAATTCGGGTTCGCTTTGGACCCCCATACCCATTCATACCATGACAATTTCATTAGATTTGTCTTGAACCACGTTTCAAATTCAAGCCATAAACCAAGACCGCCTTCTTTGGGCACATTTCTTTTCAAGACCAAGTCCGCCCTCTTTGGCGTAATTTCTAATTGAGACTAAGTTCGCCCTCTTTGGGGTCGTGCCAATTACCAAGACCAAGACCACCCCTCTTTAGGCTAGTTTCTCTCAAAGACCAAGACTTCCACACCAAAGGAAAGTTAAAATGGAACATTTACGCAATGTAGCGTTGATAGACATCTTTTATCAATTGGTCACTAAAAACATAATTGTGTGTCCACATACTCAACCTTTTGGTAAAAATGCTCCCTGGTACCAAACAAACGAATATTATGAGTATCATAGAGTTCCAAGGCCATTCACTTAATCAATGTGTGCGGTTCAAACAAGATGTCCAAACCTTGATTGATCGTGGGGATATCACGATTGAGCCACAACCACACCAATCATTGCCTTATAACTCCCATCTATCTAAGTTGGTTATCGTATCGCCAACTCATTTTCAAACCCAGTTTGACAAATGGCTTGTTGAGAATAGAGATGCATCCCTTCTAAAATTATTGAGAGTTGGAACTAGATTCCCATTTGGCTTTCCTATAGAACGATCAAATAGACTTCTTCAGAAACGGGAAATACCTCCAACAACCAATCCGGTCTTCAAACCACAACAGAGTCAATCATTACCTCTCCAAGAGCCATCATTTATTAAAGAACAAAGTGTGTCCAAATCTCAAATTTTGCAAACAAGAGTAAGCCAAGGCCAAGACAACCAACCACTCCTCGAAGTTTTTGTTGAAACACCTATTCGTGACGAGTCAACCTGTGATAAGTCACCCTTCAACCATTCCCCTATCTTTGAGGAGCCTCATATTGACAAGCTAGTCTTTGTTGAGTCACCCTTCGACCATCCCCTATCTTTGAGGAGCCTCACTTTGACAAACCAGTCTTTGCTGAGTCACCCTTTGACCATTCCCCTATCTTTGTGGAGCTTCACTTTGACAAGCCAGTGTTTGTTGAACCCTTTTTAAATGAGCCTATTTTCGAAGAACCCATTGTTAAACCACAAGCCATTATTCATCCATTGCCAAACATTCAACAAGACATCTTTGTAGCCGCATATACATCAAATACGAGTTCCACTTCTAAGCCAACATTATGTTCTTCATCCACATCAAAACCAATACTTGATTTAGCATTAGAAGTAGAATCAACATCAATCTCAATATCGGATTCAGAGTCCTTTGAGTCAAAATCATCTTCAAAATCATAATACATTAGTGTATGTTACGACTTGGGTTACACACTCCTGGCAGATCAAATTGAATGCATTTGTGAGCCTTCAAAAATTGTTGAGGGCATTTTCTTTAGCATCGACACAAGTCCTAGTAGCCTCTACAAGGATTATGTTGCCTTTTATCATTCCATTACCATTCTACTTTCCATTGACACCAACCCGCATAGCCATTATATCAACATTCCACCTCCCACAAGCATCAATTGGGACTGACAGAATCACGCATTGTTGAACTTATTCCATGGCGACATATTAGTTGTAGAAAATCAGGGGGACCAAGACCACATTCAGGGAAAAGAAGAAAAATCTCCTAGTGAAACCTTCTCAAAGGCGCTTGAAGACGATCAAAGTCTAAACGCAGCATCTTCTGTGAAACCTTGTTTGAAGCGCTTGAAGACGATCAAAGTCTAAACTCGACATCTTCTAGTGAAACCTTGTTTGAGGCGCTAGAAGACAATCAAAGTCAAAATTCAATGCTCCTTAGTGAAACTTTCTCAGAGGCACTATGGGACAATCAATACAACTTTGTTGGTGGAAACCTCTTCGAAGCGCCAATAGCTAAGCACAATAGTTCTTCATTGCTTGATGAAGACATTATTGAAGTTACTATCGGCACAACTGACAATCTACAACATAATCAGATTGCAGCATCTCTCAAACCTAATCATCAAAAAAATAGTATGGTCCTTCCAAGAGCATATTCAAAAGTCTTTGGCCCCGCCACAACCAAAATTATGTCAGCTCTGGAATCATCAACATTGTGTGTGACTGGATATCCCAATCTTCATTTGTTTTACCCAACCATTATGCATTCCATTATGATCCATTTTTTCATTCAAAAGCTATATTCCATTGCCAAATCAGACCTTTTATCCAATGTCTATCATTATTTACCATTCTTGGATGCACTTTCCTTCATCGAGGCTACGAAGACATCTTGTCTAGAGGTTTGGAGGAAACAAAATCAACGGCCAACGAAGATCACAATAACGTTATTGGAGTCCAAATCAGCAACAGGTTCTTGACAGAATAGCTATTCAGGGTGGGTGTAGGATAGAGATCAAGCTCATCGACTATTCTGGTTGTATCATATGCTAATCAAGACATGCATCTCCACATTAGCAAGAACAACAGAATTTTGCCTTGCCTTACCGTTATTTCTTAGCTTACCCTTTACCTGGCATTATTATTGTTTCATACTTGTGTCATTTGCCTATTCACAAGCTTGTTACTTAGTCAGGATTTTTCGTTGTACGGTGAACTACAATGGCTTGAGGTCCATTTGGACTATGTAGGCAGCACTCAGTGTTTTCTAAAGTCAGCTCGACCACCCTTAAGCCAACGCTCTTGTCGCTTTGCGAGCAACTTAAGCCAACATTCTTGCCATTTTGCGAGCAATTTAAGCCAACATTCTTGCCATTTTGCGAGCAACCTAAATCAACACTCTCACCATTTTGCAAGCTAACAAGTTCTGCATATCCTAACCCTCCATTGAGTTGATATGCCAAAAATTCTAAAAACATTTGAAACAATCACAAATACCTAAACATTTGAAAATGGCTTATGATCTCCTAGAGAGATATAAAACCCCAAAATCCAAAAACATTTGTCCTATCTTAAATCTAGTCAACAATCCTCAAATCTGCCCACTTTGGGGCACCTTAGTCCTTGAGCCAATTCTTTTAGAAACCATTGGGATGTGTCCTTCCCAAATCTGCTCTACAGGGGCAAATTTGTGGTTGGTTCCCATCCAAACTTTTACACCAAGTATATCTGAGGAGTGTCCTTCCCTTTGCATGTATCCTTGCTTAGGGGCACCATCCAATTCGCACTTTTAAGCCAAGCTCACAGCTTTCGCCCTACTGGGGCAAATCAAACCCTGTAGCTTATATCGGGATATCTTATCCCCACATGTCGCCCCCTTGCATATAGCCTTGCTTGGGGGCACCATCCGTTTATCATCCCATTGAGCCTTCACATGTAGTTATTGACTTGGTTAACGACATGATGCTTTATGTTCTTTTTATTTTCAAGCTTTCTATGTGTTTCTTTGCTTAGTTGTTTGTTTGTTTGTTTGCCTGTTTATTTGCTTTCATTGTTGTTGCCTTGATTCAGTGCATATGTGTTCATACAGTAATTCCTTGCACTTTTACTTATGTCCATCCATATTCATATGTCAACATTGTCATCATGGTTTTGATCATTGGTGTGTTGTTTTCAATTGTCTATCGGATTGGGAGTCTATCCTTACGCAAATGACATCCAATGTTATCACGGTTCATTTATAATTATGGTGCTAATGTCACATGCCAAATTAAATAACGGACAGATAGTCTAAAAAGCAATGGTGTCGCAATAATTCCCCTTGTTCACTTTGGCAATTATCCCCTTTTCCTTAATCAAATCAAAACCAATTGAACATTTTGGTTGTATCAATGCTAATCAAGACGCATATCTCCGCATTAGCAAGTACAACCGAATCATCCACATTGATCAATTATCATTGTCATTCTTATTCATCTATTTCTTCATTCTTCATTCCATCTTCACCTGCTTATGGGAGAACTACATTGCCCTGAGGTCCATTTGGACTATGTAGGCAACGTTGGGACACACGAAGTATCTCGGATCAGCGTGACCATCAACATCATCATTACTATCTTCTTCCAATCATCTCTTTCATCACTTTGTGCATCCTCGTGTGCATGGTTTGTTGTGGCTTCTTCAGTCTTTGAAAAGTCGTTATATTGTCATACTTATGTTGGCACTCACTCATCTTTAATATGTGTAACAGGTTATATCCATGAATTATGCTTGCCAATCCGCCCTACTGGGGCACAACCAATTTATCACGATCAAATCCGCCATATTGGGGCAAAATCATTATTCAATCCAGACTACCCTCTAGGACATGAACCTATACCTGTTGACTCATAACAACCTAGGGTTGTCAACACATTAATTATATTCTCATCATTGGAAATCAACACATGGAAGCATTATCTCGATTGGATTAATCTCATCCATTGGTTAATTTTATTCTTCTTGCTTCTTTTCGAGGGACTGTCCATCAATCTTATGTGTCAGCCACTCCCTTGAGGGGGCATCATAAGCTTCCCAAACTTTGTTTGGAGCATCATTTTTCAATTACTATCATTGAAATTTTCTTCTTAACAACTTTTTCATTCTTTGAAAAGACATTACTGTGCCTGTGTCTCGTAACGTCTTCTCACACTGAGGCAAAATGTAGACACTCCTTTTTTGCCACATTTTGTGTCTAAACAAACGTCAGATCAATTTCTAGCAAGCAATGCAAATTAAGCCTAGAAATCATTGAAATGCCCAAATTCATTTGTACACCTAGTGTTCATCCTCTAAATTGTGTTAATACAATCCATATTCAAGGTAATACACTGTACGCAACAATAACCTCTCGTGGATTCATTCCCAATCTAGTCTAGACTATAGTTGTGAGGAACATAGGTAAATCTGAAAATCCAAATTCATTTGGGAGGGACAAAAAATCCAAAAATATGGAAAATCCAGTCTAGACTATATATATAAATGAGAATAATTTTATAAATGTGCAAAATTAACAAATACGATGAAAAACATGTACACTATGTAGACACTCCTTTTTGGCCACATTCGGGTCTAAACAGACATCAAATCAATTTCTAACAAACAACACAAATTAAACCTAGAAATCACTAAAACGCCCAAATTCATTTGTACACCTAGTGTTCATCCTATGAATCAGTTTAATACAACCTATTCGGGGTGGTATATTGTACGCAACAACAACCTCTTGCCGATTCATCCCCAATCAAATTGCGACTTAGCAAATAATCAATTTTGACCAGGTGTGAAGGACAACCATGTCAAAATTCAAAAATTGCAATTAACCTAATCAGAGTTGCTCGAATGATTAAATCCAATTATATAGTTAGTTAAAACACTCATGGCTAATTAGTGAATTTCTAAAAATAGAAATTCACAAAATTCACCCAAAATACCCAAAAAAAAATGACATCATGCATGACATAGGCTAAAATTTGTCAAGCACTCAAAATTCAATGCAAGCAAATATCAATTTTTGCAAGCCATGCCTCATAAGTGGAAAATTAATTGCCTCATTTAGGGCCTTGGGACCCCAAAATTGAATTAATTTGTCGTCACACATCTTGATCTTAAGATGGATGGTCACAAATTAGTCTCATCATTTCTAAAAACCTATAAATAGGACGATCCTCACATACTTCAAAGAGAGCTTTTTGGTGCAATGTTATTATGCAGAAATATCTATAGAAAGCTTCAACAATCAACACATGCCATAGCCAAATGCCAAGGTGAACAAGGAGAGATGATGCACGAGCACCATTGACAAAATCCAAGCACAATCCCCCCCAGGCCAACTTGCAATTTCAATTCACATGAGGGTAAAGAATGTTGCTCTTGTCTTTGCATTGTTTGTTGTTTGTTTTTTATTTTCTCCCCCAAGTATCTAGGCTTGGAATGCTAGTCTTCAATGTGTTTTTCATTGTTTTTCACTCTACTCACACAGACTAACATTGTCGTCGGATTCCTTGATTACACCCTACATTCAAACAAGAATTATTAGCAATCATTCTAAAAATGTTTTGATATAATTGAAAGGTTGTTAGGTATTCTTTTTGCCAAAAAAAATTTAAAAAAAAACGGGGTCTGACTCAGTCTAAACATATCTCAGCCAGTAGAAAAATCCGGCCTGACTTGAATTTGGTGCAGATAAGGCCAGACCTAGAAACTATGGTGAGGAGGCTTGCTTAAGATCAAGACCCATTGTCAACTAAGGAAGTGGATGAAAAATATGGAGTTCATCATCGGTTTGCTGAATTCCCAATTGAAACGAGGAAGAATAGTGGATTGTAATTGGAGAGATAACCTTGCTAACGAGTGGGACATGTTGTAGAAGAGTTGTATTCTCCAAAACAATATCTTCGCCATGGGTCATGTGGCTATTCATTTGAGGAGTGCATGATATCTCGTGGTTAGGATGGCACAAACCTTGTAAAGATGGCACAGTGGAAGAATCGTCAATTTCCTTGATAGCTGTAGGAAGTGAAGATGACAAACTCAACTGCATAGGCAAAGCCAGGTTGCCAAATGGAACCATTGTTGATAAGTCGTATGGCTGTGCATGTAATTGATTTTAAAGTAGCATATTTTAAAACACGTGTCATTTCTTGCATTGGCTTGTTCTGGTTCTCAACATGTCTAACCAAAATCTGTTCAAGAGTGCCATTATGACTGACAAATATATGCACAAGAGAGTTAATATTCATGGATCAGTATGTGCATTGTCGCGAGGACTTCCTGATAGCTTTTGAAGCCAAGTTGGATCAGATTTTGGATTAAATAAGAGTTTGCACAACAGTTTTGAGGCTAATGTTCAGAAAACAAATCCTCTAGGCGAGTAAATATAAGAATGTCTCGATGAGAAAAATGGCACTTGATTGACTTACCCAAATTGCAACACGTAAATTTCCGTATTTTTTGTCTGAGTCACAATTGGAAAAAAGACAGGCCAACTTATCAAGGTCATAGAGTACTTTATGAAAGTGCACGAATGTTCCTGATTAAAAACTTCTGTGGGGAGAAATCTGCACTGCAAAATGAGGCATTTTTTCTGCCAGATAAACAGTAAAATCACAAGAACACCATGCTGAAGTAATTCCCTAAATCTGAAGGTTGATGACGAGAGCAGGTCTAGGGGAGGATAAGAGGTAGAAATCCTCAAGGTGATTAGATCTAGTGCCTTGATCAAGAGAGGCTTAAAGGTGTTAGATCTAGTAAGGATAAAAGATGGAAACCCTTGAGAGGACTAGATCTTAAGGCCAGAATAGACATGCCTTGATACCAAATGATATGATCTAGTGGAAGGTAAGATGTAGACACCCTCAAGGAGATTAATTTGAAGGTTGTGATCAGAAGAGGCCTAAGGCTGTTAAATCTAGAAAGGGTAAAAGATGGAACCCTTGAGGTGACTAGATCTAGAATCCACAATCGCTAGGCTCTGGTACCAATTGATTAGAGCTTAATTGCAAGCAAGAAAGAACACAAAATAATTATCCACAACTGTACATATGCTATACAATCCATTGTATTAGGTATTTATAATGTACAATGATATACAAAGAAGCTTCTAAAGTAAGGTAGATACATATAGATATGTGAAAATAACAAGAATGTATAACAAATATACAATATAGCCCATGCGACTATGACATCATTTAGATTCTATATGAAGGAAACCTCTAAGAGAATAAAGATTTACATAGATAGATATACAAAATTTAAGAATATACAATAAGCCCGTGTGACTATGTAAAACATTTGATGAAGTACACTAGCCCATGTGAGCATACTTAATAAAATGCACTAGCTTATATGGCTATCTCTCGTCACATTCCCTGTCCCATCTCCCGGCCAACCCTAAATTGCCATATCAGAGACATGTCCCCGCATTCCCTCATACCAGAAACTCAGGTTAACATAGATAATATCTAGAAACAATTTTTGCCTAGCTATAAAGTCTCACAAAACAATCTATACATGAAATAAGTAAACAATATAGTATTTCTAATCAATATTACTGAAGAGACTTCCATAAAATGATATTTACTCTAGAGTGATGCTAGGCACACATGTACAGCCATCTAACAAAGTTTTGAAGTGCAGGACATTTACAAACAAATTTGCCTAAATTTACAATTACAGACCTTAATGCGGCTTAACGCGGAGAGCTTCAACCCTGTCATGTCCAAAACTTTCAAGCAAGAGCCAATATATCTCCCATATTTCTTTGTTGCTGCTGGCTATCATAATATTTCAAAACCCCCGTCAAAATTATATGCGACTCAAAATGAAATATACAATTTGACAAGAAAAAATCTTTGCTCAAAAATGCTACTAAAATTTTTCTTAACAAAAAATTGTGAATCTGACTTACCAACAATATTCGATCTCGATACTCATTCATCTGTATGTGAGACTGCACATACTTATCAACCTGAATAAGACCAACGAAGTAACAAATTATTTTAGACACCCCTAAACAGAAATACAGCTAACTAAAGAAAAAGAGCCAATTCTAAGCTAGTTCCAAACACGTGCTCACAAATTTTGATGCCATTACACTTTGCATTTATTTTGCACTGTTGACCAATATATAAACAAAAGAAGAAACCCATCAAATGCAGGTATAAAATCATAGCAAAAGGATGGAAGAATAGCTGGAAGCAGTGTCAAAATATGCAGACACAACTCTTTACTTAACTATCGACTTAAACAGTGCATATAAAATAAGGTAAACAAGAAGAAACAGAGCTCAGTATTGAGATCATACAAAGAGACATCTTAACAAGAACTTTATTTAAGCAAATAGTCTTACAGATACTTTATCAAATGTGCTCAGCCCCACCCCAAGCGCAAAGACAGGAAGGCCCTGCAGAATTCAAGTTTAAAGTTGGAAATAGTTCCACAAAAGAGATAGAGCCATATATACCTCATACATTCATCAATAAAATAATATGGAAATAAACCATCAAAATCACACAAATTTCTAATGTGATATATCTGCGCACTAAACAAAGCAAAATAGCTATTTCCCTATGCGTTATGCACATTGATGACAAAACAGTAACAAAAAAAGAACCACCCCTATCAAGAACTAGAAAGAAATATGGAAAATAACTCGTCCTAAAGCCAACTTCTATGCAGCAATTCTATCAACGTTAAGTAACTATCCGGAAGAGATAATAAGCTTCCCTATAAAGCAGGATTTCAATTGTCCAGCCTTTATTACAAACTATTGCATAAATTATTAATATATAACCAAAATACTTTCAATGGCCATTTATATTTAAGCGAAGAGATAGAGAGACACAATAATTGTTAAAACTGACTTGCAACAAATGCAGTTCGCATCCAGCATGAATTCTCTACCATCCACATCTAATGTGGACAGATATTTGTTACATACATCATGTTTTGCATAAGATAAGGCATCGTTAGAATTGTGTGTTTAGGGAACACAAGCTCCTATTAGTAATATTTTGTGGATAGGAGGGTACAGAATGTATTTAGAGGGCTTTATGTTATAGAATGTTTAAACTACAACCTTGTCTGGCCCACGTACATATACAGCATGCTGAGCTCATTCAAAATTCTACGGTATGTAAATTTTACAAGTACAACACAATTTTGTAAACTGAAATTAGTTATAGCCTCCATAAGGACAGAACAACCATTAGAAACCTATTAGGCAAATTTAATTCAGACGAAAGTATATGAAACATTGATGGTTGACAAGAGGGACGGTGTAATATGTAGGTGAGGTCATGAATCCTTACCAATAAACAAACATGATCCACTAAATTGAGGAGGGTGTATATTAAGAGGAAAGAGGTCTAAATGAGGTGATTGTGCATGCATAAGTATGGCTAAACAGCAAAAGAGTTAAAGAAATCAAGAAGGGGATATAAATAATGCAGAACAAGTTGTTACAGCCAAATAGTGGCCATGTTTAGCAACTTACGTTTTTTGGCTCTTTTTGAGTGATGTTTTTCATCTAAGTCAAGGTGCCAACCTTAGAGGATATTCATGAAAGGTAACCATCAAAATAATCAGAATTCTATATGCATTCCTGAAGTAGGTGATCTCAATTCTCATCTTTATTTTTAGTATTTGAATTTTGAACACCCTGGTCCAAACCTTTATAAAATGAGGTATAACCCTAAAATGATGGGGTACACATTGTCACATACATTATGGTCATTTTAGCTTGCTGCTGTTATGAAAACTAAATAATTTTATTAGGTATAATAGTTGAGAGAAAATAATGTATGAAATTTGTTGATTATGTACACTTACTAGATTTTATTCTATGTGCATTATACTAGATTTTATTCAACACTACCATTGTCATTATGCTTATTGACCAATTTACATATTGCGAAAAGCATGAGTCATACAGCCCTTACATATAGGGCAAGGATTAAATAATGTCAGGGGAGAAGTGGACAACATTGGATCCACTTAATTAGATGCATATACATGCGCATTGTGCTCGGACACTATATGTGGGGAGTGAAATTGACCAATGCTGGTCACATCACCCCTTCACCATAAAACAAGTGGAATTTTGACCACAAGTAACTCAAGGATATCTCCTATGACGAACAAATGTGGATCACCCAGAAGTGTAAGTCACTAAGTTGTATTGGTTGGATGTGTTAAAAAGTCAACTATTGATGATGGAAAAGTTTGCATCCATATTTGTTATCATTAATTGCATGCTTGTTGCTTTGAAGCCTAAACATGATAATAAGAGCATATTGTGGTCATCCACAATGGAACTACCTGTTGACAATTTTAACCCTACAGGTCAAATTATCACCCCTATCATTCGAAGCTTTCATTGGAAGGATCCATACAGGTTTTCAAGGTGTTCAGAGGAATTGCAAGGCAGAAGGAGCTGAACATTTGACGTGCTTAGTGCAAATCGGGTTTTGAGAAGTGCTTCACTGTCTTAGTGCAAATTGGGTTTCTCAACCAGCTTTACTTGTCAAGTTGCACGAAGGGAAGCAAGTCAGGCTCAAAACTCCGATTTACTCCTCCCAGTGTAAATCGTGTTTTTCAAGTTACTTATGAGTTTTCAGCAGTAGAAGCAAGTTGGTTTTCCGAACCCGAATTACTCTGGATAGTGTTTATCGGGTTTCTGGGGGTGCATGACTTATCTCTTTTTCCGAAGTTGCAAGCATGGGAAAATCCAAAGTTGAGGACCCTGAAATATCCGAAGTCACAAGAAGTCCAGGAAGAATTCCTGCAAACTTTTTGTCTGCGAGAAAATGGAAGGAACAGTCGGGCCCAAAACAATTCCCACAAACTTTTTGTTCGCGGGGGGAATTCACTGAGAAAAGGCCAAAGAAAGGGACAAAGAGGAATCTCAAAGGGCACTTGCCCTTTGGGAAGGTACATTACATAAATCCCGAAGGGTAGGTGCCCTTTGGGAAAGATCAAATACAAAAGTCCCGAAGGGCACTTACCCTTCGGGAGGGTTCAAGAGCAGAAGGGCACTTGCCCTTCGGGAAGGTGCATTATAGAGATCCCGAAGGGTACGTGCCCTTCGGGAAGGATCAAAAGCGAGAAGCCAAAGGGCAGATGCCCTTTGACAAAGGTCAAGCAACCGAGGAAAAGGGACTTCCAAGAAGTTCTGAAGGGCACTTGCCCTTCGGAAAAGTTCGCAAGGAACAAAGCCTAAAGAGTAGGTACCCTTCGAGAAGGCTACAAACAAGAAGTTCCGAAGGGCAAGTAAAGGACATTTCGGGAAGTTTGAAAGATTCTTTCAGACAAATTGTCCGAAAGAATTCTTTCGGAACATTTGTCCAAAGAGGCAAAGAAAGCAAAGGATAAATTCCTTTGGGCAAATTGCCCGAAGGAAAAGAAAAGACAAAATTCCCACAGACAATTTGTCCGCGGGAGAAGTCATAGACAAATGCCGAAGAAAAGGAAAGCCCGAAAATAAGAAAAGTCTGAAGGAGCCCAAGACCAAAGGGAAAGTCATAGACAAGTCCCACGGACATTTCGTCTACGGGAAAGTGGAAAAACAAAAATCCCGATAGACAGACAGAGACGAGAAAATCCACAGGAATAAACAAAGGCGATGAGTTAAAAGATAAAAATAAACCCAAAGAAGACAAATACATGCAGGACAGTCCAGGAATAGACACGAGCAAGAGCACAAACATGAAAAGAGAGTGCCAGAAATAAACAAAATAATTAGATCGCCGCCAAACATGCAGTTGCTTCCAGAATAGAGATAAAAACGCATAAAAGACAAAGAAAAGAATAAATAGAAGGCTATTTTCACTCGTAGGAACTTCAGTTGGTTGTTCGTCTAGATCAACGCTCCTCATGCAAGTCGTGTCCGCCAAACATTTCCAGCCGACTGCTAATTTCAATTTTGCGTCATTTATCATGCAAAGAGATGGTTCTCTCAATCTAGCAACTCAAGGAGCTATTTCTGTAGATTGGCGTAGCTCTCATGCAAGGATTGGAATAAGTGAAGCTTGGACTCACCGTCCATTCCTCAAACGCCAAGGAGCTTCATGCAAAACAAAAGACAAAATAGACTATTTGCAAAGGTTGAGTTGGACTGATTTAGCCTCTCTCCAATTTTTCAACGCCAATCTCTTGGCTTTTGTAAATTTTCTATATAAGTTGGCTTTTTAGCCTTAGATTTGGATCCTCTCTTTTGGCAAGACAATCTTCTGCCAAAGTTTGTGCTGTAACCTTTTTCAGAGTAATAGAAGAGGACTATTTTTACAATTTCCAGCAAGTTGTTATAGCGTATTTTGTCATTGATTTGCACAAGTGGTAGATTTTTTCTCCCTTGCCAAGTCTTGATCCTTACCTAGTTACTAGTTGATCATGTTATACAAGTCATGTTTTGTGTTTAAACATCTTTTTGGCTGAGTCTGCAGTAGAAGTTAGTGGCTACTAGTGCCTTCAATTAGGCCTGTTTTACCATTTTCCTCAAGCTTAGGTCACAAGATAGAACATTTTCATGAAATACTTATGCATATTGATTAATTGGAGTTGAAAGTTTAGCCATTTTTCTTATCTGAATCAATGTTTTTAAGAGCTTAAATTGAGTGGATCAATCTACATTCAGGTGTATCACCATCATTAGGGAGGATTTCCTTTCAAGTTCTCTTTCTCTCTTTTTCCAGGCAGTTTGTAGCAGAGATCCTAATTGATACATCAAAGGGAGCTAGCCCTTACAACCTAAAGACTCAATCCACTGATTAGGTCACCCATAATCTAGGATTGTTTCCATGTTTCAGCAGACTATGAAGCCCTGAAACTACCTTCACAAGGGTGCAAGTCTAATTGACAACACTTCCACTATGAACTCTAATTTTGTAGACAAATTATCCTTGTGACAATAAGTCTCGAGGCATAAGCGTTAGTTCTCAAATGGCCGTATTCTCATCCTATGGCAATGTAGTAACCTGGTGGAATACCATAGTCATGAGATATAGTCATGATCATTAAGTGGCAAAAAACATAAAAATAGGGTCTCTTATGGGAATGTTATGATGCTCATAGCACTAGCATACATACAATATTGATTTTGTATTTAGTGATTCCATAGGTAAAGGCAAACAAGACTAAAAAAATTATGTAAAAATTCCAACCAAGCATGGAAAGCATCTATGATTGCCATAAATATCTTGCATGATGACAATAGGTTTTGAACCCAAGAAGTCCACTGATTAATAACAAGTGGCAAAATCGATATGGAATTATGGAGGATTTTATATGGCAACACTAAGTGAACCATGAGTTCATGTGAGGGTAGCCAAGTGGGATATGAGAGAGGAAACCTTAATGATGAGAGAAGTCCTTCCATTTTGATCCAAAATAAAATTCTTCAAATGTTTCTCAACCAATGACAAAATTTTTACTTTTTCCAGATGGGAAGTAAATTTTGAATTGCAAAGGCTGCGTTGATACATTCATCCACTTCCCATCAACTTTTCCCTAAATATATATTGGCCACCACAAGATAAAAATACTTCTTTAATCTTTCGTAAGCACATGAGCATTCTTGAGAAGCTTAGAGCCAATCATTGATCTATTCCTTATGCAAATGTGCTAGAAAGTATTCTGAACTTGTAAAATCTTGGACGCTACAAGTTAATACATGTCAAGATAAACATAGAAACACCTAAAAATTTAAGAGATGCAAGCCCACTCGGCCACTAGGGTTATAGAATAATCAAACAGCATTAAGCAATGTTACCCAATTGAATGGTATTATGAAAAACAAAACCTTTTATGGAAGTTAAAACCCCCATGGTCAAGCCCATTGATCTAGGTGAAAGTTTAGGGCAAAATTTTGGAAAAAATACCAAAAAACTAGTGGGTCACTGTTAGAAATATTGTCATCAATGTCAAAAGAGATCTATCATCACGATATCTTTATTGAAGACAAAGGAGAATAAATGGGCTGGCTGATCATGATTAGAATAATTGATGTCATAAGCAAAATTACTATCACAATGAATTAGAAAGAGCTAACCGACTATGAGGTTTTTATGAAGAACATGTATTATATTTAATATTAATGCATGTTGGCCGACCCTTGCCTTGATCAGCGCCACCTTAGAAGAAGATGTCTCTCTTCATGGAGTCGCCCCTCTTGGGGGATTTAAAGATAAATTAAATGTGTTTTGATGAGGCCGACCCCTTTTGAAGGATCACCTCTCTTGGGTAAAGAGGCACATGAAATGGTATATAAAAAAGATGAGATGGGATTAAATTTGATAAGCAGAAAAAATGTAAAATCAGATCAATAAAAGCAGATTTTTGAGTGTCGAGAATAGAAGATACATCATACAAACACCAGCAAATTTGAGGAGAAGAAAATATTAGAAGATCACTCAAGGCAGATTTTGAAGGAGATTTATACTCAAGAAGACAAGACTTTGTTGAGTTAGAGGTTGGTGCCTCATATTGGAGAGGTTGGTGTCTCTTGCTAAGTTGGTGCTCAGTGACGGGGATTGGTGTCTCCAGTAGGTTGGTGCCTACAAAATCTTTGTATATTGGGGATTGGTGTCTCTAGTAGGTTGGTGCCTACAAATTTTGTAAGAGAATTTTATATTGTGGTTTTATTCTCAAAAAGGGTTTCCACGTAAATCTTGTCTCTTAATTATGTTATCTTGTGTGATGGTGTTATTACGGTTATAAGTTTTAAATAGTAAATGATTAACTTAAATTGATTCACCCCCCTCTTAGTATAAGTGTGTACTTAACAGTCACCTTGTCGGGGGCATAACTCATCCACCACTATCTGAATTTGAATCTGTAAAATGTATCAAAAATCTTAGGTCATGCTCTAAAACCACCAAAATGGTCGTACACATATTTTGGCTAGTAAAGTTTGACACCAAAAAATAGTGCCAAAGGGACATGAAATCATGAAATACAAAAATATGGTAAATTCCATAAAAAATGGTTTTGAGAGATTCATGTTGCAACATGTCCTCTCCACTTCCAAGGGCAACACTTGTGACATGGCTTTTCAAATTCTCAAGCAAATCATCTCATTTTATGTTTTTAATCTTCATTTCTTACTAGATATAGAGATAACGGAATTGTCATCAAAATGTAAACATAAGAGAGTTGTAGTTTCACATCTTTTCTCAGAGATTGCTACCTTGTTGTAAATAAGTCTCATTTTCAATAAATCTTTCATTTATATTACAATATCATTTGTATTTATTGGGTTCATCTTCCTTTGCTTCGATTCATTGCTTTCATAACATATTGAATTTCTGAGATTTAGTATGTTGTCCACTGATTGACAACCATATCCGGGTCAACCATTCAATGATCAATAATACTACAAAAGGGAGAAGCTGACTTTATGGCTCCATGGCCCCACATCAAAATGTATGTGCACCATGACTTTACATTGTGGTCTTATGACTTTATTTTCGTACCAATATTTGGTATCGTGCTCATCCCTGCACCCTCAACCTAAGCTTCTTACTTTCATCCTCACCTGTACACAAGAAGATCCCTTCCATGCAAGAAATAAGATGATATCTAGGGCACTTACATGAAAAAATAATACCAATATACAAAAAAACTAAAAGAGACGTGAACGTGATCTAATAATGTATGTGCACCATGACTTTATATTGTGGTCATGCTAAGATTAGAAAACTTGTTTTATACACTTCTAAAAAATAGCTCCTTTTGGCAAAATCCAAGTGTATTAATTATGGAAATGAAAGTGTACTCATCCATTTGCATGGGGCCTACCAATTTTGTCACTTATCACAAAGTTTCACATGACAACTTAAGGCATTGACCATGAAAGTGGACAAGAGGGAAGTAATTATAAAAATTGGCTGCACATATTCAATTGTGCTTTATTAGTTAACAAAGTTTATTTAAAATCTAATTATATCATATGCAAAAGACAAAAGAGCTAAAGAGGGAAATAGGTTCCTAGGTATTAGAGAGGGTCGATCTAGAAGTTGGTTTTGTGCACAATTGTGTAGAGATTGTGTCTTGCCCAAGTGCAGAATCTATAATGCGCTTGGGAGCATTTTGGGTCCAATTTGATGCTCTTCTCAGAAAAGCTCTCTTCCTTCTACGTGTTGCTCGATATTTGAATCATACAACAATTATGTTTCTTTTTCATTTTTAAACAACTACATCCTAAAAATTATGCTTTTTCCCAGTCTAATACATATAAGACATGATTTAAAAAGCAATAAGAATTTTCTCAGTTCTGAACCAAAGGTTTTTGAGACCCAATGTTTCTACTCTAGGGTTTACAATGTATATATCAAGTTACACTTGGACTCACAATAAGCAGAATCCATACAAGTTCCTTTAACTAATTATAAGTTGTGGGTGCGCGACATATTCACTTTTGACTAGAGAACATTGCCAAATTGCTGATGTTGGCCAAACACACTATGCAAACCATCTAAGTCGACTGCATAAAACTTTAGCTGATCGATAACAATTGTTTCCTTTGTATCTTAGGAAATCTACTAGGACAAAGTTTTCATCCCAATCTTGATCAATTTTGAATATGCTTATTGATGGGTTGACTTTTTACCCTATTTCGCTCTTGATGGAGCAACAAAATATCTCCCTTTGCAGTGATAAATTGGTACTAGTAGATAACATTTTCAACACCTACTTGGTTGTTTAGAGTGGTAAATGTTTTGAATTTATTGAAGACAATTTCCATTTTGAAAATCCGCCTCCTCAAAATTCCAAAAGATCTACACAATATCAATGGTGCCCGTACCCATTGCAAGTAAGCTAATGTTCTTACCTACATTAGAGGTAAGAGATTAATTCCTTGTTAAAGATCATCATATAATATTGATTGGGACTTTGTTGCGTATTGAAATATTTTGAGCTATCTAAGGGCATATACTCTAATGTCGTGGACCCCATATTGTATACATTTATGTAATGATAGACTTTTATATAATAAAAGATCTTGATTGCTTAAGCCATTAATTTTCAAGGTGCTTAATTGGGTGGATGTTTACAATGCTATAAATAAGGTTCTCAAGTTGATTTAAATATTAAGCCGTTGACAAACCAAATTAGGTTGTTAGTTTTAGGGCATGTTGATATGAGCATGTGATGTCCCCATTTCCACATCATGATTAAGCATGGATTGAAGACCTTTAGTCTACTTCCCCATAGACTAAAGGAATCCCCTTTTGGGGAATTATATTTTAATTAGTTAATTATTAATTGCCAAAAATAGTGATTTTTATCATTTTTTCTTACAAGGCAAACTATTACTTAATTAAAAGAATATTTGTTAAAAGTGGTTTTTACCACTAAAGTGCTTAAATGAATTAATTATTAATTTATTTGCTTTAAAGTGATTTTAATTACTATTTTATTAAGGCAACTAATTAATATTATATTTGAAAAAGAGAATGTCGGAATGAGAGCTAAATCAAGGAAAGAAAAAGATATTCTAAAAAGGGCAAGCAAAGGCTTATGATGTATTTTATCTTCCCAAGGTGGTTCGCCCCACTTTGAAAGATACAAATGCAAAGTGAAGACTACAATGGAGGACATGCTGAATTTGATAATTATTCTTCATGCTTGAAGAAACTATTGGGATGCATACCCAATAGGAGTTCGCTGTTTTGGTGTTGATTAGTCTAAAAAAGGTGTCTTTTGACGCCACCTTTGCTAAGGAGATCTTGTTACTTGCCCTCGAGTGGGGCGATTTGCATTGAAGATTTCTTATGAAGTTTTTGAAGGTTTTTGAAGCTCATTTCTTGCATATTAATTCTGATTAATATTTGTCTCTATTTTTGCAAGTGGAGCAAACTACTTGGGAGACTTGGTTGAGGGTTTGGAGGCCCTTTTTGGGTCTATTTACACAAATTAAATATTTTGAATTTATTTGCTAATTTTTTGCATATGGCATGAGGTTTTGAAGGAGTTTCATGGAAGGTTTGAAGCCCTAAATCAATAGAAAATTAAATAATAATTTTCAGATTATTATTTAATTATTTTTGACAGATTTGGAGGTCTTTTCCACTTACGAAAGGCAAGATCTTGCTCTCCTATTTTTCTGCTATTTTTTTTGCAATTGGCGACTTGGACGATTGGCTTCGAGAGTACTTTTTGGCTATTTTTATGCCCTAGGAGGTTCGCTGGAATTTTCAAGTATTTTTTGGGCACTTGTGAATTTTCGCAAGGGTTTGAAGCAGAAAAATATTAAGAACAGCCGCTGTATTTTTGGGAAAAAATCAGATTTTTACAGCCATCATAAAGTGGCATTTGAGCATCAATAATTTGGCAAAAAGGTACTTCTTTCATACATTTAATTTTCTGATCATTTTTGATAAATTGGCAAGTATTCGGATAAATTTGGGATAAATTATTCACTAAAAATTGTCTACAAAACCTTAGCATTGTGGCGCCTAGGGTTTCTAAGGCATTAACAAAGGTTTTTAAGGCATTTATTGCAAACTAGGGTTTGCTAATTTTATTTTCAGAATTTTGGGATTTAGGGGTAAACCCAATTTGTGTGAAATCGCCCCATTTGGGGACATTATAGAGCACAATTACACGCAAGAAAGAAGACAAGGGCATTAGCTGCAATTGTACATATGCTATACACTCTATTGTATTATGTATTTAGAGTACAATGATATACAAAGAAGCTTCTAAAGGAAGCAAGCTTCAAAGAGAATAAAGATGCAAATAGAGATGTGTACAACATTTAAGAATATACAATAAGTGCATGTAACTATGTCTAAATTTCAATGAAGTACACTATCCTATGACTTTATTTTTAAAAATGCCCTATCCCATGCGGCCAAATGTCATCATTTTCTTTGTGCTTAGGGGAAATTGTCCCCAATTTCAATGGATGATTAGAACCACCTCTTAGCTAGATGAGCCAAGGAAAAATCAAATATGGGGGAGAATGAAGTGCGTGTAGACTACAAATAGTGACACTAGAGTCCCAAATTTCAATGGATTATTAGAACCACCTCTTGGCTAGATGAGCTAAGGGAGAATCAAATATGGGGGAGTATGGAGTGCATTTAGACCACAAATAGTGATGATGGAGTCCCCAAATGGATAAGCATCAAATATTAAATGAGAGGAGTTGGAACACCTGCAAATGAAATATCTTGGAGAATGAAATGCTTTGTTGATGCCTAAAGGATCCTCGTATGAAGATTTAAGATCCAAATTTCATAATCTACATGTAAGAAGATCTTAGTACTACAAAGATAGTGTTGTTGTCTAAGAATCGTATCCATGGTGTAGAACTCAATCGTAGAAGTCACTAAATGAGAAGTCTTTGTGTCCTTGCTTAAAAACTAAATCAATGATAGGTATTGAAGTAAGGAGAAGATGCCAACTTTGAAGTTTTGAGAAGTCTGCCTTGGAGTTGAGGAAGCTTGCTTCAGATCAAGATCCATTGTCCATCAAGGAATTAAATAAGCAAATATAGAGTTCATCATCCATTTGCATAATTTCTAATTGAATTGAGGAAGAAGAGTTGATTGTAGTTGGAGAGATAAACAGGCTCACAAGTGGAACCTGTTGTAGGACAATTGTATTCTCCAAAATATTTTCTTCACCATGGGTCATGTGGCTAACCATTTGAGGAGTGCATGATACCCTTTGTTTAGGATGGCGCAGATCCTATAAAGATGGCAGCAAAGGAGAATGATCAATTTCCTTGACAATTGTAGGAAGTGAAGATGGCAAACTCAGTTGTGAAGACGGAGCCAAGTTGCTAGGTGGAACCATTGTGGAGATGTTTTATGACTGTGCATGTGATTTATTTTGCAGAAGCATAATTTGGAACACTGTCATCATTTCTTGCATTAGCTAGATTTAGTTCGTTGTATGTCGAGCCAGAATTTATCTGCTCACGGGTGCCAATTCGTGGGAAGATTCATGTGAGGAATCCATTTTACCGCTTCTGTAGAGTTGTTTGTTGTTGCCAATGATTGTGTGTGTCCTTGTCAAGATAGGTGTGAATGAACTATTGTGTATCCTGGTTCATTCTGATTTGATGTTTCTCGATGAACGATGGGTTTGTCCACATTTATCACTTGTTAGTAGATGTAGCAAGCCCATTCCCACTACAATTTTTAAGTGTGATGAGATGCGAGTGTGTTCCAGTTGGTTCACATATGATGTTGATTCTCTCCTAGTCCTTGAACTATAAGTAATGAGGGAGGGAATGTTAAGTTTTTAGATTAGATTATTTCATAAAGTATAGGTTTTAGTATACTATAATTTAATAATAGGCAAGTTTGTTGGGTTCAAGTGGTTATAGCAAACCACGTAGCGACTAGAAAGGGTGGAGAGTTGAGCGAAATAAGATAAAGTAGATGTTCTAGTAAATAGAATATCTAAACATGTATAAAAATTATTTTATATTGAATAAAATAATATGCAGAGTGCGTGTGTCGAGTATAATGAAGTGTTACCCTGTGTTTGCAATTATTAAAACTTGGACCAAACTTAAAGAGCCTAGGAGCTAGAGTAGCAAGCTATAGCAAGGACCTAGAGTAGCAAGCTATAGCAAGTTGAGAAGATTGAGGTAGGCCTTTTGCCTTGAGACTTTGGTACGCCACTTTCTATTTTATCATGGATTTATGATGGGTTTTTCTCCTTGATTACATTGCTGATTTTAGCTTTGGTTTATGCTCCTTTAGGCAAGTATTATTTTAAGGATTTTCAAATGGGTTATTGGGCATTGTTACGCTTTTGTTTTTAGCAAATTAATTTTGGTACTATTATTCTATCAAAATTTAGGTTGGATTTTAGTAAGGGTTTATGTTGCTATGTGATAAAGCATGGATTTATGAAGGTTTCCTTGATCTTGTTTGTTGTTTTATGGTGATTATTGTTGGCAATTTGAGTCATTGATGTCTGTAATATTGTCATTGATGTCAAAGGATGAATGTGCTATCCTGCATTAATGTCAAATGATGAGTTGAATAGACTTGTGGAGTAAATCGGGTTTGTGAAGAGCTTCTACTTATAAGATAAGTAACGCAGTCTTATGAACCCAAATGGGTCTAGCAGTGTTAATAGGGTTTATGCAACGACTTTACTAGTCTCATTTTTATAAGTCAAGTTGTCTCAAGAACCCGAAAGGGTCTAGAAGAGTTGATCGGGGTTTCGATTCTTTCATGTTTATAAAATAAGCAATGTGGAAAACCCGAATGGGTCAAGGAAGAGATAATCGGGATTTCCGAGTGACTTTGCTTCTCTCATGTTTATGAGTTAAGCAATGTGAAAAACCCGAATGGGTCTAGGTGAGTTGATTGGAGTTTTGCAACAACTTTACTTCATTCTAATAAGTTAAGTAAAGTTGAAAACCCAAATGGGTCTGGAAGAGGTGATCGGGTTTCTAAGATGACTTTACTTCTTCCAAGTCTATAAGCCATGTTGAATGAAGAACCCGAAATGGTCTTGAAGAATTCTTTCGAAAAAATTGGCAACGACAATTCTTTCGAAAAAATTGGCAAGGAAAAATATTTCAGACAAACAGCCCGCGAAAATTGTTCCAAAGGGCAAGTGGACCGTTCAAAAAAGCCGAAGGGTAGTTTGCAAAAAGTCCGAAGGGTATGTGGACCCTTTCAGAAAAGCCGAAGGGCAATTCTCAAGGAGTCCGAAGGGCAAGTGGACCATTCAAGAAAGTCGAAGGGCACTTCTCAAAAAGTCTGATGGGTAAGTGGACCGCTTCAAAAAGTCCGAAGGGTATGTGGACCTTTACAGAAAAGCCGAAGGGTACATTTGCAAAGCCCTGAAGGGTATGTGTCCTAAACAAAAGTGCCAAAAGGAGACCTGAACAAAAACTCTGTAGAAATTGTCCCGAAGGGGACCCGAACAAAAAGTCCACGAAAATTGTCCTGAAGGGGACATGTTAAAGTTCAAGCAAGTCTAAAGAGATCGATGAAGGAGAAGCATCTCAAAGATGTCGAAAGAAGCGAGATGAAGTCAACATGTCGAAGGTTAATGATCTAGTCAACATAAAGAGCAAGCGTCTTTGATGATCCAACAACACACGCAAGTCAAGACTAAGAAGATCCAACGGAACGAGTAGATCCAAAGCCTTAAAAGTGCTCGAAGGTTATTGCATAGTGGCGAAGTTAAAGACCGAGCAAGTCCGGTAAGATCTATCGGAGCGAAAGCTCTCATGAATGCCGTAACAAGCGAGATATAGTCAAATCTGCCGAAGATTAACATCTGACTAAAGTTATGGATCGAGCATATTCGAATAAATCAAAAGGAGCGAAAGCGAACCAATCATATAGAAAATATCGAGATGCGGGAAAGAGCTCAATGGTTAATGCAAGAGAGATCGATGGTTCTGTTTTAAAATGGAGATATCTGACGGTTCAAGACAGACAGTGATTGGTGCCAAAGATAAGATGAATGAACCTCGATTAAAGACATGACCAGACAGACGGTGAACTCGAGTCTACATGGAGCTCAAGATCAATCCTCGATTAAAGAAACGACATAGTTATGACCAAAATCTAGCAGTTGCCAAAAATAAAAAAAATATCTGACCATTGCAATTTGATGCATGAACCGAGACATGGGAAAGAGCATAAGTCAAAATCATTTTTAATGAGAACCAGTTAATTGCAACTAAAGTGTGAATGCAATTGGAGATAGAAAACCCTAAGCTTCCTTGTCTATACATATACGACATCTTGAACATTGTAACTAGCTTTTTGCCGTTGATGCTGCTACCGTTGCAATTTGAAGAGAAAGAGGAATCGAGGCAAGAAGAGGACATTGATGTGTCAAACAAAGAATATATAAAAGACACAAAAGAAGAGAGGCAAAAGCAACTGGTGTAAATGGACTGTGTCAAACAGAAGATATAATGACATAGAACCAGTAAGGCAGAGAGGAAAAGAAAATACTGTCGATGATAGACGTATACAAATAAAGTAAAAGGCAGAAAGGAAAGGGAATGAAGTGTATCCAACTAGAATATATCCAGACACAAACAGAGTGAGGCAGAGAGAAAAAAAGGGCACACAGTGGATATGCAGAGAATGAGCAGAGAAGAAGAATAGGCATACACAGAATAAGCCAAGAGTGAGCAGTTACAGACTAGACTTGTAACAAAGAAACTAAACTGGATTCATTTGTTAATCTATCTTGTATGCTGGAGTTGTAGCTCCATAGTTCTGATTGATTGGTGCCATCAGACAAATTGAGTTGGTGCTCAGTTAGAGGATTGGAGTCTCCTTAGGGTTGGTGCCCTTAAATCTTGTAACCAGTAAGGTTAAACTGAGTTGTTGCTTAGTTAGGGGATTGGTGTCTCTTAAGGATGGGTGTCCTTGAATGTAACCAATGTGGTTTTACCAGTGAGGTGATTTACCTGTGACGCTGGATTAGAACAGTAGATTGTAGCAGCTATTCTCACCGTGGTTTTTCCCTTTGAATTTTCAACATATAAATCGGATGCACTGTACTTTTGTGTGTGTGTGTGCTCTCTTCATTTGTTTTTTGACGTGCATATGTTTTGTATCTTCATTAAAAAGTTAAAGAACTAGTTTTTAGTTGATATACTGACTCACCTCCCCTCCTCAATAGATAGTTGTGTTCAACAAATTATGTCATTTTGGGCACATATTTTTTGGGTTTCTGAATGGGTTATTGGGCTTGTCCTTTAAGGATTTTGGTTATTATGCTACCAAAACTTAGTAAGGGTTGGTTACTATGTGATTGAGTGTGGATTTATGAAGGTTTCCTTGATCTTGTTTTGTTGTTTTATGGTGATTATGCCAATTTGGACAAGTATTATTTTACGCATTTGAAATGGCTTATCCAGCTTGTCCCTTGAGGTTTTCTAAATTGTTACCTTGTTTTTAACAATTTAATTTTGGTATTGTTATGCTGCCAAAATTTAGGCAAGATTTAAATAAGGGTAAGTAGCCAGTTAGTTTTGAGTATGGTTTCCGGTATGTTGAATCGGGTTCACTGATATAACGATTTTTTTATCTTGAGTATGGCTTGGATACAGTGGAACAAAAAAATATATTAAAAACATTAAATGTAAATATTCTAGACAAGTGTTGTCTACGTTGTTTTTTGGGGTTTGTGTGTTTTTTTGGTTTTTTTAATTGTGTTAAGTCTAGCTATGAAAAAAAAGTAAATAGGCCAAAAACCTGCAGGTTTGTCCCAAGTACATCCAAGACAGCCTAGGTTCCACAAGTTCTTCAGCCCAACGAACCTAGGTCATCCTAAATGTACCTGGGACAAAACCACAATCAAATCTGAACTGTACCAAAAGCCAGAACGGATCAGACCCAAATCAAGATAGGGGGCAAACCGGTGTCCTAGTAATAAGGGTTTATGTTGTTATGTGATAGTGATTATGCCATTTTGGGCAAGCATTTTCTAAGTGTTTTCATATGTGATAGTGAAGCCTTGATTTGTGTGTTTTCATATGGCTTGTGAAGCCTTGATTTGTGTGTTTTTATCAATGTTACACGAGGAACCATTCCCTAGATTTTGGAGACATCCCAGATGTACCAAACATTTTGGGGACTTGGAGGGGACGTCCCAAACATTTGTTTTCTTTTTTTTAATTTTCTGGCACTTTTATTTTAAAACAGAACCCCCCCCCAAAAGAAAGGTATTATTTTTACAAAAACATTGAACACTAAACATGAAAATACCTTGAAAAAAATTAAATAAAATTTAAATCCTGAATTTTATTGAAAAAAGTTTAAATGTTTTAAATATTAATTTTCATATATTATATTAATAGTTGTGCCGAAAATCTAGGGGAAAAAAATTGTCCCAAAAACCCCATCCCCAAGACTCGGGTAATTATGGTTTTTATATAGCTTGTGAATCCTTGACTTTGTGAGTTTTTATATGGATTGTAAAGCTTTGGTTTTTGGGTTTTTCATATGAAGCCTTGATTTTCGGGTTTTTATATAACTTGTGAAGCCTTCAATTGTGGGGTTTTTATATGGCTCGTGAAGTCTTGATTTGTGCATGTGGAACTAGGGGTGTAGGGTATGTATAAATAGAGAGTTTGGGGCTTCTGTGACAAGCTGCGCGGTGACTCCTATTGGTTAATTACGCTAGGAGATTTTGACTTGTGTGACAAGTTGTTTGTTGGCTCCTCCCTAAAAATGGCTGATATGAATTTTTTGAGGAATTGCAAACATTGTGGTGATTATTTGATTGTGAATGTCTTTTCCCCAATGTAGGCAACCCTTGGGGTAGCCATAGAGATTATTTTAGTTTATGGGCATTGTTTTTTTTAATGTTTTGTGGCATATGAGACTCTTCTAGCTCCTAATGGGCTTGCTGTCCTAAACTTGATTGTGTCTATGTTTAGCCAATCTCTAAATTTACCCTGTTGTGTCTAAAACTTGTGTGGTCGCTTATCATGGTTTATTGGATCCCCTGGGCTTGGGGGTTGACTAGGATTAACTACCTAATGATGTCATGTGGTTCAGAAGTGAACTACTCTTTGTTCTTTTGGCTAGCGGCAGGTTTTCAAGTGGATACCCGATATTTGGAGAAGCCCTAATTTTGGCAAAATTGGGCTTTGAGGCGTGTTTTGCCCTATTTGCTTTTCATTTTATTTTTTTAAATCATTGTTAAGCAGGGCAGGGGCCAAATGTTCATTTTTGTAATAATATCGATTAAAGTTCTGATATTGTAACCTAAGTCCTAGAATTAAGATTGTAATTATAATATGTGATCAGGTTTATTATTTATGTGGGAAAATGCTTTCTCCGGATTATTAATGTTGTGTAAGCCTTCTAGATTTCACGGAACTTGGTTTTTACTTTTCAAATGAAGTTGTAGGGAAGTTTTAGGCTGATTCTTTGTTGCTAAAACTAGTTATTAACAAAAGTATATATGCACATGTTGATATGTTGCCCTTAATTTATAATTACAAAAGGAAAATTGTCTATTTTAAATTGAAATCTAAGAATGGTTATCATTATTGTTCAAACGGGTTTCCTTTCTTGTCAAACTGTAGGGATTAAGTGCATTGAAAACAGCATAACTTACCGTGAAACATTTTGTATTGTCATTTGATTTTTAGATCATAACACTCTACACTAGAAATTGTCAGTAATAAAACTCATTGCAGACATATGTTGAGAGAATGCAATATTGCTTTGATAAACATACTTTTTCTTTCGATTGATTCTCAACTCGTTTCTGAAATGTTTATTTTGTATCAGACCCCATGACCGCATTCCTCTTCTCGATTGGCATGATCAGTCAAAGTTTGTAACTTTAAACCACTTTCTAAAATTGATCCTTCTTTTTAAATGTTTGGTGGGAAATTAATTATATTAGTTATTTCATATCTCTCAATTCGACCAGAGAATTCTTCAAGTTCAAACAAAAGCTCTTGATCATGTTGGATCAAGATGGTTTCATAGTTGTTGCAATATCATCAAAGACTTTCACTTCAGTCCCTCTAAATGTAAACAGGTTTCTAAAGGGCTCCCCTAGCTTCTTGGGTGTTGGTCCTTTGTGTGATATTCCATATGTCCTCTTTTGTAGGGAATTGCCCTTTCGAAATTTTTGTTTGAAGGCATGGGGGGGGGGGTATCACTTAAGGGACATCCCTAGTAGATCCAAGTTATATCTTAAATGCACCTCTTGCACTTTTGATAGTGTGATAACCTAAGTGGGTGCATGTGTTTAAAGCACCTGGGTGAATTATTGTTAGAAATTGTGCTTTGTGGCAATATGAGTTGTGTGGACACTTGCTGACTGAACTTAAACCCGGATGACTTGAGGATTTTACATATGCACTTGTTCTTCTAGCACCCTTGACTCGTGTTGTGTAATCTTGACATTGCTAGCTTGAATTGAAAAAAAATACCCTATTTTTACCTTGTTTTTCAGAATGATTATTATGGGAACTACATAATAACATAAACATAAATCTGTTAACTCACAAAAAATATAAATATCTATGTATATTCCTAATACCCAAATATATTACCATCATCTGATACCAAAGCAAATCATATTCTGGGATCAGCATATCCCCTCCTTGAATGTTTTTTTACCAAAGCAATTGTAGTTATAGGTCTTATAATATTACAGGTTCTTCCCATGTGCAATCCTCTAGTGGAAAATACTTATACTAATTGAGATATTTGGACGGTATTCTAGTCCACATCTTTTCTAGAGCTTCCAACTCTCAAACAATTCCTCAATCAAGTCGCCCTAGCTGGTATTAATTGTTTCCAGCCCTAAATCCAATGCAGCCCTAAAATTAGGGGTCTTCAAACCTGAAAATCAGACTTCGGGTCTCCAAACCCTAGTCGCCATCCTCCTAGAGCAATTGCCAACCGCCCAAGCCATTCTCCCAACTTGGAAACCCTCTTTTTTGTCTTTTTTTAAATTTGATGATCTATGGCAGCTCCGAGGTGAAGTTGCCCCATGAAAGAATGAGGGTTTGCATCTTCAATCTCTTTGCTTGAAGGTTTTCGTCTTCAAGCCAAAAGTTTAAGCTTTTTCGTGCTCAAAATTGTAAATTAAAAATATGATCTAAGATGCCTTTCAAATGAACCCTCAAATGTGTTTATACTCTTCCCCAAGTGAAGCACCCAATTTGGCGGGAAATACCTTTTTGATCTTTCTTTCAATTTATAAAAAGAACATCTTATAATCCACTTAAGTGGATTGGTACCCATTACCCTCAAAAAGGCCTCAACTTAAATGAAATTATAACAATAAAGTGCTTTTACAAGTGTTCTTAATAAAATCAAAGGTTTCCCTTCTTTTATCTCTTTTTCCCTTAGCCCTTGGAAAACTAGGCAAGGCTAAAGGTCTTCAATAGTGTCATGTCCAAAGGGGGAACATGACAACCAGCGCAACCAGCCCTATAAAGGAAGGAGAAGGTGGCAAACTATTTGGGTTGTCTCCCCAAACGCCCCCATGGGGGTGCACGATATCTGATACAGGCCCCCAGCCATCTCGTTATGCATTTTCTTCAATATCTTCTTCTATCTACCGATGAGGGCATAAAATAGCCAAAGATAATCTCAGCATTTTGCCTTGCCCATCCCAACCGAAGGAAACAAAACTAGAAGGCCCATATCCAGCCTAAGGAGAAGGCTACCCTCCATGGCCCCCAACAGTGAGAACCTTTGTCAGGAAGGAGTGGAGAATGCAAAGCAACTACACGATTTGTGTCGACCCCTACCTCCATCCCTTCACTCCTAGTCCCTTTTAGGAGGGTCCTGTTGAGGTGAATCTGCCGGCACCCTGCTACCAGTACAAGGGCCATTGTCCCAATGGCCGATGAGGGTGCAAAGGTGTTCCACCTCCAACACCACTTTCAATGCTTGCACTAAATTTGTAGCATGACATTAGAAAGTATTGTAAATTTGTTAGTAGCAAAGAAATATAGATGCTCTTTATTAAATATAGCAAAATTTATATTTTTTCAAAGTTGAAAGAGAATCTCAAATTGAAAAATATGCCAGAGTTGCTTGAATTTTGTAGGGAAGCATAGCAGAATCCCCTAGTAGGACAATGTACCAAGAGAAGGGTTTTGGTCTGAAGGGATGAAAGGCGTACATCCACTTCCGGGCTTGCTAAGCTCTAACACAACCAAAAAATGTGTTTGAGAGACTCAGTTTCTCCACAAGTAAAGCATTTGGGAGATGGGATCCCCATATGAAGCAATCTGTCACCCACTGGTAATCATTGGTAGAGAATGTGCCACACAAAGAGAGCATTGTTAGGCTCCACAACATTAAACCAGATGGTTTGGGATCTACTCCAAAGAAAGGGATAATTTTTAAGATTCCACTATATGTTTAGCAGCTCCTAGGGCACAGTGTTGGGAGTTAACCATTGATAACCAAGCCAAGGTATGCACCAAAGCAAAGGAGTAAACACACACTATCACCAATATTTCCACCATTTAAGGAGGGCTCTAATTCCAATTCTGTGCAAAGCATAGTCTAGCACTGCCAAATGAATCTCAAACATTGTATTCAAAATCTTGATTGTTGAGATTAAACTTGTTTTTAAGGTGTGCCAATTGGCCCAAGATCTATTCCTTTTTTCAAAAATATTTGCAACACTATGGATGCCTTTACGAAAGAGCTGACGAGCTTTGATGCTAGGAACTTCTGTCAAAGGCTTACTATTAAAAACTATGACTAGAGACTAGCATAAGAGTGAAAGTTGATAGATAACCCCAATTTGAAGCCATCCCCTTTCCAAACAAGTCATGGCTTGATTGTTTCCCAAGCCTTCTAGATACTCTTAGCCACAAAAGTTCTTGTAATTTTGATAGGAACGAGAGCAATAAGTAATGTTCAGAAGACCAAGTTCTTTTAGTCCCCTATTCGATAAATATTGTTAGAGAGAAAGCAATCCATGAGAACAACTTTCCAAGCTTCTTTACAATCAATGGCCTTGGGAATCCACTTGGCACAAAGGGAAACTCCTTGTTTGGCTATATCAATAAGCCCTAGCCCTCCAACCTCTCTAGGTCTACAACAAATGTCCCAAGCTACTCCATGAAACTTGATCAACATAAAATGAGAGTTTTTTCTCCACTCTTTGGTTACCATAATTCCATAGTTCGACCTAGGAAGCTTGAAATGCAAAAGGGATGCCCAACACCATGGGAGATCCATTTCCATTGATATAAGATTGCCTAGAGCACTATGTCTTAGCTCATTGGATGTTGAAGTCAGACGCAACACAAAAAATCACAAGACATTCCAAGGTGTTCCAAACTTTGGGATGAACTTGATATTGCCTTTAATGATGAGCTTGTCAAGGGAGCAATTAGCAATAGCTTCAAGGTAGACCTTGTGCAAATCAAGTCCAACACAATCCCACAAGGTTTGGTAGAACTCACAGAGGAAGCCATCAATTCCTAGGGCTTTGTCATGAGCCATACCAATCACCGCATTATAAAGCTCTTCAACTGAAAGAGGCCTCTCACAAGCCATTTGTTGGGCTAGGTTGAACCTACATGGAACCACACCAATGCATTTTCTCAAAGCAAAGTCCCTTTCTTCTATGGGAGCTTGAGCTTGAAAAAATTGCTTATAGTGTTGAACAAAGGCTTGCAAGATGTTTGGATGACCAGTAAGATGGTCTCTAGCTTGATGGCCTTAATGTACATAGCAGATTGTCTGGCTCTTAGATTATGGAAAAATTCTTTGGATAGCCTATCTCTAATCTTAAGCCAATGGATTTGAGCCCAGATTTGAGTTCCAAGAACTTGAGGAATCTCATCTAGCTTGATTTTTTGTCTCAACCCAACAATTTTGTTTCCCAAAGTCTAATGCAGAGGGGAAAGTTCTAATTCCTAAGAAACTCTATTGAATTCCCTTATGTGAGCATTTCCTTAACATGGTTAATTGTTTTCCAAACACCCATAGGAAAGTGATGGTGCGAACAATGGGCGCTTCCCTCTAATCAATCCAACCAGAGACACCTTTAGCATGAGGAACTAGATTCCAGGGCCTTCTAATATGTGTGAGAGTTCTTTCATGTTGTAGATGTGAGGTGTTGAAATAAAACTGGTTGTTGAAGGTCCTCGTCAAAGGGGCTGACCATTCAATTTGAAATATGATAGGGTTGGTGGTCTAACATAAGAACATCTACAAGCATACTAACCGACCTATCGAAACACTAGGCAAGGAAAAGATGTTATGTTCTAAAAGGAAAGACCTGTCCAGTCTCTTAAGCACTCTATCAATTCCTTGGTGAAAGAAAGACCAAGGAAACCAAGGGGTAGTAGGAGAGGATTTGTGATGATGATTAGGGTCAAAAATCCCTAACTTGTTTTACATATAGAACCATGCCTCTCGCTCTCTGGCACACGATATCATGGGCAAAGCCCCCTCTTTGTCCTCTATAAACTCCATGTTTAAGTCCCCACAAAGTATCCAGTATGTTTATGAGAGTTGCTTTGTTAACCACCGTTAGAGCATCACTCTTTCCACAGTGTCATTGGAGGCGTAGAGATTAGCTAACCCAAAAGATTGCCCGTCAAAATAAAAAACCATCCACAAAGTGCACAATTAGATGGGTCCACTCCCCAATCCAATACAAACAAGGCAAAAAGCAGCGTTATCAAAGTGATCACTCTGCCACATCCTATGTCATGGTCGGACATGTGACAAGCGTCAGGCCAGATCGTTTTGGCTGCCATCTAGAGAGAAAAATCAGTAATTTTCACTTCCTACAAACAAAGAATATGCAGATCTAAAAAGTTCTAACAACTGGCCCTAATAATGTACTTGTGGATCGGGTCAGTTAAACTGCATACATTCCATTACTAAACATTCAATAGAAATGGTTGTTCATAAACTTTTGATGCTAACTTTTAGCGAGAAAGTCCACAAGTAACACAAACCGCCACTTGCTCTACAAGAAATCCTCCTCATTTCTGCCAAGGGAAGAGCTCCTCGAATGTCACATTCCCTGTCGGCGAGGAGAAAAAGGAGTTTCCCTAAGCTTTGGAGCCAAGACAAAGACCATCGGAGTAAATGACTCTTGCAACTAAAAAATGAGAAACTAGAAGTTGAAGACTCCTGGGTTTTGAAAATCATATTGATTGCTTGCAGAGTACTTGCCATGACTGGTTTGGGGTTTGTTTAAGAAGCTTGAGGGGCCTATGGAGCTTGGGTTTGAACAACTGGTGGCAGATTTTCCACAACAGTGGCTATGATCGGCTCGGGGTTAGCAAAAGGGGCCCTGTTATTTATGATTATTCAAGTTGTTCCATCGACCACAACTTTTCTAACCCCTATTTGGGGTCTGTTTTCTCGATCATGGCCTTAGCTAAATAATTGGCAATTGCCATTAGAGGACAGTCCTTAATGTTGTGGTCCGACGATTGACAACATAAACAAGTATTGGGAAGTTTAATGTACATCACCGTTGGGTGAAACATCGCCCCCCAATCTGAATGTCTATGGTTTCACACATAGTTGCAGGAATCGTGAAAAAATTGCGATTACTCTTGAATCACTGAGTAAAATGCGTTTTTCGTCCATTTAATTGTGGGTTTTTGCCAATGAATCCTTCCACCCTGCAAAATCGTTGACTGGTACGGAAAAACCGCAAGTAAATCGAAAAAATCGCGATTTCCTAAAAATCGCGATTTAAACGGGTTTTAAATGCGATTTATTCATGATTTCTGCCTACTGACCGATCCTGTACGTTGGTTGGTTTTGATTCTTTCGCACCAAATCCGCAACCAGAATCTCTCATCTCTGTGTCGCTCGTATACCAAATCTCTGATATCTGATTATTATGATGAAATTCACACCAATAAACTGTTCATTGTTGTCTTAAATTTATATCTTTTGTTCCAGTACTTCACATACGTAGCTATGTCCGGGAAAAGAGACATGCGTGCTTTGTATTTTGGGATGGTGGACCCATAATGATATTACATTATGGAGCACATGATTTATAGTGACATACGATACATCTATGGCACGAGAATTTAGAAAATTAAAAAAATAAAAGTTTAGAAAAATTTAAAAAATGGATAAAATGAAGATTTCAAAAAAAAAAAAAAGAGAATTTTTTTTTAATAAAATTAAAGAAATTTTGAGAAATTAGGAAAAATATGATTTAAAAAAATAAATAAAAATATGGGAAATTAAAGTTTGGAGAAAAGATAATTAAATGGATTTTTTTTTTTAATTTAAAAAAAAATGGAAATTAAGAAAAATAGGGTTTAGTAAAAGATAAAAAATTAAGAGAAATTAAGGTTTAGAACTTTAGACCCTTCTCTACCTCCCCCTTAAAAACAATCCAAAAAAAATTAGAAAATAGGGTTTAAATTAAAAAATATGAAATTTAGGATTTATAAGAAAATTTGAGAAATTACAAAAATAGAGTCAAAAGAAAAAATATATGTCGAATTAAGATTTATATATATTAAATTAGAAAATTAAGAAATATTTGGTTTAAGAAAAAATAGAAAAATTAATACAAATTATGGTTTAGAGAAAAGAATCAAAAAACTTTTTTTTTTGGAAATTTTAAAAAAGAGGGTTTAAATAAAAATAGGGAAATAAGAAACTTATGGAAAAATAGGATTTATAGAAAATCACTTTAAAAATTAAAAGTTAAGAGAAATTATGGGTTAGAGAAATTTTTGAAAAAGTTAGAAATTACAAAAATAGAGTCAAATATATATATATATATATATCAAATTAGGACTTGGAAGAACAAAGGTATATTTTATGGCGTACAATTTCATTTTATCTTTCATGGATGGCATAATTGTATGATGTATCTATTCTTTATGCAATTGAAATGCCTAATATGTATCTAGATGCAATGGAAATGCATTTAAATTTTTATTTTTTTTTTAAAACAAGTTTTTCTTTTTATTCCGCATTTTTTTGGCGGTTTTAAGTTTTCCGATTTTTTCCCGATTAATCACAATTTTTTGAAAAACATTTACACTTTTGAAAAAAAAAAATTCCTGAGAAGATTAATGCTATTATGTTTTCATAGAGGTCTTGTGCGAGGACAATCTCCACACAAACACGTTGTTGTAGTTTGGCAACATAAAACCTATTATTTTTGAAGAAAACGAAATGAAACAATTGTTCCATAAATGGCCACAAAAGCATAGGCAAACCATGAAAATCGATCCATACCGAGACTTTGAGCTTGGCTTTCTCAGAGACAAAAAAATCTTGGGTCTAAGGGAGGAAAAAAAAAACAAGTAGGGAGCTCCTAACATAGCAAGAGCCATGTTTGTGAATTGGTGCACAATGTTCATGGTTTTCAAACTTGAAAAGGAAGAAACCCTTAGTCAGGTTTTGCACCCATATGAACTTCATGCCATGAGGATTCCATTGCGTTTGCACCCATCTTTTCAACATAAACTCCGAATGTATACACCCCACAAAATAACCAATAAGGGTATGAAATTTAAGCCATTGGAATGCTTTATCAAACTCAAGAACATCTAACAAAACATCAGGAGGATTTCCTTGAGAAGGGGGTACATTACCTCAAGGAACACTTTGGGCACAAACTTGCGAACTTTCTTCAATGCCATTGCTTCCTCCTCCAAAGCGAGTTGCACTAACGATGAAAACTCATCTGGGGAGCTCATTAAATAAAATAAAACCCACCCAAATGGCGGATTTCCAAGTTAGAGGCAATTAAATGTTAATCAAGGCTAAGGAAAAATCCCGCAGCGCCAAATAAATTTGAATACCTTAAAGATGAGTAATGAACATTTGTTGAAGCCAAGCCAAATGCCCCAAGAAATATGCATGATGCTAACCTAGACCCGATGCTTCTACAACTGAAGCTCACTACTAACAAGATCTTCACAAAGAAGCATAATCCATGTTGTTCCCATCCATGAATCCAAAGGTGGTCTTCTCGCCATTTTCGGCATCAACATCTTCAATCATAGCCATGTGCCAATCAAGAAATAAACCACCCATGAACCACCACCATATTCGATCCACAAGATCTGTCTTGAACTACAACAAACTTTGGTTTTGCAACTCGCAATCTTAGAATCATCAATCAAGCCAAGATCCACCAATCCATAAAAGCAATGTCCACAAGCTTGGAGTATGGATTGCCTTCAACATCACCCCTCATGCCACACCATCTAGGTTAAGCTCTCCAATTTAGGAACCATCTCAATGAGGAGATTGAAAATTACATTGATATGCTCAACTAATTGGATTATAAAATCAAACAAAACCCCAAATACAGCGCATGTGCTCCATAAAAGGCACGATACAAGGTGCAATGAGTAGCACTTGTACACCCCAAGACATAGGAGAGTTGTGCTCATTCATTGTGTGTAGGCACGACCATGCCTCCTAATTAAGATGGCCCACTAAGTTTCACTATACAATGCAAGATGTGTACCCACTAGACTGACACCTTAGGTTCCTTTAATGTCTAAACTAAGTAAACTAGTCTAGAGGGAAGTCTAACTATTATCTAAGCTATAATACAAAGAAAGTAAAGCTAACTATCATGTGTGGAAATAAAGAGTAATTATTGACAAACAACTACACCTATCTCTTTTATAACACAGAAATGAGAGAGAAATACTCAAAAGAAACTTACATAGTTGCCTTCATATTTCCTAGAGAGATGGTGGAGGCAAGGGCCCTTAGATTGTTTGGCATCCTCTCACGAAATCAGCGTGCGTGCAAAGTCACCATCATCAACTTGGACTTCCTTAGACCTAGCTACGAAAGCAAGTCTCTAGGGGAAGGGGATGCCCTTGTTGTGCTACCAAGAGCTATTTTTTCCACCCTCCCACTAGCTGTGCTTTCTTGAAACCGACTTAGAGAATTTGTTCTAGCCACTTGGGTGAACAGAAGTTGAATCTTTGCTATGAACACCGTGATAGCATGTGCTTCTTTAAATGAGAATCAAAGTATCTTTAAGTGTGTTTCAATTCAGATTGGTGTGTGTTCAAATGATGGGGGGGATCCCCTTTTATGCTAGTTGAGATAAGGATATTTGGGGACTAACTAGTTTCCATGACATTTAATCAATGGTGTAGAATTAATGCCACATTGGTTATTTTAATCGACCTAAGATTGAATTAATGCCACATTGGTTATTTTAATCAACCTAAGATTGAACAATGTAGGCTAATTGCATGATTTTGTGGAAACCAAATTAGTACAACCTAAAGGAATATCTTCCCATGAAAATAATCACTTAGGGCTTCAAAAATTCACATTGCCATTGAATAGGACGGTTTAGACTCAAAATGGACTAAAAAACTAGTAGTTTTGGCATTATATTCAAAGCTAAATTCGTATTTACCCAAAGGGGCTTCATGTGCCCCTTTGATTCACCTATAATTTTAGCTTGTTTTAATGTGCTACTAATCTCTCAAATGAGGCATTTGGCATCCTAGACAGTTGAATGGGGACTAAAGGGTCTTCATAGGATTTTATAAGGCATAATTGAGGTAAATGGGCATCTCAATTGTTTATCCAACGTGTAAAACTAGGGGAAATGAGCATCTCAATTGTCCATCATAAGTTGACGGGTACTTCCTAAGCTCCAAAGACACATTTTGGGTAAAACCGGTGGATTTTGCTGACAAACAGTATCAGTGATTCTTATAACACTAGATGACTTTGCTTTCACCGTTTGACCATTAGCGGTCAATTAATAACTGCCTCTTGGGCATCCTCACCACAAGCAAATGTGGCTAAACCTATATTCGATTGTTATCACCAAAAGGGTACGTGGCTAGCTATGCATCATGGCATCAATTCTCCTATGTTGGCTTTACTTGAGAGGTAGTACAAATTCGTGGTGTTACACAAGGATGGCCTTTCGAACACAATCATGTGTCACCACGCTTGCAAAGCATCCCTAATCGAGACTAACAAGGCTAAGAGGCCTCACATGCTCATCAATAAAAGCTAAAGCCAAAGATCCCAAAGATAATCTGCTGTCCAACAAAAACTAAGGCAACAAAACTCTTGCATAACCTACCACAAAGCATTCTACAAAAGTCACAAGTGGCCAAATCGTCATAGATAGCAACCAAAGAGGCACTTCACATGAACATAGACCTCCTTCCAAACAAGCTCAGCCTCTCACTAGCAACCACATATAACCCTGTCGAGGCTGATCTTGCCTCCATCGGATGACCCATACCAATACAAGGCCATCCAAGTCAACAATTTGAATAGAAGATCAATGATGGGAGCCAAGAGGCTTTGCTGATGAGGAAACTAACGTCCATGGCATCCTCAAACAAGTGCATAAATAAGTCCAAGACTCAACATCGATAAATCCACAACTGGTCCTATTATGCCACCCCTATCTCATAATGTGGCCAAATGTTTGGCAATGAGAATGCCTAGACTTGGGTTGAGGTCTAGAATGCCTCCTCCCTATGGATGCACAATGTTCACATTTTTTCCCCTTGCAATAAGAGTCAATAAGATCCTTTTGCTGAAAGGATTCAACCACCAGTTTAAGCTATGAATGCTGCTCATCAACAATAGAGGAATCATCATCCTCCATATAAGCCATCTCAAGATAACAAGGCCATGCTCTATCGGGTCTGAAGACTAGCTCGAAAGGATCAAAAATCGCCAAACCATGTTTTACAAGTCCACCTATTATACCCACCTTTTGAAGTACTTTTGTGCCTATGCCATTGGTATGCTTCTCAAATTCACCAAAACCAAGAAAAACCTTCCCATCAGTAGCAACCAAAGCTTGAGAAGAATAGCCGCCTCAAAGGCATCATTATCATTAAAACAAATGTCATCATTATCCACAGATAAAATAACCTCTCTTAGGCATACAAGCAAAAGGCCCTTGAGGTCAATGAGAGTTGTGAAACTAGACAAACATATACAACTTGTCATTGTCACCAAGATTTTGAGAGGCAACAACACTAAAGTCATTGTCAATATCCTTGACAACAAATGTGTAGGCCACAACTTAACTTTCTTCTTAGTTTTGAAATCTGATATGCAGATAGCGAAATTCTAATAAGTTTGAGTCCTATAAAGTAACATTATTAATGACGCAATTATTAAAATCAATATTCCTAGTACCATAATGGTTAGAAGCTGAATTATCCACAACAAATATTTTCCCATCCTAAGCTTCTCCAAGGGAAGACATCAAAGAAGCATCTCTAGCCATGTGATGAAAGCAACCTGGTTCGTAATTAGCCCAATTATAGCAGTTTCTAAATCATTAGCACAAATCTTACTTACACTATGACTGAATTTGATTTTTAATGTGAAGATTTAGTATTATGCCTGTGCGCATTCATCATTAGAGTTGCTCATATTGTAAGAATTACATGAAGGAAAGGAAGCTAAACATGAAACATGTAACAACACACAACAATAAAACACATACAATTTACCATGGAAAACCCAATGTGGAAAAACTCTAGCAAGTAGCCATGTCCCTCCAATCCACTATCATCAATGAATGCAAGGTTACAAGCTCACAAGGCTATGGCATAGAAACAACACCCATCTCCCTTGTTTTGCATCCAAAAATCTCTGTTATTTTTTATCTCAGCTTCTCCCATGTTCGGGAAATTGAATTCCAACTCTAGATGACTATTTAGCTCCCCTCCAAAAAATGTTTTAACCAAAGCATCTCGAAGTCCAACACAAAAAGCCCAAATAATGTTCCAACCCATTAGGCAGCATACTAATCAATCTTTCTTCCAAGCTGGGAAATTGATTTTGGATTCTTCCCTATTCAAAACAGGTTTGGTCACAACCGAATGTGTCATTATTGTTAAGGTGATGAGTTTGGTCCTGCACAAACCCACCTCTATGCTTCGCTATTTTTGGGACGGGTTCAATCATGACTAAATCGATCATGTATGAATATGGACAGGTTTGGTCCGACACAAACTTTGACCTCCATACACCTTCCCAGATATTTTCCAGCCTGTTTCAACACATTCCAGACACCTGTACAATTTTGCCTTAGTATCTTAAACTCATGGAGTGATCAATTTATATGAAAAATGATGATCTAATGGTCATATAAACCTCTTAGAGTCTTTACAAAGAAAGATACAACATGGATGAAGTGGTTTTACATTACAACTACATCCGATTTGGATCACAACCAGAATCCACAATCCACTCACAGTGAGAAATATGAGTATGCAAAGCATGGGAAGTGACTGTAAATGCATTACTGTCATCATCATCGAATTGATTGCCTTGCATGACCTTCACTTTTTCCTCAAGATCCCTCAATTTCTTCTAGTAAATGTCTTAACAATGTCCCTTCCTCCCATAATAAGTGCAAGTCTTCTTCTTTCCTTGACACTTTTGTTGTTATTGGTTATCTTTGCATCCATGAGGACTATTCACAATTAAAAGTATGAGTATACAAAGCATGGGAAGTGACTATAAATGCAATACCATCATCATCTATGACTTGATTGCCTTGCATGACCTTCACCTTTTCCTCAAGATCGTTCAATTTCTTCTAGTAAATGTCTTGATAATGTCCTTGCTTCTTGTAATAAGTGCAAGTCTTCTTTCTTTCCTTGATGATTTTGTTGTTGTTGGTTATCTTTGTTTCCATGAGGACCATGTTGCCATGGCCACTATTGCTATTGCTTCTATGAGAACTCTTCTCTTTTCCCTCATGGTGCTTGTCCTTACCTCTAGTTAAGTGCACCTGCTCCTTTGGACCAAGTTTCTCATTCTTCACAAGCTTTTATGTTCTTTGATAAGGGTGTAAAATTATCAAATGTGAGATTATCTACATTAGCACCCATCATAGCACAAATAGTCAGAAAACAAGAGTTAAGGACATCAGAAGGTGGTTTCATATTTGAAAGAATGATTTTGATTTTGTCCTAGTGATGCTTAGGGCTCAACGCATGTGGCGGCTTAACATCCTTTGAGTTTGAACCTCGACCACCAAGAGGGATCCCTTCACTCACACCACAATTCACCTCCCCCAATGTGTGCTACCACCTTAGTGGGATCTGACCTAAATGTGATCTTGAGGACTCAAGAAATAGTCTAACACATATAAGAGAGAAAAGGGTCTACTGATTGATGCTACTCTCGCTTGTTTGGTAAAGCCCAAATTTTGTAACCTTTGTGTACCCGACAAGAGGGTTTTCCCTACCCAACTGGGAGAGAACAATCCCAATCAATTGTCCATCCTTCTTGTGCTTGGCACCACACTTCCAAATGTCCTTGTAATTATTAGTTAAGCCAAATAGTCTTCAATGCAATCAAACCCTAGTGAACCAAGATTTATAAGTTGATGATCAAGTTCAATAACTTAGGCCATATTGGATTTATAAAACAATTCCCTAAGGTTGTCCCATACCTCATGGTGATTTTGGGCTATGAACATGAAAGCGAAGATCTATAGCAACTTATGACATATCATTCCATACCTCATCCTCACAATTTGAATTCTTAGGTAATCCCTCTTCATCAACATGTTTGAATTCTTCATCTAGAGTTATCCTACACAAAGCTTTGCCTCAACAAAATTTCCATATCTTATTCCCAAACTCTAAAATTGTGTCCATTGGGCGCATAAACACTCAGAACATTGGCTATATTTGAAGGCTCTCAAAAAGATATTAGACGTCACAAAAAATTAATAACTCTTCCACCGTTGCATAGAACTCAAATAAATTTCAAGGAAAAACAAGACTAAGAACATTGTTTGTATGCCCAACTTATGGCCTCCGGAAGATCAAGTATCCAAATGCAATTCCCCCCCTCCCTAAATTAAAAATCAAAAAAAAATGGAGGGAATACACTTGAATGTGCCATGTGTGTCACGCTAGGATTTGTCATCCTATAGCCAGCCAAAGTTTGCTACTTATTATTATCTTATTTGCAGAGTCGTAGTGGATTGATTAATGTTGTGTGTTTTCTAAATCTGTCCAATTTGCTACTTATATAGAAAATAAGGTCTTATTTCAACCAATGAGAATTCTCCACTTGGTTGACTTCCAACTATGCACCACCCTCTAGTGTCAAACAACCATGCGTCATCCAACCATGGAAGTATCCAACAATCTTTACATCCCCAAAAAATCATGCCTGAAACCTATACTTGCATGTCCCTCCTCCTATAGAAGGGTAATGGCCTATTACTCCTCCTAAAGAAGAGTCAATTTACTTGCCTCCTATAGAGTTGGCTGCTCCAACTTCTTGCCTTTGCTACAATCAGATTGGTTGGTGGTCCCATCATGATTCTTCTTCAAATGGTGTCCACTCATGGCTGTCCCGTGATGATTTTCTATGTTTGCACTATCCTCATCCTCAATGAAAAAATATCAGCTGCTCTTTTCCCTTTTGCTTTTCCTGTTGCCCTTGGAAAGTAAGCCAAGAGTAAACTGTTACAACTCATTTGTTAGCTGAAAAAATACATGCTACAACCACCTTGTGATGCCAAAAAATGCTAGAATGGCCACCATGTTCCATTTACATTTACTCTCCATACTACAACTCATTGCTATGTGTTGATGTGAGTTTTATGGACACCACGGAATCTAATGTTTTAGGATCAGTGAAAAGATTCACTCTAAGGCACGAGTTTCAGGGTATTTGGTTTCATAAACAACCTACTAGTGGAATATTGATGAGCGTGAAATATCCCTTTCAGGATAAAATAAGAATTCTGATTTTTATTGCCCTTAATTCTAAAAATTCATTCAAATATCATAACAATACATGCCATACGAAAACCAACAACTCACACGTGTTCTCTTTATTTCAGTGAATTGCATACATAGAAAACATTCTGAAAACAATTATGGAAGATACAAATAGCATAATAAAATAAGAATATTAGTTTTTCCTTATTTTTCCACCAAACCCTAACCTAAAACTACATAAAGAAGAAATCTTTCCTTAAAACCCTAGCTAGAAATGTCCCCAAACAGTACGGCAGCATCAAAAGGCATAAATATTGGATTTTTCCTTAAAATCCTAGCTGAAAATAATACATGAACAGTACGACAACATCAAACCATAGTTGTAACAGTACATCAACCTTCAAAATGGTACAACCCTTAAAAACCAACGACCAACTCAACAAAGTCAAACCCTAGTGCAAAAAAATCAACACCCAAGTACGTCAGGCCTAAAAAGTCAACAGCCAAGTACAACATTGAACAGTGACATCGTAGATGACATGAATAGTGACTCATGAATAGTGACGTCAAGCTGAAATGGCACTGCAGAAGAATATTTTCATAATTTTCTGAACTATTGCAACCCTATATACAACCATAAATCAACCTTTATGTACTTGTGTGATAGATTTTCTCTTAATCTGAAAGCTCTGGTGTAATCCCTGAATGGGATTACCAAAATCAATATTTTTGTACATGTGTGATGGATTTCCTCTGAATCTGAAAGCTCTGGTGTAATCCCTGAATGGAATTACCAAATGGGTTTGCGGGTTTTCATCCCCAAGCCTATGCACATGAGGGTTTTCATCATCTGTGCAAAATATTGAAGCTACTACTCCAAATTTGTAAAACAAGAGTTTTGTAAAAATGTTTGAATAAACAAATAAATGACTTCACTTTTTCCAATAAATTCTTTTAATAAGCTCTTTTCATCCAAAACCCTAAAAGTAATTAATAAGATTTTTAATTGAATATTCAACTTTTTCCATCCTTATAATTATTAATTACCTTTTTGGCCATGTATCCAATATTTGTTTTTTGGCCCCATTAATAATAATACACTGTGTCCCTTTTTTTCCAAATTATAACTTTAAGTACCTTTTTGGGCAACTTAATGAATTATTATAATATTGTTTTCTTTTTTTAATCCCCCCTTAACCCACGGGAAATAAAAATAGGCTTCGGGTCCTTCGATTTAATTAATTCAAAAAAATAGACATTACAGTTCGCTTTTCTCAAAATTGCTTCCTCAAGCAATACCTGAACTATTCTGCAAATACCAAGATTCGAAACCAATATTTTTGTCTCTTCTAGTCCTCCTTGTGTGGTAATTAGATTTTGCTATGCTTCTCTGATATAATCAGAAATTGGAAGCCTTGTACCCCATGATGCTTCTCCAACAATCTCCATGAGCAAATCATGATAGCTGAATCATGAATCAGCGGTAATCTAGAGAGTACTATCGAACGTGACACCCTCCATTCTATTTTCTATGATTGATGTTAAAGCTATGTTAGTGATACCTTGGGGTACTACCTCTTTTCCCTTGAACTATGACCATGGCATGCTCAAAATTATCCTTTTCACTTCTAGGTTGTTGTCATAATACTTATCTTGTGTTCCAAAAATTCTTACCATGACACCCCGAGCTATACCTTTTTGCAAAAAACATGAATCAGATTGTATGTGGGCTGTAAAATGGATGTAATTGTCATAAGTTGCTCGATCTTTCTCTCTAAACAGTGATATGACAGCTAGAGTAATTGCTTTCAACAACTCCAATCGCTGAAACCCTTCACAAATAGCATGATACAAAAAACAATCCTTAATGTTTACAAATTGGGTGTTGAATGTGACTGATAACTGTAGTCCAAAATCAATAAACCAGAAATTCAATAGTATAAGAATGGTACAACCACTGCAATAATGAAAATCCTTCACAAAATTTAGCAATGTCAATAATATTGAGGTTGGAAACAACCATACAATGACTAAAGAATACTTCCATAGCATTAACAAACTGAAAATTACTCCATTCTACGACGGAAACCACTTGTATAGCTACAAATGATGTAATGTAGCAGCTAGAAATGGTAATGACATTAGCCCTAAAGCTGAAAATTATGATGACAACGGTCCCTGATATGTTTCTTTTGCAACATAATTGCAATATGCTATCACTACATGTTTGATAAAAAAATTAAATATTATTATTCAAATTTAATGCATTCCATTCAAATTTCATGCATTCCGTTAAATTTTAGTGTTTAGTATTTAGTAATTTACAATTTATGCCTATTTTTTTTAATTTTAAAATAAAAATGTTGTTTTTTAATTGTTGGCATTATAGACTTATAATTAGACTTAGTTTCCGTTTATCATTAATAATTATAATTTATTTATTGTTGTTTTTAACTATTATAGACTATAGTTTTCAATTTGTTCGTTAAATCAAAATGTATTTTAGTTTTCATTTAATAGTTTATCATTATAATTTATTTATCATATTTTAATTTGTATTAAATGTTTGTATTTTTCAATTTTTTAATGTTGTTTTCAAAATGTTTGCGCTTTTGCAGGCTATCCATTAGCAAACAATGGCATCTGCTAATGCATCGAGATCAGATTCAGTCAATGAAAGCCAATCAGCTCCCCTAATGCTCGCATCGGTGCTTGGAAGTATGCCACGTAGGTTGGAACGTCCCAGTTTGCAACTTTTGCTCGAAGAGGATATCAGGAAACATCAATCGCATGAAGTACCACCTTTTAAGTATTCCTTGTCGCAACGTCGTGCCTTTTTCCAGTGTCACCGAAGAGGCAAAACGAAAGATGATGACGGAGCTTGCATCACTAGATGAAAATAAAGTAGAGAGCAAGGATACAAGCAGCCCTAACAACGGTCATTTCTCTTACATCAGCAAAGGAAGAAGCGACAGTGATGACAAAAATTGTAAGCTCTACTCGTAGCCCATGCAAGCACCACGGCACATCTTCATCGACTTCGACTCAGTTACACTCATTTTTGTGCCTAGAAACACCTCTGGGGCACAACCGTCACTCCAAGCTACAGGATGGAACAAGCAAGCACATGCAGAAGCAGATAAAGCATGCACAAATTTTTGGTACTTCAACAACCTTTCCTTCAACGTGGTGAGGAGTCTGTACTGCGAATATTTGGTTACAGCATTGACAGTTGCAGGGAAAAGGTACAAGACATCATCTCCAAAAAACTTGAGTGGGAAGTTGCTCAAGCATGCAGTTGAAGATGCAAAGCTAATTGTCAAAGATCAAAAGAAGTTGTGACGTAATTTCGGATGCACCATTATTTATGATGGATAGATGGATGGAAAGAACCGCACCCTCATCAGCTTTTTGGTGGCTTCAAATAAAGAGCTAATTTTTTTGAAGTCTATTGATGCATCTAGTAAAATAAAAAATGCAAAAACTTTGAACTTGATGCTAAAAGAGGTTGTTTCAAAGATGGGCATCGAGAATGTTGTCCAAATTATCACAGACAATGCAACAGAATATGTGGCGGTTGGGAGACTTCTTAGGAAGAGACACCTATCTCTCTTTTGGACACCTTGTGTGGCCCATTGCCTTGACCTTCTTTTGGAGGATATAGAGAAGTTTGATTGGGTGCGCCCAGTTGTAGAAGACGCTAAAGAAATAAAAAAATATATCTACAATCACCTTTGGGTTCTCCACTTGATGCAAGGGCACACCAAGGGAAAAAAGCTTGTTCGAGCAAGGTCACCAAGTTTGTAATGAACTTTCTTATATTGCAAAGTATTTGCAATTTGTTGACTCCTTTAAAGCAGATGTTTGTGTCTCAAACATGGATGGAGTCATCATATTGCAAGAAAATTGATGAAGTGATGGTTGGAAAAACAATTTTCAGTGAGGCCTTTGAAACGAGAGCTACAAAGATCAAGGTAATTTGAAATTGCAATTTAAATTTCAAGTTGTTTCCCTTGTTTTCAATTTTTTAAACTTAAAGTATTTATTTTATAATTTATCTAGAAGCTTGTAACACCAACTTTAATTTGTTTGTAACTTTGTAGGTGTTTGGGCCTTTGGTGAGGGTTTTGCAATTGGTGAATGGAGAGCAAAATCCAATAAGTTATATTTATCAGGCCATGGATAGGGCCAAAGAGGCTATCCAAAATTATTATAAAGGGGATCGTGCTAGATTTGATCCCATTTGAGAGTTGATTGATCGGAGGGGAACAATCAACTCCACCAACCCATCTATGCAGCGGGGTACTACATTAACAAGTTTTTTACTCCGATGGCTTCACAAATGCTAGTGGAGAGGTTATGGAGGGACTCTCAACATGCATTGAGAGTATGACATCTAACGCTGAAGTGAGTGACCTCATTATTGCAAATTTGCAGAACTACAAGCAGATAAGGGGAGGCTCTTTTCTTCAGCACTAGCTATCCAAGGGAGAGCCATGCAATCACCAGGTAATACAAAATAAAATCTTTACTTGTATTTTACCAGTTACATATTTATGATTATTAATTTCTTACAAAGTTTTGTATATCTTGTTTGCAGGGTCGTGGTGGGAAGATTGGGATGGAAATACTCCAAATCTTCAAAGGCTAGCTCTCCGGATTTTATCTCAACCTTGTAGCGCTTCTAGATGTGAGTGCAATTGGAGTTTGTTTAACTCCATTCACACGAAGAAGCGCAACAAGTTGAGTCAACGCCTCAATGACTTGGTTTTTGTGCAATACAACCTTTGACTTCGCACAAAGAAGTTGGAGCACGCATCAGAGGAGTCTATCGATCTAGATGTGATCGATCCCTACTACAATTGGATTGCACAGAAGGAGGCCCCCATGTTCATAGAGGAGATTGTTGATTTCGACAAGCAAGCTATGGAGAGTGCAGCTGAAGCAAGAGAGATTGGATTGGAGGACATCCTTGAATATGAGGCAGAGGCAAAAACAGAGGTAGAGCCACAGGGATAAGTGCAGCCTTCTAGACAGAGCGAGGCAAGGCAGCCGAGTGGGAGGACTAGAGTTTCTTAGTCTCCCTTAGTTTTCCAGAGAGTAGAAAAGAGAAAATTATAGATTATTTTAATTTGTACTTGTAGTCTTGTAGATTCTTGCATAAGACTATAAGTCTATAAGTATCATTGTAGTTTGTGACTATTGTATTCGCATGATTATGCCATTTTGTACTGTGTATTCAAATCTAATAGAAAACACTTTCCCTATGTTTTATAGACTCATTTCATCTATTTTGCTTCTGCAATTTCTAAAAAAAATTGTTTTTTGATAAATTTAAGTATTTTTTGCCTTTGTCGGTTATTCGACCAGCGCTGTCGAATAACCGTCAGTTACCCAAAATGGGCCCTTGACGAGTACTCACCCCAACCGGTTATGCGAACTATGGGGAAAACAGAAGTTACAACCCAAGTGTTATGGACCATTCCAAGTTCATGAGGTGGGTGAAGTGGCCTATACACTCGATAATCCAAATAAGGGAACAATTCATAATATGTTTCAGGTCTCTTGATTGAAGTAGTAGCTGGGATAAAGTGTACTCTCGTAAACTAAAATTCCTATCACAGATGAGGAAGACAAGCTTGTGTTGGAACCAAAGGGCCTAATCAGGGAGGAGGAAAAAAGACTTTGAAACCACATGGTTCAAATGTACAAGGTGAAGTGGATAGGGCTTCCAATGAAAGATGTAACATTGCAGCACGAGGATTTCCTAGGCAAGTACCCAAGGCTGTGATTCCTTGGGAAATAAGCCCAAATCATGTAAGGGGTCGAGTGTAAAAAAGTCTAAATAAAAAATCCCCTAATCTCATTTAATATCTTTGTTAAGTTAGATTGTAGGGTGTGTCGATTAGGCCCATGTTTTGTTAACTCCATGGACATTGGTTTGATACTCAAGAAGTATATGTAAAAGTGCAGCTTCAAATTTTATGAGGGACGGGGCATTCTCAAGAGGTCATCCATCCCAGTCCTCTACGTTGAGCACACTTAACTCCAACTTGGTTTGATTCTCAAGAAGTATTCACTCATATGTAAAAGCACCGGTTAATATTTTATAAGGAATGGGACATCCTCGAGCGGTTGTCCATCCAGTCCTCCTCTGGACTAAGCACACTTAACTCCAGAGATTGTCTTCACTTTGAGGAGAAAGCTCTTTGAGGAGAGCATGTTGTGTACTTAATCACAACATGTCATTAGGAGTGTGTTATGGCCTATTTTGTCCTTAGGCACATGGTCTACATATTAGTTAGGATGATATAGTTGTGTTAGTGGATGTTTATGTTGATACGTCTTTTAGTTTCCTTTTGGTGTATTTAGGGTTTTCTTCCCCTTTCATTATAAATTGATGGAAAGACCCCATCTTTGATTCTCACTCGCCATTTTGAAATCAATCTAATGCAAAGAGCCAACATTAACCCTCTTTAGAATTTACAATCGGAGTTGCAGGCGTAAATCCAAATTGGGTGAGCAAATGCCATCATTTACTTTATATATTTCTACAAAACATTTTTTCCTCGTTCTTCATGAAACATAGCAACCACAGGATCTGTAATTTCCCGGACAAATCTACTTGTGAGAAAATAATGCAAATCTTATTTTACCCATGCTGCTGCTACTTGAATTAAGTTGAAATGGAAGTGGTTTTAGAGTGTTTTAGAGAAGCAGAATGTGCATAGAAAGTAATGAAACAAGCAACATGACACAACATTTTTAACTTAAAACACGTGGGTGTAACCAGCTAGAAATGACAAATCAAATAAGTAAAATGTGCATTAGAATAGGTAATTTAAATTGCAAACCATAAGCAAATAGAAAGAAATTAAACAAGAAACATGACAAAGGATTTTTTTAACTTGGAAACCCTAATGTGGGTAAAAACATTTAGAAATGGAAAATGCACAGCTTTGTCTCTTTCCTTCAGCAATGGGGCCAATACAAGAGCATTAAGGAACATTATAAATCACACTCTTTGCAGTCTCCTATCTTCTTAATGCTGCTATAGAAAGATTACCAGCCACACATACATTCATGAAACTCTTACAGACCTCCCCATCTCCCTTGCCTCTCTTTTGCTTTTCTTACACCGCAAATTGCTTAGCCCATGGCTCTCTTATGCATTGCTAGTGAGATCCCTTCAAAGACCAAAGGATCCCAATGGCCCAAAATGGGAAAAGACGCCGGATTCTGACCATTACTGAATTTTTTGTTCAACTCAAGAAAAACGACCACTGACAGAAGGACGAAACTGCCATGATGCATGCACAACCACCACCCTGCTATATTTGGCAGTTTTGTCATTGTATATAAGGCACTCTGATATTTTATGGTAGCAACATAGTACGTTGTTACTCATCAACTTGGTTTGTCTTCCTCTGCTCCGTGCTTGGAGTCTGATGGAGTTTGATGTCTTTCCCGGATCCTTATGGATCAGCAAAATATCACTTGATTATCACCCGTCCAGTTCAAATTATTTTGAGTTCCAACTTTCCAATTAGGCCACAAACAGGTAGGAATGATTTGACAACTTAGCTTCAGTAGAGTTCAATAATAAGGTAGAGGCATCTTATGGAGAATGGCAGTTGGACCATTCAGATGTTGGAGTTCCCCAAGCATCACCCTCTCCTATCATACCCGATTTTAGATTCTCACAAGTGATTACAAAAGAAACTGAGGGAATTAGAAACCACAAGTTTTGAGGAGTACTCCAAATGCCAAATACAAGGGCAAATGAACCACCTCTATTCCACCAAGATAACAAACGCCCATGCAAAGTTTTGTCATCAAATATTCCCCGGAGGAAAGGAAGAGGCACTAGATATTAGTAGAGTTCAACTCTGAGGTAGAGACATCTTATGGAGAATCACAGTTGGACCATTTGGATGATCATGTTTCCCAAGCATCACCCTCTCATATCATACCCAATTTTGGATTATCACAAGTGATTACAAAAGAAACTAAGGGTGTTACAAACCACAATTTTTGAGTACTCCAAATGCCAAATGCAAGTCAATGAACCACCTCCGCTACTCCTCCAAGACAACAAATGCCCATGCATGGTTTTGTCATCAAAGATCCATCAGAGGAAAGGAAGAGGCACTAGATATTCAATCCGATGTCCAATTTAAACACAAAAGGAAGAAATGTGCCAAGATGAAGAAACCCGAGGAAAGGAAAAAAGGGCAAAAACTGCCAGAAAAGAGATGCAACATGTTAGGATATAAGGGGGATGAAATGTTATACACCTAGGCCCATGGTATTATGAAATATATTTGTGAATATGGAATAGCCGACTTCTTGTTTACATAACCTATAAAGAGTCATATTAGATCTAATGGGTAGCTTGTGGATTGAATTATATGGGTCAACCAAATGTGTGATATGTGGGTTAAGGATTTATCACCCCCCAATATTTCTAGATGAGTGGTTATACATAGCATGCTCATATTGTTTTACAAGCATAATGAATTATGGATCAATTGTACTAGGTTGGTAAAGATAGAGTAGTGTAACAAGTTTGGATCTCATAGTGAGAGATCTCTTGGAGTTGTTCCTTAAGGAATTTTGTATGGCATAACCCTATCTCAAGGGTATTCTTCGCTGAGTATATTGAATATTAGGGCACAATGGTACCCATCATAAATCATGTGTTGTGTTAACCCTACCTCAAGGGTATTATTCTTTGAGTATATTGTATATTAGGGAACAATGTTACCCATCATAAATGTTGTGTTGTGTGTTATGGTTATACTTCAGCATATTTTTGTATATCAGATATTTGCTTCTTCAAACAAAGGTATCTTCCTCTTGGGAATCACATTTATTATTGGTGGAAGAACCAGGACAAACCTCTGGCAGAGAAGCTCCAAAGTGAGCAATTCGATCATATTAAATCCATGCCTGTGTTTGACACAAATATTAAGTTCATGAGAACAATTTTATGAAAAAATTCAAACATTATGACACAAACACATGGAAGCCCAATTTCTTGGTACAAAATCAACCAATCAAATTATGTACGAGCAAGACTTTGGAATTGCCCAATGGAGGAAAGGAGGTCAAGAGGAGGGGCGTCTCAGGAGCAAAGAAAGAGGAGTTCATCTTAGATTTTTGTTAGACTAGCCTTTTGGATGATGTCTATGTAGTTACCTATTCAAGGAAGCTAAGGATTTAAAGCTATTCACATGAAAGATGAAGAGATCCAGTGCCTCTAATGCTTAATTTGCTTCCAAATAGTGGGAGAGATCTGGAGTTATGATCTTGCAGTATGGCCCATCCCCTATATGCAAGGACTATCAAAAAATTAATTGGTGCAAATTTTATCAATGAAATTGAAGGATGTTTTCACTAGGTGCTCAAAGGGGTTTTATGTCACTTTGTGCATTATCACTATTCAATGACATTATATATTCTTATGGGATTGCACCAATAGAGGTTATGATTTTCTTGGATCCTTGTAAATCAAAATAGGGTAGCCTTCTATATTCATATATAATTTTGTGAACATTGATGTTCCATTGCAACGAGTCCAAGGAAAGAACACCTAGGAAGTCAAAGAAAGGTAAAATGCAATCTATGACGAGTGTAATGCACTCTCGAAAGTAGATCTAGCATAGAATAATATTCAATGGCTTCCAAAAGGAAAGAAAGGAGAGAAGTTGATTTCTCTTCACGCAATTACTCACCTCCAATATGGTCGAACTAGTGAGTTTCACCATCCACATCCATGGCTAGTGTTTTCAAATCCATCTCTCTAGGTGAGCATGTTAATTATGTAGAGCAGGAAAACACAAAGCCTATTGCTCTATGATATCATGTATGGAAGCAAGATGAGGTTATTGAGAATGACTCTGTGAATAAAGGCAATACAAATATGGACTTGCCTAAGTAGGCATACATTCTAAGGCATTCAAACTGGCAGGTGATAGTAGTATCATTGAGAGGACAACTCCCTAACAAGGATCTCATTCAATTTCATATGCAAGTGAGACAAGAGATTAGAATCCTAGGCATGGTTGAGTGGGAAAGTAGAGATGGTATCTTGATAACAAAAGTGAGAAGCACATGTATAAATTTCAGATACAAAGGAGATAAGCATCTACTATACTATGAAGGAACATATTATCTTGGACTTAAATGCATAAGTTCAAGTTTCTAAGTGATCTAATTTTTTGAGAACAAAAAGGATGATTCAACTTTCCAGGACACTATTCAATTGGTCTATTTAGACCTACATTACAAATGTCACTTTGTGATGGCAAAGATAGCAGAGAGACAACGTTATGATCTTTTGGACAAGTATGATTCACCCATCTAACAAAATGCATTAACCAAACGGACACACAAACAAGAAGAAGAACGATGCCTTGAGTTGATGTAGAGGATTTAGGGAGAAGCTTGGCGAGTTAGAGAACCAAGTCATATTGCGAGACGTAGTCAAATGTTCTTGGGAGTAGACAAAGAAAGCAAGGAAGTATTATGAGGATGCTCTTGGGAAAGTATCAAATTTAGAGTTCAAGTTGGCTAAAGTCCGAAACAAAATAGAATTGGAAAATCACTTAAGGGCCACGAAGTTAGAGTTTGAGGCATTTAGGAAGGAATCAAAGTCAAAGCTCAAAGAACAATATGATAATGCCATATGAGTGGTGAAGTAAACAACAATCCTGAAGGAGTTGGACAAGTAAAAGGGAGGTGTAACACCTTCCCTATCACAGAGTCCTTGAGTAGACAAAGTACCACCTTCACCTAGGTCCACTTCTAATCCTATGCCTACTCTTATTATTCACGATACCAGCCTACCCTTCATTTCTTTATCATAGAACAACACCGCTTCTACTCATGCTTCTTGGCATGTCGTCAAGGGTGACAACTCATTTTAAAAGGGCGGCGTAACACCTTCCCCATCACAAATTCATTATGTAGACAAAGTACCCCTTCACCTAGGTCCACTTGTACTTCTATGCCTACTCTTATACCAACCTACTTGAGAACTCTCCATCACAAAACAACACAACTTCTACTCATGCTTCTCACTGTGTCATCAAGGATGAAAACTCATTTTAAAAGGGAGGTGTAACACCTTCCCCATCACAAAGTCCTTGAGTAGACAAAGTACCACCTTGACCTACATCCACTTCTACTCCTATGCCTACTCTTATTGTTCCCAATACCAACCTGCCCAAAAATTTTCCATTACAACACAACAACACTTCTACTCGTGCTTCTCGCCGTGTCATCAAGGATGACAACTCATTTTAAAAGAGGGGATAGATGTAAGAAGCACTACTTGTACGTATACAATAAATGATGAATAGAAGAAAAATAAAGATTCCTTATGTTATGTGAGAGTGATGTACCTGATTTGTTGAATTTTTCATGAGAAAGGATTGTTCTCAACAATGGTGGTTTTTCCTGAACTTCATACCTATTCTCATAACACACTATATATGTGGATAGAAGATATGGTTACTGGTATGGATTTCCGTTGGTTTCCATCATGGTTCAAGATTGTACATCATATTATCTTTATCTCTATCTCTATCTCTATCTCCATCTCTATCTATAGACTTTGGGGGTGAGGGGCCACCAAGCCGAGCCAACGCAAACCAAATCAACCTGAAAGGTAGGGGTGTCCCTGTAGGCCGTTAGTTAGATGCTCGGAAGCCCCTCTATCTATATCAGTGGGGTGGGGCCAATGGAAAAGACACCGTTTTCATCTCTATCTTGTCTTCTCTATGTTGTGATGTGATATTCTATAATACATGTGCAAGTATTCTCATAGGATAATCTATGGCTGTGAAGTTTCCATCCTACAAAGTGTTTACAATAGCTACCCATTGAATTAGGATGATCCATCTAAGATCGATATTGAAAGGCATTGTATGTCTTCATAAATTAAAATTTGAGTGCTGTCAACTTGAGAATTGTTCACATAAAGTCCATGAGTATATTTTGTAGATTTGATTACCATAGCCTTTAGAACTCTACCATTGGATTTGAACACTCTCATAGTAATGAGGATGTCAATAATGTTCTACTTGAGGTTTATTTTGTTCACATTGAATAATATTCAAAGCCTTTTCAATATTAACAATGTTTTTTCTTTTAATATCATGGAGTTTCTTCGGCCCAAGATGTTAGGAGGGATTCTAGGGGGAGTGCTTTGCTTCCTCCTAGGATTACCCAACCTGTCCCCCTCAACCCTAAACACTCTCTGATGAGCATTATGCCTGCATTGGCCCCTTCCCAATGATAGACGATGACAATTGATTCCTTTGTCTCAGGGATGGTCAAATATGTTTGATGGGACCATCATCAAGTCTTTTGATGGGACCACCAACAAGTCTTTCTAACTTTAATCAGCCAATGCTCTTTGGGGGCTCTTGTTCCCCCCATATGGCTATTTGTATTGGTACCCTAACCACATGGGTTGTGGGCTTTATGACATTGCGTTTACCTCTCATTTATTTTCAATGCTTTTGTTTTTCTTCTTTTATTTAGTTAGTCGTAGATCCTAAGGTCCTTTTACCCTAGCAATTTCTATTGTAATTGGGATGTATTCTCAAGTCCCATTGACCTACTTTTAGTCATTCGTGGATATAAATATAATTTCTTTTTTTCTTTATGTCATGTTTATTTTTTCGCACACTAAAAGGTATCACTATTTAAAAACATCTTAATTTTAATTATTTTTTCAACACAAACTTTAACATATTGAGCTTTCATAGCCTGGCCAAAAATAAATGGCATGAATATATGTTTCGCTATAGTCAGATTCAATTCTAGTTTTTGCACTCTTTTTTGAGGTATTCAAATGTTAACTTGATTGAAAGATTAATTGTATTTACAAAGGCAAATGATCTCGTCCTCTTTCTCAGATAAAATAGTAAAGAAATCTTGTGATTTCTTTTATATATTCCGTGTTCTTCGTGTTTGTAAGTTGTAAACATCTTGATTTTTATTATTAAGTCTCAAGATCTTATTATCTCAATTCGTCGATAATTAACAACAATACTTCATGTTAAAATTGTCCATTTACAGACTCTCTTGCTGAGAAGATTTTTTCAAGTTAGATCCCAACTTCTATTGTTTCTAAACCTAGGTTTCTAATTGAAAGAAATGGAACAACTTGCCTATCCAAGCCATAGACCTAATAACTTTGCTACAACCATCAACCTTAGGAACAAGAATCTACCACATTAGTCTCTGATTTACGCAGTTCTCTTCATGGGCTTTCTCAATCTACGTGTAGCATCAAGCCTTAGTTTTCACAAGTTTGCAGTGATCGTTTACAAGATGCTTCCATCATGATTTTTGTGGCTTCCTCCACTTGTAGGGAGCATCCATATTTTCTGAAAAAAAAAAGTTGACATAAAACAGAAAACTTGAATTTATGACAAAAATTGAATTTCAAACAACTATAAAAATTCTCCATGTTAATGTTTTTTTTAATGTTCTTATCGGGGCAATTTCTTACATGTTTCTATTTCGAATATTTTAGGGCATTTTCTCCATTAACTCTCGGATATCATCTCTCCCACACACAATAACGATGACCATTGATAAAGGGGAAGAAAGCTTTACAGCCATGTCCCATTCAGCAGAACAATTATATTTTGGGTTCAAAACAGAATTGATAATTTATAGAGATCGTTTTAATTCTCAAAAATATATTCCTCAATTTCAAATTCCCCTCAGTTGTCATGTTTCCTATCACTGAGGAAGCTCTCTGAAACTGTTTCTTACACCTTTGGTTGTTTTCAACATTCTTTATCCTTAACACTCCGTAGAATTATAGCTTCTTCCCAACTTTTAACATCCCTTTCATGGTATAATAGTAGGATACATAAAAAAATGTCAAAATAGAACTAAACTCTGGAATAAACATGAGAAAATAGAACTGATTAATCGGATGTTCTTACCTTTCTGGAATAACCTGACATCCCTATGAGTTGTGATTCTCGAACTCTATTGTAGACTTCACTTGGTCCAATAGGTTTCTGCATGTCGTTTAGAGATACATCTGAATTAGAAGAAAACTCCATAAGTATATTACCAATGTTCAAACAATATTACCAATGTTCAAACAATTATTCATTCATAACCATCGCTATATCTCCAGTAATTCAAATTGGCACAATGATTTTCTGACTCTTCAAAGTTACTTCACATATGCACCAGAATTTATTTTCTATTCCGCATCAGATGAATCTCAAGTTACATTGCGGAGCTTAAAGATATTACTCAGACAATATGATGTTTTGAGCGAAACAAGAAAGACCAAACCATTTACAGCAGGTAAAGCTGGAAAGATGGTTGCCAATGATTAATGACGTGAACAGAAAACAACGCAACAAATGAAAAGCGTTGTAGTTAGAACTTAAGAACAATAAGGAGTCCATGTATAGGGGAAAACGCATTTTCTCAATAATTTCACAAATGAGCAGAACTTTGACAAGGATAAGTAAATGAGAAATGGAGAAAATAAAATTCATGCCAGTTAATTAAAAATTGGTATATAAAGGAATGACAGTGATGAAATTGCATCCATGGCAGAATTACAGAAGTTAAAACATAAGGTCATATTAAGCTTTTACCTCCAATACATAGTCAATGTCATTTTGAACTCTCCAATTCAGACAATCAAGCAACTGCAGAAGACGCATAAATAATGTAAATGAAAAGGAAAATGTTCTGTTTTGTTTTAAATCTAAACTAAAATGGACATCTAAAGAGATTTCAAAAGCACCCCACCATTTTGTATGCTTTAGCAACATTTCCTTCTCGTGCCTTCAAAAATCGCTCCAATGTTTCCTGCGGGTAACCTTGATGCATGTTCTGCAATAGCATAAAAGACAGTCTAGCTACTCGTTAGCTTTTCGAAAATTATAAGCTTTCTATACATATGAAAATATCATATGCGACTACCACTCTTAATTCAATGTAACATTCCCACACTGAACTACTGCTATTTAAAAGGGAATCGCTGCAAGGAATAACAGCGCAGCATTAACTAAAGAAATCGCTGCAATTTATGAAGAGCCAGCAGCGCAGCACTTTATGAAGGGACAGCAGTTAGTTAAGTTATTAATTAGTTAGTTAATATATTAATTATTATTTAGTTAAGTTATTATGGAAGGACGCTACCTTTGCGGAAGTCACACCTCTTCAATGTAAGGGTGAAGTATAAATAAAGCATTATGGGAAAGGAAGGAAATCATAAAAAATCATTTATGTATTTAAACATTTAACCTGTATAAGTTTAATGCTTACGATTACAATTGAGGACGAAACCTCTCAAAAGTAAGATTGGATACAAGGACAAAAACCCTTGTAATCCCAATCTCAAGGATGTAAACCCTTGAGACGTTTATTGTAAAATTCAAGTTCTGAAATTATATACTGAAAATTCATTTGATTTAAATAAATTATTCTAAAGTACAAATTCTATATTTATTTATTTTAAAAGGAATTTCCAAGGAAATCAAATTTCCAAATAATATTCCGGTTTGGAATATTACAGTGGTATCAGAGCTCTTCATCCCGCCAACCTGTGGAACGTAAACTTCATGCAAGGCGAAGATAAAGAAATCCGCTATTATTTGAGAAATAAAAATAAGGATTCTGGTCAGCAAAGAGAAGAAATAGAAAGGGAAGAAGAAAGGACAAATATGGAAGAAAGGAATGGAGATGATGAACGAATTAATAGGCTTGTCCAAGGTCAAGAAAAACTGGCTAATACAATGATGCAATTAGCCCTTGCGATGCAATCTTTGACAACTCGTAGAAATCAAAATGAGAAAAATGGTCGTTCTAATACTAGCCATAATCAAATCTTACACAAAACAACTGCGAGTTCTTCAAACAGACCTTTTCAACCCAAATTTATTTCAAGAGTAAAATCAAGTATGGAAGAAGAAACCCAAACTTCATTTGGAGATGACCTTACAGCTGATTTTGAAGAATATCGAGCTCTTTCAGATGATTTACGAAGGAAAATATCGCTCACAAAGTTCATGGAAATGAAAAGAAATCGTAATGGCATTAGAACGGAACATAGACCCCAAAATAATCAAAAAGATCTTCAACATACATTGGTAAATTAACTTTGTTGACTTTTGAAAGTCGACGGCTCTAAAAAATGCACAACTCGAGCGTGAATCCAAAAATTAGATACATACTTATCTCTCCGACCTATGATGGAAGAAGAAGCAATAAAATTCGCAACCCTCCATCTCGAAGGAATAGCTCATGAATGGTGGTACCATGGATGGATTATGCAAGGGCATGACCTTATTAAATCATATGATGAATTTACTAAAAGGTTGATAGAAAGATTCGACAGAATTGACCCCGAAATTCATTTCTGGGAATTGGCATTATTAAAACAAAGTAGCAATGTGAAAGACTATGTGACAGAATTTCAGAGGTTTGTCGTGATGGTTCCAGACATTACTGAAAGGCGGCTCATAGTATTGTTCATGGAAGGATTGATTGAGCCAGTCAAGGGTTTAGTCAAAGCCTTTAATCCTCCCTCTCTCCAACAAAGAATTAAAAAAGCACTAGATATAGAGACATCAACACCAAGGAATAAAATTGTGCCATTTATACAACCAAAAATAACCAATAATGGACAGCCACGAACCACATCTTCAGGGCAAGGGGCAACACCCTATAGCCAACAAAGAAAACCACTCCAATCAGGAGGATTCCAACCAAGAGACCCACCTAAAACAAGTAAAGAAATAGAAACAAAAAATGAGCTAAGGAGGTAAAACTTATGCTTCACTTGTAAGGACCCTTGGGTACCAGGTCACCGTTGTTTAGGAAAGGGTCAAGTCCATTACATCGAAGTTGTTTCAGATAGTGAACCCAACAAAAAAGAGGTCATAGCTGAAGAAACAATACATGAATTAGACGAAGGGGAAAAGACACTGGAGGGTACCTTTGCAACTTTATCAGGAGCTCCGATATACCATCCCTTTAGAATAACAGGAAGCCTACAAAGACAGAAAATCACCGTATTAATAGCTAGTGAGGCCACCCACAACTTCATTGACGAAGGGTTGGTAACAAAAATGGGTTTAAAAACAGAAGAATTTCAAGGTTTTAAAGTCACAATTGCTGATGGTTTTACCATTCCATGCACTCGAAGAATTCCACTACATCTCACGTTGGGGAGACATCAAATAAACAATGATTTCTACGTAGTGGGCATTGGCGAAACAAATTTGGTACTAGGTGTACAACGGCTACATTCCTTGGGGGAATTTACCCAAAACTATCAAACCATGGAATTAAAATTTAAAATAGATGGAAAGGAAATAGTTCTTCAAGGTATGGCTAATGGAGCCCCCCAAGTGGTTACAACCAAGAGGATGGAAAGGGCTTTCAGGAAAGGCCAAGTTTCATGGGCAACACAATGTTTTGTGAGTTCTACAAAATTAGAACCACAAAGACCTCATGAAGATATTCAGCCCATAATTTCTAAATATGCTAAGGTTTTTGAGAATATCCCACATGGGTTGCCACCAGATAGAGGGTTTCAACATATTATTGAGTTAGAAACCGATACCAAGCCAATAATAATTACACCATATCGCCACCCCAGAATCTATAAAGATGAGATTGAAAAAGCTATCAAAGAATTGTTGGAGATGGGGCATATTAGGCCAAGATCAAGTCCTTTCGCCTTGTCCGTGGTTCTCGTCAAGAAGAAAGATGGCACATTGAGAATGTGCATAGACTATCGTCAATTGAATAAAAAAACTATTAAGAATAGATATCCAATTCCAAATATTGATGAATTAATCGATGAGCTTCATGGAGCTAGTTTCTTTTCCAAAATCGATTTAAAAACAGGATACCATCAAATACGAATGCAAGACGAAGATGTTCAAAAAACAGCATTCAGATATCATTATGGGCATTTCGAGTTTTTGGTTATGCCTTTCAAATTAACCAATGCTCCAGCCACCTTTCAATCCGATATGAATCATATATTTGGTAAACATTTGAGAAACTTTGTGTTGGTTTTCTTCGATGATATATTGATATATAGTACATCATGGGAGGAACACTTGAAACATTTAGACATAGTATTGGAAATACTGAAACAACAATCTCTTTTTGCTAAAATGTCTAAATGTGAATTCGAAATGACGGAAATTTTATACTTGGGGCATGTCATCAATAGACAAGGAGTGCACGTTGATCAAGATAAAATACGATCTATATTAGATTGGCCCCCTCCTACTAACATGACTCAATTAAGAGGATTCTTGGGGTTATGCACTTACTATTGAAGGTTTGTTAAAGGGTTCTTTCATATAACTACCCCTTTGACTAATTTAACCAAAAAGGGAGCTTTTCATTGGACTGAAATTGCTAAATCAACATTTGATGATCTTAAAAAGGAAATGAGTTCATACCCTATGTTGGCTGCACCAAATTTCTCATTACCCTTTGTGCTGGAATGCGACGCATCAGGGGAAGGAATCGATGTTGTCCTAATGCAACAAGGTCATCCAATTGCGTTTGAAAGTCGGAAACTAAAAGATCATGAGCGCAAGAACTCTATATAGGATAAAGAAATGTTGGCAATCATACATGCCTTGGCCAAGTTCCGTCACTGTTTGTTATGTGAGAAATTCGTGGTGAGAACAAATCATAATAGTCTGAAATTTTTTCCTAAGTCAGAAGGATTTAAATGATAGACAACAAAAATGGGTGAGCAAGGTCTAAGCCTTTGATTTCGACATCGAATATGTGAAAGGAAAGAATAATGTTGCGGCAGATGCAGTATAGAGAAAACCATCTTTGTGCTCCATATCTACAATTGCAACTCATTGTAAGGTTTTCATAATAGCAGAATATGTTACAAACGAGTTTGCTAATGCGATCTTAGAGGGAAAAACTGTGGATGAATAATATAAGGTAGTAGAAGGTCTCATCTTGTATAAAAATAGAATCTATTTGGTACCGAAATTAAAAAGTTAAGCATAAAATGTAAAGGCTATTCATAACAACCCTTTGGCAGGCCATCCAAGTTATCTTAAGACATATAAACAGGGAAGAGACGTTCTTTTGGAAAAGGCTTAAAAGTGAAGTTGTTAAGTACATTTAGGGGTGTCCTAATTGCACAACGGAGCAAAATAGAGCACGAATTTCCACTTGGCTTGTTGCAACCCATACCCATTCCTACTCAAAAATGGGAAGGTATTTCAATAGATTTTATTATTGGATTTCCCGTGGTTCAGGGGAAGAGTTGTCTCTATATAGTTGTTGACCATTTGATGAAGTATGCTCATTTCTTTCCTCTTTCCACTAAGTATGATGCCCCATTAGTAGTGTTGTCAACCTGAAGTTGCACTCTGAATCAAAGACGTGCTAAAATGGCTAATCCTCGCTCCAATTGAAACAATGGGATCTTATCAATTTTTTTATGCCCCTTATTACTCTTGCTGAAGAGTAATAATGAGAAGAACCACCAGAGAAGGCTGGTTCTTGTAAGATGTATCTATGAAGATCTCAACTTCTACACTACAAACTACCTAGAGAAAAGAGAAGGAAGAGCTTGAAAAGAAATCCTAACTAAAATAGTGATACACCTAATTTGCTTGATCCACTCAAATCGAGCTTCTAAGAACACTGATGCAGACAAGGAAGAGGTAGAACTTCAACTCCAATTGATCAATACACATAAGTATTTCACGAAAAAGTTCTATCTAATGATCTAAGCTTGAGGGAAATGAAAAAATAGGCCTAATGAAAGGCACTAAACAGCCACTAATATCCCCTATAAACTCAGTAAAAGACGTTCAAACATAGAACGTGACTTGCATAAATGACCAACTAGTAACTAGGTACGAATCCAAATTTGACAAGGAAGAAGGAAAATCTATCACTTAGGCAAATCTATAACAAAAGTACACTATACCAACTGCTAGAAATTGAAAAAACACAATCCTCTTCTCATTGATTTTGAAAAAAGTTACAGCACAATCTTTGACAGAAGTTTTCTTGCCAAAAGAGGGATCCTTTTTACAAGGCTGAAAAGCCATTAATATAGAAAATTACAAAAAGCCAAAATATTGGCGTTGGAAAATAGAGAGGGAGTAAACTCAAACCAACTCAGCCTTTACAAAAATCTATTTTGTCTTGCATGAAAATTCCTTGCATTGAAAAAGAGGAAGACAAGCTTTGAATGCATGAAATCTACGAATAGATGTCTTGACTTGAAAACCAATCAACTCTAAAATAAGAGTAGTAAAATCCACTCAAACTGCTGGAACGTTTGAAAGTCTCCCCTTTGCATAAAATCAATACAAATGCCAAATTAAGAATTACGTTTGAACCGTCGGAACGTTTCAAGCTTTGAGACAAACGAAAGTGCATGCATGGAATTTCTTTTGTTTAAACTTTCCACTGTTCCACTACTCGAGTCCTCATGCAAAGCGAGCCTCTGTTTAAGAACTAAAGGTGACGTGTTAAAATGGTCAAACCTAGACGTGTCTATTCCTGTTCATGGCTATTGCATGCTCTTGTATTCTCGGACTATTTAGGCATGTTCACCGTTTGTACTTGTCTTTTCCATGAATCTTCCCTTATGCCATTGTTCATACGCATGTTCATCCTGTATTTTCGTCGGGTTTCTGCCTAAAATCTATGTTTTGATTCTCCGAGTCATCTTTTCCCATGGATTTTGTTCTCTGCGTTTGTCTGTCTTTTCTGTATCTGTCTTTTCTGCGTTAGTCTTTGCTTTCGAGTAGCTTTTTTGTTCGACTCTTCTCTGTATTTTGTCAGGTATGTGCTTCTTTGGTTATGTGTTCTATCTGTTTATGGCTTTCGCAATAAGGTTCGGGCTTTTTGTATATGTCCTTCGGAGAAATTGTCCGAAGAACTCTGTTCCTTCTTCCGCGGATTGTTCTTTGTCTTGGCCTTGTTCTCTGTCTTGGCTTTGTTCACGCTTTAGCCTTCGGGCTTTTGTTCTTGCTCATGGCCTTGTCTTTTCTATCAGGGTTTTTGTCCCTCCCGAATTCCTTCGGACAGAAAGTTCGAAGGAATTCTTGTCTTTGTGCCTTGTGTATTTGTTGTTTCGTTGCCCTGAGCTCGAGCTTTGGGCTTTTTGAAAACCCGAATTCCTTCCGAGAAAAAGTCCGAAGGAAATTCTTTTCCGTTTGTGCCTTTCGCTTTTGGTCATCGGGCCTTTTGTCCTCATGAATTCCTTCGGACTTTTTGTCTTCGAACAAAAAGTCCGAAGGAAATCCATTTTTGGGCTTTCCCCGAAGGGTAAGTGCCCTTCGGGAACTTTATTTTTGCCCTTCGCTTTATGAAGGTGCCCTCTGCAAGGGCTTCTGCTTCACAAAAGTGCCCTTCGAGCTTTTACAAAAGGTCATGTCATTGGCTTTGGTACCCCCCACAAGGGTATATTGCTTCCAGAAGTGCCCTTCGAAAGAATGGAAAAGGTCCTCTCGTCCCCTGAGTGCCCTCCGCAAGGGTATGTCTGTCTCCAAAAGTGCCCTTCGGGCTTTTTCCAAATGGTCCTGCCACCAACCAAGGTGCCCACCACAAGGGCAAGTGCCCTTCAAAGAAACTGTAAACAACCCCTCGAAAGTCTTGCAAAGGTCCTCTTCGTGCTTGAAGCATCCACCGCAAAGGCACATACCCTTCGGGGTTTCTGAAAATGAAAGGTCCACTTTGTTCTTGAAGTGCCCCCCACAAGGGCAATTGCCCTTCGGGCTTTTTGTAAATAACCCTTTGGAACTTTTGTAAATTCCACCTCGCCAATGAAAAAGCCCTCTGAAAGAAATCACCTGCCCTTCATAATGTCCAAGACCTTTTCGGGCTTTACAAGTGCCATTACTTATAAAACTTTATAAGATAAGTCGATGCACAAACCCGCTTCCCTCTGTAGACCACCCCGAGCCCTTGGATTGCTTTTAATTATAAAAGTAAATAAGTAAGACACCCCCGTAAACCCGATATGCACTGTAGACCCTTTCGGGTTCTCTAGGTGCTCCTGCATATTACTTATAAAGCTTATAAGTAACGCTGTCTTGCAAACCCGAATTGCTCTGTAAGTGCTAGAAATGATCATTGTCTGATGAGAAAACCCCTGTACTTGCACAAAAGTGACTTATCTTCAATATCTCAAGCGTCAAGAATGGTCATGGTGAGCGAAGTTTTGAATGGTCATGGTGAGCGAAGTTCAACAAGTAGTTGGAATATTTTTCAGATAAATCCTTAAATTACATGGGCTGCCAAAGAACATTGTTAGTGACAGAGATAGCAGGTTTATGAGTTCATTTTGGCAAGAACTCTTTCACCTAGCAGGTATTGAATTGACCCCAAGTACAAGTTATCATCCTCAAACGGATGGTCAAACAGAAGTCGTCAATAAATGGATTGAAGGGTATTTAAAGAATTATATATCAGGACAACAAAATGCATGGATCAAATGGTTGCACTTGGGAGAATTCTGCCATAATACCCCCTATCACATGTCAATTGGATGACATCCTTCAAATTGTATGGGTACAATGCACAATCTTTCGTGGACTTGGTCATTCCAAATTAGTAGAGTTCTGAGAGCCAAGGACTTAATCCGAGAAAGTCAAGATATCCTTAGGACTCTCAAGGATAATCTTCAGCAAGCACAAAATCAACAAAAGCTATATGCAGATCAGCATAGAACAGAACGGAACTTTGAAGTAGAGGACATGGTATATTTGCGTTTACAACCATATAGACAGACCTCCATCAAGCAAAGTGGAGCCGAGAAACTCAAACCACGTTTTTACGAACCATATAAAGTCACGAGGAAGGTGGGAGAGGTTGCTTATGAGTTAGAATTACCAGGTTGTAGTCGGATACATAATGTTTTCCATGTTTTGCACCTAAAAAGGGCACTTGGCCAACATATTACTCCTATAGAGCTACCACCATTAGACAACGAAGGTAAGTTGATTTTAATACCCGAAGCTATCCTTGAGACTCGTGAAAAAAGAAAGGTTAAGGAATAGAAGTATCAAGGAGTATTTGGTTCGTTCGAAAAATTTACCACTCGAAGATGCCATGTGAGAAGGAGCATCAATCCTTGAACATCCAAATTTACAATTGCTTGAGGACAAGCAATTTGAGGACGGGAGGTATGTAACATTCCCACACTGAACTACTGCTATTTAAAAGGGAATCGCTGCAAGGAATAATAGCGCAGCATTAACTAAAGAAATCGTTGCAATTTATGAAGGGCCAGCAGCGCGGCACTTTATGAAGGGACAGCAATTAGTTAAGTTATTAATTAGTTAGTTAATATATTAATTATTATTTAGTTAGGTTATTATGGAAGGACGCTACCTTTGCGGAAGTCACAACTCTTCAATGTAAGGGTGAAGGTATAAATAAAACATTATGAGAAAAGAAGGAAATCATCAAAAATCATTTATGTATTAAACATTTACCCTGTATAAGCTTAATGCTTACGATTACAATTGAGGATGAAACCCCTCAAAAGTAAGATTGGATACAAGGATGAAACCCTTGTAATCCCAATCTCAAGGACGTAAACCCTTGAGACGTTTATTGTAAAATTCAAATTCTGAAATTATATACTGAAAATTCCTTTGATTTAAATAAATTATTCTAAAGTACAAATTCTATATTTGTTTATTTTAAACGGAATTTCCAAGGAAATCAAATTTCCATATAATATTCCAGTTCGGAATATACATTCAAGGATGAGATTTTCTATTATCATAAATTCACAAACAATAGAAGTCACATGCAAACAACCATATTTGACCAAGTCATTTGTTTTTACTAATGGTTGCATTTATAAACAAACCCAGATCTATTTATTTGAGCAAACTACTCGAGTGAATAGTAAAGACTACAAGGACTAAATTTAAATAAGCTGCTATTTGATCCGCATGGCAGATTTAGCAAGGTTATGATTGAATTTTTTAAAAGACAAATTCATCTTGTATTAATTCAACGGAACAAAGAATAACATCAATCTAACAACAGGGATACAAGGGAATTTTATTCCTAAGAAAGCTAGAAAAGCTAACATGTAAGTATGTTCTTCAAGGACCAAAGACTCAACTCTTTACAGAAACACTCGGCTTCAACTTTGGCCAGCAAAGCCAACTATTACTTAAAAAGCCTCGATTGTTCTAGATAGAGAGAGCAAGGAACTTCATGAAAGGCAGCTTTACACCTGAACTTCCACAGGAATTCAACAATAGTATTGTGCCATAACAATTTGCATCTTTCTGTGATTCTCCAAGCAACCCCAAGAGATGACCTCCCCAAATAATGGGGAAAGTGAATAAATAATTGATTTCAACTTGGTGTTGTGCCCAAAAAGTCTTAGCAGAAGGACATCTCCAAAAGGCATACCCAACTGTTTCATCTCTATCACAGAGCCTGCAAGTAAGATTTGTTGTAACACCAACGTTGTGAAGACTTGACTTGACTGTTAATCCTTGGTGGAGCATTGACCACCCCAAAATTTTATGCCTGAAAGAAGATTGTGCTTTCCAAATAGATCGGCACCTTCTTTGCCATCACAATTCAGGGCTCGTCACGTTCCACACTTTATTCAATCATGAAGCAAGATCAGTCTTGTGCCTGACTAATTCATACAAATCCTTTGTGACATAATTGCAGAACAACTTCCCACTGCTCCATTTCCAATCTGTCTAAATAGGTCATCTCCCTTGGAGTTGGTTGCTCTACTCTGTTCAAGTTTAGGGCTCAATTTAAATCAATCCAACAATGTGATTGTTGATTCTCATTATTCTACATATATCCCCAAATGGAAAAGTTCTTTTCTGGCTAGTCTTTTACCATTAGACCTTAGCATGAGACCAAGCCGACCACTAGAAGAATAAAACATCTAAATAGGTCATGCCACAAGATACCAAATAGATCGGCACCCCCTTTGCCATCACAATTTTGGGCCCCTCACGTCCCCACACTTTATTAAATCATGAAGCAAGATCAGTCTTGTGCCTGACTAATTCATACAAAATCCTTTGTGACATAATTGCAGAACGACTTCCCACTACTCCAATTCTAATCTGTCCAAATAGGTCATCTCCCTTGGAGTTGATTTCTCTGCTCTATTCAAGTTTAGGGCTCAATTTAAATCGATCCGACTATGCGATTGCTGATTCCCATTATTCTACCTAAATCCCTGAATGGAAAAGTTCTTTTCTGGCTAGTCTTTTATCATCAAACCTTGGCAAGAGGCGAACCAACCACTTGAAGAATAAAACATCCAAATAGGTCATGCCGTAGGATCCCAAGCATCCATGGCCCCTCAAATTGCCAATAAAGACAGCCAAACACCATATGCCAGGCTTTTTAAAGTGGTTTTGATTCTAAAAGTGTGAAAGCCTTTGATATCAATATTGTCACGAAGTCTAGAAGATCCCTTAATACCCTGATTATGTTAGTCAGCTTGGATTAAATAACAAAATAAAATCCGTCATGGCACATCCCACCTCTACTACTCGAAATACCCAGTTTCTAATAAGGAAAGTGCCTTCAGCCCTTATGTAAGGAATTTCAAACCTCCCTGATGCATTGGCAAAGTGCAAAAATCCCAAGCCACAAACAAGATCCCTTTTAACCCCAGCATGCTTACCCCATAGAAAGATTTTGGGAAACTTCTCAAGCATTTTATACAAACTGAGAGGGAAACAAACAAGAAAAATAATAAATGTGCCTTGCAAAAATAATTTTGTCAAAATCATGACCTTCCTAAGGAGGAAGTGTTGAAAGCAATCAAAGATTTGATTTTCAAACTTAGCCATCATCCAATTCCATTGATCAGTAATAATAAGCTTAATACCAAAGGGGATGCCCAAGTAGCGAAATAATTCCCTTGGTTTTATGAAACTCAATTTTGTATTTAGACAGATTAGAAGCTAATCATTCCTAATAATAAAGACCTCCATTTTTTCCACACATAAAACTTCTACTATTAATAAAACTAAAAGAAGGAATGAATAGAAATGGAAGGCATACAACACATTTACACACTTGTATGTGTCTATCTTTTATTAAGTATAAAAGAAGTTACATCAATTGGGGAGGCTGATAACCTTCCATTAGTTAGTGTTTAAGTAATAGCTAGTTAATAACTTTAATACTCTCCATTGATGATTAAATCGGAGACTACTCCAAGTTCGTCCCGAAATTTTACAAAGTGGGACCAAAGAGTTTAGTCATTACATTTATAGATTGCTCTTTAGACATCAATCTAAAATCTATAGTCCTTTAGTGTTTTGTTGTCCAATGTAGGAGCTTCAATGTAGACAAAACCCAAAAAGAATAGCTAACAGCAAAACAAAGATCTGGGCATGTGGACATGAGATATATCAAATCGTACACCAATTCTCTATAGAGTGATTCGTTGACTAGTGATAAATCATCATTGACTGACAACATCTACCTGACCTCCATAGTTTTGAATCCAGAATCTTGGCGATGTTGATCAAACAAAATATTTGTGGAACCTGCTTAAGTCCATATAAGGACTTTATCAACCTGCAAACCAAATGATCACTACTAGGTACACGAAAACCTTAAGGATGCACCACGTAGACCTCCTCCAAATCTCTGTTCAAGAAACCAAACTAAGTTGCTATGGAGAGAAGCAACCGAAATGTGACTATCTTCACAATAGGAGTAAAAACAACTCCGCAGTAGGAGAAAAAAACCATCTCCGTAATAAGAACTTTGTCCACCCACTTGCATCCACTGGGTTGTTTAATTGGCTATTCAAGTACCATAAAAAGGTCAAAAGAGGGAGTAAAATGAAAACGCTCGGTTGAATTAACAACCTTGTTACCAATCCTCTAAGCCAGTGCCTTTTATTGAGGCATTTCATCCTACCACACAATGACCCATGCATTTGTTGAGGAATTGCATCCTCCTGCACATTTTTTATAGTGGATATTCCCTCCACAACTAGTGCATGTAAGTTGACTAGAGCAGGGTCAAAGAGCCTAAGAGGAATTTCATCCTCCAGCACATCTTGTATAGTGAAGTCTCACTCCACACGTGCACTTAAGTTGACTACAACATGGTCAACAAGCCTATACAAGCCACCTTGGCCAATACCTAGGGCAATTGACAAATAGACGAGATTTTGTTCATGCTAGGAATATATCTAACATTTATTACTATGGTTTTTCCAACTTTATTCAATACTATGCAAATATCTCCTATCCCTTCTATTGCAAGTGACTCTCCATTAGCGAATAACACTAAATCAAAAATATTTGTATTTGCAGTAAATGTGACATACTAGTCCTTATGACACATAAAATGTCTAAATGCTCCGGAATAAAAGAACCACCAACTGGGAGCACTTTCATCTAAGCATGATGCCATAAAAGCATACTCTTCTTCAAAATCCCGTTCATCTTCGACTGCTGCCACATTTTCCCCCTAACTGCTTTGTTGGAAAAGAACATATTGTCGCTTCTATCAATCTTTTTTGATATGCCCAACCTTATGACATTAAAATCACTTCACTTCGTATTTGAAAGATGCATCACCAAAGATACGTTTTCACTTCCACTTTGACTTAGCAACAAATGCACTCTCTATTTATCCAACATTGGACTCATTTGTATGTGTTTGTCTGCGTTCCTTCTACAACAAATAGGAACTAACCTGATCAAATGTCATGGGTTGGCTTTCTGCCATCAAGTGTAAAGCCTCCACCAAAGATTCATATGAAGGTGTCAAGTTGTTTAGAACAAGAGCAACCAAGTCATCATCATCCAACTTTTTGTTAATGGCAACGAGCTAGTCTCGGAGATATTTCATCCAAGAAAGATATTCCCAAAAGGACCCATCCTCAGTAATCTTTGCAAAAAATAACGAATTCTTCAGGTACGGACTCGGCTTTTCTCCAAAGTTTAATACTTGTTTTTCTAATTAGTCCAAAGCACACTTGCCTCAATGTCATTCTAAACCTCAAGAATCAAATCATCTGACACAGATAACTTCAACAATAGAAAGGCCTTCTTATAACGCTTGTAATAATCAGCGAAATCTATAGCAGGTCTTGCTTGAGTGCCGAGAATGATTTTATCACAATCACGATATTCTGCAATTGTTAGAAATCTTATGGCTCCAAACATTGTAATTTTGGCAACTCAATTTTTGCACTTAAGGTAGAACAAAATTCTAAATATTGGCCATTTTACACAATAATTGTCCTCCGATGCAGAAATGCAAAATAAAAATGCAATGTCTATAAAACAAAAACCTACAAACTCACAATTTTTCTATGTACAATGTTTTGCCCTAGCAACATGTTCTGATGTTCAGTCTGTAATTCACATGAAAAAGTCTACAAATTCAAAAATTGGCCAAAACAGTTTACAACTGTTGTATTTGCAACCCTACAAATCACAAGGAAATCACGACTTTGATCCTATGGATCTATCCTCACGATCTCCTCACAACCTGGCAACATCATTCTAGACTGAAAATGTGTAATGATGGCAAAAATAAAGACAACTGTAACACTGTGATTAATGATGGAGATGGAAATCACAATTTGATTTGGTCTAGTATTTTCACCCTACTGCCATGATCTATTTTGGATTTTCCTAGTCTTTACACAAACTTGACTTCAAAACGTCTGAAACTAGGCACTTACTTTGACTTTGTCTGCTTGAGTTCTCCTTTTGTCACAACTTTTTTTCCCGTGTTATCTTGATCTTCACTCACAAATCGTGAACCTTACGTCTTTTGCAACTCACGATTCTCCTTCAAATCACCATTTTGTGTTCTCCCTCTGTCATGGCTTTTCTAAGCTTTCTAATATCTTCAAATCGCGATTTTGTAAGCACATCCTTCCGATCACATCCTCCTAGTCTTCAACATTTTCAACATCTTCGTAGTGGAGATCAAATTTGTGCCCTGGCGTCGATGTTGCTTCTACAAATCATGAGCTGACTCTTCAAGTCAAGTTCAAGCCTCCTCTCTTGCACTGTTTATACCCTTCTCCTAAGGCTTCCTCGCACAGCCTACTCCGTTTGTACCCAACTCCCCAAATGGTTGCCTTTGATATCAATGGTAATAAAACTGAAAGAATTAATAAAGAAAAATGGAAGGCATATGGCAAAAATACACACTTGTGTGTCCGTCTTTTATTAAGCATAAAAGAAGTTATATCACTTGGGAGGGTTGATAACCGACCATTAGTTAATATTTAACTAATAGCTAATAAATAACTTTAATACCTACAACTTCTAAAAAAGTGTCTAAGCAAAGAATGGTATCCTCCATAGACTACTGAGTAAATTCATATCACGGTTGAATCATCTGGAAAATGAGCATTCAGTAAATGGCTACCCCACAAAAAAGAGACTCCTTAAACTTTCCCTTGCACCCTAGTTGCCTCCAAAAATATAAGCATTCAATAATGGCTACCCCACCAAAAATAGACTCCTTAAACTTTCCCTTATAAGTGGCTATCCCACAAAAAATAGGCTCCTTAAACTTTCCCTTGCACCCCAGTTTCCTCCAAAAGGTAGCTAAGAGCATAGGCTACAATCACATATGTGAAGGGGACTAAAGGACTACCTTGTTCCCTATAATAAAATACACTATGAAAAAGAGATTATCCACTGATATATGGAAAGAGGATCCAAAGCCCAACAAATCCAATCCGAATGAAATCCCATTCAATCCTATATCAGTCCCTATCAAAATCAACTTTCAAAATAGGGATTTTTTAACAGACTCATGAACCCATTCAAGGCCTTCTTAAACATTTATAAAATTAATAAGAATGAATCTTCCTTTAATAAAATCAGTTTGTTGCTTCTTGAAAATCTAGGGAACCAACAACTTAATCCTTTTGGCCAATGCTTTTGCTATAATTTTAAAGGAGACATTAAAGAGGGTAATCAATGGCCATCCTCCAACCAATTCTCTTTACATACATTTTGGAATTAGCTTGATAATTTATACATAGACAAGCTCCTCCATATTTCTTCATATGTGCTTAGATTGACTATCGTTTTTCTTTCCATGTCATACGCAAGCTATTTCATCTTGACTTGATTAGGCCCTTCTTTCTTTATAAGTGCCTTTTTTTCCTAGATGTGATGAATTCTTAGAGTAGAGTTTGGTTATAAGTCTGAAATGTGTTTGTGGGGTGGATTCTTCATCGGATCTTTAGGTTCCACTCCTTTGATTGTATACTCTTTTGCATTTTGTTTGAATGAGATGTAACTTTGTTCGCAAGTATTGGTGTACAAGCCTAGGGAGATAATCCATTATACCATGAGATTACATCAACTCCTCAACATCAATGGCATAGAGAGCATCCTTCATCCTACAATTGTTGATTTGAAGTTCTACATACCTTATCACACCATTGAATGCGATTATTTACAGGGATGCTTATTGAATTTTTTTTTTTGAAAAGATATATAACCCCATTCATTTTTCCACTTTTCTAACAACAATGCTCAAGGTACTTCATAGATCCACCAATATAAGGATTATATTTACTAATAGATCCATAAGTCTTGAATGCGTATAGCCTTTCATGTCTTGTCATTGTCACTAGAAACATTGAATGTTAGACTTGTTCTTCTTGATTTTCCTCTTTTCCTATTCCAAAATCATTCTCTTCCTTATCTACATGTCTTTCCATGAATAAATTCTTTTGGTTACAGACATCCCTGATACCATAAGGATCACCACACTTGAAACCTACTATTGATTGTTGATGTTGCAAAGTATGTTCTTGGTGTCCATCTTGAAAGGGATGCCTTTGAGGCGGGGATAAATATTTCTTGAGACTTTGCAACTCTTCTTCGGAAATGCAAGTGTATAACATTGCTTGCTCTATTGATGTTGGACAAAATGCTCCAACTCTCACTGTAATTTCTAGTCAGAGATTTCCAATGTCACCAATTGTATATTTCAATTCTAGTATTTGGAACTCTTCATTATATTCTTGAATGGATATACTATTTTGAAAACAAAGGGTGAGTTGCACCTTATGTGGGTCACCCAATTTATGTCCGCTCTTTGGTAAAAATCCTTGATGAAGTTGATAAATACAGTAATGGCTATGAGGTTTCGATTGTTCCATCTAGCACCCCATTTATGTGTTGAACCTTGTATACATTGTAATGCCATCATGACCATCTCTTAATCATTGGATCTTGTTGGAATGCTATCTCAAGTTTGTTGATCCACTCACATGGTGCCATTTCCATCAAATCTAAAGTGTCGTATGTTGATTTGAATATTTAACCTCGATCAATTATTGCTATATGTATTACTTTTTTTGTCATTATGCCGATCTTCTTGATGCATCCTTGCTTCAACTTTCTCTTCCCTAGGTGTTTTACCAATGTCCTCCTTTGCGTCTGATTTATTTTCCATTCTTTTAATAGTTGAATATACAGCCTCCATAGCAGTTTGAAACACATTCGTAGTTTTTCCCAACAAGCTGATGCAGTCATCTATATCGTTATTCCTCGATTTGTTGTGGTCCAATCTTCTTTGGACCTTCTCCAATGATTCTTGAATATATTTCAGAATGTCCTTTGCCAATCTTTGGTCACTTGACTCGATTGTTGACTTCACTCTCGAATTCCTTTATCTTGTTTAGGAGACATGTTTTTAACAATTTTTTTCAAGGCCCTTGTAGTAACCACTTTATTAATCCTAAAAAAAACTTGATTGGCCTGGTATCCAAGTTAGACCTAATCCTAATTAATTTTTATAGCCTATGCTTTGTGTTTAGATTAATCAATTTGATTAATTAATTAATTTTTATAGCCTATGCTTTGCGTTTAGATTAATTTAAGTTAATCAATTACTCAACAATGATTAATAACCTATTTAAAGTAGTAACTTAATTAATTAGTTTAGCTATAAAAATGTGACCCTAAAGATGAGATCAGAAAAAGAACTAAATGGAAAACTCCACCTTTGGGCTGGCTAAAGCTCAACTTTGATGGAGCATCCAAAGGAAACCCAAGCCCAGCTGGGAAAGGAGGTATTTTAAGAGGTCACCAAGGTAATTTTGTTGCGGCCTATGCTGGAGATATGGGTATTAATTCCAATCATTGGGTTGAAGCCCTTGCTGCTTTGTGGGGCATAAACTGGCCCAACAATTGGGAGTTCAATTGCTCATTATAGAGGGAGACTCTCTTAAAATTTTAAATTGTTTGTCAAGAAAAAATGCTACTAGCTGGTCTATTAAGCAAGTGATAGATGAAGCTATCTCTATTATGGATTCTACGCAACAGGGGCTCATACAACATATATATCATGAAGAGAATTCATGATCGCAGATTGGTTTGCTAATAGGGGTATGGCCGCTTTGGGATTGACTACTTGGATGGATTTTGAAGATCTTCCTCAGGACATTGTCCAGAGGGTTAAGGGGGAAAGTATTTGTAATGTTCAAAACACTTGAGGTCATGAGGGCCTTCCCCAAGTTGAGTCATAGGAGATATAGGGACTTTAGACTTTGTTATAGTCTAAGTCTTGTATATTTAATTTTTCCCTCTTTTGGTCTATTTAAGAAGTTTCTAGAATCGGGAATCATCCTTCAAGCCTTTGTTTCTTTTATCAAAGGCAGCAAGAAGACAGCTTTGGGGATTTTCCATTTTTCTGAATTTTTGATCTAAGAAAGTCTAATTCTCCCATGTTTTAGAGTTCTTGTGATTAATATGGGTCTGCCAAACAAGAGCGAGCCAAAGATACCTAAAGAAGTCAAAAAGAACTAGATGATTTAGGAGGCTCTACAAGTTGGGGGATTCGCAAAGTTCATGGCAAAAATCGAAGGGCATGACAGACATATTTCAACTCTCTTTGCTAACGTCTAGGAAGACAGAACCCTCAACATCAATGGGGTCATTCTGGAAATCACAGAGGAGCTAATAGCTCATGTCATAGGGTTGGAGATGGAAGATACCAAAATCTTCAAAACTAGCAGAGATTATAAAAAAGAGGAGATTTTTCTGGAGGAAGGAAAAAGCCTGGAGACACTTCACAATGGATTTGAACGCGAATCACTGCCAAGGTTGTTTGGAGAAGTTGCTTTTCATCTAATGCAATATATCACGCTTGAAGGTAGGTTCAATGTTGTCATATGGTCTCAGCATGTTGTTCCTATGAGCCTTCCCTTCTACATTCTTTTCTCTTTAGAATCCTCTATTTCGAAATATAAAAAAGGAAATTACCCAGTCCCCAGGGATGAAGGGGTTATTTTTCTAATTCACAAGTACTTTAAGGGAATGAATCAGATCAACCCTGAAATTTCTCATCCCCAGAAGAAAAAAGTTGAGGATAAACCTATGGATATAAGGAAAATTAAGAAGGTTTGGATTAAGTATTCAGGGAGTGTTCCCAAGAGTATTGTGGTTAAGGTTTCCAAAATCTCAAAGGTCAAAGTCCCAAAAGGTTTTGAGGTCAAACCCATTATGTTTTAAGACAATATAAAAAAGCGTTTGAGGAGTGCGGCCAAGGCCATTGTCCCTGTTAATTCCTCAAATAAGAATGGAAAAACAAGGCATTCTATAGGTGACTCAATCTTAGTTAAAGAAGATTTGACTGGCCCGAAGGTCGTAAATAATCATCAAGATCTAGGTGGAACTAGTGAGACTGCTCATCGCAAGCCAACTGAGTCTAGTAAAAGGAAGTCTAGAGAAGACCCCAAGGACAAAAGAACAATTTCTTCAAGTAAGCAGTCTTAGGCCTTAAATGAAAATTTCAATAATTTAGTGAGCTCTTTGAAAGGAAAGCAAAACTCAGACAAGATTGTTGAAAAAATGCACCTCCAAAAGTCCATTATGCATTGGTTCATGAAGGAACTAACAGAACTCAAAGGAAAAGTCAATTACCTACATTAGGAAAATGACAGAATGGTTCAAATTAACTTTGCCAAGGATGTTGACCAATGCATGCAGATTCTCCAAACTAGGGTTGAAATGCTTGAAAATGAAAATGACACGCTGAAAAATAATATCCGCTGCTTGGTGAATTGTAGCAAGATTGCTATGAATGAGGGGATTCAAAATGTTGAGAATCTTAGAACCCATTTGGGTGATCTATTTGATTCTGAGACCCCCAACAAAGGTAAAGGCAAACAGGCCCAATGCAACATATACCATAAACATGTCGACAAAGAAAAGTTGTTACAAATTGACTCAAATCTCAAAAGAATGAAAAGTTACTGGGAAGACATTTCAGGGAATCTCAACATGGACTAGGCTGGCTTCTGTTTTGGTGGTTTTTTGGTTGCTCTTTGGTTGTATCTGGGTTGTGTTCTTGATGTATTTGGCCCTTTTTTTTCTTGTCTCTCTTGGGGACTCTAGTAGTCCATTTGCTTCTCTTTGTTTGTACTTCTTCTAGGGTTTGGGGACCCTAGCCAAACCCCCCCTCTTTAACCTTAATTTTAAAAAAATTAATTAGTTTAGCTACTATTCCTAATCCTAGCTTGGATTACTAATGATTAATCAATTAATAAATAAACCTAGTTTACTAATTTAAATAGTTAATTTATATAATTAATTGAAAAATCAAATTTATTCCTAATTAGTTAATCACATCAAATTAATCTAAACATTATCGTGAAATAATCTAATTAATTTAACTAATTAAACTTTATTTCATTTAATCCCTAATTGATTAATTCTAATTAACAAAATTAATTATTAATTAAATGTAGCTTGATCTAAAGTTATAATATTAATCTAACCAACCTAATTCCAATTAATACATAGTTTAATGTAAGTTTACACTAACCTAATATAAATTCAAACAAAACTAATGTAAGTTTAGATAATTAAATTGTCACTGACCTGGTTACCAATCTAATTTAATTAAATTCTAAACTAGTATATTAATTAATCCAATAAATAAATTTGTTAATTTTATTAATAAATATAACCTATCTATGCTTGATAGATCTATTAAATAAACACATTAACCCCATTTGATTACACAAGGATTGGTGCACAACTACAATGAGGTGTGAACACATTCATACTTGGGTCTATGCACAATGCAGTAGCTATGGCCTTCATCAACTTTGAACCTTCAACAGAAACACGAATTCTTCTTTGCTCTACAATGGGAAGATCCACAATCAAATCTTTTGACTCCATTTCAAGTATAAAGCTGAGGCTTCAATCGGATTTGATGGAGTTGAACTCACTATGGTACTCACATCGATATCTGCAACAGAAATTTGAGCAACAAATTCATAATAACCTGCAAACTTAATGCTAACAAACTTAGATCTTAAACCAATAAACTCGCAAGCACATTTTAAATCATCGCCTATATGCTCAAACTCACTAGCTTCAAGCTTAAAGTTTCCATACTTATACTTGATGTTAAATTTGTACTAGGTGCAATGGACACACTTACTGGCTGCAAAACATGGAACTTACATAACCAAAGTCATCCACATCTATTAGGGTTTGGGTGTTAGGACTAGGAACATATGTATGGCGGGTGGAGTGGATGGAGTGAAAATACTATGAGATGGTGTGATTATGGAATTGAGAAGAGGGGTCATGATATGTCTAAATATTCATGACTTGTATGCAAGGAAAACTTGAAGTCGTGTTGGGATGTACCATGGATGAACTTTATAAGGGAACAGATGCATAAAACCTAGACATGTCTCCACCAAAGTCTATATTAGGAAATAAACCTTGAACACTCTGGGAAGCAAAGAAACTTTTTGAACTCACTAGTGTGGTTGAAACAGTAGACATAGTTTGCATACTTAGAGGTTGTGAACCAATAGCTTATGTGCTCCTATTGAAACACTTGTTGTTAGTACACATTTTCCTACCATAATCTTGTCACTATTCTTGATATTGGTAACCATGAATCTAAAAGCATTGCAGTTTGAATAATTGTAGGTCTTGCAACTAGAATATTTGTTGTTGATGGCTCTTCTACTAATTCTCCTCCATGTGAACTGTGTAATTGTGCAACATTCTTATTCCAATCTCGTCCAAAATAGGTTTTTTTTGGTCTCTTTGTATTCTCATCACTATGTTGCAAGAACTTGAACCCTTAACGGATTAGTACTCCTTGGTTTGCGGTGCCTATAGGAGCATTCCACAAATGATTGTACCCAATACTAGTCATTGTGGTGGTTACAATCCTGCTAATTTCTTCAAATTTTGTATATATGTGATTGACTTCAATGATTATGTGGTCTTTGTCTTAGGTAGATAACCTAGTTGTCCTAGGTAATTATTTTTCTTCAAATGTTTCATTAACTAGTTAGTATACACCATTTATTCAAGAGTTTTGTCTTCATCTAACTCATGTGCTTCATCCTTCATATTTATCCTATTTCTCTTAGTCGGTTTCCTTTGTTGTGTAGGTGGCTTGCAAACCTTGAACTCTTTTCTTTGCATCCACTTGAGTTTAGATTTGATCTTGCCTTTCCTAATTGTGTGTTTGTTGTGGATTCTAGAGCTTTCTTCCTTGAAGATGCACTTTCCAACTTCACAGGGAACACTGTCTAGAGTGGGTTGAATATTTGTGGCAGCATTACCTATTCATTTATGCATCTAGAACTTCATAAGTAGTGATGAAAGGAAGTTTCTTGAGTGGTTGTCACACTCCAATTCACACATTTATGGTTGTTGAATCTGGACTTGAGTAGAAATCTACCAAATTTAATTTTCTTTGAAAAACCTCGCTAAAATCCAAGGGCTTCTTTTAATGACAATCCTTAGAATGTTCCGTGAATCACCAAATATTTTTTGCCATGCAATTTCAGCTTTGTTTCGCCATAGAATTCACAACCCACTTGCTAAATTGGTTTTGGGGATTATGCCCAAAGTTAACATGAACGAATCCCTCTATTGTTTCCCACCAAGTGAATAGAATCAATGTTAGCGAAGTATATTGGAGTTTTTGTTTCTCTACTTTAACAACTTTTTGCAAAATTTGGGAAAAGCACCTACAAAATTCCCAGCCCAATTTTATTTCTTCCCTTATGGCAATAATAGTGCAATAGCTAAACCACCTATTGTAATCTCATTGAAACTTCGAATTGTGAACCACTTAATTTGCTCTAAGACTTTAGCTAGGAATTGGACATCCGATGGATTGATTGGCATGATAAAAAAATTGTTTCTTCTAGGGCAATTGTATTTGTTTGATAACCTACTAGAATAGGAAGGCAATGTCTTTGACTAGTATGGGAGGGTATACACTCCCTCATTTGGAAAACATGTTGCCTTGCCAATGACATGTTAGTTTGAATGCAAACTCGATCTGAAAGAATGATTGCTCCATATCCCATGGTCAATTAAGTAAAATCTTCAAGAGTTCCATACTAAAGTTGGCACAAAAGCCTCTCAATCCAAATCCTCAAAGAATCTAAACTCGGGCTTGTACCTAAAAGTTTGAATTTCCTGTGAGTCTAGAACATTTTGTCATATTTTTCTTCAAATGGTTTTTCTCAAGAACAATGGAGATTGACTATCTGAGTCTCATCTAAGATGTACATCATGGCCTCATCTTTCATTAACTTATTATATGTTGGTGATGCCATTTTGTATCCGCATTATCCTTCAAGTACAAGCTCTACAAGACATTGACAAACATTGTAGTGGTATGCGTGCTTTCGTCCTAGAATTATAGTTTTGTTTGTGCCTCTTTCTTGAAAAACCTTGACTTCAAAATTTAATGAACCATTACACCAAAACCTCAAGGCATTAGTAAAATCCGCCCATCAAGATCATAACATCCCACCACGCTTCTGAAGCCCAAACTCTGGGCTGGATTTGCGCCCGTACACCAAGATCCCCTGCATGTACGAGCCCCATATGAACACTGTCATGCCAACGTAGCCACCCGCTCCATGACTTGAACTTGGGTGGAGGCTCCGATACCACATGCAACGAACCATTACACCAAAAGCCCAGACTATTAATGAATCCGCCAACTAGGATCTTAACAGCCCACCACGCTTCCGACAATCCCGTCCTCAGGATGGGTGTGCGTCTCCATGGACACGCAGAGGCCCCGAACGAATACTACCATGCCAACATAACCACTCGATACCCAAGACTCGAACATGGGTGGGCGCTCTGATACCACTTGTTATGATCCACACTTATAATGTTTGGAAATAACGCAGAATATAATGTATATCAACACAACACAATAGATATCGGTGGGACAAGATGCCCAAATATTCAATATATGCAGAAATATAATACCCTTAAGGTAGGGCAACACCATACAATACTCCTTTACGAAGGAATAATTCTACAATGTCTCTTTAGGAAGGAATAATTCTACAATGTCTCTTCGAGGGGACAACTTTCAATATCCTCTTACAATAGAAGACTCAATGCTTACTTCCTTCCTTTACAATGATAATCATCTCTTTTATATAGATATCTATCTAACAAACAATAGATGGGTAGCCTCCTAATCCCAATGTAGGCTGACCATTACCTAATGCACTAATTCCACAAGTTACTCAATTATCTTAATATATTGGACCCATATAACTAAGGGGGATGTGTGCCACATGTCGGCATCTCCATCAACCCATATACATTAAAATATCATATCCCTAGGTACATAGCGTTCCTTCCCTCGACATGTTTCATCCCCGAAACATAGCAAGAAACCAAATAATGAGTGTGCTTCAAATCATTGCACACTTGTCTCTAAGCTCGAGCATCCAACCACTCGTATGTGATCCTGGTAGGTGATAGCTTTCCAACCTTGTTTCTAAATTCCAATGTGCTACTCTAATTCCTTTCATGATCATAACTATACCACCTTGGTGTCCATGAATAATCATTCCTCCTTTGATTCCGTGTACCATATTTTGCTACGCTACTCTGATTCCATTCATGACCATAGTAGTTATTATTCCATGTATAGTCATAGTCATTTTCCCACTAATTCCATGTTCCATAGGCCGTCGTGCTACTTTGATTCCATCCCTGACCATGCTAGTTCTTCTTTGGCTTCCATGCATAGCCATAGTTATTAGAACTCTAATTTTTTGTACAGCCAAAGTGCTTGTTGTTATGACACCCCCTCACATGGCTCCATGATTGTTTCTCTCATGATGATGTGGCTGACTATATACCTCAACTTTTTCTAATACTTTGACCTTATCCACCTTTTCTTCAACCTCTTCCATCTTTTTCTTCTTTGTCTCTTGAGTAGATGAAATGTCCATTTCTGATTGTATTGTTTCTTTATCTATGTCATTTGAATCTTCCTCATGCTCTTCGTCACCTATTTCAATCTCATCCTCATGATCTACCTTGACTATTATTGGTGCCTTTCCCACTATTATATCCTGTAAAATGACCTTTTTCTTATACCAAAACTTCATTAACTTATTATGAACATTACTATTGATTGTTCCTAAAGTTTCTAACCATGGATATCCAAGAACCATATCCAACACCATCCATATCCAAAGCATAAAAATTTGAATGCAAAACATATTTTTCCATAATGAGCTTCAAATCTTCAAACACTGAAATATTCTCACCATCTACTTGAACCTCCTTGATATTCTTTGCTTGAACATGTAGACGCTGGGCCACATTCATGTTGATGAAATTATACTTGCTAGTAGGGTTTATGGACACAGCAACCTTCTTTTGAATGCATCCATGAAATTGAAAAGTCGACTTGAATTTCTTTGAAGCCAAATTATTTGAACCCTTATCATCCAATTCTTCTTCTTCTTTTAGATCCTCTACCTCTCCTCCTACACCATCTGTACTCTCCTCATTATCATTATGCTCGATTTTTTCTTCTTCATCATCACTTGCATGTTCTTCCTCATTGTCATTATTTTCTTCCTCTGATTTTTCTTCTTCATTACCATCATTATTTTCTTCCTCTTCTTCATCCTCTTTTTCTTTCATATCCCGTCGATCTAGGAAAACCTATTCCATTTCTTCCCATGAAGAATACCTTTGTGTGAAGCTCAATTGTTTAAACCAATGTTGTGCAGGCCCAAGCAAAGAAAGAGACAAGCATGTTTGCCACAAAATTGTTCTAGTATTATTCTCCTTAAAAAGGATCCACCATTCTCTAGAATCAATATCATCCTCCCCTGTAAATAATTGCAACTTCATGATCCACAAAAAAAAACTAGGGTTAATGAAATACCCTAAAATATCGATAACTCATTCTAAACTGATCGAAATAGTCCAAAATTTTTACGATGTCTTCTAAGTATGACATTGAAACTTCACTAAAAATTTTGTAAAAAAAATCCAAAATTGCGGCCTGTAGAGCGAATCTATGAAAAATCATAAAATCGCAATAAATCACTCAAAACATTTCAAAAAATTCTGAAAGTTTTACTGTAGCTCCCTTGTATGCTGATACATTGTCAGTAAAAATTTCAAAAAAATATTCCTTATATTGCAAAAGATATGATGAAAGTATTATAAACCCTAAAATAGCAATAACTCCCTCAAAACTGATCATAAAATCTCAATTTTTTTACTGTGAGTTCCTTAAAATATTCTCCAACTCCAGTAAAAAAATTGTTAAAAAAATTGCAACTAATTACAAGATATTAATGATTCCACAAAACTAGAGTTTTCTCCCACACAAATTGCCCAAATCGAAGCTCTGATACCACTTTTTATGATCCACATTTATAATAATTAGAAATATGCATAATATAATGTATATCAACACAACACAATATATATTGGTAGACCAAGATGTCCAAATATTCAATATATGCAGAAATAGAATTAAGGTAAGGCAACACCATACAATACTCCTTTATAAAGGAATAACTCTCCAATGTCTTTTCGAGGGGACAACCTCCGATATCCTTCTACCAAATAGAAGACTCAATGATTACTTCCTTTATAATGATAATCATCTCCTTTATATAGACCTCTATCTAACTAACAATGGATGGTAACCTTATAATCCCAATGTACGCCGACCATTACCCAAGGCACTAATTCCACAAGTTACTCAATTATCCTTATATATTGGACCCATATAACTAAGGGGGATGTGTGCCACATGTCGACATCTCCATCAACCCATATACATTAATATATCATATCCCTAGGTGCATAGCACAAAATGTAAATTTCCCTTAGTGCTCAATCCATTTTTGCTCTAAGTCCTTCGAACTCTCACTGAAAAATTCAACAACACTTAATTTCCAACCATGGCATGCTTTTTGTTCTCTCTTTTGCACAATATGAGTCTACTTGGCTATGAATCTCATGTCCATCTTGACTAAATCTTCCAAACTCGCTCTAGTTGACACTTCCTCCCCCAATCTAGATGCAACTACAATTCGCAAGCTCATAACCATTTGTTGCATTGGCATTATGGCTTCCAATACATACAACCATTGAAAGGTGTTTCACTTGTGCTTTTTCTATAATCCATTCTATATGGACCAAGTGTAGGTGGAATTCAGTCCTCTCAATCATCCCAATTAAAGTCACAAAGCTTTGTCAAGACTCGTGTTCCAACACCTTATTGAACACTTCTACTTGGTCATTCTATTGCAGGCGATATAGCGTACAATGAATATGTGTTATCATAAACTCGGAAGTCAAGACAGATTTTCTTGTTCACAAAATGTTTAACTAAGTAGCTATTAATGCTCTTCAAACATCCAAACCTTCTAATGACATCACGATACAAAAAATTTACATCTTGTGCAGTTCAATTTGAAACAGCTACTACTTCAGCCTGTTTTGTGAAATAGTCGATTGTAACAATTATGTCTCGTGTTTTGGATCTTCTAGATGGTGGATGGGTAGGACCTATAAAAACTATGCCCCACTTTTCAATTAGTTGTTGTGGAATAGCATGAACCAAGACCATTTCATCTATGTGTTGGTATCTCAACTCTCTAACATAAATCACAATGATTTGCATACCATCAAGCTTCTTTGAGAAATGTTGGGCACCAAAGGCCTGCTTGCAGCACATTCCTTGTTATTTGTTATCCCAAAAAATGCCTCTCACAAATCCTTCATGTGTTTCCTTTAGAATTTGTTTTCATTCATGTTCAAGCACAACTTTTCGCAACACTTCATTGTTTCCCAACTTATAGAGAAATCCATTGATGAGTTGGCATGGTATAGATCGAACAAACAATTGCTTCTTTTCTTTGGTTGTATGGTATTAAGGCATTTCTCCCGATGATAAATAATATGCAATTTCTTGCAGCTGCTCTGGGATTGACTCTACTCCGAACAACTCTACATCAAGAAAGTCATCTTGGATTTCTCCGGGGTCCTCTCCAAGATTATCTCCAAAGCAAATTCTACTCAAATGATAAATTCCAACATGCTGACATCTTGGTATTACAATGGCCTTGAATTGGAACTCTTGAAACAGAATCAGCCATCTGGAAATTATTTCCTCCAAACAATGGCTTGTGCCCTAAGTGCTTGAGAGCATACTGATCTATTTAAAAACTCAAATGAGGTTGCTAGAAAAAAGCATTTGAACTTCTATAGTGTGTAAAATACATTTTAGCATCAAATAACTTCCTACTTGCGAAGCACATCAAAGGTCAATGTTTCCCTTACCTGATTGGAACAGCACATTTCCTATCACACTCCCACAAGCATCCACATGTACATGAAAAATATTTGTCCAATCTAGGAATATGAGGATCAACACAATTACCAACTTTCCATTCAAAAATTCAAAGGTGTTCTGACGTCCTTACATTCAGATGAAATTACGATGCTTATGTAACAACTTTTCAATGGGAGCTACTATATCTGCATACCTACGAATAAAGTTTCTGTAATATTGTGACATCCCCAATTTTGGCTTCATTACTCTGCTATTTAAATAAAGTACAAGTGCACTGTATTGTAATAAAGGATATAAAAAGTTAAACCTTGAACTCTGATCTTTATTGTTATTGCTTTGAGACATTCAGATGTTAATGGTTTATATGATGGCAATATTGCTTTGAGGTTGGCTTAATATTTATGAGAAGCATTATTTAATTCTGTTCTGATATGTTCAGAAGTCTACTTTATTATATGCAGTTACCTTTATGATTCACTATTTGTACAAGTGCTGCTGACATTTTGTGGGCTGTTTTCCAAGTCCCTGGCTGGCCACAAAAGCTAGGCTCGCAAGCGGAATTGCACTCTGGAAAGAGTAAAAGCATACAGGGAAGAGAGAGAGAAATATAGGGCTCCTACTTGACCACTAGTTGTCTTTGTCATTCCTTGCATGCATGTGTTTGTTGTCGATTTCAGTTTTCTTCAATTCACTTGTATGAATCGGTAACAATGCAGATGTAAAAGCAAAAGAGTTGAATTGACATAGCTGCAATAGGATAGTCATTGGCTATTGCCTATTGCAACATTTTTGATTGAACATGATCGGAAAGGACACCATGCTTGGAGGTAGATAAGCCTTTGATGCTTTGAAAAGGGGGATTGTGACCTGGCCTCATAAGGTTACTTCACAATGATAAAGTGTAGTGTGACTTACCCTTTGTTTTATTGCTATTTGTGGTTTGGATTAGGCTATGTATTGACCTAGCCTAGGTGGCGTGGTGGTAAGAACCATCTCTAATGCTTAATAGAAGGTTGGTGGAATTAAGGTTGACAACAAAATTTTAAAGCATGGCATATATTTTTATAGAAGGAAACTTGTGTTTCTACCAATTTTAAAAGCTATAAAAACAAAGCTTGGCACATGAGGTAAAAAGGGTTGAAACCCTAAAAGCAACTTATCCCCAAAAGGACAACCTTAGGTAGAAGTCAAGAAAGAAATTATAACAAAATCCAAACTGCGGGTTAGGGTTTAGTTTTGTATAATCATAGTGTGGAATGGTAGACAAAAGCCATGGCCGACACAAGATAGAAAAGGAGAAGGCAATTGGGGTCTAACTAAAATGTCCCCAAATAGGACAAATTAAAAAACAAAGGGTTTTTTCTCAACTTCCTCTAAATCTGATTTGATAATTAGTAAACCCTAGCTTGGAAATTAAATTCTCAAAAACCCTTATTAAATGCAAAAAACCCTAGATGCCAAAAGTGACGGTTTTGTAGGGAATTTCTGCCAATTAAACACCTTGAAATAATCTCAAAATAAATAGTAAATTCCAAATTGAAATCCTCTTAAATAAATACCTTTTTCTCTCCTTTTGCCACAAAATGATGAAGGAAAAATCAGATTTAATCATCAATTTTCTGTCGTTGTTCGAAAAATAAAATATCTTTGAAACCCTTGCAAAAATCGGTGCCAACTTCAAAAAATTATAGAAAAATACCAGCACTATATTTTGGCATATAAATTGCCAATTTGACCCTCCTAGGTCAATCACCATTCTTGGGAGCCCTGAAAAAATAGCAAAAAAATAGACTATTCCAGCGTTCCACAAAAAAGAAAATATCCGAAAAACTGTTAGAAAAATTAATAATAATTATGAAAATTATCTATTAATTTTTCGCCTTCAAAAACCTTTGCAAATCGTCCAAAATACCTCAATAATGACCAGAAAAATATTAAATAATTGCAGATAATTATTTATGAATATTTTTTGACCGAATAAGGCCTTCAAACCCTAGAGTCCACCTCTCCAAGTGGTTCGCTCCACTTGCAAAATTAAGATAATAATTTAGCAAGCCAAAAATGCAAGAAACATATGACCAAACCCTTGAAAGCAAGCACCTAAACCCTCCCAAGTAGTTCGCTCCACTTTTAGGGCACAAAACAAGTTTTTCTTTGCAAAAGGTGGTGTCAATAGACACCTTTGTCAAATTGATCAATCACCAAGTAGAGCAACTCTATTGAGCATGCATACCAATAGCCTTCTTCACACAGGAAGAACAAAAATATCAAAATCAACATATCCTCCATTATAGCCTTCGCCATGTATTTATAACTTTCCAAAGAGTTGGAACCCCTTTGGGAAGATAAAACATCTTTCCTTATCTTCACTTGAGCTCCCATGCCAAAATCCCCTTTTTGAAAATATATTAAATATTAGCATTAATTAAAAATGGTAATTAAAATTATTTTAAAGCAAATATATTAATATTTATTTCACTCAAGCACTTTAGTGGTAAAAACCACTTTTAAAATATTTTATTAATTAATTAATAATTGCCTTGTGATAAAAATCACCATTTCGACAATTAATAAATAACTAATAAAATAATTTTCCCCAAAAAGGGCTCCTTTAGTCTATGGGGAGATAGACTAAAGGTCTTCATACCTGTTTAATTAAGAGGGAAAAAAATGGGGACATTACACTGACTTAGCCTGGATCATGTTGGTAGAAGATGTCAGAAGGGAAAATGATGGTTTTGATAATAAAAAACTAATTGATGGATTCATGAAGAGTTTGTAACAACAAATGGTAAGAAAATTGCAAGAATATGGTTGTTCTATGCTCTAATAGACTTTGGGCAAAGCGATTGCTAGGGGCATAGGGTCGTTGTTGAAACCCTAGATACGTGGAAGGAGAATATATATTCAAATGAAGGGTTTTTCTGAGAGAACAAGTCATACACGTGCAAAGAAGGAGAAGTGTGACAGAGGACTGAGAAGCAAGTGAAAGCTTTTTGCGTACTCTAGGAAGCGACTTTCAGTGGTTTAATTTGTATAGCATCTTGTTATGTACCTAGGAATTTGATATTATAATGTATTTGGGTTGATGGAGATGCCAATTTTGCACACACATCCCCTTTAGTTAATAATATAGGTAAAATATATTGGATCAAATGGGTAACTTGCAGAATTAATTATACTCAGCAATGAGAGAACACAGTCATATGTGTGCGAGGAAGTAAAGGAGAAGTATGAAAGAGGATTGAGAAACAAATGAAAGCTTCTTGTGTACTCTAGGAAGAGACATTCAGTGGTTTAATTTGTATAGCATCTTGTTATGTACCTAGGGATACTGTATTATAATGTACATGGGTTAATGTATATGCCAAAATGTGACACACATCCCCCTTAGTAATATGGGGAAAATATATCAGATCAAATGGATAACTTGTTGAATTAATTATATTAAGCAATGAGTCCGCCCACAATGGGATTAGAAATTTACCTATCCATTATTAGTGATAGAGGTCTATATAAAGGATATGAATATCATTGTGAAGGATGTCAAATAAGGAGTCTTCTATTTGTTAGAAAGATATTAAAGGTGTCCCCCTTAAAGTGGAATTGAGGAATAATTCCGTCCTAAAGGAGTATTATATGTTGTTGCCCTACCTTAAGGGTTGTTATTCTAACTCTGAATGTATTGCATATTAGGGCATCTTGGCCCACCAATATATTTTTTGTGTTGATCTACATTCTATTCTACATATTACTTGGAATGTTTACATTATTATATGTGAGGATCGTAACACATCTGAAACAAGTAACTTCATATTGTTATAGATCATAATGATAAATAGATGAGATTGTTAGAAGTTTCTCTATTACAGCACTCTTAATGTATATAACAGACTATGGGACTATTTGTTGAAATGTGGAGCTTATTCTTAGAGTTTTCAGTACAAAATGTTGAATAAATTTAGTGGAATAGTGGTCCCTCCACCTTGCCGTTAATGGCCATGCCCCAAGGGTTGTTACACTGTCTTTCAGAATGAATTGTCACCCTAATTATGATAGTCTGTAGTGCAAATAATGTCAATTGAAGTAGACGAACTTCTTGAAAGACTCTAGGGTGGATTGTGGGTGTACAGGTCTAGCTTACAGGATTAAAACTGATCTCCTGGTTTTAGGATTGTAATATATACCTCATATACCTGCATTGGCATTGTTTGATTAATGCATTAAGTCTGGTCAAGAACAGTGAGGCCTGCTATTTCAGCAGAGAATAATTTTGTTAAAGCCTTAGATGGCATAAACAACAAAGCCCATAGATGGCATTTTGTATAAGTCCTGTAGGCAAGTGAATAAGTCCTATATGGCAAGGATAGACAAATGACCTTAAGGTCTTTAGTGGCAGTCCAAGATGGTTTCATCTAGACGCTTTGGTTAAGAATTGGGCTGACAAGTAAGATAAGGAACAAGGAACAAAGTAAATTAAATCTCGTCCTAGGTATTAACAGTATTGTTACAGGAAAGAGACTGTAAGTCAAAAGAATACCCTGGCTTGATCTATGACTCTATCTTGTATGCATGATTGAGAAGATGACCTAACACATAAGACCTTTGGATGGCATGGGATATAAGTCCTGTAAAGGCAAGTAAAGTAAAACCCATATATGGCAGAGAACATAAGTCCAGGAACTGGCAAGGTTGATAAAGATGACCAAAAGGTCAAGAACTAGGTCCAAGATGTCTCTTTTTGGATTGTTTAGTCAAGACTGAAGTTGACAGGTTAATAAAAGGTATAAACATAGACATGATGGCTGGGTTTAAGTCTACTGAGCTAACAGTAAAAGCTTGACATTGCAGGTTATAAGTCATGTAGGCGGAGAAATTGAGCCCTAGGAGGCAAGGGCAATGACTGTACGTATTATCCTGATTATGAAGGTATGGTTGTTGATAGTATATTGGTATGAAAACTTGTATATATACCAAATTATGTCTAGGTATACCAAGATAAACCTACAAGTGAAGTTATCATTGTATTGTACAAGTAACTCAGATAGTTTTCAATCAATTGATGGCATGTTATAAGGCCCTTAGAGGGCACAAATTGTAAGTTCTAGTAGGCAAGGATCATAAGACCTGATGGAGAAGTTAGTAAGTCCGATGATAGGCAAAGTTATTAAGTGACTATAAGGTCTAAAACGGAAAAAGCCCTAGTTGGCTCTTCTTGAACGATGAAGATTGGTATTGACTCTATTGAGATAAGGAAGAGAAGGGGAATGAGTGAGCATGATAGTCTTTCTTGTTGTTTGATCAATTCTGATCTGTACTTTCACTTTGAAGGACTAATGAAGTAATTAATGAGTGACGTTAAGGATACGAGTTGCTTACATGCATGTATAACTAGTTCATCTAGGAATCTCTAGGAAGACCCAAGCTCTCTCTCTCCTCTGGCTACCATATCCTGTGTGGTACCCTTCCACCTGCAAACTGATGAGTTGGAGTGGGTAGGGCAAATTCTCTCTCATCATATGGTTGGGCTTATCTCAGCCAATCCAGTCTTCTGTTTTCTCGAAGATGGACACCTGGAGGATTTTTTATTATCTACTAGACAATACTGAGATAATATCATAAGTTTCAGTCAACTTTTCTAGTGAACTTTAATTGTTGTAACTTAGAGGTAAAGACAGACACTTGACAGTGACATTGTAAATATTGTCCAGAGCAGGGTCTACTTTGCTTGATTCAGAGGTTTCTCATTCATAGAACATATGTGGTCATTCTTAGTGTTGTACTTACAAGGACAAACTCTCAAGAGCATTTGAAATGCAGGGATGATTTATCTTCTATTTCAGACACAAAAATTATTTAATCCCTGTTTATATGCAGAAATGTCACTGTTGGTGTATTCTTGCTGAACTCAGTCTGTACCACTCTAGAAGTTGTATTCAGTTCTGTCCAACATGATATATGTTGAAAATTCTACCCAGTTGTGTGTGTGTGTGTCACATGAATAAAAGTTTTTTTGGGCTTGTGACCATAGTTCACATAACTGTAACCGGTGAGTACTCGTCAAGGGGCAATTTTGGGTAACCGGCGGTTAATCGACAGAGCTGGTCGAATAACTGGGAATAACCGACAAAGGCAAAAAATAATTAAATTTATCAAAAAAACATTAACCACCAATAACCGGGAATAACTGCCAATAACAGGGAATAACCAACAAGGGTACTAAAAAACCAGCATTTTTTTTTTGTGACGAGTTTGAGTGGTGGGTAACCGCCTAGGCTTTTTCCTGGCGAGTAACCGGCGGTTGCTCACTGGTTATGCAATCTATGCTTGTGACAATTGACAAATTTGATTTGGCCAAGGGAAGAATAGAATAGGGGTCTTTCAATTGGAAATAAGATTTTGTATGTTGCTCTAAGAAGTCACCTTCCTAGCTGTTCTGAAAGAATATCATTAATAAAAGCATTGTTAGTCTAGGTTTTTATTCCATTTAATAGTTTTTCCCTGCACGTATTTAGTTAGAATCCCACATTCATGAAGAAGTGAGGACATATGTGTATTTTACCTATATAATGTACCTTCCTAAAGCTTTTATGGCTAATGATGTTAATGTTAATATTGCAATATTTCAATTGTTGAGCAATTACTTCTTTCTAGCTCATGTTTGATTTTGTTACTACATACAAATAATTTCTTCATGCATTTGACTCTATCCAGTAGATCCTTGATTGTGGCCTACTCTAACATGGTATCAGAGCACTTGTCCTCTTTGGGCTAGACAGACACTGCAAAGTGCTGGCCAATGGGTTGGAGATCCATCAGACCCCAGGGGAACCCGTTCACAATTCCAAGATGCCCCACATGCTTTCAATGCATCTGCTTCCGATCCACACTCATTTCGTGAGGCATCGGGGACTCCTGAGTGGGATATTGCTATGGAAGAGGAGTATGGTTCCTTGCAAAGGAACAACACTTGGGATTTAATCCCTCTTCCTAAGAGAAGAAAACTTGTTCGATGTAAGTGGATCTACCGAACAAAATTTGTAGCAGATGGGTCCGTAGACAAGTTCAAAGCACATTTGGTAGCAAAGGGTTTTTCTCAGGTACCTAGCATTAACTATACCGAGACGTTCGCCCCAATTGTCAAAATGAACTCAATCCAACTCACTCTCACTATTGTTGTAGCACATCATTGGGATGTTCATCAGATGGGTATGAAGAGTGTCTTTCTTCCTGGTGACCCCAAAGAGGAAATATACAGGGAACAACCACAAGGATTTGTGAAAGATTCTTCCTTAGTTTGCAAATTTCGAAAATCTATCTATGGCCTCAAACAAACTCCTCAAGCTTGGTATGCCAAGATGGCCTCCTTTCTTCTTTCAGTTGGGTTCACCATATGCCATTCTGATCCGAATATCTACATCTTGCGGTAGGATGATTCAAAATTGATTATGGTTCTCTATGTGGATGATGTATTAATCACAGGGAGTACTTCATCCACCATCACAACAGTGAAAATTGCTTTGTCTGACAAGTTCTCAATGATTGACTTGAGCTTGTTGCATTACTTCCTCGAGATTGAAATATCCTAGTCTGACTCCGAGATCACTACTGCACAATCCAAGTATGCTAATATGGCTGACTGTAAGCCAACTCCGACTCCTTTTCTATCTACTATGAAGCTTGAGGCCGATTGTCCATCTCCTTTGGTTGATGCTACCTCGTATCGACAACTTGTTGACAATCTCATCTAGCTTACGCACACTAGACCTGATATTTCATATGCAATGGGCATGGTCTCTAGATTTTATGTAGAAACCACATGAGTTGCACCGGAAAGTAGCTAAGCGGATTTTCCACTACATTCAAGGTACTCATAATTTCACTATGGAGCAAGCATTGACATCGATGTTGACTTAATTGGTTATATAGATTCAAATTGGGCTAGCGATATTCAGAATCGTAAGTCGACTTCAAGTTACAATTTCTCCCTTGGTTCAGGTCCGATTAGTTAGTCAAGCAAGAAGCAGAATGCTATTGCTTTATCTTCTACAGAGGCAGAATACAAAGGAGTTAATGCTGCCACTGAGGCTATTTGGCTTCAGGGAATTCTCACTGAGTTTGGCATCCAGTTTCGATGAGCGACAATCATCTTCTATGACAACCAAAGAACAATCCAGATCTATAGGAATTTGGTCCTCCATCAATGGACCAAGCATATCAAGATTCACATACATTTCATTTGGGAGCCCATTCATGAGCAAGTCATTGATCTCCGCTACATCCAAACAATGGAGCAAATTGTTGATATATTCACCAAACCCTTCACTGAGAGCAAGTATCTTCATTTGTGGGCTCTTCTTGGGGTTCGAGCAACTCCAACATCCTCCTTTGCTGGGACATTTTATTGTACTTGGGTGCCTCATCAAGAATTTTGTCGATACCCAATTTTGATACCCACCTAAGCTATGCTTAAAGAGCGTGTTAGTGTAGGTTTTTATTTCATTTAATGGTTTTTCCCTACACAAATTTAGTTAGTTTTCTTAGGTGTCTTTTTAGATCATTGCGAAAAATAATCCGACATTCATGGGGAAGTGAGAACATGTTTATCTTTCAACTATATAATATACCTTCCTAAAGCTTTTATGGCTAATGATGTTAATGCTAATATTGCAATCTTTCGATTGTTGAGCAATTACTTCTTTCTAGCTCATTTTTGATTTTGCTACTAACATGTAATTTCTTCATGCATTTGACTCTATCTAGTAGATCCTCGATTGTGGCCCACTCCGACAAGCATCTCTTTGATCTTGTTATACATCTCCTCCATATATTATCTTTCATGATTCAGTTATTTATGTGTGGTTCTAGGAACCACTTCTGTAATCACAGCCATTGCATTACTACTTTAATAGATCTACTCCTTTTTTATTATGCTTGAATCAGATTGATTGGGAGAGGCAGATTGACAGTACTTGTATTTGAAGTCATTATAAGTATCAATGAGACCCTGGGCAGATGCTCCTTTTTACGTTCCAAATTACATCACTGTTTCAATATCAAAGTGTATATATGTTGAGGACAAAAGGGGCAATACTGACACCTAGGAATTCCAATGCTGACTTCTGATGTTTCTGTGAACAAGACTAAGCAATATAAAGTGGTTGAGTATTGTTTTACTGTTACAGTTATTTTAGAACATAAAAAGTATTAGCATAGATGATTACAACTCTGTTATCGTAGGAACAGTATGCAAAATTTATATTTGGTTTCATTTGATTCCCTTACAACAGCAATACTAAATGCAAGATTGTGAATTAGACCTTAAGAGTATTTTATGAAACAGGAGATTAATGTGGTTGGTGCTTATGTTTTTAGACATCACTTCGAACGCTGTTATAGGTGTTGATTCATTAACGGCTATCTCTGTATTAGTGCAACTGCCAGTAAGGTTAAAGTTGAAGTACAAACCAATACCTGGAACAAGGAGTATGATAGTAGGGAAGCATAGCAAGTTTATTGCTTGTATGGTTTTAAAGTTCAATGTTTGAAACTAGTTGTCAAGTAGGTTTATGGAAAAACATTGCAGTGTGATTTTTTAGAAGCTATTGCACTGAACCTGGGTGTGAGATAAGGTCGGTGTTTTGGAAGTACCGAGAAATAGGATGATGAAGGATCACAATTGGAAACCTTTGGTTTTCAAGAATGATCTGTTCACCAGTAGATGTGAATGTTAAGTGTAAAGAAACCGTTTCTGATTTGATATTGTAAGAAGAATGGTTTATACAGTAATAATGCACCATAATGAGGATCATTACTTAGGTGTCTAGAGTGACTGCAAACATTACTTAAATAGGATCCTTTCTGATAGAATTCTAATGTTGTGCATTTTGTTTCCTTATATGCTGGGGCTATAAGAAATTTCTAAGTGGAATTTTGAGGGTCCCTTACCTGATTGGGACAGCACATTTCCTATCACAAACACCACAAGCATCTACATGAACATGGAAAGTCTTTGTCTAATCTAGGAATATGAGGATCAACACAATTACCAGCCTTCCATTCAAAAATTCAAAGGTCTTCTAAAATCTTTGCATTCAGATGAATTTACAATCCTTATGCAACTCTTCAATGGGAGCTACTATATCTGCATACCTACAAATAAATTTTCTGTGATACCTCATATGCCCAAGGAATGCACGAACTTATAATCGCAAATTTGGTGGTGACAAGTCAACAGTGACTGTAATTTTGATGCAATCTACTAGAATGCGTTCACTACAAACAACATGCCCCAACAATACCCCAAATAGAGTAAAGGCACTTTTTCCATCAAATGCAATTCAAAAGGCTCTACATTTCTCAAACATTAGATGGAGTTTGGACATATGTTCTTGCAATAAGTTGAACATAACCAATCGTCAATATAAACTTCAAAGTACTCATAAATAAAGTCTTTAAACTTCAACGAACTCATAAATAAAGTCATAACAACTACTCTAAAGAACACTGAAAATGCATCCTTCAATCTAAAGGGCATGACCCTATATGTGAACGAACACCCACTCTATTGCAAATGTCATCTTGGACTGGCCCTCCCCTAAAGATTGGGACTTAGAGATATCTTAAGAAACCATCCGTAAATGAATAGACGTCATGCCAACTACAACTTCCAAGATTTCATTTATTAATGGTGCGGGAAAGCGGTTATTCACACAACCCTCATTCAAAGCTTGATAATCATCACATCTGCATTTTCACCTGTTTCTTGGGTTGAACTGCCATGGGACTCACCCAATCAGAATGTCCACTAGATAGAACAACCCATATTCCAACATTCAGTCTATTACTTTCTTGACCTTAGCTTTCAAGATAGGGTTCAAATTGTAAGGTCATTTAACTAGCTTTGCACATTCTTTCAACTCAATCTTCATGGATCCCAATGATGGGTCAATACCTTTAATGTCTGTAAACTTAGTAGAGATCAAATTGTGGTATTCTCACAACCTAAGTTACCGGTTCGTTTTTGGTTCTGGTGTGGGTTTGAAGAACCCTGTTCGCCGGTACAGCGGTTTGTTTTTCCTTGGGTTCATTTTTAGATTCGTTAGTACAAAAAATATATAAAAATTAAAAAAAATAGAAATTCTAGCCTCATAAATAGGAAATTAGTGCCATTGTCATTAACCACATAGTATGCATCTTGATAAGTTGATAACCATTAAATAGAAATGATAGGTAATAAATATTAAAATATCAAATATCCAATATCAATAATCATCACATGGCTGTAATTAATTACATCAAACTTTAAAAGTCAATTTTCATGGTCATATTGCTCTTCGTCAAGAGCATCAACATCATCATCATGTCGTGGTTCATTAGAAGTAGAACCACATGGACTATTAGCACTGCCACTCCCGCTAGCAATGTGTCGTCGAAGACGGACTGCCAATGTCATCTAATGAGAAGCGGGAAATGGAAGCATCCAAGTCAACTGCGGGTTCAGGAATGTCTTTTTTTAATTAAGTTGCATTGGTTTTGGCGAAAAGGTGAAAAAAATTTAAAAAAAGACATTTTTAACTGTTCATTCCTACAGCAGACTGCGGGTGCGTTGCCCCAACACCCAAGGTTCGTCCCTGGGCACCCAGGTGTATTTTGCTAGGAAGAACCTCCAATGCACCCGAGTGCCCAAGGACGAACCCTGGGCGTTGGGGCAACACACCGAACTTCAAACCAGGACCTGGTTCACACCCAGGTGCCCAACGTTGGTGAAAATCCACGAACCAATAACGTTGCTCACAACACTTAAACCGGTTTGATTATTTGGACTTCAATCTAATAATCTCATTTTATTCTTTTTCAATAGTGCCACAAATAACCCATTCGCCTTCCTCAACCTCAATATCAAGGTTTTGCAATTGTTTACCTTCTGTTTCTTCACTTGTTAAGGACAAAGGATCATCTAAAAGAACATTCAATTCTGATACTTCCAGTGCATCTTATTCATTATTATAAACTCTTGAAATCCACATTCAAAGCCTCTAACTCACTGTCATAGTTTTTGTGAAGTCTCCTTCAGATTCTCAATTATTTACACTTCAAAATTCTCAATTTTAAAAGTATATTTGAATTCACTTTTAACATCAACATAACAGTCTAGGGCTCATCCTTGCAGTGTTGTAGCAAGCCCTGCCAACCTCCAATTCATATCAGTGACTCTTTTCATGTCGTTTCAGCATACTTCACATAACAGTCTAGGGTTCATCCTCACAGTGCTGTTGCAAGCTCTGTCAATCACCAGTTCATATCAGTAATTACTTTAATATAATTTCAGTATACTTCACATAACAGTCTAGGGCTCATCCTTGCAAAGCTGTAGCAAGCTCTGTCAATCTCCAATTCATATCCGCGACTCCTTTCATGTCCCATATCTTCTCACAAGTGCACAAATAGTTCAGGATGTATTTAGCTGTCATGTGTGTTCAACTTCAACATCAACAAGAATTTTGGTGTAATTGTTGTTGTAGCCATGAAGTTCTCTGTTGGCATTTTCAAAATTCAGGAAATATCCGCAGTTGCAAGCCTAATTACAAGCCCTTTTGTGATACATTGTTTATAAGAGTGAGGGGGCACACAAAGATTTGTAAACAGGAAAGCCTAATTGCGAACCCATTTGTCATATATGTTTACAAGAATGAGAGTTTACACAAATAATTGTGCACGAACAGCAAGCATAATTATGAGCCCTTTTGTGATACATTTACAAGAGAGAGAAGATACACAAATAATTGTACACGGGCAAGCCTAATTACAGCCCTTTTATCAAATATGTTTACAAGAATGAGAAATAACATAAAGAATTGTAGACAGGTAAGCCTAATTATGAGCCATTTTATCATATATGTTTACAAGAATGAGAGATAACATAAAGAATTGTAGACGTAAGGCAAGCCCAATTATGGGCCATTTTTCCTTACATGTTGACAAGAGAGGGAGTTTACAAAGAATTGTACACAAACAGCAAGCCTAATAATGAGCACTTTCGCAAAACATGCTTACAAGTTACAAGTATGAGAGAGTATAGAAAGAATTGTACAAAAATAGCAAGCCTAATTAGAAGCCCTTTTGTGTCAAATGAGGAGAGCTCAAGTGGTAAATCATTGGAGCTAACTTATTGAAGACTCGTGTTCAGATCCTTAGGAAACACACACATGATAAAATGTACAAATGTTACGAGTTGAAATTCAGTAAACTACCACATCCAATTCTGGGTATGGCGTGCCCCAACAGATGAGGCCAGGTGCAAGCCTTGGGTGAATTTGACAGAAGAAATACCCCTCGATGATGGCATCTAAGACGAAAGAGCCCTTTTGCAATATATGCTTCCTAGTATGAGAGAGTAAACAAAGAATTATACACATGTTTACAACTATGAGAGAGTACACAAAGAATTGTACATGAACAGGAAGCCTAATCACGAGCCCTCTTGCAACAGGTGCTTACAGGTATGAGAGAAAACACAAAGAATTGTAAGTGCACAGCAAGCAAGCTTAATTACAAGCCCTTTTGGGATACATGTTTAAAAGAGTAACAGAGTACAAAAGAATTGTACTCGGCACAGCGAGCCTAATTACAATCCCTTTTATGGTACATGTTTAGAATTGCGACTTTTTCTATTAGGTAGGAACTTGTATGGCTAATTTTGGTCAATTTTCCAATTCAAAGAAGACATACGTCATAAACTACTTTAATTTCCTTGACCCTGGCCAGCTGTTAGAGCTGAATTGCCAACTAGGTAAAATTGACTAACTATAAAAAAGTTAAACTGTCTTGCAACATATAATTGTCAAGAATACTAAATTTTTACCATCAACATCGCAAATCAGAGGAAGGCATTGTTAACATAAAATAAGAAATTACATGAAAAGCCAGACAGACAATTACCTCGAAGGTTTGCTTCAAAGGCTCGTCCACTGAACACAAAATGCATATGCAACAAATTACAAATACACATCAATAAATTAGTTCTAACAGAAGAAGAATTCTGAAAATAAATGACTTTTAAATGCTTTGCCTTCAAAATTTACCCTGGTCTATCAGTGCCTTCAACTGCTTAAGCGCGTCCGAAGCATCTGAGTCCATCTTAATTTACCAAATGCTAAAACAAATTTTAGCAGTCTTTTAATTCGCAAACAAATTTGTCGATTCGGGCATTATATACGCGGAGGGAAAACGATGTTACACTTGCAGATGTTTTCACGGTTAAAATGGTTTTTCCCACGCGGCTTTGAAAATTGCAGAGAATGAAATTTTTAACTGGAAAGCTACAAGTTGGAACTCCCCTCGGTTTGCCGGCTGCCGGTCGGAACAGAGATCGAGGCACTCGTTCAATCGATCATTTTGCCGGCGATAAGACGATCGGGCGAGCTTTTCTATTAAGGTAAATTGTATTTAATTATGAAATGAGCCCAGTCAGGTTCCCTCTTTAATTTGACGGCCAAGCGGTCGGCGGAAGTAGTTAGGATGGATCTATTACGGTTTGGGATCCAAACAAGCAATACATATCGCTGAAAATATCAAATAGTGAGGCAACAATCACATTGATCGTTTGTTATTTTGCACCGAAAAGTTCAAAGATTTATAGGAGAAGAAATCTAGATAATGAAGATCCATATGCTTCGTTAAAAAAAAGACATTTTCGTGTTTAGTATTTCAGGGGAAATAATTATAATTGGTGATTTTAATGCGAGGACTGCAAACAATCAATCTCTCCAGTTGAGCAGAGAAGAAGGTGGGGATGACAATCCTTTATGGCTTAATGAAGAAGAGGATCAACTTTGGGAAATAATATCTCAAGATGGAAATGGAGAGGTAACACATTTTGGAGTTGAGCTTCTAGGCCTATGTACAACATGGTTATTTGCAATGGCATGAGGAATTGGCTTAGGTCGGGTAGTATCACTTGCAAAACATACAACGGTCAAAGTGTGGTGGACTATGTATTTTGCTCTCAAAGTTCTATTTCTAGGTTGCTTGAGTTTGAGATAGGGGATTGTCCTATCGAGCTAAAATCTGATCATAAACCTCTTTTTGTCAAGCTTGGTACCTTTTCAAATCAACGCCAAAGATTACAAGTTCATCATGTGCAACAAACAACTCGACAACAAGGCAAAATCATTGTGAATAAAGAAAACCAAGAAATCTTCGTTGCAGCCCTTGAGCAGCAATTTCAGATGGCTAGAGACATAGAGGGCAAGGCAATCAAGGGGACAAGTGGCTATGTGCGCATTAATTTGTTGATTCCTTTTATTCACAAGGCATTAAGTGCTTGCAAAAGAACTAAGCCTAGAAAAGGAGTTGTAAATACTTTTCCATCAAATATGTGGTATGACGAAGAATGTAAGGCTGCCAAGAGAGCCTTAAAGGAAAGTGAGATGGACAAAGAAAATAAAAATAAATATGATAAATTGGTAAAATACAAAAAAGAAAGCTATGTGAATAGGAGAAAGAATGAATTAATTTCTCTTGGAAAACAGAACCCAAAAGGCTTTTGGAGGGGGTTGCAGCAAAATAAAAAACACATAGAAAATAGTATCACAAATGCACATTGGTTGGAGTATGCGAAGATCCTCTATGAGCGATCTCAACAAAAGGATATCCCTCCCATAATTAATACTTCGATCGAGCTTTTCTCGACAAAAGACATCAAACAAGGCATAAAGAATCTAGCAAGTGGTAAAGTGCAAGACATTGATGGGCTGCAGGCTGAATTTTTTAAGTGGGGTGTTGAGGTCCTCACTCCGCACATCAGAGAACTATTCAATGACGTCACTCATAATGGCTTCTCGTTGGAGTAGACAACTAGTGTTGTTATTCCTTTATTTAAAAGCGGTGATATCAATGATCCATCTAATTACTGCAACATTATGGTCAATCCTCTTCTTGGTAAACTATTTAGGGACATGATAGAATGTAGAATCAGCAATTAGGTTGAAAGAGAGGATAAAAGAGCAAAAGGTCAAGCAAGCTTCTGACCTAAACATTCAACCATCGACCATTGCATCACTCTTAGACACTTGGTTGAAAAAGTATGGGACACTCAAGGAAAGGAAGATTTTTGTTGTTTTGTGGATTTTAAGAAAGCCTTTGACATGGTACCTAGAGACAAACTTTGGAACAAGATGGAGGAACTTGGGATTCCAGATGATCTTAGAGCAGCAAAGCATAGACTTTATGAGCAGGTTAGAGCTAAAATCAGAATTAGAGAGGGTATGTCTGAATGTTTTGGTAGTGACATTAGTGTGAAGCAAGGTTGTCCTTTTTCTCCCACCCTGTTTGGTTTATACATTGACAAGCTTGAAAAATAGTTAAGCAAAATAGAGGGAGGAGGCATACAGTTGACATGCTATGTGGTGAAGCTACTCTTATATGCCAATGACCTCATCCTAATTTCAAAAATAGCTCAAGGATTGAGGGATCATTTGAAGGCCTTAGAACTCTTTTGCCAGGAAGTCAAGATGCAAGTGAACATTAGCAAGACTAAAGTTATGATTTTTTCTTTAAAAAGAAAAGAAAAACAAATTAACTTTCTTTTTGAAGGTAGCCCGTTAGAAATTGTAATAGAATATAAATATATTGGGATTGATTTTCATAACAAGCTTAGTTGGGAGACCTGTAGAGCAAAAAGGATACAAGGAGGTTGGAAAGTATCCTACCTACTTTAAAATAGATATAGGAAAGCTGAACTTTAGGATAGGAAAGCTGAACTTTGGGACTGGAAAACTAAGAAAACTCTTTTTGGATTGCTAGTCACCCCGGTCACCATGTATGGTTGTGAGGTCTAGGGAAGTAGCATGTCAAATAATGGATGGAGACAATTAGAAAGAATCCAGAAATATCTAATCACAAGCACTCTTAAAGTCAAATCAATAGTCCCTTATGAGATCTTGTTGGCTAAAGTGGGTACTTTTCCGATGGAGGCATCGGTAATAACTCGAATGCTAAGCTATCTAAAAAAGGTTGAAAGCATGGATAATCGTTGCTGGCCCAAAATGGTTGTGGAGGAAAAACTATAACGTAGAAAGAAAACTTGGATGAAGCAGAACAACAAATGGATGAATAAATGGGACATTAACTTTCAAGAGTGTCCTAATAACAACAAGGAAAGAAAAAGCTATGTGATGGAAAATTTTAGAACAACCATGTGGACAGAGCAAATTGATCGAAAGAAAGCATATTACATCAAAGAATTTAACTCCACTTGGGATCATGATGAAAAAGCTTATCTATGGGCATCTATCAAGGGTAAAGCAAGGATGTTAGTATCTCAGATAAGGACAGGATCACATCATCTTAAATGTGAAACCGACAGATGGATTATACTCAAGGAGGAATGGGAAAGGAAAACTTGTCTTTTCTGCAATCAAGGGTTAGTAGAGACGGAATGACACTTCATCATGGAGTGCTCAACCTACGATGATATTCATACTCAATATGAACATAACTTGAAGGTGGATAACTTAAATGAGTTATTCGAAGAAACAAGACTTAAGAAGATTACAGGTTTTGTACTCAAGATTCACAGCGGGAGATTTGATATTGAAAAGAGTCTAAAATCAGCTTAGAACCTTTATTTTTGGTCCCATAGACTCTTCAATCTTGTGGATGTCATTAAAATCTTTCATTCATTCATTTTGTAATAAGTTATAGGTATATGTCTAATGCATGTGTGTGTGCGTGCATTCGTTGGTTGGTTGCTTGCTTTGTAATAAGTCGATTTGATCGGTTTGTAATTGTATATATTAAAAATAGTTGTCATTAAAAATAGTATATATATCTTAGATAAAATTATGTTAAATATGTTTAAAGATATCATTCTCAAAATATATATGTTATTTATGTTATAAATTTAATATGATATATGTTCTTCGAGAATGATATTTCTTGATGTATTTTACATAGATTATGTTAGTTGTATTTCTTTTTATATATAAGTGTTGTATTTTTTTGTGGGTAGAATAATAATGTTGGCCAATTTTTTTTTAAATGAAAAAAATTATAAAATGACGATTAAATGGACATCAAATTTAAGGTTATAATTAAAAGTTAACACACTCACTCCATTACAGTGTACCACCACCTCTTAGAATAATTGTGTCTTTACAATTGTTAATATAGATTAGGTTTTTATTGGCAATTTTTTTTGTTTTTTGTTTTATTCTATGTCTCTTATTTATTTTTCTCTCTTTCCTCCTCTCCTCTCCTCCTATTCTCACGTGTTTCTTATGTCTTTCCCAAAAATATACATTGTATGTTGTTGGGATGTGGGGTTCTCACTTATTACGGGTCTCCCAAGGGTATTGGGTCTTGTTTTGTCAGTGTATAGAGCTAATCAATGCAAGCATATAGAGAAGGCATTCAAGATTCTACAGAGAAATTTGAAATAACATATAACATTTACTACTACATTGTAACAAGAATTGTAGAAGAAATCAAACATTCATTGTAGAATTGAATATCATCGTAGTGACACTTACATTGCGTTAAACTACTTTATCGAATTGCATTTTACTTTTATGTTACAACCAATATCATGTATTGTTGAGGGAGATGATAAGTAGTTGGTGCTTAAAACTCTATTAACTCTGAGCATGTACTCCAAAACAAATATTTTTCCTTATCCTTTGCAATTTTATTTGCCTTATTAAGGTTTGAAGAAGAAGATCAATTTTTTTTGGAATCGATGCAAAGATTCAAAATAGCAAGCAAGATTTTCGGAGCCACCTAATGAATGCATTTGTCAAATCAAAAATTTAATGTCTTTTTCTACAAGAAACATGATGTCTATGATTCTGGGTACTAGAAACATGGAGAGTATAGTTCTGATGAGGTGCTCATATCGCAACAAGTTTTTTGGGTTCTCAATGTCTTGTCACAAAACTGTGATTTTGCTATCATATTGTAACAATTGTTCTCAAATTGTACGAAAATCAAGATACTTCTCTAAACCCTCTCTTTGTCATCTATTGTTTTAGAATTAAAATAAAAATTAAGTCTAATTTTATTGTTTTACATATATTTAGCCTTAATATCATGTTTATGGCTAAATGTATTGCATTTTTATGTAAAATAACTTTTCCATAAAATATTTTGGTGAACCCGACCTCTCTTACACCCCTCTGGGGTTAGATCTTACTACATATTATGATAGATAAAAAAATATTAAGGTTGTTTGATGTATTTTTTCCTACAAGGTTAGATCTTGTTTCACATAATGTTGCGTTAGTATCCACAATTTTTTTTTGAGGTTTTTTTTGTGCATCCATCTATTATTCATTCTTTTAATCCTTATGTCATTCTCAAATTTATGAAATTTTGTTTCAAACCTCGGGTGCTTGCTAAATCTATGCTTGTTTGTGTGTCGATTCATATGGTTTTTCTTAGAGTCGTATCTTTTAAAACCTAGCCACTAATTGTATAAATTGTTGTAAATTATGTGTCTTTATGTAAAATTCATCTCTTGTTATGGATAAGAATATTTTTAGATGCAAATTTATTATGCCACACTTTCAATTGTTTACATTTATTTCATGTGGAGGGTACATAAGTGTTCAAAACACTACACCAACCATATTAAAGGGGTGCACAATGGGTAAATCAGGGTTAAATACAAGAATAAATACCTAAAGTAGTGTAATATTGAATGAAAGTACCTTGATAATTAATATTTAGAATGTGTAATAAATGATAGAGTTGTGTGTACATAAAATGTGAGTTACATGAGTTCTAATAGTGATTGATGTTGCTAGAAATGGATTCTAGAATAGTGTAAAAGAGCTCCCAGAAAGTAGACACTGATATGAGAAAATGACTATTTTTAGATTGTAAAATTATAGTGACTAGAAATGGACTCTGAAAATGACAAGCTTGCCCAAAAATGGTTAGACAAGTCTGAAAATGACTTTATAGATCCATCGACTCCAAAACTTCTAGAGACCCTTCACAAAGAGTAGAATTCCATAATCCTCTCTCTAATAAGCAAAATGATGTGTGCATATATCATAATATGTTATCCTTTGATGTACCCTAATTTACCCATAATATCTAAAAATACATTGAAGATTAAAGAAAATATGTAAAGTTAGTGTCTTGAGCCCCTTGAGTAGGGGTTGCTCTACGTATTGCTCGTGCTTGAGAATCATGGCTCATGTAGCTCTATGTATTTGATTGACTCATCCCAATGAGTGAGAGAAGACTCTACCTTCTTTCCCTATGATAATGATAAATCTATATGTTCCTTCGCTAAATGCAATCATTCTTTTGGTACAAGTATGCAACCATAAAAAATTAGTAGATAGAGAGTAGAATAACAATATAAATTGTGAATTCCTTAGCAAGTGTGCAATAAATATGCCCAATGTGTGGCTTAATAACTTGATTGGGAAATGATAAATAACTTAGGGTACATGTGTATATATAGGCATATTTGAATTAAAATTGAAACACATTTGCACATAGGTTGACCATATAAAGGCATGAAAGCTGACAATCAAGGAATGATAAAACATGGCATGGTCACAGAAAGGACCCACAAATAACTTGATCACTTCCAGAACAATAAAAAAGATCGATACCAATTTTATGATGTTACAAAAATGGTCAGGATAAAAAAACCCATGTGTTTCAACAATGAACACAAGATAAAACTATCGCACTAGAGAGGTCTACCATTTAACAATGTAAAACAATAATGTTGGATTTGTGCTAGTGGATAAAAACAATAAAAATGCCAATATAAAATTTTGAAAACAAGCAATAGACTATATGAAAAGTAAAAGAGTTAAAAAAATCACACATTGATGATTTCTATAATTCTGAATACGGATCTAAGTTGTGAAGGCTTTTAGTTATTTGTGTGTTAAATTTGAGTGCTTAACTATGTAGAGATAGTATTGGCACCTACATTGTTTGTGCTCTAGTTGGGATCAATGCTAACCAGGTTTGACCATCATTCATGTCCTCATACATTTCCCATGTCATACACTTTTATAATCTTATTTTTTTATTACTTCCCCACAGGATGTTGTGCCTATATATACCCATACTTCTCTTATCTAATAGGTAGAAATGCAAAATGACGTATTCTTCCTTCTTGACCTAACTCACCATCAATGTGTAGTAAAACTCCAATTTATAGGTCAGGAAACCACTATTCTAGTTGTAGCTATATTTTTGCATGCTATAATCAAACTTCAATGTAGTTTTGTGTAGTGTAAATGGAATTTCAAACAAGGGTTTTAAACCTCTTATTCCCTAGATTGAATATGTAATTACATGCAATTCACTTAAGACCTTATTTTGGTACAAGAGGATGATGCACAATAAACACATCTACCACAAGTGTAAATAGTACCTTCTTCTTAATATTAAATGGCTTGGAGTGACTTAGTATAAATAGAATGCTCTAAGACATAATTTTCACTTAATATGAATAAGGAAATAATAAAAGTGACAATAAAGGCACATGGAATGAGGGACAATGCAAAGGGATCCAAATATGATGAATGAAAAGATTGGTAAGACAAACGTTCCCATCTTTAGCAAAATTATAGTGTGAGGTCTGAGTAGTAGCATAGGGATGTGTGCAATTAGGCTCAACGCTAAGAATCCATAGTTTTTAGAGAAGTTTCAAATGCATTTGGAAGGATTAAGGACCAAATGAGGAGTAGTGTGGGGTAGGAGAAGTCATATGAACAAACAATTATAAAAAAGTGTGACAAACATGACAACATAGGGAAAACACCACATGGAAAAGGGTCTTGTACCAAAATTGGGGGATTACATAATACCTCTACTTTGATGTGTGTATGTAATTGAATGCATGTGTGCATCAAAGTATAAAGATAAATAATCAAAGTATATGCCTTCACTTACCTAGGGAAAGGTGGAGTGACTAGATGATGCTCAAGGTAAGTTTCATCCACATCAAATTTATCGACATACCTGAAAATAATTGCCAATTACTACAAGTAGAAAAGGTTGCAATAAGAAAATTTAATTGTGAAATTTGAAATTGAAAATTATATTTGAATTTTTTAAATTAAAAAGAGCATAGGAATAAATACACTTACTCTATATCAAACTCATTATTGTTGTAACTTGAAAAATAATGTCCACTATTCCACTTATTCCAATTGAATTTTTTTTTAGAAGTGTTAGACATAACCACCACTTATCTACAAGTTTTGTGAACCCTCTTCAACTTCTTTATCAAGAAAGTAGATAATATGTTTCCCTGAGTAGAGTTGCTCAAATTTATACTTATTAACCTTCACTCACTAATATCTAAAAAATGCTCTTATGTATATCTCCATTTTAAGGTGAGTTATTTAATATCACGTGCCTCTAATCATTCATCTTGAAGGAATGTAGTTATAAGCACCATTATTAATAATATTTTATATAGTTGATACCATTGTAAAATTGCACAAAACATATCCAACTATCATGGAATATCACATGCAAGGATCCTACATAGGATAAATACATGCAACTATTCATGCCCCAAGTGTCATGTCATATAAGATAAATATAATCATGTAAAAATCAATGCCTAATATGTACCTCCAAGGATTATAAGTGTCATTTGGCATTAGAAAGATAATATATTTCAAAGCTCAAAACAAGGGTACAATTCTCCAATGGAGAATTAAGTTAGGGCCAACCAACATGTCCCCGATATAGAAAGTATGCCCTAGTAGGGATAGACATAGAAATGAGAAACACACACAAGTAACATGGCTCCATAGATGCATGGAAATTAGCATGGAAATATAAGAATGAGTATATCTCAATACATGTGCATGATATAGATCATGACACCAAACATATTGTAATAATATACGTGATAAGCATCATAGAAATAAACACAATATATTGTAATCGATCACACACAGGTTAATACCATAATAATATGCATGATAAGCATCATGACAATAAACATTATATATCTCAATCGATCACACCCAAGTTAGTGACCATACACAAGTTAATAAGCCAACATGAAATGACATGATTCATAAGAAAACATAACATAGTAAAATGATCCTCCATAATTAAAGACACAACACCATGCACAAACATACACATGTAAGCAAAGACTCACACATAACCCACAATGTAACCCATTCTAATTAGATGGACATATAACACATTATATCTAAGTACTAACAATATATGTATAATCTATGTAAAGTAACTCAATATGATAAATGTATAGGGAGGAAAAATATCACTGTGATAAATTTGATATATGAATATGCCCCTAGCATAGGCATGCCAATAATGTGATCATGCCTCCTAGGGTGTTGGTCATGTATCCACATGACATATGAATGATCCATAGTCATATGTAACATGTATATATGCATAAAACCCACACAAAGAAATGCCATGAGAAGCGTGTGTGTAAATCATGGATATGAAAACCTCCAGCATAAGTAGATTAATTTTATCTATGTTTTGTATTTTATGAATGTTATTTATTTATTTATTTATTGTAATTTTATAAATAAGATAGATGGAAAAGAAGGAAAAGGGGCACACACTATAAGAAGGGATAAAGGCTCACATGATTGATAATAAAAGCCAAAGGGCATAAACAAGAGGAAGGAGATGAATAGGATTTTGGGCTCCCTACAAATTCCCTTAAAACTCAATGCATACTTAAGCATATGTCTCAATATATATGTTATCATCATCAGGAAGCCGATGCAAGTGATCATAATAGGATAAACCATCAAATGGGCTAGGGCAATGTGATATATAAATCAACATAAAAAATGATTAAAATAATGTCAATGTAAGGGAAGGCAAGTGACAAGGTGTAAAATATAGAAGAATAAAGCAATCAAGCGCAAGGGAAGGCAATATAGAAAAATAAGCTATGTATAGTAAGAAGGCTATAGTACATTAAAGATGTATCAATGCATCTCAAAACCATGTCAATAATATTGTCAATATCATGCTCGGGTATACTTATAGAATGATATAAAAAAAAATTGGCATATACACATTGTTTTATTTTAAAGCATTGCTTTTTAATTAGGGATTACTAAATATTTGTATACATTGATTGGTATTTACACCAAATCCATTTAATGTAGAATTATGGCCATAAATTATAATATTGTTATCATCAATTATATTTTAGATTTTACATTGTAATTTGAAACATATATTAGTTACATGTCCCGAATCTCGATGATATTCAAAAAATTAATTAGGAACACACCTTATAAGCAATGGTCAATTTGTATCCATTTGAATCAGTTATGACAAAGAAATCACATTACATTTGATTAATTGATTTAATATATGGTGAGGTGGGTCATGTAGTGTTGTAAATTATCAGTTTTGCTTGGAAACATGAAAGGTAAGCTTATCACTTGGTTGCGAAACTACATTAACCATTTTGTCCACATTCTTAGATTGGAAATATGTGTATCATTAGGCTCAGGTGTGAATGTTGTTTTTCCTTAATATTTGGATGTAGTGCATGTATAAGCAATATATGTGTACTTTAACATATTAACATCTATAAGGTTAACCTTAATGTCGTGTAACACATGAAAAATTTCATCAAATGAGTCGTACATGTTAAATATGACTTTGTCCCTAAGCAAGTTAAGTTATTTAAGAATATACTTTGAATTTCACTATTAGGAAGTTGATGTGGCATCTTGGTAAGTATTATCTTTATTTTAAGCACATAATCAACAATATGTTCATTAGATCCTTGTTTAATTTTTTTTTTTTGAAAAAATATAAACTTTTAGCTAATGTTTATCCAATAATGCACTAATAAGAGGTCAATTAAACCATGTAATCTATGCACAGATCCCATAGGTAAGGAATAAAGCCAATCTAAGGCATATCCTATGAGACTCTTAGGAAATAGCTTCATCGCAAGCAATCGATCACGTTGAGAATCAATACAAAATGAAAAGAAGGATTTTATATGTTGAGATGGATCCCCATTATCACTAAATGTTGTAAACTTATGCACTTGGAATGATGGAGGCAAGGGGTCAATAAGCACTTATTGGGCCAAAGGGTTATGTAATATGTCATAAGATAAAATTATGTGGCTTGGTTTGCTAGATATTTGAGATAATTATGAAATTTAAATCCTCATGTCATATGATCCACACCATGGGCCCCAAGACCAAGTGTGCCGGGGACAACTAAGTTTAGTTGTGTAGAGTGAATACATGGAGATGTATTTAGAAAAAATAATCAAACACACATTCAATAGAGCGAAAGTTTTACTCACATGAAATGTAACTTCTATTCATAAATAAAATAATAGGGAATCAAAGTATAGTGTGCTACAATGCGTGTATACATATTATATGCATGAAACAAGCTATCTATGTTATGATTGTGTATTGCATTGTCTAGACTCTTGAGGGTTCATCTGCAATCAAATGCATATATTACATATTTAACATGCATAATACAAGAGCAGTGATAATTGTTGTGTGGTTACCGATGGGGATGTTGGCAACATGTTAGTCTTATAAGATGTGGTAGTTGGTAATGGTCAAAATAGTTAATGTCCAGGTTGTCTCCAACCACTTCTAATCTTGAGATCCTCTCTTGGTGATAACTAGTTGGGTGATTTGAATTAGCCATGCAATAGGGTCTTATTGACATGTGGTTGTGATGTTGTGGGGACCAAAGGAGCAAGCAAACCTAAGAACAAGTGCCAATATGGTGACTAGGATTGCAAGCTATGAGGTGAGTATTGAGGTGCATAGGCTACAATCTAAGGAGATCAATACATGAAATTATTTGAAAAGGCATGGGACTTGTGTGTAAGGTTATCATCGAACTTCAGGCAAAGAGGTGTGCATGATTACATGAGAGGTGTGAACTTTGCATAGTACAACAAATGAGGAATGTGTTCAGCTGCATAACGACTACACATAGATCATTCACCTTTTCTTAAAGAGCAACGTTCTTCATTGCATCGATGTGTAGTTGAAGGAACTACAATTGAAGTTGTTGAGAAGTTTACCACATAGCTTGGTCAACATATTATCCAACCTTGACCACTTAGAAAATTTTGTGTGTCATGGCAAGTTTTTGTAAATATCACTTTGATGATTTTGTCCTTATCTATGGGGTGCAAGTGTTTAGGATCCAAATCAAAAGGATATTGTATCACTAATGGCTCAAGAAGTGGCAGAGTGTAAGGCTCGATAAATTCCATCATGCCCAAGTATGGATGTAGATCGAGAATGAAGGCATTCTCACCAGTTGTGCATAAAATGGTGTAAAGACCATAACACATAGGCTTGATCTTCCAATGTGAACCTTTGAAGCATTCTTTATAAAGGTGCAACCAAAATTTATTGCCAACTTGGAAGGCATGAGGTGTGCAATGTGAATCATGACACTCCTTATACTTTTCGTAGGTGCAAGAGAGGAATTATTAAACTTGTTGATGAATAGACTGGATGTGTTGTAGAAACTTATCAGATTTTTCTACTTCCCATTCCTATGTGCATGACTTAGTGTTGGTTGGTGCATGGCAGGAGATGTCTAGAGGTGCTGATGGTTGAAACCCAAAACATGTCTATAATGGACCATGACCCATAGAGTTGTAAAGTGATCTATTGTATGCATGTTTAATGTACATGAGATTGTCATCATAAGTGCAAGTATGTACATAGTTATACATTCATAGAAGATGAATAATTGTGTAATTGACAATTTTAATTTGCCCATCTATCTATGGGTGAAAGGCCATCAATTGATCCATCTGCGTACCCATAAATTCCCACAATGCTTGCTAAAAATGACTCACAAAGCATAAATCTCAATATGAGATGATGGATACTAGAAGCCCAAAATGAACCCAAACATGGTTGACGAAAGCTTGCACAATGCTAGCTACGTCAATGTTCTTGTAAGCGACCATGATAGCCATATTAGAAAACCTATCCACTATAATGAACATAACATCATACTGGCATCTTGTCATAGGTAACTTAGTTATGAAATCCATGCTGATAGATTCCCATGGTATGGATATAACTGGTAGAGGTGTGTAAAGTCCTAGCTTCTTATTTATGAGCTTAGCAATACAATAAGGAATGTAAGACTTGATTTGGCATTCCATGTCTATGTGCATATGTGACTAGTAGAAGTGAGATTATAATGCAACTAGAGTATTTATCACATTGACGTATCCCAAGGGCTTAGCATAGTGCACCTCCCAAATGAGTCATTGGTGAGGTGCACCATTAGGAACATAGAGATGTTCAAGCTTATAGAAAAGCTGGTTAGAAAAGTAAAACTCCTGAACATGTTTACTTTATGCTAGGCTAGTGTAAGTCATTGTGCAGTCTTGGTTAACTGAGTAGAGGGATCACCAATCTACAAAGTCATAGCCACATGTGCATGATATAATGATGAGTTCATGAACTGATGTTTAACTAAGGCAATCTATTACCTTATTATCCTTCCCTTTTTTGTGCTTGATCACGATATGGAATTGATGTAGTTAAGTCATCCATTTCATGTACTACACATTCTCTAGCTTGTTCTATGTCTATAATAATTAAAGTGGCTAGTGGTCTAAATGAACAACTATCTCTTTCCCTATAATGTAGTGTTGACATTGCTTGCATAATAGCATACAATAGTTTTATCATAGGTAGAATACCTTTGCACCATGTTGTTGAATGTCTTTGAGTGTCATGTGACCAGATGTCCATGATACATGAGCATTGCACTGAGTGTGTAGTCAAACACATCAGTGTGAATTTCAAAGGAATGCACAATGTCAAGCATTATACAAAGGTGTTTCTTGAGTGCCTCAAAGTCATGTTGTTGTGCATGAGTCTAATTGAACTTGTATTTTGCACATGTTATGTAGTTGAGAGCCTAAGAGATGTGCAAGAAACCAAAGATGAAACTATGGTAGAAGTTAGAAAGTCCAAGAAAAAACCTCAATTCTATGAGATTGCGTAGAATAGGCCAATCTTTGATCACTTTTATCTTTTCTAGATATACATGAATGCCTACATGATTAATGATGTAGCCCAGATATTGGATCTACAAAACACCGAATGTACACTTTATTAAGTTAACTTGTAACTTGTGTTGATTCAAGGTGTTGAAGATGTGTAAGATGTGCTCTAAGTGCTCCACCCAAGTCTTGCTAAAGATGAGGATATCGTCCAAGTATATGATGAGGAAGGAGTTGACAAATGACCTAAAAAGATCATCTATTAATCAGATGAATGTGGCTAGCACATTGATTAGGCCAAAAAACATGACCAACCATTCGTATAATCCTTCTCATGTCTTGAATGTTATCTTTCATATGTCTTTAGGATGGATTGGAACTTGATGGTAACCTAAATTCAAGTCAATCTTGATAAAGTATTGAGTGCATCGAAGCTAGTCCAAAATATCATCAATACATGGTAGTGGGTACCGATTCTTTATTGTTATCTTTTCTACTGCGCAATAATCTATGCAGAGTTTCTAGGACCCATCTTTCTTAGGTGCGGGGACTATGAAATCCCATAAGGTAAAGATATAGGCTTGATCTTGCCTTAATCAAGGAGATATTGTATCTGGCATTAGATTTTATCAATCTCCCAATATAATCTACAATAGAGGGGGCTATTTAGAAGAGGGGATCTAGGGACTAAATTGATGCAATTTTTTATTGCATAGTGTGTTAGAAGGTTTTTAGGTTCTGTGAAGACTTTGCTATATTGCTTCAGTAACTTGTTGAGTTGTTATTGATACAACATTGTGTGAGTGTTATCTACTGCCAATGTGTGGTTTATCATCTAATGTGTAGGCATGTCAAGGTAAACCATGAGTAACATGAACTATTGTGCATGTGAGACAAGTATGTGACATTACTTGACAGAGGCCAAGGGACTTTAGTCATGAGCACTAACTCAAATAGGTTATAAGAGCAATCTTGCACATGAATAGTCTAATTATGTGGCTTGGATTGATATTCATCTTCACAGTTGTATAGGTACTATCTTTCCAATAAGATATCATAGACCTCTAGAGGTACGATGTCATAAGTGATGTTATCCTCCATAGGCTTGACTTTGTACTGAAAAGTGCAATATCACTAGACTTCTATATATTTCCCCTACTATAACCACCCCAAAGAATATAGTTTAGGGTGTGAATTAGAGTCAACACCAAGGTGTTGAGTTATTGATTATGTAATGCTGTTATTATGATTACCACTATTGATGATGACATGGAGAGGTTGAACCTTCACCCAGAACTTGGTGTGGAAGATGTTCACACTCTTTAGAGATATCAATCATAGTGGTTTTAGTGCTTTGACAAGAGGCATTTGGATTAGTGTTATCCATCATTGTGGGTCCTAATGGAGGTTGTGTGAGCAAGGATTGTTATGCACAACATTCAGAGTTGTCATGGGTGGAGGAGTGATGGTGATGACACCACTTATCATTGGACTTCTTCATGCCTCTATTTGAAGCAAAAGGTGCATGAATTTTTAAGCATTACATAGTCTTCTAAGGTTTTTCACTTTTGAGAAAAGGGTAATGTTTCTTTGCAAGGTGTTTCAATGTGGAGTTATGTGATGGCTAAGCCTTACACATGCCATTGGATGAAGAGCTAGTATGTTTCTTCATCTTTGCCTTATATTCAATATTGGTGGCATTGTGATATGCTTGTACCAAATTGTTAGAAGTCAATAACTCTTTCTTCGCATGGATATAAGGTGGGAGTTCATTGTTTTACTTTAGCACCCTATGTTATTCACTCATGTTTTCTTGTAGGCATGCAGGATAGTCATGGAATATGTTGGTGTTATTTTCCACTGACTAATCATTACATTGGCGTAGTTGTTAAAACTTGATGTTTTCATCTTCAAAGTGTTAGAGAGGGTAGTATTCCTCCTTCAGCGCATTGATAAAAGTCTTAAATGAATTGATTGGAATGCAGTCTTACATACACTATGCATTGAAGGTCTCCACCAGTGAACGACTGAGATGGGCATCTTAATTAATATGAAGGTGATCTTCTCAAAATTGGTGAATTAGTTGACTAAGATGTATGCCTCAATTTATCGAATCTAGGCATCCAATGATTGGCATCGATCTTTCCTTCAAACAGAGAGATGTCAAGATTGACTTATATTTTAAAGGGGCTTTATTTTTGAAACCATTATGGAGCATACTATTGAGAAGGTGATAGATTGAGATACATCATTAATTATTGGAACTGACTAAAAAATTTAGTGCATTGTGCCTCTAGTGTGTCAATGACAAGCCTTCAAACTTCTAGGGCTACCTCAATTTGATTTTAGGCATCAACCATCTTACTTTTACTACAACATCCTTCTAGAATCTCTAAAATAAAATTGACTATTAATCCTTCTCTCTCTTGTTGTGCTTGTGTGGTTAGAATCATAGAAAGGAATATAGTGAACCTCTAATACTAATGATCAACACCACATGGCCTATAACTGGGTGTGTAGGGGACAATTGAGTTTGGTTATGTAGAGTGAATGCACAAAGATGTAATCAAACATAACAATCAAACACACATTCAATGAAGTGGAAGTCTTATTTGCAATAAATGAAACTTTTATTCATAAATGAAAGAATAGGTAATTAGAGTACAATGTGTTATAGTGTGTGTATACAGAGTAGATGCACATAGTAAGCTACAGTGTTATACCTATATATTACATTGACTAGACTCTTGAGGGTTCATCTATGATCAAATGCATATGTTACATATTTAACATGCATAATACGAGAATAATGATAACTATTATGTAGTTATCGATGAGGATGTTGGTGACATGTTAGTCCTATCAGATGTGGTAGTTGGTAACGGTCAGAATAGTTAATGTTGAGGCTGTGTCCAACCACTTTCAATCATGAGATCCTCTCTTAGTAGTTTTGGCTAGTTGGGAAATTTGAATTAGACATGTGGTCAAGGCTTTTTGGCATATGTTTGTGCTATTGTGAGGCCCAAAGGAGTAAGCAAGTTTATAAACAAGTGCTAGTGAGGTGAGAAAGATTGCAAGATATGAGGTGTGCAGGTTGCAATCTAAGATCAATGCACAAAAGTCTATAAGTAGGCATGGGACTTGTACATAAGGTTGTCAAAAAACTTCATGCAAAGGGGTGCACATGATTGTGTGGGAGGTGTGAGCTTTGTGTAATAGAATAAATAAGGAGTGTGTTCCACTATGTAGTAACTATGCATGGATCATCATGTTTTTAAGTTTTTGTGGCATAGCCAGATTAGTAGATGCACTACCAAGTGTATGATTAACATTAGTATGTCTATACATAGGTGCCTTTGAATTATTCACTTTAGTAGGTGATTCATGATTAATGTTGTGATTATGTCAAAGACCAAGAGATTAAATCTATGAATTTTTTGAAGGCACATTGGTCTTTGGGTTTGTAGGTGGAACCATATAACTATTAAGAATAAAATGATTAAGCTAAGAGGGTGTTTTAACACTAGATGGAGGATTAAGAATATTAGTATCATGAGGAATATTATATACATCATTTGATCTAAAAGGAATAGAACCATCTAATGGAGGTTGCTTAGGTAAATGATCATTGTTCTTAATTCATGTCTTGTGGGATTTATTAAGTTAGAAAATAATAACATAAATATATTTAGATTATTTCTAATAAAATCATTAATAGTCATGTTTATGAAATTCGGTACATCTATAGGCTCAAGAGGTTTATCATCATAAGCATGGTTATTATCTTCATTAGCATAATCATCAAAATTAACATTATATAAAGGCATCTCATTTAGAAGGTATGTTATTTAATCATTCATATCCATGTTGGAAGGAGGGGTATCACTTGAGGGTATCTCGATATATATTACAATTTTAAAAAACATGAGTGGGATGCAAAGGTTACTATATCAATTAATAAGTGTCACAACTCAATGTAGCACTATGTATAGTAGGATATAGAGATTCGAGACTTGTAGGCATAATATATATGCATGAATATCACAAAGGAAGCAAATGTAATAATCCCTAAACAAATTGAAAACCTGAAAATCATATTTTAAATAAGAGGACCAAACCCTAGGTAACCTCCAAAATATATATGCAATCAAGAAAAAAAGGTATGTGCACCTAGTTTTGAGAGTGAATATAATATTTAAGTATAAATAGGTGAATTAAAGATAGGATATGATCAAACATGTAAGAAAATATGTAGATCTAAAATCATATCTAAAAACATTAAAAAATGACCATGAAATACTATGGAGGAAGGTATGGCTGTTAGAAGAATGGAGGGGTTCAACAAAATGTTTTATCAAAGAAAACATGACAAAACTAATGGAGTATAAATATATACCATTTGTAAATGTAAAACAATACTTTTAGATCTACCCTAGTGGCTAAAAACAACAAACATTCCAATTTAGAATTTTGAAAAAAATCAAGGGAGAATATGAAAAGTAAAAGAGTTGGAACAATCACACCTTAATGATTTTTTTAATTTTGATTGTAGATTTGAGTTGTGCAAGATTATATATGAATAAGTACCAAATTTGAGTGTTTGACCATGTAGGAATGGGATTAGTGTCTGCACCATTCATTCTTTGGGTGAGATCGACATTGACCATGTTTGATTGTCTTTCATATCCTTTTGAATCATTTGTGTCTTATACTTGTTTTTAAAATTTGAATTTTTTGGAGCCACTTTACCAGTAGATGTTGTCCCTCTCTATACACAGACTTATCTAATTTGATGGGAAAAAATGTGATGGGAGTTGTAGTTATGTATCTACATTTTGGAATCAAATATCAATGTAGTTATATGGTGTGTGAATGAAATTTAGAGTAAGGGTTTTGAACTTCCTCCTCCATAGATGTGAAAATCAACAACATGCAATTTGCCTAAGACATTCTTTTGGTACAAGAGGGTGATGCACAATGAATGAATCCATTACAAGTGTAGCAATAGATATGAAAAGGATTTTCTCTAACTTGAAGTGTGGAGTAGATGATCTCTCTCTCTCTCTCTCTAGATTTATGTCTCACATTCTTAATAATAAATGGCTTGGGATGACTTAGTATATATATGATGCTCTTTGACATAATACACACGTAACATGATTGAGGAAATAATAAGAGGTGACAATCATGGCAAATGTAGGATGAAAAAAGATAGAGGGACCCAAAAAATGATAAAGGAAAAGATTTATAGTACTGACAATCCCATCCCAGGAAAAATTATAGTCTGAGGTTTAAGCAACAACATAGGGATGTGTGCAATTAGACTCAAGGTTAAGAATCAATAGTTTTTATATAAGTTTTAGATGCATTTGGAAGGCTTGGAGATAAAATAAGGAGTAATGTGAAGTAGGAGAAGTTATAAAAATAATAAAATATCCAAAAGTGTTGCAATCATGATAACACAAGGAAAATAAAGTATGGAAAAGGGTCTTGTGCCAAAATTAGGTGTCTACACCATGAAATAGAGACTAAGATGAACTGAAATATATTGAGTGGATTTAGAGGCAGACAAATGATAAAGATAAATGTGTTTATGAGAAAATGATGGTGAAAAAAGATTAGTAAGGGTCCAATGTGAAGGAGAAGTGTACCAATAAGAGTCTAGAGTAATAAAATGATCCAAATGTACAAAATCATAATAAAATCACTACATCTATGACTCATATAAAAATTAGGTGTCTATACAATGCCACACTTTGATGTGTGTGTGTGCATATATATCAAAGTAAAATAAATAATTGATACCCATGGAGTTTTGAGAAACTTCAGGGTCCTTGGAATCATTTGAATACTCCACCGATGCTCCAAAGTCAACTTCTTGAGTGTACATATAAATAAACATAAACATTTATAAGGAGATTAATGTCTTGATGAATTGATAAACTATAATCAAATGAAATAGTTTGATTTTTTGAACATAAGAAAATAAATAAATACATATTTTGTGTAAATGATGTTGCCATATATGAAAACTCTTAAATTTTCATGGGCTTTAATTGCCCCACCCAAGCAACGTGAACTCTATAAATTGGATCCTATTGACCCATGCCATGGGGAAAAATATGCTTTTAGGAAAAGAAGTAAATATATAATACAACTGTATATCATGTAACATTGCAACCACTTGTAATCGATTATAACATAATTTGAATATAATCCTACCTTTTGAGATGAGGGATGCTATTTCATATCACTTATCTCAAAATAAAAGGATTAAATGCATTAGGTATAACATATATAGAAATCAAAGTTGGTATAATCATTGAAATCACATTTGTAAACACATGTATATAACCATAGAAATATATTATAATGTAAATATTAAAAGTAACCTATAAACCAATAATAATATGTCAAAACCAAATCATGGGGAGTAAGGCTATAAAAAATAAGGGGCGAGTGATATGCCCTTATTGTACCCTAAAAATAGGGATAAGTGGTATGCCTCACAATAACACAAAGAGGGGCAAGTGATATACCCCAATGTAACAATACGCCCCTAAATTGATGAGATATAATAATGAAACATAAAATAATAATATGCCCCAAATGATGCATGGTATAAACCATGACAACATAGGTACCAAACATAACATACCACAAATAAGAGTATAAATGATATAAATCAAGGCATAGAACAAATAATAACACATATTATAGTCAACCATTGTAAACACACACTAATGTAACCACATTAAGCAAGTGAAACCATCAAATGAGGAAAAGTGACCAAAAGCAAAAAATAAATAAATCACATAAAAGAGACACAACTTGACAACTAGAGGATCTTCTATAGACAACATAAGATAAGTGTAGATGCCTAAATATGGTCATAGGTAATTGATAATGTTAATTCTATACATATCTTAAACCATTTAACTTATACCCAGATACATGACTCTTATTCTCCATTCCTAAAGCCATTTATCTATATGCGGGATTAACCCCTTAGATTATCATCACTACTCCAAGTCAATGCCTAAAACTCTCTATATCACTCTCAGATTGGTTTCCATATTAGGATAATTATCCCTGATTTTTTGTGACAAATCCACTATAGGAAAATAGATCTAATACCGTAGACCTATCCACTTAGTGTAGCCCTGTCCTTGGACTATTTAAGACTAGTTTCCAAAATTTGAAACAATAATTTGGGTCTTCCTGTACATTTTGGAAGGCCAAATAAAGGAAATTATTCAAAGGTTTTACTATATAAATAAATCAAAATATCATTTCAAAGGGACTTGATCTCTGTCTACAACCTATCTTTTACACTACTGCACATTGAGAAATTATGCCCTATATTTCCCAAATTCAATATCAATCATTAGGAGTCATCTCAAACACCTTAAACCAAGTCAAGAGCTAACATTATTGAGTATCAAGGTCTAATTTCTAGCTGTATAAATAAAGTTAAGGAACATAATTACATAATCACGTTAGGTGGGAGAACTACTTATGGCATGATTACCTCCTTATAGTATCAGATACATAGGTAGTGGTCAATCATCAAAGGGGTGATTGGGGTTAGCTCAACCCATTAAACCCCCCTCTCTTTTTACGGGTTTTAAGCTCTCAAAAGTACCCATAGGTTTTTCAAGGTAAATAGAAGGAAACCAATGAATTCCATGCAACAATAATAGAAATGAAATATATTAACCCTCTTAAAAGACATAGGCATAGGTGGTCGTATAGTCACAAATTTGTCATAATTAATGTAGAAAAGTCTGTGATCAATAGACATGACCAACCTGCATCACTATCAAGGGAGCATAGACCTATCCAAGAATATTCTCAGACTCTACCTCTAATCCTAAATAGTCTTAGTCATGTCTCATCCTAATTTACATTATCAGATATCAGTTATAGTCAACCCAAAATTATAAAAGCTAAGTATCTTATTGTTGGTTGTATTTACTATTTTTAGCATATCCCATTTGTCATTTTCAATTTCATTTTATTCAATTCTACTTTGACATTCATATTTATGTTTAAATGCCATATATTACAATCTAAATATATTTATCAAGTTTTATACCTATCGTGCAACATTCATTTGTTAAATAAAAAATAGGGTAAAACATATTGGTGAACTTGTTCATTTTTTAACTTTTTTTTAAAATTTTTATCCTAGGGTTTCATATTTTTTAAAATTTTCCTCATGTAAAAATATTTTCTTTTGATTTTTTTCAATTTCAATCCTCTTTTTTTGCTTTTTTAGAATTTTGTTATAATAGGTGTAATATTCATAGGATCTATCATTCTGAGCAAAATGATATTCAATTTTACTTGGGCCATGGTGTGAGGGGTATTTCTCCAATACTCAAGTTATTAGACAACACTATATACAAACTTCAGTCTCCACGTACCTCACAATATATCATAAATGCACATGGTTTTGATTTTAAACAATAGGAAGACTTTTGGTTGTTTGTATTTTGGGACTTGTTGAATATTTATGAGTGGGATCAATATATCTAAGAGCCTACAAATTAAACACTCCCTACTTAGTTACACCTCTAATCCCCCTTTGCAATTCAAAATTTTAATCAAAATCATGGCTATATTGAAAAATAAAGGTAACCAACATGTCCTTCATCATACCCCTAGACCTCCCATACATCCTCTTGATGGTGATTATATACATATTCAATTAGACATAATTAAGGCTTGTGTTTGTGAAGGTCTTCAAGATCAAATAATCACAATGAGAATGTGCATATAAGAGTTCATAAAATCAGAATCAATATTTTAGTTTAATGATCACATCATTGAGGAAAAGAGAACATATACAAAGAATCCAGAGCATTCCACTATTAATCATATATTTACATCTTTGTCCAAAAAAATTGTACCTAAAAATACTTCGTATCAAGATTTGAAGCCAAAATAAGGTATTTCTACAACTATTAATTTAAAAAATATACACTAGACTAATAAGAGTTCATATGAGATTATAAGAGAAATGCTTCTAAATAATTTTATCACATTACCTCCTATGCATCCTTTAAATAAATCAAAATACTATTATGTATATGACAACATGCATGGGCATCATACAAATAATTATTGGTATTTGAAGAAAAAAATACAAAGTATCATTGATATTGGTGATCATACACTAGATAAATCAATCAAACAACCCACTCACACTATGATTTCATCTCCTAAGGAATAAGTGCAAGCATAAAAAATGAAAAAATATAAAAATAAAGGTTATAAAAGGTACAAGAGAAAGAAGATAGGTTACATTAAGAATAATGACAAAGCTCGCAACTAGATAAGTAAAAGGAACAAATCGAAAAAGAGAAATCGCTAAAAATAAAATTACTAAATGAGAAATTGTAAAAACAAACTTAAGACAATAAATAAGGTATCCTTAAGAAAGGGTTTCTCATGAAGGAAGTCTAAATGTAATATGTTCCTAAAAAAACTAATGGGAATAATGTGACTCCTAGAGATTCAAACACTATGTCTACTTCATACATAGAGGAATATGATAAAGCTGATTCTACAAAAATTATGATTACATCTTAAAGTCAAGAATTAAAATGAGAATCATTTTATCTCCCTAATATTCAGTAATGATACCTAATTCTTCTCCTATTTTGAATAAGATGCAATATCATGATAATAATGAATATACTCAAAAAAAAAAATTCCAATATATGTGTAGTTTAGTTCACATATACAAATCCAAAATATGATAAGAGTGACATTAAAATTTCTAGATCAAGAGGATGATTATGATTATGACTATGTTAATCCCAAAGATTGGTACAACAATGATGAAATCAATTAATTTAATGATTTCCTAAGTAATGATATAATGAAATATTTAACATATGATGGACACAAGTATCAATATACCTCTACTCATTCATGAAAAGTGTTCATTCCCTTATTTGATACAAAACTTACATGGGGGCATTCCATTGATGGGATCATTAGTTAATAGGAACAAAATCCACTGTACATATCTTCTTGATGCTTGATTAATTTATTCATCTCATTCTTCTCTTCTATTTTGACATACATGTGCTCATATGCTCTTATATAATCTATTATTCTATCCCTTGAATTTTTTTTACTTGGCTATTGCCTCTTAATTGTCTATCTTGATCTGAACATCCATGACACTCATCCCACAATGACTATAGTACCCATATTTTACGTATGGTAGTTGATCATTCTTGAGTATCAACAATCCACACATACTTGGGCTTCCATTTAAGCTTATATTATTGCATTCTCTCACTCCTACATACTACATGAACACACATCAATTCTTTCCCACTAGGCGTATGCAAATTATTATATCCACATATGATATTTACCTACATTGTTGTGATACATATAGAGTGGGGTCATATTTTTTATTTTTACTTTCTCCACATTACCATGCTATCACATCTAGTGCACACTATGTCTTAACACATGTTGTGGATTGTTTAGATCCCTCCCATTCTTCTATTTTAAAAACCTTATTAATTTCCCTTGCACATATATCAAAAAATTCAAACATGTTAAAAAAATAAATATTTTAAAATATTTAGAAAATTAAAAAACATTCAAATATTTCAAAAATACAAAAAAATCAAATATGTTAAAAATGCAAAAACATTCAAAATATTCTAAAAAATAAAAATTCAGGACTTGATCATGACATGAGTTGTTAGTTTACTTATTTACATATATTATTTATCACATATTTTGGTAGATATCATAATATTTTTCATAGACACATGTATTTCATGAGGTATATGAGTGTGATGTAAGACATACATATTATACATGAATTATTAGATGTTTGACTCCCTTTTACCTAGTGGCCATGTCTATGTTAGGGTCATATTATTTGACAAGTTATATTATCATAGGTCATATATTTCTATGACCTCTTCACCATGTCAAACTACATATCTTACAAGTGTCTATCTAGTTACTCATATCTTACATTATACCACATAGATATGCTACTTTGATTTGATGTGACATTGATATATATGGATGGTGTAAATTAGTTTTTCACTTGTTCTATATTTCTTTGATGTTGTTACTTTTATTTCATGATAGGATATTAATTTATTATTACGTGTATCTTTTGGCCGTATGTTTGTAATATTTTCTTGGTATTTATAACATTTGAACATCTCTATTTGATTTTGGCCCTTTGACTTATGTGTGTAATATTTGCTTAGTATGTGCAACATTTGAACATGTCCAATTTATTGTGGACCTTGGCCCTATATGTGTGATGTTTGCCTATATGCATGCCATTTGAACATGTCCCTTGTATGTGACCCTTAGTCTTATGTGTGACATTGTATTTTGTGCTTGTTGTGCTTATTAAGCTTGATTAGTGGTGCCATGATCTATAACATGCACTTTTAATATATAATCTAATTCAGATATGGTTACTTTACTACATGCCTCATTATGTTATATATACATACATTATACTTGTATGGCTCACAATAAATATGTTACATACATGCTTCACTGAAAATTACATTCCTATGGTAGTATGTTTTTCATATGTTGACATAATGCTACATGATTCTATGTTTACCACGTGATACAATTAACTCTTTTTTTGAGATGAGTGACTTGTAAGCTACATCCCTCATCTCAAAAGAGGCAATTACAGTGGTCTTGTCTTACACATTCAAGCCCCCATGATCAAAAAAATTATATTATATGACATAGTATATGTTTTAAAGATTAAAAGTGATTCAAAAATTAGATTTCATGATAGAGTATATGTTTAAAATATTTAAAAAATTCAAAAATTAGTTACATGACAAATATTAGCACATTGATATAGATTTTGGGGGTATATGACATACATATGCATTCACTTTTCAAGAACTCAAATACAAATTCATAAACACTTTAATGCATATGCATGGGCATATGCAAAATAGTTACAAGATAAAAAAAATTAGAGGTTTCACATACAATTATAATTAAGTATATAAATGCATAACATTCTATATCATTTGACACATATTCAGGGGGAAATGATACTAATTCATGCTCACATATATAATTTTTTCAAAGTAAAAAAAGCATGATAATAGTTCATGCACATATCAAATACAAGATAATTTAAAAATCCAAAAGTAAATGGTCATTACTTCAATTTAAATTTATTGGAATTGAGGTCATGATGGGGGCATATATATTATTTATTCTCTTTAGACCATGTAATTAGAATCTAGATCCTTCTGAAATGGTGTGATTCATTCTATTATAGGTAATGTACACTCTAGTATAGTGACACTCAATGACCTTGACATTACTTATATTGAACCCATTATGTGTTTTCACATTTATGTTATAAGTGATGTACATTTGAGTCTAGTAACACTTAATGTCCTTATAATCACTTCAATCGAACTCTACATGGTTCCACCTTTTTTGATTAGTACATTAGGCACTTTTTTCCATTCATGAGAGTTGGAGGAGGCATTTTTTCAAGTCAAGGGACTGATTAGTTATTCAAAATTGGGACTTTAATACTCTCAATTCGTCAATGATTCAACATGAGGAACCATATTTCCATGTGTTTCAACAAGGAACACAATTATCCAATGCCTCACCATATTTACTAGGTTAAAAAGTAATGTGGTTTCATCTCCACATGGTTCCTCCTTCCTTGCTCTCTTTTCAATTTTCAAAATTTAGAGTTTCAATTTTTTTAAATTTTAAATATGAACAATGATTACTTCATGTGTTATTATAGGTTTTAATAAATTTGTATATGTTACAAAATTAAAGTTTCCCATCAAATACAAAGTATGTTGCACACACTTAGGTTTATGTTTGATTTAACCTTTTAGGGTTTAACTATGTAAAACCTATATTTAGATTAAAGGGCTAGATGCCTAAATCAATTAAATAAATTACAATAATTAAGCACTGATTTGCTATAGCATTTGACTTTATTTGAATTTCTAAAAATAAAAATAAATAGGCATAAATATAGACTTATTTGAAAAGTGAATATTGCGGATGATTTGCATTCTAAAAATCGGGTTCTAGATAGTTCTAAGTGTTTTCAACAAGATTCTGGAGTTTGTTTCCTCACTGGATAGTAGTGCCTCATATAGATAGTAGAACCATGTTGTAGCATCCTCAAGGTGGTGGTAATGTCCCCTTTGTAGATCTATTCCTATTTTTTGGGAGCACCTATTTTAGGTCTTGTTCCTACATGCATGATACCTAGAGCTTTGTGTTATGCTTGAAAAACTTGATTTAGTGTGCAAACCCCAATCCTCCTTACAAGTATGGTATGAACAATAATTATATGTTTGTTAGGAAGCTAGGCTAGACATCCTCAACACCCCATTATAAAGAGCATTGCTTACATACCAATACTCTGAAAAGGGATCAAGCTCGATGTACTTCTCCCTCCTAGTGCTTGATGCAAGTGCAAGTGAATGCTAGAATGAGAGTGGACTCGGGTGTCTTGAATGTGCTTAAGCTTTTAAATATTTAAAAACTAGGCTTACGGTTACTGTAGATGGTAGTAGGTGAAATTAGGGTAGAATAGGGATCAAATACCTTACTTTTTCTCAACTTATATTTGGTTTGAATGTGCTTTTGCATCTAGTTTCCATCTAGTTAGTAGAGGTCAATTAGATTTGCATTTATAGATATATCTAGCTTGTGTAGATAATAAAATATGTTTAAGTTGATATTAGGAGGGGCACACATTTAAAAAACTATATGTTAGAAAGAGTTAGGGTTAAGGATAATAGCACCTCATTAGGGACACTAGTGTCATGTGGTTATATTGTCCCAAGTGTGGTGCTAATGTCTACTTGGTAAACTATTGAGTAAGTTGGGTTAGGATCTGAGAAGATAATCTTGGGACTATGTTTTAGCTAATTTTGGGTGACTATGGTTTGCTCAATGACTAATAAAGTGTGTCTAAGGCTCTAGGATATGTCTAGAGATAAACTAGGAATAGGGTAACTCAAATGACACTCTTAACATCCAATTACCACTTTTAGGTGATTACATTTGGCCCCCACTTTATGCTAGTAGTGCAACAAAGTGAAATGACTAGTATAAAGGAAAAAGAAGCATGTCCAGAGTTACCTTGGAAGTGAAGCTTGCATAATTGAGTCTAAGTATGTGAATCTATGTTTGCATATGTGGAACATGATCCAAAGTAATGTGCTGCAATGAAACATGCAAAAATTAGTCTTTACTAAGAGATGATAAAAATCAAAAGACTATGCTAAAATAATGTAATTAAGTAAAGAGAGAGTAAAATAATGAATACACCTCATTGGGTACATGAACCAATGCATGATAGCTTGAATTGAGTTGATGGCTTGCTCAATCCTCATATGGGTGGCTCAATAACTCAATCTAGTTTTGAATCCATCATTGCCCACCCCTCGATGGATCTTGATTTTTTAATAGCTTGGAGAAGACTATAAGTGTGTCTAACCCTCTCATGTGGGTGGCTCAAGAATTGAAGTAGGCTATGACTCCATCATTACCCACCTATGTGAAGAAGATGAATATGAAACTAAACTTCTTAAAGTGTTAAAATTATCTAACTAGGTAAATCTAATTGTGTATGTCAGCTTTGCAACCACTCAGATATATTAGGCAGCTTTGGGCCACTCAAGAATGTAAACCATTATAGATGGAGTAAGGAATAAATCTGCTGACAACTTGGAATGTTATATCAAGTGTATACAACATATATAATGACATGTAGTTTGCCATTCCATTTGATCAACCTATGTGTATCTGAGTATATAGAAACTATGTGTCATGCACATGCCCCTAATATGGTATATGAGTATATTGAATATGAATTTGAGTATGCAATAGTTGAAATTATGTAACTAAATTAAATGTGGGAGTGATCATACCATGCATGATGCCCCCAAATATAAGTAATTAGTATGAATTTAAGTTGAAATGAATGTAGCTAAGCAAAATTTAAACATAACTGTGAAACTTGTGACTATATCTATATAAATCTATATTGTACTTGGTATACTGGTCTAAATGATCTAGACTGTCCTAAATCTAGGGATACTAAACAGTAGTGCCCTATAATGGATAGTAGTGCCCTATGGTGCTAGTGTCCCAATCTAGTTGCTATTGTCTGCCTAGTCTAAAATCTGAGTGATCTAAACTATTGTTTGAGTCCCTATTTTTTATTATGTATGCCTTGCGTTTGATTTTTGAAGCTGAGCTTGTGTGTTAAAATTTAGATGTGAAAATTAAAGTAGGAGACTAACCTTTGTGATAAACCCTTGTGAATTCCCCCTCTTTTGAGGGTAGCTATGAAACCTATGTAATAATTTCCCTCTAAAGAAGTAGCTTTGTAAAATATGTTAGCTGGAGCATGTGCATGATATTCCAATACAATGTAAAAATATAACATCAGAATGTAAATGTCTCTCAGCATGAGTAAGTAATGTAAGATGTATGTTGTAATCTAGTATAACACAAGGGTGTTAAGATATATGTAATCAATGTGTATAGTAGCAAATCTAAGTAACTACCTAGGGGATGGGGTATGATGCCCATCACGACTCCTAAGTAGGAAGGGTAGATGCATGATATCCCTCATGGCATAAAAAATTGGGTGTGTGTAACAATAAATTACAAGTGTCATGGTGTAGAATCATACAAGGAATTATACATACAAGCACATGAGGCACGTAAAAGATAGGCCAAGGGGTCATAATACAAAGGACATGGGCAAATGTCATTAAATCTGAGAATGAAGATATGTAAGGACATGTTCAAATGTCCACATATGCAAGAAATAATAAATTTCACTTAGAGCCACATAGAAGCACATGTTCAAATTTCCACATATAGAAATAAAAAAGCACACACAAATAACATGGGCACATTTCCAAGGCATACAAATAGATAAGTGGCATAGAGCCAAAGACCAATGACATATTCAAATGTCCTCAAAGATGGAAGAAGCATATGAACACAATCAAGTATAATCTAGGAAAAATAGAAATGAAAACATGTATGACTTTGTATCACAAATCTATATAGATGCTATTATGCATATATACTAAGTCTAACTAGTGATAGTCATCAAAAAATCTGAGCAATTAGGATCAATGATCAATATAAAGATAAACAATGTAGAAATAGAATGTATAGTATGTAAATTAAAACCTGGTGGTAACACCATGTATGAGATGTCCCAAGTGGGTGGATGTATCAAATGTATAAACTTGGATTGGTGTAAATACCCCCAATGGGTAGATGATAACCGGTCTGGATCAGTGTAGTGGACTAGAGTCCTATCTGGAAACACTCGATAAGAATAAGTAAAGCATATGTGTATGATAAATCTGACTATACTAGGATAGCGAGTAACATGGAATATCTATCAAGTAGTAGAAATGTAGACACAACAATGCATAAAATCTATAAAATTTGTGTGTTTAAAATATTTGAATGTTTTTGTATTTTGACATGTTATATTATTTGTGTGTTTTCTAAGTATAAGTTATGTACAAGTAAATGAAAATGAACTATGTATAAGGAGTGAGAGAGATAAGGAAGTATGTACAAAAGTAGGAACCATACTAACTAATGAGTCTCATGGGTGACTCACTATCATTATGGCCAGTGTCAAAAATATGAATAGAAATCTCTTGTGCAATGTGATTGCTATGCTATAGTTAAATGTTGTTGCAACATGAATTTGAGTATTATTCATCATCAAAATCATGATATTATTCATCATTAGAATCATAATAATCTAGAATGTTAGACGGAAATACCTTATACCATGGATTTAACCATTCTGAGTTGTTATTTGGAATACTGATTGTGATTTTACCCTTTGAAACTGTGTTAGACATATGGTATCATAAAGGCTCTTTTTATAGAAAGCCTTACTTAAGAAAGCATGTTCGTTGAGCACGATTTTGACTTTACAACTAAATCTCTTGCTCTTTTGGTAATATATCCTATGTATCTAGATGTTTTGCCTTGATAAATTGTATCTGTGACTGATTTGCCTTAGGATGTTCAATGAATCCCAAACCTTGTTAACCAACATTATCAACTACTAGAATAGGATTAGTGATGCCTTGGGCTTGTTTGCCCAAATTAGGACTATGATAATTGTACTGTTATAGATATTTATGACCAAAATTATACCATATTAAACATTGAGCCTTATTTTGGAGAGGTATATTTACTTATTTTATTTGTGTTTGTTATAATATTTATTGCTATGATTATGCTTTTGGAAATGTTTATTATTTTGAGTCATGCTTTGGTAAACATTTTTGTACTATTTCTAAATTTGACCCTTTTTGAATTGGTATATGTACCATTATATGTGTGGATAATGTGTAATAATGTGAGTCGTTTATATCCATTACCTATTATATTTTCCTTTTTAATGCTGAACATGAATCTGTGCGGTGCCCATGCTTTCTATGATATGCACAAAAATATATGGATCTCCTCATTGGGTGTAGAGGAAGCAGGGTGATCAACTTAACTTTAATCATGTACCTTAAAATTTCACTTGAACTTTTATTTGACCTTTGAATGATTTTTGAATCACTAGTTATAGTTGTAATTTGTTGTGATTTTATGTTCTAATATGTAGCATTGTTTGCCACAAATTGACTAGTTGAAGATGTATAAACATGATTTACACTATTATGCCCTAATGGCCTTTGTCTTGTAAATTGTTTTTCCAATGTTGTAATATTTTCATGTAGTAGTTGATTTTTATTTTGTAAAGTTGCAATTATCTTGTTCATACTGATAATTTGATCATATAGAGTTTCACAAGTGTAAATTCTAGTTGTTTTTGATTGAACATGTAGGCACACACCTTGTAGGGAAGAGGTGTAAATAGGCTAATTATGGGGAATAGTGACATTGGTATAAGCTACTTCATCTCGTGGAGGAATGATAACATGGACTTGGTTAGAGGGAAAGTAGCTATCACCCTCATGGAGATGAGGAGGAGAAGGAGATTCTCTCATGTGCATAAGATATGACATTGAAACTTGAAACATAGTTATTAACTTATATAAATCCTCTATATGTGTAAGGCTTTACTTGGTAATGGAATTCCACATAAGAAAAAGATAACATGCTATGAGATATGACATATATTTTAATTGATATAAAACATCATCTATACATGTGTTTATGTATTTTTTGAGGTCATTCCAAATTAGAGGGAACAAGCATGCAAATGAAAGTATTAAACTTTGCACCAAAAAGTGATTAATTTCTTTTGTCTTAATGATCACGATCATATGAAGTATAAATTATAAGATATATGGATCTAAAATCTGAGTATAAATAAAGAAGTTATGAACCCTAAGTGTGTCTAGGTTTAGGGTGGTTTGAATCTAGGGTTTCTTTGAAACACATTTAAATTATATTCAAATAAATTTAAACCCTAATATGAAATTGATTTAATTAGCTAGGTTGTCTAAAAAAATTAGAAAATTAGAAGTATGTAACCCTGATTTATTACAAAAAAGTTTGGATTAATGTAAATTAGGGTTTGAAGCAATATTCAAGGTAAGTTAGGTTCATCAAATGATTTAACCTTTTGGAGTTTAACTATGTAAAACCTATGTTTAGATTTAAGGTCTAAGATTTCTAAATCACCTAAATAAATTATAATAATTAAGCATTGATTTGTTATAACATTTAGCCTTCTTTATCTTTCTAAAAATAGCAATAAATAGGCATAAATATAGACTTATCTAAAAAGTGACTATTATAGATGATCTGGGTTATGAAAATTGGGTTCTCAATAGTTTTGAGTGTCGTCAATAGGATTTTAGAGTTTGTTTCCTCACTACATAGTAGTACCCCATATATAGTAGCACCCATATGAATAATATCACCATGTTGTTGTAGTATCCTCAAGGTGGTAATAGTGTCCCCTTTGCAGGACTATTCTTTTTTTCTAGGAGCACCTACACCTATGTTTTTAGGTCCTCTTCTTGTGTGCATGAAACCTAGAGTTATGTGTTATGCCTAAAAAACATAATTTAGTATGTAAAATTTACTCCTCCTTAAAAGTATAACATGAGTAATAATTATGTGTTCATTAGTAGGATAGGCTAGACATCCTCAACACCCTGGTGTGAAGAGAGTTTCCTACATACCAATACTCTAAAGAGGGATCAAGCCCGATGTAGTTCTCCCACCTAGTGATTAATGCAAGTGCAAGTGAATGTTAGAATAAGAGTGGACTTGGATGCCTTGAATGTGAATGAGCTTTGAAATCTTTGAAAATTGGGCTTAGGGCTATTGTAGATGGTAGTATGTATAAGTAGGATAGAATAGGGATCAAATAACTTGTTTTTTCTCAACTTGTCTTTTGTTTGAATGTGCTTTTACATACATTTTCCATCTAATCAATAATGGATAATTAGACTTGTATTTATAGAGATCTATAGCTTATGTGAATAATAAAATGTGCTTAGGCCAACCTTAGGAGGGAAACACATTTGAAAAAGTATCTGTTGGAAAGAGTTAGGGCTAAGGACAATAGTGCCCAGTTGGGGACACTAGTGCCATGTGGTTGTAGTGTCCCAAATGTCCATTTGGCAGACTATTAATCAAGTTGGGTTGGGATCTAAGAAGATAGTCTTGGGACTATGTTTTGGCTGACTGTAGGTGACTGTGGTTTGATCATTGACTGAAAAAGTGTGTTTAAGGCTCTAGGATAGGTCTAGAGATAAGCTAGGATAGGGTAACTCAAATGACACTCTTGGCATCCAATTATCACTTCTAGGTGATTACAATCTATCTCTTCTTTCCTCTATAAATTTGATTACTAAAATAAATGGGGGGTAATGTAGAGACCTAATTCATGTAACATATAATTGAAAATACCAATTATTGACATATCTTAAACCACTTGACTTACACCTAAATACATGACTTTTATTCACCATTCCTATAGCCATTTATCTATATGCTTGATTGAGCCCTCAATTTGTTATCACTACTCCACATAGTCCTAAATTAATGCTCAAAAATCTCTATATCTCTCTTATAATTCTTCTCATCTCAAAATAGTTGTCCTTGATTTTTTGGGACAAGTCCACTCTAGGTAAAGTCCACTAATGCAAAGCTGTCCACCTATTGTGACCTTATCCCCACACCATTTAAATAATAGCTTCTAAAATTTTATATATTTATTTGGGTCTTCCCACACATTTTGTAAGGTTAGATAAAGTAAATTCTTCAAAGATTTCATTATATAAGAAAATAAAAATGTTATTTCAAAGGGACTTGATGTCTATCTAGCACCTATATTGTACACTACTACACATTTAGTAATTATACCTTATTTTTCCAAAATTCAAGATTAATCACCAATTACAAGTCTCAAATCAAGTCTTAAACACCTCAAATAAAGTCTAGATCTAACATTTTTAAGTATCAACGTCCATTTTCTACCTACATACATATAGTTAAGAACACAATTACGTATTCACTCTAGGTGGGAGAATTATGTTTGGCTTGATTCCCTCCTCAAATTATCTGGATACATAGGTAGTGGTCAATCATCAAGGGGGTGATTGGTCTCAGCTCAACCCATTAGACTCTTCCTCAATTTTTATAGGTTTTAAGCTCTCAAAAGTACCCCTAGGGTTTTCAAGGTGAAGATAAGGAAAATAATGGCTTCTAAATGAGAATAGAAGAATCAAAATATCTCAACCCTCTCAAGAAACATAGGTGTAAGTGGAGGTATAGTCGCAACTTCATCATAGTCAACACAAACAAGTCTGTAGTCAATAAATAAGACCAACCTATGCTATTGTTCAAGGAGCATGACCTTATCCAATACTATTATCAAACTCTACCTCTGATCCTAAACAATAATAGTCCTACCTTATCCTAATTTCCAATGTCAGACATTAGTTACAATCAACTATAAATTATAAAATCTAAGTATCTTATTGTTGGTTTTATTTACTATTTTTAGCATATGCCACTTGTCAATTTCAATTTCATTTCAGTAAATTCTACTTTTATATTCAGATTTATGCTTAAATGTGATATATTACAATATGAATATATCTATCAAGTTTTATCCCTATTGTGAAACATTCATTTGTTAAATAAAAAATAGCATAAAACTACAAAACATGATAAGAAACACACACAAGCATAGGCATATACATGAATAAATTAAAAAATCACATGGGAAAAAAATAGAACACATGATGTAACTAGCATGTGAAGCAAGAAAATGTATCCACGTAAGCAAATACACAAGATTTAAGCTAAATAAGGATATGTATAAGTAATTATATAAATCTCTATATTATAATGGAAAGTATGAAGGTGATAACATGTCACCTATTGAAAATTATCTCCATGTTGAGGTCAACATACCCCCATTTCTTAAAATGGGGACCTTTGTGTCAAATTTTGAAAATTTATACCTTGAAATTGAAGATCCACTTGATTAGAGTGTCATTAGCATGTTTGCACATTATTTGTATTTGAAGATCATCCACACCATGGTATAGCTAACTTATTTGTTCATGATTCTAGTTTAAGCTTATGAAAAGTTGCCAACGTTGGTTATCTATATTTTTAGATTACATGCTCAATGAAGTTCATTTGAAATGGGTAATATTTAGGGTTTTGTTTTTTAATGTTAAAACAGGCTTATGGATTCTAAATGTGTATCTTGAATGTAGAGTTGTTAATTTGTGCCAATGCTAGGACAATTAAAATTTCTCAGGCTCGTTTTGTTTCCTTCACTTATTTTGCATTTGGGATAATTTTGTTTGCTTGCAGGGGTGAGTATTTAAAGTGAGCTTGGTTCCTATTTGTATCATTTCATACTTCCCTTTGATGTTTTCCTAATGTATGGTGTGATTTGGGCTTAAGCTGTTTCACTTTATAACATTGGTTAAATGCATGTTCAGATGAAGTTTGAGCTTTGTCATGATGTTTAGAATGAAGACCAGCAACATCCTTATTTTTTGCTACTTTTTTTACCAAATCACCTTAGATTAGTTCCATTATAAATATCCATATTAAATTAGCTTTTAGCTTAGGTTTGAGCATAATTCATTGAAATATGCATAGATCTTCATCAAGTTCATAGATCAACTAGATACCACGGTGGCTCCCAACCACCAAACATTATAAATATTATGAAACAGTCCTACTTTGTCTCTATTCCATCAATAGATAATAGGATTATCACAACCTACAACTCATGTGGTGGATTCTTTGAATTTTAAAATGAGAAGTGTTCTTGAACACTCTAGGTACTTATGATACACATTAAGGCATCAACAAGAGGGGCTTCATTGGCACTAGAAGGAGCGTCTCCTTTAGAAAGAAATTTCAAAATTTGGTGTATCTTTACTCATTTTGCTGTATTTTTCTCAAAGATTGATATGTTCTTTGCATATTTGTGCTTATTTGAGCATAATTATGTAAAGATCAATGATATTTATGGTCTTTGACCAATCTTCGTGCTTCCTTTAGACAAATATTGACGTTCTTTGAAGGTATATGCTTAATTATGGTAAAGATAGCTTAAGATTTATGAATCCAAGGCATTTTAGGTTAGTAATAGTTGTTTTGTTCAAAGATTGATAAATCCTTTGTAAATTTGAGTTTATTTGGACTTAGGTATGTAAGGATCATTTGTATTGATGTATTTTGACATATATTGAGCTAATTTAGTTAAATATTGATATCCTTTATTATTCTTCATACATATTTGTGCAAAATTTGCTTAATGTGCAAGTTTTATCATCATCCTTTACAAATAAAAGGCTTAGACATCATATTTCAAATAGGTTTCAAAGATTTTCAAGCTGGAACTGCTACAAGTAAGATCCTCATCAAGGTATGGCTTGGATAGGTGGATCTCCAATCAATGTGATAGGTATTTTGCATGACTTACCAAGGAACCCTGAAAGGTATTTGCCTTATTTCAATCCTAATGATGTTGTCACAATTGAAGAACATGTTAAAAGTTTGAAAGCTACTTTAATACTTCTAAATGTTGTTCATGAAGATGTAGAATGTAGATTGTTCCCATTTACTTTCAAAGATGCTACATATGAATGCTTCCTTAACCTTCTAGAGGATTATGTATCTAGCTAGGATGATTTTAACATAATCTTTATTGATCAATTTGGTAAAATCATTAGTCCATGCATTTTGTATCAATAATTCAGCACTATTAAAAGAGATGCTAGTTAAACCATTAGAGCCTTCAATGTTAGATTCTAGAAGTTGTATAGTAAAACCATAGCTCCTTATAGACCTAATGAGGATTTATCCTTAGAGATTTACAAGGATGATTTTTATATTATGACTTATGTGTTTCTTAATAAGTCTACTCACATCATAAACACTTTAGCATTGGCTTATGTTGAAGCTATAATAATCAATAGTTAAATGTAGCCTCAAGGTCAGCTTGCATGTAGTATTCCCAATGTTATCCCTAATTTTCCAACATTAAATATTAATCCTAATGCCAATCACAATGCATATATCTTCAATTAGATATTAGTCTTGAACCAATTGCCCTTAAGTCGTGCCTATCTCGTCCAAAATTTAGGGTTCTTGAATAATGTTTCAAATGGATTTCATCCACAAGGACATAGATCTTTATTGTCCACTAATAATGGAAATCAAGTTCATAACTTAGAAGCACCAAAGAATGAGGATGAGTCCATACTTAAGATGGTCCAAAAGTTGAGAATTGATTTTATTTAATTGCAGAAGCAAGTGGGCAATACTAAAGAAAACTCTAATAGGAACCATGATTTTTAAGGGTTTAATAGACTTACAGATAGATTTAATGATAACAGTATTGATGAGTCATTTGAGGACATACATGAAATGAATCTTTGTGATATAGGTCTAGCTAATCAATATAATGTCTTAGAAGCATGTCAAAGTGAAAGGGATACATCTGTCTATGCTTAATTCAGACTTTGTTGTAGGGACATCTAGATTTGCAAGGACACCTATGGTAGAGACTTTTGATTTTTCATCTTAAGAAGAAGATGAAACTAAAGATGATTTAGAATAAGAAATAACCATTCAAGATGAGAAGCCCTATGAACAAGATCAGATACAAATTGATCTTTCTTCAGAAGATAGTTATGAGGACAATTCATAGGAAGTCATTGCTAAAATTTAAGATACCCTTGAAGAAGATGACCAGTGGTAGCAGTTATGCCATAAATTCTTGAGTGAAATGGGAAATATTGAGATGGTAGTGGATGAGATAAAACATAAAATGGATGAAGGCAATATTATTTTGGGCATCCCAAATCAAGATGAGTTGGACTTGATTATGTAAAAGAGATACCATTCTTTACAGAAAATGAAAATGAGACAAATGCAATGGATAAAGAATCGTCATATGATTCCATCAAAATGTTAGATACATGGGATCAACATGGTAAGATTATAGAGGAGTTTCATTTAGTTGATCATGATGAAGAGGCCTTTTTGAATAACTTAGAGGATTTCATGGAATGATTGGTAGTCCATCTCCACCTAAGATATAACCTGATGAGGACACCCATGAAAGAATGCTAGCTAAGATGCCATGGTTGAATAAGGATGACATACACCATTACCAATCTATGAATGAATTAGGATTAACACCCTTACTACAAAGTAGAATAATTTGGGAGGAAGATGTTTAGGTCTTAGATTCTTATCTTTTATCCATGCATCTAATAATGCTGATAGGAAGCTAAGCTACATCACCAAGGAGACACAAATGCATAAGTACTTATATGTGCCAAAAACTACCATTAAAAGGAAGCAATCATACTTCAAGGTTCCATAGTAGGCTAAATAACTTTCCATTTGATCCTAGAGGTAGGTTCTTTATGGAGTTAGTGTAAGGCTTAGTTTAGTTTCTTACCTATTTCTTTCCTTTTTGTCATTTGTTTGTAAATAAGGTTTGTACATATTTCTTTGATTTCTATGTGTTTGTTGTGTTTACTTTATTTGCCCTATTATTTGCTTCTAATAAGTCCTTTTAGACAACCCTCAACTTAAAGTTCACCTAACTGCTCAAAGAGCTTCTCAAATTAGGAATGTAGGTATGATCCTTCGACATTGGTTAACCATGGGTGTTGAAATATGAGCTAGATGTTATTGTTTAGAAAAACTAGTAAGGAATAATGATTAGGATAATTTTTACTTGGTATTTTGATCATTTTTCTGATCTAATCTTGGTTTTAAGAAGGAATTCACATGTAGAGTGAAAGAATGAATTATTGGAATATAGTCATGTTTACACTTAACAAATATCCTTATGTGGGACAAAGTTTATAACCAAGAATGACTATCTGAAGATCAAACACCTGACCAAATCCCTAAACCTAGATAACTTGGTTCCCAACCTTTGCTAGATAGTCAAAAATGGTCTGAAAAACATAAAAACATAAGAACTTATTGCAAAATTCAAAACTTTCTAAGCATAGGTGATTCTAATAATCTTCATCGGGGCTATGGATGCCTGGCTAGCAATGGATCAAGGCCTTGAGTTGGGCCAAAGGAATCTCTATTAGGGATATGGATGCTTGGATAATAGTAGAGTAATTCCCAAGCCTTTCTTGAGCTAAAGCATGGTTCTTAATGAACATCTAAATATGATATAAGTCAACATTAATGATCAAAGTCATGAATCTAGAAGTTATCCTCTAAATCCCATGGTAAATAGTAAGTGGAATCAAATCAAACACATAACATGATTGGGTTTTGATGGTTGGTCCTAATTCTACATGTGTAAGACTTGTTTCAATCATGAACTGATCTTAATAATGGTCCTAGATCAAACGGAATGAATAAACTAGTTATTGGTCTAAAACCAAAGTCTTTAGATTCTAACATATTACTATGTTTTCCATAGAAGTTGGCATTTGTTGACGTCAACATACCCCCATTTCTAAAAATGGGGACCCTTGTGTCAAATTGTGTAAATTTGTACCTTGAAATTGAAGATCCACTTGATCAGAGTGTTGTTAACATGTTTACACATTATTTGTATTTGAAAATCATCCACACCATGGTCTGGCTGACTTATTTGTTCATGATTTTGGTTTAATCTTATGAAAAGTAGCTAACTTTGGTTATCTATGTTTTTAGATTATAGGATTACTGAAGTTCATTTGAAATGGGTAATATTCCAAGTTTTGTGTTTAAATGTTAAAACTGCCCATTTTGCTAGCCTCAATTTATGATTGATTATCTAAATTCATATTTGAATTGCTCAAACCCTTAGTCTGAATTTAGTCTAAGAACTTGTTTTGAATTCAAAATTGGTAGGGTATTTTATTTAAGTTATGTGAGAACACTTTAAATATGTTATGGACTTAGTTTAATTTGTTTATCCTAGAAGCTTAGTCCTATTTTGTCTTTCGAGTATTTTGATCCGATAAATTTTTTTAGACTTTGCATTTTCTGCCCTTCAAAACTTTTGTTTTACAAGAAATTTCCCTTCAAAATTTTTTTTCAAAAAAATTTGGTCTTCAAGGGAAATGTGTCAAAATTTTTGTTTGGGATAATTTCCTTGAAATAATGCCCTTTGAACCTAATGCACTTACCCTTCAAGATTTTTGTCAAAGGCTAATTCCTTTGGAATTTTTGTTTCAAACATTTTGTTCGACAAAATTAGGGTCTTTAGAACATTTTATTATACAAAAGCCCTGAAATAATAACCTATTACCAAGTGGCACCCCTTAGTAGAGGGAATTTTATTATGAACTTAGCCAAAGATTTTTAGCCTAGGTCCCTTTTGAATTTGGTAGGAACTTTTATTTTTACGTGGGAACAATTATCATGCCATAGACTCAGTTCAATTTTTATCCTAATGCTTAGCCATGGTTTTCAACACAACCAAGCCTTAGGCTAAATTCTTATGCTTGGTCTCTTTTATGTTCCATGACCCCTTTGTTCTCTTTTATCCTAGCATGGTCCAACCAATGTAGGGTCCCTTTTGTATGTCCTAGACAAGTCATAAACCTTTATCCTAAAGTTTTAAACCCTAGGCTAAAACTTTATGACTTATCTCTTATTATTTGTGGGGTCTTTTTTATTATGTTCCTAACCTTGGTCCAAAATGTTTATGACAATTCCCTTTTAATTTGCATGGTCACTTTAAATATGTCTTGAACCTAGCTTCAGACTTTAGCTTAAAAGCTTTATTTGTATTTATTAATACGAGTGAAAAACTTATCTTAAGACTTTAGATTAAGTTTATATTACTCCCAAACCTGACTTAAATATCATTTTTATTTGCAGGATCAATGCCCCACATTCATCAGGTGAAGTTAATCTAACGAAGCATAACAAACTTTGATAATTCAATGCCTTGAGATAGTGACAAGTGTCACAAGTTTGTTGAAAGGATTTTAAGTAGCCAATGGTGGTGCATCCTTTGGATCATGATCCAATGGTCTACATTTGATCAAATAAGATTAATCCAATAATGCAAATGGATATTAAATTTTCAAATCTTGAGTAAATATGAGATTACCAAATGGAACACACATGAAGAAGAATGAACCTAGAAATGACAAGTGGCAAGCTTAACAGAGAGTCCTAAGGATGTGTTTAAAATTGACAGTCGTGTAGACATGAAAGATGTTCACATAGACGTCAAATGATGGTCATATATATAGTCAATTTTAAATTTAGTAGAGAGTTTTAAAAATGTACTTAAAATTAACAATTACATGGATGTCAAAGATGTTCATGAAGACGTCAAATGATAATCGTGAGGACATTAATTTTAAGATAATAGAGAGTTTCAAGGATGAGTTTAAAATTGATGGTTGTACAGACGTCAAAGATGTTTGTGCAAACATTAAATGATGGTCATAAGGATGTCAATTTTAAGATAGTAGAGAGTTTCAAGGATGATTTTAAAATTGATGGTTGTACAAACATCAAAGACATTGACATGGATGTCAAATGATGGGCACATAGATGTTAGTTTTAAGATAGATATTTGGGTCAAAATAATCTAAAGATCTATGGTCCATGTTGATTCATACAAAAGGATCAGACAGTTTGAAATCAAAGCTAAATTTTCAAAGGTAGTGGTCATATTTTTGAATAGTGATGAGAATGGGTGCCACGGTGATGCCATGCAAGTAAAGCATGATCAATCTAAGGATCTCATAGACCTATAGGGGAAAAAGGTATAAAAAAGCAAACTTGAGAGAATTCTAAGGCACAAATATTATTAGTTGAGCACATAGCCACCATTGAAGTGCTATTGTAACCATCAGAAAAGCCCTTGTTCGACCCTGTGATCACCTTAAATCAAGCTAGAAAAGTTGAACTACCATCAATTTAAGCATATTTCAATCCAGAATCAAAGTGTGATCCACTAGTGAGCAATTTGATCTAAATTCACAACCTTGGCAACTTGGAAAAACATTTCCCAAGAAGACATGGAGCTCCACTTGAATTTATTAGTCAGTGGATCCCAAAGTTCGATGAAATAAGATTATTATTTTTGTAACCAACATTGTATAATATTTTGAAATGAGATATTCTTCTTATATAGAAATGTGTAATTTGTAAGAGCACATTGTCTATAGGTTAGTCCATTAAAAAAGATCATTTTCTCTAGAATGTAACAAAAATGATAGCTATCCTATACACATGTACATATTTAATTTGATATCACTAACCAACATACCACCTTGATCATTCTATAAAAGGGGTATTGTCAATTATAAAAAGGGGGGAGTTATTAGAGCCAAAACCATTGTGTAACTTAGGAACAAAGTAATATAAGCAAGGAATTCTACAAAGTTTGTCCATATTTGCTTATGTGAATTGTTATATGGATTCTCTCTTACTTGCTTGATATAATTTCTAGATTTGAATGGTACTTATAGATTATGAATGTGTATCTTAAATGAAAAGTTGTTAACTTGTGCCAATGCTAGGTTGATTAAAAGTTCTCAGGCTCATTTCACTTCCTTCACTTCTTTTATATTTAGGCTAATGTTGTTTGCTTGTAGGGGTGAATATTTAAAGTGAGCTTGGTTCTTATTTGTATCATTTCATACTTCGCTTTGATGCTTACCTGATATATGGTGTGATTTGGGATTAATCTATTTCATTTCATAACATTGGTTAAATGCATGTTCAGATGAAGTTTGATATTTGTCATGATGTTTGGAATGAAGACCAATAATGTCATTTTCTACCCTACCCTTCCTTTTTATCATTTTTTGGCCAAATCACCTTAGATTAGTTTCATTTTAAATATCCATCTTAGATTAGCTTTTAGCGTAGGTTTGAGCATAATTCATTGAAATATGCATAGATATTCATCAAGTTCTTATATCAACTAGAGACCATAGTGGATCCCAATCACCAAACATTATAAATATTATGAAATAATCCACCTACTTTACCTTTATTCCATCAACAGATAACAAGATTATCATGACCTGTAACTCATACACTGGATTCTTTGAATCTTAAAATGAAAAGTGTTCTTGAACACTCTGGGCACCTGTGATACACATCAAGGCATCAACACCCCAAAATATGCATTCCTCCAATGCAAGGATGCCCAAGGTGTAAGCATGATAAAATTATGAGGTAACTATAAATCCATTTTCATACATAACTTGTATATCACACACTAACTCACTTAATACCATGAGAATAATATACATAAATAATGGATATGTAACCTATATCAATATCTATAAAAACTTGATGTGAAACAATGTGTAACTATGTAACCAACAAAGATAAACGAAAAAAATGTATTTTTCTATTTTATAATTTTTAGAAGAATGGGATTATTAAAGAGGTAATCTAAGAGATGAAAGAAAGTTAAATAAAAAAGAGATAAATTAAGTAAGGAAAGATGTAATAGGATATATTAAAATGAATGAAGAAATCAGAAAGAGGTGAAAACAATGATTAATTAAGCAAGATAAATCCAAGAAGCAAAAGCAAGAAGAAGCAAGAAAAAGAGGATCTCTACTAACCTAAAAATTCCCTCAAAACTTAGTGCTTATGCTAGGTTTAAAGGCCTTGATATATATATGTGTTGTCATAATTTTTAAGTCCATGCAAGCTTATGGAATGGGAAACAAAAATAAAAAGGAAAGGGCCAAAGAAACAATGTAATCAAAATATCCAAGGGGCTAAAAAAATGACATAAAATACTAGAAACATGAAAAAAGATGGCAACTTCAAAACTCAAGCAAGAATATATATTTATAATCTAGAAGAAACATGATGTAATAAACAACTCAAGGGATAATAGTAATGGAAAACTAAAAATAAGCATGATGAACCCAAAATCCATAGAGGAAATAAGAGAGAAAGCATTTGAGAGATACAATAAATAGAAGAAACTAGAAAAAAAAGCTTGTACAATAGATTATTCAATTGAAACACATGAGATATGCTAATAATGTTAATCGATAAGTCACTATTAAAGTCCATCATATGTATAATAGACTACCCACTTAGCTTCCTGATCAAGATCCAAATATCTTGTGGACCATGGACTTGAAGGGTTAGATGTGTCACTGTTACATCCTGATTTATCGCTAAGTAAATTTATTTGATTATCCATGGATTTTCTATAGATGGTAATTTGATTTGGGTTAATATTAACTAAGATATGAGTTATATGTTGCTATGAGATAGTTAAATATTGTTTTGATTACATGATTGCATTACTATGAGTTAGTTGTAGTGTATATTTTTACATTATGATCATGATTGATTTGTCATTTAAGCAATATTTTATGATATATATATATATATATATATATATATATATATATATATATATATATATATATATATATATATATATATATATATATATATATATATATATATATATATATATATATATAATGATGTATGGAGTAACTATCTGCTTGTTGTAGGTTGGATACATGAGTAATTCATCCCTTTGAGCATGACAGAGGGAGAGCATCATTAGAGAGGGTGATGTAGATGTAGATTATGAAAGATGACAGAGGAATGGCTAGAACCTTGCACACACCACTTTAAATAACACTCATAATATGAATGGTTAATATTCATGCATTTTTGATGTTGTTTGCATTTAGATAATTGTTTATGCATGGTTAGTTGTGTGTTAGCACATTTTAATGCTTATGTGTAATTAATATTGCATGTTTTTGTTATGTAATGCTAATGTGTTCATGATTGTTAATATTTTAAAAAAATGTAAATTTGTGTGAATAAGTATCTGGACTACCATATGTAGACTAAACCTAGTTGTTGTTTGGAATGTTTAGTTGATTTCTTAAATAGAAGATCGAATGTATTGACAAAATTAATAGGCTAATTATTATTAAATAATTATATAAATAGTTATGCTTTAACGACTTTTGAAAGATAAAATTAATTAATGTAATTAATGTCATATTAGAATTAGAAAAATAAAAATAGGAAATAAGATTAAAAAACAAATAAAAAAATAAAGCAATGAGTATGGAAACTTTGATAAAATAGAAAAATAAAAAGAATAAAATAAACGAAAAATATTTAAAAGAAAGAAAAAAAAATCTTTAAAGAAAATTCATAATTTATGCAAAAGAAATAAAGGATAAAGGGAGGCATAATAGAGGAGAGGAGGAGAAGAAGAAGGGGGAAAATACTAAGGAGGAAGAGAGAAGGAGCTATGTAAAGAGTTCACTCTTGATCGTGCTATCCTAATTGGTGTCATAACTAGGTAGGGGATGTCTTTAAAAGTCATGTGATATTCTATGTAAAGTATGATGAACTTGGTAAATAATAATATATATAGATGCAACCAATTCTCAATTTATGTTTGGGTATATCAATATTTTACATCTACAAATGACTTAAAACAATGATTTGTATTCATGTAAATTTAAGGGATATAATTATATAGGTATTATTGCTTACATTTCTGATAGATATGCATTTATTATTGCTTTTATTATCAATATTATATGATAATAGTTATCATAAAAGAAAATTTAAATATATGCTTGATAATAAAAGACTTACAGTATATCAGAGAGAATTATGTTCATAAATAATAAAATACAAATAAATATTCATGAGATCTCCCTCCTTTATATCACCTTCCTGTGTATTCATGCGAATATAATAAAGACTTTCGGTAGATCACCCTCCTATGTATTGATGTGAATATAATAAAGAATTTTGGTAGATCACCCTCCTACGTATTCATGTAAATATAAGCAATATTATTCCTAACTTAGTAGGATACGATTAACATATCCACATGAATAAAATAACATGGATTTAAATATGCTATTAACATAGTAAACTTAGTAAGTGATTCATTATTCTAAACCATAAATATAGTCTTGGACATTATGAATATAGAAAATATTCAATGTATAACCAGCTTAATCTTTTATACATATACACTCCAACCTATTGTTTTATTGGGTTTGAACCATAAATATAGAGTTATATAAATATTCATCGTATATATGAATATTGTTATATATTATGAATCAGGTATATAGTGATTTTATTATCACATAAATATGGCATTCCATTATTTTGATAAAAGATGAATTGATAATGGTATAAAAAGTAATCTGATTGCATAATATATTACACTCTACCAATTACACTTATATACACTAAGGGTCCAATATAGGGATTTTTATATATTGCAATTATAATATTAATACACATAACATCCCTAATATAGTCTATCAATAGTAAATTTAGTATTAAGGATGTTATTAATAATATGTTTATGTTTAATATAACATCGAGATTATGTTTAATAATCTATGTAATAAGCAAAGATAATCGAATGAAAGAAATATTATGAATGGTTATGAATCACTTATTATTCCTTGTACCATTAGTGGGATAACATGAATAGAAATTATGGCGTATAGTTCATAAAATGGTGAAGTCTATAGGAATGTTATATAAAAATAACTAATCATACACTCCGGTGTAATCCTTTATCATAGGCAAGGAATATTTAATGCATAGTTCATATGTTATACGATTTAGATATATTCTTTAATCGTTAGTATCTCCTAACCTGTGTTAGATAAATTGATGAGATATGAATACAATAAATCAATAGGTTGAGATGTGTTTACTTATATTTGTGAACCATAGTCATAAGATGACCATTCTTGAGAATGGATTTACATAGATATGAATGTACACAGATATGGATGTACATAGATGTATGTGGATATAGTGAGATGAATAGTATTGTATAGCTTATTAATAGGGATATCACTAATATTTGTATAAACAATAGTGATATATAGTGAATTGAATTAACATTCCATATGCTACCAACATAAGCTCATACTAATATATGTTATACAGTGAAATTATAATGTTACATTGTCACCAAACTTTTGATTGACTAATGTTATATATATATATATATATATATATATATATATATATATATATATATATATATATATATATATATATATATATATATATATATATATATATATATATATATATATATGAATTGAAGATATGTTGTCATTCAAAAACTATAAAGAAACATATGTACATAAGCTGTGTGGAGGCTAAGTCTATGTTTTGGATATGTTTTGAACTCTATGTGGAGATTAAATAATGTATCTGAAGCACAATAGTTTTATATGAAACAAGTCAATGAAGTTGAACCTATAGCAATATATAGATAAAATACATAGACTGTTGTAGAGTATAAACACATAAAGGAACCTTGTGAATACCTTATATGGTGGATTTGAATTAGAGGTTGATTTGTTCTATTTTTATAACTAACAATAAATAATGATGAGTATACTATAACATAGTCCACTTATACTTATTGAGAATTATTGGTAAGTGTGTTGTACATTGCTTCATTGAAAACCTATGTATGATACATACCAGGGGTATACTAGTATATACGAGTGCATATAATTATATAATAGTGCATGAGATGATTGACTATATTGATAGTTCTATTGAAATTTCAAAACTAAATCATACACTTCTAAATAGTAGAACCCTATTTATGCTTGCATACAACCTCCTAAAAGTATGATGAGTTATTTAAATGAAAGATTATGTTTTCATGAGAATTGTGGTTTTCTTGTTATAACTGGCTATTGAGATGGAGTAGTGTATCCATGAAAATTGATGGACTATGGTATTATTGCTTATCATAGAGTATACTATATATTTAAATCTACTTATAAAAATTAGATTATGCAGTTTAAACATAGGATAGACTACATTATTATTGGTTGATATAGAATTGTGGCTTATTTGCTTATTATTTAGGATTTTAAAACATTTGATTCTTGAAATTGTAAGACTGGTTATTTGTAATTGAGTAGTTGTGATCATGAACAATGAACTATGATATTATGGGATGTCATAGAGTGTATTATAGTTGGAAACTATAGTCTAAATATATATTATACTCAGGTGGTACAAACTATAATTGTTATGTCTAGATTTATTCATACATTTGATAGACTAAATGTATGCATTTTGGTTATTTCTATGTTTAGCATGTTTTATGATAACTAGTAGAAAGTACTATATTATGTCTGCTTACAAAAAATAGAATATAAAGCCTAATATATATATTATACTCAATTTGTATAATCTGCACTTATCTACTTATTATTTATGTGATAAATAATATTATGGAGATTCATTTATACATTTGACAAACTAAATATGTGCATTTTGATTATTCCTATGTTTAGAATGTTTTAATGCTTATAGGAAGTAATTTATATGAATATGTTGGTTATATATATGTTAACCAAATCTCACATTATTGATACTGAGTAAGTAATGAGATGGACTTCACTAGCTTACTAACATCATAGTGCCAAATGAAGATAATCTAATCAAGTGGTCTATATGAAATTAACTGATCATAGAGATATTTAAATATTGAAAACTTTGGCTAAAGTAATGTTAGTTATACATTATAATTTCATGTATATGATTTACACATATGTGAAATATCTTATTAGAATTGATTTCTTTATGCTACACTACATGTTCTTAACAATTATACAACACACACAGGTACTAGCTCGTTTCTCTAGATACCCACACTGTCACTATCTACTCATCAGTGAAGGGAGGGCCATTACTTGATGGGGAATTATGTGGGGGATCGATGGTACATAGTTGGTGTGGAAAAGTGCTTATTTTATGCTCTCCCTCCCCATAACCATACTTACTTGGAGACAATACTTGAGATTACCATATATACTAGAGTTTAGGAAACTCATACTTCATGGAGCCTGTATCTTGTATTTGTACATTGTATTGTATTTATTATTGAAACATTACCTAATGAGTTGTAATTACTTATTATAATTTGACAATAGTGATTATATGATTGTACTAGCTATGTCTAAAATTTTGTAGTTACTTTTTATATTCGGTTATGATGTGTTTCATATGTAGATAATGATCAGTGACTGTTATATGTCACATGCTTATTTTTAGATAACATATTTAGAGTTTATATCTAGATCACTAATTTGATTCTCATGGTTAATTCTTTTGAAAGAATACATTGATTAACTAAGGAAAAAAATTATCACATTTTTAAAAGTCAAACCTAGTGGGGTTGTTGCACACTAGTAGTATCCAAAATATAATCATATGTTGTAGAATAACCTAAGTAATTATCACTAGGAGTATAATATTTATCATAGAAATGAGATGCAATAGTTGCTTTATCCTCTTAAAAATAAGCACTTTATTTTGATAATATTACTGAAACCTTATTAGGTGATTTAACTTGAACAAATACAAGAGGTTGTGATAAGACTACCTCAATGGATGGATGATTAGGTTTGTAGACTCTAGATTTTTTTAGTTTAGTTTTTATGATTTGTTGTTTTGGTAGTAATTCAGGTAATACCTCATGTTTTTTTTGTATATATTACTCAAAATATGTGCCTTAATAATAATCACTTTTTTACTATGCATAAATTTTAGACATTGGTGTAATTTTGAAGGGATCACTCTCATTTTATTAAGCCAAGGGTGTCTAAGTAATAAATCATATGTCTCGTGATTCCAAAAAATTTGAAAGCACACTAGAAAGGTCTTAAGACCTAGGGGGATAGGTAATGTGATACCCATAAGAGGTGTGTGTGGAAGACCATCACATCCTTTAATAAATGTGCCTTTGCCATTTAATTCTTTTTGAGTGTATCCTCTACTAGAAAGAAATTGCATTGTACATACATTCAAACTTAAACCATTATTAACCATAATGCCTTTATTTAATTTCTAATGTGAATCAATGAAAGATTATATGAATAATGGTCTATTGTTTGATTCATGTTTGATAATATCATGGTCATATACTATAATTTAAATATCCTTTTTAGGGGCTTTTGTGACCACACCTATGAAACTATCCAAGATATGAACATTTAAAACCATTGGTTGTTGTTTTGGTGATACCATGTGAATCATTATCTTAATTTTTAATATCATGGTTCAGAAGAGGATTGGTAAATAGTTTCAAGTGTTGATTAGGTAGATAAAATGATTCTTTAAATATAATATTATGTCCTTCCACTTGAATAACATTAATATCAATTAGATATTAAACATTATGTCTTATAACAAAACATCTATTGGTAGTATGACTCAAAGATATATGATAATCATAATATGCATTCACATCAAAATGTTTAAGTAAAGGATAAGATGAATCAAATTCATGTTGAGGAGGTAAATATATCAAATTTAATTCAAAAAATCATTTAAACACTTGGTGAGGACTCTCAACTAACCATGTAAATCATAGACATTCTTAAGAAGGAAGAACATGCTTGTTAGGTTTTTGTGATACTACAATTTTGACATTCTTGGTCTCTTTTTTATATTTAAAATTAATAGTACCATTATCCTTAGCCTTGAATGTTTATTCACCTTGATATTTAGGGAAACAAGATGTAAGGGCAATAGACTCATATTTAATCATGTTTCCCTCTAAAAGCTTGGTTTCATGGTTATGAATCCTATGAAAAAGTTCATTGAAATATGGATGCATGTTAAACATCTCTTTGTACTTGATACATTGCAACAAAATTTGAGATAAAATATTTTGTAACTCACTATAAGGTAATTGGTGAGACATATTAATAAACATATCTTTGAATTTAAGCACATACTCACTGATAGGCTCATTATGTCTTATTTAAGAAGTGGAAGTTATGAAAATGTGACCTTTTGGATAATTTTGATGGAAAAAATGAGATAAGAAACTATTATCCAAATAATTTAAATAATTCATTGAGCTCGATGGTGGGACATAAAACCAATCCAATGTATAGTCCTTGTGAGTAATACGAAATAACTTAGTCAACAATCTATCATTTTGTACAAAGTCAAAACATAATATCTAATATGATATGAAGGATCACCCTTTTTTTTGATAAATTTAAAGTTAGGTACAAATAAAATAATAATTAAAGGGTAAATAAGGGCCTAATAATGCAACATGTTGTGTAATATCTCATGAGAAGTAACCATGTGACTTGATCTTTGAGATCCTTAAGAAAATTGTTAAATTTGCACTTGCATATTTTGAGTATGTTATTGAAGCATTAAAACTTGGGATGTATACAAATTTCATAGATAATTTTTTATTTTATACTTCTTTTAAAATGATCAATATATCACTCAATTGGTTAGGGCATCCATTAATCATTTATCTAAAACATGCAATTATTTTAACTATTTATTAATCTACTCCATCCTCATTTATGTCATGAGATACACTAACATAATTATCATTCATAAGATTATCATCAAAAGAATTGGCATCACTATCATTATAATTCACAACATATTCATTTTCATCATTCACATTTTTACCATTTGTATTATAATCCTCAGTTTAATTAAGGAAAAAGAACATCATCAATGTTTGCCATTTTATTTTTTAAACAAACATGAGTACCGAACAAAGGAATTTGAACCAAATAAATATGTATACCACTCAATCTATCACTTCACCTAATAGGTTTTGTAGATTTATATTTATTAATTGAAATAAAATGAACATGCAAGAAGTTAGGGCTAATGATATTATAATGTCAAAGAAAAACCTAGATAAATTAAATATGAAACAACCACAACAACAAACCCTAGAGGGAAAGAGAGCATGGAACACTAAGGTTAGATATTTGAAAAGGATGGGTTTACCAAAATGTTTTAGGTTGAGGTCACAAAAGTGTTCAAAATACTACATCAACCATATAAAATAGATTCATGATGGGTAAATAAGGCTTAAATCCAAGAATAAAGACCTATTTTAGTATGATATTGAATGAATATACCTTGATAATTAGAATGTGAAATCGATAGATATGGAGATGAATTCTTAAAATGTAAGTTTATTAAGTTCTAATAGTGATTCATGATGTTAGAAATAGGTTCTATAATAATGCAAAAGAACTCCCAAAAAGTACACAATGATTTGAGATGATGTCTAGTTTGACACTGTTTTGAAAAGGGCAGTAGTTAAAAACATAATGTGAAAGTGAGAGGTTCGCTCAAAAATGGTTAGGTAAGTTTGAAAATGGATTTGTATATCCCTAGTGTATAAATCTTCCTTTGACTCTTCATCAATATAAAAATTCTAAAATCCTCTCTTCAATAAGAAAAATAATGCACACTAATATGAAAATATCTTATTTTTTGATGTAACCTTAAACCATCAATTAGCAATACATCTAAGAGTAAATAAATTATGCATAGTTAGTAGCCGTGGCCTATTAGGGGTTGATCTACGTATCATGTACACTTTAAAATCATGGCTCATGTAGTTTTATGCATGTGATTGACCCATCCCAATGAGTGAGATAAAAATCCACCTCATTTCCCTATGAAAATGATAAATCTATATGCTCCTTCACTAAATATAATCTTTATTTTGTTACAAGTATGCAACCACAAAATTTTAGTAGATAGGAAGTGGAATAACAAAATAATATATGAACTCTTTGAAAATTGTGCAATGGATATGATCAATGTGTATCTTGATAAATTGATTGAGAAATGAGATACATATTAGGGTACATAAGTATATATAGGCATATTTGAATTCAAATTGAAACACATTTACACATAAGTCAGCCATGGAAAGGTGTGAAATTTGACAATCACAACATGGGAAAACACACCATGGTGGCACAAAGGACCCATAAAGAACTTGAATAATTTTAGAATAATCCAAAAAGGGTCAAGAACACTTTTGGGATGTTTTGAAAATAATCAAGGCACAAAACCCATGAAACAATTATTAAGATGAACTATGAGATAATTAAGTGTATCTTGAGATAAAAAATTGACAAATCTAAATGTGTTCATAATAAAATACGGGTGGTGAAAGAATATGAAGGGTCCAATGTGAGTATAAACTATAATAATAAGAGATTAATGTAATACAATGAACCAAATATATAAAAAAACATGATAAGAACACTATAACTACATGACTTGTACCAAAACTAGGTGTCTACAAAATTTACATAGTATATTCCTAGCATAAGTACATTATCGTGTATTATGTTTTTCTTATACAAGTTTTTAATATTCATATTAAAACTTATGTTTCCATTGGAAAGTCATAGAGTATTAAAATATATTTTAAGACATGTTAGGGTTTCATGCATTTTTGATAGTGCTTCAAATTTATGTCTTACTACTCTAGATAACACTATAAAATATTTAGTTCCTTATTGTTTACCCTAATTCTAGATTTATACAAAATAAGGAATAAAACAATTACAATTAAATATATATCAACATACATGATTGAAAGTACACAATTCAACTTTATCGTATATGTTACAATGAGAAATAAGTCCAAGTGCACCAATGAAACTAAACTAAGCAATGCAAATAAGAAAGGGTAAGGAATGATCACACCTATTTACTATTTTATAAATCTAAGACTATAGAAAAAATATGCAGAAATTGTGTAACCTACCCCTAAAACATAGAATCTATGTAATGCTTCAGGATAAAACCATTCACTATGATAGACTCATTCTTGTACTAATCTTACTAGGACAAAAATATATGTCTATGACTATCTAAGTGTGACCAATTATGTTCCCCTATGTCTATGTTTATCATGATTGGGTTTTACAACCTAATATTTATGTCGTATGTGTATTTTCACCTTCATGTTTCATGTGTACCTTAAATTTGTAGACATGTTAGGTAGAATGTGAAAAATAGAAGATTCTCCTCCTTGACCTAGCTTGACACTCCAAAATAAAATAAATAATTATGTATTTGGACAATATCCAAGGCAATGTTTCAAAAAATATATAGAATTATACTTATATATAGTTATATGAGTGTTTGGATGGAAAATATTAAGGGTTTGTGAACCTCCTCTTCCCTCGCAGTGATGATGCAACTACATGCAATATAATACCCTCCTTTTGCATAAAGGAAATTTTAAGATACCAATTAGAATGTGTTGTATTGAAAATTAAAGTTATCAAAACTTCCCAATTTTAATTTTATTGGATAGAATAAGTTAAAAAAATAAATTTTCATTATTTATACTTAGTCTAAAAACTTGATACTGGCCTTCAAAATTATGAGTTCTTAACAGTATCCAAAAAGTAGAAATGGTCTTGGTTCCTCTTATTCTTGTAGAGAGTGAAAAGGGTGAAATGGTATGGAGACTCCCATTTAGTTCATTCTTATTAGGCATGCAAAGGGCATAAAAGGAAAATTATGTTGCTAAAAGTTTTCAATTGAAGTTCTAAGTGTTGATCTATTCCACAAATTATAATAAAACATGTTAAGCACAAAAATGTCTTTGAAGACTGTTCCATTTGTTTCATCTACTCCTAGAACTTATGAAAGAAATTATTTGACCTATAAAGGTATTTGAAATAAATTACATTTATTCTAATGGAGCATGATATATGTGTAAAGGTCTATGCCAAATTTTTCCTTTTGTTCCCTGAGTTCCTGTGAAGCACAAAACATGGATAATGCACAAGCAATAAGCATAAATGAAATTTTAGAATATCACACACTTGGAAAAGTGTTTAAAAGGGGTCTTATACATATCAAGTATGTGTTGTAGTTATAGATTTTTTATTCTCTATATTTTCTCTTTGATAAGTTATGCTAATAAAAAATTTATCTTGTAAAGCCTCCTTGGTATCTCTTATTTTATGTTGTGGGGCTTGTTCAAACTCTTGCTTGTTATTTGTTTATAGTTTAGGTTTTATTATGTGCAAATGTTTTACTTCTTTGTAAGGAATATTCTACCCAAATCTTGAACTTGTCTTGATTGGATTATATACATTGTTAACCTAGTTTTCCCCACCAAATCCTTGATTTATTGTATTGGATCTTTGTGCATCATTCACTTCCTATATGAATAACATTGGTCATCCATGATATACCCAAAAATGTTTTCTTCCTCCAAACATGTTACTTTTCAACCTTGAACTACTTGCCATAGTTATACTCCTGTCAACCAAATTTACAAAAATAAAATTTGAATATCAAGGTTATGAACCTATGCCAATTTCACACATTGACCTCCCACACATCCATAAATATCAAATCGGGCACATCCATATGGAGGAATTCTAGACAAGAATATAAAGTGAGAACAAAACATTGATAACTCAACAAATAATTGAAAGTGATCTTGTAAACGTAGCTAGTTTTTCCACATTAGTATAATGTACTAAATTGGTTCTCACATGTTCTAGATTTTATGACCCAAATACCAAAAATGTTGTGTCTACTGACAATGTAATCATTGCACTACTAGATAGTATTTCCCTTAGCATTAATTTTAGGCTTCCTATGCATCATGAATATGTAAAAATGAATGAATCAATTGGTCAAAAATATTTTGATTAAAATAAAGTTGATTATATAAAGATGATTAAAAAAAATTGGTTACATCTACCAAGAAAGGGAACATAAAAACTTCTTAAAATATTACACAAGATCAATTTTAGTGAAGATCTATTAGATATAATTCTTTTGAATCAATAAATGGGATATGAAGACACCAACAAATTTCATAAATGGATGTGGATGTTTATTAATATCATCTACCAAGGTGAGTAAAACATTGAGTGGGGGAAAATTATCTTTAATAATTTAAAAGATCAACTTGTGCACTTGGATAAAACTCAATGTTTCTTCATGACTTCATATTTGTTTTATGTAGTTGTAGCCATAAAGTCATGGCTTAGGTTGACATCCAAAGTATCATTCAAAAATACAACATGATTTTATGATTATTATGATCAGATCACTTAATAAAAAATAAAAATCATTTTAGAAGGGTTAATGATGCATTCATGATGTTTACAATTTGCACATTAGATGGTAACTTGGCCATGAGGATCTCAACTGAAGCTATATTTTTAGATAAAAAAATTAGTAGCTATTTAATTCAATTCCATACATTTATTTATCTTATAGTCAAGGTATTTGAGTGCGTTCCTTTCATGTTTCCAAGATACACAAATGACAAGATAATTCTAATTGAGTTGTGATAATAGTTGGGAGAAGTGCACACATTATGCAGAGGCAAAAGAATAGTTGGGATGGAACATTACCAATTGGCCTCAGATTTTATATTTTAAAGTGAGTTATAGATGCTTAGAACATGGATAAATAAATTTCCAAGTTAAAAATGCATTTGCACACAAAGAGGCTAGCCTTTGATGATAAATATTTTGTGAAAAATAATCTAAAACTTGGGTTTAAATATCACCATCATCTAGAATATCAAGATTATTGGGAAGATTATGAAGATGAATTTTAAGTGAGGTAGAGAGATTATATGCAAATGAAATTGTAACAAGTGAAATATTTAAAACTAGAATCTATCACAAATGGAATGGCTGATGATGGAAGTAATATGATTGATCTAACCTTCACTAGCACCATTTATTTTGTCTCTTTATCTTCTATCAATTTGTCAATAAAGGAGATAATTTTTTTAAAGGAACATACCAAATTTGTTATGTAGATATCATAGTATTGGTTGTACAACAAACTTGACAAAATAACAACATAGAAGTCAGAGATCTCATTTGTGACAACTCAGCCAAACACTTATGTGTTATCAAAAAGTCATAATAAGAATACTAATCAAGTAAGAGGTGATGATGATGACCCTTTCAAGAATCAAGGTCTTAAGATAAATTATGGTGGTGATGAGAAACCAAGTTAGAAGTTGAAAATCAAGAAGCATATGCCTATTGCAACATAGGTTAATATTGAAACCATTACTTGAGGTATTGATTCAACATGTCTTGATAATAGTACCTTGTAAAAATCAAATACCTTTGCATTGGTTTCAACATAAATTCCTACTTTCGTAGGTTCTCACCCAAATGTTTCAAGCACTCCTAAAATCCCTTCTTTGATACCTTATCCAACTCATTCTCCTCCTCCATTTATTTGACCTTCACATCCCCACTCATATTTACATCCCAAACAAGTTGTTATTACTAAATATTTAGGTGTCACTATGGATACAAATGTTGTGTCTCAACCCCCACTCCAAAATATTCCCATTATTTTTCTCTATATTTCCCTTGGTCTATAAATCATCCATTCTTTGTGAGACTCATCTTCACCTTAGGTACAAGAACTGGTGATGAAGAAAATAAAAGTGGTCAAGTCTATTAGACCAAGTTTTGATGTTGTTGCAAAAATATTGAAGCTTCTCACTCTAAATAAGGGTGAAGTAGATTCCAGGTTTGTGTCTAATTATTCTGGAGCTAGCTATGTAGAGGTGACCAAACCTATAACTTATTAGAATGAAGAAGACATGACTCCTGACTGTAGTGTGACCTGGGTTGATCTTGGTAAGTGTAGATACCCATATTTGGTACAAGATTTAGTTTATAATAACTTATTGCATAGCATTTTTTTCCAAATCTGATTATTGTATGGGCATTGTATAGGTAGTGTTTTTTTATCCTTGTTTCCCTTGAATTTGTGCTTATTATTCTGGGTGTGTTTGGATTTATCACCCTTCAAATACATTCACATAATATAGAGCCTATAAAGCCTCATCCTTTAGATTTTATATTTAATCCTCCTAATGTTCAATACATTGCCTATGAAGACCCTATGGCTAATAGAAAATATGATAAAAAGTATTCTTTTGTAGCAATCCCTTACAATTATACTAATAAATGAACCAATGATCTAGTTAATGTCAACACAAATATTGATGATTATGTAGAAACACATAGCATTACCTATGGTTATGATAATTATTCCACATATTTAGAAAGTGAGTGTGAGGAACTTCGCTCTCCTATTTCTCCCATGTTGCTTGATTTACAATATAACAATGTATTGTTTGAGAAAACACCTAGTTTTTCCTTATCATTTTGTAGTGCATTGCATCACATTCAATGTTATAAAATGAACATATATGAAAATTAAAAAAAAAAAACTTATTTCAAATATTGATTATAGCATTCTTCCATGCATGGAGTTTTCTCATGACATCAATGTACATTTTTTTTGAATGCATGTCTACTTTGCTAAATGATGCACATGTTACAAAAGTTGAATGTATTCCTTTACCAAATGCTAAAAATGTTTCAAATATTAAATATTCTTTTCCATTCTTAGAAAATTCAAAAAATGAAGATGCTTCTCTCTCTCAAAATATCAATGATACAAATTTGTGCAAACTTTCTTTCCCTCTCCTCTTAGAATGGAAACATGAAAATGATAGCACAAGTCAAAGTAGTATACATGATGCATGTGAAATTGAATCAAATGATTGCACTAAATTTAATTGGAGTGAAAATGATTACAATGACCATAGTAATGGAGTGTAATATTTTCATACAACCCATTCTCCTTATAAATCTTTGATGCATAGTGAACATAAAAGTAGAGAATATTCCATAAGTCATATAATTAATTTTATCACTTATATATGGATGCACACAAGTATGCATGTGAGTTAGTGAACAACGACAAGTAATTAAATGAAGATTCACTACAAGGAAACGGTTTTGTAAAATATTCTTACCAAGTGAAATTACCAACTCTAGAGGTTGAAAAATCATCTCTAACCTTCTCCTAAACCAACAATTTATAACAAGGAAACAAAAATAAAAGTAATCCATAAAGGAAAGGAATCAACATATAGAATACCTCCTATAGTTAGAGCATCTCCTTCTAATAAGAGACAACCATTTCAATTTTATCACATAAAAGATCAACCACATGAAATACTAAATGTATTACTAGTTAAGAAGTTGATTATTCTTCCTCCGAACTATAATAATTTACCACACAAATTTAAAAATATCAAAGGACAACCCTTTTGCACTTATCATGGTATTAATGGACATTGTAACAATAATTATTATGCTTTACAACACAAGCTTTTATAATTAGTAGATAAAGGTGTTATTACATTTAAGAATGAGACAACAAGGTATCCTTTTCCTACTTCTTCCATAGGTCATTATTAGAGGACCAAAACATCCCATGACACTCCTACCAAGGAATGAATGTTCTATTAGCCTTTGCATAAACATACCATTGGAAGCAGTATTATGCCTAGTACCCACTCTACAATGATCAATCTTTCCCATACTAGTCCTACCATGGAACCATTAGTTGATCTATCTCTTGATAGAGATGTATTGTGGGGAACCACAAATCAAATGGTTTTAGAAGCCAATCATACATCAAAACTTATGTTTTTTCACATAGCAAGAATGGGTACCAAAAGTAAATTTAAAAGTAGATATTTAGTTACAACATAATCATAATAATGAAACATTTTTATTTCTCATTAGATTCCATGGTATACGTTGATTCCATTAATATTTAAATCAACTTAAATAAACAATAATAAGTAATTCACTAGCTAACAAACATAAAAATTCCAAACACATCACATGAGGTCAAATTAAAAACACTCAAAGTAATATAATAAAGTCATACAACTCATAATAAAATGCCAAGAACAATGCCGTCACATATATATACATATCAAAATAATACTATGTTCATCCAACACATCAATCATATATTGGGGGCATATCCTTAGGAGTATATGAATCATCACTATCTACATCCATGGGACTCACACCTCTCAATGTGGAGGCTCCCACATCTCATTTGGGATCATAAGAGTGAGATAACTCTCATAATTTCTCCTCAAGGGATCCTAGTTGGTGTTGTGTCTATTCATGCTCATGGCATAATTCATAATATATATCAATTAATGACTGGATGATTTTTGTAGATCTCCACTTAGGGGCAAATTACTTATTCATCTTTGCACGTAGATCATCTCTCTCAATCATTATTACATGGAAAGTAGCCATAGTCATGTCAATAAGATCAAATAGGGGTGCATCCACACCAAAAATATTAGTCACTCACTTCATGGCACCATCATCAATAATGTCCATTAGTAGGTTACAGGTTAAAATGTGGATAACAAGATTAAGCATTGTGGTCCACTCCTAGTTTCCTAAAACAATAAAAAGCCACCAAGATACAAGTTAGATATATATTAACATGATAAAAACATGCAAATATATGTAAAAAATAAAGTAAATCATATAGTATACTTAAATGTGGCACATTTATTTGCCTCGTCAAGAGGTTGTGGGCCTGTAGAAGCACTTGCACCTCTACCTCCTCTAACACCAACCTATGTTATAGGTACCATACCAGGAGGAACCACAATGATAGGAAACAAAATTAGCCATTGGTACTAGTCCACCATTGGGTGTACTTAGTTTTACACCCTACATCATCCCCATCTACTAATAGAATTAAAAGATCTATCTCTATAGCTGGGAGTAATGCTATATCAATAATAGTGGGGGAAACCCTATCATATTACCAATGGCCAAATTGTATTCTAAGTTGCCATTAATAGGGATCTGAGGGGACTTACTACTGCATCTAAAATTGGCATAACACATGATCGAAGAAAAACACTCATTCACCTTAGGGAACTGATCCACCAACCACATACTAAATTGTACTTGACATAACTCCTACCCATCCTTGGGCCAAACACCAAATCTCATGTATGGATGTCATACTATTTGATTGATAATAATTTGATTATGTATCATATGATACCCCATAGTTATGTGACCCTTATTTTGGGGAAACACCCATTGAGCTACAAACATCTATAGATTGGCCTACCCTGCAAGTGGTCCACCAACTAGTCACAAAAAAAAAAAATGCTCATAGGCCCACACATGTAGAAGTGGGGTTTATCCTAAGACTCCACTATGAATATCTAAACAAAATATGAACAAATCCATGTATAAACGGGCCAAAATAATGCACTCATAATAATATCATGCACCCCTCTCCTTGATGATATAAATAATGTGATACATGTGATATGATATCACAACCCCACCACCATCTACTACAATGAAGGAAGCAAGTGACAAATAAATTTTTGTAATCACAGAACATCAGATCTAACTATATCCTCTAGGTGAACTATCCCATATATCTCTTCCTTAACCCATCTCTACCTTATGAAATATACATGGGATCTTTTAATGTATCTAACACTAGGGTTACCTGATACTTAGGCCCTGTCTCCTATAACACACAAGCATAAAATTTGATACACATCCTCTAATGTAACAATTATCTCCCTTATAGGGAAATGAAAAGTAAAATTATTGACATTCCACCTATTGGCTAATGTTATAACTAAATGAACATCATAATGAATCTAGCCTTGCTAGCTAGTTGGACCAAGTCCTGCTTGATCTAATATGGCCCAGTCTATCGTATCTAAACCAAACTCAATAAAAGTGGATAGATGCATCCCATACCTAAAATCATGAATGTGCTTGTCCTTTTGTAAAAAATAAAGACAAAAAAGAAATGTTTATCACCAATATAATTATTAATTAGCATCAAGCTAGTGAGAAGTTAGGTTAGCTCCAGTGGACATTAACGTCAAATGCTATTGTTAAATATGGGTAGAAGCATAGGACACTATCATCCAAAATGGGAAACTACCACCATAATTTTGATGGTACTATCCATTCTATTGATGGTAGTTTCCATTTAAAAATTTCAAGGCCAAAACAAGGCCCAAAAATACAAAAAATTCAAAACACAAGAAAATCATTAAATTCCAATTTTTTCACTTACTAGCTCATCAAAATCCTAACCAGGGTGCTCCATAAGATCTAAAAATGCATGGGATGGATGGCTCTTCCTTGATGAATTTTTATAGTAATCCAGAATACAAAATCTCAAAAAGTTAAAATGAAAATGAAATGAAAACATTTTTTCCAATTTACTATATAACAGTTATTTTTTGACTTCATCTCGTGCACTTATGAATTTCAAACTGTAATATCTTAAGCTTCATATATCCAAGTTAGGAACCATAAGTTACATTAGAGCCCACACAAAGATCTCTTTCATGTTATTCTATTTCATGAACACTACTTACAACTTCAAAAATAACATATTCTAATATATAAGTAAAATATGATAATTTTTTACAAATAAATAAAAATATTCTAAATATTACAATCACATGTCTTCTAAGGTAAAATACTTCTACCTTATTCATTAATACATAGTTGATACGTATATGATATGGTCATCTTATCCTTTTGTGATAAGGTGCCTATTAGGTTACATTCCCCTCATCCTAAAATGGGGGGCATATTAGTTGGGCCATGTCATATCAACATGAGTCCATACATACATAGTTGAACAAATTGGTAGAATTTGATACAGTTCATATGATTCAGATACACACTTAGGTGAATATATTATGCACTTGATACAAATTTCAAAATTTTGGGATAAATTTCTTAGATTTGTGGTATATATTATTCAATGAAATAAGTTAGGGGCTTATATTATGTACATATACATAAGTTTTCATAATTACAATATACAATTTTTACAGAGCTAAGGTTACATTTTTATAGATACTTAAAATTGAGACACAAAAGAAGAAAATGCACCAAATCATATATACATATATAAATTATAAATCACTTACAATATGAATGATGGTGGGCATAAATAGAGTTTGTTTCTTCTCTCATTTACACATTGATGCATTGACCTTTCCAAGATACACTGATTATGCCTTTATCTATTTACAACAGTTGGTTCCCTTGAGTAGTGAGATCAAGATTCAACACACATAATGGCATTGACGCTACTTCATTTTTATAGTTTGATATGGTTACACCATTTGACCTAGGTGAGATTGATTAGGTTGGCTAAATTGATTAAGATTATGTATTTTCACTTGAGTTGTGTAGTTGATATTCAATTCCATTGATAGAATTGACACTACTCCCATTATAATAGGTTGGGGGCATGATCACCCCAAACTCTAATTTTTAGAAGCATCTTTAGGGTGAAACACAAATGACTACTTGTAAACTCATTCATTTTCCTAGCTATAAAATGGATGGGACCTCAACTCCCTTTTTATCTCTCCATCCTCCATAGAAAGGATGATATTATAGAGGCAATAATATGCAAAATATACATAGGTGTATTCTTTCCATGTTATTTATTTCTAGATACTTTGATTATTGCTCATTTTTAGATTATATATGTTAATTTTACTGTAACATGCTTTTAGTTTTAGGAGAGGAGTTACAAATTCAAGTTTGAACCATCAGGAGGCCAAGGCATGTTTACACACTCATGTATGAAATTCCTTTAACTCTATTAATTTAATTTCATGCACTTATGTAATGTCCCCTCCTAGCTAGGTATCAATTTTTAGTGAGATTAGCCTATCATTCTGACCCTCGTAGGCTAATGAGTATGGATAGAGGGTCTTCAGAGGCTTGTATATTCTCCAGAGTTTAGTGGTTTCCAATTCTAGCTTTTGTTTGGTGTTTTTAGGGATCCATTTGCTATACTTACTATTTATATTAAGTCAGAGGTTGGTTGAGAAGGACCCTTACTATTTTTAGTAAGTCACTTGGTCATATTGGGATCATAGAGTTGACTCTAGTTTCAAACGGTATGATAAAATACTGAGTATTAAAGGAGATATTAATGTTTTATTGGCTCAAATGATATTTAATTAGTTGAAGGTGCTACTATAAAATTATAACTTGACCTTATAATGAGGGGTAAATTCATCATAAAAGGGGGGGAAATTACACAATTAATATTGGGCACCTACTCCAAGATTTTAAAAGGTGAAATATTAAATGATGCAAGTGTAATAACATTTAATTGTTATTAAATGTGTTTTTTGGGGGAAATCACCCTCTTGATGGAAGCTTGTATTTATTTTCCTTGGAAGTGGAGCCATTTCATAAATGAGCATTTTGACTTTGAAAATTAGTGTCTTGGGAATTGAGCTATGAGACTGAGGGTTTCATCCATCTTCAATATTAGAGAATGAAATCTCTTCAGTGTTTATGCAATCTTGAGGCTGTGAAAGATCAGCTGAATCATTGCCAAAGTGTGGGCTTCATCTAGGAGTCTAATTGGAGCTAAAAAGTGAGTAAATTCATTAAGGGTTTGAAGGATTTGAAGACTTATTTATTTTTAGATCCGAGAACTCATTCTTGGCAGCTATTCTATATTAGATTTTAACTATTTAATTGCTGCTACAATATCACGCGAATAGTAAATGCTACAGTGTTTTTTTACATATTTGTTGAAAGTTAATTAAGGGTTTAATACTAGATTGAAGGAATATTTAGATAAACACTTGTGGCTATAATTAATATTATTCTTAGCAACCATACATAGGTTATACAAGGTTCTTCAAGGCCATGTGCTATCTATTTAGCCTAGGTGTTCTTCCTTAGGGCTCAAATTCCTTCTTTCATTGGCTGCTATTTCATCCATTATGAGCACCCAAAAATTTCAAGGCATTATGCATATATTTTTTGAGTAGAGAAATAACTTATAGTTGCAGATCAATTTCATTTTTAGATTTATATGTTTCTGGTAATTTCTAGAATTTCATGTATTTAAAGCTATGGACCATCGAGTATGTGAAATTGAAGAAATAAAGCATTGTATATTTTCTTATTAAGGAATACAATCATTTACATGTCTAGATTGCATAAAAAGTGCTGGGTATAAAGTCCTCACTGATGTAGTTGTTCATTAGTTTGTTTTCCAAGTGTTCACATTAATGTCCCTTGGTTAGAGGTGCACATTTAAATCATAAGTTGCATGGTAATTATTTGTGGAAATGTCTATAATGTTGTAGCTATCGATATATCATTATTTTTAGTCATGTGCTTACATTTTTAAGTTCATTTAGTGCTGAAATATATGTACCATCATTTTAGTTGCATTCTCAAGTTATATCAACCTATTAAATTACATTCAAAATCATAGAAAAACCATTCAAGACAAACACATTCAGAAAATTCAAAAAAATTTAGAGTGGAGGAGAACTGGGGTTCTTACATTGGTATCATAGCCATAATCTTTCCATGTTGAGGGTTAGAGGCTTTGCATGTAACCACCAAAATTTAATCTTCATAGGTATTACACATAGGAGGGCCTTACTACACAAAATATTAGAATTTGGATATTCAGTAGTATCCAACGGGTGACAAAAGAGAAGGAACCCCATTGAGAAACAAAGGAAACAATGAGGATAAGGAAGCCAAGTGTTAGGGTGTGGAGCTAAAAGCTTCAACTGTTTGCAGACACAAAGAAGAGGATGCTGAAGAACCAGAAGAACCGGCATTGGCAGCATGACTGACGTCGGCCAGATACAGTGCAGAAGGCAATCGGCATCGACAGCTAGTCGGCCGACGTCGGCAGCACCAGGCAAGTAAGGACCGGCATCAGTCGCTTGTGCATTCCAAAACTACTGTTGATGAACAGTCAGTTAAGTGAAGCGAGTGTTTGCATGTCAAATGACTAATTATAGTCACGAGCTGCGTGTCTAATTATTGTAGTTAGATTTCTATTTTTGTAACCATGGGATTCTATTTAAAGACCCATGAGGCATGTATTGTAATTATCAAGAAGGCAAGTAAAAGCATTGAAGCAAGCAAGGTCAAGGAGATCTACAGGTGTAAGGTCAAGGAGATCAGCTGAAGCATTCAAAGAGGGATAATAACTCAGGCTATAGAGTTGTTGTGTTGAGCAAGAGAGAGAGGGAAGAAGGTCTTGAGGTGTGGCAAGCCTTTGAGGTGGAGGAAGAAGTGGCATCTTCCTTATTGTATTTTCTTCTAGTAATATTTAATACAAGAGTGTGTATTGTCTCTCAAATTCTTTGCTGTCTCAAGTTTCTAGTTACTTTATCATTCTGGTATAATTTTGTGTTTAATTGCTTATAAGAAAGTAATCAATTGTGCTTCTGTTGGATAAGGGGTCACCTAACAGTTGGTATCAGAGCTACAGTTTGTAGGAAGCAGGTTATTTTTTGATTACAGGTCATTCACAGGGTTTTTTGATTGAGTGAGAGTTCAGCAATGGCAGAAGAAAGTAAGCTACGAATGGAGAAGTTTAACGGCAAGAATTATCAACACTGGAGGATGCAGATTGAGGATTATCTGTATCAGAAGGATCTGTACTTACCATTGGGTGGGGTTGCATGCAAGCCCATAGATTTGAAGGATGAAGAATGGAGTGTTCTTGATCGGAAGGCTCTCGGTTCCATAAGGTTGAGCTTTGCATCGTTTGTGATTTCTAGCTTATCACAGTGCAAGACAACGAAAGAGTTGATAAAGTCCTTGGCAAATTTATATGAAAAGCCCTCGGCTTCCAATAAGGTATATCTTATGAAGCAGCTATTTACTTTGCAAATGTAGGAAGGTGGATCGGTACATACTCATCTTAGTGATTTCCATGGTTTGGTAAACCAATTAGCTTCAGTCAATATTGTTTTTGATGATGAGGTAAAGGCTCTCTTGATTTTATGTTCTTTGCCTGAAAGTTGGGACAGTTTGGTTATGGCAGTAAGTAATTCTGCATCTGCTTCTAAAATCTTAAAATTTGATGATGTTGTGAGTGTGATCTTGAATGAGGAAATACGCAAGAGAAGCACAGGTGAATCATCAGGGAATGCTCTAAGTGCAGAAAGTAGGGGAAGGCAAAGGGAGAAGATTGAGCAAGGGAAATCAAGGTCGGGAAGGAGATCCGAATCTAAAGGTATTACCTACTGGTTTTGTGGAAAGAAAGGACACACAAAGAAGGAGTGTTGGTTGCGAGATAAAGAGAATCAACCTGAAGGTAAAGAAGAAGCAAAGGATGCAAATATCATGGTACAGGATGCTCTCATACTTTCTTTGGATAGTCAGGTAGGATCATGGATTTTAGATTCTAGTTCATCTTTTCATGCATCTCCAAATAGAGATTTGTTCCATGAGTATGAACAGGGAGACTTTGGAGTGCTTTATTTAGGGGATGGTACGCCTTGTCAGATAGTTGGCAAAGGGAAAGTGCAGCTGAAATTGCAGATAGACAACACATGGGTGTTGAAGGAGGTCATGCATGTTCCAATTCTGAAGCAGAGTTTGATTTCTGTTGGAAGGTTGGGTGAGGAGGGATGCACAATAACCCTCACAGTAGACTCTTGGAAGGTTACCAAGGGTGCACTTGTTCTAGCAAGAGGTAAGAAAGTAGGTACTCTTTATCTATCTACTTGTATTGCTGATTCTACTTCTGGTTTATCTACTTCAGCTGTAGATTCGAAGATGTGGCTTAATAGGCTAGGTCACATGAATAAGAAGGGAATGGATGTTCGTGATTCAAAAGGTATGTGTTTAGATTCGGAAAGCATAGATAGAGTTCATTGCAGGAAAAGGAAATTTGATGCTTTTGACAGGAACAAAGAAGCCTTGGTGTTTACGGAGGAGATGAGGGATAGAGATCAGTCACAGGGGCTAAATAAAACTGAGCAAGGCAGCATGGACAGAGGTTTGATCCAAGATGAGCTCACGGATGAAAAATTCATCACTTAAAAAAAAACACTGGTACCGATGCCAGTGCTCCCATGGCACCGATGTCGACCAGACAGAAATCGACATCGGTCATGTGCAGACCAGTAGGGTCGGTAGGTCAGGTAGGAGAAGTCTGACATCGATCATCAGGACCGACGTCAGCAAGGGGGACACCAGCGTCAGCTAGGGAAATGACGTCGGCAGTCAGGGTCAGTGCAGGGAACCAACATCGGTCAGGAGCAGACTGGGAGATGGCCGAGATCAATCACTGGAACGGATGATGGGTGGATAGTTAGCTGTTAAGGAGTCTCAAACACCCATATAAAGGTTAGAAAAGGTATGTGAACCTCATATTCATTGTTCACCTTCTTTATATTGCTTACTGATAGTCAAGAACTAGGAAGATAAAAGAAGCAATGCAGGGAGAATCTAGAAACAGTGGGAGCTTGACATGGATGAGGAGTGTGAGTCCTTGGAGAAGAACCAAACAGGTATTTATTGGTAGAGTTGTCAGTTGGAAGAAAGCACTGGATAGAGGGATGGATTCCCGTTTTAGAGAAGAGAGTGGATGGACACGTGAGATAGAAGGCTATGGTATATGGTCTTGAGTTATCTGTAGGACAATGGAGGTTTGACCATTGTTTTTATCTTTACCAGGTTGGATAATATTAGCTACATTATCCTGTTACTGTATTGTGTTACTTGTTGCAGGGTTTCATATACAGGGAGTTTTCTGAGTTAAGGGTAGAGTTGGTTTAGAAGTATGTCATGAAGAATTTGGGAGAAACAAAATTCTTGTGGCATAAGTAACAGGTATAGCATCATAGGTTTGCATGGTGGTTGGTCTTCAAGAGTGACTTTAAAGAGGGATATAGAGCCAAAGGAACAAAATAGATGGTGTACAGGTACAGGTACAGTAGCAGCTATTTGTCTTCAAGTGGGAGATTGTTAGGGTGTGGAGCTAAAAGCTTCAACTGTTTGCAGACACAAAGAAGAGGATGCTGAAGAACCAGAAGAACCGATGTCGGTAGCATGATCAATGTCAGCCAGATACAATGCAGAAGGCAACCAGCGTTGGCAGCTAGTCGATCGATGTCGACAGCACTAGGCAAGTAGGGACCGGCGTCGGTCGCTTGTGCATTCTAGAACTGCTATTGATGAAAAATTAGTTAAGTGAAGCGAGTGTTTGCATGTCAAATGACTAATTATAGTCACGAGCTGCGTGTCTAATTATTGTAGTTAGATTTCTATTTTTGTAACCATGGGATTCTATTTAAAGACCCATGAGGCATGTATTGTAATTATCAAGAAGGCAAGTAAAAGCATTGAAGAAAGCAAGGTCAAGGAGATCTACAGGTGTAAGGTCAAGGAGATCAGCTGAAGCATTCAAGGAGGGATAATAACTCAGGCTATAGAGTTGTGTTGAGCAAGAGAGAGAGGGAAGAAGGTCTTGAGGTGTGGCAAGCCTTTGAGGTGGAGGAAGAAGTGGCATCTTCCTTATTGTATTTTCTTCTAGTAATATTTAATACAAGAGTGTGTATTATCTCTCAAATTCTTTGCTGTCTCAAGTTTCTAGTTACTTTATCATTCTGGTATAATTCCGTGTTTAATTGCTTATAAGAAAGTAATCAATTGTGCTTCCGTTGGATAAGGGGTCACCTAACACCAAGGACCTTTTTAGAAACATGGCAATAGAGTAGCAGCAGGTTGTAGATGCTTTGAGGGCACTTACTAAAATGATGCAACAAATGAACCCATAATTAAGACAAAACTGAGTTTCAAATGATGATAGGAGTGTTTTTGGGACTCCTAGAGCTCATAAAACTACCCCTCATACCATTGATAGGCCTACATCTACTTTTTTAAGGAATGAACCTGAAGAGGATAATGTTGAAGAAGGAGAGGAAGGGTTTGATGATAATATCATGGCAGTGAATGATGAGAGGGAATTGTTGACACACATGTTAGAGAATGCATAAGCTTTGACAGATTTATAAGCCAACAAAGAGCATTAAAAAAAAAGACAAGATTTTAGACCTAAAATCCAAAATAAGGAACTTAATCAGGCCACCAACAAACTCACTTTACCCATGTTTGATGGTAGTGGTAAGGTTACAACATAATCTTGGGTCCATAGGCTTGATACTTTCCTAAGTCTTTGACCATGTCAGAGGAGGATGCCATAAATTATGCCAGTTTAAATTTGGAGGGAGTATCACATGAATGGTGGTATCATGGGATGGTCACATTGTAGCATAATCATATTACCTCTTATCAGGAGTTTGTTGACAGGTTGGTTGAATGTTTTGACAAGAAAGATCTAGAATCATACTTCAAGGATTTGGCTCAACTCAAATAGATTAGTAATGTAGAGAGTTACATTGGTGATTATTAGAATCTATTAGTGATGGTTCCCAATATTTCAGAGAGGTGATTGGTTGTGTTATTTATTGAGGGCCTATTGGAACCTTTGAGAGGTTGGATAAAAGTATTTGATCCCCCAACATTGCAAGAGGTGATGAGGAAGGTTAGGAGTATATAACTTGCAACCCCACAAAGGAAGTTCACATCAAAATCATCTTCTTCTTCTAAAGACAATAGGTTTTTCCCTAAAAAGATAGAAAAATTAGATTAAAAAAAGAAATCTACATTCCCTCTAGATCAAGAAACACTTAATGGTTTACACAAAAAAAAGTTATGTTTCTATTGCAAAGGAATCTATGATGCAAACCATGATTATCCTTTGAGGCTTAAGGGTAAAGCCAAACATATAATGTGGGCATATTATGAAGATTTTGAATCTTAAAATTTAGACCAACAAACTGATCATGAGGAGTCAGGGGCAGAATAGTCTAAAAATGAGGTTAAAAAGGAGGTGGAAGTGAATCTACAAGAGGCATGTCTTACTAGCATACAATGTGAGGGCTCTTTTAGGATGTGTGGGATCTTATCTAATCAAAAGGTCATTACCTTACTTGATACAAGTGCAACACACAATTTTGTTGATGCTAGGTTGGTGGAGAAATGTGGGATACAAATTGAAGAATTTGAAGGTATAAGATTGAAGGTTGCTGATGGCTACACTCTTAAGTGTGATAGGATGATTCCTGATCTTCCCATGCATCTAAATAACTATGAGTTTAAGGTATATTTTTATGTGGTTAACATGGGAGACACGGATGTGGTACTTGGCATGAAGTGGCTTCATACAATTAGAGAGTTTACCCTCAACCTTAGAGACATGGAAATGAAGTTCTTGGTTGATGGGAAGACTCATGTGTTAAAGGCCATCAAGGACAATAATTTGAAGGTGATCTCACTTAGGAGAATGGATACACTTAGTATACATGAAATGGTGGAGTGGGATATAAAATATATATTGATGCCTTCTCATGATGAACAATAAGAACTAGCCTATCATCTAGATGTTCAGGAGCTTAGGACTAAACACTCTAAAGTGTTTAGTGATATACCACCAGGTAGACCCCTAGATAGAGGTATAAAACACATCATAGAGTTGGAGGAGGGTGCCAAACCCATTATGATTACATCTTATTGACACCTAAAGCATTTAAAAGATGAAATTAAAAAGTCCATCCAAGAATTGTTAGTTATGGGACACATAAGGTTGAATAAGTCTCCTTTCGCGTCATCAGTTGTTTTGGTGAAGAAGAAAGATGGTTAACTCAAGATGTGTATATATTACCAGGTGTTAAACAAGAATATAATTAAAAATATTTATCCTATCCCTCACATCAATGAACTTATAGATGAGCTTCATGGATCTTGTTATTTCTCCAAGATAGATTTGTGGTCAGGATACCAACATATCAGAGTTAGAGAGCAAGATATTAAGAAGATTGCTTTTAGATGTCATTGTGGGCATTTCAAGTTTTTGGTTATGCCATTTGGATTAACCAATGCACTAGCCATGTTTTATTCCACTATGAACATGGTTTTCCAGTCTCAGATGAGGAGATATGTTATAGTGTTCTTCAATGACATATTGGTATACAGTAGATCTTGGGAGGAGCACATGGCTCATTTGGATACCATTTTAGGCATACTTGATAGGGAGTCCTTGTACACCAAGGAGTCCAAGTGTGCATTGGGCATGTTAGAGGTTTTGTATTTAGGCCACATCATCAGTGTAGAGGGAGTTAACATGAACCTTGATAAGGTTCATGCTTTATTGATTGGCCTACTCCTGAGAATTTGACTTAACTTAGGGGATTTATTAGTTTATGTGCCTTTTACTGTCAGTTTGTTAGTGGTTTCTCATAACATGTTACACCACTCATAGATCTGATGAAGAAAGGTATATTTGTGTGGACTCCTTAGGCACAAGAGTGCTTTGAGAAGTTAAAGTAATTGATGACATCATGCCCAGTCCTAACTTTATCAGATTTCACTAGGCCCTTTGAGCTTCATTTTGATGCCTCTAAAGAAGGCATTGGTGCTGTACTTACGTAGGATCATCATTTGATAGATTTCAAGAGAAAGAAGCTAAGGGGTCCTAAAAGGGGCTATAATATTTATGACAAAGAAATGTTGCCATCATGCATGCATTGGCCAAGTTCTGGTAGTACCTTGTTGGTAGTAAGTTCTATGTTAGAACTAATCATAATAGCCTATGACATTTTTTGGGATAGTGAGACTTGAATGAGCACCAACAGAAATGGGTTAGTATGTTGAAATATTATGAATTTGACATCTCCTATGTCAAAGGTACTCAATACATTGTAGCTGACACTTTATCTCACTGTCCCCATTTGAGCTCCATGGCAGAGATTTTAGAGGATTGGAAGCACATGATCATTACTGAGTATGCCAAGAACCCATGGGCTTCTGGCATTATTGATGGGATAGTTCAAGACAATAATTACTCTCTTATGAATGATCTTATCATTTATAAAGGGATGATATTTTTAGTCCCAGGATTAGATGTGAAGAACATGGTGTTGAGGACCTTCCATGATTCACCCATGGCTGGCCATCCCGGATACTTCAAGACCTATAAGAAAGTTTGGGAAAGATTTACTTAGAAAGGTCTGAAAGCAGATGTTCTTTAGTATGCTAGAGAGTGCTATGTTTATCAGTAAAACAAATAAGAGCACACATATCCTACAGGGTTGCTTTAGCCACTTCTTATTCCTGAGAGGAAGTGAGAATGCTTATCGATGGATTTTATTGTGGGTTTACCAAAAGCCCAGGGTAAAGATTATATATATGTAGTGGTTGATCAACTGATGAAGTATGCACACTTCTTCCCCATTACAACTACATATTTAGCTACATAGGTAGAAAATTTATTCTTTCATGAGCTATTCAGGCTTCATGGCTTGCCTTAGAGCATTATTAGTGACAGAGATAGTCAGTTTATGAGCCATTTCTGGTAAGAGCTTTTTAGATTATGTAAAATCGAGTTAACTCTGAGCATGAGCTACCACCCTCAAATAGATGGACATATAGAGATTATGAATAAATGGGTGGAGGGATACCTACAGAATTACATTACAGGACAACAATGATCTTGGGTGAGGTGGATACATTTATGTGAGTATTTTTATAATTCTACCCATTATATGACCATTCAAATGACACCATTTAGGGCATTATATGGTTATGATGCACTTAGCTTCCTTGATTTGTTGCTCAGTGACTGCAGAGTGCCTAGAGCTTGTGATATGTTATAGGAGAACTAGATATCATGAGAGCTCTGTGTGAAAACATAGAAAAGGCATATAATCAACATAAGCAGTATGCTGATCAGAGGTGGGTTAGGCAATCATTTAAGGTTGGTAACATGGGGTATCTTATGTTATAGCCCTATAGGCAGTCTAATCTTAGGAAGAGTGGAGTAGAGAAACTCAAGACATGCTATTATGGTCCGTTCAGGATTATCTGGTGGGTTGGTGATGTGGCTTACAAGCTATATCTACCAGCAGATAGTAGAGTGCATAATGTCTTTCATGTGTCACACCTCAAGAAGGTGATAGGACAACACATGGTTCCCTCTCATGTATTACCACCCCTGAATGATGACGAGAAATTAGTGTTAATACCTGAGGCCATCTTAGATTTTAGAGAGAGGCAGCTACAGAGATAAAACATCATGGAATATTTGGTTAAATGGAAGGATATGCCAGTGGAGGATGCTACTTGGGAGAGTGAGGAGATCTTATAGCATCCAAAGTTAAGATTGATTGAGGACAAGAAATTTTAAGGAGGGTGGACTGTAATGTCCCCTCCTAGCTAGGCATCAATTGTCAATGAGATTATCCTATCATTCTAACCCTCATAGGCTAATGAGTATGGATAGAGGGTCTTCTGAGGCTTGTATCTTCTCTAGAGTTCAGTGGTTTCTAGTTTTGGCTTTTGTTTGGTGTTTCCAAGGCTTCATTTTCTATACTTATTATTTATAATAAGTTAAAGGTTGGTTGAGAAGGACCCTTACTATTTTTAGTAAGTCACTTGGTCATATTGGGATTCACAGAGTTGAATCCAGTTTTAGACGGTATGATAAATTACTAAGTATTAAAGGAGATATTAATGTTTTATTGGCTCAAATGATATTTGATTAATTAAAGGTGCTATTATAAAGTTATAACTTTACTTTATAATGAGGGGTCAATTCATCATAAAAAGGGGGGGCAATTGTGCAATTAATATTGGGCACCTACTCCAAGATTTTAAAAGGTGAAATATTAAATGATGCAAATGTAATAACATTTAATTGTTATTAAATGTGCTTTTTGGGGGAAATTGACCTCTTGATGGGAGCTTGTATTTATTTGCCTTAGAAGTGGAGCCATTTCATAAATGAGCATTTTGACTTTGTAAATTGGTGTCTTGGGAATTGAGCTATGAGACCTAGGGTTTTAGCCATCTTCAACATTGGAGAACAAAATCTCTTTATTGTTTATGCAATCTTGAGGCTGTGAAAGATCGACTGAATCATTGTCAGAGTGTGGGCTTCATCTAGGAGTCTAATTGGAGCTAAAAAGTGAAGAACTTCATTAAGGGTTTGAAGGATTTGAAGACTTATTTAGTTGTAAGTCTAGGAACTCATTCTTGGTAGCTGTTCTATATCAGATTTCAACTATTTAATTATTGCTATAGTATCACATGAATAGTAAATGCTACAATGTTTTGTTGCATATTAGTTGAAAGTTACTTAAGGGTTTAATATCAAATTAAAGGGATCTTTAGAGAAACACTTGTGGTTGTAATTAATATTAGTCTTAGCAACCATACACAGGGTGTACAAGGTTCTACAAGGCCACGTGCTATCTATTCAACCTAGGCATTCTTCCTCAGGGATGAAACACCTTCTTTCATTAGCTGTTATTTTGTCCATTGTGAGTTCCAAACAATGTCAAGGCATTATGCATATATTTTGAGTAGAGAAATTATTTATAGCTGTAGATCGATTTCATTTTTAGATTTATATGTTGCTAGTAATTTCCATAATTTCATGTACTCAAAGCTATGGACCATTGAGTATGCTAAATTGAAGAAATAAAGCATTGTATATTTTCTTATTAAGGAATACAATAATTTGCATGTCTAGATTGTATATAAAGTGTTGGGTATAAAGTCCTCACTGTTGTAGTTTCTCATTAGTTTGCTTGCCAAGTGTTTGCATTAATGTCCCTTGGCTGTAGGTGCACATTTCAGTCATAAGTTACATGGTAATTATTTTTGGAAATGTATAAAGTGCTGTAGATACCAATATATCATTATTTTTAGTCATGTGCTTGCATTTTTAAGTTCATTTAGTGCTGCAATCTATGTACCGTCATTTCAGTTGCATTCTCTAGTTATATCAACCTATTAAATTGCATTCAAAATCCTAGAAAAAACCATTCAAAACAAACACATTAAAAAAATTTAGAAAAATTTAGAGTGGAGTAGAACATGGGTTCTTACAACTTACTAGATTAAATGGGGGGAGGGGGTGTGAGGGGAATACAGATACCCATATTTGGTATAAGCTTAATTTTATATTGTAGTTTTACATATCCTCAGATGTATCGACCTTTTGATAGAGAATTAAGTATTTAGTGGCATGATATTACATGGACATCTTGGATCCATATCTCTTTATTATTGTAATGTTTGAGATGTTATGTCTTTCTATTCATTACTCTGTGTCTTAGTCATCATGTTGCAGGGATACATGAGTGCCTGTGGCCTTTTTCATCTTCTAAGTCTCTAAAAACTACCATTCAGATCAAGACACTACCATCCATACTAAAGTCCTCAATCAGACAATAGTGTCCCACCTAATTATCAATCCTTTTTATGAACATTTTTATTTATGGCTATTTTTAAGGATCCAAATGTTTTTTTTATGGTCAATGTTCATGCATCACATAGTATTAATTTAAATTAAAAAGTTCCCTACATATATAAGGCTAGGACATAGTATTTGATCAAGCAAACTTATCAATTATCACATACATTATTTTTTTCAAAAGCTATTAAATTACACAATACACTAAATTACTAGAACTAAAGTTTAAATTATTACATGTTAGGGATAGCCTAATGTTAGTGCTCACATTTGTGTTTTTACTGTTAGGTAAATTACTATTTACTAAATAGTAATTATTGTATAGTAAATCAATAGTTAGTTACGTTGATATATTAACAATATATCACTTATAGTTAGTTGGTTAGTAAAATATTTTTTTTATAGAAATAATATATTTTACTTATACCTGTATCTCTGTTAACGAGTTTATTGTTAGTTTGCCTTCCTATTCTATAAGAAGCTGGTTAGTTAGTCTTGGCTATTTAATATCCTATGTACTATTCAGATATTGATGTGAGAAATAATATAATCAGTGTGTTTAAAATATTTATGGTTCTCTATTATTATTTGTGTTCTCTCCATTATTTGAGTATGTTATTAGCTTAATTATGCTTAGATCTGAACCAATCTCTTTATTTGGTATAAGATCATATTCGATATGGGATGTTAAATTGTGAAGGGGTTGTTTGTTAGTCAATTTCCCCTTTAGATGATATTTGTTTTAATATTTGTTATTCAGTTATAAACTCTTTCTAGAGGAGAGTGTGTAATGATTGGTGCACAATGTAACAAGTTTTGTTGACCATCCAGTCTTATGATTCATATAACCTGATCTTCATGCAGTTGAGTTTGGCATAAATAATTTTAGAGGTATTGAAAATTTCATAAGTGTTAGTTTTGATTTCAAATAATTTGATTAAATTTTCTATATGGAATAGAGTATCGAAGTCATTGGTTATAATTCTATCATGGAGCCAACATGAAGTCATATGTTGTAGGTAATAGGGTTTCAAGAAATGGCAAGAATATTATTGGAGGTACCTCTTGCATGACCAAAGAATCATTCTCCACCATAGACCTTATAAAATCTTAACATCATTAAGATAGATGTTTCCTCAATGAATCTGTATTATTTTTACATTTTATTTTGATAGCGAAGAACCCTCGATGGAGTCATCTACAATTCAATTTCCCCACTCTATTCTCAAATAGTAGTGGCAACCTACTCATCTCCCAGTGTAAACCTTCTTCAGTAAGCTATCATCTTCTATGAGGAGATAAGTGCAAAAGAATCTTACTGCAGTCTATACATTGGCAGTTTATTACACACTAGGCATTCTTTTTCCATCAGACCAACATCTATTGAAAGATAACCAAGGTCAAAGTGATAAGATATGCAAATCGCATAATTGTCATTAGATCTATTGATTGTGATAGACTGTGATAAGATAGGCATTTTATCTAACCATAGTTTTCACTATTTTCGTGATATAGACCACCACTGTATGTTATGAGAGTCATGTAAGACCTAGGTAGGATTAAATAAAATTGGTCATTGTATCATCAATGCTTAGTTTACCATTCTACCCATGTAGATAAATCATCTTACTTTTTGCTATTCTACACAACCTTCCTATTCACTGATTTGTCACCAATAAAGGCTTTTACATGTAAATTATGTTATGCAAAATAACGTGTAACATGGTGAGATGAAGGTGATATGACTGTTGCACTTGATTTCTGAGTCAGCACTACATTAGACCACCTATTTTTGACCATCTAAGAGACTATCATTCAAAATTTTCATATGTTGGTTCATGCATTTTTCAATGTCAAACAAGAATCAAAAGATTCTATTAATATATCTCAAAGATCAGTTTACATCATTCACACTTATTATTTCTCATAAGTTGGTCATAGTTTCATGTTTGATTAAAATATTTTTATTTGAGTTGGTCTTATATATATAATAATATCAAAAGTATGACTCATTTGTCATTAAGGTTATGTTATTAATTAAGGTTGTTAAAGTGCTGTATAAAGTTTGTAGTAGAGGTTTTTCAGTCAAAAATAATTTTTTGATATATCTAGTAATGTTAAAGTTTGGTCTTATTTAATCAATATTAATAATAGATTCAAAATAAAAAATTATCCATAGTATATAGATTATTTGCTCAATATTAGTAGGTGTTTATCATTTGTGTCAATAGTTGAGTCTTGTCATTTAGAGTCGTTTAAATAAAAATAAAAATAAGTCTTTGAGTCCAAATATGTATCAAAGTTTTTTTGTTAGGTTATTATTAAAATTTCCATAAAGGTAATTATTGTCAAAAAGAGTCAAGTTGGAAAATTTAAAGTGTGCATATGTCAAAGTAATTTAGGGAGTCATGGATGCATTTTTGCTTGTATGCGGTTTTAAAATTATAGGGAGTCTTATCATCAACAACTTGAGCTTCATCAACATGTCAGCTAAGTAAATTGCAAACACTAGAAGGAGGAAATAGAGGCTAAAGGTTCTATAGCCTCTCGTCAGTCACCAATGATGGGGCCCATAATTATTTGGTGATATATATAGTACGGTGTGCCTTTATATATATATATATTTTGTGTGTGAAAATAATAATAGAATTACATACCCTTTAAATTATTGAAGTAAGTGAGCATCAATTTTTGTATTTCCCCTTGAAGTAAAAATTGTGATGAGGACTAATAGAATAATGTAGCATTGTGTAGGTTGTGGGTTAACCTATAAAATCTTATAGATGTTTTTGGTTGTATGTTAACCACATGAAAAATCATCCTTTGTATGTAGGTAGGTGGTAAACCAAGTGTAAAACCATATATTGTTTTTAGGTTGTTCATAAATCGAGTGCAAAACCATCCGATGTTTGTAGGTTGGTGGCTAGCCGAGTGAAAAACTATCATTTGAGTATTTGTGAGAGTTGTGGTATAAAATAATGTCTTCCCCATGTTCACACTAGGGGGAATGTTAGGGATAACCTAATTTTAGTGCTTGCATTTATGTTTTTACTGTTAGGTAAATTACTATATACTAAATAGTAATTACCATATAGTAAATCAATAGTTAGTTACATTGATATATTAACAATATATCACTTATAGTTAGTTGGCTAGTAAAATATATTATTTATAAAAACAATATTTTTTACTTATACCTGTATCTTTATTAACAATTTTATTGTTAATTTTCCTTCCTATTCTATTGGAAGCTGGTTAGTCAGTCTTGGATATTTAATAGCTTATGTACTATTTAGACATTGATGTGAGAAATAATATAATCAATGTGTTTAAATTTTTTTTGGTTCTCTGTTATTATTTTTTTGTTTTAATCATTATTTGAGTATGTTATTAGCTTAATTATGCTTAGATCTAAATTGACCTCTTTATTACAAAAGATCAATTCATAATTACATTGCTTATACCAAGGGTTTTAATAGGAGAAATAACATATAGTCACACAATCACCATCACACACATACACCTAAGAGGGATAACTATGTGCACATCTAAGGTCCTCTTCAAAGTATATGGCTATGTAGACAAAACTTAAGAATAATGAGGTTGTCAGGGTTATCTCTAATCACATGCTAACCCTTTTTCATTGATTCAGAAGTGTACAATAAGTAAAAATCTAGGGTTTTATAGTCATCAACTAATCACATGTAAACTAATAAAAAATTTATACAAAATTAAGATATATATGTGTAGGCACACATTCATGAAGAAATTAAGTTGATTTTTATACAAAAATAGAACTGTTAAAATTACGACATTAGTGTCAACACTAGTGTCCAAAATGTGATGCTAGTGTCTAACAAAAAAGAGGTAAAGCCCATAATGAATGGAACACAAGGCTATATTGAAGGATTGAGATGAAGCTAGGTGTTTTTGATGATCCAAAACATAATGATAAATAATGTCTACTCTCTCTTAACCCTTAGTCACATACTTTATTGATTCCCAGAATTGCTATATCATTGACATTTTTTGCGATATCACTAGAGTAAGCAACAATTTCATTGAATAACACAGTGATTTCATTATTATCAATAGGTATTTCATATAGAGGTTGAGATAATATCAAAATAGTGAAATCATTGAACATCTCAGTGATATCATTGAACATGGTAGTGATTTTGTTAAAATGTGAAGTGATTTTGCTAATAGCAATTTTGTTAATTTGAGAAGCAATTTTGGTTAGGTTAGAAGCAATTTTGTTTAAGTGATTTGTAAAATTTTTAGGATTTTTAATAATAAGAAATGATGAAATGATTTTGATAACAAAGATGCAGATATGAATTGTCTAACAAATTTTGCACAATATGAAACATCATTAATATGTAGGAGGTTCTACTAGTGATAATTACGTGAGAGCGTAGGGCACATGTTATGTCTTTACTATCAACCTTCATGGAGTATGAGTGGGGTGTGTTGGAGGCCACTAGTCTTGTGTACACTACAAAAATGCCTAAGATATGAGTTAATAGAGCTTTATTGACTACACTGGCTGAGATATGGCATAGTGAGATGAGTATATTTTACTTACTGTCAAGGGAGATGATAGTGACATTAGAGGATACTTATTAGATATTAGGTATTCTAATTCAAGTTAGGTTAGTCTATTAGGGATAGGATCCATATGATGAGACTCTTTTTAAGATTTTTGGTGAGAGCATGTTCCCAGTTGTGAGGAATGGCATTGATGTTGACTATTGCACAAATCTAGAGATAGATTTGCTAAATATAATTTTGATGGTGATTGTTAGTGGCATTTTGCTACTTGATAAGAGTGGGAGGTTATGTCTTATTAGATTTCTAGATGTTATTGACAACATGATGGATATGGGGGTTTGATTTTCATGGGGCCTTTGTGTTTTATCTAGTTTATATCATGATCTTCACTATTTTGTTTACTCTAGCTGGGTGGAGATAGGACCATAAACACTACTACAGGTGTGGTGTTGGGAGCACATAGTGATCAAAAGACCAGTTAGATAGTTGTATACACAGTAGGTAGGAGAGCCTATGGCTTATTCTTGGCACATGATTCTTGGTATATGTAGGCCACATTTATGTGACCTAGAGTTATATAGGAGGTCTATGGATGAGCTAACTGAGGCACATATTACTTGGAGACCTTATAAGGACATTGTTTTTGTCTAGCCAAATGAGGAGTTAGATATGGATTATTTAATGACTCCATACTACATCATTGGGAGACATGTATATATTATTGAGTGATATAGACTAGATAGAGTGATGAGGTATTTTGGTGTGAGACAACATATTCTAGCTGGGCCACACATTTTCTCTCAAACAATACATGAGAGGTGATAGTGGGGGATTATTATTGATCCTTATATTGGTAATCACTATTGGAATCAATTATAGATAGTGAGATGGAGAGATAGGAGGGATTTTAAAGATGTAGGGGTAGTGGATGGGTATATAGAGTGGTGGACACAATAGAGGCCATTAAGATTGACATTTCCATACAGACCTATAAGGACATTGAGGTAGAGGTTATCAGTGAGCTTGAGCAGGCATCCTTGAGGCACAGGTTTGGGAGCCCAAATTAGGAGGGCTATGGCTAGTGATAGAGGAGGAGAGAGGGACAGAGGATGAGCTATTGAGATAAGTCAGATGCATGCTGTTCCCATTAATTTTATAGAGGATATGAAGAATCTTTGGGAGGAAGAGTGGTGATGGATGTAGACACAGATTAGTTAGCCAGTGGAGACACTCTTATTATGGATATAGAGAGTGAGGATGAGGATAACATAGGGCATGAGGATATAGGGATTGATATGATAGTATGACCTTCTCAGATGGATAGAGGAGAGATCACAGGATCCTCACAGACTTTAGAGGATCATGCCTTGATTAAGTGATTGTAGGAGGAGATCAAGACTAGGGATAGGGAGATTGATGGTCTACGTCATGAGGTGACTAGGTTACAGGGTATAGCTAGTACTAAAGATGAGTAGGTAACAAAGATTCAATGCTTACAGGGTAAGATTCATAGATTATGGGATGTTTTGGAATAGGTGATGAAGCACATTTCTAAAACTTCCTATTGGTGTTTGGATTAACACTCCAACTCCATCCATATCCATTGAAAAAATATTAACTAATGAACCATCCATTCAACAAGCTTCCAATACCCCATTTTTTGAATAAATCTCAAAAATTCCTTTTATTGAACAAAATCCATCCACATCTATTTAGTTATCCAATAAGCCTTCATCTTCCACTTCTCATTTTAAAATCATTGATTGAGGCATGCACGAGTATATTATTTAGGATTTTTATACAAGTACAATCCATGCAAATCTAAATGAGTATGGTAGGTCAAATCACTTAAAGGATCAAAAGGTGGTTAAAAATCTTGGGCCAATAAAATTTCTAAAGGGAGGTTTACTTTCTAATGAACATATTGAAGATTATAATTCTTCTTATATTTATTTGGATGAACTAACTACATGTTTTTCCAACAACTGATATCCTATTGCAAAATCTATAATGTGTAGGACAATGGATTATAAAGGCAAAGGTCTTGGTATTTGTGAGCAAGGTAACATTGAAATAATAAACATAAAAGCTAATGAAGGGAAGAATGGTATATGATTTAATCCACTTAATTTACATATAAAAAACTATCAAAGTGATTCTTCTAGTGAGTCTGAAGATGATTCATCAGTCAACGAGATGAGTTCCATCATTAGTCACTTTGAATATCTAGCATTCACCAATCTTTTCCATGAACATGTCGTCTTAACACTTGAACTCAAATATCCTTATTTAATCCATTAGAATCAAGCATATATACCTCCACTTGACTAATCCAAAATGATGAAGAATTAACTGAGTTCCTAAGAATAAGGGATCAAATTCCTGTAGCTGATCGTATGAAAGGTTTCTTAATACAATTATTAGATTCAACATATTTTGGAAAACAAAGATTGCATCAATTTATTAATTCTACATCAATATCAACAAAATAAGAGGTAAATGAAGATTTACCTCTTCCCATACTGCCTCAAGCCTACAAAGATGAATCTAGTCTGCTTATTGAGTAACCATTCCTATAAACATTAGAAGTGAGGATGACCCAAAAATTGTAAAATTAGCTATCTCACTTAGTTTAGAGGAAAAGGAAATATTTACTCTATTGATTCATGAATTTTTTAATGTATTCACATGGTCTTATGTAAATATGCCAAGAATAGATCTAGAATTAGTAGTTCACCATCTTGTGGTGCATCCAGATGTGAAGCCATTCATGCAAAAATTAAAAAAAATGCATCCCAAAATAGCACTACTTGTCAAAGAAGAGCTAAATAAATAATTGGTAGTAGGATTTAGATGCCCTATTGATTATTTAGATTGGATATCAAACATTGTACCAATATATAAGAAACCAACAGGGATCAGAGTATGCATGGACTTCCTTAATATCAATAAATCATGTCCAAAAAATGATTTCCCATTGCCCAATATAGATATGATAGTTGATTCTACTACATGCCATGAAATGTTATCCTTAATGAATGGATTTTTTGGTTATAATACGATTAAAATTATTAAATAAGATCAACATAAAACAACTTTTACAAATCCATGGGTAACATTATGCCACTAGGTAATACCTTTTGGGTTGAAAAATGCTGGTGCTACATATCAAAAAGCAATGATAGTTATCTTTCATGACATGATCAATAATATTATGGACTATGTGGATGACATTTTGGCAAAATCTAAATCTAGGGCAGACCATCCTCATGTGCTTCATCATATTTTTGAAGGAATGCATGAATATAATATGTGGTTAAAACTGAAGAAGTGTGTATTTGGTGTTACATCAGGAAAGTTGTTAGGATTCATTGATTCATAGCATGGTATTAAAGTTGACCCTTCCAAAGTATCATCTATCATGGATATGTAACCACCCAAGAATCTTAAATAGCTAAGGAGATTATAAAGAAAGATACAAGCCATCATAAGGTTTATCTCCTAGCTTTCCAATATCTATCATCCATTTACATTTTTATTAAAAGAGGATGTCATTTTCACTTTGACAAAAGATTGTGCAGTGGTATTTAATACTATCAAGCAATATATTTCTAATCCCCCAGTTTTGATGCCACTAGTAACTGGTAGGCCATTTTTGCTATACATCTCTATTACATAATGTGCTCTTAGATAATTATTAACATAATTAGATGACAATGGAAAGGAGAGAGCAATATATTATTTGAGTAGAATTTTGATATCCTATGAATTAAATTACTCTCAATTGGAAAAATCTTGTCTTGTAGTAGTTTTTACTTCTTAAAATTTATGACATTACATGCTTAATAATCACACAAAAATCATTACTAAATTGATCCCCTTAAGTATCTTTTATCTAAAATAGCTCTAACAAGTAGGATGGATAAGTGGGTCATATTACTTAGTGATTTTGATCTCGAGTATGTTAATCAAAAGGTAACAAAGGGACAGGTTTTTGTAGATGTTTTAGCATAAGCACCACTTCATGGAAAGGCACCAATTATTTTAGAATTCCCTGATGATACAATTATGTCCATTGATAAATATTTGCTTTGGAAACTTTTCTTTGATGGATCTTTTATAAATCATGGTTCTGGGGCTGGTATCTTGTTAGTGACACCTGATGGTAGTTGTATACCTAAGGAATTTCATATTGAATTCCCATGCACAAACAATATAACAGAGTATGAAGGTTTAATCATAGGTCTCAAGATCAAAATTCAATGTGGCATTCAACATCTCCTTGTTTTTGGAGACTTCAAGCTCATTATCAACCAAGTAAATAATGAATTTCAAACACATGATGACAAACTCATACCTTATAAGAGAATGGTGGATAGCTTGATCAAATCCTTTGAATACATCTAGTTTGAATAAGTGCCTTGAATTAATAATAAGGCAACAAATGCTATGAAAACATTAGGATCCTTGATGGATTTAAACACTAAGCATAAAAAGTTTTTGGTTGAGTACTTACGAGTACCCGCTTATGACACACTATAATCAAAAACGGTTTGTGAGATCGTTGGTCCCTCCTCACTATGGTACTCAGATATATATGCATACCTTTTCCTCAATATACTACCATCTAACTTATCCTCAAACCACCACAAGTCCTTCATCCAAAGAGCATCTCATTACACAATCCTTGGTAATACTTTGTATCATCGAGGTTATGATGGAACTCTTCTACATTATTTAAATTTTACTGATTCTATTGTGGCTATTTGAGAAGTTCATGAGGGAATTTGTGGGTCACATTCAAGTGGTATTGTCTTGGCTAAAAAAATTCTCTGAGTTCATTATTATTGGCTAATAATGGAATCTGACTCATGTGCATATTTAAAAAAAATGTATACCTTGTCAAAAACATGGAGATCTTATCCATAGTCCTTCACAAACCTTGCAGCCTATAACAACACCCTGGCCATTCTCCACATGGGGGTTAGATCTCATAGGAAAGATTAATCCTAGCTCCTCTAATGGGCATAAGCATATTATCACTGCCACTGAGTATTTTACCAATTGGGTGGAAGTAATGCCATTAACCTATGTGATTGGCAAACAAATTTCCAAGTTTATACTTAACCATATTATTTACCACTTTGGTATTCCATCCACTCTTATTTTTGACAATGGTAAATATTTCAAGAATAAAACTATAAAATCCCTTTGTCATACATACCATATAAAACACAAATGGTGCACTCCCTATTACCCATAGGGAAATGGTCAGGCTGAGGCAACAAATAAGAATATTATATGCTTTCTTAAGAGAGTTGTCAATGAATTTGGTCATGATTGGTATACTCAACTATACCCTACCCTTTAGGCATATTGTATAAGTATTCACACACCCACAAGGGCAACCCCTTATTCCCTTGTTTATAGTAGCGAGTCTATTTCACCTATTAAGGTTGATTAACTGTCACTCATAATATATTTGCAATAAATCATAGATGAGGAATCATATCGTGAGTCATGCTTAAGTGAGATCAATCTCTTAGATGAAAAATGACTCAATACTCTAAATCACCTCTAAGGTTACCAAAATCACATTCGTTGTAGCTACAACAAATGGATTAAATCTAGGCAGTTTAAAATTAGAGATCTTGTTCTGAAAGAAAATTAGTGAAACACTAATGCTGATAGAGAAAAGAAAGGAAAATTTGAACCTAATTGGTTAGGTCCATAATCTTCATAGCCAAATATGGATTTGGAGCTTATAAGTTGGCCACAAAATATAGAGAGGAACTTGATGAGCCTATAAACATCATGCACCTTAAGAGATTCTATGCTGAACATTTTGGCTCTCTATGCTGTGATCGGTCTATCAGAATATTAAAAAAAAAAAAAAGGAAAAAAAAACCATGTGTACATAGAATGTCCACAAGTAAAAATGATGTTCATGGAACTTTGGATAAGTACCATGATGAAAACTAATTATTATAGCATCATGTATAAAAACCATTATCTAAAATTGCTCTTTTTGCTTGGGGGCATGATCCTTGCACTAATTCCACTGCATAAATCCATTTGTGTCATTTTGTTTCCCTTATAAGCATTTTTCAAAAAGCTCAGTTGTAATTTCATTTGCACAACCAATATTCTTGCTCATAGTTTGAAAGAGTGGATTCTTTAGTGTTTCTATTCAAAACAATCACAAAATACAAAAACATTCAAATATTTCAAAAAAACATAAAAAAATATTTCAAAAATCCATTAAAAAACACAAAAAAAAAAAAAAATTAAAAAATAAACAATTTCAAAAATCCATGAAAAACACAAAAACATCAAACAATCTAAGAAAATAAACACAAAAACATTCATAAAAAAAATCAAAACAGACTAAATCTAAACAAAACAACCAACATTTAGTATCACCAATGGTATCCATTAACCTTTCATTTGTTTGTTCATTGGGTGGGTCACTCACACATCATTTTCATCATACACTTTGTTAACCTCATAAACTATCCGCTTTTTCATCACTTCCCATATTTGGGAGAACTACATATGGTCTGATATCCACACATGGACATTGCCTAAGTGGAATATGTAGGCAATGCTTAGAGACATGGGGTCTCTAGGGTCAGCTCGACCACTGCCTTCACCATCATCCATCCCCATTATCCTTTACCATTAGTACTTTTTCTTAGGCTTCTTCCTCATTTGTCTAGTCTTTATGCTTGCTCTTGAAACATGACTCTTCTTCCATCCCTTGCTTCTTTCTTTGCCTTAACGATTGATTTGGTTAATTTTATTCATTCTTTCTTTGCCTTAGCCATTTTCTTGGTTAATTTTATCCCTTGTTTCTTTGATTCAGACATTTTTTTTAACTTATGAATTAAAAATTCAAAGAACAAAGAACAAAACTATTCTAAGCTAATTTCTACTAAAGCTAGAGCAACAAATGTCAGAAACAAACAATCAAAAACTTTAATAGTTTAGATACCAAAATATTTCATTGTGATTCAAATCCAATTTGCTCTTATCAAAATGTGGTGCTCACTCCTCCAATGCAAAGGTAAAATGGGTAGTATTTGGATGCAAAAATGGATGACTTTGATTCACTTTTGATTCTCTCAGGATTGTGATATCTCCTCAACACTTCTCTTTTTTTGTGATGGATTCTCAAGTTTATTTATAGAAGCTTAGATTTTGATCTGACAATGAAGGATCATTTGGATTTTTTTCAAGGATCCAAATGATCAATGGTTTAGAATGAGTCCTCACCCATGAGGATAGGAACTATTTCAACCAAGTGGAGTAAAAAGAGGGGTTGTTAGTAGACTTAGTCAAAATGGATTGAAAATTTAGTAGAGGAGTCATATGAAGTGGAGATTTTTGTCGATTTGGTTGGGATGAGGGAGAGAAAAGTAGAAATATTTGAATTAGTAAATTAAGGATTTAAATAATTAAAATAAATAATAAAAAGTGCACAATTGACTTTTTCAAAAGCAATTGAATTAATCAATTAATTGAATTAAATTTAGGAGGAAATGTTAATTATTAAAAGAAGAATGATTAAAATAAACTTAAGAAGGATGATTAAAATAAAATAATAAGAATGATTAAATAAATTAAAGCGAATTTTGATACTTAATGAAATTTAGGTGTCTACATTTTCCCTTCTTTGAAATGGTGTTGTGAAGCAATACTGTTTCAAAGAATAGAAGAAGTAGAGTGTTGATGATAGAAAAGTAAAAATTTGCCCCAAATGAATAAAAATGAGTGTGATGATGCCCCATCGAGAGTTTGTGTGAGAAATGGACAAATGCTAAAAAATGATAAAATAAAGAGATAGTTAATTGGCCGAATGAAAAATCAATCGATTTCAGTTTTGTTGTTAAATTTGCAATGTGTAGGTAACATAAAAGAGTTTTCCCAAGTTAGTGAAACCAGAGCATTAATTCAAAAATCAATAGTTTAAACCACTCAGGGATTATATGCTTATTATTATTTGCTAATGGCTCAGGGGCTAAAGAAGTAGATATGGGAATGATATATCCCAACAATAATAAACTACAAATCCCTAAATAGAAAAAAGTTATTGAGTTTGCAAATGAGTGTGGATTTTCACATTGATACATGATTGCAAGGTTTTGACAAGTTGATGAAAATAAAATGATTTAAAGTTTTACGTATTAATAATGGATGGATTGTAATAGAATATATGTTATTTTAGGGTTTTTAATATAAATAAGGGTTTGGGAGGTACATTTAGAAAATCATTTGTGCAAATAATCTTCAAAACTAGTGCTAAAAAAGTAATTTAGGGAGTACTTGACTTAAGGATAGCGAGAAGAAATAGATCGCATTCCTCACCATGAGCATCACACAGAGTGAGTGAGACATTTTCAAAGACCTGAGAGGAGTGGCCCTCTGGTAAGTTACTTATTTTTTCACATTTTTGATTTTTTTGAGCATTTATCATGATTTGAAAATAAGTAGAATGAAATCATGATTCCTAGAATTACAATATCATTGAGGTTTTCTATGATATCACTAGAATAAATAGTGATTTCATTGAACAACACAATGATTTCATTATTTTGAATAGTAATTTTGTGTAGGGGTTGAGATAATATCACAACAACAAAATCATTAAACATCTCAGTGATATTGCTGAACATGATAGCAATTTTGTGAAAATGTGAAGCGATTTTGTTAATTTGAGAAGCAATTTTGGTTAAGTTAGAAGTGATTTATTTTAAGTGATTTTTGAAAATTTTAAGATTTTTAATAATAAGAAATGATGAAATGATTTTGATAAAAAAGATGCAAATATGAATTATCTAACAAACTTTGCACAATATGAAACATCATTAATATGTTGGAGGTTCTACTAGTGATAGTTATGTGGGAGCGTAGGGCACATGTTATGTATTTACTATCGACCTTCATAGAATATGAGTGGGGTGTTCTAGAGGTTACTAGTCTTGTGTACATTGCACAAATGCCTAAGATATGAGATGATAGAGCTTTGTTGATTACACTAGTTAAGAGATGACATAGTGAGATGAATACATTTCATTTGCAATTAGGGGAGATGATAGTGACATTAGAGGATCCTTATCAGATACTAGGTATTCTGATTCAAGGTAGGTGAGTCTATTGGACAGGGTCCATAAGATGAGACTATTTTTAGGAATTTTGGTGAGAGCATGTTCCAAATTGTGAGGAACGGTATTGATGTTGACTACTGTATAGATCTAGAGATAGATTCACTGACTATTATTCTGATGGTGATTGTAAGTGGCATTTTTCTACTTGATAAGAGTGGGAGGTTATGTCCTATTGGATTGATATTTGTTATTGGTGACATGATGGAGATGGAGGTTCAATTTTCATGGGGCCTTTGTGTTTTATCTAGTTTATATCCTGATTTAAACTACTTTGTTTACTCTAGCTGAGTGGAGATAGGAACATAAACACTACTACAGGTGTGGTGCTGGGAGCACATAGTAGTAGATAGACTAGTTGGATAGTTGGATACATGGTAGGTAGGAGAGACTATAGATTATGCTTGACACATGATTCTTGGTGTACGTAGGCCATATTTAGGTGACCTAGAGTTCTATAGGAGATCTATAGACGAGCTAGCCAAGGCACAGATTACTTGGAGACCTTATATGGACATTATTTTTGACTGGCCAAATGAAGAGTTAGATATGGATTATTTGATGACTCCATGCTACATCATTGGGATACATTTATATATTATTGAGTGATATAGACCAGATAGAGTGATGAGGTAGTTTGGTGTGAGTTAGCATATTCTAGTTGAGCCATACATTTTTATTCTGACAATGAATGAGAGGTGATGTTGAGGATGATATGGTTATATCTACAAAATTGAAAAGAGATCCCCCAAAATCCAAAGGATAAGCTTAAAATCAGACTTCCATAGAGCAGTCAATTTAGGAGTTGATAAATGATGTTCTTGCTTTGAAGAAATAGTACCCTAGGAAGCAATTATCTACTCTATATCAAGATATTTGTAAGAGGAATTATGTTCCTCATAATAATAATCCTTAGTTTTAGGATCCACAACCTAAAATTTTTATTGAATCCCATCTTATAGTAAACACCTTTGTGAATGTAGTGCTTTAAAAAGAAGAAGAATTTGAGGAAGAATACGAGGAAAATTAAATTGAGGATCTAGGTTTTCAAGAGTATGAAACTAAAGAACCTAATGGTGACTTGAATAATGCATTTTTAGAGTATGAGTCTAATGAATATGATTATAATGATGTAATCAATGGCACAAATGGCCAGTCTTTTACTATGTTCACAAGAACACAAAGTTTGAAAGAGGATGTTAAAAAAAGTAGGAGGTTGGGAAAGTAAGTCAAAAGGAAAATGTTAAATCCAAGTAAGTTCCAAAGACTTCCCCATAACAATCATTATTAATTGAAGGTCTCACTTTCCTAACCAAATAAAGAAAAAGTAATTTGATGCCTAAGTACTCTTCTATAGACTCTTCTAGTTATTTAAAATATAAATGTTAATTTAAAAAGTAATGTAAATTTTCCCTCAACATCTAATAGTTAAAATGTGTTGTTTTCTCTAACATTCCTGCATTTGATATTATAGACCATATTAATATGTCAAGAATCTAAATGTCCCAGGCTAATTATTTGAAAGCTAATATTAATTAGTTAATTAGGCTTTATTGTTTATCAAAGGTAATAACCTTGGTGTTAGCAATCCCAATTTCAAAGGGATTCTTCCTATGCCTCCTAACCCAAAACCAATGAATTCCATGGATATGTCCATCTCCAATTATGGTAAATAACATGCATTATATATCCCTCTTCCCAAAAGTTTTAGGTTGAGTAATTACATAATTGATACCAGGGCATCAGATAGTGTTAAACCAACAAAGGTTACTCATGCACTTGGATTAAATTTCACAATAAATTTTGTCATTGTTTTTCCATGGATACTAAGTAAGTTACCTTGGTTGGAAAAATCAAGGACACTCAAGTAACACTAGCCTTTTCCCCTTAAAATAGGATAAAGATGACAATCATGGTAGTGGATATTCCTACCACATATGACATGTTGTTAGGTAGGAGCTTTTGTAAGGAAGCAGGTGGGATAATTCAAATGAATTTATCTAATGATACATTCAGAGAAAAGGGTGTCAAGTATAAATTGAAAATTGAATCTAAGACCAAACTCATAGTGAAAAAATTAGAAGACATATGGGATGATATCCTTTACAAATATGCTGGCTTAGGAAATTACATGTTGATATTTGAAGGGGAGCTATAAGTGTTAGAAGTAGTTTAAAATAGTTATGATGGCATTTAGACTTTAGATTTTGATGGAAGCTGTTCCTTAGCTAGTGTAGGCGTTGGAATTATTTTGGTTTATGTAACAAATAAAAATTTGCCTTTCTCATATAAATTATAGTTTGAATGTATGAATAATACTATAGAGTATGATCATTACTCATTGGTTTAAAATTATTAGAAGAGATTGAAATTAAAAATATAAATGCTTGAAGAGATGTGAAACTAATTGTAAAATAAGTGAGGAATCAGTATCAGGTCAAAAATGACTTATTTGAGGAATTACAATAACTGGGTTGGGGATTGTATTGGAACATATGAAGCATTTTTTATCATAACTATTCTGATAGATGACAATGTGAAGGGAAATTCTCTTATTATTTATATGTCACTAATGATTCATCCTTCTGGTATATACGAAGAAATATACACCATTGAAATCATGTCTAGATCAATGTATCTAATAAATCAAAGCAGTGGAAAGTTTTCAATAGTGATGAATAAATAATATCCTTCTTGAAGAAAGTAGATAATTTTAGAAAATAGATTTTTGAAGGCAATGATTCAACTAATAGAGAGGCCATATTTCAAAAAGAGGAATAAAGAATTTCTAAAACTCAGGACAAATAAGGGGTGATCAAGCTAAAAGGAAACAAAATCCATAATGGATTAGTTTCTCTTAAATAAATCTCTAATAAACATAATAGATTTATAAAGATAAAGATGTAAAAATATTCCCTCAATTCTGTTGAATATAAAAAAGTGAGCATTGGATCAAAAGAACAACTAAGAATGGTTAACATAGGAAAGTGTTGTTCTCCAGAGGAATAGGGAAAATTCATCACATTGATTAGGAAATATATATAAATTCTTGTATATTCATATTCTATTCTCAAATCATTCAATGAATAAATATGCACCATACAATTCTATTCAGACCTGATGTTAAGCCATTTAAGTAAAAATAAAGGTAATATAACCTGAAGATAGCTGGGACTATTTTTGAGTAAGTGAAAAAGATGTTGAATGCAATACTTATTTTTCCTATCCATCATTCAACATGTATTTCTAGTATTATGGCAATTTATAAAAAGAATGGTGAAATCAAAATTTGAGTGGATTTTTTAAATTTTAATCAGTCTTCCTTGAAATATAATTATCCATTACCTATTATGGATCAAGTATTGCAAGTTGCTACTGAATTTAAGATGCTTTCTATGCTAAATGGGTTTTTTAGATACAACCAAATTGGAGTAACTAGTGAAGATCATTATAAAACTAATTTTACTACCCATTGAGGCACTTTTTCATATAGAAAGATGCCTTTTAGTCTCATCAATATAGGTGCCACCTTCAAGTGGGTGATGGATTTAGCCTTTAGTGATTTGAAAATAAAAATTATTTTAGTATATCTGGATGACCTCACAATATTTTCAAAAAAAAGAGAATACCATTATGAGCATATAGAGAAAGTATTTGAGAGATGTTGATCTCATGACATTTATTTGAATCCTAAGAAGTATGTTTTTGGGGTGACTAAAAGAATTTTGTGATAAAAAATATAGAATAATACATATGCACATTACATGATATAGATTTGCAATTGAATGTAAATATATATTAATAGATAAACACATGATATAACATGGAAAACCTCACAAGGAGGTAAAAAATCATAAATTATTATCCATTATATGAGAAACAAATTAACCAATACAATTCTTCCTTCTTCTCAATTCTTATCAGAATTATTCACATAACCTTGAATTATTTTCAAATTTAACTCTAGGGAATAAATATGATTTACATTGATATTATTTTAGAAAAGTAAAATATCTTTTTATAGTGCAAGGTGAACCATTGTTACCAATGGGTTCATCCTCTCCCCGATGTACAATGATAAATTAACATATTCTATTATTAATTTATATGAGGATTAACTCACATTAAATAATAATAAAATATATTTATATTTACTTGAGTAATTATGGTAAGGGTACATGAGTAGCATCACTTAACCATTAAATGTTCTAACACTACCCCTTAATGTTAAGTGAAGATACAAGCCATAATCACTTTTATAATAAAAGAATTATACTTCATAAACCATTTATAATGAGATTAGGAGGCATGAAACATTTAAATTATTTGAAAACCTTCATCATGTCAATATCACCTTTTGAATTTTTTTTTATAATTTATAAACTACTTAGAGTAAATTTAAGCTAGTAGGATTGTAAGACTACATCTCATAGTTTTTCATGAATAATCAACCAAGCATTTTTGAACCTTTTATAACATAAGGATCTTCATTAGAAAGTGACATTATCATGCACACTCTCCCTTAATGACAACTCCAAGAAAGACAATATTATACAACACTTACAAAACTTTAGAGCACCAAGTGGTTTTGTGAAGATATCTACCACTTATTTATTCATAAGATAAAATTGTATATCAATATCATTATTAAGGACTTTCTCTTAGATAAAATACACATGAACTTCAATATGATTTTTTATTTAGTGTTGCACTAAATTTTTCACTAGAGCTATACAATTTGGTTATCATATAGAAGGGTGATAATGTGAGAAATATCTAAATGGAGTTATTCTAACAACCTTTATAGTCACATGGATTATTTAATAGATTTTATAACACTTATATACTTTGCTTCCATAGAAGAGATAGAAATAATAAATTTCTTTTTACAGCTCCAAGTGATAACACCTGCACTAAACTTAAACACATATCCAAAAATAGATTTACGATCTAAAGTATCAGTAGCATGGTCGATATCATAATAAACATGTAAATTAATATTATCAATAGAAGAATAAAATAAATCAAAATTTATAGTTATTTTGATATACTGGAGAATCTATTTTTATAATTTATAATAATACAAGTATGGATCTTGCATGAATCTAGAACCAACACCTACAACATATGAAACATCTGACCTAGTAATAGTAAGATAAATCAAACTAATAAAAAACTATCTATAAAATGCGGGGTTAGTTTTGCCACATGTAAGATTTGGATCAAGCTAAACACCAAATTCAATAGGAGTAGATGTAGGCTTATAGTCAAGCATTTTAAATTTAATAAGTAGGTTATGTGCATACTAAGATTGAGAAACCATTCTTAGAAAATGATGAAGAATGTCTAGATCAATCATTTTATAAGTTTGATTTAATATATCTTTATATTTAAGAATTAAACTAATTTAATTACTGTAATAAGAAGATCATCAAAATATAATACAATTAAGATAAAATGACCATTTTAAAATTTAATAAAAAGAATTATTGGAGTAATAATTAGAGAAACCTAATTCTTTAAATTACTAGTGATTTTAGATTACCAAGCTTGAAGAGCTTGTTTTAAACCACAAAGAGATTTATTTATCTTATAAAAATATTTTTTTTGTTGTTCAATGAAACCTTTATAATGAGTCATATAGATTTTTTATTCTAGTCACCATTTAGGAAGACATTTTTTACATCTATTTAGAGTATAATCTAGCTATTTTGAGCTACAAAGACAATAAACAATCTAATAACACTCATTTTTAATATAAGAGTAAAGGTTTCAACATAGTTAATCCTAAGTTTTTGAGTAAAATCATGAATAATTAATATAGCTTTAAACTTGTCAATTTTATCAATTAAATTATATTTGATTTATAAATCCACCTACAACTAAAAATATGCCTTTTAGGTGGAGGTAGGACAAGATCCCAAAGTCTAGTTTTAATTAGGGATAGATATTCAGTTTGCATAACAACTTTTTTATCTACCGTCTTGAATAGATTTTTCAAAATATTGAAGTTCACATTCATACAATGTCATCAAGGCATGATATGTATGTTGGCTCCTAGTTAGTTTATTAAGATTATCAAGATTATTGTCTAAATTAAGGATCCAACCCATTTAAGTCTTTTAGAGTGAACACAAATTGGAAAAGGTTCCCCTTAAACTCTAAATTTTTCAAAATTGGATCAACTTCACCTAAGGTATTTATTTATTCATAAAGAAAAATGAAGATTTAGTTTCATCAAAATAAGTACTTTGAGGGGGTTCCATAAAAGACTCACAAAAAGATTTTTCAAAGATTCAGACATTCCTATTCTCAGTAATTTTTATTTTAGATAGATCACAAAATCTTATTCCTTTAGTTTTTCCTCCATAACGTGCAAAAATATAAGAATAGGAGGTATGATCAAGTTTCTTTCTTTTTCCCTTAGGAATAAAGATGGAAGTAAGACTACCAAATATCCTAAGGTGAGAAACACTTGATTTCTTGTTAGAATACATTTATAAGGGTATATAAATATGAAAATATTTTGTAAGGACTCTATTTAGAATTTGAACATTAGTATTCCGGACTCTAGGCCATAAGAATTTAGGAACATCTATAGATTACAACATTGTTCTAGTTATTTCGATGATAGTTCAAATTTTCTTTTCAACAATTCCATTTTACTGTGGGGATTAAAGATTTGTTAATTATTTTTGAATACCAAAATTAATGTAAAAGAATCAAATTATTTACTAATGTATTCAACATCATTATCAGTTCTTAATATTTTAATAGAAAATTAAGAAGAATTTTCAACTAAAGATTTAAAATCTTTAAATTTAGATAAAACATCATATTTCTTTTTAATAAAATAAGAACACATCATTCTAGTATGATATTAAATAAAAATAATAGCATATAAAGAGCCGTTAAGAGATACAACTTTAAGTAGTCTTGTAACATCACTATGAATAAACTCTAAAGGATGCGAGGAGTTCACACCATGATTTTTGTGAAAGGGTTTAATTTATTGCTTATAATGTAAACAATCCTCACAAGCTTCATGATGAGAATAAATAGTAGAAAGACCAACCACAAGATCATGATGAGACATATCATGTAAAATTATAAAATTAACATGAACCAATCTTTATTACCACATTTGATATTCATTTCTACTTTATGATGAAAGACAACATGCAAAAGAAGCAAAAAAAATGTATAAACCATTATGTTGAATTCTTTCAGCTATAAAAAACTAGATTGATCTATATAGACCATTTATCTTTAAGAAAATTTATTATGAGATTATAATTTGTAAGCTGATAATATTATAGTAAGTTTTTCTTAAGTTTAGGAATATAAAAACATCTTTTTTTGACTACATTTGAAAATTTAACTTTTCCTTTGCTTAGTCACTTCTAAAAATGAATTATCACCTAAATAAATCCTTTCATATTTATCTTTAATGTTAGATAAAATAATTTATAACCAAGTCATGGGATGTGATACACCACTATCGAAAATCCAATCATTTTTATTAGAAGCAAACATGGAATGTATAAAACAATAATGTTAGTATTTTAATCTTGATTGTTGTTATGATAATGGTTTTGATTTTTTTATTAATTATAATTAGAACCTTTCTTTCATTTATTATTTTTATAGGTTTTATTTTTAGATTTGATCTTTATAATAATCTTCCCTTCTATATCCAAATTTACCACACATATTATAATTTCTATTAAATTTGACTTTATAATACTTATTATTCTCATTTTTGCAATTGCTAGAGTTAGGGTTAGATTTATAGTTTTTAGTGTTTTTAAAAACACTATTAAGTGTGAGAAGTTCTTAAGTGAAATTATTTTTAGAGTCAAAATTTGACATCACTTGTTATTCTTGAATAAGAAGACTCGAAAGAGTATTGAGGTCAGTGATATCATTCTGTATATGGTATTTGGAATTACGAATAGAAATAAAACTATGAAACTTTTCATGAATATTTAACTAAATAATGAAACATAAAAACTTATCTTGAATAATATTATAGTCACAACCATCTAATTGAGATTTAATGTTTTTATTTTTTATAAAAAAATCATTTACTTTTTTGTCACCTTTCATGGGAGTAGTAAACAATTTAAGAATAAGTTTAATAATTTTTAAGAGATGAGTGCCCTCGTACAAAGATTCAAGGAGTTTATAGGCATCATTGGATGACTCCTAGTGGTCGATATGGAGTAGGAAATCATCTTTTGCACTACTCAAAATAATTAACATAGCTTCTTAGGATTTTTGTTGAAATGCATTGGTAAGCTCAACTGTGACGTTTCTCCCTAACAAAGAATTTTTAGTCCTGACCATAATATTATATAATTTATAAGCCATAAATTTAACTTTAATACATATTTTGTAAATGTTATGATTTGATTCATTTAATATTTATGATTTTTTCTAGCACAAAATTAAGAGAAGTCATAACTTCCTTTTTAAGTTGACACTATTAGATTGACTTTTATACTAAAATGACATGATATAAATTTAGAAAAAAATATTTTAATGTGTTTTTACACTTAATTTTGTAATAAACAAATTTATAATGTATAAAAAACAATAATTATTTAATTAAATGCAAAATGATTTAGAAAAAATTGTAAAAAATCGCAACTAAAAAAGTATTGAAAGTGTCACAAAAAATAATAATGTAAACACTATTTTTTCAAATTTGTTATAATAATAAAATAAATAAGTTTTAAATTAAAAAATAGACCATTCCAATATGTCTAGATTGTGCAAAAACTTAAAAATCAACTGGTCACATGACCACTTTCAATGAAATAAGCGACTAGACAAAGGTGTCGAAAGTGAACTAGTATTTGAACTTAGACTAATGCAAAAATAACAAAAAAAAACACTTTTAAAATAGTTGTATGATTTAATAATTAGTTTTAACCACACAAAGTTTGAAAAATAAAGGGTTTAGTGTGATTTAAACTCTTGATCTCATTTTTATGATTGTCTTACAAAATTACACTAACTAATTTCTCTTTGACAAATTACAAGACATTACATGCAAGGTATTTAATATAAAGATTATTTAATTGGTTTTTATTTAAAAAATAATAATTACATGCATGTAAAAACTATTTATAAAATTTTCACTTTTGGATAAAAAACCAATAACACAAGGTTGAGTCTTTTTTTTATAAGTTAAAAATTTAGTACTTGAAGATAGACAAGTACAGTGACAAAAGTCTAGAGGACGCAAAACTAGATAAATGAAAACTAGCTCCTAATGGGGAGTCAAGAAGTCTTATTACATATAACCTGATAAAATAAAGCTGAGCTTAGATAGAAATGACACCAAGGTAGAGGGGAAGTGCCTTAGTTGTCTTCTTTTTCCTTGATCTCATCTACTTGATGGATTTATTGGGCTTTATGGTTTTAAATGCAATGCTAGTGGTGTAGATGCACTTTCATATTCATTGTGTCCTCTGCTATCCTAATAAGGATGTTTTGCATGCTTCCAATCTCATCTGTATTAAATCAGTTCATGGTCAACACCTATGTGGAGTATTTCCTCCTTCCCATTATTTTACATGATATTTTTAATCTAAATTAAATTATCACTCACTACTTTCATATTGTAATGTGCCATAAATAATTCTCAATATCTTCTCACTGATAATTTCATCTCCTTTTGATGCTCAATATTTTACTATTTTAAGTGAAGAAGAGGTTTTAATACAAGCCAGAGTCTCCTTTATAGCATGTATGCCTCTGGTTACTTCTCTAAAGTTATCTAGGATCTAGTTTCTTTGATTATTACTATTATTGTTAGTTGACACCAACATATCTCCACTTTTCCATTCTCTACCACTCCCTAGTTCCTCCATTTTAATGGAAATTTATTTCTTGGATGGCCCACATCCTAGGACCCAACTTTTATTTTATTTTCATCCTAATGAGAATTCTACCTTTCAAGTTCAACCTTCTCTTTTCCTTTATCTTGGAGACTTGCTTTTGGTCATTCCTTCTTATCCACCTTCTTCTATCCTGTATAATGGCATAAAAATATCTTCCATGATGGGATTTAATAAATATATGCATATTATTACATATTCATATGATAATCTCAAATCATTCAAGCCAAGAGAGATGTAACATACAATTCTATTTAGACCTGATGTTAAACCTTTTAATTAAAAATAAAGGAAATATAACCCAAAGATAGCCGAGACTATCTTTGAGGAAGTGCAAAAGATGTTGAACATAATAATTATTTTTCCTATCCATCATTTGATATGGATTTATAACATTGTCCTAATTGTAAAAATAATGGTGAAATCAAAATTTGTGTGGATTTATGAAATTTGAACCAGGGTTCCTTGAAAGATAATTATCCATTACATATTAAGGATCAAGTATTGCAAGTTTCCATTGGATTTGAGATGCTTTCTATGCTACATGGTTTTTTTGGATATAACCAGATTGAAGTAATTAGTGAAGATCCTAATAAAATTTATTAAAATTGATTTTACTACCCCTTGGGGCACTTTTTCATATAAAAGGATGCCTTTTGATCTCATGAATGTAGGTGCCACTTTGCAGTGGGTGACAGATTTAACCTTTAATAATTTAAGAAATAATTTTTTTTTAGTTTATCTAGATGACCTCAAAATATTATCAAAGAAAATATAATACCATTATGAACATCTATATAAAGTATTTTAGAGATGTTGATCTCATAACATTTCTTTGAATGCTAAGAAGTGTGTTTTTGGGGCGACTAAAAAAAGTTGTGATAAAAAATATAGAATAATACATACGTGTATTACATGATATAGTTGTGTAATTAAAGGTAAAGATATATTCAAAAAATTAAAACATTATATAACTTGGAAAACCATACAAGGAGGTAAAAAACCACAAATGATTATCCATTATTTGAGAAACAAATCAACCAATACAATTTTTCCTTCTCACTTTTTCTTAGAATTCATCACAAAACTTTGAATTATTTTCAAATGAACTCTTGATAGAAAATATGATTTACATTGATATGAGTTTACAAGGTTAAAATCTCTTTTTATAGTGCAAGGTGTACCATTGTTACCAATGGGTCCATCCTCTCCCCGAGGCACAATGATAAATTAATAATTCTATTATTGATTTAAACGAAGGCTAACTCACATTAAATAATAATAAAATATATTCTGGTAATGGTACATGATTATCACTACTTAACCATTAAATGTTACAACACTTCTCTTTAATGTTAAGTGGGGATACATGGCATAGTCTCCTTTATAATAAAGGAATTATACTTTGTAAACTATCTATAATGAGATTATGAGACATGTAACATTTAAAAGATTTAAAAATATTCATCATGACAATATCACATTTTGAAACAAAATTAATTAAAATCTATAAACTACTTAGACTAATTTTAGGCTAGCACAATCACAAGACTACATCTCATAGTTTCTCATGAGTAATCAATCAAGCATTTTTGAGCATTTCATAACATAAGGATATTCATTATAATATACTATTTTAAGTATTGGGTACACTATAAAATATATATAATTAAGTTTACCAAAATCACATAAAGTGACTTATTATAATGCTTTAAAATGAGAAGTATAGATAATAAGAAAGAAATACATGGTCGTTATGCACACTCTCCTTTAATGACAACTCTAAGAGGCCCAACATTATACGACACTTATAAAACTTGGGAACACAAAATGGTTTGGTGAAGATACCTACCACTTACTCATATATAGGATAAAACTGTAGATCAATATCACCATTGAGGATTTCATCTCAGATAAAATACACATAAACTTTAATATGCTTAGCTATTTGGTGTTGTACTAGATTTTTTGCTAGAGATATACAATTTTGGTTATCACATATAAAGGTCGTATTGTGAAAAATATAAAAATGGATTTATTTTAATAGCCTTCATATCCACATGGATTCTTTAGCAACTTTCATAACACTTCTATACTTTGATTTTGTAAAAGAGATATTAGGTTGTTTTTTATTGCTCCAAGTGATAGCACCTGCACCAAAATTAAACACATATCTAAAAATAGATTTATGATATATAATATAATTATCATGGTTAACATCATAATAAACATATAAATTATCATTATCAATAGAAAAATAAAATATATCAAAATTTACAGATCATTTGATATATTGGAGTTTCCATTTTTCTAATTTCCAATGATCCAAGTATGGATCCTACATAAATCTAGAAGCAACACCTAAAAAATATGAAATATTTGATCAAGTAATAGTTAGATAAATCAAACTACCAATAAGCTATCTATAAAATGTGGTGTTATCTTTACCATATGTAGAGTTTAGATCAAGCTTAAAACCAACTTCAATAGGAGTAGATGTATGTTTACAATCAAACATTTTAAATTTAACATATAAGTTATATGCATATTAAGACTGAGAAACAATAATTGAATTTTTATACTAAAATACAATCATTTTTAGAAAATGATGAAGAATGTCTAGATCAGTCATTTCAAAAGTTTGATTTAGTTTATCTTTATATTTAAGAATTAAACTAATTTGATTGCAAGTAATAATAAGATCATCAAAATATAATACAATTAAGATAAAATGACCATTTTCAAATTTAAAGAAAGATAATTATTAGAATAACATTTAGAGAAACCAAACTCTTTAAAATAATTTGTTTTAAATCATAAAGAGATTTCTTTAACTTACAAATATAATGTTCTTTATTATGTTCAATGAAACCTTTAGCCGAGTCATATAGATTTATTCTTCTAATTCACCATTTAGGAAGGTGTTTTTGATATCCATTTGGTGTATAATCTAACCATTTTGAACTATAAGGGAAATAAACAATCTAAAAATACTCATTTTTACTATAATATTAAAGGTTTCAACATAGTCAATCCTAAGTTTTTGAGTAAAATCACAAATAACTAATATAGCTTTAAACTTGTCAATGTTACCAATTAGATTTTATTTGATTTTATAAATCCACCTACAACAACCAATATGCCTTTTAGGTAGAGGTAGGACAAGATCCCAAATCTGATTTTAATTAGGGCTAGGTATTCAACTTGCATAACAACTTTCCATCTATCATCTTAAATAGCTTTCTCAAAATATTGAGGTTGACATTCATAGAGAGTCATGAAATCATGATATGTATGTTGACTCCTAGTTATTTTATTAAGATTATCAAGATTAGATGTCCAAATTAAGGATTCAACCCATTTAAGTCTTTTAAATTGAACATGAACTAAAGAAGACTCCCCCTCAGATTCTAATTTATCCAAAATTGGATCAACTTCCCCTAAGGTATATGTTTCTTTGTAAGGAGTAATAGAAGAGTCATGTTCATCAAAAGAATTACTTTAAGGGAGTTCCACAAAAGGCTCACAAAAAGATTTTTCAAGGATTTGGACATTCCTATTCTCAATAATTTTTATTTTAGACATATCACATACTCTTATTCCTTTAGTTTTTCCTCCATAACCTAAAAAAATGTAAGAATCGGAGGTAGGATCAAGTTTCTTTATTTTTACTTTAGGAATAAAGATGGAAGTAAGACTACCAACTATCTTAAATTGAAAAACAATCAATATCTTATTAGAATACATTTATAAAGTATATAAAGATGCAAAGCTTTGGTAGGGTCTCTATTTAGAATGTGCACATTAGTATTCATGACTCTAGACCATAAGAACGTAGGAATATTTAAATAATATAACATTGTTCTAGTCATTTCAATGATGGTTCAATTTTTTTTCAATAATTCTATTTTACTGTGGGGATTAAGGATTTGCTAATTCTTTTTGAATACCATAATTATTGTAAAAGAATCAAATTATTTAATAATGTATTTAACACCATTATCAATTCTTAATATTTTAATAGAAAAGTAAGAAGAATTTTTAACTAAAGCTTTAAAATCTTTAAATTTAGATAAAACTTTACATTTATTTTTAATAAAAAAGACCAAATCATTCTAGTATGATCTTAAATAAAAGTAAAACCATATAAAGAGATGTTAAGAGATACAACTTCAAGTGGTCTTGTAACATCACTATAAATAAACTCTAAAGGATGTGAGGAGTTCACATCATGATTTATGTGAAAGAGTTTAGTTTGTTGCTTACATCATAAGCAAACCTCGCAAACTTCATGATGAGAAAAAATAGTAGGGAGGCCAACCACAAGATCATGATGAGACATATCATATAAACTTATAAAATTAATATGAACTAATCTTTCATGTCATAATTGATATTTATTTCTATTTTATGATGAAAGATAACATGTAGAAAAAGAAAAAGAAATGTATAAATCATTATATTGAATTCATTCAATAATTAGAAAACCAAATTGATTTATAATAAACTATTTATCCTTAATAGAATTTAATATGAAATTATAATTTGTAAGATGAGAACATGATAATAAGTTTTTCTTAAATTTAGGAACATATAAATCATATTATATGACTACATTTGTAAATTTAACTTTTCTTTAGTAGCTTTTAAAAATGAATTATCACGTAAATAAATATTTTTAGATATATATCTAGTGTTAAATAAAATAATTGTTAACAAAATCATATTATGTGATACACCACTATCTAAAATCTATTCATTTTTATTAGGAGTAAACAAGACAACATATAAAACAATAATGTTAGTATTTTAATCTCGATTGTTGTTATAATTATGTTTTTGATTTTTCTATTGATTTTGATTAGAACCTTTATTTCATTTATTATTTTTAGAGGTTTTGTTAGACTTATTCTTTTTTTTATAATAATCTTCCCTTCTCTGTACAAATTTACTACACAGATTGTAATATATATTAAATTTGACTTTATGATACTTATTACTAGATTTTTTATTCTCATTTTTGCCATTAGTAGAGTAAGGGTTATATTTTTAGTTTTTAGTGTTTTAAAAAACACTATTAAGTGTGATAAGTGCCTAAGTGGCATTCTCTTTAGATTTAAAATTTGTCATCACTTGTTCTTCTTGAATAAGAAATGCTGAAAGAGTATTGAAGTCAATGATATCATACTATGTTTGGTATTTAGAATTAAGAATAAAAAATTATATTGTGAAACTTTTCATGAATATTTAACTAAATAATGAAACAAAAAATCTTATCTTGAATAAGATTATAATATTAACCATCTAATTGAGATTTAATGTTTTTGATTTTTATAAGAAAATAATTAATTTTTTGTTACCTTTCACGGGACTAGTAAGAAATTTAAGAATACATTTAATGACTTTTTAGAGATGAGTGCCCTCATGCATATATTCAAGGAGTTTTTAGGCATCATTGGGTGACTCCTGATTGATGATATGGAGTAATAAATCATCTTTTACACTCTTTAAAATAATTAACATAGTTTGTTGAGATTTTTGTTAAAATGCATTGGTAAGTTCAACTATGACATTTATCCCTAACGGGGGGTTTTAGTCCTGACCACAATATTCAACAATTTTTGAGCCATAATCTCAAATTTAAAACATATTTTTCAAATTTTATGATTTGATTTATTTAACATTTGTGATTTGTCTAGCACAAATTTTTAAATGAGAAACAATTTGGAAAGAATTGCAAAATATTGAAACTAAGAAAAGTGTCACAAAAAAAATAATGTAAACATTATTTTTTCAAATTTATTACAAAAATAAAATAATAAAATTTTAAATTAACAAATGGATCATTCCAATATGTCAAGATTGTGCAAAAACCTAAAGATCGACTAGTTACATGACCACTTTCAATGAAATAAGCAGCTAGACAAGGGTGTCAAAAGTGAACTAGTGTTTGAACATGGACTAATTTAAAAATAACAAAAACAACACTTTTTAACTAGTTATATTATTTAAAAATTAGTTTTGACCACACAAAATTTGAAAAAAAAGAGTTTGGTGTGATTTAAATTCTTGATCTCATTTTTATTAATATCTTACAAAATTACACTAACCAACTTCTCTTTGAAAAATTACAAGACATTACATGTAATATATATAATATAAAGCTTATTTAATTAATTTTTATTATAAAAATAAAATAAAATTACATGCATGTAAAAACTATTTATCAAATTTTCACTTTTGGATAAAAATCCAATAACACATGATCGGGCCCTTTATTTTTGATAAGTTAAAAATTTAGTACTTGAAGATAGACTAGTATAGTGACAAGAGTCCAAAGGACCTGAAATCAGATTAAAAAAACTAGCTCTGAATGGAGAGTTAAGAAGTCAAATTACATATAACCCAATACAATAAAATTGAGGTTAGAGTGAAAGGACATAATAGCCATATAAAATAACATTATCACTAGAAAAATTAAAAAAACCAAAATTTATAGTTCTTTTGATATATATGAGTATCCATTTTTCTAATTTATAATGATCTAAGTATGGATCCTGCATGAATCTAGAGCAACACCTATAACTTATAAAGTATCTGGCCTAGTAATAGTTAGATAAATTAAATTATCAGCAAGCTATCTTTAAAGTGTGGGGTTAGCTTTGCTACACACAAGATTTGGATCAATATTAATACCAACTTCAATAGGAGTGGATGTAGGCTTATAGTTAGGCATTTTAAATTTAATAAGCAAGTTATGTGCATACTAAATTTAAGAAAAAACAATTAAAATTTTATCTTGAAATACAACCATTCCTAAAAAATGAAGAATGCTTAAATCAGTCATTTCAAAAGTTTAATTTTAAAAAGTTTGATTTAGTTTATCTTTATATTTAAAAACTAAACTAATTTGGTTGCTAGTAATAAAAAGATAAACAAAATATAATCCAATTAAGATAAAATGACCATTTTCAAATTTAACAAAGATATAATTATCAGAACAATGATTAGATAAATATAACTCTTTAAAATAATTAGTGATTTTAGAATACTAAGCTTGAGGAGCTTGTTTTAAACCATAAATTTATTTATTTAACTTATAAATATAATATTCTTTGTTAGGTTTAGTGAAACCTTTATACTGAGTCATATAGATTTTTTATTCTAGGTGATCATTTAGGAAGACATGTTTTACATCTATTTGGTGTATAATCCAACCATTTTGATCTACAAAGGTAATAAACAATCTAATAACACTCATTTTTAATATAAGATTAAAGGTTTCAACATATTCAATCCTATGTTTTTGATTAAAACCATAAATAACTAATATAGTATTAAACTTATCAATTTTACCAATTGAATTATATTTGATTTTATAAGGCTACCGACAATCAAAAATATGTCTGTTATGTGGAGGAAAGATAAGATCTAAAGTTTAATTTTAATTAGGGATAGATATTCATCTTCCATAACAACTTTCTATCTATCCTCTTGAATAGCTTTATCAAAATATTGAGATTCATATTCATACAGAGACATCAAAGCATGATATGTATGTTTACTCCTAATTAGTTTATTAAGATTATCGAGATTAGATGTTTAAATTAAATAATCAACCCATTTAAGTCTTTTATATTGAACACAAATTGGAGAAGGCTCCCCCTCAGATTCTAAGTTATCCAAAATTTTATCAACTTACCCTAAGGTATATGTTTATTCAAAATGAGTAACAAAAGAGTTAGGTTTATCAAAATAAGTACTTTGAGAGGATTCCACAAAGGCTCACAAAAAGGTTTTTCAAGCATTTAAATTTTATTATTATTAATAATTTTTATTTTAGATAGATCATAGATTCCTAATCCTTTAGTTTTTCTTCTATAACCTACAAAAATCAAAGAATAGGAGGTAGGATCAAGTTTCTTTCTTTTTGATTTAAGAATAAAGAAGAAATTAATACTACCAAATATCTTAAAGTGAAAAACACTTGATTTACTATTATAATACATTTATAAGGCTATATAAATATGCAAATCTCTGGTAGAGACTCTATTTATAATGTGCACATCAATATTCATGGTTCCAACCCATAAGAACTTAGGAACATTTATAGAATACAACATTGTTCTAGCCATCTCACTGATGGTTCAATTTTTATTTTCAATAATTCCATTTTGTTTTGGGGATTAGGGATTTGTTAATTCTCTTTGAATACCATAATTAATTTAAAAGTATAAAACTATTTACTAATGTATTTACCACCATTATTAGTTCTTATTATTTTAATTAAAAAGTTAGAAGAATTTTCAATTAAAGATCTAAATTATTTAAATTTAGATAAAACTTCATATTTATTTTTGATAAAATAAGACCAAACCATTCTAATATGATATTTAATAAAATTAACAATATATAAAGAGATGTTACGAGATACAACTTCAAGTGGTCCTACAAGAGTTTAATTTGTTGCTTACTACATAAGCAACCCTCACAAGATTCATGATGAGAAGAAATAGTAGGAATACTATCTACAAGATCATGATGATACATATCATATAAACTTATAAAATTAACATGACATAATATTTCATGTCACAATTGATATTCATTTTTACTTTATGATGAAAGATAAGATGTAGAAGAAGTAAAAATAAATGTATAAACTATTATGTTAAATTCCTTTCATAATTAGAAAACCAAATTGATCTATAATAGACCATTTATCATTAATAAAAGTTACTATGAAATTATAATACAACATGATAATTTTTTTTTTTAAAGTTTAAGAACATAGAAAACATCTTTTATGATTATATTTAGAAATTATATTTTCCTTAGTAGCTTGTAATATGAATTATCATATAAATAAATCCTTTCAGATATATCTCTAGTGTTAGATAAAATAATTGATAACCCATCCATATGATGTGATGCACCAATATATAAAATCTATTCATTATTATTAGAAGCAAACCAGAAAACATACAAAGTAATAATGTTAATATTTTGGTCTTGATTGTTGTTATGATTATGATTTTGATTAGAACATTTTTTTATTTTTTTATTTTTAGAGGTTTTATTATTAGGTTTTTTCTTTTTTTTATAATAATCTTCCCTTTTATGTCCAAATTTACCATAAAGATTATAATTTTCATTAAATTTGACTTTATAATACTTATTACTAGATCTTTTATTCCCATTTTTACCATTAGTAGAGGTAGGGTTAGATTTATAACTTTTAAATTTTTTAGGAACACTATTAAAAATGAGAAGTGTTTAAGTGGAATTTTATTTAGAGTCAAAATTTGACATCACTTATTCTTTTTGAGTAAGAAGAGCCAACAAAGTATTGAGGTCAGTGATACTTTGCTTTGTTTAGTAATTAAGAGTAGAAATAAACTTGTGAAAAATTTCATGAATATTTAATTGAATAATGAGATTAAAAAATTTATCTTGAATAAGATTATAGTCATAACCATCTAATTAAGATTTAATATTTATAATTTTTATAAAAAAATGAACTACTCTTTTGTCACCTTTCATGGGAGTAATAAGAAGTTTAATAATAAGTTCAATGATCTTTAAGAGATGAGTGCCTTTGTGCATATATTTAAGGAGTTTATAGGCATCATTGGGTGACTCCTGATTGTCAATATGGATTAGGAAATCATCCTTTACACTGATCAAAATAATTAACATAGCTTCTTGGAATTTTTGTTGAAATGCATTGGTATGCTCAACCATAACATTTCTCTGCAACACATAATTTTTAGTCTCGACCATAATATTTCATAGTTTCTAAGACAAAAAATCAACTTTAATGTATAAATTACAAATTTTATGTTTTGATTCATTTAACATTTGTGATTTGTCTAGAAGAAAATTAGGAGAATACATAGCTTCCTTTTAAAGTTGAAACTACTAGATTGAGTTTTGTACTAAAATGGCATGATAAAAGTTTAGAAAATAGATTTTTAATGTGTTTTTATACTTAATTTTATAATAATTTTTTTTTAATGTATAAAAAATAATAATTATTCAATTAAATGTGAAAATGTTTGGAAAGAATTGCAAAAGATTGCAATTAAGGAAAGTGTCACAAAAAATAATAATGTAAACATTATTTTTTTAATTTTGTTACAAAAATAAAATAAGGAAGTTTTAAATTAACAAGTGGACCATTCCAATGTGTCCAAATTATGTAAAAACCTAAAGATTGACTGGTCACATGACCATATTCGATGAAATAAGCAGTTAGACAAGAGTGTCGAAAGTGAACTAGTGTTTGAACATGGGCTAATATAAATAATTTTTTTTAACTAGTTATATTTTAAAAAATTAGTTTTGACCACACAAAGTTTGACAAAAAAAGTTTTGGTGTAATTTAAATTATTGACCTCATTTTTATGAATGTTTTAAAAAATTACACTAACCAACTTCTCTTTGATAATTTACAAGACATTTGTAATCATTTAAAAATGACACTTGAGTGCTAAGAGTGTTACTTGAGACCACCCATCCCTAAATTATCCCTAAACCTATTTTATGGCCTATTTAGACACTTATCTAGCCTTAGTGTAGGCCACATGAATCCATAAACATCCCTAAATCAATGTTAGACCCTCACTTTAACATCATGGCCCCTAGTACATCAGGTTATGCCACCTGAAAACTAGTGCCATAGTTTGGATAGTAGTGTTCCATGGTGCTAGTGTCCTAATTTGGGTGCTATTATCTTTTTCCCACCTTTTGTTACCAACGTATATCTTTTCAAATGAGTAACCACCTAGGGTCAGCCTAGACCTTTTTTAAGACCTACACAAGAACTATAATAGTGTATATACATGACTTTTAATATTTTATCTACTAAATGGACATAGGATCCAAATTACACAAACAAACTCAAAAAATTTTGTGCACAATCAAGGTTATCAATCCCTATTCTACCCTAATTATACATACAACCATTTGTATCATTCCTAAGCTTAGATTACTGAGATTTCCAATCTCAATAACATCCAAAGCAATCAAATAAATATTCATAATATATTCACTTGCACTTGTATCAACACTTAAGTGGGGAAAACTATATCAAGTTTGATTCCTCTTCAGAGTATTGGTATGTAGGCAACTCTCATCACAATAAAGTGTTGAGGATGTCCAACCTATCCCACTAACAAAACACTTTACTACTTGTTTCAATAGGATGCCATAATAACATGGAAGTTTAGGTTTTACATATAAAATCAATCAAAATAGATCACCTATAGAGAACTAAAACTCATGCATACAGTAACAAGATTGGTAGACCCAGACATAGGTGCACCTAGAAGCTCAAAACAATTATGCATAGAGGACACTAACACCAAAATAAGGACACTATCACCCCATGACACTACTATCCAATTAGAGTGAACTATCTAGGAAAGTTTTTGACACTTGGATTTTATCTACACCACTCATAACAACTCTTTTTCTAGTTTGTATCCTCTAAATCTCTTATCTTAGTCAATTTCTAGCTAGTACTTATTTACATTATTTATTTATATTTTAGAGTGGTCAAACTAAGTAAATTCTATTACAAATTAGTGGATTTATTTATTTTTTATTGCATATTTATACCTTGATTTACTAGACTCAGACCCTTTAACAACCTAGGGCTTAAACTCTCTAACCCTGAAAAGTTAAAACATTTGGTCAACCTAACTTACTTTGAATATTACTAAAACCCTAACCTTACATGTTAATATTTTGTTTTCTATACTTAGATACTAGTTATAAAATCTCAAATTTGTTTCGATATTCAATTATTACAATCTTTCATATATTAAATTTCTTTAAAGGTTCAAAATATACAACTATTTATTTTCCTACCTCCCAACCTATAATGGTAAAATTAAACAACTGATTTGATGAAATTGATAATAAACAATTATAAGATTTTATTTCTAAACATTTAGATATGAGAGATGACCTTATCAATATTTTCCATGAAGAAATTCAAAAATAAAATAATGTTCAATCTTATACTCCCTTAGATAACAATATTGTTACACCTAATTTGAGGGCATATCAACTTGTACAAAAACCTTTATTAACTTGACAACTTTCAGTAGAAACTACACCTCCTCTAGATAGTTCCTCCTCTCCAAATGTATAATCCCTTATGCATGAGATTCATTTTCTATAGCATAAGGTGTTACATCTTGAGTAGGGAGCTACTAGTGTCAGAATAGCCCAGTAGGTGATCTTTTGGTAGAGTGAGCACACAAAGAATTCTACAAATCAATGACCTTGCTTATATTTAGAAACATGCAAAGAAGATGTACAACAATTTATTGATGTATTAAATGCCTTTATTACCAATTATTTGATATATAATAATAGCCTAGTGAAGAGGAATATAAATAAGGAGTAGGGAGAGTTAACTCAAAAGATAATTCATAGTTACATTGAGTATAACTCACTGTGGAACTCATAAGAGAACTCACAGTGGCACTCAGTTGAACTCTAGGTGGAACTCGCCTTTACACCCACTTAACCTATTATCACACATAAGTAAGTTGAAGATACATGTGTAAGGATTATCCATTTAATAAGTAAATGAAATAGTGAATATCTTACTCTAACAACTAGGCCATCACATGCATTAAATTCTCATGTTCTTTTACATACACCTTTGACACATCACATAGAGACAACGCCTTGACCATCCAAATTTGTGACACATAATCTTAATTTTTATGATATTAAGGGTGACCCAGAGCACTATATATGAGCTTTCCATGTAGAATGTTTGGACTTCATGTCCAATGGTTTGGCTCCTTACTAGGTTGTTCTCATGTAGTCTAAAGGATGATGCCTTACAATGGTTTTATGATCTTCCAAATCAATCTATCATTGAATTAAATCCATTACATATATGTTTTATACCATTTTTTAATTAACATCAGTGATAAGATCTCATATGCTCAAGTAGCATAACTAAAGCAAAAATTCAGTGAGCCTATTATAGAATATGTCTTGAGATAAAAAACTATATTGATAAAGATGACTGTCCCCATAATAGATAGAGGGACCCAAGACATATTTAAACAAAGTTTACTACCAACATTTCATGAAGCTATCTTGTTCAATAAGTTTCCCACCTTCATAGATTTATGCCCCATAGTTAAATAAAGATAAGTCAAGCTTCTCTCTATGGGCAATTTAAAATATACAAGTGGATCAGAATCAACTACTAAGTGTTATAATAAACCTCCATACAAGTAAGGGCCAATAAAAAAAAGATTGATCAAAAGGCCACCATTGACACACTTTTAGAGCCACCTCATCACTTGTTTTTATCATCTCCTCCATGAAGAGTTTTCACCAACCTTACATAATCACCGACATATTTTACAACTACTCCTAGAATGCAATGTCATATCTCTCCCTCTCATCAAGGATGTTGATATGACACAACCTCATCTAAATAAATATGATTCTAATGCATTATACGACTATCAAAAGGCACTAGGCCATACTAAAAATAGATGCATCACCTTAAAACATAGGATACAAGATTTGATAGAGGCCAACATCATTGATGTGGGCACACTTATGAAGGCACCTAAAGTTCAAAAAATAGAATCTAAGGCATTAAAAATATTCTTAGATCCATTACCAAAACATATACCTAATGAGGCAGGAGGAACTTTAGGTGTTCACTATATGTATCAACCACATCCATCACTAGCATCATATCACACTACTACAGAGGATACACACTCCCTGTATAATATCATTGGTGTGTATCATACTAAAGTACCAAATAGACCACTTCTCACTTTATTAGAGCATGATATCATTGTTGATGATTTATATTCATATGCACTCTTTGTATGAGCCTACATTGATCATCATCCTATTTAGAGTGTTATGGTTGAAAATGGGTCAAGTATTAAAGTGTGAACCATCACACTTATATGACATTCGTGTTATTTAGAGTAGGACATATATCTGATCGACATAGTTATTTGTGTTTTTCATGGCCATTTTCATAAATCCATTGGGGATATTATACTTCCACTATAGGTTAGATCAACACATGTGGCCACTAGATTCTTAGTAGTACCTAGTGAAGGCACATTTGACATGTTATTGGGTGGTATATAGATATAATACCTATGAGGAATTCCATCCAAAATGCACATATACCTCATATATATACATGATAATCAAGTGATCATAGTTGAGGGTATTTCATATGAGTATCTTTTACCTGTCCCATATGAAGTCACATCATAGTTACAAGTTACTATTTATAATTTAGAGCCTAGTTACCATGAATACACCATAGAGTTTAGTGGAGCCACCAGTGAAGGTGTGGTCTAATATTATAGTGTTATCATGTACACATACACTCCCATAAAGACTATTATTAGAGAGAACCCTACATTAGAGACATGTTATAGATTTTAGAGGGCCTCCCTCTACCCCTTTCCTTCTGAGATTAGTTTTTTTAAGTTCATAAGGTTATAAGAATAGGGAACCCATACTAGGTATAACATCCTCTATCGAATAGGTCCCTAAGACCCTCATAATTTATTTGACAGATTCCTAACACCACTCCATAGGTAGTGCTAGCTATAGATCACTTAGTACAACAAGTTCTAAGGCCTCTATTACCATTTCATACAACACACATGATTACCATTCCTTTATTTGACATAAGCCACATTGATAGTGAGTCTCCCATGAGACTCATCGGTTAGTATGTTCCTCCCTTCTTGTACATAGTTTATATCTATAAAATACAAAAATAATATAATATGTCAAAACACAAAAAACATTCAAATATTTGCTTAGAAAACATAAATTATAGATTGTATGCATTGACATGTTTGAATCTCTTATATTTTCCTGACACTACATATTCTATCTATCGTAGTATATTCAATATTTATCATACATACAGGCTTAACTTGTTCTTATTGAATGTTTGTAGCTACTTATAGGAACCAAGACCACTACATAGACCCATATTTTCTACTATCTACCTAGTGGAGGCATATACATAGATACACAAGTGCCTCATTTGATACATTCACCCATTTGAGGGCATCCTATACACAATTTCAATTTTTAGGTTACATATTTATAAACTCTACATCACAAATTTAACATTGTTATAGATTGATATTGATCATCGTATGCCTATTCAAATTCATTGTCAACTATTACTAATCTAGACTTAGCCTATGTACATCTTAGCTCTTATACATATTTGTACCACATGTTCATATATACTTTCATTTCTAACTTTCTTAGTTTATATTTGATTGTGTCTCTATGCTTATTATATTTGAGGACATTTGAATATGCCATTTCTCTATGGATCCATGCCACTTATTTTCATTATATGTATGTTTTGGACATGTGGCCATGTCCTTGTGTATGCCTTTTTGATTGTGTATGCATACATTTGAACATGTCATTACATGTGGCTCTAATCCAACTTGATTGTTGTTTGCATATGTGGACATTTGAACATGTCCTTGTATGTCTTGATTTTTTAGATTTAGTGACATGTGTCTATGTCCCTTATATTGTGGCCCATTGGCCTACTTTTCATGCTTCATGTGTTTTGTGTGTATGCTTTATTATATGCATCATGGCCATGACACTTGTTTCTTGTTTTTTACACACTCTATTTTTAGATGTCATGAGGGACCTCATGCATAACCCCTTCCTATTTGGGTGCTATAATAGACATCATGCCCCATCTCCCTAGGTATCTACTTAGTTATTACTCAAAATCAATGTTCATATATATTGTTGAATCTATCTTGACAACTTTGTGAATGCTAGATCTAACATAATCATACACTAAATAATTATGCTCTAATTAACTTACATTCTGATGTTATGTATGCACATTATATTGGTTTATTGTGCAGATATCATATATGCTCTTTCTAATACACATTTTGTAGAGCTTATTCTTTTAAGGATAGTTCTTGTACATGTTCAATAACTCCTCTCAAAATAGGGGAATTCATAGAGGTTTGTCAAAGAGATCATGCTATCTAAATTCATTTAGAGTAAAATTTTCAACACACATGATATATTACAAAAATCATTTTTAGGAAAACACAATGGAAAATGTAAATACCTAAAATTGGCCACCAATGGCCTTCGATCAGACTTTAGACTAATTCTTACCAATCATTGTAAATTAAGCTTAAGAATCACTAAACATCCCAAATTTTTTTGTGCATCATTCATCAAAGCTCAAAATATCATTAAGACATACCTAATTGGGGTATCCTACCATAAGCAAGAAAAACCTCACATATATTTATCTCTAATCATCCTGCGACATCACAACATATAATTTGGCATATAGACCTATTAAGTGGGGCACATGGACATAAAATAAAATCTTGGAAATGCTAAAAATCCTCATCAAAATTAATCAAAATTCTAAACCAAATTAAATACCTTATTGACTTATCCATGTATAATGAATGGATTACTAAAAAGGGAAATTGAAAAATATGAAAGATCTTAGCTTTCATGATTACCTTTTATGAGTTGTCAAGCCTTTGAAAATATCTCAAAATATCTCACCCATGCCTGTTCATTGAAAATTATGAATTCTTGACACCTTTTAACTATATTAGAGTTAATTAACACACTTAGGTTAGGTTTGAACCCATTACATGTTTAAACTACACCTTAACTCACCTTGACTTGGGGTTAGTTCCTAAGCCTATAAATACAAGCCTAGACCTCTTCACAAAAGAGCTTGGATATTGTAGAGTTATAATGTAGGTTTTTGAATAAGACTCATAATAATAATGCTATATTGGAAAAATAGAGAGTTAATCCCCATCAAGACATAATAATAATCCACATCAAGAAAGCTAATAATGGTGCCAAGGAGAGGAGCAGTAAAAACATACTCCATTGCCAAAGACTCTTTGAGCACAAACCAGGCAAGCCACAAATAAATCATTTGGAGCTCTCAAGGAAGGTAAAGATTGTTGTTATTTGCATTTTAGTTGGGTTTTAAATTTTATTTTTTCCATTATGATCCCCCTAAGATCTAGTCTTATAGATGTTAGCATGTTTGTGTGTTGATTTCATTATTTTGTGAAACTAACACTTGATCTAACCTCCTCTCTATTGTCAAATTCTTTGATCACAAATGGCACTCATGGTGGGACATGCACCCCAAAAAGTTTATCTTAAAGCCTTATAGATAATTTTACTCATGATTTTCATGTCAAAATTTGATCTTGTTGACCAAAGAAGGTTTAAATCTCAAGCTAAAAGACATTTTTTTAGAAAATTGTGAATTTATTTTCTGGACAATAATACTACAACTTACACAGTTGCAATTTTACTCTATTTTTAGCAGTTTTGTATCTAACTTTCATGGTTTACACTAACAAGTTTTTTGTCCATAGAAGTTAGTGGCAATATTTCAATATCATGACTCTAAAATCATGATATCATAACATTGTGACTTCACAAGTCATGATTTTGCCTAAATAGTTATGATTTTACAACTAAACTTCTAGAAATTAGGTTAACTATCATGGCTAAGTTGTAATATCATAACTCTTAGAGTTGTGACTTTTCCATGTTAGTTAAATTTTTGTAGACAAAGTAGTGATTTTGCATGATATACTCTATTTTTTCAAGATTTGCATTATTGTACTAATACTTGTGGTTTTATAGAGTTATGGTTTTGCTATGTGTATTTGGGGTTTTGATTTGTGTAAACCTGAGAGTTATCTTTTCAAAACTTGTTTGCTCATCCATTAATGTGCTTCAAATCAGAAAGAAAATCTTTAAACCTTATATGGCAAAGGCAAGATTAGAATATACATTTGCAAACTTAAATGATTAAACACTTCATTTTAGTGCCTAAAACAAAGTTCTAAGTCTTGAAAATTTGATTTCAAGTGCTTAAAAATGAACATAGGTGATTTGTGTTAAATTTGATTTATGAAAATTCTTAAAAGCTTGGAAAAATTAAGCCAATGGTCCAAGGAACTTAATAAAAACATTTCATTTGGTGCCTAAAATTGAAATTCACTTAGATTGTAAATTCTTGAAAGTTTTTGATAATTGTTTGTTTATTTGTGTGAAATGAAGAGTGCATGTATGCTCTTCCCTTGTCACCTATAGGGAACTTGGGTGACCAAAGTGCCTTTTCACTTGTAATTTGTGCCTAGTCTAAGGAATGGAAAAAATATTTTCTAGGCTCTCCCCAAAACCCATATGGTTTGGGTGATCTAAAAACAACCTTTAAAGTCTTTCCACTTAGTCATTTATTTCATACAATTTGGATTATGAAGGGGAGTTCATAACTTATTCATGAGTTTTTTAGGGAAGATTTAACTTGGGGTTTCACCTCCTAATATTATTTTAACCCCACTTCATGGTGGGGTATACAAATTAGGGTACACGTATTATGAGAGCCAAGAGTTAAAAAGCTAACCTCTCCTTTCATAATGAAAATTAGAGTTAGGTCTAATTAACCAAGGGATTCCACTAAGCAGTACATGGATATAACCACTATGCAAAGGAATAGACCCTTGCATAGTAAGTTAATTGATATGAACTCTATTAACATGACACATTTCTAGTGTTAATCACATTTGAGACTATTTAGATGATAAAAAATTGTAAGTTTTAGAAAAACCCCACTTACCACAGACATATTGTTGATGAAAGGTGAGTATCCTAAAGGCCCATGTCACTGTATAATCTCTTAAGAGAATGGGGGTATAAAAACCCTACTACTTCATGCACTTTTATTTTTGGATTAACACTTAAAATCCTCCCAAGAGCACAAAAATAGATGGATTTCAATAATATGATGCAACCTTATCAGTTTAGGGCTTAGGATGATTTACTTAGTTGTATTTGGTCTTTTTATTTTATTGATTGGTATTTGAGTCTAAACTTTGTTTGTCTTCCCACATCAAAAATAAGTTGTTTGCCCATACTACTCCATTGTTTGAGGAGGCATTATGCCATCCATTTGATACCGAATTTTTTTCCTAAAATTTGTGTCAAAATGTTGTGTGTGTCACTTAATTTAAATGAGTAAAATTATGCTACCCAAATCAATTTAATTTTTATGCCTAAGAGTCTTTGAAACAAACCATTATTTATACATCTTTGGAGAGTAATAACACTGTTATGCTACTCAAATTATTACATAGACTCATCTTGTCTTGTGTCCAAGTTTTATGTTTGAAAATGAACCATATTTATCTTTAGGATCTTTATCTATTACCGTTATGCCATTCAATTTGATCTAGTTTGTTTGTTCAAAGAGCCTAGTTTTCCTAAGTTTGAGTTTTTAATTAACTTTGAAAAATTTAGATTCAAAAATTAACTAATTTATATATAGGATTTATCTCATTGGGGATTAGATACTAATATTTCTCTTTTGGATTCAATAATTTAAGATAATTATTTACCCAAATTTGAAAACTATTTCCTTTAAATACTGACTTTTGTCAGATAAAATGTTCGAAGGAAATGGAATGTTGAAAACACAAGTCTTGAAGGGCACTTCTCATGGGGAAAGGGCACTTTCAAAATTCATGAAGGGAAATTTAGTAGGGCAATGGACTATTTCAAAACTTTGAAAATGTACTTTACACAAAGCTCGAAGGGCATTTTCAAGAATCTGAAGGATAATTGAGGAAATAAAAGGACTATTTCAAAAATCTTGAAGGGAAAGTTTGAAGATAAGGTGCCCCTTAAAAAAATCTTGGAGGATATATTCAAAAAAGATAGAATATCATTTCAAAGACCCTAAAGGGTATGTGCTCTTCAAAAAAATCTTAAAGGATAATTTGGTTAAGGCAAGGTCACTTTCAAAAGAGTTACAGACAATTTGTTTCAGTATTTTTACGTTAGAAAAAATGTTTGAAACAAAAATTTTGAATGGTCACTTCAAAAAAATAAGTTCAAAACAAATATGTCAAAGGGCAAGTGCAAAGAGGCTGAAGGGTAATTTCATCAAATAAAATGCCTAATAGAAAAAGTCTATAGGGAAATTCTTTTAGACAAAATATTCAAAACAATTGTCTTGACATAGATAAGTCTGAAGGAATACCAATTGCATAATTCCCAAAAGAATTCTTGACAAAAATCTTGAAATTATTTGGACAAAGGATTTGAAACATAAACCTTAAAGGGTAATTCTTTTGGGATAAAGTTCCAAAGGAGAAGCCCAAAAAGGCATGCCCAAAAGTTAACATACCTTGTTTTAAGTCTAGATTTTGATCTCACATTTGGCCAAAAGTCCTAGCACATACCTTGTTTGAGCGTAGCTTTTGATGCTACATTTGGCTAAAAGACCTAGTAACCTTCTATTTTTCCTAGATTAGACCTATTTGGAACACTTCAAACCTAGAGTTTGGCATTTTGTTTTTATTTTATCCACTTGACCTTTTTGTGTGAGATATTTAGTATTAGACATTTAACATTAGATTGTTTTATACCAAGTTTTGTCATAAATCATTTTGGAGATACAACTCCATTATTTGACCAAGTTAGACCTAGTTTTAACCTTTTATATTTTTAGACATTGTTTTTAAATTATTTTAGAACTCTCACCCTTTTTTGGCTAAGCTTTCACCATCTATTTGACCATGTCTCACTATACACATAGTGGTGTCATGCAGAATCTAGGGTATGTAAATTTTGTCACACAAGAAAACTTTGTTCAATACCCCTATGGATATGATGTAGTTTGTGAGATGGATCCTTATCCACCTTAAAACACTCAAATGAGGGAAAAGAGTCAAGAACCTTTAGTGCATTATTTGGTCAACACACCTCCATACTCAGAGTATGACCAAAAATGGATGGCATAATATTTGGCTAGGATACCTTTAATTATATAACACATCCATCAACCACCTTACTATGTTACAATGACATCAGCTTATGATCATTATCTATTTGATCATCACTTACTTGCTAATAAGGATGAAGTATTAGTTATATTTGTAGAGTTAGGGGCTAAGTTTATAACATAGTTTCCCCATGAAAACTTACCAAGTCTAGTAAGAGGGCCTTATAACATGTCTAATAATAAAAATAATGAACAAGCCTCTTTTGATAATCCTCATGCTATAGTGCTGATGCCGTATCAAGACCCTTGTATGCTTATCACAAGAAAAGTCCTTATAAAGGATCATTTCATATAGATGCAAACAACATACCAGACATACCTAAGCCTAACATGTAACTTCAATAATATGACCATGTCAAGTGCTCCTCTTATCAAGCTATTTATTTCAATAAGATTCTTAATTGAATTGATAGGTCAATAAAATTAGGATATAGACCCATTTGCATTAATCACTTTGGTAGAAAAAATGTTCAATACCCCAATTATCAAAGAAGTGTCTTCTACTTTTACGTAGTATACTGAGCCAAACATAGTGGATAACATGCAAATATTGTCTAATCTAGACCAAAGTGATGTAAACACGCAAATAACTAGTTAACAACAAAATGTGCCTTTAGTCAACACCATGAGTGGTTCATAAACTTAGGGGGCATGAAATTCTACCTCTCAATATCGACCAACTAACCCTAATCCTCAACCAACTGCTTATTCAAGCACCCAACCTCAAGGATTAAGTATTCAAGTAATGACCAATACCATACATCAATAAAATGTGATGAATATTACTCCACCCCAATAGGTGTTGAGTAACATTGCACATCAACAGGAAGGTTCTACCATCTAACTTACCCACACAATAAAGATAAAACATTTTTCCACCTCAACAAGGGGAAGCCAATGTTCCACCTCACTAGGTAGAGACAAACATAGACCAACATACCATTATAAAACTAAATGATGTCTAATCAATAATGTATAAGTATCGATCAATGACAAATGCTAAATTTCCAACATACATCTACTTCCCAACAAGGATTCATGTAAATAAGAGGTTTCAATGTTCCATAAGTACCAATTAGGCAACAATTTATTTTTATGCCAAACATCCCAAAAACTCAATGACAGGGCCTTAGTTCATAATATCCCCTTAATTAATAAGGTTTGACTAGTCTACATCAAGTCCCTATTCAACCTCAACATGTACAGTATAACCATATACTTCTATCTCAATCATAATTTACCTAAATCCAAGCCAATATACCAAATCCTAACCAAAATATTTCATAATAACATGTTTAATTTCAACAATCTCACCCTAATCCATGTATGCATATTCTTGGTCCATTCCTAAACCAAACCAATCTTCCCCAACAAATACCTCCATTGTACCCTAGTTAAAATAACCCACTTTTGATCACCCAGCTTCCACCTCAAGCTAATATTCCCATTGGTTTCCTTGCACAAGAGCTACCATAAATGAAGGATGCAATTGCTACCATCTAAGATAGAAAGCAAACCAAAAATTTCAAGTTGGATGATGTGTGTTCCTACCCATTCAACATGGAGTATCTACAAATACCATTTCTTCCAGGGTATGAACCACCAAAATTCAACAAATATAAGGGGAAAGGTAACCCCAAGGCCTATTTGATGAAATTATTTATTGCATGCCAACAAGTGGCCTATAATGACATATACATTTTATTATTATTTCTAAGCATTCTAGCAGGACAAACATTGGAGTGGTTCTTGAAATCACCTAAAAATTCAGTTGCTCACTTTGATGATCTTTTAAATAAGTTCATGTAGCACTTATCCTATAATTTTGAACATGTGATTTCAATTTTATATTTAACACAAACCAAAAAAAAAAAGCTAGTAAAATCTTTGAAAGTTATTTGCAGTAATGGAGAGCTCTTGCAAGCCAATTTACTGATAGTCTACTAGATAAGCAACTGACTACTATATTTACCAAGAATTTACACAATGAGATATCTTACCATTTAGAGTCGCAATGTGCACACACTTTTAAGGAAATAATTGGCAAAGGTTTGTTGTTTAAAAGAACCCTTATTAACAAAGGGATCATTAAACTTACCTCATTAAATTAGAGCCAAAATCAAAAAAAAAATAATGGCCAAAATCTGAACCAAGTCTGAGTACAAGAATCACAACTAGCCCAGGCCAATAATTATGATAAACTCAAGAAGTTTAATCACAATAATAATGTTGTGGGAAATGGAGTAACTGAGTCATGACATGTTGAAGTGATGTAAACACCATTTGCTCAACTTATGCTACATATGCAAATTACTCCTAGCCAATAACTTCTTCAACAAACATAACAAGCATAACAACCTAGGCCAGTGAAAAATGCATAAAAAATGTAACATTTACCTTTGCAAACACCTCCTCTAAGGAGAATTATGCCTACTAATCACATCTTTAGTGACCTTGGAGAAACCATTGAATCTGTGTTTTGTAATCTCACCACAACTAATTTTATTAGCTAGCCTATTTCAAAGCACTATCCTGAGGGGATTGACTATTTAGACTGGTATAGGTAAAATGAATTCTATGAGTATCATCAGGTTAATGGCCATAATTTTCACTATTGTGTGCAAATTAAACATTAGATTGAAAATATGTTGGAAAATAGAGAGATCACATTGATTGTGGAGCTTCCACATCAAAATATATTGGGAATTTATCAAAACCCATTTCCACAACATAACAACCAACAAAAACAATAATAATAACTAGTAGAAAAATAACAACAATGTCAATAACTAAGGTAAAACCAATAAAATCAGTAAAAAAACCAATAAAATCAAATGATTGGACAAAAACAAGGCCATAATGATGCCAAAAATTGATAGACCTACCGTATAGTTGTACATGAATACAACAAAGTTGTAGGCCATATTGTAAGAAGTTGCGTTAACACCATTTCCATTAATCCAAGACCAAGTACCAATCAAATAAGACCATTACTAATAATTTCTAATCAACCAACCCATATCGATGATCTTTCTTTGACCTGGGACCAGAAATAGGCATACCAAAAAATAAGGATTACTACCTTTAGACCCCATACCAATAACTCATCATTGACCTATGACCATGTACAAGTACACCAACAACCAAGACTTATCCTATCTGGTCCCCCTCTACCATCATTTATTAGCAATGATGGTCTTGTATCTAATCCCAATTGTGTAATCATAACTCGATGGTCTAAGATTACCATACAAGGCCAATATCCATCTACTACTTCACCCATCCAATCGACCATTCTAGCTCAAAATAAGCCATTTATTATTTCTCAAGAAAATACATTTGATATTGTGGAACAATTTCGATATACGCCCACACAAATATCCATTTTGGATTTATTATGTACATCTACCATCCATAATAACATCTTGACAGAGTTTCTTGGTCGATCCCAATTTCTGAATGACATATCTTCAGACAAATTTCAAGCTTTGGTTAGACATATAGCTCTAAGCCAACAATTGACCTTTAACTAAAGTGATTTGTCATCCCTTAACCTTTTGAATAATAATCCATTGTATATCAAAGTTGTCATAATGTGACACAAAGTGAAACATGTCCTCATAGACAATGGATTAGGCCTAAATAATTAGTTTGTAAAGTTCATCAAGCTTCTTGGGTATACCACGACCGATCTCTAGCCATAAATGATCATGATCAAGGCCTATTATAATGAAGAATGTGAATCATAAGGTACCATCAACTTATTTGTTATCATTAGGCCCTTAACCCATGATACACTATGCCATGTGTTAGACCTTGATATGTCATCTAATATGATTTTGGGTAGACCTTGGATACTTGAGATTCATGCAAGCCCTTCAACATTACACTAGTGTATCAAGTTCCTGCATTTAGGTATGGAGGTTACCATTCATGGATATTTGTAGCCATACAAAAATTGCAAGCATCTAGAGGCCAAGTACCAAAGCTATAACTATCATTTTGGATTGAATCCAGTTGCCAAGAAGGATAAGGGAAAATAAATAATTTTTGATTCACCAGAGGCCAAATGCATTGGCCTTGACACTCTTGATTCATTCTCCCATATGTCACCTCCTAAAATATCTAATCATTATACCATCTTGGATAATAGCCTAGGATAATATTTGACCTATGATACAGTCCACATAGTCAAGCTTCCACATAGCCCCAATTCCTATGGAAGACCTTAATACAAATCACCTTGCATGGAATGGCAAAGAAAAGGCAAAGCCAAATTACATAGTCCATCACCTGTCATTTTTGTACTGGCCATTGGCCAAGAATATGACCCTCTTGTAGATGATGAATCTTGGTTGTATAATGACAAACTCGCTGATTGTTACATAAGTGCCAAGTATCCTATTTAAAACTAAATCATGGAAAGACATGATTATGAAGGAGGAGGCCTTGGGCTAAATCAATAAGGTCTACTTGAGCCAATTTATACTACTCAGTACAAGGGAATATATGGTCTTGGATTTAAACCACCTAGGGGTGACCCATGTATCATATTCATATTCCAATGCCAAAAACTAGTAACATTGATGTCAATAATGAAGTAGAGTCTAATCATAGCCCTTTCAATGACCTATACAATACCAATTTATTTGAAAATAATGTTATTTGTACTCTTTGACTAGTTAGTCATCATAATCCACTTTTATTATATTATCCTCAACTGATAGACTGGGGCCAGTAAGAATCAACAGTGCAAATCGATGAGTTTTAGAATGATGAGGCCTTTTATGATTGTCTAGGCCAAAGCGACAATGTTCCTTTAGGAGACAAAAAACAAGTGTTATTAATTAAGTTAGATCCTAAATCCTATTTTAGAGAACAGGTAAACACCCTTAGCCATAAATAATTAAATAAACCATTGAGGTCCCAAAGTGAAAACCTCTTTAAGGCTCTTTTGGACCAAGGAAATAGTAAAGAGAAAGACTAATCTAGTGGTGAAAACCTCTTTCATGTGCCATTATATACGGGTGTTTAACCTTCCTCAAATATGGCTCAAGAGACCACCAATGATGAACTTACTTATGGGTCCAAGTGCAATCTTGAAGAATAATAGGCTTTTGATCAAATCATCTACAAGTTTCCAATTGTATTTGTAACATGGCCATCCCTACCATTTGTGGATTCTAATTCATGATGCCTATGAGAACTTGAGGAGCCAGTCCTAATGGAGGACTCTATCTTTACAGACTAGTTTAAATCTTTACCAACCATTCTAGAAGATGGTTCAAATCTTCTTGTAGAGGGCACAATATAAGTTAATATCAGGACTCCAAATGACCCAAAATGGATCAAATTAGGTACATCCCTCACTAATGAGGAACATGAAGCCTTTACATCCCTTCTGAGGGAATTTGCTGATATATTTACCTGGGCCTATTCTAACATGCCTGGTTTAGAACCTACTTTTGTTGTACACCACCTCATAGTACGTCTTGATGCCAAGCCTATGAAATAAAAATTATGTAAGATGCATCCTCACATTGCTGTATTAGTGAAGAAAGAGTTGGAAAAAATATTGGAAGTGAGATGTATTAGGCCCATTGACTATTTTGAATAGATCTCCAATGTTGTACCCATCAACAAAAAACCATAATGAATCAGGATCTACACTAATTTTAGAGACATAAACAAGGCCTGCCCTAAGAATGACATTATTCTACCAAAAATTTGATATGATTATCGACTCCATAATGGGTTATGAAATGCTTTCATTGATGGACATATTTTCAAGATATAACCAGATTTAGATTGTGCTAAAATACCAACATAAAATAATGTTTACCACTCCATGGGGAACATTTTTTTATCAAGTTATGCCATTTGGTCTCAAAAATGCTTGGGCCACTTACCAAATAGCCATGACAATCATATTTCATGATATGATGCATGACATTATTGAAGACTACATCAACGACATACTAGGTAAATCAAAGACTAGGGTTGATCATCTAATAGCACTTAAGAGGATATTTGAGAGACTGCATGAATATAAAGTTCAATTCAACTTTAATAAATGTGTTTTTAGAGTTATTTTTGGAAAATTGCTTGGCTTCATTGTGTCTTGCCAAGGTATTGAGGTCGATCTAGCCAAATTAAAAGCCATAACAAACATGCCACCACTAACCAATTTGAAGTAGCTCCATAATTTTTAGGGTAAGATACAATCTATTAGATGCTTCATATCTCAATTGGTCAAAAAGTTCCATCCCTTTACATACCTCCTAAAGAAAGGTGTCTCATTTCATTGGGATGATGAATGCTAAAAATATTTCCAACATTTAAAGGACTATCTTATAAATCCACCTATTTTATTTCTTCCAATGCAAGGAAATCCATTCCTACTTTATGTATCAACTACCGACAAATCCTTGGGGGAACTTTTAACTCAACATGATGATTATGGAAAGGAGTATTCTATGTACTATCTAAGTTGTATACGGGTTATGTATGAGCACAATTATACACCCATTAAAAAAGCCTATTTAGCTATGGTCTTTATAGCTCAAAAACTATGCCATTACATGTTAAACAAAAAGGCCATGGCCATTTTAAAAGTAGATCTACTCAAGTATTTACTATCTAAAATAGCTATATAAGGCTACATGGCCAAATAGATCATGCTTATCAACAAATTTGAGATAGAATACATTAACTAGAAACCCATCAAGGGGCAAGTTCTTATAGATCATCTTATTGAAGAATGCCTTATAGATACAGAACTACTGACATTCTTATTCCTAGATTAATCTATTATGACCATCATTGAAACACCTCTTGAAGCTATATTTTGCTGAATCATTCACTACATATGGATCATGGGTAGGCTTTTTTTAATTACTTCATAAGGGGATATAATCCCTAAGTCATTTTGAATTAGCTTTCCTTGTACCAATAATATGGCCAAATATGAAGCACTCATTGTATGACTTTGAAAGGTAGTACCATATAACATACAACATCTAAAGGCTTATGGTGATTCTCAATTAATCATTATTTAGGATATAATCCATTTTTAGACCAAAGATGTCAATCTAGTACCATATAAGGCCATGGTCGACATTCTCAAACAACATATTACCAATGTATAGTTTGATCATATGTTAAGGGTTAGTAACAAAACAATAGATGCCATGGCCACCATTGGATCTTTGATTCCACATACATATACAACCAAAGAATACTAGTTTCTTATTAAAAATCTACTAGCACTAGCTCATGAACTTTCATCCATCACAATTATTTATGATATTATTTTTCCTAGCTCTATTTGATATTTAGGCCTTTAAACCTATCTTCATGACCAAGTAATGCCACTAGACCTATCCCACAAATAATCTAAAGCCTTTATCCACCATGACGCATGATATACCTTACTTAGATCAACCCTATATCACTATAGTTTTGATGGATATATTCTTCATTTTTAAAATTTGGTAGAATCTACATTAGCATTATAAGAAGTTTATGGAGTATTTAGATCCCACACCAATTGGTTCATCCTATCCAAAAAGATCCTATGTACTAGGTACTATTGGCTAATGATGGATGCAAATGTAGTTGCATATGTGAAAAGGTGTGATAAAGGTTAATGACATGCCAATTTGATTCATGCCCTGAATAAGACTTTGAAACTAATGCTTACACCATGGATATTTGCTACATGGGGCCTCAATCTCATTGGAAATATAAAACCCACCTCATTTTATGGCTATAAACATATCCTTATGACCACCGAATATTTCACTAAGTGGGTTAAAGCTATACCCCTCACTTATGTGACTAGAAATCAAATTTATAAATTCATATTTTACCATCTCATTTACCACTATAGTATCCCCATTGAAATTATATCTGATAGTAGTGGATCATTTAAAAATAATGATGTTGAAGTGCTCTATGTCGAGTATAAAATTAAACAACATTTTTCCACGACATATTACCCACAAGGTAACAGCTAGGAAGAAGCATATAAAAAATTATTATCAACATCCTTAAAAATATTGTCAATGATGCCAGCCATGATTGGCATCTTCTAATATTCCATGCCCTTTGGGCATACTATACCAATCACCATACTCTAATAGGATCCACTCCATACTCACTTGTTTATGGCACTGAGGCCATTCTTCCTATTGAGGTTGTGTTACCTTCTTTGCACATCTCTTTGAATCATGTCTTCGATGATGAAGACTATCGAGTAGCACACTTGTAAGAGGTAGAGTTACTTAATGAGAAATGCCTGGCTATAGTAAATAACCTATACGCATACTAGAATTGACTTTGTGGCCATTACAATTGGTGCATGAAACACAAAAAAATTGATCTTGGTGATCTTGTTCTTAAATAAAACCAAAAGAATACCACATTCGAGAAGATTTATAAAGGCAAGTTCAAACCCAACTGGATAGGTCCTTTGATCATTATTGCAAATTATGGTGCTAGAGAAAATAGGCTCACTACACTAGACAAGGATAAACTTGATGAGCCAATGAACATTATACATCTCAAGCATTACTGTGCTTGAGAGACTTGGTGTATTGTCTATGAGGCTTATTTTAAGTTGTACTATAATATTGATGTTCTTATTTATACCATAATACCATTATGTCACTTTATCATTCCACCATTTAATTCTACCATACCTTTTCTATCAACCAAATTATTTTCAACCTCCCTACCCAACCCATTTGACCTTGGTTCCATTCCATTGGTTATAAGGCACTTTCATCATGAAGATTTAGATCAAGTTTCAATAGTTATTTCAAGTATTCCAGATAGAGGTTGTATTATGGAGCAATATGACAGTGGTTTGGTAGTTACATCTTTCATTTCTTGTTCCATTCTATACCAAGTGTTCCTAATTATAATTGCCTTTAGGCAAATCAGTGTCCCACCATCTTGTTATTGATTATAACTACCTATGGGAAAATTAGTATCATTAACTTATGTTGTTGTTTCCTAGTTATAACCACCTATGGGAAAACTAAGGGCAATACTTGTTTATCATGCTTTGAAGTACCACCTTGCCATGCCTATGTTATGTTATGGCATTTTCCAACTTCATTGATTTTGTTTGAATTGGTTGCTACACTAGTTAGATTTATTCACTGTAAGGCAGAACTATAGTGACTTAAGGTCCCATCCTGGAACTATGTAGGTAGTGCTCAATTTACATTTAATTCAACTTAGTCACCCCTTTTTTACGCTCTCACCATTTTGTGAGAAATCTTAAGTTTGAACGCTCTCACCATTTTGTGAGCAACCTAAGCCACACTCTTGCTTTTTTGTGAGCTTGGACCATTTAGTATATTGTCATTCTCAATTGAGTTGAGATACTTCAAAAATTCTAATTTTTTTTGTAAAATTGATCTAGAAAATTTAAAAACATTGACCACTAATTTTCCTTTAGGATTTTGGGAACCCTCACTAAGTCACAAGAAACCACTTTTTATTTAGTTTCCCCATCTTTATTGGCCTTGTATCTCATACTCTTGCCATTGTATGGGCTCATTCCCATATTCTTCTATCACATCCATCATGTTTTTTTTCTCATCATTTTCTTCTATCCCATTTCTTGAGAGAACTACATTTGGCTTAAAGTTTTGTTGGATATCACATCAACAAAAATATGTAGGTATTGTCCACTTCCCTAGTGCATCTAGAGAAATCTTGACCACCCCCTTCTTTTTCTTCTATTCCCCCATTTTGTTTGTTTGTTTGTTTCATTGTCTCATATGTCGAGGGGAAATGATCATTGTCATGTTTATGTTGTGTTATTTGTATTAACATTGTACTTAACCATTATTTGTTTGTTGTTTCTATTTTTTTTATTTCTTTTCTTTTCTTTTCTTAGTATTTTGTTTGTTTGTTTGCCTATTTATTTGCTTTTCTCTTGTGCCTTGATTCAGTCTATGCATTCATTGGGTCATTCCTTACACATTATTATTAAATCCATCCATATTCATACATCAACATTCTCATCATGGTTTTTATCATTGGTGCATTATTTTCTATTAGTATTGGATCACATGTTATTCCTTATGCATATTTTGGCCCAGTCCTCATGGTGTTCTATCATGATGCCTACTATTATGTGCTACAACAAAACTCAACTCCAAAAGTCTACATGGCAATGAAGTAATGATATATCTCTTTGGCACCAACAATAATTCTTGATCTAATCCAAATCATATCCTAAATAGAGTAATTAAACAATAAAATAATTTAACATTTACTAGTTTGGATGATCATCTCCCTACTAGTAGGTTGCCCAAATTCATCTTTCTCCTATGTACCACTTTGAAATAATTTTTCATATCATCTTTGCCATAATCAGGGTATAATTATTATAACCACCTATGGGAAAATCATTTTATACCATCCCACTTGCATTACCAATGATTCTAACTAACTTTGGCAAAATCATTATGTTTCCATCCATTTGAGAATTCATGATTATAACCACCTTTAGGCAAATCATTCTCTGTCTTCTACCCAATTAGGGCTCATTTTCATTAAAACAATGCTTATAATCACCTTTAGGCAAACCATTATCTCTATCCACCCAACCAGGGCATGTTTTAATCCTGGCAATGATTACAACCACTTATGGGTAAATCATTGTTTTCCCTTTTACTGATTGTAACCACCTTTGGGAAAATCAGTCTCTTGTTACCGTAAACCTTTTTTGATGATTATAACTACCTTTGGGAAAATCATCACCTTTTTAAAATATAACCTCTGATGATGATCATAATTTCTTATGGGAAAATCATCTTATTTGTCTTCCCTAACTGGGGCAGCTCCATATACCACTAATTATAACTACCTATGGGAAAATCAATCTTTTCCACCCCATTTCATCTATTTGGTATAATCATTTCCTCATTTTGAGGGATCAATTACTAACCCACTTTGCCAACTGCTTCCTCAAGGGGGAAACTATATACACATAATATTTTCACACTTTTATCGATTATTGACATTTTATATCTTATAGGAACCCATCGAGTCTCAATCTCTCTGAGTGCATGCCTTAAGGGGTGCACCAAGAAAGGAGTGGGGAAAATATTGGTGCTTCATAGGATTGTTGTCCCTTTTTCCACTTGTTATCTACACACTTGTCTCCTAAAACCATTTACCCTAAGCTTGTTCTTCTCTATTTTACCCATTCGAAGCATTTTCTACATTTTATCCTCTTATGTATGACCTAAATCCCTTTTTATTAGTTGGTTGTACTAGGTCGACTAGGTCAACCCTATATAGTTTCTTGGTATTTTTCACTTAGGAGCTAGTTGACCTAGCTCATGACCTAGTGAATTAGTATCCAAAATTGTATAGGGATGACTAGATTGACCATTTTAGTTGACATTTTCAAAAGGGTTTAGGGAAATATTCACACACACACACACACACACACACACAAAAGTTAATTTCCATCATTTATCAATAAGTAAAGAAGTAAGAGCGAATGAACATCTACTTATTGACCATTCTACTTGAGAAGTAAAGATTAGGGTTTCATTCTTTCTTTAGAGATATGGATCTTGTCTTATGGAGAAGTATTTTGGATGCATCGATAGGTTGTGTAGCCTAGATATAATTTTTATTTATCATCTTTACATACCACAACCTCTTGTGAAGCACCTTAGCCAAGGGAGAGATTGAGGCTTGGTGGGTTCATCTTCAAAGGTAAATATTCCTAGCTTTATTTCTCCTTTGTTAGAGTAGATAGATAATGTATTTGTGATTCTCTTCCATGTATTAGGATTCCGTATATATTGACATTAGTATATGTTTTCTATGCATGTTTAGTTTTATTATTTATAACCCCCACTTTATGCCACAAGTTTTGGTGAGCACTAGATTAGATTTACTTTTCTTGTTATCAGTATAAGTGAAATATCAAACCCTAAGACACCTTTAGGGTTATTACATGATTGTGTTAGACTAGAGGCTTTAAAACCCTCCTTAGAATGGTGTATTATGATAAATGATCCCCTAATCAGGTCTAGTAGATCCCCATATTGGTCATGATCTCACTTAATAAATGTATTCCCAATCAGAAGTGTAAGTATGCTCTATCTTCTCTGAGTTAGGATTGATTTATAGACATGATGCATTTTTGATTGCATACATTCTAGTGAACCCAACATGAATTAACACTTGCAACATTTATTCACTTATTTTTTATTATTTTATCATTATTTATCATATATTTTCCATACTGGGTTGAGTGCATTAACCCAATTATAACTTTTGTGTGCAGGTTTAACACATAGTCACATCCAAACAACTATGTTCTTTTTGTGGAAGCTCTTCTTAAGGTACAGGGTATTGGATTCACCCAATCAACCTAGTATAGTTTTTTGGACTTTTGGACATCTAATATAGACTACTAGGTTGACCTAGTTGACCCTGTATAATTGAAGTACTCAACGATAGGCTTCTGCAAAGCTAAAATGACTTAGTCAACCATGTTAGTAGGATTTTCAGGCATTTATCAAGGTTTATTGATAACAATCTCATTTATTTGCATCTTTAAACTCACCAAGGCTCATTTATATCTTCTCTCTCTTTCCTTACAGTCTTTCTTTTCATAGTTTGTAGTCTTTAAAACTACCCCGAAATAGTCAACCAGATCAACCTTGTCGACCCAGTTCTATATTATATGTGCTATTTAGATAACTAAGTCAACTTTGTTAACCCTATTCATTTTTAAAACTTTGATCCCATACTATAGAGGCAATACTATTGACCTTATTTTGTATTCTATGCATACATTGTCGATTACATGGACACTGTACCATATTTAAAATTTGGAATTAACCTTTATATGCTAGTAATTAGCTCCCACTTTCATTTTTTGTTACTTGCAGGATTAAAATAGATCACATAGTCTAATTAGGTGGTTTTAAATTTAGTTTTTAGCTTCACTATTTTATATTTTATGCACACATGACTAAATCATAAAATCTTAAAAAATCATTTTAATAATTATCTACCCAAGGCCAACCTACTTGGATTTCATCACTAAGGGGGAAGCTAACTTGGTTTTATGGCCATGTATAAACATGTGGTTAATCATTTATTCTAGATAAGCACTCAACACCCTTATCATTGTGGTGTGTGAAGTGAGGGGGTAAGCCCCCATACCAAGCATGTACCATTACCAATATAGATCTCTTTCAACCCAAATGTCCTAAAACCATCCTTAGATTGATTTCTAGTTCCTTGCTTATAACTAAATTCCCATCAAATTTAAAATTATATTATAAATAATCTAATAACATCTAGGTTGACTATCTAGTTAGCTTTTACTTTTCAAGTTGATTGCTTGCTCTTTGCTTAATTGTATTTTGTATTGCAAAAACTTGTATTGGCCAGTGTTGGTGCAAGGTTTTATGTTGTGTGCCTCAATTGGATCACTCTCATTGATCCAAATTAATATTTGTTTTTCTTTAGTTCTTAATTTTATAAATACTTGTAAAATTAATATTATCTTAGTACATGATCATTTTAGTCAACACAATCTATTATAAGCTATCTAATTTTACCTATTTGTTATATTGGATCAACCCAGTCAACTCTATACACTTTTTCAACCTCTATTTTCTGTAATGGATTAGACAAGTGAACCCTATATTATTTACAAGCCCTATTCATTATGCTTGGTTGACACAGTTGACCCTATAGTATTTATGTCACTTGCAATTTCCTTGATTTTACATTTCTCTTACCTATTTTTAAATCCTTTTCATTCATGAATTTTCTAATTAAAGACAACACTAAATTTAATTCAACAAAGATGATGAGTTTTAATAATCCTCATAAGGTCTCCCATATGTAGAGTAAGGATCCTCTCTTAGATGAGAGAAATGTTTACATAGCCACTTGTAATACAAACTGTGGGGCTCCTCCTAATACCTCTTTGCAACATAATCCTCTCTTCTCCCTAGATGACCAACCCAAATTAGAGTATTCCCTAAAATGCTCTTCTTTATCTCAAAATTTCCTCAACATTGAGGAAAAGATACTTCTAGCATTTACCATCTCATGATTAGTGGTCAAGTCGAAGAGCCTCATTCACCTACTCCCACATTCTCAAATGGATTTGGAAGCACCACTTTATTTGATTCTCAACCTCTTCCCTTGATTATTACCCTTTCTCATACCATGACCTCTTCTTATATAACTTCTTCCATGTCCATGCCTAGTATCTCCACTAACATGGTAGGTTCTACATCTAGTGGGTCTCTCCTAAGATCTACTATCCTTAATCCTTCTACTAGTGCATCATTTGATACCCAAGGTAATGATTATTCTAGTGCTTCCTCTTCTCATCCATTCACTAGTCATTCTTTTGCTTCATAAGCAAATTTTACCACTAGTGCCTGTTATTCTCATAGTTCCTCTCATGCTCCTATAAATTCCAATTGTGGTACTAAAGCTACTAATGCCAACTCTAATACTTCAAATAATGATAATCAAACTCACCAAATATTTTTATAAACACTCAAATAAATGAATACCTTTCAAGAACATAACACAAATCAAATGATGATAAAATCACCTTCTCCATCTTCAAACTCATCCTTGACCAATAACTTGAGGCACACAAAATAAAAAAATTCCCCCTCCTATCTTAAATATTCCCAAGGAAATCTCATTACTCAACCTCTTTTGGTCAAAAAAACCATTAAGCATCTTCATAATGAGCCTCTTATAACTCAAATTACTAATATTGATATAAGAGGTATCACCCCTATAATTTCTTATAATGGATTAACTGATCCTACCCTTCATCTTAAAACATTTGGAAATATTTATAAAGATTGGGTCAAATTAAACACCTTTGCCACTACCAAGCTCCTAGCCAAAACCCTCACAGGTGATGCCTTAGATTTTTACAACCAACTTAGAACTCATTCTATTCATACTTTGAAGGATTTAGTGAATGCTTTAGTTCAAAAATTCAAAACTAGTGATCTTCTTAAAAATACTTTGGCCCACTTCAAATATTGTAAACAATTCAAAAATGAAACTAACTAAGCTTTTTTTAAAAGGTGAAAACCTTTATCAAACAAGTGTGAACATAACATGGTAGATGATAACCTTTTTTGTCTCTTTACTAATGCTCTTTTTCCCAAGTTACAATATCAGGTCTGCACTCTCTCTCTATGTACTTTAGAGGAGGATATTGACCAAGTTAAATGTCATGATTTCCTTATGCACAAATTTGAGCCATCCCAAACTTTTATAGGTCATCGTCTCTTAATTAAGAACAAAAATCATAATGATACTAATGATGGTGTCATAGAATCTTATGACACCATTCACATTATCCAAGCTATCATTCTTAACCACTCTTTAGAACCAACTCCCCCTTCTCAAAAATATACCAATAATAATTTATCTTCACCAACTAATATCAATGTTCACAAACCCTTATCCTCAGCTGAATTACTTAAGTGTCTACCTAGGCCTTTATAATGAGAACTTGACCTTACTCATCCTATGAAATCCCGATATGATCCTAACAAGTTTTTTTGGTTTCATGCTAGTTAGGATCATTCTAATGAGACCTGTAGGCAACTCTGTAATTTAGCTATGGATTTTTTTTCTTGGTCCTACTTTTGATCATGATTCTATCATTCAAAAACGTCAACAAGCCTATGACATTACTTTTAAGGCTCATAAATCACATACTAAATCTCAAGCCTTAAATCAAACTAATGCTCATTTGGCTATCTACAAAGGCCCTCTTCCTAATCATCAACCTAATAAAGATACTCAACACAAGCCCACCCACTTCCACCAATAATGTAGAAAGCATTGTTGAGCCCATTTCTGAAGAGAATGTGGTTAACATGACTAATATGTGAAGGGTTGTTTTTTTCATTGATCCTTAACCTATCTACACTCTATTGTTTCACACATTCTATGTTATCCAAGATTATTCTCCAACTCATTTAAATGAGTTGGGTCAAGATGAAAACATAACCTTTGATGATCCAATTCCAAATTCTACATTGATAACACTTCCCATTATATTTATACCATTCATCCATCTTCTAACAATAATGACAATCAAGATTATACTAACACTTCTTCTACCAATTCTCAAAACTAACTTGAACCAACCACTTCTTCTCAAAATAATTTACAACCTTGTTCTAAACCTTATCCTTCTTATCAACACAAATTACAATACACTTTAGTTCCTCCTTCTGAGGACCTTCTTAATCATTATGCACCTATTTCTAACAATCTTCTTATGGGTTATGATGAGTGAGATCCCATTATGGAGCTCACTAATATCCCATCCCAAACTATGTTCATTGAGCTTAGGAGGACCTCTCCATGTCATAAAAACCATCTTATGTAACTATTGTTTGAAATGAACATCCCTCATCCTCCCCTATCAAGATGTGAAATAGCCTAATCTAGATCTGAGGATAACATATTACAATAATGTGAAGAAATGCCCATCCATGTTGATGAAATAGTAGACACTTCTCTTTATTTAAAATTACCTATCACTTTTATGATTCTTGATGAGATTCTTCTTCATGCATATGATCCTCCTTTATTCATTAGTATCCAAATAGGTGATATCCAAGTCAAGCATGCACTGATTGATGATGGTTCTGACTCCTATGTTACCTCTCTCGATTTTATCAAAACCCTTAGATATTTTAAATGTAATATCAATCTACACACAACACATGCCAAGGAAATGATCAAAGTCAAATGCATCCATTAGGTTGTGTGTGGCTTCCCATTACTATCCCACATGTCACCATTCATGTGAAGGTGATGATATTTACCTTTCCTCTCTCTTATAACATCTTGCTTAGTAGGCTATAGACTCACCATATGAGAGAAGTTGCTTCTTTCACCTACCAATGTATTAAATTCCCTCAAAATGGAGCTATTTATAAGATTCATGGTGATACTAACCCTTAAAATTTTGAATAATTCCAAGACCATGGTGTGTTCAAGATTCCTACTCTTAAACCTTTGCCTAGTGTTCTACTTTATGAGTCTCAATGCTTCAATTTTACCATTAATTCAACTTGAGGTTACAACGGGTATCCAAAACTCATTAGGAATATTACTCCTAACCTCTTAGATTCCAATGATGATGAGATTGATGAGATCAAATTAAAGATTAAAACTTTTGATCTCTCAACTCATCTCATCTCACAACTTCTAGATTTTTTGTAGCCTCATTCTTGAAAACTTCCTTGCGATGATATTCCCATCATTTTGACTAAGACTCAGCATTATATTCACCACACTTCATTGGATGACAAGGTCATCCCTACTTGCATAATTGATTTTCACACACTTGATTATGATGATGGTTATTCCTTAGATGATCCATTCCTAGGTGGTCTTGTTTAAGCCCATGATGCTGAGATTATTTGTTATCAGTATTCTTTGTTTGAGTATTTTCATTTATCTTTCAATTTTTCCTCATTTATAGTTCTTACTTTTAGTATTTTTCATCTTTATCATAGGGTAGAGATGGCACTAACACCTCTAGTTTATGAGGAAACTCATATCAGTATGCTCATAGATCATGCTATGACTGGGCCTTACCGCTTTGATAGATACCCTGATCACTATAGCCTACTTACCTCTAAGATGTGTGTGACCCTTCTTTGGCCTTCTTTATATCCTACCCCTCCCTTAGTTGAACTTGGATCAGAATCCATTCCTATTGCTACTATAGTTGAGCTTTTTATTGCTCTTATTATAGTTGATCTTGCTCCTACTTTTATTGTTATCGAGTATATCCCTAATTATGATCCCATTTCTCCTTTTGTTGAGCTTAGTTCCATTCCTTCCCCATCACAAACTTCCTTTGGTGATGGTTTACTTCCTTTACCATAGATGGTTTCGTTGCCCACTACATGGGCCAATGAGCCTTCCCCAACTTCTTCCAATGCTATTACACCTCCTTTTGTGAGTGCTTCTACTAATACCACTCATCGGTGTATGTGTTGCTCCATGGCATAGATAATCATTCATCCACCCATTGTCACAAAATATGATAATATGTTGATAATCTGCATCCTTTTTATCCTTAGTCCTTAGACAAAACCATGCCTCCCCTAAAGGTACTTTCTAAACATATGCCTAAGTATAAAGAGTTGTATTATCTGTGGCACTAATGTGGTACCGATCATAATGATAATTGCTACATCCTTGAATAACATCTTAAAGATCACCTTATTTCTATTCCTAGACCTTTTACCATTCCTCCCATAAGTCATTCCTAAATTAAGGATCCTCTTTATTCTATCATGGGTCCACCTCCTATGGTTCCATCCCCTCTTGTGATCTCTTCATCACCTTCTGTGCCTTTACTTGTGATTCCTTCACCTATGGGGCTTAACTCACCTAGGGATCCTTCTCCACCCATGAGTCCCTCACCTATGGATCCTTCTCTACTAGTGATTCTTGCATCTCCCATAAAGCCTGCTCCCACGAATTCTCATGAGCATCTCTTGCCTAATTTCCTTCCTCAGCATGATCCATCCAACATTCCTACTTTTTCTATTGATAATCATTCCCTTTCTTGATGTCAATGATATGTGGGAAGATTTATCAATATTTATGAGCACATGTATGGTGATTTTACATTTATAGGATTGGATATGTACTCCAATTTTATCTTTATCTATCTATTATATCATTTGACACTGTGTCAAATTCTTATTTATCTAAAACAATGACTTTAATTTTGCACTCTATATTACTTATACTATCATTTATGTTTGTCTATGGATGTATTTATTTATCATTGCTTTCTCTTTTCTTCTTATAATTTCATTCTTATTCCCTTCTTGTGTCTTTAGGATTATTTGCTTTCTTATCTCTATTTTTGATGACTAATTATCATTGTGACTTGGTTATACAAACTTGGTTCCCTTTAGTCATTTCCTATTACCATGTGATCAGTTAGCAAACAATTCATCTCATTATAATCTCCTTTCACTAGTACAATTTGGATCTCTTTTTTCTCTTTATTCCTTTCTCACAAACTAAGCATATACATGGTTGAGACTTGAGATAACATGCTGGTTCATTGTTAAGACTAAGTGTTCTAGTCATTCTTATCTTTGATTACTTAGCTTCCTTTAGCTTAAGCCTACAACTTATTTATGTGTCTCATTATATCTCTCATGATTGATCATTCCAAGTCTATATGGAAGAGGAATCATAAAAGCCATAAAACTATTCAAAATCCAAATCATTAAATAAAAGCCAACATGCAAAATTATTAAAAGTCCAATCACACTAAAATATGTGATTCAAATCACATCTCCTTCTAGTTGAAGCTAAAACTCCATAGTTCACCTCATAGTAGAGCTGATTTCCATTGGGGTATGGTAAGATAGTATATTAGAAAAGGAAAATAAAAAAATATTTTAGTGATACCGAATTTCTCATGTAAGTACCTAATATTTATAGTAGACAAACAACTCTATAAGGGGTCCTGAGGAACAGGGAACACGTCATGGGAAGGTAGGTACCTTTTAATTTTTCTATACTAATATACCTTCATGAGTTGATCTTAGTAGCGCATTTATTTTCCTATAAATCTTAGTGTCTATAACAAATAGGTTTCTTTTGTAAACTGATGGTCACTAGTCACTTAATGTCTTCTCATGTCCTTAGTATGCCTCCTATCTCCTAAGGTCTTCTCATAAGATGCCTAAATTATGATTTTTTTACATTCCCTTTTTCACTCCCTACATTCCTCATATTTCCTCTTGATAAATATTATTTTGTTCACTAATCACTCTCCTTGGAATTCCATTTGTGAGTTAAATTGTAAGACCATGGAGAAGACCTCACATTCCTCACAAATTACCATAATTTTAAATTTCTATTACCCACATCTTTGTTACCTAATTTTCACATTTATTTCACCTCATTGGTGTTCCCTTTGTGAGAGTTAGTGTAAGACCATGGATAGGACCTGGCCCTCCTTACAATTTTTTTCAATAATCCATGTCACAATCAAAATTACATGTGTCAAATATGAGATAATATGTGAATGATTATGAAGTTACACATCATTGACATGCTTCCCAGCTTAAATTAGTATGTTTTAATGCTTACTTAAATTTTTATTTCACTTTTATCCTCTTATTTTTAGAGTGCATTTAAGAATTTAACCATTTTCTTGAATTTTTCATACTTCCTAGCTTGAGTTAGTGTGATAAATTTAAGACCAATTTTTTCCAATTTTGTTTTTCTCTTATACCTCCCAATGTGATTTAGTATGATTGATTGACTTAATTGATTTATTTTTTACCATTTGTTCCTTTTACATGATATTCCATTTTATTACTTTATTTTCATACTTCCCAACATGATTTAGTGTGATTTTACTTATTGGAATTTAGTACCAATCTTTTGTTTGGTTTAAAAACAAATTCTTTTTTACCATCTTGTTTACCACTCTATGGTTCTTTATACTTAGTCATTTTCTTATTATTACACTTTTCCTAACTTGAACTAGTGTGTAGTACATTTTTGATTGATTATATTTTACCAAGTCCTTTTTGCCTATTTATTTTTAACCATACATGTGTCCTACATAAATGCAAGAAAATAAACCACACCTTATATATTTCCTATAGTATATATAACAATAGATAACTACATGTGCTAGAAATAAATATATCCAAGCATCAAGAACCACAACCATAATGATAACACATACAACCAATATTGAGAATGCCAAAATGATATATATATATATATATCATGAGTTTTGACATAACCAATATAATCATATAAAATTCTCTAGATCTATGGCTGGGCCCCATCTTACCTATTTCATGGCCTAGACATGTTACCTATAGATGCCTCAGTCTGACTCCTCTAAATAGAATGCTGTAACAAGGCTATCCAAGATCTCAATCCCAACACTTACCCATATATATGAATTACTTGAGCCTACACCTATGCCAACTAGGCCAGGGTCACTAGATGTGTTGATTTCTCATGCTCTTGTACCTATGTCATATGGGTTAGGGTCACGACATGTGTCACTCTCTCCTGCTCTTGTACTTGTGTCAAATGGGTCAGGGTCATTGCCTGTATCTCTCTATCTTGGGCATGTGCTTGTGTCATCTATGCCATTATAGCTAGATGTGCAACTCTCTCCTTATCCAGAGCCTAATATGCCTATGTCTTTCCTACACCCATCTCTACTAGTGGATACATCCCTTTTTTGTATGCTTGTATCTACCTCACTACCTATTTATCCAATCTAAAATAGCTCACATAAGTTGGGGTAGATGGTACACTAAGATACTCTAATGTTATGGGGTCACACGACATCATTGCCTCATCTAGGATATCATAGAGTTTTCCCCTCACCAGGGATCCCCATCTAATCTTTTTTTTCTTTGATCCACCTATAAAAAATAACTAGATAGATATTAGATCACAGATATATCTCAAAATCTATCTATCTCTAGTATATTTCAAATAAACTTAAATCATAATTTAATCATCTTTTATTACCTATTTGTGTGTCGACCACCACTATCTTACCATCCACATGACCACCAAGCACAATATCTCTATCTATGCAGGCTTCAAGAATCTCCTCTATCAATTACCTCCTAAAAAAAATCTTATAATCATAGTTTGAGTCTATCTTAGCCTACACCTGAGTGGCCTCTATATAGTCCAACTCTACCCTTGCCCACCTACTGGGTCATCTGAGATATCCACGGTCTCTACTATCTCCTACTCCTCATACCTCCATCAATACTATGTCTTCAGTGATGGTTACTAATCCTACTATAGATCTAGTGGTGGTACCTTTAGTGCTCCTACCTATGCATCTATCTCGTCTCACTCTACTGCCTATTATGCTTGATCGATCTATGGTCTCTCACAAGTTGGCCTAAGCATTGGCATTACCATTGGTGGTCCTAGTCTTCCTCTCCCTCATGGATCTCTAATATGCCAAGCCCAAAACATAGGCACTACTATCTGCACCATTGGGTGAGGCAAGCCCATCTATCTTGGTACTCATGCCATTAGATATGGCTCTATCCTCCAGGTGTAATGTCTTGTCACCTCTACCCATGCTAAAGTTAGTGTAATTATGTTCCAACTAGGCCATGTAGTAGAAATATGCCCATACATCTACCATACTATATTTGCCTATCTCAATGTCCATAGTGCTGACATGTGGGGTATGACCTGTGCTACTTAGTCCCATCTCCATCTCTATACTCGATGTGACCTATCATTAATTGCATGGGGCAACCCAGCTAGTTGATACATGGGAAACCTCTCATAGACCTAGGCCATCAATAATATGATCAGTCTAATAATATTTTGCCCTCTAGAAATCATCCCATATATATCATGCATGAACTATACCTAGATGACAAACCCCATATCACATAACATCCTCTCCTATAGTATCATCTAACTCAAGGCTATCATGAAAAGTGGTACCTTACTATATAATTGTGGCACAACACTCATCCTATCACAAGTCATATCATAGCCTTCTAGATATCTAAAATCTATGAGGTATACACATCAAACATACTCACTCTTCAACCTAAATATATCATCTCGAATCCTATAGCTCATACAACTAAAGCTCTCCTCTCATCCTTGTTATCAGGTATCTCAATAATCACCAATGTCCATGCTATCAACAATCTTAAGATGGCATGTACATCCTCTAGGGTGATGCCCATATCCCCTCTCCATCTCCCACTTGAAGGTTGTAGTCAATCAATCCTAGCATTCTAGGAACATGACTAAAAAATCTAAGCTCAAGGGTATCCTCAAATCTCTACTATGTTGTCTAGGCCTATAGAGATTAGTGTCACCCTATCCTCTATCATCAAGCACTCCAATAAATCTGATAGTCATGTTGCATCTACCAAATACCAGAATCTAGGTCACCCTTGTAATTAGGAAACAACAAAAGATGTATTAGATCTTCCATGTCATGTATAATTGAAATACATTCTTTTTATAAATTTTAATAAAAAATAAGCCTAAACCACTTTAATTTATTCATTTGAACCTATTTTTAGCCTACTCACCCCTTTTATCCCTTAGTTGGTCATTTTGGGTTATTCTATCACTTTTTTGGCCACTCGCATGTATTTCCATACTATTTTGGTTCTGTGGTTAAACTAGTTTGACCAAAATTTCCCTATTTGTTGACCTAGTTGACTTAAAAATCTTAGTCAACCCTCTTATTTTTCCCTAGTACTATGTTGTCATATTATCCTTTTCTACTCAATCAACAAACTATACTAGGTCAACAATATATAAAATGTATAGGGTCAGCACATATTTAATGGGTTGGTAGTGTGTATTTTTCCAAATTTCAGCCTATTAAGTTGACAAGGACAACCTAGTTGTTTTTCCTTGCTGACCCCTTACATTTTACAAAAAAGTGCCTTCTGGTAGTTTTCCCCCAAACCCTTCAAACCCATTTACCTAAATGGTTTTTCCTACCCATAACATCTAATTTGGTTTAATTTTGACATCTATAAATGCTTAAAACATAAATTTCTAAAAAATACATAAAACACTAAAATATTCAAAAACTGGCTTAAGATTCTTAGTGGCTTACCTATCCTGCACCCACTGCCGTCTTTAGGGTCCCTCTTGCCTAGCCTATCATCTCCTTTCCATCCTATCTTGTTTAGTATATTAGAGGTATTTTTATTTCCTTTACAAGTCAAAAATAACAAATTACTTTCATCTTCACCCTATTTAAAACCACTTTTCACAAATTCAAATATTTCTATTATTTTTTGGCAGATTCCTTATTTTACCTATATCTTTATTTTTACTCATCCATTTTTCAAACCATAAAATGTTATGGATTCATTATGATGTAGAGAAAATTTTCCATTATCATATGCCTATATTCCATTTTTTTTGATTTTTGGCTATTTTTTGCACTAATTTCTACAGGTTTGCCTAGTGTTTTTCACATTAGATGCCTTCACCTTTCTTATAGTCTCTTTCTTTGTCTACAACACTAAGGTAAGTAAAGGTATGTGTTTTTAACTTATGTCCTTTCATTTATCTTATTTTTTGATTACTGTACTTTACTTAGCATCAACATTATGTGTTATCATGTTCTATTTCCTGAGGCACCATCTTGTGTTGCACTCATGTGATACATGATGAGCTTTAAATGGGGCATATGTATACACATAATATTTTTAGAATTTTATTGATTACTAACACTTTGTATCTTGTAGGAACTTATCAAGTCTTAATATCTCTAAGTTCACACCTTAAGGTGTGCATCGAGAAATGGGTGGGCAGACCATTGGTGTTTCACAAGATTATTGTCCCTTTTGCCACTTATTATCTACACACTTATCTCCTAAAACCATCTACCCTAATCTTGTTATTCTCTATTGTACCTATTCTAGACATTTGCTACATTTTATCTTCCTAATCCTCACCTAAATCCCTTTTTATTAGTCTACTATACTGGATCAACTGGGTCGACCCTGTTTAGCTTCAAGGTATTTTTCACTTAGGAGTTAGTTGACCATTGGTTGACCTAGCTCATGACCTGTGAATTATTATCCAAACTTGTATAGGGTCAACTGGATCAACCTTGTTAGCTGATATTTTTAGAAGTGTTTAGGGAAATATCCACCTATATATACAATTTCATTTCCATCATTTATCAAGAAAAAGTGAAGAAGTAAGAGCGAATGAACATCTGCTTATTGACCATTCTACTTGAGAAGTCAAGCTTAGGGTTCCATACTTTCTTTGGAGATATGGATCTTCTCTTATCAAGAAGTATTTTGGATGCATAAATAAGTTGTGTATCTTAGAGTTGATTTGTCTTTATCATCCTTACATACCATAACAATCTCTTGCGAAACACCTTGGCCAAGGGAGAGATTGAGGCTTGATGGGTATGTCTTCAAAGGTAAATATTCCTAACTTTATTTATCTTTTGTAAGAGTACATAGATAATTCATTTGTGCTTCTCTTCCATGTATTAGGATTCTATATACATTGATGTGAGTATATGTTTTTTATGCATGTATAGTTTTATTATTTTAACCCACTTTTTTCAATAAGCTTTAGTGAGCACTAGATTAAAATTACTTTTCTTATTATTAGTATAGGTGAAATGTCAAAAACTAGGACCCCCTTAGGTTATTTCATGATTATCTTAGATTGGAGGATTTGAAACCCTCCTTATCATGGTGTATTATGATAAATGATCCCCTAATCAGGTCTAGTAGATCCCCATATTGGTCATACTCTCGCTTAACAAATGTATTCCAAATTGGAAGTGTAGGCATGCTCTATCTTCTCCAAGTTAGGATATATTTATAGGCATGAAATATTTTTGATTGCATACAACAACTATAGTTCATCCATTACCATTGAATTCACAAACATATAGGACCTTTTCACTCTTTGAGAAGATGTTACTATGATTACAACTTGTAATGCCTTCCAAAATAGGGGCAAATTATAGACACCTAAACCTAGTCACCAATGGCCTTCGATCGAACTTCAAACTGATTCTTACCAACTATTACAAATTAAGCCTAAGAATCAATGAATATCTCAACTTTTCTTATGCATCATTTATCAAATATCAGAATCTCATTGAGACATCCCTAATTGGGGTATCCTACTATAAGTAACAAAAACCTCTCACATATTCATCTATAATCATCCTATGGCATCAAAACATGCAATTTGGCCTATAGACCTATTAAGTAGGGTGGACATAAACTCAAATTTTGGAAATGATAAAAATATTAATCAAAATTAATTAAAATTCTAAACCAAATTAAATGCATAGTTGAATTATCCATGTGCAATTAATGAATTACTAAAAAAAGAAATTCAAAAATATGAAATATCCTAGCTTTCATGATTACCTTTTATGAGTTATCAAGCCTTTGAAAATATCTCAAAATATCTCACCCATGCCTATTCATTATAAATCATGAATTATTGGCACCTTTTAACTCTATTGAGGTTAATTAACTCTCTTAGGTTAGGTTTGAACCCATTCCATGTTTAAACTACACCTTAACTCACCTTGAGTTGGGATTAGTTCCTAAGCCTATAAATACAAGCCTAGACCTCTTCACAAAAGAGCTTGGATATTTTAAAGTTATAATGTAGGTTTTTTCATAAGTCTCATGACAATAATGTTATAATTCTAAATAGAGGGCCAAGCACCATCAAGCCACAAACATAAACCACATTAAACTAGCCAACAATGATACCAAGGAGACAAGGAGCAAAAACATACTCCATTACCAAAGACTCTTTGAGAAAAAACTAAGAAAACCATGAACAAATCATTTGGAGATCTCAAGGAAGGTAAGGATTGTTTTTCTTTGCATTTTAATTGGATTTTCAATTATAATTTATCTATTATGCTCTCCCTAAATATATGATTAGAGATGTTAGCATGTTAATGTCTTGATTTCATTATTTTTTGAAACTAACACTTGATCTAACCTCCTCTCTATTGTAAAATTCCTTGATCATAAGAAATAATGACATATAAGTCAGTTTTAGTTGCATAAAAATTAGAAAAACTAGTTATTAATGCCCAAATTGGGACACTAGTGCCACATGGTGCTACTATCCCAGATATGACACTATTGTCCAATAGCCTCAGTTTTAGAAAATTCTCGATTGGCCAAAAAAATATAGTAGGTATAGTCCAGGTTTACATAAGTTTAGTTACATATTACTAGTTTTGTCTTAGCTTAGATCATATTCATACCAATTTACTTATATCAAGGGCATCATGCATGACATGATCATTCCTATTTCAGTTTAGATACTTAGATATATATTATTAAAACTCAATCCACAATCCATATACTCAAATATTAGATTTTGGGGCATATGCATGGCATATTATTTGCATAGGATCATTTATACACTATTTGATTAGATGAAATGATAAACTCCATGTCATTGTTTATGTTGTAGACACTAGATACCATGTTCTAAGTTACACACCAGATTGATGGCTTACTCCATCTATAATGGTTGGCATTCTTGAGTGGCCTAAAGCTATATTAAATTATAGAGTTCACAAGTGGCCATAAATCCAACATATATAGCTCTAATTATAGTTACAAATCTTTAGTTATATTGCATAATTTTAGTTTCATATTCATTTACTACATATGGATAGATAATGATGGAGTCATATTTTACTTAAGTTATTGAGCCACCTAAATGAGAGGGTTGGACACACCATCAATATAATCCAAGCTATTTATAGGTCATGATCCACCAAGCAAGGGTGAGAAGTGATGGATTCAAAATAGGATTGATTTCTTAAGCCACCCACACATGGGGATTGAGCAAGCCTTCAGCTTAGTCTAAGTTATTCATCAATTAATCACTATCTACAGGCACTCACATAAGTTGTCACCAGGTTTATCCATTGGTTCATGTACCTAGTGATGTTTATTCATTCCTTTCCTCTCTCTTATCTCTTTACTTGGTTTTGTGTTTGATTTTGATATCTATTAAATTAAGACTAATTCTATGCAAGTTTACTTTATAAAACACGCAATGGAGCACACTTCACATACTTAGATTCAGATTGACAAGCTTCACCTCTTAGAATAAGTATAGGTAAGTTTATTTTCCTTTATCATAGTCATTTCACTTTGCTACATTTATAGAACAAAGGGTGGGGGGTAAATATAGTCATCTAAAAATGACACTTAAGTGATAAGAGTGTTACTTGAGATGACCCATCCCTAGCTTATCCCTAAACCTATCTTAGGGACTATTTAGACACTTATACAACCTTCATGTAGGCCACACACATCCTTAACATCCCTAAAGCATGTCCCAAATCCTCACTTTAACATAATGTCCCCTAGTAACTCAAGTTATATCACTCTGACACTAGTACCATAATTTGGACAATAACACCCCGTGGTGCTAGTGTCCCAATTTGGGAGCTATTATACTTTTCCCACCCTTCATTACCAAAATGTATATTTTCAAATGAGTAACCATATGGTCATCTTAGACTTATTTTAAGACCTGCACAAGCACTAGTTTAATATATATACATGAATTTTAGCCTTTTATCCACTGTATGGAAATCATATGCAAATTACACAAACAAACTTAGAACAAGTTGTACACAATCAAGGTTATCAATCGCTATTCTACCCTACTTCCACATACATCCATATACAAAATTCCTAAGCTTAGATTACTCATATTTCTAGTCTCAAGAACATTCAAAGCATTGAAACTAACATTCATACTAGCTTCACTTACACTTATACCAACATTTAGGTGGGGAGCTTCATAGTATTGGTATGTAGGAAACTCTCATCACAATGGGGTGCTGAGGATATCCAACCTACCCAACTAACAACACAATTTGCTACTTATTCCAACTTGATGTCCTATTAACATGGGGTTTAGGGTTTGTATATAAAATTAGTCAAAATAGATCACTTATAAGGAAGCAAAACTCATGTACAAAAGAACATAATTGGCAGACATAGATACAGGTGCACTTAAAAGCTCATAATAGTTATACATAGAGGATACTAATGCTAAAATAAGGACACTAGCACTAAATGGTGTTACTATCTAAATAGGGCACTATAATCTAGGAAGGGTTTTGAGAGTTGGATCATGTCCATGACACTCAGAACAATTCTTATTATAGTTTATAGACTTCAAATCTCCTATCTCAATAAGTTTATAGCTAAGTACTTGCTTACATTATTTATTTCTATTTTGATAAAGGTTAAAATAATTCAATTCTATTACAACTTAGTGGCTATATTTATTGCATATTTCTACCTTGATTTACTATAATCAGTCCTTTTAATAACTTAGGGCTTAAACTCCATAACCCTAAATAGCTAAATCAACAGTAAATGTAAGATATTTAATATAAAGCTTATTTAATTGATTTTTATTTAAAAAAACAAAAAATAATAATAATTACATGCATGTAAAAACTATTTATCAAATTTACACTTTTGGGTAAAAATCCAATAACATAAGGTTGGGCCCTTTTTTTTGATAAGTTAAAAATTTAGTACTTGAAGATAAACAAGTATAGTGACAAGGGTCCGTAAGACCCAAAACTAGATCATAATGGGGAGTCAATAAGTCTTATTACATATAACTCGATACAATAAAGCTGATCCTAGAGAGAAAGGACACCAAGGCAGTGGGAGAGTACCTTAGTTGTCTTCTTCTTCCTCAATATCCTTCATTTAATGGATTTATTGGGCTCTATAGTTCTAAACCCAATGTTAGTGGTATAGGTATACCTTCATGTTCATCATATCTCCACTATCCTGGTCAGGATGTTTTGCATGCCTTTAATCTCATTTGTATTAACTCAGATCATGGTCATCACTTGAGTGTGGAGTCTTTCCTCCCTATTATTTTTAATAATATTTTTAATTTGAATTAAATTATTATTCATTGCTTCTATCATATTGTAGTGTGCCATAAAGAATTCTCAAAATCTTCTCACTGAGAATTCCATGTCCTTGCGATGCTTAAGATTTTCAATATTTTTATTGAGGAAGAGATTTTTGATATGATTTAGAGTCTCCTTTATAGAATTTATGCCTCTAGTTACTTCTCTAAAGTTATCCATGATCTAGCTTCTTTGATTAGTGCCATTATTGTTAATTGATAGTAGTGAATTGATAGCGGTGAGTCTTCATTTTTCCATTCTCTACCATTCATTTCTTCCTCTATTTTAATATAAATTTATTTCTTGGATGGATCACTCTCCTCAGACCCAAATATTAGTTTACTTTCATCCTAGTGAGAATTCTCCCTTTCAAGTTTGACCTTCTCTTTTCCTTTATCTTGATGACCTTGTTTTTGGTCATTCCTTCTTATCCACCTCATTCCATCTTGTATAGTGGCATAAAATTATCTTTCATGAAGGGATTACACTAAATCATTAGTATGAAGAGAAGTGACTTACATGCTCTTATGATTTTCTCCATTTTTATAATCAATCTCTTAGTCCATCGACATCCTACTACTAGTTTTTACACCTTTATTACATTCCATCTTCTGAATGACTATCTTAGTCAAGCCATCCTCCATGCTCTTAGTCTATTGAAGTCCAAAATAATGAGCCATATCATATAGTTATAATTGGGAAACATCATGGAAATATATAAGGATAGTAGTTATCCTATAAGAGTTATCAATTTTTAAGATTATAAGCTTAGCCAACATGTAAATATAACAAGTCAATACAAGGCAAAGGGTGTAAAGGAGAACCATAGTTAAATAGTATAGCATTTGATAATAAACCATGTTGAATGAAGGTAAAAAAATTATAGAAGTGGAATATATCCCCATAAAATAGACATCAAAGAGTCTTGGATAAAACTTCCACATAGGGGGAAATAAAGGGGAGGTGGTCGACATAGGCAAAGGAAGGGAACTCAGCTAGAAAATTCATTTTATCAATTATGGTAGTTTCCCTTCCAATGGGGTCATAAAGGAAAGTGGGTAGCTTGTAAGGTGCCTACCTCGCTAGTCAAAACATGAGCTATCCCTTTCTAAAAAAACAAACTTACCTTCCTTTTGAGTTAGCCCCTTTTTTATAAATACTTTTAATGAATATTATACTTACCTTTGAAAGCTTCATGTGTAGGTATGACATAGGGGAGTAAGGAGGGTGGATTAGGGAGGCTCTAGGAGGCCAAACTAGGGCTTGAAAATTTATGAGTGACTTCCAAACTGCTTTTGATGAGTATCTAATAATCAAAAATTAGCTTTTATGCCAACGATTCAATTTTTATGTAGATAGTTATTGTACCAAGTTATATAGGGGTACTAATGGAGGTTGACAACAATACATAAGCCTTTCAAATGATTTAGAGGCTTTAAAAAAGGTATTGATAGTGAAACTAATGAAGTTTAAGGACATAAAAAAAGATAAATAGGTAAAATAAGATTAAATATCAAAATTTCCTAATTTTTCAGCTTTCCCAAGCTATAAATGGGATGTATAATGACACCTAGGAAGATTTTAGATGATATTTTGTTGTTTATTTGCCTTTTAGTTACCTAGATTTGAGATTTGGATGTTTTTTTGATCTAAAAATTTGAGATATACATCCATAGTCTCCACAATGAATTTTTCATTCTTCCTATGTTGTATCATAAGCCATAAAAGGCTATTTTTGAATGAAATTTGCTTTGTATAGGATGACCAAGCCACATAAGACAATTTTAATGAACCTTCCACAAATTATCACATCAATTTGCTCTAAAACCATGATAAAAAATATCAAACAATACATATGCATACTACATGATATAGATGTGCAGTTGAATATATATATATATATATATATATATAGGGAATAATTATATTGGGTGTTTTTTTCTCATATAATGGATAATAATTTGTAGTTTTTTACCTACTTATGAGGTTTTAAAAATTATATTATAATATATATATATATATATATATATATATATATATATATATATATATATATATATATATTATAATATAATTTTTAAAACCTCATAAGTAGGTAAAAAACTACAAATTATTATCCATTATATGAGAAAAAAACACCCAATATAATCATTCCCTTTTCTCAAAAATCTTAATAGAACCTTGAATTATTTTTAAATGGAATTATTAAGAGAAAATATGATTTGCATTTATATGATTTTACAAAGGTAAAATATATTTTTATAGTGCAAGATGAACTGTTGTTACCAATGGGTCCATCCTCTTCCCAAGGCACCACTATAAATTAATATATTTTATTATAGATTTACATGAGGGTTAACTCATGTTAAATAATACTAAAGTATATTTATATTTTCCTGATGTAATCATGGTAAGGTTAAATGAATAGCACGACTTAACCATTAAATATTAAAATAATTTTCTAGGTCATATTGTAATAGAATAAGGAATTAAAATTAATCCAATAAGAGTGAAAGCAATTCAAAAGTTGTCTTTACCATCTAGTAAAATAGGAGTTCATTCATTCTTTAATAAGATTAATTTTCTCATAAGTTTTTTTTTCAAACTTACGCTGATCTCAAAAAACATATAGATGATATGATGATGGGTAAATACTCTTTCAAGTAGAGCAGTGAAAGGAAAAAGGATTTTTTTGAATTCAAAACTACAATTACTCAAGCTCCTATTTTTGTATGTCTCGATTTTAAGAAGGATTTCATTATCTATTGTTATTCCTCTGCACATAGTATTTCAACCATTTTGTTACAAAAAATGATAAAGGTATTGAGTATGAGATTACATTCCTGAGTTGTGGTTTGACAATTATTTTCCAATGGAAAAAGATGATTGTGTTGTCATTAAGGCAGTTAAATAGTTCAAATATTATATACTTCATTCATATTCTATAGTGATGGTACATGATACAAAAATAAATTCAATCCTAACTCAACAAAAAATTGGATCTAAAAGAGGAAATTAGATTACAAAGGTGTAGGAATATAACCTAGAGATTTTGCCTATGAAGGTAGTATGAAGAAAATGATCATGTCAACTTATGTCTAAACAAGAAGAAAATCACACTAATGCTTCTTTATCTAGAGAAAATGAAGAGAAACCAAAATATTTGTCTTTTATGTTATTCATTGATTCAATGGATGAGTGGTACTTAGTTATCACATATTCATTGACATATAGTGAATGCCCTCCATATTTGAATGTCAAATAAAGGAGCACCATAGTTAAATAGTATAACATTTGATAATAAACCATGTTGAATGAGGGTAAAAAAATTATAGAAGTGGAATTTATCATCATAAAATAGACATCAAAGAGTCTTGAATAAAACTTCCACATAGGGGGAAATAAAGGGGAAGTGGTCAACATAGGCAAAGGAAGGGAACTTAGCTAGAAAATTCATTTTATCAATTATGGTAGTTGCCCTTCCAATGGGGTCATAAAGGAAAGTGGGGAGCTTTTAAGGTGCCTACCTAGCTAGTCTAAACATGAGCTATCCCTTTCTAAAAAAACACTTACCTTCCTTTTGAGTTATCCCCTTTTTCATAAATACTTTTAATGAATATTATACTTACCTTTGAAAGCTTCATGTGTAGGTATGACATAGGGGAGGAAGGTGGGTGGATTAGGGAGGCTCTAGGAGGCCAAACCAGGGCTTGAAAATTTATGAGTGACCTCCAAACTACTTTTTATGAGTATCTAATAATAAAAAATTAGCTTTTATGCCAACGATTCAATTTTTATGCAGATAGTTATTGTACCAAGTATATAGGGTACTATTGGAGGTTGAAAACAATCCATAATCCTTTCAAATGATTTAGAGGCTTTAAAAAAGGTATTGATAGTGAAACTAATGAAGTTTAAGGACTTAAAAGAAGATAAATAGGTAAAATAAGATTAAATGTCAAATTTTCCTAATTTTTTAGCTTTCCTAGGCTATAAATGGGATGTATAATGACACCTAGGTAGATTTTAGATGATATTTTGTTGTTTATTTGCTTTTTAGTTACTTTGATTTGAGATTTGGATGTTTGTTTGATCTAAAAATTTGAGATAAACATCCATAGTCTCCACAATGAATTTTTCATTCTTCTTATGTTGTATCATAAGCCATAAAAGGCTATTTTTGAACAAAATTTGCTTTGTATAGGATGAAAAAGCCACATAAGACAATTTAAATGAACTTTCCACCAATTATCACATCAATTTGCTCTAAAACCATGATAAAAATATCGAACAATACATATGCATACTACATGATATAGATGTGCAGTTGAATATATATATATATATATATATATATATATACATATATATATATATATAATGTTTAAAACCTCATAAGTAGGTAAAAAACCACAAATGATGATCCATTATATGAGAAAAAAACACCCAATATAATTCTTCCCTTTTCTCAAAAATCTTCACAGAACCTTGAATTATTTTTAAATGGAACTCTTAAGAGAAAATATGATTTGCATTTATATGATTTTACAAAGGTAAAATATATTTTTATAGTGCAAGGTGAACTGTTGTTACCAATGGGTCCATCCTCTTCCCAAGGCACCACTATAAATTAATATATTTTATTATTGATTTACATGAGGGTTAACTCATGTTAAATAATACTAAAATATATTTATATTTTTTTGATGTAATTATGGTAAGGTTACATGAATAGCACCACTTAACCATTAAATATTAAAATAATTTTCTAGGTCATATTGTAACAGAATAAGGAATTAAAATTAATCCAATAAGAGTGAAAGCAATTCAAAAGTTGTCTTTAACATCTAGTAAACTAGGAGTTCATTCATTCTTTAATAAGCTTAATTTTCTCATAAGTTTTTTTTAAAACTTATTTTGATCTCACAAAACATATAGATGATATGATGATGGGTAAATACTGTTTCAAGTAGAGCAGTGAAAGGGAAAAGGATTTTTTTGAATTCAAAACTGCAATTACTCAAGCCCTTATTTTTGTATGTCTTGATTTTAAGAAGGATTTCATTATCTATTGTTATTCCTCTGCACATAGTATTTCAACCATTTTGTTACAAAAAATGATAAAGGTATTGAGTATGAGATTAAATTCATGAGTTGTGGTTTGAAAAATCATGAACTCAATTATTTTCCAATGGAAAAAGATGATTGTGTTGTCATTAAGGCAGTTAAATAGTTCAAATATTATATACTTCATTCATATTCTATAGTGATGGTACAAGATACAAAAATAAATTCAATCCTAACTCAACAAAAATTTGGATCTAAAAGAGGAAATTAGATTACAAAGGTGTAGGAATATAACCTAGAGATTTTTCCTATGAAGGTAGTATGAAGAAAATGATCATGTCAACTTATGTCTAAATAAGAAGACAATCACACTAATGCTACTTTATCTAGAGAAAATTAAGAGAAAATAAAATATTTGCCTTTGATGTTATTCATTGATTCAATGGATGAGTGGTACTTAGATATCACATATTCATTGACCTATAGTGAATGCCTTCCATATTTGAATGCCAAATAAAGGAGCACCATAGTTAAATAGTATAGCATTTGATAATAAAGCATGTTGAATGAGGGTAAAAAAATTACAAAAGTGGAATTTATCCCCATAAAATAGACATCAAAGAGTCTTGGATAAAACTTCCACATAGGGGGAAATAAAGGGGAGGTGGTCGACATAGGCAAAGGAAGGGAACTCATCTAGAAAATTCATTTTATCAATTATGGTAGTTGCCCTTCCAATGGGGTCATAAAGGAAAGTGGGTAGATTTTAAGGTGCCTTCCTAGCTACTCAAAACATGAGCTATCCTTTCTAAAAAAATAAACTTACCTTCCTTTTGATTTAGCCCCTTTTTTATAAGTACTTTTAATGAATATTATACTTACCTTTGAAAGCTTCATGTGTAGGTATGACATAGGGGACAAAGGTGGGTGGATTAGGGAGGCTCTAGGAGGCCAAACCAGGGCTTGAAAATTTATGAGTGACCTCCAAACTACTTTTGATGAGTATCTAATAATAAAAAATTAGATTTTATGCCAATGATTCAATTTTTATGCAGATAGTTATTGTACCAAGTTATATACGGGTACTAATGGAGGTTGAAAACAATCCATAAGCCTTTCAAATTATTTAGAGGCTTTAAAAAAGGTATTGATAGTGAAACTAATGAAGTTTAAGGACTTAAAAGAAGATAAATAGGTAAAATAAGATTAAATATCAAAATTTCCTAATTTTTTAGCTTTCCCAAGCTATAAATGGGATGTATAATGACACCTAGGTAGATTTTAGATGATATTTTGTTGTTTATTTTCTTTTTAGTTACTTTGATTTGAGATTTGGATGTTTGTTTGATCTAAAAATTTGAGATATACATCCATAGTCTCCACAATGAATTTTTCATTCTTCCTATGTTGTATCATAAGCCATAAAAGGCTATTTTTGAATGAAATTTTCTTTGTATAGGATGAACAAGCCACATAAGACAATTTAAATGAACTTTCCACAAATTATCACATCAATTTGCTCTAAAACCATGATAAAAAATATCGAACAATACATATGCATACTACATGATATAGATGTGCAGTTGAATATATATATATATATATATATATATATATATATATATATATATATATATACAATATAATGTTTAAAACCTCATAAGTAGGTAAAAAACCACAAATGAGTATCCATTATATGAGAAAAAACCACCCAATATAAATCTTCCCTTTTCTCAAAAATCTTCACAGAACCTTGAATTATTTTTAAATGGAACTCTTAAGAGAAAATATGATTTGCATTTATATGATTTTACAAAGGTAAAATATATTTTTATAGTGCAAGGTGAACTGTTGTTACCAATGGGTCCATCATCTACCCAAGGCACCACTATAAATTAATATATTGATTTACATGAGGGTTAACTCATGTTAAATAATACTAAAATATATTTATATTTTTCTGATGTAATTATGGTAAGGTTACATGAATAACACCAATTAACCATTAAATATTAAAATGATTTTATAGGTCATATTGTAACAGAATAAGGAATTAAAATTAATCCAATAAGAGTGAAAGCAATTCAAAAGTTGTCTTTACCATCTAGTAAACTAGGAGTTCATTCATTCTTTAATAAGATTAATTTTCTCATAAGTTTTTTCTCAAACTTACGTTGATCTCACAAAACATATAGATGATATGATGATGGGTAAATACTCTTTCAAGTAGAGCAGTGAAAGGGAAAAGGATTTTTTTGAATTCAAAACTGTAATTACTCAAGCTCCTATTTTTGTATGTCTCAATTTTAAGAAGGATTTCATTGTCTATTGTTATTCCTCTGCACATAGTATTTCAACCATTTTGTTACAAAAAATGATAAAGGTATTGAGTATGAGATTACATTCATGAGTTGTGTTTTGAAAAATCATGAACTCAATTATTTTCCAATGGAAAAAGATGATTGTATTATCATTAAGGCAGTTAAATAGTTCAAATATTATATACGGCATTCATATTATATAGTGATGGTACATGATACAAAAATAAATTCAATCCTAACTCAACAAAAAATTGGATCTAAAAGAGGAAATTAGATTTCAAAGGTGTAGGAATATAACCTAGATATTTTTCCTATGAAGGTAGTATGAAGAAAATGATCATGTTAACTTATGTCTAAACAAGAAGACAATCACACTAATGCTTCTTTATCTAAAGAAAATGAAGATAAACCAAAATATTTGCCTTTCATGTTATTCATTGATTCAATGGATGAGTGGTACTTAGATATCACATATTCATTGACATATAGTGAATGCCCTCCATATTTAATTGTCAAATAAAGGAGCACCATAGTTAAATAGTATAGCATTTGATAATAAACCATGTTGAATGAGGGTAAAAAAATTACATAAGTGGAATTTATCCCCATAAAATAGACATTAAAGAGTCTTGGATAAAACTTCCACATAGGGGGAAATAAAGGGGAGGTGGTCGACATAGGCAAAGGAAGGGAACTCATCTAGAAAATTCATTTTATCAATTATGGTAGTTGTCCTTCCAATGGGGTCATAAAGGAAAGTGGGTAGCTTTTAAGGTGCCTACCTAGCTAGTCTAAACATGAGCTATCCCTTTCTAAAAACACAAACTTACCTTCCTTTTGAGTTAGCCCCTTTTCTATTAATACTTTTAATGAATATTATACTTACCTTTGAAAGCTTCATGTGTAGGTATGACATAGGTGAGGAAGGTGGGTGGATTAGGGAGGCTCTAGGAGGCCAAACCAGGGCTTGAAAATTTATGAGTGACCTCCAAACTACTTTTGATGAGTATCTAATAATAAAAAATTAGCTTTTATGCCAACGATTCAATTTTTATGCAGATAGTTATTGTACCAAGTTATATAGGGGTACTAATGGAGGTTGAAAACAATCCATAAGCCTTTAAAATGATTTAGAGGCTTTACAAAAGGTATTGATAGCAAAACTAATGAAGTTTAAGAACTTAAAAGAAGATAAATAGGTAAAATAAGATTAAATATCAAAATTTCCTAATTTTTTAGCTTTCCCAAGCTATAAATGGGATGTATAATGACACCTAGGTAGATTTTAGATGATATTTTGTTGTTTATTTGCTTTTTAGTTACTTATATTTGAGATTTGGATGTTTGTTTGATCTAAAAATTTGAGATATACATCCATAGTCTCCACAATGAATTTTTCATTCTTCCTATGTTGTATCATAAGCCATAAAAGGCTATTTTTGAATGAAATTTGCTTTGTATAGGATGAACAAGCCACATAAGACAATTTAAATGAACTTTCCACAAATTATCACATCAATTTTCTCTAAAACCATGATAGAAAATATCAAATAATACATATGCATACTACATGATATAGATGTGCAGTTGGATATATATATATATATATATATATATGTATATATATATATATATGTATATATATATATATATATATGTATATATATATATATATGTATATATATATATATATATATATGTATGTATATATATATATATATATATATATATATATATATATATATATATATATATATATAATATAATGTTTAAAACCTCATAAGTAGGTAAAAAACCACAAATTATTATCCATTATATGAGAAAAAAACATCCAATATAATTCTTCCCTTTTCTCAAAAATCTTCACAGAACCTTGAATTATTTTTAAATGGAACTCTTAAGAGAAAATATGATTTGCATTTATATGATTTTACAAAGGTAAAATATATTTTTATAGTGCAAGGTGAACTGTTGTTACCAATGGGTCCATCCTCTTCCCAAGGCACCACTATAAATTAATATATTTTATTATTGATTTACATGAGGGTTAACTCATGTTAAATAATACTAAAATATATTTATATTTTTCTGATTTAATTATGGTAAGGTTACATGAATAGCACCACTTAACCATTAAATATTAAAATAATTTTCTAGGTCATATTGTAATAGAATAAGGAATTAAAATTAATCCAATAAGAGTGAAAACAATTCAAAAGTTGTCTTTAACATCTAGTAAACTAGAAGTTTAGTCATTCTTTTATAAGCTTAATTTTCTCATAAGTTTTTTTTCAAACTTACGCTGATCTCACAAAACATATAGATGATATGATGATGGGTAAATACTCTTTCAAGTAGAGCAGTGAAAGGAAAAGGGGTTTTTTTGAATTCAAAACTGTAATTACTCAAGCTCCTATTTTTGTATGTCTCGCTTTTAAGAAGGATTTCATTATCTATTGTTATTCCTCTGTACATAGTATTTCAACCATTTTGTTACAAAAAATGATAAAGGTATTGAGTATGAGAATAAATTCGTGAGTTGTGGTTTGAAAAATCATGAACTCAATTATTTTCCAATGGAAAAAGATGATTGTGTTGTCATTAAGGCAGTTAAATAGTTCAAATATTATATACTGCATTCATATTATATAGTGATGTTACATGATACAAAAATAAATTCAGTCCTAACTCAACAAAAAATTGGATCTAAAAGAGGAAATTAGATTACAAAGGTGTAGGAATATAACCTAGAGATTTTTCCTATGAAGGTAGTATGAAGAAAATGATCATGTCAACTTATGTCTAAACAAGAAGACAATCACACTAATGCTACTTTATGTTAGGGTGTGGAGCTAAAAGCTTCACCTGGATGCAAACATGGAGGAGGGTTGCAGTGTCACACTCGCCGACGTCGGTAGGCCACACCAACGTCAGGCAGGGGTTGACAGAAAGAAATTGACATCGGTAGGTTTCGGTCGATGTCAGTCACCTCCAGTTAGAAAGGGACTGACGTCAGTCACCTATGCGGTGCCAAAATTACTATTGACGAACAGTCAGTTAGTTAAACATGTTGTTTACATGAAAAGACTAGTTCAAGTCTTTGAGCTGCTTGTCTAATTATTGTATGCATGAGATCTATATAATAGACTCATGGGCTGTATTGTAAAGTGTAGAACTTGGAGAGTTCTTCTCATGGTAGAATCAAGTAGGATTCTTCATGTATGTAAGATCAGGGTTTGGTCTGCAGGGTGTTGCAGGATCATGGAGGAGATCTACATGTGATAAGTAAGATCGGGTTGGTCTATAGGGGTGTGTGTATGCGAGGGTCAAAAGGAGATCGGCGGGAGAGCAAGATCCAAGGTGACAAAAATACATCAAGGAGCAAGATCATGGTGAGATCTACTTGGAGTACCGGTTCATACTCAGTTGTACTGGAAGTACAATGAGGTGAATAACAGCTTGTGTTAGCTGTGTGTTGTGACCTGTATTGAGAGAAGATTACTCTTGAGGGAAGATTTATAGGAGCCCTTGAGGAGTGGGAAGCCTCACAGAGGTGGAAGAAGATTGTGATCTCTTTATTGTAATTTCCTTCTATAATGAGTTGAATACAATTGTGTGTTGCCTCTCATATTGTGTGTTATTTCTCATTGATAGTTATTTGTTCTTCTGGTATAATTTCTGCATGTTTAGTTGCTTATACAATGGTAATCATGTGTGCTCTTAATTCTGACAAGTTGTGTCAGAGCTTTGGGGAACTTAGGTCTTATCAAATGGTATCAGAGCCAGATTGGATGTTCTCAGAGTGAGTTTGACTAATAGGTGGTTCAGATCTGTTAAGTGTTTGTTGATTACAGGTTACTCATAGGGGTTGCTATTTGAGTGGGAGTATATCAAGGCAGAAGAAGGTAAGTTGAGAATGGAGAAATTTAGACACAGGTGTAGCACCACAGGGTGTGTGGAGGGTTGTCTTCAAGTGGGAGCTTGAAGAGGGATACAAGCTAGGATGCAAATTAGACAAAGTACTAGTATAGGTACAGGTGCAGCTATTTATCTCCAAGTGGGAGATTGTTAGGGTGTGGAGCTAAAAGCTTCACCCAGATGCAAACATGGAGGAGGGTTGTAGTGTCACAGTTGCTGATGTCGGCAGGCCACACTGACATCGGGCAGGGGTCGACAGAAAGCAACCAACATCGGCAGGTTTTAGCTGACATCGATCACCTCCAGTCAGATAGGGACCGACGTCAGTCACCTGTGCGGTTCCAAAATTGCTGTTGATGACTAGTCAGTTAGTTAAACAGGTTGTTTGCATGAAAAAACTAGTTTGAGTCTTTGAGCCACTTGTCTAATTATTGTATGCATGAGATCTATATAATAGACTCATGGGCTATATTGTAAAGTGTAGAACTTGGAAAGTTCTTCCTATAGTAGAATCAAGTAGGATTCTTCATGTATGTAAGATCAGGGTTTGGTCTGTAGGGTGTTGCAGGATCATGGAGGAGATCTACATGTGATAAGTAAGATTGGGTTGGTCTGCAAGGGTGTGTGTATGCGACGGTCAAAAGGAGATCAGTAGGGGAGCAAGATCCAAGGTGAAAATAATACATCAAGGAGCAAGATCATGGTGAGATCTACTTGGAGTACCGATTTGTACTCGGTTGTACTAGAAGTACAATGAGGTGAACAACAGCTTGTGTTAGCTGTGTGTTGTGACCTATATTGATAGAAGATTACTCTTGAGGGAAGATTACTGGGAGCCCTTGAGGAGTGGGAAGCCTCATAGAGGTGGAAGAAGAGTGTGATCTCTTTATTGTAATTTCTTTTTGTAATGAGTTGAATACAATTGTATGTTGCCTCTCATATTCTGTGTTATTTCTCATTGATAGTTATTTGTTCTTCTAGTATAATTTCCGCATGTTTAGTTGCTTATACAATGGTAATCATGTGTGCTCTTAATTTTGACAAGTTGTGTTAGAGCTTTGGGGAACTTAGGTCTTATCAAATTGGTTCTTTACCATCAGTGAGAAATAAGTAGTGTAAAGAAGGGAAATGATGAATTTGAGGCTTACTTACCCTTTAAGTCCTCCATATGGGCACTTGAGACTCCTTGACAGCTTGCTGTCTACCCAAAATCCATCTCAGTGACCGATGCCAGTCACATCTCAGTCTGCACTCGACTGACGTCAATTCCATGTGACTGCCTCACTGCTGACATCAGTTCCCCCTAGCCAACACTAGTGTTTATCTACCCTGAGTCACCGATGTCAGGCTGCACATAGCCGACATTGGTCCCTGTCTGGATGTCGACGTTGGTTTTCTAACCGACGTCAGTCTCTGTGTTTTTCTTGTGAGAAATGACTTCTACCCACGAGCTCCTTTTGGATCAAACCCTTGTCCAAATCACCCTTGCTCTGCTTAGAATTCTTTAGCCCTTGTGACAGATCTTTGTATGTCATCTTCTCCTTGAAAACCAAGGCTTTCCTGTTCTTGTCACTAACATCAGATCTCTCAAGAAATGTCACTTTCTTCTTCTGCATACAGAAATCTTGATTCATGATTTTCAAATCCGAAAGCATACCCTTTGACTCAAGAACATGCATCTCCTTCTTATTCATGTGACCAAGCCTATTAAGCCACATCTTCGAATCTACAGCTGAAATTGATAACCCAGAAAGAGAATCAGTAATACAAGTAGATAGATAAAGTGTACCTACTTTCTTACCTCTTGCTACAAGTGCACCCTTGGTAACCTTCCAAGAGTCTGTTGTGAGAGTTACTGTGCAACCCTCATCACCCAAAATTCTTACAAAAATTAAATTCTGCTCCAGAACTAGGACATGCATGACCTCCTTCAACACCCATGTGTTACCTGTCTACAATTTCAGCTTCACTTTCCCTTTTCCAACCATCTAACAAGGCTTACCATCCCCTAAACAAATTTCTCCAAAGTCTCCCTAGACATACTCATGAAAAAATTCCCTATTTGGGGATGCATGAAAAGAGGCACAAGAATCTAAAACCCAAGATTCTACTTTATCCAAAGAACATACCAGAGCATCCTGTGTAACATAATCCACAACATCTGCTTCTTCTTCATGTCCTTCATGCTGATCTTCAATCGACCTGCAATCTCTCTTTAAGTGCCCTTGCTTTCCACATTTCCAGCAGGTTATTTTGCCATACGTAGACTTGGATCTCCTTGATCTCCCATGCTTTATCTTCTCTCTTTGCCTTCCTCTACCTTCAACACTCAAAGCATTCCCTGATGATTCACCTGTGCTTTTCTTGCGTATATCTTCATTCAAGATTACACTCACAACATCATCCACTTTTAGGATTTTTGAAGCAGATGCAGTATTACTAACTGCCATTACCAAATTCTCCCAACTTTCAGGTAATGAGCATAAGATTAAGAGAGCCTTAATTTCATCATCAAAAACAATATTAATTAAATTTAACTGGTTTACCAAACCATGGAAATCACTAAGATGACTATGAATAGATCCACCTTCCAACATATGCAAATTAAATAATTGTTTCATAAGAAATACCTTATTCGAAGCTGAGGGTTTTTCATATAAATTTGCCAAAGATTCCATCAACTCTACCATTGTCTTAGCATGTGATAAGTTGAAAATCATAGACGATGTAAGCCTCAACCTTATAGATCCCAAAGCCTTCCGATCAAGAACCTCCCATTCTTCATCCTTCATATCCCGGGGCTTGCAATCAACCCCACCCAACGGTAAGTACAAATCTTTTTGATATAGATAATCTTCAATCTGCATCCTCCATATTTGATAATTCTTGCCATTAAACTTCTCCACTTGTTCTAATCCCACTTTTTAGGATCTTTCTCCTCAGAAAGAGCACAATATGATTACCAAATATAAGCAATTAAACATGCAAAAATATCCAGAAGTATAAGTAACTAGAATTCACACATAGCACAAAATATGAGAGACAATACACTATCTTATATTAATACTCATTCAGAAAGAAAATACAATAAAGAAGATGCCACTTCTTCTTCCACCTCTCAGAGGCTTCCCACACCTCAAGGGCTCCCAATAATTCTCAATCAATAGTTCACTCTCCTACCAAAAATGGTCCCAACACACAACTCACACACATAATTAGTGTTCACCTCTTCAACCAGTTAGTAATAATCTTGCCAGTACACCAAGCACTCTAAAGTACTTCAAGTAGATCTCCCATGAACCTGTAACCTACAATTCAATAGACCATACTTACACATGTAGATCTCCTATGATCTTGCAACAACCTGCAACTCAATGATCTTACAATGGAAGGATCTTCCTTGCCTTCCTTTTCAGATCATCATTACAATACATGCTAATGGGTCTATAAATAGATCCCAGACTTAAACAATAACTTAGACTCTTAATTTACTAATAATAAACACGTAGCTCAAGACTCAAAGTAGCCTTTACATGCAAACAATCATTTCAACAAACTAACTGTTCGTGCAATGAATAGTTCTGGAAGACACAGGCAACCGACGTCGGTCCCTGTCTGACTGGAGGTGACCGACGTCGGCTGACATCCTGCCGATGCCAGTTGTCTTTAGTTCACACCTGCCGATGTCGATTTACTTCTACACTATACTCTTCTGATGCTGGTCTCCTTGGAACTCAACAACCTCCTCCATGTCTGCAACAGTTGAAGCTTTTAGCTCCACAACCTAACACTTTATCTAGAGAAAATGAAGAGAAACCAAAATATTTGCCTTTGATATTATTCATTGATTTAATGGATGAGTGGTACTTAGATATCACATATTCATTGACATATAGTGAATGCCCTCCATATTTTAATTTCAAATAAAGGATAAGTATCAAGTTAAATGTTGATAAATATGAGATTTTGGATGACACTCTATTTAAGAAAAATATTGTTATTTTCTAACTGATATGTGTTGACAGATAAAAACAAGAGAAACTTCTTGAATAATTTCATGATCAAGCCTATGGGGGTATTTTTATGCCTCTATTTTGCATATAAGATCATGAGGGATCAGTACTATTGGCCCTATTTTTTTAAAGATGATTTTGAATGGGTGTAGAGATGTGAAGCTTGTCAACAATTTGTTGGAAGACATAAGCTATCAACACTTCCTCTTAAACCAGTAGTGATACAAGAACCCTTCAAATAATGGGGTCTATATTTCATTGGTACATTGAACCTAAATTTAAATGCAAGAAAAAATAATGTTCTTATTGTTATATATTCCTTCAATAAGTAGGTTGAGGCCATTTTGGTGAAACATACCACTTGAAAAATTGTTTGCAATTTCATTAAGGAAAATACTCTGGTCATGTATGACATTATAAAAAATATTGTAGTTGATAATGCATCAATTTATTATTCTTAATAAATAGTTTTTTATTACTATGGATACAACATTTCATTATCACACTCATCAAAATATTATCCTTAGGGAAATGCTCACGCTGAATCTAGCAATAAGAACTTAGTAACTATCATTTATAAGTTGGTTGATGATAACTTGAGAAACTAACATAAAAGTCTATATAATGCCCTATGGCTAGATCATATTAATCTAAAGAGGGATATTGGGATGTCCAAATTTTATTCCTATATGGAATGGATGTCACCATTCCAATATCACTATAATTTCTTGCACTATAGTTGGAAAATGCAGTTGAGGATGAGAACTTTTAGAGCTCTCTAGATAAGATAATTTTGTATTTGAATAAACTTGAGGAAGAAAGAGACTTTGTTGTTGATAGGATAATCAATCACCAATACAAATTGAAGGCCCTATTTGATAATAAAGTAATTAAAAGAGAATTTTAGGTTAGAGATCTAGTCTTGTTAAGGGATAAAAGATGAGAAATAAGAGGAAGTCAAAAAATTTGACTCATTATGGATGGGTACTTTCAAAATAAGGAATTTATATGACGATAACACTTTCTAATTACATTATAGAGATGGTACTCACCTTCATCTACCCTTCATTGGGAAATATATAAGACATTATTTTAATTGAAATCAAGATGTCCCTTACATGTAAATAAGTGATCTTAGGATTTTTGGTTATGTTTTATTTCTCTATTATTTCCTTCTCATTCTTTAGGTTGTGTTCCTTATTTTGGTTTCCTATGTATTTATCTCTTGATCCTTCATTTTTTAGAAGTTATAACTATGTTAAACTTGACCCCATTACCTAATGGACTATAAACACTAAGTCTGTGTATATCATGAGTTTCTTGAAATCTCTTTTGCATTAAATAGTCCACATTCAATCATTGTTATATGAGTCGATATTCACACTTGTAATTTTATGAATGCCTACTAAAAATCCAAATTGATCATATGAGTCTATAATTCAAAATCTAATACAATAATTTAGCCTGACATTGTGTGTTCATTTCTCATACGAGTAAGATTAGTGATCTAACTACCAGTTAGATGGATCAAAATATAAATAATTTTTAGGACAAAAAATATGGATCAATAATGTGTGTTCATTTACCATAAAATTGAGATTGGAAAATTGGCTGTCATTTGGTCAAACTAGGAAAGAAAAGTTAAGGCACTAGTCAACAAAAAATCTAGAGTTATCCTACATTCCACCAGGGAATGTAGTCACCTAGTTGGAGCCAACAATTATCTTAAAAATTAAAGTTCCTAAAAATTCCCAATTTTCATTATTTTGGATAGATTAAGTTAAAATTATAAAAGTTCATTATTTACACTTAGTCTAATAACTTTATCTTGGGCTTCAAAACTTTGAGTTCCTGACAGTCTCCAAAATGGTGAAATGGTCTGGATATTACCATTCCATTCATCATTATTGGGCACGTAAAGGGCATAAAAGGTGAGATAAACTGCTATAAGTTTTTAATATAATTTATAAGTATTAAGCTTTTTCATTTTATTCCATGAGTTCTTGAAAATCATGTTAAGTGTGAAAAGGTCTTTGAAGATTGTTCTTTTTTCCCTTATATTACAAAAACTTGTGAAACAAGTGATTTGAAATATAAATGTCTTTGCAATAAATTCCTTTTATTTTAATGGAGCATAATCTATGTGTAAAGGTCTATTCCAACATTTTCATTTTTTTCTATGAGTTCTCATGAAGCATGAAAAATGTAGAATGCATAAGCAGTAAGAATAAATGAAATTTTAGAATATCACAAACCTGACCAAGTTTTTATTAGGGATTTTATACATCTCAAGTTCTTATTGAAGTTATAAAGTAGGTTTTTTTTCTTTGTATGACAAAAAAATGTGAATTGGTGACTACTCTCTCCTTCAGGTCATTACTGTGGGCATTTGCCCTTTGTTAAGCCATGCTAACCAAGAATTTGTCTTATAAATCTTCCTTGGTATCTCTTGCTTTATCTTGTGGGATTTTTTCAAACTCTTACTTTTTTACTTATCTATAGCCTAGGGTTTTATTCTATGAAAACATTTTTCTGTTTTGTTGGGAATATTATGCCAAAGCTTGAACTTTTATATATTATATTATAATCATACATTATTAACCTAGTCTTCCCCTAAAAATCATTGCTTCATTGTATTGGATCTTTTCACATCATTCCTTATGTGAATACCATTGGTCATCTGTGTTATACCCAAAAATATTTTCTCCCTCCATACATTCTATTTTACAACCTTGAAATCCTTGCCAAAACTACACTCTTATTAACCAATTTTGCAAAAACTAAATTTGAATATCAAGGTTATGAACCCATGTTAGGTTTGTACCCTTAACTCCTACACATCCATGTCTCTCATATTGGGCACATCAATATTGAGGAATTTTGGATAAGAATCTGAGGTGAGAAAAAAACATTGATAGTTCAACAAGTAGTTGAAAGCAAACTTTGAAATGTAGTTGGTTTTCCCACATTAGTATAATATACTAATTTGGTTCTCACATGTTTGAGATTTCATGTCCCAAATACCATAATTTTTTTCCAAAAATGTAATCATTACACAACTAGATAGTAATTCCCTTAGCACTATTTTTAGGCTTCATGTGCATGGTGAAAATGTAAAAATGAGTGAAGCAATTGGTCAGTGGTATTTTGATGAAAATAAGGTTGATTATTTCAAGATGATTATGCAATCTTGGTTGCATACACAAAGGGAGCATAAAACTCCCTAAAACCTTATATAGGATTAATTTATGTGAAGATCTATCAAATATCATCACTCTCTTGAATTAGGTAAAGGGATGCAAAAAAAAAAAAACAACCAATTTCATAATTGTATGTACATGTTCATTAATATCATTTGAAAAGGTGAGAAACACATTGAGAGGGTGAAGATTATCAATAATATTTTTAATGATCAACTTGTGCACTTAGATAAATCTCAATGTTTCTTCATTAATTAATTTTTTTTTATGTAATTAAAACCATGAAGTCATTGCATTATTTGAAAACCAAAGGATCATTTACCAATACAACATAGATTTATGATTATTATGAATAGATCACTTATGAAAAAAGTATAAAGTATTTCATAAGGTTTAATGATGCATTCATGATGTTGATAGTCTACACATTGGATGGTAACTCATCCATGAGAATCTCACCCAAATATACTTTTTTAGTTAAAAAATTTGGTATATTTTTCATTTAATTGCCTACATTCACTTATGTTAGAGTCAGAGTCAGGGGATTTGTGGGAGCTCATTTCATGTTTCCTAGATACATAAATAACAAGATGATTTTGATTGAGTTATGTTGAAAATTGGGAGCAATGAAAAAATTATCTAGTAGTAAAAGAATAGATGGGATCCTATTCCTAACTGGATTCAAATTTTATATTTTTAAGTCAGCTATAGAAGCCCAAAGCATTGAGAAATCAATTTACAAATTGAGAATGAATTTACAAAGAAGCTAGCCTTTAATGGCTAAGATTATGTGAAAAATAATTTGAAATGTGGGTTTATATATCATCATCAACCATAATATGAAGATTATTAACAAGATTGCAAAGATGGCATTGAAATTAGGAAGATATATTATATTTGAATGAATTTGGAATAGATGAAAGATTTCAGACTAGAATGGGTCACAGATGGAATGGATGATGATGAAAGTAATATGATTGATAAGGTGTTCAATAAAACCATTTAGTTTATTTATTATATTATAATAATTGGTTAATAAAGAGATAATTGATTTGAAGGAATGTACCAAATTTGTTATATAGAGATCACATGATTAGTTCTACAACAAATTTATAGAACAAAGAATAGAGAATCCTTTTGACAAAAGTGAATATTCAAAGAATCTAAAGCCAAAATTTTCATTTGTGACACATTGGTTGAATACTTAGGTGTACTAAATAATTATTAAGAAGGATACTAATCAAGGAATACATGATGATGATGACCATTCCAAGAAGAAAGGTTTGAAGATAACTTATGGTGGTGATAAGCAACCAAGGTAGAAGTTGAAAATTAAGAAGCCTACACATATTGAAACACATGTTAATACTATAAAAATTACTCAAGGTACTGATTTAATAGATCTTGATATCACTACCTTTTTACAATCAGATGCCACTCCATTAGTTTCAACACAAATTCCCACCTTGGTATGTTCTCTCCCACATGTTTTAACCCCTCCTAAGATACCTTATCTAACACCTTCTCCACCTCATTCTCCTCCGCCATTTGTTATACCTCCACATCCCCATCCATTTTCACCTCAAAAATAAGTTGTTATTATTGAACATTTAATTACCATTGGAAATCCTAAGGTTGTGTCTCAACCCTTGCTCCTAAATATTATCATCATTCCTTCTCAATTTACCCTAATTCATAAATGATCCCTTATTTAAGGGACTCATCTTCACCCTAGGTAAAATAATTGGTGACAAAGAAAATAAAAGTGGTCAAGGTTATTTCACTAAGTTTTGATGTTGTTGTAAAGCTATTGAATCCTCCCACTTTGAAGAAGGTTGAAATAGATTCTAGGTTTGTCGCTGATTATTATGAAGCTAGATATGTAGAGGTGTCCAAACCTATTGTAGATAATAATGAAAAAGACATGAATCATTCTAAATTTAGTGTGACTTAGGTTTATCTTGGTAAGTCAACACCTAAAGGAGATATTAATATGCTGTAGTTATCCACTACCGCTTTAATAAAAATAATGAAAGAGAGTAAACAAACTCAAGAGAAACTTGAGGAATAAATTTTCACCCTCTCTTAGTATATAAATTTAATCATCAAAGAAAGTGATAAGCCCATAGATACCACTCATTTACAAGTAATTACTCTCACAAGTGATGATAAAATTATAGACAAGGAGTCCATTGGAAATATTAGAAATCATAATAGCTATGGAAAGATAACTAAGATTTGGGTTGATATAATTCTAGTAGATGGCCTCAAGTTTATTGATGAGAACCAAAAAGAAAATTATTTTATTGAAACTAATAAAAAATAAATCATTAAACATATTACTACATTGAATACGTAAGAGAAATTGTGGAACACTGTGATCAAGGATTTTCAAGAGATGGTTCTCATTTATGAAAAGATCATATTCATAGAATAATTTTTTTACACAAATGAGGGAAATTTTTATAAGTAGTGGTCTCAGAGTGTTGAATGAAAACTAACAATTTTGGGAGAGACCAAAAATGATTTGAAATATTATATTAAGATATGCTATGATCTCAAGGTAGATATTTAGGTTGATCTCGATGCCATATATTGTGATGTGTTCAAGGAAAAAGATCACAATCCTCTTTTAGATAAAAAATCAAGGGAAAATTTGTAAAGAGGATCAAATAATAACTTTTCATTATGGACATTTTCAATCTTATCATGATGGATAAATTGGTTGATATCTATATGAGCCTCGTAGAGAGCATTATAAATCTACCAAACATATTTAAGAAAGATGTAGAAACTAATAAATTCTAAGAACATGGTTACCAAGGGTGACCAAAACTAGTATCTATAAACATGAAGTTATACCATTGGCAGTACAAAATTACATGGTTTATAAGTTAAAAATCTCACATGAGTAACAATAATACTCAACTACAAATAAATCTTCTTAGTGTTCTCTCTATTTAAGATTTATCTCTCTAGTTCTATTTCTTCATTTCACTTTTAATTAAATATCATGAAATATTAAAACATCAAGTTATAATAATAAAGTAATGTTATGAAATGGAATATTAGTGAAAATTAAATTAGAAAGATAATTATGCTTTAGAAATGAGAGAGCTACTTACTAGGTAGTTATAAAAGTAGTTATTGAGATTTTATCATAAATATAAATGAAAGTCATTATACAAGGATTTTTTGGCAGAGGAACATTTTGACAAAGGAGAAATAAAGAAATATTGTAATTTTTTGAAGAGAATCAATTCAATAAATTTCCTATTGAAATTTATGTCACTCAAATTTATTGATGAATGTGAAAGTTTCCTTAGAGTGATGCATTTTATTTTCATTTTTGTCTTTATGAAAAGTGGTTGAATGTGAAATTATCAATTTCATTTTATTTTAAACTTGATTAAGATTAATTGAATAATTAATTTAATTTATTAATCCATGTCCTTTGATAAACCCAAGTAAAACCCTACTTGAAAATAATAAGTGAAACTTTGTGTTTATTTCCAGCTTGAAATACACAAGTGTTATGTAGAAATTTTTGTCTCAAATTTTTTTTGGTGACGTCCTCATTCATTTTTTTGAAGTATGTATTTCTTGTTTATCCAATTTATTTAGGCTAAGATCTATTAAATTATCCTTTTTACCTTCTTTTTTATATTTTTTTTTGCCTCTCCATTCTTTAAAACCTTTCCTCTTTTCCTCTTATTTCATTATTTTTTAGGTGTTCCACAAAACCCAACATTAAATAGTTTTGAATGTGAATATTGTATATATTATTTTACACAATTTTCATGTTTTAAATTAGAAAAAACCTCACCTAAAATTGATGATGGATTTAATCCCACGTGCTTTTGACCATGAGATTCTCCATTTTACTCCCTAGCAAAATTTATAGCCAACATAATGGTAATGTTACAAGTGTATGAGATTCAATGATGTTTGAATACAATTATGTTTGTCCATATGCTTGAAATTGAATGTGAGTTGGATCTTGATATTCATATATTTATTATGCTTCATTTTTCTATATTTATAATTTGGCTTGATAAGACCTTATATATATAGGATGATCTAGTATAACCTATGCATGTTATCTAACTATAACAATGCATAAAATTAAGAATAAATACACCTGATTAATGTAAATGGGTTGTAAAGAATATAAAGTTAAAATTGAAAACCCCATAGGGTGTATGGGTTTGTCCTAGACATACTTTTATAATAAATAAGTTTGACTAGGGTATGATTTAGTCTTTACTTTAGAGGAAACAATGGGTAATAAGCGAAAAATAGACTAGATGCATTAACAAATACATTTTTGTAATAAGTTTTGATTTTATTTTATTCTCAATAGAATAAGTGAAGACCTATTGTGGGGATGGGGTAGTATTATAAATAAGCTAAAATTTATAGGTTTTCTAAATAATGTGAATTAGGAATAAGACACTGAATAAGGATCTTGTGTGAAATTTAGGTTTCTATACTTATATAAAAATGTATTATTCCAATTTAGATGTTTCCAAATGTAAGTTGAATTATTATAAGTTGGATCATACTATGAAAAGGAGGGCTAGGGCAAAGAATGCAATGATCCTACCTAATATTCTTTAATATCGAGGTGGGAACATCCAAAAGTTCCCTCCTAATCACAATAGATCTCCCAAGCATAGGCTATATGTTAAAAAATATTATGATATCAATGATCATTTTCAAAATACACATTCCAAGATATTTATCCTTAAATTACTTACAAAATCTATTGTGTATAAGGATATCTTTTACAAATATATACATGGTACAACATTTCGAAGTGATATTGAACCTTCTCACTTTTATTATATTGCTAAATCTTTGAAATATAGTGATAATGAAATCACCTTTGATAATGATGAAGTTTATTCAAAATATGTTATTGATCAAAATTTATCCTTGCACATTAAAGTTATAATAAAAAATATAAGGGTCAAAAGTGTATTGGTTTAAAATGGTTTAAAATCAGACATTTGTAGTGAGACTTTTATTTTGTAATTAGGCATTAGAATACAAACCATTGATAATTCATGTATGATCATGAGGGTTTTTTAAAATCAAGTAAGAAATGTTCTTGGAATAATTACATTGAATCTATCACTTGGACACAAAAATGTAGCTTGAGAATGTAAGATAAAACTAATGGTACAAGCTATAATATTTTACTTCAGAGATCTTGGATCCATAACATGGGAGCCTATACATTCTACATATATGTTTGAAGTTATTGGTTTTTTTAAAGATTTTTAACCTCACAAAACTATTGTACCTCACTTGAATAATAATAAACCAGCTATAGTGACACCTCAATAAGTTGTTCCAATGGACCAAGTGGCAAAATTTAAATTTAATGAATGTATTAATATGTAATAATATATTAAATACAATGGTTTCCAAGTTGATAACATAGATGACAATTTTTCCAATCTAAGTTTTCCACTAACAAAACCTAGATGATATGAAATCAATTGTCTGAAGATCAATTAATAAAATAATGAATCATAAATAAAAACATGCAATAAAATTAATGGAAACTTAAAACATATCATAAAGAGTTAAGACACAATTTTTTTCAAGTGGGAAAACCAACACACCATAATAAAACCTACGTATTATTGAAATATGACCCAAATCTATTAAAGGATATCACATTATGTGTAAACAATTCTTCTAAGAGAGAAAAAATAAAATTTATAGAAAATACGAGAAGCTTAATAAAATCACTAAGATAAGTGTGTATATTAATAGACCCATATACTCTTTAAATAGAGTGAATATTATAAAAGGAGTTACAAAAGACTCCAATCATTACCTTAGTCAACCTTCCAAGTGTGTGCTTAGTGTTCCTATTTTCCATGTAGTAGGGGGAAGTGGGTGCAAAGTGGAAAATGAGTTATATTAAAAATATAACTCCACTATTTTTCATTATATATATATATATATATATATATATATATATATATATATATATATATATATATATATATATATATATATATAATGAGACAATTTTTTAAGTCTATATGTTACTTCATATTATTTAAATTACCTGAATTAAAAATTTACATGAGAATAATACACAAATTTAGGATATTTAATATATCTAATTAAATATTAATCTTCAACACTCCTCTATAAACTTTATTTTAAGCTTAAAAAAAGAGAACAATATAAAACATATAAGGATGATAATATTTAATAATACTCTCCCTTGATGACAACTTCATTCATGAAGAACAATTGCACTTTAAAAAAGAAAGTTGAAGAACATAGACTTCAATTATGTTGTATAATTGTAGATGAAATAATTAACAATCTCCTATGAATCATATTTGAAAAAGAAGCTAAATCCTATTTCGAACAAAGAACAATATTTGAAATAACATATAAAAAATCTAATTTGACCTAAAAAATACAAAATCTTACACCAAAATTGGGCTAAGGAAAAGCATGTCATAAAATATGATATATTTTCATTTTAATGTAATAAAAGTAGATATACTAAAATACACATGGAACTAAGATATAAATTCTAAAACAAAATGATAATTCTATTTTAGATAGTGCACACTAAAAAAATTTAGGTAAAAACAAATAAATTCAATATGCGTATCCTACTTTCAACATGTTAAAGAATCACTACTATGGATACAAGGTAATACAAGATTATGAAAAAAATATTCTTTATTGAATTATTTCCAAAATGATATTTTTCCTTCTTGACAACTTAAAATAAAAAAAAGTAATCTCAAAATCAAGGAAAACATATATAGCTTTAATCATATAAAAATATCCAAATAATGAATAATTGAGAAGAAAAAGACATCAAAATGCCCCCAAAAAATAGATTTCTCAAAAAAATATAACAACTTAAAATTAAAGCATTAATCACATACATAAAAATATTATAAATCTATAAACATCATAAATATATAAAAACATACTAGAAGTTATCTTTAAAAAAGATACAAAAAATAATGCAAATGCTAACTAATGAAATGAATTAAAAATGATGTTTAGCCTTTCACAAAAAATATCTTACTTGTTTCAATTGAATACTTATCTAAATAAGGTACATCATTATCCTTTGAAGATATAAAAACTTTAGATATCTGAATTTGTTTAACTTTATATTAAATGCATTTACTTGAGAAAAAGAATTATTTATTTTACCACAAGTTTTACAATGATATAATTTTCAACCTTTAGCAATATCATGCCCATTTCTATCATAATGCTAGCATTTTTAAAATATTTTAAGCTAAAGTATCAGTAAAAGAAGCTTTATTGTGATTCTTAGACCTAAAATCACAAAAGTACAATGTTTTTATGATGAGGAGAACAATATGACTTCATTTAAACTTTAGAGTTAATAAAACTAAGCCCTAAAAATTATAAAATATGTTTAAAAGAAAGAAGTTTAAGAATACCATTTTCATCTTTATCATGATCATTTTTATTGTAACCCATCAATTTTATAATTTTTAAATTATAGTTAGAATAATCACTTTCAATGTAATATTAGAGATGCGATATTTTTAAAAATATGAGATTTGAGAATTAAGAGTATCAAATAAATTATACATGTTTGTCAATTTCTCATCACATGAATTTTGTAACGCATTAATAATTATTTTTTGACAATCAAATTAACATTTTAGAGTACAAATTTTATTATTTATAAAAATAAATTATTGCATAACATTTTTAAATGTAAAAAAATTGCCAATTTAAAAGTTATAGAGAAATAAAATATACCAAAAAATGACTTTATGATATAAGAAAAAAATATTAATCTTTTTAAATGATTTATTGAAATTCATTAAAAACAAGTTTATTTTAAAACTTTAAAATTATTTATAAAGTTCAAATGAAATATATTACTTTAGAAGATGGAGTTACCAACCTTCAAAAAAACTAATTTAAATTGAAAAAATATGAACATGCAAAAGAAATAAAAAAATTTAAAGATACATATAAAAGATAAATAATTTGAAAAGTTAAATACCGTTTTATAAGCATATTATTTGTAATGCCTTTTAACTTTAAAAAAATTCATAACTTATCAAATGAATAAAAGTTATATATATATATATATATATATATATATATATATATATATATATATAGAAAGTATATGCTTGATTTATTTAAAGATCAATTATTTTAATTTTTTTTTTCAAACAAAATAATTTCTTAAAAATATTAATAGAGATGTTAAAAACCAATCTTCAATTTTTTTAGGTTAAACCTTGAATTTAAAACATTATGTGCATACTTCAAGCCTCATTAAAATTTTAATGAAATAATATGAATGCACATTTTTCCAATACATATTAAAAAAAGTTTTAACTTTGATTAATTTAAACATTTTAAACTTACCATTAAAAAATTATTATATCATTTTATTTTCTAAATAGAAGTAAAGAGATGAATGCTATACACACAAAAATAAACAAATAACAAAAGTTTAGTAATAGTTTTCTCTTTAAAAAACAGTGCACAAAATAAATTCTAAGACCTCTATTAAAATTTTAATGTCTCACTTAAAATTTAATGAAATTTAAAGATTTAAAATGTTTTGGAAAGATAACACAAAGGAGGATAAAAATAATAAATATTTTAAAGAGGTTTTTTGAATTAAAATAATAATTTAATGTTCAAATGACCATTAAATTTAATGTAACATTTTTTTAATATTACATGAAAAAAAAAACAAAAAAATAAAAAGAATGAAGCCTTTGTTTTTAAAATTTTATATCTTTTCAATACCTTTACAAAAAAGTAAAATATAAGGTATGTATAAAATTCTTCTAAACTAAAATAAAGGTTAGTTAGAGATGATGTAAACAAATGTAAAAGATTGCATGAAAATAAATTTTGCACTCTTAAAAAGGAAAATAAATGTATGTTCTTTTCAAAAGCCTAAAAAAAATACCAAGTGTGTAAAAATTAAAATATAAAACAAATTAAAAACATTAAAGTTATTAAAACATATTAAAAAAAATAAAACAAGTTATTAAATTAGTGTTAGGTCTCTTGTTCCTCCACCAAAGCACTCCAAATGCAAAATATTTCTCTTGTTCCTCCACCAAAGCACATTAAAAAAAGTGTTAAAATTAAAGGATCCAAGTGTAAAAATTTGTCTTGCTCCTCTGACAAAGTACTTGTACACTTAGATACAATATTTAAAAGCACAACTCTAATACTATAAAATAAATCATTCTAATATCAACTACTAAATAATGAATCATAAATAAAGAATATGTAATGAAATTGATGGAAGCATAAAACATACCATCAATAATTGAGACAATATTTTTCAAGTGGAAAAACTAGTACACAAAAATAAAAATCCATGTGTTACTAAAATATGGCCCAAATATATTACAAGGAATCACAATGCTTATATATATTTATTCAAGAGAGAATAAAATACATAGAAAATATGAGAAGACTAGGAAAAACATTAAGAGAAATGTGTATAAGAAGAGACTCATATACTATTTATAGTTCCTTGAATTTGTGATTATAGAGACTCAAAATTGGGTTTGGTTAATTGACCTTTTATTAAAATTTTCAAGTTTTTTACTTTTGTATTGAAAACATGGCATAATATTGCAATGTAATTGTGGCACAACTTGTGCCAAGTTTACACCAAAAACCTTGATTTAATTTTTTTTTGATGAGGTAAGTTTTGGATTTGTTTTCATTTGTATTTTTTTGTGTTTCTATGTCATAAAGCATTGTGGATGAGAGGAGATGGGACAAGTTGAGACAAAAAACCACTAATGAGGAGATGGGCAAAGACAAAGACAAAGATAAAGACAGAAATAAGTAATTAATGTGTTATTCATTATGCTTTACTTAGGGATTTGTTTGAATTTTTAGGGTTTATTCATTTATTTTAATTTTTTAAAATAATAACTTAAGGTTGTTAGATTGGAAGTTTACAAAGAATATAGGGTTTATACAAAAAATTTACTTTTTCTCTCTATTTTTTCCATTAGCATTTACAAATTTTACTTTGTAATTTCTAAATTATTACTAAGGCTTAGAGATTTTAATTTTGCTTCAAAATCTATAAGATTTATGACATTTTCTTTGGAATTTCTAAATTACATGCCTACTTTTTACATGGAAACAATTACTATAAATTACTATAAATGTTATTATAAGTTTATAAAAATTATGTCAAAGAGCTTTAGAGAATTATGAATTAGTTTTGTATAGTTTTTAAGCCATTGATATTTGGAAAAGTATTAATTAATTTTGTATGTAATTTTGGCCATTTTCCTCTAAGAAAAATTATGAAATAAACCTAAAAACCCATATGAATAAAACACTATAAAAATATATAAAAAATACTCTAAAACCCATTGAAATAAAACATTAGAATACCCTTAAAATCATCTAAAAATCACAGGATGAAAATTATATAAAAAACCCTAAAAACATTGTAAAATACCTAAGGGATACTTGAAATGTGTGTTGGGTGTTGGTGGAGGGATTACAAGAAGGATGATGTATGGATTTAACTACATTTAAGGATGAAATTGGATTACAAATAAGATGCAAAGTAGACTTAACAAATTTTACTATGTAATTTTTATGCAAGATGTTTTTTCAAGATAGGTAATTTGTGACACACACTTGTATTGATAATTGGCCCTAATAATGATTTATCCATAAAATTTTCATGTTATCCTCTGTTTAAACGAAATTATTTTAATATATTCTAAGTATTTTAGAACCATAAAAATGAAAGAGCAAGGGTGAAATAACATGCTCAAAAGACCATGACATAGGAGAGAATGGTGTAGAAGAGAGAAACATGGGGGAAAATTATAGAAGACCTTGGAACAAATGAGTGAGTTATAAAATACAAGTAAATGGAGAATGAGGAACATAAGATGCAAGACTCAAAAAAGTGCAAGACTAGGACAAGGGCACAAGAAGGGGAGGTGGTTAAAAATCAATTCGTAGAGGCATCAAAGATTAATGGGAACATGAATCTAGCATTAGATAATGAAGGAAGAGGAACATGAAATAAAATATCTAGCATAGAGAGAGTATATAGGGGTTATTGGGCCTAAATCAAAAGGAACTTAATTATAACAGCTTGCCACAACTTCTTTTTTTGAAATAGTCATTTCCTTGTCATCTATAATATATTAATAATACAACCCAAGAAGGGGTTTGCGTGTGTATAAATACCCCTTTAGCTTTAATTATAAAGTGTTGTTGGATGTAGATGTAATGTTGTTGAGATATAGATATGGAGATTTTATGTATTGAATGAAGTACCTTTCTAACTTATCAAATAAGATCAATGAAACTAATACTTTTTTCTATGAACCTTGATCTGTCAAGTCTCTTTGGTGTTAATTCTAATTTATGATACTAGATAAGTACCTCTACTATGTTAATACATCAAATGAATAATTCTAGAATATTATTTTTAGTAACAATGATTAAGTGTTTTAACTCAAGAACCTAAGTAAGATTTGTCTATCCATCATCACGTAGTAGAACTAATGGAAACTGATATAGGCTGCATGCCTCAAGTGAGTGCATGAAGTCACTCACATGATATGCATTGGATTCTTCCTTCTTATAGGCACATGACTAGTACTTAGTCATTTAGAACTAAGGATAAAATAAACTCAACATTTTGGTTCCATTATCTGGACCTATTATACTTGCTATCATGATGGTAGAAAGATTCTCGAGTAGCTATCTTTGGAAAACATTGAATGCTAGATTGGTACCATAGAGGAGAACTTTGCATTTTAACATCTTGAACTAGGAGTTTTTATGTGCACATGGGTAGAAAAAAACCTATATGATTTTCTATATGAAACATTCTTTGTAGAATTACCTATTCACTTTCACGCTTGGATTTTGGCATACACATAAGGTCATTCAAGAAATTATGGATGTAAGGATCCTTGGTTATTAGAGTGTCAGATAGCCTTAAAAAATTTGAAATCCACTTGGACATGTGTGGTGAAAAGGAGTGCTCAATAACTACATTTTGGAATATGCTATCTTTACATACTCTTGTCTGGAGGAAGCATAGTTCAAATTTTAAAGGGAACTATGCAAGAGGTATTTCAAGTAATTTAATTTAGAGATTAATAAGTTTATGGTTGATTCTAGACTTTAGAATTTCCCCATGGATGGATAAACTCTCTTATGCATGAGTGACATGATTGGTGGGAAATGGAGGGCTAGGCATTGGTATGAGATTGCTAATTCAACATGAAAGTTAGACAACAAGAATTACATAAGTGTAAATATGATGAAGCTAGGCATAAGGATATGAGAAGTAGTGACCCCAAGGGAAAATAAAAGGATACTTTAAGTGTTGTGAGAATATATAGGAGGGTGGAAAGGCATAGAGAGTACTACCTAACCATGGGTCTACACCCTTGACTGGCACATGTATGCAAAAAATAAGTAGGATAAACATTGATAGTAGAACCCAATCAAAATAGACCAAATTCCCCACTATAATAGATGCTCATGCATTTGAGTTTTAAGAAATCTTTTTTTGAAATTGGGATATTGACAGTGCAAAATCTAAAGTTCAATATAAAATTGAGACCGTAGAGGAATATCTAGAAGTTCAAGATTAAGATAATAATTTACCATTAATTTCTACCTTTACATTATAAGTAAGACCCATGACTCACCTTGGAATGCCTAATAGACCAAATATAACTAGTGGGTAGACTACAAGTCCAATAATAATTAATCAACCTCCTTTAGTGCCCAACATTTTAGATGATTCTATTGCTACAGGAGGCATAAGAGGTGGTACCAGTAATGGTTCTACTGGAGGATTATGAAATAGTGTATGAGGCATTGGTAGACCTCCCCATATGGTTCAAGAGGAATTGGAAGAGTGCCACAACAAGGTCCACTGCAACCACCCAATGCACCTACAGTTTTCTATGAGATGACACTTCTTCTACCTGAATATCAAGGTGTTGAAAATGTAGAGAAGCATATTGACAAGTGTGAAGTCATTTGGAAAGTATAGGGTATAACATTTTTTGAGTGAAAGACAACTCTATTTGCCACTAAGTTATAGATCATGTGCATAAATGGTATCAAAAATTTGATCCCAAATAAGTGGTTATGAATTATGAATTATTGAAGACTACTTTTATCCAAGAATTTGATATCCCTAAATTTGAGTAGAAAAGTATTGATACCTTAAAATATATCAATCAAAATTTCATTGAGAGTGTGCATGCATATGATGCACATTTCAAAATGATTTTTTTAAAGCTATCTTTTGATATTAACCCGATGTAACTTGCTCAGTGGTTTGTTGGAGGTTTATTACTTCCATTCTAATGAGCCTTATCCCACAAGGATTTTATTAATCTACATGAGGCACCAAAATATGCCCTCTACATCGAAGACATGAGAAGTATAGATATAGGGATCAAAACCTTTATGGAGGCTCAAATTACGATGATGTTATTAGCTAGAAAATCTTATAATCAATAATTTTCATGACAACCACAATGTCCTATGGTGTGTTGAATGTGAAGTGGAGGGTCATAACATATATAGCTATCCACAGAATAATGTTCATACTATATTATAGTCCTATGAGATTTAAAAATAAGATCATGATGTAAGGAGTTTTCCCTTTATTCAAGGTACTACTCAGGTTAAAGTGTCACTATACTATAATATATGTGATGCATATATGCATGATACCACTAATTGGTAGGTCATTAATGATATTCATGAAGCATGCATGTGAGGTACCACCAAAATTACATAGCTAACAATCAAGAGGCTAATGGAAGTTTTTATTTCATAGGTTGAAGGCATGGAAATGTATGTGGGGGTGGTTATTTTACACCTAAGTCATGTTACAATTGTAGCTCTTTAAACCACTACCAGTGTGACTAGATGATCTATCTAACCTATGCCTTTTGTAAATGTGAACATCACTTGGAGAAATTTCCTAATTTGTGATGCCATTACTAAATAATGGAATGAGAAGTGCACCAAGATGATATGTGTTGTAAAAAATGTAAATTCTTAGTAGAGACTATGCCATACCACTCCACTAGTTAGACCCAAGGTTAATATTACTACACAAAGTTGTATTCATTCCCAATTAGTTTCAAATATACCTGATGAAAAGGTTCAACATGAATAACCTCATGCAAAACTCTATCTTGATGCTCAACATCAGAAATAAGTGTTGCATGACATAATGGCCTTAGTCTAGGAAATACAAGGTAAAATTGAGTTCTTAAAGGATAAGGATGCTAACATGTGAGCCAAGATACAAGGAAATACTATACATATAGACTCAGGGCATGATGAATTTTTAGAGCTATGCAAAATATTACTTAATGAGGACATAATCCATCTCCTCAAGAATTGGTTACAACAACAAATGGAAAATCCATCGAAGAATCACCACTTGAACCATGTGCGATGATAAGAGACCCATATTCAACCAAATATAGAATGTGATAAAGAGGTCCTTGTCAATACATCCATTGATGGTTGGATGATCCATGACATCCTAGTGGATAATGGAATAGAGGTTAATGCTCTAACCAAATATTTTTGGAATAAGATGGAGAGGCCCACTTTTCAACCCTCCCCACATGTCTTATTCATGGCCAATGAGACTTGTGCACTATCCATAGTGATTATTAAGGATACCACCATCAAAATATTGGGAGTCATGTTCAAGAGTGATTTTGAGGTGATTAATCTTGCTAAAGTTGATGACTTCCCTGATCTTTTGGGTTGACCTTGGTGCTATGTGAATAATGTTGACCTGCATTTCAATAAACAATATATCAGCTTTAAGAATGACACTCAACATGCAGTCATTCCTCTAATAATGACCAAGGACCCATTTTTAGAATTTTTTGATGTTGATGAGAATATAAATACAATTTATAACATTGAAAATGTGGATCCCACTCTTGATGGCATCGTGTGATGGGAAAATGCACAGTCTATTTTTGACACTACCAGTATAATGTATGACCAATGGGATTAAGGTGTATATGATCTAGTAAGGCACCTCTATGGTGTCTTAGATAGCTATCTAAGTTCCCCTTCAAATATTTCTTAGTGCCATAAAACTATTTACCTCATTGGTAGATGGTTGATGGTTAGACTACCCTTACAATTAGACCAAACACCTAGGTTTCATGGTCATATGGAGGTCTGGGATTGCTTAAAATAATTAGAGGATTATTATGTTAATGAGGATAAAGGGTTACATGCAATAAATTTTATATTTCAAGTAACAACTACTCAATAGTGGTTTACTAATCAATATCAATTAGATACATGGGAATAAGTATGCACAACCATGTATAATTTCTTCCACCATGACAATCAAGTTTGTACCACCTTAATTTAAAATGGATTTGCTTCTTTGGAAAAACACATAACACAATGTGAAAGCCTTTTATAACACTTACATAACATTTTTACTAGAATTTTTATGGGTTCATGCATTCTATGGTACTCTACATACCTAGGTTAGAGTCTGGTACATTTAAAAAGAAACACTTAGATACATAGATACTTGGTATCACATCAAACATAGTCTACTTACCAAATTTGCATTTGCTTCACCATGAATGGATTTGAATTTATCTCTACAATCAATCTGTCAAGTAGTTGTAGGAGATCAAGCACCAGTTGAAGACTGAATATGGAACATGCATGGTGCAGCTAAGGATAATTTAGTTATACTTCAATAAATAATACTCCAACCATGGATCCATTTGAGTTTAAATCTCAATTATACCATGCACATATGGAATATATATGAAATGTTAAATAAAATATTGTGTACTAAGTTTATGAGGATACTAGTTTTGATCCACTAAAACCATTATTAGACCATTTAAATCTATATATGGAGTGTGGGGTGCATGATGTTAGAGATATGTTTTAAGTCTAAATAGAGACCATATTTTTTACCACTTCAAATGTTTCAATGGAACATTATAATAGACGATGTACCTAAACTAGCCACTATGGAAAATTAGTAGTCTGATGTTGAAATAACCAAAATATTTGAGCTATTGCATGAATACCAGGATGTTTTCCCATATAATACATATAAATGAAAAGAGTGAATCTATATTTGGGAAAGATGCACATCAAGTTTATTGAAGGCACTTGACCAATGAATAAATGACCATATCGAATGAACCCAAATTTGTGCACTCAAGTTAAAGCAGACTTTGATAGCATGTTGCATGCTGGAGTTATTACTACCATTTATGAATCTAAATGGGTTAGTCAAATAGTGATAAAAATAAATAATGATGGTTACATTATAATTTGTGTAGATTATAGGATAATTAATGTATTTTGTGTAATGAAACCTTTCTTGATGCCTTAATTGAGAAAATTTTTGAAGGTGTTACTAGGTGTGAGATCTACACCTTCATCGATGGCTTTTATTGCTATTAACAAGTTCAAATTTATAAGGAAGATAAGAAAAAGATAATATTTACAACTAAATGGAATTATTTTTTATAGAATGTTATTCATTTTGGCCTCAATAATGCACCAATTTTGTTCTCATGTATTATGGTGGAAGATTTCAAGTATTTCATCCACAAGTTCCTTCAGGTGTAATTGGATGAATAGACCATGTATGGTTTAGTGCATTACCACTATGGTAATCTATGCCTCATGCTCAAACATTTCCATTAACTTTAGATTTCATTGAATATAAATAAGTTCATCTTTGCCACCCCATTTGGAATTCTATTGGGACATATTATTTACTGGGATGGATTATTGGTGGATCCTGCTAAAATTGCAATCATTGTTCAACTCCTAGTGCAAACCAATTAACACAAGGTCCACACCTTTTTAGATCACAAGGGTATTATCCAAATTTAATTTGGGGTTATAATAATATAGTATCTAGGATATAATAACTACTCAAGCATAATGACCTATTCATATGGATGGTTCAACACCAATAAGTGTTTAAGGCCATCAAGGAGAAACTAGTGACTTCACCTATTCTCTAGTTCTTAAAATAGAAAAAACCATTTCATGTGCATGTTGACGATTTAGTCATGAAATTAGGTGTTATCTTGACATAACTTGGTGAGGGAAACCTTGATCATCTTATTTATTTTTCTAGCCAAAAATAAGCTCACACCAGTAGAATAGAACTACTTTACAATAGACTGTGAGGCCTTGTATATGGCTTATGCACTTTAAAATTTTCACCACTATTTATTAAAAACACACTTTATTTTATATATGGATCATGAATCACTCAATTATCTGGTAAATAATCTAGTATTACATGGATGCATCTGTCAGTGGATTATCATTTTTAGGAGTTTCAATTATTTATGGTTGTAATACCAAGCAAAGTTAATTTTAGACTTGACCACCTCTCATACATTTAACTTGGTGAACCAATGTGCCATAGAGGATTATTTACCTGATCTAAGACTTATTCAAGTTACACACATGCCTAAATAATTGGAATAAATTTTGGCTTTTCTTACCACAGGTTTTGTGCCCAACTACCTTAGCACCCTAGAGAAACAACAAATGGCTATACACATTACCCCTTTCCATATTATTGGAGGATATCTATAAAAAAATTAGATATGATAAAGTATTAAAAAGGTACATTATGAAACATGAGCATGTGAAATACTTTAGGAGATCTATGAGGGTGTTACAAGAAGATATTATGTTCATGATGCAACAACATGAAAGGTTTTACTAACTGGGTTATGGTGGCCCACCTTATTCAAAGATGCCAAATCTTATGCATGCCAATGTGATATATTTTAGCATGTAGGTAAACCAAATTTAAGGGATGATATGCCTCTTCACCTTGTACTTACTCGTGAAACATTTGAGAAATGGGATATTGATTTTGTTGGGCCCATTCAACTAGCTACGTGATAGAATGGCACATGGTACATCATTACTACCACAAACTATCTAAAATTATAGGTTGAAATAATACCCACATGAAATTTCACCACTAAAACCACCACTATATTTATATGGGAAAATATCATCACAAGGTATGGTTGCCACTTAATTTTAACAAGTGATTGTGGCACTCACTTTCTAAATCAAACAATGCACAACCTCTTGGATGAGTTCATGATTGTGCACCATAAGACCATGCCATACCACCTTAAAGATAATGACATATCTAAATCCTTCAACAAGATGTTGAGTAATCCACTAACCAAGATTTTCAATATCAATCACAATGATTAGGATGATTGAGTTTCTGTAGTCTTATGGGCATATTAGACCACATATAAAAGGTTGAATAAGAACAATCCTTTTAATCTTGTCTTTAGGATTGAATCCATATTACTGGTGGAGTTCCTTGTGGGATCTTTATGTATTATGTGCATTGGTAGATTAGATGATGAGGAGTAACTAAAAGCACACTTGGATTCTCTAATTTAGTTTGATGAAACATGCTCTCTTGGACACTAGAGCCAAGGAGTTGAGAAACAAAAAACAAAAATCCTGTATGATTGACATATCAGAACCAAAGTTTTTCATCCTGGTATGCATGTTTTGGTCTATGATTTAAAGTTTGCATGCCATTCAATTAAAATACAAATTTGGTGGGATGGTTTGTTTATTATTCATGTTATACATTTGATAGGTGCTTGAAAATTAAAAAGGTTAGATGGATAATTCCTACTAGGCCATTTTAATGGTAGTTAGCTCCAGCCCTACCAATCTATGTAATTATTCAATTTAGTAAATAAGGCATATGCCACTAGGTTAGTCTAGGAATTTTGTTTTTCAACAAGCATGGCATTGGCTACATGCATTTTATAATTTGTTTTTAACACTTTTTGATACTCTCTTAGTATTTATCACTTTATTTCTCTTTCTTTATTGACATGATTTTCACTAAGTTATGATATGGGGCACCACACATAGATTTTAATGTGGAGTGGGTTTTAAGGGTGGATAAGCTACTTAAGCTAGAGGCACATAAAGGAAGCATGTAAGAGGATGCATGTAAAGGAATCATGCAAGAGGAGTCATGTAAATAAATCACACAAGAGGAGGTGCATAAAGGAAACATGAAAGAGGAGGTATGTGAATGAGGTGTGAAAAATGGGGTGTGTAACCCATAAATGTATAATGAATATAACAAAAAAAATACCATTATAAAAAAGGGTTAAAATAGAAAAGGTAATTTCTCATGATTAAAATGGTAAATTTGAATTATTACAGCTAACATGCACTATAGGAAAGGTTCAAAGGATGGGACATGCATTTATTAATGATGGAGTGGTATAAATGGCAAGCATGCAAAATGTAAATAAAGGAATATTTTTTAAAGCATTCAATGGTTGAAGTGATGGATGACATAGTTGAGAGGAGTTAATGTGAACATTTGGGATAGCCTATAAATAACAAGGATTCTCATTTTAATTTTTATTATTGAAAACTTGAAAATTTTAGAGCTCAAACAAGTGAATACAAATAACAAACAAGGCATCTACACAATTTTCTTATTTACAAAAGTGAAGTAGAGATTGAGTCATTATGCATTCAAGAAAAGAGGAGTGGAAACTCATCCACATAAGTAGAAGAAAGATAAGTTGTAGATTACAAGCATTAAGTCTGTCATTAGAGGAGGTTGAAGTAGGAAGTCAAAGTGTTTTGGGTTTATAACATGGAATTAAAACTTATTCATTTGGAAGAATTGGTCGACCACACACTAACCTTCAAGACCATGGTTAGTGATGTAGCCAAAGTAGAAAGGCAGGAAAAGAGATCCAACTCAAATTATTCCCAAAGTATAAGAATATGAGGGTGTAGAAGAATAAAGTCTCATTTATATCTAAAAATAAATATCTCATGAATATAGTGCACGAGGCAAAGACCCCACAAAGCTATCATAAGAGACTAGTGAAAAGGCACTAGAAATGGTGCATGCAAAAAAGAAGGCTAGTTTAACACCACCACCCTCTCCTATTTTAATTGAGGAGATGAAATGCCAAGAGATAGTTTTATATGTGGATGATTGGGAATTTAAGGTTTCTACTTGCTAGGTATTCGATTACAATCTTTACCAAATTAAAAATGAATGTGACTTACAAAAAGACTACCAAGTTGAGCACCACTTATGATATCATAGTTTAAAACTTACTAGAAGATGTGGGGGTGATCTAAATATTAAAATTACCTTATTTTTGGAAACCACAGGAGGTGGTTTGATTCCTAATTTCATGCATTCATGAGGGTTACCTCTAATTTTTTGGGCATAAAATGAGGATTACCCTTAAATGGATAAATAAAGTAATTAGGTTATTTTGTTTTAGATTTGACATTGGCATAGATATTTAGGACTAGGAAGCAATTGATAAAATGGTCATGGCTCTACAATATAAAAAGGAAGGCCATGTCATGTAAATTACTAGCCTGACAAATTATTCAATTTGAGTAGATGCATGCTTGGTCATGACCAAGATAAGAGGCTTAAATAAGTGGAAGAACATGGATATGGCCCACCTATATGTCAAAAAATAAATGGATAAGGGGATAAAGTATAATTAATCCCTATACTTTGTTGATAAAATTGAATAATATGTAGAGAAGGTGCCTCGAGTGCCCAACTACAAGTTTCTTTGGGGCACAATTTTGTTACTACTAGTTTTTGATGAGATTGGCATCCTGGAGTATTTTGATAAATAACTAAAGTGGGTGTACCCACAAAATCATAATTCCCCCACTGAGAGGTTCAAGTAATTCACATGCCCCAGTGTCATCACACCCTCCTCCAAAGCATAGATGAAGGGTTGTGTTTTATTATTTTTGTGAAACTAGTGTTTAGTTATTAAATAATAAAGGGTCTAAATTAAGGATAAAAATCTAATTTAATATAGTAAAATATAGATTTTGTCAAATTAATTACATAGGGAAAAAATAAATTTATCTATAAAAATAAGTTGAAACAAATGATTAAAGGGTTGAAAATTTCTGCACAAGACTGGGAAGATGTCAGGAATATGGATCTATCTTTCATTATATGAAAGGATATGAGTGCCAAAAATAGGACACTTCAAGGTTTAGTGATATAGTCTATGTCCTACTACTATTATCCAAACTAGTTATAGAGGTTTGAGTTTTTTGGGTTTTGCTCACTATCCCTATATCAATCTACTTGTAAAATTTTAGATCTTGATTATTGATGGAGCTCCTTTTAGAGATGATTTAATCTCTAACCCTATATTTATCTACACACATGATGTAACACATACATAAAAAATAAAAGGGGGAAAAATTGGGTTAGGGGAAGAATGATCACATGATATAGAACCCCTACTATCCTAACTACTACCTATATTAACCCTCAACCTAGGATCTTAGATCTAATGTAGTTATCCCTTAGGGAACATGCATAATCAATATGCATGGTAGATGGAAGAATGGACTTTCACCTAGGCCCTTCCTTAATCAAGAATATAAATCTATATGTGATGTAGAATACTAAGCTATACTATTGACCGATTTTTAATTATATACTATGCCAAAGCAGTAAGTGCTAGATATAAAATGCCTTGTAAAGTCCTTTATATAAGAGACTTTTTATTTTGAATTTGGGAATTTTATTCACATTTTTTTGAAATTATAAAGATAAATAAAACTTAAGGATGAACCTAAGAAGGTTTAGGACCCATTAAGTAAGACAAATTGACCATTGGGACTCAAAATACAACTAGACAAGAGTGCTAGAAATGGGACACCCTAGGGTCCAATGCTATAGTCCAACCCTAATGCTCTTGTATTATAGACTTAGGACTTAAGGGGATGGAATAAGCATGAGAAATGGGGTCTGGTTGAGCTAGAGTTAGGTCTTGAAAGTCTATGGATGACTAGGAATCATTAAAAAAGTGACTCAAGCATGAAACAAGACCACAACAAGTAAAATAAAAGACATGTCTAAATGTGAACAAGGTTCATATTCTCTAGTCAAAATCTCATGTAAAAGGACTATGAAAAGACATGATATGTGTGGTTACTTGACCAATTTATGGTGAATACATTTTCTCCCCTTTTATTATAGTGATGCAATGAAATGAAGTACTAGATTAAATAAAGAAAATAAAATGCGTCCATGAACTTACTTGCATGGAGATAAATGTGCTGTAAAGGGTCCAACTCACTTCCTAGATATGGATGTGGATGGAGAGCCCAATAGTGCTTGGAGATATAAGGAATCCCTAAAATGGATGCCCCTTATACTAAGTCTGGAAGTGGAATCCATGTAACATGGAGAAGGAGGGCAATGCTTGCCCCCTATGCTGAGTCTGACTGAAGATGAGGAATGCTTAGAGGTCCAAAACTAATGTCTGTCCTCTATCCCACATAAATTCATGTAATCTAGAATGTGTGTATAGAATATGTATATTATGAAGAGAAAAATTATCATGCCCCCACTCTGAATATCTATATTAGAATTGACAAATGCTCAGAGGCTCAAAACTAATGTCTATCCTCTATCTCACATAAATTCATGTAGTCTAGGTTTGGGTAATGCAATGAGCCAACCGCTACTGATGGCTATGCGATCTAACCTAGTGACAACCTAGGTATAGCTATATGTAATCTAAGACTCTAGTCAATGTGTAAGAAGATAATGACATGTCTTACCATTCCATATATATAATCTTAGATGATGAAGAACATGAACATCTGTGTCATGCCCCCAAATCTGGTATGTGAGTGATGCATCTGTATAATCTAGTAATCTATATAACCATATATGATATGAACTATTATGCCATGCCCTATGTGGAAAACTAAAGATCAAAACACTTTGCTCTATACTATGACTATAATCTACTATCTAGTCTTGTAGCTATGTCATGTTATATGTGTGAGATGTGTAGTAATGTACATGCCCCCAAATCTGGTATTTGAGTCTAAATCTATATCAAAGTCACTATAAATCCATATAATCTGAACCACTATATTTGAAAATTCTATGTATCTATAAACTAAAGTATATCCCCTTGAATGTCTTGAGTAATGTTGAGTGACCCATATAATCTAAATCACTATATATCTTGACCAATTTGAGCTGAATTTGATAATTTGAATACTAGAGGTGTAATAACCATGGTGTATCCACTTATGAAAGTGGATGGGCATGCTAGGTAAGTGTAGGAATAACAGGAATGATACCCCCCTTTTGGGGAGAAGGAAATTTTTTTTTGATAGAGAAGGTTGAGACAAAAGTGATGACTAGTGGCATAATGATAGAAACAAGGTTGGTATAGTTTAAATTTATTGAGAATTTATTTGATTAATTAGATTGAGTTGTTGAAATCAGAGCAAGTTTTGATTGGTGATGATGAAGATACGTGTTTGCGTATAAAGGAAGTATAGAGATGTGCATGCTATAGTAGGAAAATGAAGTAGTAAGAAAGTGAAGTTCAAGAGATGTTGAAGGTATTATTGTCACAATTCCATTGAAATAAATGGTTTGAAAAATGGAGTTACGGGGTTTAAGTTATAGGTAAAATGGTATTTTTCTTTGATTGGGAAAGCTAGGTAATATAAGAAGTTGGATTAATTCTTGATTCATTTGTGTATCAACTAGTTTGAGATTTGGAACCTTGGAGTGAAAGATATGCCAAGGAGATGAGCACCTACCATGACTTGATTTGAGCAATTGATAACCTAGGTTCAGGCTGGTGGTGATGTTACCCTAGTAAGTAACTAAAATGCAGGATTTTTTGCCTATTTGGAAGCCTATTTTTGATGTTTTTGAGCTATTTAAAGTGCCCTAGGAAAATTTTGACTAGTTTTAACACTCTTATCTTGCATCTAGTGTTGCTATCTAGGTTCCAACATTAATATCTAGGTTGTAACACTCCTGTCCAGTGCTACTATCTTATACCCAACACTATTATCTTGAAGGCTTGATTTTTTGAGATGTTGCTTGATTATTTGCTATCGTTTTTTTTGGCTAGTGATTTGGCATTGTGGGCTGATATAAATTCTATTTTTGGTGTTTTCAAGGTGATGTACAAATGAGAGAGTTCTATAGGGGCTAGGTGATAGAGACATTGAGGCTATTGCCATTATCTACTGATGAAAAAGTTGTGATGGATAGGGTAGGGTTGGGTCATGTGTGTGACCTAGGCACTATGTAGTAGGGTAGGTATCTAATTATTACTCTATGTCAGAGGTATAATGTAGATACATGTAATTTTTGGCTTCTTATAGGGGAGATTACTATGAAACTAGAGGATGTTTATCACATTTTCCATTTACCAATTAGTGGTTAGCGGGTGATATTACAGGATGACATGAGTGTTGATGTTATTGATCATGTGTCCTTATATTTTGATGGTGTAACTTCATGTATACATCAGATAGGTAGTGATAGTGATAGTGATGTGTTGCTATCAGTTATAGTAAAATCTAGTATTTCACACTAATAGAAGTGGTTGGATATATTGTTGGCCTTGTTTATTGCTATGGATGGGAGTGGAGTGTCAATTACATATAGGATGCATAAGATTGTTCATAATGTGGAGGTATATGGCACTATGTTCTTGTGAGGTAGGATTATGATTTCCTACCTATACAAGGATCTATACATGTTTACATAGGAGGCATTTAGTGATGGATTGAGTGTAGTGATGTTATTGCATTATTGGGCTTATGAGCACATAGTAGTTGTGTAGTTGATAGGATTATTGATGGAGAGGTGAGAATCTCCATAGCCATTTGGTGAATGATGGAATAGTACATTGGATACCTGATCTCTTGGGATGGATAATTATAGATGGGTGTTAGATATATTGGTGGCTGATGACATTATATAGAAGCCTTATAGAGGATTTCCCAGGTGGGTCAAGGATGAAATGTAATTATGGTATATGAGGGTCAGTTATTGGATACATGACTATTGGGTTAGAGTGTACAACTGCTTCCAGTATGAGTGTATGAATAGATAGTTTGGGGTACCACAAGATGTAACCCAAACATCATGGGTGTGGGTGAGGAGTGCATGGGCACCAATGAAGGTAGGAGCTCATGTGAGACCCATGGAGGCTGAGCTAGCATCATTACCTTTAGATACATGGGATGTGGCTATAGACATTCCTGATGTGGATGATGTTGGATGTATAGATACATATATTGTATGGTAGTTGAACCATTGATGGGATCCATTATACCCTATTAATAGAGGGGATGCTCTTGAGTATGAGGATCCTACACCGATGTAGATGATGGGAGGTAAGTAAAACCTATATTTAAATTGTGTATAAGTTTATGATTATTTAGTTTGATTTGAAAGTATATATCTAATGTAGTGTTGTACTTTGTATGTAGGTGGAGTGGGATGTAATCAAGATGAAGCATAGGCTAGGGTAGGAAGTGGAGATGATGAGTATTGGGAGACCATCATTGAGTTGACACTTCGAGAGATTACATGTCATGTAATTAATGATGCAGTGGAGGAAGGTTTGATAGAGTGAGTGATACTGATAGCCAATGTTCATGCTCATTTGTTTAATAGATCTATGATAGTGATAGCTACATATGTTAGAGTAGTAGGGGAGAGAGATGAGCTGAGGGTTATACTAGATAGGCATAGGATGCCCCCACCCAATTTTGGATTAGTGAGTTTGAGGATTATGGATGAGTACACAGAGCTTCATAGCTAACATGTTAACTTGCATGAGGATCATGGTCAATTATTAGAGTGAGAGAGTCATTGTAAGAGGCATTTATTAGCTCATAGAGGTGTGGGGCCATCTAGTGCTAGGTTGGATTATGAGACTAGTATTGGAGGAGAGAGTGAGGGATTAATGCCCATTGATGATTAAATATATTTGATGTGATGTATATATTTTGAAAAATTTGTTATATATATATATACACATATATATATGGATATTTGTTTTGATTTTGACTTTTTCATACCATGTTATGGATTTTGGAATATATTGGCATATTAATTTACAAATGGTTGATTAGATATAATTGATTTGGTATTGATTTTGAGGTTGCCTATGTTTTGGTAAAATGCTATTTGCGATGTGATTTTATTGTTCATGATACATTCAAGTGTGATGTTAGGTTTGATTTTTAATCATACGTGAGCAAAATTTTTGCTAGTTTTGTAATTAGTAAATTATTTTGATAAAGTGAACTAATTTAAGCTTGGTAAAATAGGATATTGGTAAGGTTAGGAGTTGGATAATTTGATTTGGTTGGGGATGGTTGTTCAAAACTAGGAATGTTAGTTGTTAGTAGAAGGGGATGTAAGAGAGTGTTTTATGCTCAATTTCCTAAGAGTGGCTCAAGAATACAAAGGCTAGCCCTTTAGATCTATCATTTACCAATAAGTGAATCTATGTAATAATGTGTGTGATAATCAATGTTTGAATTATATGTTCAATCCCTTTGAGTAGGTGGCTCAAGAATACAAAGGCTGGTCTTTTGGTTTCATCATTGCCCCATAAAGTGAATCTATTAATTAATGTCGATATGAATATGTGTCATATCACTATCTGAACTTTGATGGACAATTGAATAAGTACCCATATTTCTCATGATATGTAGGAAAATACACTATATCTGATACTATATGTTGTGCACTAATTGTATCTATGGATGGAGACTCTACCAAATGTAACCTTACTAGATGTGTAACTAAAGCTATGTGCTGTGAAGAAAGCTCATCCATCTATAATCATAGTGGATTACTGCATGAAATAACATCTTGTGGCCTCTAATATGATGCATATGACTGAGCAATAGATTGAGTTAGAATTGTAACCTATGATGGGGGCTCATCTAATCTTAACCATAGCAGGTTGCTACATGAGATAGGTCTCAAAAAACTCAATCACAGTGAATATCTCTCTAGAGAAATACTATGTGATGTGGGTTCATCTAATCTTAGCCATAGTGGGTTGCTACGTGAGATAAGACCTAGAAAACTTGGCCATAGTGAATATCTCTCTAGGTTAATACTCTACTATGGTGCCTATGACTATGCTGGATATGTATATGGAATTGCACTATGTATTCCTTAGATTATAGTGCTATATATAGGCTGATCTCACTGTACTAGTTTATAAACCTTCTAAATAGGTGGAATAAGAGATTTCTTAGGAGGCTCTATCCTAGAACCTGAATTATTCTCATGATGAATGATCGATGAATGCTATAAAGGAATGTCTTGGGATGACTCAACCATGGAGGAATGAGGTCTAGGAATCTATGAGGGAGGAGATCTTAGTGTCCCCTATGTAAATGCTATGATGTCATTATCAACACATATATTAATTTAATCCCTGAGTCCATAACAATAATTATCTCTATGTCCATGGATACAATGATAGTTACTAAAGGGACGATATGGATGCCTATGTAAGAGATGTGGATCTCGTTGATCAGTAGAAGGTAATATGATTAACCTCCTATCTAGTAGTGATGATGATATGACACATGGGATATCCTGATCTAAATTAAACTATAGTGGTGCCTTGATATTGTTATCTATAGTGTATACTATAAGTTGTGCTCTAGAAACTATCTCTCTATTCTTAATTGGTTGCTTCTAGTTAAGGTCTCCTATATTGTTTAGGACATGGTGGATGCTATGTCATAGAATCTATAAATGGAGGTACTACTATGAATTCTAGAGTAATGCAATCAATTGAATTCACCTCAATCAATCCCAATTTCTTTTTCAAGGATAGAATTGTATATCATAAGTGCCTGAAAGAGGACTCTATCTGATATAATATATTCTTGAGGAGATGTTGGTGAATCCCCTTAATAAATATATGTTGAATATATAAATATATTGGTTTATAAATTGATCTTAACATGTGAGCCTTGAATCATAAGATATAACTACTAACTAGCTCTAAAATATTTTGATGTAATGTGTCAAGTTTCTCATATGTAACATGAGGGCCCATGTTTGCTATATAATATCTAAGAAATGCCTTATCTAAGTCATCATATGTGTGAAACGAGCCAATGAGGATTAGGTGAAAGAATCAATTCTGTGCTTCCCACACTAATTTCTATTGGAACAACTTGAGTAGAATCAAAGGAATCACATGAGATGGCAAAGCCTTCCAAAAGGATTGATGGTGTATGAATGAATCTATAGTTCCATAAAAGTGGGGTAATGATGGTATCTGGAGATGCTTAGGCAATGAAGCTTTTAGGAATGTCTTTGGAAGAGGGTTACCATGTAAGTCACTGGCATCCATCCAAGATTTATAAGCCTTATTTTTGAAGGTAAGGAGATGTACTTGGTGTTGTAATTCACCTACTACATGCATCAAAGAAATAATCTCATGGGATGAAATATTATCATCTTGAAGTGGTTCATTTAATCATTAATTATAGCCATGGGAATGCCACATTTAGCAATTAGATCATAGAGAGGGGGTGTTCTCACTTGAACCTTTGGAGGAATGGTAACTTGGACCTTAGTAGAGGGATGTGGGCTACCATTCTCTTTAGGTGAAGAGTGAGAAATAGGTGCTATTGTAGTATGGGGAGGCTTAGGAGATTAATTGGTATATTTATGTTTTAGTGAATCACATTCTAATTGAGTAGAAGATGTGATGTTATCATTAACATGTGCATTATTTGAAATAGAATCATGCGTAAAAGTAGAAATAAATTTTTTTAGTGCATAATGTTTGAGAGGAGTGAGAGAAGAGTTAAAAACATGAGATGCATTTTCTTCTTCACTATGTACATAATAATCATCATTATTCCATGTATTATCATTTGTAAAATATTGTTCATAGTCACTCTCATTGTCATATTCATTTCCATGTTCACTATCATACTCATTATCACTAGGGAGAGGTGTAAGAGAAGAATCTAATTCTTTTCTAATATGCAATAAATTATAATGTGAATTTGGAATATTATGTGAATATATGTTAGCCATGGATGGAGTGTATGCATTATTTTCATTTTAAATATGAGAAGTAAGAGTAAGAGGGTTATCATTTAGACATTCTTTTGTTAAAGTAGAGTTGACAGCATGAGATGACTCATTTGAATTATGCATTGGTAATTTTATTTTATTGCATTTATATTGTTGTATTTTGAACATAGAAGTAGCAAAAGAAAGAGAGAGAGATTTGGTTCACATAAAAGAAAATTATCACCAATAATAAGTTCACTTGTAAATTCATGACTAATTTGTTCATTTAGTGCATTGTGCATAGGAGAATGAGGTGAAAAGTACCTTTCCCATTTATCAAAATTATTTTCTTTATAAGAGGGAATAAAATAGATAGGTTTGAGAGAATAAGATGCATCTAATTTTTTTCTTCATTAAAACAATAGTAATTATCTTCATTATAAATGAAATCATTTTCCACATTTTTAGCTAATGTGAAATTTTGCAAATTTTTCCATTCATTGTTATAATTATGAGAAAAATTAAGAAATTGATTTATGGGATGAGAGGGAAGAAGTGCCTTAATGGCCATTTTATTTATTTCACCAAAGAAAATAATTAAAAATACTATTAAGTAAATAAATTAAAAAACAACTACTAACATAGAGATTTTGAAAATATTTTTGACACTCTAAGAAATTTGCAAAAATTCCAAAATATTTTTTCTAAAAATTGTAAGGAAAGCTTGGGGTTTGAGGACCTAGTTTAGAAATCTAGGGTTTTGGGTTAGGGTTTTAGAATTTTTGAAAATTATTACAATAATTTAAATTCTAAAAAAATATTTGAATAAAATAATTGCACAAAAATTAATACAAAAATAAAAAATTTGAAATTGAATTTTGGCACAAAATAACTACTAATATTGAGAGTTTGTAAATATTTTTGACACTCTAAACAATTTTCAAAAATTTCAAAATATTTTTCTAAAAATTGTAAGGGAGGGAGGCTTAGGGTTTGAGGACTTAGTTTAGAGATCTAGGATTTTGGGTTAGGGTTTTATAATTTTTGAATAAATTTAATGCAATAAAATTTATAAAAAAAAATTAATATTAAAGTTAAATTTTTGCACAAAATATGAAGGAAACACCCTAAGTATACCTAGGATTTTAGATTTGTTCAAAGTAAGTCAGGTTCGCTAAATGTTTTATTATTTTTAGGAAACTAGTGTTTAGTTCCTAAACAATAAAGGGTCTAGAATAAGGGAAAAAATATAATTTAATATATTAAAATACATATTTTGTCAAATTAATTACATAGGGAAAGAAATAAACTTATCTATAAAAATAAGCTAAAATGAATGATTTAGGGGTTAAAAATTGTTACACAAGATTGGAAAGATGTTAGGAATCTAGATCTATCTTTTATTCTATGAAAGGATAGGAGTTCCAAAAACAAGAAACCTCAAGGTCTGGTGATATAGTTCAAGTCTTGCCGTTATTATCAAAAATGGTCACAGAGGTCTAAGTTTTTTAGGTTTTGCTCACTGTCCCTATATCAGTCTATGTATGAAATTTCAAATCTTGACTATTGATGGATATCCTTATAGATATGATTTAATATCTAACCCTAGGTTTATCTACACAAATGAATCAACAAATACATCAAAATTAAAAGGGAAAAAAACTAGGTTAGGGGAAGAATGATTGCATGATATAGAACCCATACTAGCCTAATCACTACCTAAATTAACCCTCAAGCTAGGGTCTCAGATCCAATGTAGTTTTCCCTTAGGGAACATGCATAATCAACACACATGGTAAATTCAAGAATGAAATTTCACCTAGGACCTTCCTTGATCAAGCATGCAAATCTATATGTGATGCAAAATGCTAAGCTATACTATTGGCTGATTTTTAATTATATAATATGCTAAAGTAGTAAGTACTAGATATAAAATGCCTTATGAAGTCCTTTATATAAGAGGATATTTGTTTTAAATTTGGGAACTTTATTCACATTTTATCGATGTTAGAAAGATAAAAAAAATTAAGGATGAAGCTAATAAATGTTTAAGACCCATTATGTGAGATAAACTAACTGTTGGGACTCAAAATATAGTTAGATACTAATTCTAAAAATGGGACACCCTAGGGTCTAGCACTATAGTCCAACCCTAACACTCATGTCCTATAGGCTCAAGGCTTAGGGGGATGGAATAAGCATGGGTAATGGGGTTTGGCTAAGTTAGAATTAGGTCTCAAAATTCTATGGATGATTGTGAATTAACAAAAAGGTGACTCAAGTATGAAACAAGACCACAAGTAAAATAAAAGACATGGCTAAATGTGAACAAGGCTCATATTCTCCAGTTAGAGTTTCCTATAAAAGAACTATGAAAAGACATGATATGTGTGGTTTTTTGACCAATTTAGGGTGTATATAGGTTGGTTTGATGGCATGAAGGAGGAATTTGTGAATGAATGACACATACCAAAGGAATTGCTCATGTAGATGGGAGCCTATATTGATTTTGATGTAAAGAAACACTATTTTTTCATGTGAATCTAGATGAAAAGCACTGAAAACTTGTCAAGATGATTCAAATTACCTTAAACATTCAATACCAAATATTTTATGAACTCTATGAATCACATTTAGGATGTATACCCTATAACTATTGATGCAAAAAAGATTGACATTGAGATTCACACTCTTTACAATATTTACATCTATCCTAGGAGGCACACATATGTAGAGTGACACAAGAATGATAATAATAATATCAACTCATATAAATAGTCATATAAGGGTAGGTATGGATGATATTATATATTCATAAGCCCCAAAAGAGAACATCGATAAGCGATGAGGTGGAAAAAGAACTGCTCTACCTCAACCACAAACACATGTAAAAGAATAGGTGTGAATGAAGGAGAAAGCCTAAGAATAAGGCCACCAAATCAAGTATGGCATATGAGGAATATCCCATGGTTGAGACCAAATAGTAAAGGTGAACCCCATTACCAATAAGATCCCAAGGGCTACCTATAGAATAGAAAGATGACATTGTTCCATACCCAATTACCCAAGTAGAGCCTAAGCATGAAACACCCCGAGTGGTGATTCCAAACATAGGTGAGGTGTCTCTAGAAGCACAAACTAAAAATTAACCCACTCTATACCCCATGAATAAAAAATTTATGATGAGAAATAAGTGGACATTGAAATTCCAAAACCTGAAGAAGTAAAAAAAGGGGAATGCCCTGACATAGAGGACCTTAGTGATGAAACTAACAAATAAATGGAAAAGAGTCTCTAAGTTATTGATCTAGATCATGACCCTCAAAAGAGTAAATAAACTATGCATGAGAAAAAATAGTAGTAACAAACTAGTTAGGACCTTCCCATTTGTGCTTTATGCCAACATGATACTCCAGATAAGAAACCGTATTTATAGAATTATTTCCTTGAACATGAGTCCATGGAGAAAGCTCAATACAAGATGTCTTTTATAATGGAAGTATATCAAAATGAAGGCCATTTTGAGCTTATAAAGGCTGATACTAATATAAACCCAGAGGTGGTATATGTTTCAAACATGCTTTGGGTAGATCCCCTAAATTGATCTCTAACACAAGTAGGTACAACAATTGTTAGAGGTACAATCACTGGGGGGTGAATCAATGAGCCCAGATATTTCAATTTAAATTTTAGTCCTTTAAATTAATTAAATAATAAATATATATTAACTTTATCAAGAAACATTAACAAGAGATCTCATTCATTCAATGCATACACAAGATCAAACACATAACACATAGTTCCTGTGGGAAACCCTCACGGGGAATAAAACCCACTCTCAAGCCTGAGACACCTAGACTATTTGTCCTATAATAAGTTACAAACAAGATACTGGTCAAATCCTTTAGACTAACAAACCTTGATCATATCCTCCTGACCAAAGGCCTTTAAGGAAATACCTATTTCATAAGGAGCAACTACCCCTAAGGAAGATCAAGTCCTTTAGAACCTTATTGTACACTTCCACCTTAGAATTGATGTATTCAAAACCTAATTATGGATATTTTTTTATCTAACCCCTCATAAACTCTCTCTCTATCTCATATAGACATGCTATAATCTCTCTCCTTCTTAACTCAAATTGTCCTCATATGCACACTCAGAACTCTTCACATATCCTCAAATTGAAAGACTAATTTTTTGACATTAGAAATATGACCTAAAAGTATACAATTATTCATCAATCTACTCTACTTATCAATTCATCAACTAGGCACTCTACCTTTCCTTCACTCCATAATTCTCATATGCACCTTCCACTAGTCTCCATAATAAGTCTAAAAATGAACACATTTGGTTTCACTATATATATATATAAATCATGAATTATCAAGTCCATAATATTTTATTTTTGGCCAAAAAACATGACTTCACCCTTAATGCATATCACATGGGTCATACTTAAACACAATCCACTTTTAAATAGGCCTAAGTCACTTTTAGGTCCTATGGAGACCCATTCAGCTCTTTGACACTTCTCTAAGAAAAATAAGAAACAAAAGAACACTTTATAAATGCATGGATGCATTATACATGATATATAGGTCCTTATTAGGTTCCAATGATAATTATAGTACCCTTATACTTAAGTACACTTTGCTCAAACAACATTTTATGCACAAAGTCACCATGATGAATACAAAACTGACTTTTAAACCTTTGTTCATACTGAATATGATTGGTAAAACCTTAATAATTCACATAAGGAATAATTATGGATTTTAAAACACTCCCAAATAGTTTATTCATTATGAAACATTGAAACAACATCAACACAAGCTCAAACATCCTTCTCGGGTCACTTGAAAAACATAGTCAAACACATTCAACTTTGGAACTTCATAAATTTGAATATAATAAAACTTAGACCTTTAAATTTATATTTATAGATTAAAAATGGATTTTTATACCAATTTTATTTGTACATAATTATAAAATTCATTTTGGATCAAAATATATGGGCCAAAAACCATAGACTAGTTTTTCCTTTTATTAAATTCAAATATTTGAATTCAAATGATCATAATTAATCCTCAAACATTATGCTCTCATATAAATTCATAAATTCTCAAATTAAACATGAAACATATATATTATTATATGAATATTTTTCTTTAATAATTCAAAACAACTATCATTTTGACATCTTCACTTTAATGCACACTATTGATCTCTATTTGTATGATCACCCGCTCACTGTTGATCCTTAGAAGAAGCTTGATATTTAAATCTACACAACATTAAACATTTGAAAAATTGGAAAAATATCAATTACTATTGACATATTGGAAAAACACACTCCATAAATGATGTTCAAACTTTACCTTGTGCAAAAATGATGAAGTATGGGAACCATTGCAATCTGTTTGAGAAGCCAAATTTTAACCTTAATAACTTTTACCTTGTTGACTTGCATGCTATCAAATTTGGACCCAATGATATCCTCACATATGATAATAAAACCATGTGTTAAAATTTTCCTTAATCCTTTGTATATGTGTGATATAATTCTATTAATCTTCTCACTCAATTTTTTCTGCCACAGAGCCAACAATGCCAAGAATTACCTAGAAGATCAACTTTGTACATGCATATCTTTTGATGCACTTTAGGGCATGATCTATAATTTAGAAAAAACAAACTAGGATAAAAATTGAACAAACCCATATGATCATATTGTTTTTAAACATACACATGTGTGCAATATGCCATAACCAAACTACTTACTTGGCTCTTTCTTGTCTCATCCAAATTTGGCTATGGGAAAATAATGTCAAACTACATGAGAGCCCAAATTTGTAATTGAATATATTTTATAATTCTTAGGCACATGACCTAATATTTAGTGCATAATAACTAGGAATAATACTAAATAAACCCATGTGACCATTTCCTCTTGAAACCTCTACATGTGTAAATTTTGACATCATCAACATGCTTACTTAATTTTATTTGAACATAGAAAACACTGTCAAAATGCATGAGAGCCCAAATTTTCACCCACATAGATTTAAATAAGCTTAAGCGCATGACCTAAAATTTAGTGCATAATAAATAGGGATTAATGTGATCATAACCATATGAAAACTCCCCCTGACTCATCCACATGTGGCAATGGTGATGTCAATAAACTACCTACTTAGTTTTTTTGCCATTAAACCCAAACTATCTAGATGAAAAATATGGACTACCAAATGAATTACACTTATGTAAACAATATCTCCAATCATCCTCCACCATTTATAGGATCCTTTGCACATGATCAAATCACAATACTCATCCCTAAACATCTCTAATCATGCCAAAATTGAAGATCCACCAAGCTAACTTCAAGCACACTAGGATAAGCACATTACATACTTTGTCATTATTACATAGGCTATCAAATCACTTCATCCAATCACAATAACACCTCCATGACATAACCATGACATCATTTAAAAATCTCTAACAATCTCCCCATTTGTCATTTATTTCAACAACCATCATATAAAAATATACAACTCACCTTCCTTCTCTCTCTTCAAGCACCCTCAAAATAGGAACTTTATCCCCCTTTGACACAATGATAAAGTGGGCACCAACTGATCCTAAGGACCTAGAAAAACCATCAATAGGAGATGACCACCTTAAAAATATTATACAACCCCCGCTTACCTTGAGCCTACCCCTTCTTGTCTTAACACCTTCCTCTTACAAGAAACATCTGAAAGGGACTCCCCCTAAGATTTCTAAGCCATTACACCACTTGAGCATCTTAAGATCTCCATACACAATTAAGAACCACCATATAGGCTTACTATTCATCTCTTTTAAGACACTTACATGACCACCAACTTTGCATCTGCACTATGGCTTCTTTACAAACCTCTAGAGAAGGCTCATGAACTTGTTGCTCCTTAACTAAAGACCTTATATTGATTCATAGAGAAAGAAATGAAACCCATGTTTTGTCTTAGATATTCAAATGTATCTTTTGATAATGGTTTGGTCATAATATTTTCAAAATACTCTTTTGTAGGCACATACTACAACTTAAAACTTTTATTACTCATTTATTCTCTCAAGAAATGATATTTAATAGGAATGTACTTGGTTTTTGAGTGTATAATAGGATTATTTGAGATACTACTTGCACTAGTGTTGTCACAATAGATAGGACAAGGTCCATTTTATCTTACTTTATAATCTTCAAAAGTTTGTTTCATCCACATGAATTGCATGCAACAAGAAGCAACTGCTATATACTTAGCTTTTGAAATTGATAGAGACACTAAGACTTGCTTCTTGCTTATCCAAGACACCAAACATTCCCCCATGAAGAAGACTCCACCAATGGTACTCCTATCATCCACACATCCTACCCAATCTACTTCAATATATGATTTCAAAGTGAATTCCTTACTCCTAGGATACCATAAACCATGTTCTATGGTGCCTTTGAGATATTTTAAGATCCTTTTAACTTCTTTAAAATGAGATTCTCTTGGATAAGTTTGGAATCTTCCCAAAATACCAACTAATTATATGATATTAAGCCTAAAGGTAGTAGAGTACAAAAGACTTCTAATCATGGATATATAAAAACTTTGATCAACTTTTGGGGATTCAACACTTTTACTTAACTTGCATCCTATGATCATTAGAGTACCCATAAGTTTACAATCCATCATGTCAAACTTCCTTAGCATATCCTTGATGTATTTAGCTTGTGAAATGAATATCCCTATATCAGGTTGATTAATCTACAAACCTAAGAAGAAATAAAGTTATCCAAAGATTGACATTTTAAACTCAGTTCTCATAGTATCTACAAACTCTCTACTCATATTATCATTAACAAATCCAAAAACTATGTCATCAACATATACAACCACTATCAATTGATGATTTCCTTCTATCTTAATGTATAAATCACTATCAACTACCCCTTTTTTAAAACCTTGACTTAAAATATACTTATCTAACTTATCATACCAACCTCTAGGAGATATTTTAAGACCATAAAGATCCTTCTTCAATTTGAATATAAAATATTGATTACTTGACATGAAATATCCTTCAGGTAACTCAATGTAGACTTATTCTAAATTTCCATTCAAGAGTGTATATTTCACATCCATTTGATATACCTTAAAACCTTTGAAACTAGCATATGCCAAGAAAAGTCTAATTGATTTCATTCTTAGCATATGATAAAAAATCTCATAAAAATATATTCCTTCAACCTGAGCATATCCTTTACACACCAATCTAGCCTTGTACTTTGTGACTTCTCCTTTGTCATTCATCTTATTTTTGAAAACCCACTTGGTACCTATCACATTTTTATATTTTGGCCTAGTAACTAAATCCCATGTTTCATTTTTTTGTATTTGATCAATTTATTCATCCATTTTATCATTCAAAATTTAATCTTTGATAGCTTATATGAATGTTTTGGGTTCAATCATGGATAATAGAGATGAGTCTTGTTGATTTTGATTGATCAACATTATCCTTCTAGTCTAAAAACTTGCACCAACATTTCCATTAATTTGAGAGATTGGATGATCTTTCTAAATTATTCTAGATGGAGCTTTAGAATCTTGTCTTTCTTCCTCCTCTTCATCTTCATAATCTATTTGAATGGATATCTCATCATTGTTTACAACATAATTTTAAATTGATTTACTTACTTACACTTTTGGCTTGTTGACTCTACTTGTCTCATCTATCCTTACATTCGAACTTTCAACAATCTTATAAAGTCTCTTATTGAAGCACCTATAGGCAATTATAATAGAAGGGTAACCTAAATATATTCCCTCATTAGACTTTGAATCAAATTTTCCAAGAATCTCTTCATCTCTTTTGATGAAGAACCTGCTTCCAAACAGTCTAAAATGTTTGACATTAGCTGCTCTATTCTTTAATAACCCATAAGGAGTCTTATCACTATTTTCTCTAATTTGACACCTATTTAGGATTTAAAATAAAGTGTTGGCTACCTCTTCCCAATAACCATATGATATTTTTGAATCTTGAAGCATGGTTCTACTCATCTCTTGAATAGTCCTATTCTTCCTTTCAACAACACCATTCTATTATGGTGTTCTGTAGTAGAATATTGTCTCTTTATCCCTCATATTTCAAAAAAATAATCAAATTCATGAGATTAAACTCGCCTCCTCTATTTTATATTACACACTTGATGTTTGACACTTTATCATTTTCTACAAGTGCTTTGAATGCCATAAATTTTGAAAAAGCTTCTAATTTTTCTTTAAGAAAAAAATCCAAGCCATCCTAGTAAAATCATCAATGAGAAGCATGAAATAGCTATTACCTTGAATAATTTGGGTTCTCATAGGTGCATATAGATTAGTGTGGATCAAATCTAATGGATTTATAGTAGATAACTCCTTGGATTTGTATCTTCTTTTAGTTTTCTTCCCATGAAGACATGCCTTGCAAAGAGAATCAGTAATCTTAGAAATCTTAGGCATATGCCTTACCAACCCCTTTGAACTGATATTTACCATGTTATAAAAATTTATATGTTGAAGCCTTCTATTCCAAAGCCAAATTTCTTCCAATTAACTCATGAAACACTCCTCCTTCTTGGATTCATGGAATACATACATGTTGTTATCTATTTTATAAACATTTACAACTAATTTTATAGCCTTTCTTACTTCACAAACATCATCATGAAAATTTATAACATTTCCTTGCTTACACATTTATCTCAAACTTAAAATATTATGTTTCAAACCTTCTACACATAAGACATTCTTAGTCCTAGAATGACCATTATCGAACCTCATAGTACCTTTGCCAACTATGTTAGTAGATTTATTTTCACCAAATCTCACTGAACTAGGGTTGGTCTTCTTGAGAGAGATAAACTTGCTCTTGTCTCTTATAATATCATTTGAAAATACACTATATATGAACCATATCTTGTTCCCCTCTTCTTGATTATGTAAGGTTGCTTGAACAAACATTGACTCTTCCTTTGGTGGACCGCTTGAATTCTACTTCTTTTCTTCTTCAGTCTTAGACTTGGTCTTATTGAACCATTTGATGGTGTCAATGAATTATATATCCTTTTTAAAAAAATATCTTTTATAGTTTTTAGCTATATGACCTCATTGGTTATAATTATAGAATATAAGATTCCTTTTGATCTCTGGAGAGAAAGCACAATCCCTATATCTATGACCAAACTAATTGTAGGAGTAGTACCGATTGAAGACATTGTTTAAATTTAAACTTCCTTTCTCTTGATCATTACCTATCTATGAATTTTCATTTTTGACTCTTTTGGTGGAGCTAAAATCCATTTTGTCCTTGGATAAGAGCACATCTGAGTAAGTCATGACTTTACTTTCACATTATTCCATTCTTTTATTGAGAGCTTTATTCACCATGATCTGTAGACTCTTGACTGTTGCCTCTAGATCTTGCACTCGTATCTTCAAATCATCCATGATTGCATTGACATTTGATAAAGCACATACTAGTTTGTCTTGAAGATAAGCCATAGTCTCTTTGTCATCCATTGTACCTATGAGCACCTTTAAGTGGTTAAACTTGCAAGAAGGCCCTACTCTGATACCAATTATTATAGGTATAATCACTAAGAGGGGGTGAATCAATGAGCCTAGATATTTGAATTTAAAATTCAATCCTTTCAATCATTTAAATAATCAACATATATTAATTTTATCAATAAATATTAACAAGAGAACTCATTCATTTAATGCATACACAAGATCAAACACATAACACATAGTTCCTATAAGAAATCCTCATGAAGAATAAAATCCAATCTTAATCCTGTAACATGTTGACTAATTTTACTATATTAAATTACAAACAAGAGACTGGTCAACTCATTTATACCAACAAACTTTGATCATATCCTTCTAACCAATGGCCTTTAGTGAAACACCTATTTATAAAGCGAAACTGCCCCTAAGAAAGATCAAGTCCTTTATACCCTCCTTGAAAACCTCCACCTTAGAAATAATGTCTTCAACACCCAATAATGGATCTATATTTATCTAACCCTTACAAAAACTCTCTCTTTATCTCATGTATGCCTCTCACATAGGCATACAATAATCTCTCTCCTTATTAACTCAAAATGTCCTCAAATGCACACTCAGACCTCTTTGCATATCATCAAACTATAAGAGAAATTTTATAACATAATAAATATGACCTAAAATTCATACACATAGTCATGAATATTCTCTTATCATCAATTCATCAACTGGTCACTTTACCTCTCCTTCGCTCCATAATTCTCACATGTACCTTGCATTAGTCTCCTTAACAAGTCTAGAAACTAACACATTTGGTTTCACTATATATAGATAAATCATGAATTATAAAGTCTAAAATATTTAATTTTTGTCCACAAAACATTCCTTCACCCTTAAGGCATCTCACATGGGTCGCACTTAAGCACAATCCACTTTCAAATAGGCCTATATCACTTTTAGGTCCTATGGAGACCCATTTAGCTCTAACACTTCTCTGAGAAAAATAAAAAAACATAAGATCAATTAAAAAATGCATGAAACCATTATAAATGATATATATTTCCTCATTAAGTGCCAAAAATCATTACAATTCCCTTCTGCTTAAGCACATTTTACTTAAACAACATTTTGTACACATAGTCACCATGAATGAATACATAGTCGACTTGTAAACCTTTATTCATATTGCATACAATTGGTCAAAAATTCATAATACACAAAGAGAATAATTATGTATTATAAAACACTCCCAAGTATATTATTCATTATGAAACATCGAAACAACATCAACACAAGCTCAAACATCCTTCTTCAGTCACTTGTAGAACATAGTCAAACACATAGTCAACTTTGAACCTTAATAAATTTGATTGTAATAATAATTAGACATTAAAATTCATATTTAAAAATTAATATTACAGTCCTCTACCACTTTTATTTTTAAATGATGATAAAATTCATCTTGAATCAAATGATATGGTCCAAAAACCATAGACTGGTTTTTCCCTTTATTAAATTCAAATATTTGAATTCAAACAATCATAGTTAAACCTTGAAAATTATGATATCATATCAAGTAATCATTAATAAAATTAAAAATGAACCATATATATTATTTTATGAATCTCAATATTTAACAAATCTAAACAAATATCACTTTGACCTCTGGATTTTAATGCACACCGCTGATCTCTATCTATACTATCACCCGCTCACTGTTGATCCTTCGAAAAAGCTTGATCTTTAAATCTTCACAAAATTACAAATTTAAACACTTGGAAACATGTAAATAATTATTTAAATCTTGGAGAAACACACTTATTTAGGATTTTCAAACTTTACCTTATGTAAAAATGACTATGGGAACCATTGCAATCTGTTTGATAAGCCAACTTTGAACCTCAGTAACTTTTACCTCGCTCACTCAAATGTTCTCAAATTTGGACCATATGATATCCTCACATAGGATAGTAAATTTTTTTTTCAAACTGATCCTAAAACCTTTTCATGTGTAATATATAACATAATTAATCTAATCACTTAGATTTTTTTTGTCATAGAGTTAACAATGCCAATAATTGCTTGGAAGGCTAACTTTGTACATGCATATCTTTTGACATGCTTCAGTGCATGATATTAAATTTAGAAAAAATAAAATAGGATAAAAGTTTAAGAAACCCATATGGTAATATTATTTTGAAACATACACATGTGTAAGATATGTCAACACCAAACTACTTACTTGACTCTTTCTTACCTCATACAAATTTGGCTAAGTATGGGAAAACAATGTCAACCTGACCGGGAACCCAAATTTGTGATTGCATATATTTTGTCACACTTAGGCACATGAACTGAGATATAGTGCATAATAACTAGGCATAATACTAAACAAATCCATATGACCATTTCTTCTTGAACTCTTTATGTGTGTAAATTCTGACATTATCAACATGCTTACTTGGCTTTATTTGAACATAGAAAACACTATCAAAATGCCTAAGAGCCCAAATTTGCACCCACATATCTTTGAATATGCTTAAGCACATGACCTAATATTTAATTAATAACAAAAAGGGATTAATTTGATGACAACCATATGACCAACTCCCCCTGACTCATCCACACGTGGTAATGGTGATGTCAACAAACTGCCTACTCAAATTTTATACCACTAGACCCAAATTATTTGGATGAAAACTATGGACTACCAGATAAATTATATTTATTTACACAAGATCTCCAACCATCCTTGAAAATTGATAAGACTAATTTCACATGATTGAATCATCATACTCATCTTTAAACATCTCTAATCATGTCAAAACACTTCATCCACTCACCATGACACCTCCACGACATCACAATGACATCATTGATAACTCTCCACTAACACTTATAAAGTTTACCTTATAGGATTCTATGAAAAATATTCTCAACAACCATGACATGGGCCAACTTCACTATAAGCATTAGGAGGTCATTTGAACATATAAGGAAGAACATGAAATAAGGCACAAACTCAAAGAATAAATTGAATAACTCAAGCATTGATTGGATGCATCCAAAGTAACTCAATTAGGACTTTGGGCCTTTACCAAATAATTTTGAGGAGTGAACTAATTCTCATGGATTGTATTATCATTATTGCTATAGCCATTAATAAATTAGAGATGCTTATAGACCTCTTGCTAAATAAATGTAAAAACATGGTGGATCCTCAATAGGAGAAGCTATGGGCCACTAAGTAGTTCATTGAGGCCATGCACATCTAGCACACATTTTTGAATAAACTAAGCACCACTATTCCCATAATCAATGGTTTTTTTGTCAACTTTACATGACCAAGTAAAATTTTGGAAGCGTGACTACTACCCAAGGAATAATAATGATAAAAATTAACTGAGAATGTATTGAATATTGAGGATAGAGCCCAACACACAAGTGTTTTAAGATGTTGAAGAATTATATAAAAAAATAAGTGCCCATCGATGAAAATTGAATGCTTATTTATTAGTGCTTCAAGGATAGGTTTTTGTGGAGGTTGGGCCCCTCAAGGATAGTCATAAATTTACAACTACTTAGCTTGAGATTTTGATAACTCAAGTAAACAATTTTCTTGAGTAACCTAACAAGATGAAAATATTAAATGGTAAAATGGAAGTTATTATTTAAAATCTTTATATGAACCTCAAAAATTAGGAGGAACTCAAATACTAGGTGTAGTAAACAAGCCCAAATTTTTTGATGTCTGAGGAGACTCCAACATAGTCTAGGATGGACTATCAATTTAGTCTATGGTGATGTTGGACCCAAATTTTTAAATATATTTTAAGTATTTTCTAGTTATAAGTGTTAAAGAACAAGGGCATACAAACATGCTCAGAGGACCATGTTACATGATAGAATGACATAAACGAGAGAAACATGGGGGAATAATGTGTAAGACCTTGGTATAGACGAGTGAGTTGTGAAAGACAAGGAAACAAAGAATGAGGATCATAAGAAAAATGACTCAGAAAAGTGTAAGACTAGGACAAGGGTGTATGAGGTAGAGGTAGTTATAAATTAGTTTACGTAAATATTAGAGATTAATGGGAGTGTGAATATAACACTGGATCATGAATGAAGAGGAAAACAAAAGTAAATATCTGGCATAAAGAGAGTTAATAGGGGCTATTAGGCCCAAATCAAAAGTAATTTAATTGTAATGGCTCACCATGGCTTATTTTTTTGAAATAGTCATTGTCATGTCATCTATAATGTATTAATGTTGTAACCTAAAAAGGGATTTATGTTTGTATAAATACCCATTTAGCTTTGATTAAAAAGTGTTGTTAGATGTAGATGTATTGATTTTAAGATATATATCTAGAGAGATTGTGTATTGAATGAAGTACCTTTGTAAACTTATCAAATGAGATCAATGGAACTAAAACTTTGTCTATGAACCTTGATGTGTTAAGTCTCTTTGGCATTAATTCTACTTTATGATACTAGATAAGTACCTACACTAAGTGAATGCATCAAATGACTAAATTTAGAATAATGTTTGTAGTAAAATTTATTAAATGTGTTAACTCAAGTGCCTATGTAATATTTGTCTATCCACCATTAGGTGATAGAACTAATGGGAATCGGTCTAGGCTTCATGCCTTAGGTGAGTGCATGAGGTCACTCATGTGATATGTCGACATGCTAGCTCATTGGATTCTTCTTTCCTATAGTCACGTGATTAGTACTCAATCTTTCAATACTAAGGATAAAATAAACCCAACATCCTCAATGCTAATAATGTATCCACATTATAATTTGTGTAGTACCCCTCATATCAAACTTGTGTCATCATCAATATTAACTTACCTATTGCATTAGAAGTAATTTTAAATTCCATTATTATTATTTATTTATACATTTCTCAGTCTGGTTGTCTTGAGTAGGACATTCAAAGTTACCTTGTTATGTTGTAATCTAACCTACAATGATTTTAACATGTATTAGATCTCAACCAAGGTAGCATTATAACTAGAATGACATCTTTGGTCCTCTATTTTTAAAAATTGCCAAAGATAGTAGTTTAATTTTGTCACTTCATAGATTTATAAGGGGTTTAAATTAACATCAAAACCTTTATCTCTTTAGTACCTTGTGGTAAACTTGGTTATAATTTTATTACTTAGTTAACATGACAAGTGATAATATCTTTAAATTCTAATGACTTTATGTTTTTGTGGAAGGACCAAATAGTGTGCATATTTATGCACTTTTGGTTAGAATTTACTAATAATTGATGGTCAAAACTTAGTTAACATGACAAGTGATAATATATTTAAATTCTAATGACTTTATGTTTTTGTGGAAGGACCAAATATTGTGCATATTTATGCACTTTTGGTTAGAATTTACTAATAATTAATGGTCAAAACTTGGAGCTATTAATCTTTATCTATGCCATCTTGTGAATAAAAATGAGTTTAAACTTTTGCCCAAATTAATTATTGTCATGTAAATCATGACCTCTTCTCCTCTTATGCCATCCCTAGTAGTGAAAATTTGCCTTTTTCTCTTATCAAAATAAAATTTTGTAGTTGTAGAGAAGATGATAAATATCTTGCTTCACCATTTAGAGAAGGGAGTATTCTTTGAGCAAGAAGAGATTTTATTTGTTTAGAATTCCATGATAGAAGATAGAGGTTTATTTGAGAAAATTTTAGAGAAATAAATATGGAGTTAAGAAAGTTTTGGTAGCAAGGGGGACACATTTTATAAGCAGGTAAGGAAAAATGCATTTTGAGGAGACAAACATGGAGAGTATAGAGGATGTTGTGAAAATAAAACATCAAACATTAGTTTTTTTTCACTAAAACAACAACCAAACATAAATGAAGTAAGGTTGAACTCTTGTCCTCACATCTTATTTTATTAGTTAGGCTTGGTATTGGTATTTGTTTTTCATTTTAGTTATTATCTTATTCCCATTGCTCTCCTTGAAGTGTGCTTTTAAAAATTGCTTCTGTCATTTTTTTGAGCATCTTTCAAGGGTGGATAATCTTTTATACGTAATTATTTATTATACAATAAATAATTTGATGTTATTTATATTAATTAGAATGCACATAATTTTATTACTAAATAATACATTAAGGAAGCTCTATTAGATATTTTAGTGTGTATGCAATGTACCCAACTGAACATTGACAATGTTAAATTTACCTCTACAAAAACAAAAAAAAATCATTCCCCATGGGTGGATTTAAAAATGTATCCATGCTAATTTAAATCTTCAGTCTACCCATATATTCCATCAAATAGTGGATATTATTGTAAAAAATAAATACTAGATCTCACTTGGAAATGAATTCCCAACAAAGATATATAAACATCAAACCATGTCATTTAATTCACTACTCCAACGCAACAATGCCTGTCTTACCATTGGAGGCCCAATCAAAGTTTACTTTCCAATGATTTTCCTTTTGAGACCTCTATTGAAATACATACATATCTTTTTTTTAACATTGTCTTATTTTATCAATCCTATTATTATGTTCCTTTATAAAAAATAGTGTATATTTTTATATTCTAGCTTTCAGTTGGGATGTAGTGGAAACATGCCCCTTTTAACATCTTGTACTAGTCACAATTTTGTTAATAACTCTCTCCATGGTAGCTCTGATAACATATAATGTTTATATATTTTTCTTTCTAAAAAAGGAAAAAAATCAAGAAAATTACTTCCATGATATATATGCACCTTTTTTATCAATGGGAAGAGCCAAGTGCTATTGGCATTAAGTAATCAACTTATTTCAAAATAATTATGATCATATAGTTATTGTTTTAGTCATATTTCAAATTTATTGGTTCAAAGGTTATTGGATACCTATCAAATGGGACTTATATTAAGTTGTGATTGGTGTTTAAATTTCCAATTGTTATGCTATTATTTATTAATCACTAATATAACTTTATTTTTAGTCACCTAGTAAAGTGATCAAATATAGTGGGAATGAATATAATATTATCAATTAGTCTATATTTCCCATTGATAGCCATACCAATCTTGGTACCTATTAAATGCATTGTTAATTTTAAGGAAATATAAGACTTACTGCATCTTTAATATGTTATCATGGATTGATTGTTTGGAAATATAATTCAGGCATCATAGCTATATTTTGCATGATAACCTCCATTTTGATGTAAATCCATGTTGGTAGTTGTTTCTTTTATGCATGTATCCTCCATGATATTAACTAATTATTTGGTTTTATCTACTCTCTATTTATTTATGATAACTTGAAAATAAATTCAATCATTTCTATCCATACTAAACTATTGTGAAGAAATTCACTTTTGGGTTGATGGAAATTATTTTACTCACCATAATAAAAAATTCGGTATCTTTAATCCATAGCTTGCAACTTAGAATTTATATAAAAAAGGATAATTCGTATTATTAAAGGTTAATATTCCAAATAATTTATATAATACTATTGCTATTCATATATATATATATATATTTATTGTTTATTCCTTTTTGAATTGTACAACATATTACTTAAAATTTAGTGAAAGTTGATGATTAAAGATGTCATGGAATAATACATTTAGATATTTTAAAATGATTTTATATAAGGCATTTTTTATTATATTTTATTATAAGTTAACACTTAGAAAATATTGGGTAAATATTGATTGAATGTTACTCTATGAGACACCAAACCATTTTAGTAAGAGATAAATGTTATTTAGTTATCATGTCATTATTACCCTTGGTAAATTTGTACATATAAATCAAATCTAATGAATAATAATAATAATAATAATAATAATAATAATAATAATAATAATAATAATAATAATAATAATAATAGAAACTATAGTCTTTATAAAAGGCTTAAATACTAGAAACTTGGGTGAATCCCATGACCATTTATTTCCTCTTGCTAATTTGATGGAATTTTGTTATTTTAAATTTGAAACATTGGTTTTAAATTGTTTCAAAGTGATTGTGATATGAATTATCTCATAGGTTTATTGTGCTTTTAGGTGAGCATGACACCTTACCTGTCTAGGTAACTCCTTCAAAATTATATTAAATTCAAACTTGGTCATACTAAAGTAAATTTATTTACTTTGTGACATACAATTATGTGGGATTTATATACACCCCCATGCCCTTATAAGATGTGGAGTTTGATTTTAAACATACTAATAAAAATCCCCTAAAATTCCCCTTTGGCCATTCCAACAAATATGTTTTGAGCCTATCATGTAATTTGACATTCCATGAGATAACATATGAATATATTGACTAATATTATTAAGATTTAGTTTTAAGAAGAGCCTTAAGTCATTAAATATATGTGTGGCATAGATGCATCAATTCATGTGATTTAGTTATTAAAACCTTGGTAGCAATTTGTGGTATGTTGGTTCTTTCAATATGTTAGAATATGGTTAATTGTTGTGGTATGTGGTGAATATATTGACTAATATTATTAAGATTTATGTTCATGATGGAGAGTTATACTTGGGATGCATTTTATATTTTGTAAATTTAAGACTAATATAAAGAATCTTACCTAAACTAGTTATGTTGTACCTATGTGGTGTTGTTATTTTGGGATTAATAGAAATATTTTAACTTGGAAAAGTAGCTTAGTCATTGTGATTTAGTGAAGTACATTGAAGGGTGATTTTATACTAGAGTGAACTTGAGAGCTAAGTGTAACTTTTTAAGTATGATTTATCACCAAGTTGCATATAACTTGAAATACTTATTTACATAGAATATTTTCATCAAACCAAGTATTGACCATGACTCTTGAAAACCATGTAATTAAAATGAAATGTTGATTCATGTTGTCCCTATGTTTAAATTGTAAGCATCAGTAATTATTTACATATAATGTGTTATATTAAATATAGGGTTTGTTTTGAATATGTGATTTAGTATTAATTTTAGATTATAGATATTATATAAGCTCATAAAAGCTATGTTAATTTCCTCCCTTGTTGAATAGATTGACTTGGTTAAGATTTGTCATATCAATTGGTACCCATGACTGTGACCTATGTTGTTTATGTATGCTATAGTTCTATCTTTGAGTGATGTAAATATTGTGAGAGTGAAAATTATAATTGGTTTTACTAACCCTTCCATATATAGTAATTACCATAAGTATGGAAACATGTGAGACCATGGGAATAATGTTAGTTACTACTGGTCCCAAAAAATACATGTTAGCTTTAAGTTGCATTATTGTGGGGATTTTGAGAATTCCCCTTATAGTTAAATGAATGTGGTTATCCTTAATTTACTTACTTTTTATCTTGCACATTAGTATCCTTGGGTAAGTGTTTGTACCTTAAGAAGTCAAGGTGATATGAGAATTGATTGAGTGCATCTGGTTTTCAATAAGACTCCCCATTTGAGCAGTTGGTTGGGGTTAACATGTAAATCCTTCAAAACCTTTAATGAGTAATGGATAATTTAGTGGAAAAGCTTCCTCTAGTTATAAAATTACCAAGGATGGATTCTTCACCTTAACATAAACATCAATAAAGGATGAATAGGTTCTATCACTAGAGGTGTCATGGTAGACATCATGCACAAATAAAATAAGGACACTCCCATTTCCCTCAGGAGGTAATCCCCTCATGTCTTATAAGGTGTGAGGTCATGAGACAACATACACAAATTATACCTATGGATGTTATAGGTTTGGTACCTTGTATAGATTTAGAAGCATAGGCTAAGAGAGGATAGATTTTAAGTGCCTATTTATGTTTTAGAACTATTGGCTGCTTCATTAGGGAATGCCCATAGAGGGGACCTTTCGTTTGATTATCTAGTTGGGAATGCATGGGATGGTTAGATAGAAATTAACACATCTAAAAATCATCAAGGAAACAATGATAAAACACCTAGGTCAGGATCAATGAGGCCTTGATATGGGCCATTTGCAAGACTAATTTTTTTAATAACTTATTTGTTACAATACTACTCTATGTTCTTAATAGATGTATGTTTTGATTTTGACAGGTACTATGTGCCATTATTATACTTTCATTGCTTAAGGGTATTAAACTATCCTACTATAAATATATTGTATATACATAAGGATATCTATTTCAGTTAATTTTTTATGAATGCTTGTATTATTATAAATAAAGTATTATAACTTTTAAGTAAATTAAAAACTCTAAAATTATAAAATATTATATTCATAAATGTCATTTTATCTTGTCACATCACAATATTATGATTCTTGGTTAATCAACCAAATATGATAACTATTAAAGTATCTTAGAGTTACCTTGGTACATCAAAAAAACTTTAGTAGAATACTAGTTGGTTAGAGATCATTGAGATTTAGAAAAGAGCATATGATACACCTAGGCACATATAGAGATCTCACAATAGATCACCTTTTTACAGTATAGCTTTAGATACTTATATATTGACATGGATATTACTAGTAAGGGATCTTAGTTTAATTAGACAAGGGAAAACATGTATATTTTCATATGATACTTTGAGGTGTTGGAATACCATGTACAGGGTTTCTCATTGTATTCTTTTAGATACAAAAATGATTGATCTTTTGGTAGTAATATTACAAAGGTTAAAATTATAGTTATTTTATCTTGCCTATGGGAGGTAATCGAGTATTTATATATTAACTTTGATATGTAATCAAATGCATTTATCTTACCTCTAGGAGGTAGTCAACTACGTTTATCTTACCTATAGGAGGTAATCAATTATATAAATCTTACCTCTAGGAGGTAATTGAGTTATTTTATCTTACCTTTGGGAGGTAATCAAGAATTTCATTTTATTTCTCCCCTTAGGTGGCTTCCTAAGCCACATATTGCTCATGTTGAGATCTATTTTTGACATTGTTTTATTGAAACTTATTTTATTTGATTGAAACTTTAAGTTACTTTGAAACTAGCACTGATTTCATGTTTTTAAAAATTTATTAATTATTCAAATAATCATTGAACTATTTTATTAAAATTTAAGTTGTAAATTCTAGCTTTAAAATTTATTTTTAAGACTAATTGGTCCTAATATTATTATTTTATTTATTATTTGATAGGTTGATTTTGAGTTTTTATTTTGATAATTATTCATGCTAGTTTTGTATATGTTAAGTACATGCATAACTGTCACCTTGTGCATGGTATGGTGGAAAAAAGACATCTTATAGAATAATTTATAGGGTCATAATGAGAACTTGTATGCATGGGTTCATGACTCCATCCTTCCCTCACCAAAAATGGTGTTTTATTTTGCATTTGATAGTTGGTTGGTGGAACTGACATTCTTGAGGGACTTATACATATTATTTGGTATGGTGGTATGTGTGTATTTCCTTCTCATGACTAAGATATAGTAGAACAAGAGAGATTCATCCCAAATTTATTCTTATCCTTTAGCAGATCTTCTATGATGAAGATACAATTATGACTACAAGTTTATTATTATTGGTCAGTATTGATCAGTGTTTCTCAATATAGTTTGGCCATGGATTGACACTTATCTGAACACAATTTACTTTGGCCATAGATTGATGTTCATCCTTTTATCAGTGTGTTTTAGATTAAGGTAAAAATAGGTTTTGAAGGGACCCCAAAACCCTGAAATAAAGGATGAAAGATATAACAATAATGTCCACAGGTGAAACCTTTAACCTACTTCTGAGTAGTATCAAAAATAGGTTTTACAGGGACCTGAAACCATAATTAAAGAACATCAAAAGACAGACCCCAAGTTTTACAGAGACCTGAAAACTCCAGTGTGATAAGAAAACAAAAAACCAGAAAATGGAACCAGTTATTACATCCAACTAAAAGGACCAGGACAGTAAGAACTCAAAGAACCTATTCTTCTAATTCCAAAATCATCTTCACCACTTTCTTACCAATCACAGTAGTGTCCTGTATAGATATAGCCACCAATGTAGCAACCTCTTGCATTACTTTCTTCCTTGAGCTCTGTCTGGTTCTCTTGCTAGGCCCCTCCAAGGATTTAATTTCCTCATTTGCTCATTTTCCAATGTTTACAACAGCTGCACATATGCTAGAGGTTACCTCCTCCATCTTCATTCTGCTTTCCTTAATGAGCTGCCAAGATTGTTCTCATAGTCTTTAAGTTTGATAGGAATATCCCTCATTTGCTTTTCTAGGTTATTGGTTTTATTTCGATCTGCTTCTTAATTACGTTCCAATATTTCTATTTTCTTTTTGAGGCCCATTATCTCCTTATACATCCATGAGTCAACTTGAAGGATAGCATCTGCTTTGCATTTGGCCGAGCTCATAAAGGGGTGCCTCCTGTCATTCTACCCTATTTCACTTAAATCTTCTATGTTCTCTTTGGATTGTCTTCATCCTTTTTCATATAATCCTCCCTTTCCAATCATTTCTATTCCTTAGTTTCAACAGGGCTTTCATTATGGATTAGATCATCCTTTACTTGATCTCTAGTTTCCATTGCATGATAGGCATCCTAAACTAGATGTTCCTTCTCTGTTTTCGATGCCGGATCCTCAAATAGAACATCCATATCTTTTTTAGTTTCCCCTAACACTTGCTAATTTTCCTCAAGATCATAGTTATTATTCTCAGTTTTTTCCTCTATAGTGACCCCTTCTTTCTCATTCTTACCTTTATCTTCTTCTTCCTTGCTGGAACTAGATTCCCCACTTTCTATTCCTTCCTCTTCCTCTATACTCTCCTCAGAACTATCAGTGCTTTCCCACTCTGTTTCCTCATCAACAACTTGTTTTTTGAACCTGGAGGATTTGGGTTTAGCTTTTTCTTTCCCCTTTACTGTTTCATTCTTCTTACTCTGTGAGTCTTTATTTTTATCTGAATAAGGATTCAGGACAATGGCCTTATTTTTGCAGAAACCTTCAATTATTAGGATTAATCCCTCATGCAATATAGGACGAGACTCCTTTTTTCTATGAGCGAACAGACTTTGGAGCAACGAGAAGCGCAAATAGAAAGGAAAGGAGATTCTAACTTTGTGCGTAAAATGATTAAGAAAGACAAAATGAAATTTATGGACTCTTTTGCTTCTTCCATCAAGTATGAAATACTCATGGATGCAACATAAGACGTCTCTCCAGATTCCTTTAATCTGCTCCAGGTCAAAAAAATCCCCACTCTTTTCCAACTGCTGCTCCTCAGCATCCATCTTTGGGAATTTGCTAAATGCCTCATTAGATATGCTGGTCTGCTTTGAAAATTTTATTCCCTCCTTTGGAAGCCCTGTGACCTCCGCTATGAATTCCTCAGTGAGCTTCACCATGATGCCATGGAGGGTTACCCTGTTGTCGACCCAATTTTTGAAAAAAGCCGTCATTATATGAGGTTTTGAACAATGTAACCATTCCAAGTAGCTCACAACCTTCCCTCTCTGAAGGATCTTCCAGACATCTTGTTTTGCTTTCCAATCTTCACAGCTTTTAGGTTCCTGCTTCCTTGGTTTTCCTTTCATTTTGCAAGCCATACAATTATCTAGTAACACCCAAACACTGATTACTAAGCGATGAGACCAACTATTATCAACTTGTGATGAAACTCGCCTATTTTTTGGTACATACAAAACCCACTTCACGTTCTCTAGATTATTTTTGTTCAAAGAATGAAATCCTTCCTCCGTGAGGCCACTTCGCCAAATCATTGAATTTCTATTCCAAGTAGATCTTTCCCTCCTTTGAATGAATTTCATCATAATTAATGAGTGCTCTAAGATCCACATTCCTATTTAATGGATCCTGCTAACTCACCTTGTGTCCTATTCGAACTGCATGATTTGCTATCTAATCAACAACCCCATTGGCCTCATAGTAAGTATGGGTTATGGTTACTTTCTCAAATTTTTGAATTAAGGCTTTCATTTCCAACACCATTGTCTCTATAGACCATGAAAATAAATTTTTGTTATTTAAGATATTAATGATATTCATGGAGTCACCTTCCAGCCATAATTTAGAATATCCTGATTCAATAGCTAATTTAATGGTTTGAAGGGCTGCAAAAGCTTTAGCAATATGAAAATTCGACTTACCGATAGGAATAGCAATAGCATCAATTACATTTCCCACATGATCCCTCAAGACTCCTCCATATCCTGATTTTCTCAGGTTCCCTTTAGCAGCTCCATCAAAGTTTCCTTTGATCCATCCACAAGGGGGGACATTCCATTTAACACCTAATCTTGGATTTTTAGTTTTCACATTAGGCCTTTCTGATCTTAAGGGATTATCAACTTGAAAGGTTGGATTAGGATCCCTTTGTGATGAGAAATTATCCTTTATTGCTCTAATAATATTCTGACCCAACACCCATCCTGGAAGTTCTTTACTTCTAAAAATTCTATTGTTTCTTTCTTTCCATATACCCCACCAAATATGGGGAAGAGTTAATTTCTAGAAAAAAAGAACATCAGGATTCTTAGAGGGACAGTACCAACTTTTAAAAGATAGTTCCACACTTTTTTGATGAACCCATACAATACCCCAAAGATTGAGGATCTCATTCCAAACTTGCTGCATATAAGAATAGTTCACAAACAAATGATCTCTATCTTCAAAGCCCTTTTTACATATAATACACCTGTTCACCACATATATTCCTCTTTTTTGTAAGTTGTTGAGAGTCAAGATTTTATTTTGAAGCAAAATCCAGTAGAAGATTTTTATTTTGGGGATAAGCCCCTTGATCCAGGCATGTGACCACAAAGGTTGATTACCATTTCCCTTAGAAGTAAAAATGGTAGATACTTTAAATTGTCCACTAGGATCATCATGCCAAATAATCTTATCCTCTAGATTAGGATAGAGAGAGATAGCATTGAGGGATAATTGTATATTATTTAAATCTTGATCAAGATCAATTAAATTCACCTAGGAATTGTTCTGCCAGTATTGATTTACCATTATTCCATATCTTTGCTTACATCAATCAATTACCTCTTTATCTTGGAATTCTTCTATCAAAGGGTGTTCTTTTAACCAAGCATCCTCCCAGAATTTCACCTTTATTCCATTACCAACTTTCCATGAGCATCCTTCTTCTAGAATTTTTTTAGTTACCTGAACTGCCCCCCATATGGAAGAAGGTCGGATAACATTAGGGTAAGAAAAGAAATCAGAAAGGGATTTTGCATTGAATAAATACTTATGCTTCCATATGTTACTCCATTCTTTGTTTTCATGGTAAACCCTCCATCCCAGTTTTGCTAAGAGAGCTATATTCATACTTCTAATTTTCCATATTCCCATTCCCCCTTCCCTGAAAAGTTTGCAAATGTTATCCCAAGAAATTAAAGGCATCCTCCTTTTTTCCTCAGTACCAGTCCATAGAAAGTTTCTTTGGATTTTTTCAATAGCTTTTGCAAATTTCATAGGAATTCTAAAAAGACTTAAAGCATAAGTAGGTATACTTTGAAGACTTGCTTTAAGGAGGGTTAACTTTCCTACCTGACTTAAAAAATTTCCTTTCCATCCCGCAAGTTTCTTACTGAATTTGTTAATAAAATCCTCCCAAAAGGCTTCAGGGACTTTCATCCCAAGAGGAAGACCCAGGTAAGATGAGGGGAAAGAACTTATAGAGCATCCAAGGATTTTTGAAATTTTATTCTATCTCTGAATTGGGGTATTGGTAAAGAACACTGCACTTTTATTCCAATAAATCAACTAACCAGAAGCGAATGAATATAAATTTATAGCTTGCTTCAAATTTCTTGCTTCCTTGACTTCAACTTTTCCCATGAAGATAGTATCATCAACAAATTGCCTGTGGGAGAGAATTAGAGGATGAGAAGAGGGTTTTAATCCCTTAAATAAACCTTTATAGACCAAATCCCCTATATATCTTCCCATACAATCATCCATAATTACAAACAGAATGGGGGATATAGGGTCCCTTTGTCTCAGCCCCCGTGATGGATTAAAGAAATGGGATGAACTTCCATTTACCATTACAGCAATAGAGGAAGTAGAAATCAGCTGGTAAATAATACCAACCACCTTTTGTTTAAAGCCAAAAGCTGTAAGACTATTTTAAAGGAATAACCAGTCCACTCTGTCATATGCTTTTGCAATATCAACTTTCATAATGAAACCTTGATTGTTAGAGCTGAACAACGAATGAATAATCTCGTGAGCAGTAATTATAGAATTGAGAATTTGTCTACCTAGGATAAATCCATTTTGTTGATCAAAAATTATCAAAGGAATCACTTGAATAATTTTGGAAGTAAGTACTTTGGAGATGATCTTGCAAAAAGAGTTACAGAGGCTAATCGGTCTAAACTGATTAGGAGAATCAGCACCAATCTTCTTTGGAATCAAACACAAAAAGGTGGAGTTAACTTCCTTAAGCATCTATTTGGCTCCAAATAATTCCTTCACTGCATCACTTACATCTTTGCCAACAAATTTCCAAAGTTTTTGAAAGAAGAACATGGGAAATCCATTAGGTCCAGGTGCTTTATCTCCTCCTAGAGAACAAACAGCTTTAAAGATTTCCTCATCCTTTGGGATTGAACATAACATTTTGTTCTGTTCCTTCGAGACCAAAGGAGGAATCACACGTAGGATATCAGCCTAATTTTCCAGATTGATATTGAGGTCAGCCTTCATAAGGGATGAGAAAAAGGATATCATTTCCTCTTTGATTTCCTTTTCCTCTAAAATCTTCAGATCTCCCTTTTTTAGGTATGGAATATGAGTTTTAGCTCTGTGCTTCAGAGTGGAAAGATGGAAATTTTTTGTGTTTTTGTCTCCTTCTTTCAACCATAACAACCTGGATCTTTGTCTCCAGTAGATTTCTTCTTTTGTTATAATATCTTGATATTGAACCAACTGTTCATTTTCTTCAGTAAGGAGGTCTAAAGTGTATCCATCTTTATGAATTTTTTCCTGAGTTCTATGAATTTCCTCCTTGATAGTAGTCTTTTTCTCAAAGATATTTCCAAAACAATACTTGTTCCACTTTTTGACTTCCCTTTTAACATTTTTGAGCTTGGAAACAACTCTAAAAGGGCCGTGCCCTCAATATCAATATTCCACCATTCTTCCATTTTACTTTCAAACTGTGGGTGCTGCATCCACATCTTTTCAAATCTAAAAGGATGATTCTTCTTCAAGTTTATTTTAGCCACTATGAAAATAAGAGGATAATGATCTGAACCTATTCTATGGTAAGCTTCCAACTTACAAATGTATTCTTTTATCTAGTCAGGAGAGATAAGGGCTCGATCAAGCTTGGCCTGTATACAATCATTGCCAGTTCTCTTATTGCTCCATGTAAACTGAATTCCCTAAAGTTCCATATCCATTAATCCCTCTTTATTTATAAAATCCATTAGATCAAATCTCCATTCCAATTGAGTTGCATTACCTCCCATTTTCTCATGATCATAAAGAGGTACATTAAAGTCTCCCATTATAATCCATCGTCCACAAAAGTCCTTGCTTTTGAAATTAGAGATAGACTCCCAGACCTTTTTCCTTTGGATCTTAACATTAAGATCATAGATATTTACAATATACCAGCTTTTCTTCTGATCCACACTAGTTATTTTAACAATCATAAGATTTTTACTAGCAGTCAAAATAGATCTCGAGTAATGCTTCTTCTTCCATAACATCAAGGTTCCCCCTGAAGCACCTTCAAAACTACTGGCCTTGATGGAATAATTTTTAAAGTCTTTGATCTGATCTGCTTTCTCTTTATTCATCTTGGTTTCTTGGAGCAAAAGGAAATCAGGTTTTTGTTCTCTAACAAAATTGCTAACAATATCCATTTTATTAATACTATTTAACCCCCTAATATTCCAGCTTATTATTTTCATTACTATTTTTCCAGGGTAAAGTTTAGAATGGTTGCCTGCCTACCATCAGCAATATTATGTATGCTTTCTATCTCTCTGTTCTTCCTTGTAGATCTTTTTCCAGGTTTATTCGAGGAACCAACATCCGGTTTTATCTTGGATTGTTGTTCAGTTCCTTTTCCATCTTTTTTCAGAATAAGAACATGGGGTTTCACCTTTAAACTTCTCATCTCTACACCCTTTATATTGTTCTTTTTTTCATCTTTTTTCTTTTGATTTTTTGAGTTTTTTCCCTTCTCTTTCACTTCTTCTGCAAGGGGATCCCCTGTCACAGGAGAGTTATTATCATCCTTAGATAACACCTGACTCTCCCTGGACTGAGAAGCAAGCAGCTCTCCCTCCTCTAAATTTTTCCCATCTTCAGGCACCAATTCACCTTCCTCTAACCCAAACTTATCCTCTACATCTCTACATTGATCTTCTGTACTTTGGTAAACAACAATTTGTTTTAATAAATCTGTCTTATCCTCTATTAATTGTTCAGACTTTTTGGTCTCTGTATGCACCCCCTATTCTTCTTTCTGAGGAATTTTTTTCTTTAAAGAAAGCTCTTTATCTCCCTCTATATTTAGAGAATTAGCCTCTTCAGTAGAAGGATCTTTATCCTCTTTTGTACATGGATCTATTAAATCTTCTTTATTATTTTGTTCCTTTCGATGGTCATCTTTGATTTTCCATATTTTCTTTTGTTGGACCTTGATATCTTTCCCATCTTTAACATTTTTTGGATGTATTTTAATTCTAAAGGGGTAGTTCTTGACCCAATGCCCCTATTTCTTGCATGCATAGTAGGAATTTGGCAAATCTTCAAAAACAATCTCTTGGGTTTTCTTTCCAAGCTTTGATATTAATTCCACCTTCTTTGGGAGATGATTCAAGTCTGCCACTTTTACATAAATTCTAGCACTTTGGAGTTTAGTTCTTGAGGCCGTGGCATTATCCAATGCCATGAGTTCACCAAATGACCTAGCTATTCCTTTAAAAATGTCCTCGTGCCAAAATTATAAAGGGAGACCAGGAAGTCTAGCCCAAATAGGAGTAGTTAAGAAAAATGAGTCTGATAAGTCCATATTTGGTTCCCATTTTTTAATTGTAAGAGAACATTTTCCAAAAAACCATGGCCCTCCACTAAGAACCCTATTCAAATCTTCCTTACAATTGAAAATAAAAGAAAAGAAGCCATTCACCATAGGTGCAATATCAACATCTCCATGAATAGTCCAGTTCCTTTTAACCATATTTCTAAGAGATTCTATATTTGTTCTAACGCCTAGAAATTTACCCACTAAAGTGAGTTACATGGATGACATAGAGAAATCAAGTAAGGGGTCTGGGATAAAAACTTGAAACTCACCTTTCTCCCAGTAGGATTTTGATGTCACCGGTGGGAAAAGAGATTTTCCAGTTGGTTTTTTTCCAAACAAAGATGACCATGTCCTTTGTTCAAGGATCCCTGCCTGCCTTTCTGGTGGCATTTCCTTTTTATAATCAGCATTAACTTCCACGTTCTCAATATACTACTCTAACACCTGATTCAATGGGGGACCACCGACCCCACTAGAGGACTCATAAACAAATGGATCCTTTCCATTGTCAGCTTCAACCAACAATCCTGGACCTCCATACTTCCCTTCTTCCTCTACTGTTCCTCTGGGGTCTGTCCCTCCTGCCAGATTCTCCCCAATTCATTTCCCACCCACATGAATTTGAACTTATTCAAATCCTGAAAGGGCACTCATTTCAAATTCCCTTTTATCAATGTGTTATATTAGAGTGATTTTTGTTTTCACTTACTCATATCAGAGGTTATTCTGATTTCAATGTGCTTTAGAGAAAGCATCGATATCAATTGATTCTAATAGGATCTATAGGAGGACTAACATCAAATACTCATCTAAGTATTCTAAGAAACTTATAAGTTTTAAATATATCCTCAGTATACTATTAAGTCATATTATTTATATTAATAAAATCCTTCTCTAAATTGTTGAACTTGCATTGAGCTTGATGCCTCCTTAATAGGGGAGAATGTAATATACCTTGTATGGGACTTGTGATAATGTTAGTCTTAGCTTACCTATTACATTATAAGTAATTTTTAGGTCCCCTATTCTCAATTATTTGTGCATTGCATGTTTTGGTTGTCTTGAGCATGATATTTAGAGTTACCTTGTTGTGTTATAATTTGACCCATTGTGATTTCAATGTTCATTGGATCTCAAAACCAAGGCAACATAATAGCTAGAGGGACATAAATGGTCCTATATATTTATAAATTAGTAAAGATAGTAATTTAATTTTGTTATTTTGGTAGATTTAAAAATGGTTTAAATTTAACAACAAAACTTTTAGATTGTTAATACCTTGTGGTAAACTTGATTATTACTTTATTTCTTAGTTAACATGACAAGTGATAATATATTTAATTACTAATGAATTTATGCTTTTATGAAGGCACAAATAGTGCATATATCTATTCAATTTTGGTTTTAATTTAACATCAATTAATATAATGGTAAAAAATTAGAGTTATTAATCCTTATCTACTCCATCTTATGAATAAAAATAAGTTTAAACTTTTGATCAAATTAATTACTCACCTGAAACATGTCCTATTTTAATTTTGCACCATTTGTAGTAGTGGAAAGTTCCATTTTTTCTTGTCAAAATAATTTTTTTAGTTATATAGAAGAGGATAAATATATTTCTTCGTTGTTTAGAGAAGGGATGATTATTTGAACAAGAAGAGATTTTTTTGTTTAGAACACCATGCTAGAAGATAGAGGTTTGTTTAAGTGAAGATTATAACATGGAGGATGGAGTTAAGGAAGGATTAATATCAAGGAAGACACAATTTATGAGAAGGAAATGAAAAATGAATTTTGAGAAGGAGACATACTTGGATAAAATAAAGGACTTTGTGCAAATAAACAACAAACATGAGGTTTTTCTTCTTAAAACAACAACCCATCATAACTAAAGCAAGGTTTGACTCTTGTCCTCATGTCTTCCTTTATTGGTTATGGATTGGTATTGAGATATTTTTTTCCTTTTAGTTATTATCTAATAGCACTCTCACAACTTATCATTCATACCAAGATCAAGACTAACTCTTTTATTCTTTATACTAATATCATTGACCTCATAACTCATTTTAAACCATTTTTGTCTTTACTATCTATCTTATAAGTCTATAATTTCATTTATAAATATTGAGTCATTTTAACTTACTCAATTTATTTGAATAAAATCAAATACTTACACTCACAAACTTTATCAACTTATGAACACCTCTAAGCCTAGTCCACAAATTGTAATCTACTATCCAAAAACAATTCTAGTTTTACTAGGTCTACAAAAAAAACAAATAAATTTATTCAAATAATTTATTAAGTTTAAATTTAAACCATCATCTAGATCATAAAATGATCACCATATTAGACTCAATGTACAACAAAACAATGGAAGATTAATCTACATGCCTATTGATTTAACTTTTTTGGGAATATTGGTGTATTATTCTTAATTTAGTTAAAGGGTCTAGATTGATGAATCAGTAAATAATATGAAATAAATAAGCTACTAATTTTTGAAATTTATTTATAATTAGAGATTATATAAAAATGGTAATAAGAGGGAAAAAAATAAGACTTAGATTAAAGTGTGCTAATCTGACTGAGATAGGGTCTGATATTCATTGTGCAAGCCTGAGACACTATCACAAACAAGATTCTAGCTTTCATTTTCTGATTAGATAGGAGCACTAAAAGTGGATAGGAGTGGAATCAGTGATGTAGTCCTTTTTTGATGCTATTTCCTTGAGGATCTAAGCTTTCTAGGTTTTGTTTGATAGGTTTGTGTGACACTATCTTTGAATTTGTGAAGCCTTACTATTAGTAGTGCTACCTATAGATCTGATTTTATTTGTTTATATACCTTCAATATACTTGAATATAACTTTGGAAAATAGGGAAAAAGGGGTTAGTGTGTGTAAGATTCACTAGACATGATTCACACCCCATGTGTGGGCACACTACCTACATACCAATACTCTAAAAAGGGATCGAGCCATATATAGTTCTCCCTTTGAAAGTGCTTTGTGCAATTATGATATGAGAATACAATAAATGCTAAAATATATGTGCTTAAGGTGGCTAGGGAGTGGTGTGGAGATTTAGATGTGCTTAGGATTGTACTAGATGGCTGTATGCATAAAATAGTGAAGATTGCCTAAGTGGTTTCACTTGTATTCTTACTTGCTTGATAATATTTACCAACCATTTCCAAATTATCTTTGAATGGGATTTTATAGGGAGCTATTGGTCATGGATTAAATTTACTCACATTAGGTCGACACATATAAGAATGGAAAACCAAAAGGAATTGACCATTGGGGCTAGAAATGAGTTTGGACAATAGCATTGAAAGTGGAAGAGTTTCATTGGTGCTATTGTCCTAGTGTGGTGTTATTGTCCTAGTGTGGTGTTATTGTCTTGGGTAGATGGGACCTAGGGGGATGAATTGGTCATGAAAATAGGGTCTTAACTTAGTAAAGATCAGGTCCAAAAGATTATAGATGACTTAGAATAAGTGAAAATAAGCCTATGAGGGTCATGAGAGCAAGAAAAAAGGATCTATGGGTTGGGTGTCATTAGCCATGCTCAAGTTACCAATTTTTGCATTTTATATGACTAAATTTACCCTACCTTTATTCTAGTGATGTAACAAAATGAAATACTAGGATAAAGGAAAAATAGAAAGCATACCTAAACTTACCTACAAGGGTGAAACCCATGAAGCTATTTGATGCTGGGTTTGCATAGAGAAAAAACATTATGAAGTGTGAAATCTATAAAAGAAAATAAAGAGTAGCTCAATTCTTACTAGATATGTTGTATCTAAAATTAGAAAATACAAAGTTGAGAAAGAGAGAAAGGAAGATAAAGGAATGAATACGCGTCACTAAGTATGCACACTAATATAAAGCTTATGACGCTGAGTAATGCTGGGTAATACCAAATGATGTTGTACCAAGAGTAATATTGTGAATGGAGATGAGTACATAATTCCACAAAAAGTGGCTCAAAAATGCAAAGGCTGGCCCTTTGGCTCCATCATCACTTACTAAGTGAATCTAGGTGGTCATACGTGTGTTGATCGATGTTTTGACTATGTGTTCAATCCTTTTGAATATGCGGCTCAAGAATACAAAGGATAATTAGACCTTTAGCTCCATCATTGCCTATGAAGTGAAGCTAGGTGGTCATACATGTGTTGATCAATGTTTGGATTGCATGTCCAATCCCTCTGAATAGGTGGGTCAAGAATACAAAGGCTAATTAGACCTTTGGCTCCATCATTACCTCATGAAGTGAAGTTGTAAATTAATACTGATATGAAATGTGTGTCATATGAGATGGATCTTGAAGCCCCTAAATTTAATGTGATCTGATAATGTTGGCATGAATAGCCAAATGTATGCTAAAAACTAGGCCACTCTGAAAGATGGAGATTAGGCTTATATGAAAGCCACTTCAAAATTGAGAATCTAGCTTATGTGGAAGCCACTTAGCAACTCAAGAACTTAGAATTTAGGATTGTATGAAAGCCAAATGAAAATGATGCCAACCACCTATAGGTGGAGTAAGGAATGCAACTACTAATAATGCTTGAGTTATGTTAAACTCAGAAAGAAAGAAAATAAATGTGCCATGCATATTGCCCCCAATCACTAGTATCTAAAACATGGATTATGATTTAGAAGCTATACCAACTGCACTATCTAAAATTGGAAACAAGAGCCATCATGCCATGCATCATGCCGCTTATATTTAGAATCTCTAAGAAAACTATATTAAAACTATTGATCTTGGTCTAAGCTATAGCTAACAAAACTACAACTGAACTTACCTTTCTATCTATTTCTAGAAATAGATAGTATCACCACCAACATTGTAGTATAGTCTCAATGTTATTTTCCTAGGCCAAATCTAATGACTATTTTTAGATTCTTGACTATCTACCTGGTTTGTTTTGATTAGTTTGCTATCTAGTTGCTATTCTAGGTGTTCTGAATGCTACTGTTTTGACTATTAGAAGCTCTGATCTTTGTGACAAAACCCTTATTTGTTGCCCCCTCTTCTGAGGGTAAGAAAGGAGACCTTGCAATGACTACCCTAAAAAAAGAGCCTTGTAAGTTTATTTTACTACCAAATATATGATAGAGTAATGATAATCAATAAGATATCTCAAGATATAGCATGGTTTGTATTGAGAGATTTTTAGATCAATAGGGATATGCCTAGATAGATGTAATAATGTAATAGCATGTGTAATTTACTAAACTAGAATTTAAAGTCTAGTTAATTGTTAGTTATTAGTTGGAGGGATGGAGTATGATGTCCATCATGGCATCTAAGAAAACATGAATAATGCATGATATGGATCATGGCATTGCAAACAATGAGAAGAAAACAAGCAAAAAGCACACAAGGTAAGAAGCAAAAAGCATACAAGAGTGGCCAAGGGGCCAAATAAATAAGGGGCATGGGTACATATCACTCAAACTAGAAAACAAGCATACAGGGCATGTTCAAATTCCACATACATATACAATTTGAAGTAAGCAAGGTTGACATGAAAGTCACAATCACATGGAAGAGTACATGCAAAGGAAATTGGTAAATGTCGTAAGGCACACACATGAATAGAAGCAAAGAACATTGAAAAATGTCCTAAGGCACATAATGGAGACAAATAGGAATTGAGAAATGCAATCACATCAAGATAATGCTAAGTAAGAAAATAAATCATGTAAAGACTGGAAAATACAAGCATATTTAAATATTCAAAGAAAAAGTATGAAAGTATGCAAGACATGTGAGTACAAGACTAGGTATATTAAAAAAAATAAATAAGTGCTAAATACTAGTGAGTGTTGATAGAGTAATCTATGTAAGCTAGTAAATAATGTACATCAATATGATAACTAGAGTGTGTGGTATGTTAGGTGAATATTTTGTCACTTAGCTAACTGATAGGAAAAATAGTTCTATTCACTATAGCATAGGGAGATTGATCAGCCAGATGTGCAGGTTTACCACATCAAAAGGGGACTAATCTCTCCTCTCATCAAGGGGAGGTTCCCTATTAAATATGAGGAGCTATATACTATATATTTATGCTGAAAATAACACTTGGGGTAGGATAACACCATCCATCTCTTATTTTTTAGAGATGATGTTCAAGGATCAAAGGAGAAATCTTAGGAGTGATGACATAAAGCACTCTTCTTCTTTCAGAAGTACTATTCAACAAACCACAAGAATCTTCTTGGTAGTTATTGCAAAAGGTAACCAAGGGCATAGTAACCAAAAGACTGAGATGTAGCACAAAGTCTCCACCTCAATTTCCCAAGAGTGAGATACGAAGGACAATGAGGGCACACATTCATCCCAAGGTCCTTTACATAGAAATAGAAAGAAAACACACTAAAGGCAATTGTGGGGGCATAAAGTCTATCCATAGTTGGATTTAGGACACCTTCTGACTACTTTCACTAATTTTGATTATTTAATTAAAGGGATAAAAAATGTATTAAGGAAACAGACATAAGAACAATTTCCCCAACAACCAAGTTATTACAATACAAAGTCTAAAAATTCACTTGCTTTATTATTTTAATAACAAAATATGATCAACAATCTGAGCTCAAAGTCTCAGTAATGCTTTTCAATTTGGGTAGAGTTTAGTTTTTGATAACCAAAAGATCTCTCCCTTAAAACAATAAGAGAGAGTCCAATATATATCTCTCCAAGAGAGACTTGGGAGTAATAACAAATCATATTGCATTCAACACATTTTAAAATCTAGCAAGAAGATATGCTAGAATCAAGCGTAGTTTCCCATTTGCTTTTCTCAATGTAGAGAAATGGGTCACGCCATTGAATGTTCATGTTCTCCAATGTCTACCTGGTGGACTGCTTCACCTTTTAGAAACATATCCCATGCATAGGTATTTCTGGTCTTTCATCATTGTTCCTCCTTTTTTGGCTATGTTTTGTCCCTTTTCTGAGATCTCAGCCTATCGCTTTGGCTGGTCGCTGAACTTGCAATTGACACATGTCATGTTCTACTATGAAATAGATGAAGACACTTGGTAGTATTTGTAAGACTCTAAGAGAGGCTTAAAAAAATCTTAGAAATTGATAAGAAACTTGAAATGTGGATGTAGACACTTGTTGCACTCCACTGAGTTATAATGGGAGATGTGGTAGCTTCTGCTTGTCTATAGAAGCTTTAGAAACATTTTTGAAAGTCTTGTAGAAGAGGACATGTGGTAGTCTCCACTGTGCTCTAGATGAAAAACATTTAGGACTCATTTTAGATTTACTTAGATGCTAACACTTGTTAGCTTCCATTACACTTTTTAAGGGACACATGGTGCATTTCGCTACAACTTGATGAGGGACACATGGCAGCATCCGAGCTTTTATTTCCTCAGTGGGTTTTCTATTTTGGTGGATTTTTTCTTTAGACAATTTGTCTGAAGGAAATCTTCCTTCACTTTGCCTCTGCTTTCCATCAAGTTTTATATTGGGCTTTCTTTTTGGGTGAATTCCTTCAGACAAAAAGTTTGAAGGATTCTTGCCTTAACCATTTTTCCACAGGAACTTTTCTGAAGGAATTCTGTGCCCTCCACAAGGATTTGTTCAAGCATGGAACTATCCTTTGGGTTTTTTGTAATGGTCCATCTATTCCTCTTCTGCCCTCTGCAAGGGTTGTTTGTCCCTTGGCTTTGCCTTAGTCAATTTTTTGCCAATCTCAATAGGTGACACGTGGTAACATCTGCTAAGAAATAGGTGAGGACACGTGGTAGCATCCGCTTAACTTATAGAGGATTTGGATGCCTTTTGAGAATCCTACAGAAGATGACACATGGTAGCTTCCATCAAGCTCATAGAAACACTGCAAAAACATTTGAGACTCTTTTGGATTCATGCAGATGTTGACACTTGTCACATTCTATTTGACCTTAACAACTTACCTGAGGCTTGCCACAGTCTTTAGGAAACAAAAGGAAGAAGCTGCAGATGTTGACACTTGGCACGCTCCATTTATCTTACAAGGGACATGTAACAAGTTCCACTATTTTGAGAAGCAAATCATAATGTGTCTTGGTAGATGACACTTGGAAATTTTTGTAGTTTCTTCATGATAGAAAAAATGGCTAAGTGTTAACCTATTTCTCTCTTATAGAGTCTGTAGATTCAAGCCTACAGAGTCTGTAGATTTGAGTTTGTAGAACTGGCAAAGTCTATAGAACTTAGCCTACAGATTCTGTAGAAATCTAAAAAAGTTTGAATAATGAATAATTTGAATGCCCAAAATAATATTTGAGAAGGGGAGAGAGGATTTTGGTATGTTGGACCAAAATAGTTCAAATGTTGTCCCAAAAATGAGTGATATTTTTGGGGGACAATAGCTAGCTCTAGTTGGGGAACTTCCTTTAGTTGGTACAGCTAAGGGGAGTAGAAACTAGAATATCTAGTGCCTTGAAGTATGCCATTGGGCTATGGAGTCATGCTACCCAAAAATAAAGGTGACAAAAATAAAAATGAAATCACAAAATAGAACTAAAGACTATATAAATATACATATGTACAAGCTGATCTTATCTGATACTTCACGGATTGAAGTGCTTCAGATGCTACCCATTGTAAGGCAAAGAGAAGAGTGTGCCATCTTGATATTTCAATAGGAAGCTATTCTCACCATTAAGCTGATGAATAATAAATGGGCCTCTCCAAAGAGAATCAAACTTCCCATGCATCCCCTTTGGTTCTCTTCTCTTGTCCCACAATAGGACTTGATCTCCAACCTAAAAATCATGGTTTTTTGCCTTCTGGTCGAAGAGATTCTTTACTAGAATTTGATGGGCAGTAATTTGGTCCACCACCATATTCTCTGCTCATCCAACTCAGTTAAGCACATGATCCTCTTATCAATGGAGTTTTCATATGTCTAATCTTCAATTGCCTTGGCCAATTTTAATGCTAGCAATTCTAGGGTGATTGGTATCTCAGCATTGAGGCCATAAAGAAGTTGGAAAGGTGACATACCAATTTCCCTCTTGGGTGTAGTTCTATCATCCCACAAAGCATCAACCAATGCTTTATGCCATATCCTTTAGTTGTCATCCACCAGCTTCTTGATGATAGTTACCAACTTCTTGTTGCTTAATTCAGCCTGCCCATTACCTTGTGGAAAGTAATCAGAAGAGTGAGAGAGAGTGATCCCATAGTGAAAATAGAACTGAGTAATCTCCTAGGAAGTGAAACAAGCTACATTGTCTATGAAAATATTGATTGGGACCCCAAACTTGGAAATGATATTCTCCTTGAGGAAATTGCACACTACTTCAGAAGTAGCATGCTTGGTTGGGATAGCTTCCACCCACTTGGTGAAGTAATCAGTTGTTGTAAGGACATAATCATGTCCAGCACTTGAAGGTGGGTTTATAGATCCAATAAAATCAATTCCTCATTGCTGGAATGGTTCTTCTATGACCATTGGCTTGAGAGGTAGGGAAGCTAACTTGGGTCTCCCAACAAATTGCTGGCATAGTTTACATTTTCTCACCCACTTATATGCATCTTGGAAAAGAGTTGGCCAATAATACCTAGCTCACAGAATTTTATGGGCAGTCACAGGAGCAAAAAAATGTCCTCCATAAGATAGATTGTGGAAGGAATTCAAAAGTTGGCTTTGCTGCTCCTTGTCCACATAGCAAAGGAACACTCCATCAAGGCTCCTCTTATACAGGCTATTGTCCCAAAGGACAAAATTGGCAGCTTTCAACTTGATAGTCTTCTTTTCTTTGTAAGATAACTGATCAGAACACTCACCATAAGTAAGGAAATGAGCAATACCTAAATACCACTCATTTTTAGTGGAGATAAAGAGGACTGTCAGTGTGTCTTCCACCTCTGCTTCTTCTGGTTTATTATCAACAATTAATTGGCATAGACCTTTTCCCCATACCAGTTTTGTTGGCTTGATGTCTAGATCAAACTCCTAGATCTTTGCAATCTAATTACCTCTTTTCATCCCAAATTATTACTGAGTTAATATGGACTTGAATGTGGTGTCAGGAACCAAGACAATAGTGTGTGAATTCAAGATGTAGAAGCAGAAATGCTTGACTACTTTTACCACTGCATAAGCATGCTTCTCCATAATCAAGTACTTTAGCTCATGAGCTTTGAGAGGGTAGCTCATGAAAGAAATGGGAGATTCCATACCTTATTTATTCTATTGAACTAGAATTGTTGAAAGCATGTGTTTAAAAGCATAACTGTATATGGTGAACTCTTTGTTGTAGTTTGGACAAACTAGAGTTGGGGCATGGGCAATGGCAGTCTTGATATCCTCAAATGCTAACTTGCCTTCTTTAGTCTAGCTAAAGGTGGCCTTCTCTTTCATCGTGTTTACAATATGTTGAGTCTTCTCAGCAAACTCAGGGATGAACCTTCATAAGAAATTCACCTTTTCAAAAAAAGAGTGAACATCATTTTTACTTGTAGGTAAGGTAAGCTCTTGGATAGACTTGACTCTATCTGAGTCAATCTTTATGCCTTCTTTAGACATAATGTGTCTGAGAATTATTCCCTCTATTACTCCAAAAATTGACTTCTTGGGATTCAAGGAAATACCATTTTGGTGGTAGCATTCCAACACTTGTTGCAAATGGTGTACATGTTTAGAGCGATGCTTAGAAAATATGGTCAAGTCATCAAGATAAACTATAATGAACTTACCCATCTCATCCTTGAAAGTAAGGTCCATTACTTTCTGAAAGGTGGCACCAAAATTTATCAAGCCAAAAGGCATCCTTTTATATGCAAATGTGCCCCAAGGTGTGGTGAAAGTAGTCTTGTGTTGGTCTGCTTCACTAACTTCAACTTGATTGTATCCTGAGAAGCCGTCTAGCATTGATAACATCTCTGAGCTGGTCACTATTTGAAGCACTTGATCCATGATTGTCAAAGGATAGTTATCCTTTAAAGACGACTGATTCAGATTCCTAAAATCCACATAAATGTGAATTTCACATTCTTCTTCCTCACAGGGACTATATTTGTAATCCATGTGGAATGATGGATTAGAAAAATGATTCTAGAATTTAACATTTTTTGTATTTTAGATAGAATAGTACCTGATATCTTTGGATTATACTATCTATATTTTTGCTTATAAGGTATTGAGTTAGCCTTGAGAGGAATGTCATGGCAGATTTCATCAAGCCTAAGTGACTTCAGATCATCATAGGAATATGCTAGAACATCCATATATTGGTGGAGCAGAGTGGTGATCTTGAGCGTCTCTTCCTGAGTACAACACTTCCCAATATTCACCATCTTGGGATTTTCTTTGGTACTCAAATTTATTTGATCAAACCCCTGGGAGGAGCTTGAATCTGTTTGCTGCTATTTGATGAAGATGTTGTGCTTGTCAAATAATTTTTCATGAGAAACCAAGCCTTTTGTAATTTTAATCCATTTAAGTTGCAAGAACTTTTCATCTGCATTTGAACTTGATTCAGGGGCTGGTTCAGGCTTGTGAGGTTCAATACCTTCGAAGTGCAGCCATTCAAAGCTATCTTTTTATTCCAAGAGGGCAATGATTTGGTGATCACTATTGAATACTTGCCAATAATCAGCATTATCAGGCACACTTGGTCAAAAAAATAGTTCAATGGTGCACTTATCTTCTTTGAAATCTGAGTGAGGAACTAAAAGAGTTGTTGAAACAGTGAGTGCATCAGCTCGGTCATTGACTTCTCTAGATATGGCAGAGATGTTGAAAGCATCCAAGATTTCAATTTGATCCTAGACTAGGTTGTGGTAAAGGCGTAATCTCTCATTTTTGGTTTGATACAGGTTATTTACCTGACAAACCACTAGTTCAACATCTCCTTTGGCATGAGGGAGTTTGATGCCTTTATCTCTAGTAGACTTCAATCTAAGCAATAGAGATTTGTACTCAGTTGTGTTGTTGGTATTACTAAACTGTAACTTATATGAGTAAGGGAAAATATCTTCTTGAGGAGATATCAACACAATCCCAGCTCTTGAGCTAGTAGAGGAGCAGCTGCCATCAAATTCTAGAATCCATACCTCATCAGACACTGATTTTTCTTTAGATTTTTATTCATTAGAGAAGGAAGATCCTTCTCCATCTATATTAAAAACTACCAATTCTTCTAATGTATGGTCTGATTCAAACCCTAGATAACATTTAAGAACTTCATCAAGCACTTCATGAACTTCTTCTGTGGATAAAAATTAATTACCCATGCTTGAAGACTCAAACAAAATTTGAGCTTTAGGTGCTGATGTTTGAGTGACCACATATTTTGCTTCTTTTTTAGGGAGTAGCCTGTACATAATGCCTTTAACTAGGATCCTTACTTCAAATAGGTCCATGCTCAACTCGCCACCCACATCCTTGCAGAAATTTTGTCCAAGCAGAATGCCATAGGATGCTGGGACATCGGCCACTAAGACTATCATCTTGATTCTTTTGTCTAAAAATGTTGCAAATGCAAATTGGGCATCCTTTATTTATCCCAACAAATGTACTTGTTTGTTCTCTATGGAGAAACATCTCCCAAAGGTTTTGGTCAATGTGAGTCCAAGAGATTCTACCACCTTGGCAGGCATGCCATTATCAGATGCACCTGAGTCTATAATGTAGTTGCTCAGCGTGTGACCGTTTATTAACAAGGAAACATAGAAAGGCTCTATTTACCTAGGGGAAGCTGGAGGAGTAATGACAATATTATTTGGGATGGGTATGTTCTTTGGGGAAACATGAGTTACCTTTTTAACATCTTGTCCTGTAGGAACAATTTTATTATTCACACACTAAACTAACCTATCTAGCTGCTCAAGATTAGATTGTAAATATTCAAACTCAGTGATTTGAATTTTGGTCTTCTTGACATGATCAATTATGTCAAATGACTGAATTGGACTAGGAACAGAGGAAGACAATTCAACCTTTGGGGTTTTAGGGAAGGGAGGACTGATTTGCAAAATTGAAGTTAAAGGTGAAGGCAAACTTGATGTACTTACCTTTTTGGTGATCACTAGGTCCTTTGGCTAGAAAGGAAGGGTGGTTCCCTACTTAGCAATTGAAATTATAGGCTGAGAACATTTCCATTTTTCCCTTATCAGTTTGTTGAGCTGACTGGTTTTGTGACTTGGTAAACACTATGTATGATCCATCAAATGCTTCTCCTTTACTTCTGGGTTCATCCTGGTAATTCAGGAAACCAATGTTGGAGTCACCAGCTAATTTTTCTTAACCTTTTTCTAAGTGATCAACATCATATTTTTGGTTCAATTCAAGCTAGAAAGAAAAATCAAATTCTATTTCAAGATATCCCATTGCTGAATTGGCTGGGGGTGCTTCAATGGCAAGTTTTCTCTATGAGGGAGGAAGATAATTTAGCTACCCTAGATTCCTAGTAGCATTACCCTAATATGACTAATTTGTAAATCTCCTCCTTGGCATATCTCTATATGAAGGAGTAGAAGACATTCTCTATGCCATTTGCTTTTTGAGAGCAAGCAACTCATTTGCCAACTTCTGCACCATTGGATCAGTGGTGCCTATAGATGGATATTCAGAAGATGATAAGGGTCTATTTCTATTAGGATCTCTCCTTATATTTCCAACCAAGATAAGGTCATCTTCTACCTCAGTGGCCAAATCTTGAGCTTCAGCAAGGTCTATTTGGCCAGCCTGTCTTAGCAGAAAACTCACTTCAGGCAACTGTGAGTTGATGAAGAAGCATTTGAGGTTTTTAGGTGTTGGCAGAGAAATTGCAAGAATCCTATTCCTCAATTTATCAAACTTGGATATGAAGTCCCTCATTGGTTCATGAATCTCCTTCTTCATCTATGTGAGCTGGGCCAGAAGGGCATGTGCATCTTCTATAGGTTTGAATCTGGCTTCAAACTTGGCTTTGAGAGTGTTCTAGTTAGTTACTAACCTAGCTTGTAGATGGTAAAACCAATTTATAGCAGCACCTTGTAGTGTTTCCATGAAAATTTTGACTTCTAAATCCTCAAATTCCACTCCTATTACACCACATGCTATGCTAAAGGCTGAAATATGTTCATCAGGATGAACCTTTCCATCACCATAGAACTTGGGGAATTTTTTTCTTGAACTGCATGGGAGCTCATGTAGGGGTGGAGTTAGATTAAGTGGGCCAAAAGAGTTATCCCAGGGGCCTTGAACTGCCATAGTATGACTATGCAAAGGTGGGATAACAAATCTCAGAGGGGTAAGTATTGACAAAGCTTTATTAATAGTGGAAATGGATGCTTTGCCCAGTAATGAAGACTTAACTTTAGTGGGAGGAAAGCTCTTGGTTTGTTAGAGGCAAGATGGTGAAGGAAACAAATCAAAATTAATTTGATGTACCAACTAAAATATAAGGTCAACAATACCTTTAGCCTTTGGCTTTGCATATACCATGGATCTGCCAGATTGTAAAACAAAAATGGGAAAGAACTGGCCCTGCTTCAGCTTGAAGCTTGAGGCTTCAAATTGCACATTCTATCCCATTTTGTGTGGGGATGGAGGGATATGGTAAGGCTATAATGATAATGAGTAAGACATAGAATGGAGTTTCTAGAGTCTATAATAGATAAGGGTAGGGACTGCTTCAATCTAAAACTCAAGGCTTCAGATTGCACGTTCATCCCCAGTGGAGTCACCAAAAAATTGGTGGGTGAATATTTTGTCACTTAGCTAACTGATAGGCAAAATAATTCTATTCACCACAACATAGGGAGATTGGTCAGCTAGATGTGTAGGTTTACCACATCAAAAGGGGGCTAATCTCTCCTCTCATCAAGGGGAGGTTCCCTATTAAATATGAGGAGCTATATACTATATATTTATGCTAAAAATAACATTTAGGGTAGGATAACACCATCCATCTCTCTTTTTTTAGAGATGATGTTCAAGGATCAAAGGATAAATCTTAGGAGTAATGACATAAAGCACTCCTCTTCTTTTAGAAGTACTATTCAGTAAACCACAAGAATCTTCTTGGTAGTAATTGCAAAAGGTAACCAAGGGCCTAGTTACCAGTAGACTGAGATGTAGCACAAAGTCTCCACCTCAACTGTCTAAGAGTGAGATATGAAGGACAATGAGGGCACAAAGTCATCCCAAGGTCCTTTACATAGAAATAGAAAGAAAACACACTAAAGGCAGTTGTGGGGGCACAAAGTCTCTCCACAGTTGGCTTTAGGACACCTTCCTGACTACTTTCACTAATTATGCTTATTTAATTAAAGGGATAGAAAATGTATTAAGGAAACAAACATAAGAAAAATCTCCCCAACACCCAAGTTATTATAGCACAAAGTCTAAAAATTCACTTGCTTTCTTATTCCAATAACAAAATATGATCAACAATTTGAGCTCAAAGTCTCAGTAATTCCTTTCAATTCGGGCAGAGTTTAGTTTTTGATAACCAAAAGATCTCTCCCTTAAAACAATAAGAGAGAGTCCAATATATAGCTCTCCAAGAAAGACTTGGGAGCAATAACACATCATGTTACATTCAATACATTTTAAATTATGTCAAGAAGATATGCTAGAATCGAGCGTAGTTACCCATTTGATTTTCTTAATGCAGAGAAATAGGTCATGCCATTGAATGTTCATGTTCTCCAATGTCTACCTGGTGGACTACTTTACCTTCTAGAAACATATCCCATGCATGGGTATTTCTGGTCTTTCTTCATCATTCCTCCTTTTTTGGCTATGTTTTGTCCTTTTTCTTAGATCTCGAGCTATCACTTTGGCCAGTGGTTGAAATTTCAATTGACACGTGGCACGTTCCACTATGAAACAGACTAGGACACTTGGTAGTATCCACTAGACTCTAAGAGAGGCTTAGGAGAAGCTTATAAATTGGTAAGAAACTTGAAACATGAATGCAGACACTTGTTACACTCCACTAAGTTATAATGAGACACATGTTAGCATTTGCTTGTCTATAGAAGCTTTAGAAACATTTTTAAAAGTCCTACAAAAGAGGACACATGGTAGTCTCTGCTACACTCCATCTAAAAAACATTCGGGACTCATTTTAGATTTACTCAGATGCTGACACTTTTTGGCTTCTGTTGCACTTTGTAAGGGACACATGGCACGTTTTGCTATAACTTGATGAGGGACACATGGTAGGGTTTTCTATTTTGGTGGATTTTTTATTCGAACAATTTGTCCAAAGGAAATCTTCCTTCGCTTTGCTTCTACTTCTCGTCAGGTTTTCTATCAGGCTTTCTTCCCAGGTGAATTCCTTCAGACAAAAAGTCTGAAGGATACTTGCCTTAACCATTTTGTCATGGGAACTTTTCTAAAGGAATTCTGTGCCCTCTGTAAGGATTTGTTCAAGCATGGAACTATCCTTCAAGTTTTTTGCAATGGTCCATCTATTCCTCTTCTGCCCTTTACAAGGGTTGTTTGTCCTTTGGCTTTGCCTTAGTTGATTTTATGCTGATCTCAATAGGTGACATGTGGCAACATCCACTGAGAAATAGGCAAGGACATGTGGCAGCATCCACTTAACTTATAGAGGATTTGGATTCCTTTTGAGAATCCTATGGAAGATGACACGTGGTGGCTTCTATTGAGCTCATAGAAACACTGTAGAAACATTTGGGACTCTTTTGGATTCATGCAGATGTTGATACTTGTCGCATTCCATTTGACCTTAACAACTTACTCGAGGCCCACCACAGTCTTTACAAAACAAAAGGAAGAAGTTGTGGATGTTGACACTTAGCATACTCCATTTATCTTACAAGGGACACATAACAAGTTCCACTATTTTGAGAAGCAAATCATAATGTGTCTCGATAGATGACACTTGGCAGTTTCTATAGTTTCTTCATGATAGAAAAAATGGCTAAGTGTTGAACCTATTTCTCTCCTGCAGAGTCCATAGATTCAAGCCTACAGAGTCCATAGATTTGAGTTTGTAGAACTAGTAGAGTCCATAGAACTTAGCCTGTAGAGTCTGTAGAAATCTAAAAAAGATTAAATAATGAAGAATTTGAATGCCCAGAACAATTTTTGAGAAGGGGAGAGAGGATTTTGGTCTGTTAGACCAAAATAGTTCAAATTTTGTCCCAAAAATGAGTGATATTTTTGGGGGACAAGATGGCATATAAATGACATAACCTAGATGGTGTAGTCATATAGAAGATGCCCCCAGTGGGAAGATATATCAATGTGTAGATCACTGTAGAAGTAAGATGCCCCCGTAATAGGTAGAGTGAAGCAATCAAAGAGCTGGATGTCACTACACAAAATCAAAGATCAAGTGAAACATTGTAATGTAGATAAATCAATAAATAATAGCATTGAATCATCAAATATAAGTCTAGCATAATAGTATAAATGTAAATCATGGATGATGCATATAATCCAAATATTTTTATGTTTTTGAATTATTTGAATGTTTTTGTATTTTGAAATTGTGTATTATTTTTGGTATTTTTGATATAAGTTATGTAAAATCAAGCATAAGAAACTATGTATAGGTAAGCTGGGAAAGGATGATACTAAAAAATGAGTCTCATGGGAGACTCCCTATCATGGTGTTTTGTATTAAGGAGAAGAATCATGCATGATTGTGAAGCATAATGGAAATGTTGAGACTATGGATCTAAAAGTTGTATATGTTGTAAATGATCTAAAATATTTAAAGTATAAATTGATTTTGGGTTCTCCCTGTAACTCTAAAAATTGGATGTAACTATAGGGATCTTAGGGACCCATCTGATAGTAGGAGAAGCTCTCTAAACATGTGCTCTATGAGTAGATGCATGAGACCTCAATGACACTACCTTGGGTGTGAAAACTATAACTATAAGCTATCTAGAATCCTAAAAATGTGGAGGTGGATGAAATCTCTATGCTGGTGATGGATGCCTCAACTATGTCTAAATCTATACTAGAGGAAGAATCATAATTGGTGGAGAAACTATAACTAGTGGAAAAACTAGAACTGGAAGCTGAACTAGAACTAGTGACTGTACTATAGATGTCTCTTAAGTAGGGAGTGGTAATTCATATATAAATCCACCAACTATAATAAACTAATTAGCATGAATTAATTTCATGCATTTTTGAATTGTATAAGGTACTACTCAAAGTTTTTGAATCCATGGTCGACAAAGTAACACATCAAAAAATCTTACACTGGGAACAATAGTGAATGGTGTGGCCACATGTGTTGGACCAAGGTGTAAACAAAGTATAATCTCACCCAATGAACTCTGTATGTACCCATTGAATCTAATGATAATTGTGTTTGTCAGAGTAACATCCTACTTTGAATATCCCAAATGCCATAGTAATGTCATAGTGCACATGTTTACACTAGATCCATTGTTAATAAGAACACTATGAATAAGATGATTATGAATGTAAGCTCTGAGAAAGAGTGCATGATAATCCAAATCATCCTTGATGATCTCCTACTCTGAGAAGGATATGGAAGGTCTAGTTATAACTCTATAATTATATATACCAATCATGTTGCTTAAAGGATGTGTCTCAACTGAAGGTGCCCTGTATGTATCTGGTGGTGGATGTGTATGATATGCATGGTGAACCCCTGATGTGTCCCTTGTTTCTTATTTAGATTACTATGGAAAAGGCTCTAAAAATATTTTCAATGCTTTATCCTATGTTTAATGTTCCTGATGAGGTTTAACTAAAGTGCCAAGATCAATATGATTTACATCTATTAAATCTTGTATCTTATGTCTCAAACTGATGCATTTATTTTTTGTATGGACTGGTACCCTATGAAACTCACAAAATTCATGCTGATCATATCCTTGTGAAAGAGGATTTTTTGGGTCAAATTATTGAATAGGAGGGAGAGATATGATGTTACAATCCAATAGCTATTATAAAATTTTGGCTGGAGAAACTGGTAGATTGGTAAATGTTAATTGATGAGGTGCTAATAAAACCACTCATTGAGGGGGCTCTGAGGTTGCATTAACTGTAGTTTGGTTCTAAGTCTTGTTATCATTGACCTTTACTTTGTAAGGTACTTTGTTGTTACTCTTATTTGTTTTTTCTGAGATACTTGTGTACTTGAGTTTGCCCATTGAAATTAACTTGATATTTTTTTCCTTTAGTGTGTGACATAATTTAGTGAAGGAAGAGAATATTTTGAACATAATTGATTCATGAAAAAATGGTAAAATACTTTGTTTGAAGAGATATTGTAACTTTTTATTAAGCATGGGGCTAGTCATCTTAGCCAAGACAATCTTATATCGAAAAAAATAATATGTGAGATTCTCATTTGACCTTTGTTTCTGTTGTGTAACTTAAGCATATGAAACCTTATCACCAATGTTGATGCTGAAGTGAGATAAGAATATGTTGGCTAGAGGATTAAATGCATTGACTAATTGATTTGATAGATTGTAGAACCATTGTAAAACATAATCCTTTAGGCTTCATGGAAATAACTTGATAAGTAGCCAATCATTGGGTATATAGTCCAAGCATGCTGCATGAAAATCTCTCAAAAGGGGCTCTAAATCACCCTTGCCATCATATAGAGTAATCTTGGGTTGAAAAAAACCTTGTGGCAAGGGTGTAGAAGTAATGTGATGTGCCAATGATGTATGCACAAGAGAAAAAGAATCCAAACCCTATGTAGGTCTAGTTGTACCTTACTCAAGATGTATCACCCTAGATTAAATATATCTGATCTCTTTCACTAGGGCTACTACATCAAGAACTAGGGATGTACTAGTTATAGCTGGTGGCATAGAGGCAGGTTTGGCTGCTATAGGGGTTGTAGAGACATAGTTGCCCTCGTAGTGTCATTTAAAAATAGTTTCTCTATGGTTTGAGAAGATTGACCATTGTTCACTCTTTTTTTTTCTTCTTATAGTATTTTAAACATGTTATCTTACATGTCAAGGTGTTTAGTTAATAGTTATTGGAGTTCCCTTTTATCAGTTTCATCTAAATTGGTATATTGGGCCATTGTTAAGGTAGGAAAACAAGTTGAAATTTGATTATTTTTTTTGAAAATAATTGTACTAGGGAAAGTGTGATATAAATAAAATGCTGAATATAGGAAATGTAAAGTTCTAAAAATACTTAACTAGAAATTGCATAAAAAGGATACAAAGCTCACAAACATGTAAGGTGATATCTCAAGAAGTAATAGGGGCTTAATATATGTAATTAGGGTTTGATAGATAATTATTTTTAAATTTTACTATGAAATTTTTAAAAATGAAATTGGATTTTTGAGTTAAATATACAACTAAAATTTTAGAAAATTATTTGAAAATGCTTGATTGAATATGACCTAATATGTGTAATTAGGGTTTTGAGAGATTTTTTTTGTTTTGAAATTACTATTGAATTTTGAAATTAAAATTGGATTTTTGATGTAAATATACAGCTAAAATTATAAAAAATTATTGGAAATGCTTGATTGAATAGGACCTAGTATGTGTAATTAGGGTTTTGAGTTTTTTTTTCTAAAATTACTATTGAATTTTGAAATTTGAATGGATTTTTTGATCTTAATATGCTATTAAAACTTTATAAAATTGTTGGAAAAATATTGGGACCTAGTATGGGAAACTAGGGTTTGAAATAAAATTATTTAAAAATTTACTACTAAATTTTAAAATTTGAAATGAATTTTTGATTTAAATATTCTTAATAGAAAATTAGTAAGAATTTTACCTTGGGGTTTCTAGGATTTTTGTACACAAACAAAGTAAGTTGAGTTCACCAAATGATTTAACTTTTTTGGGAATATTGATGTATTATTCCTAATTTAGTTAAAGGGTCTGGATTGATAAATTAGTAAATAATATGCAATAAATAAGCTAATGATTTGTTAAATTTATTTGTAATTAGAGATTTTCTAAAAATAGTAATAAGAGGGAGAAAATAAGACTTATCTTAAACTATGTTGATCTAACTGAGACATGGTCTAATATTTATTGTGTAGGCCTAGAACACTATCAAAAACAAGATTCTAGCTTTTGTTTTTTATTGGATAGGAGCATCAAAAGTGGATAGGAGTGGCACCAGTGCTATAGTCCTTCTCTGCTACTATTGACCTGAGGATCTAAGCTTTTTGGGTTTTGTTTGTCAGGTCTATGTGACATTATCTTTGAATTTTCAAATCCTCACTATTATTAGTGCTCTTTGTAAAGATGATTTTCTTTGTTTTTATACCTTTAATGTAGTTGAATATAACTTTGGAAAATAGGGAAAAATGGGTTAGTGTGTGTAAGATGCATTAGACGTGCTTCACACCCCATGTGTGGGAATGCTACCTACATACCAATACTCTAAAGAGGGATTAAGCCATATGTAGTTCTCCCTTTGAAAGTGATTGGTGCAATTATGATATGAGAATGAAAGAAATGCCAAACTAGATGTGCTTGAGGTGGCTAGGGATTGGTGTAGAAATTTAGATGTACTTAGGACTGTACTCGATGGTTGTATGTAGAGAATAAAGAATATTACCTGGTGGTTTCACTTGTATACTTGCTTGCTTGATAACATTTTCCAACCATTTCCAAATGATCTTTGAATGGGATTTTATAGTTATCTATTGGTCATGGATTGAATTTTATCGCATTAGGCTGACAAGGAAAAGGATGGAAAATTAAAAATAATTAACCATTAGGACTAAAAATGAGCTTGGAAAACAATGCTAGAATTGGATGGGAGTGTCATTGGTGCTATCATCATAGTGTGACACTATTGTCTTGGGTAGATGAGACCTAGGGGGATGGATTGGTCATGAATAGAGGGTCATGACTCAATTAGGATAAGGCCTAGAAGACTATGGATGATTAGGAATCAATGAAAATAAGCCTATGAGGGTCATGAGAGCAAGAAAGAGGGACCTATGGGTTGGGTGTCATTAGCCATGCTCAAGTTACCAATTTTTGAATTTTATATGACTAAACCTATAGTTAGAATTCTATAAAATATAATAGAGGTTCAATTTCACATTTATACATAACAAAATCTCAAATTTATGCCACATCACAATTTTGGACTTTTCATTAATTTTTTTAGTTACCAGCTAAGCATCAATTCTGAAAATAGCTAATCATTTGGATTAGAAGGATGAAATTAATATAATTTTATTATTATTTTCATGATCCTTCCAGATTTAGAGGTGAATTCAATATATATCTTTGATTTTTATTATTATCAAAATAAACTATTACAAACCTATTCTACTTCCCCTTAAATGTTTCTTTAAGTTAAATAAAAGTACCAAATTTCAAAAATGGTTTCAAGGAAAGCTTCAATATTTGTCAGTATCCAATGCATATTCCATTTATTTTTTGATGTTTTCAGGTCTGTTAAAGCTTTTCAAAAATAATTATAGACTCCATTATTCAAGCATTCATACTGTATTACTTATGTTTTCTCTCTAGGACTGCATAAACAAAATCAAAAGATAAGATTTTTATTTACTCAAATTTATATTTTTTGTTAAATCATTGATCAAAATGACATAAAAAAATTAATCCATACTTTAATAAACTTGAATTCATCTCTTGGATAAACACTTTGATTTATTGCAATTAATAGACTGAATCATATGCTATTCTCTATTCTTATATCTGGGTAATATTTAAATTAATTATCTCTTTTTAATCCTGGGTAGCATTGGGCTTCTTGTAATATGTTATTTGAAATAAATAACATGCATAGAACTTTCACTAATATTTGTTACAAATATTTCTTATGTTATTTATTATTCTTTGATATGATTGTTTGAATAAATATTTCTCATTTTCTCTTTTTATTCAGATAAATTAAAGTCCAAATCATAATGTACTTTATCTTTTCTCACCTAGAATCTCTCCTAATCTAATAATTAATTTAAATACAAAACTATATATTATATTTTGTATGCAGGATTGCATATTAAATCCATTGACCAATTCATCAACAAATTTATAAACGCGTTGATCTATTCATAATTGTCCTATATAATAACCAAAAATGTAGTACTTTAACTTACAATCACATTACATGACTAACCTATAAAAATGATTATTGAACCTCCAAGTTCCTCAAAGAAATTATTCCTTGTTTGTTTGACCTGTCATTCTACTTTTATATATTGGCTAGTTTTATGAAGTCATTTTATCCAAAACTATACTTGCTTCCTAAATCGATCTATTAAAGAGAAATGAAGAGAATATCCAATGAATTCATATATATTCAATATCAAAATAAAATTCCATTGAAAAATCTATACATTTATAACCATAAAATAGGCATAAAGGCCTTATTTTTGTACCTTTTTTTACTATCTCTCCTCTATGAATAATTTTACCTTATACTTTCTCCTTTACCTTATTTTCCTCCTTGAAACTTGGTTTGATGATGATCTCCTTTTAACAACCATGTTAAATATAGTTGTCTTCTCTAAGATGTTCTCCACTTATCTCTCCATAGGTCTTCAACTTATGAGATCACCTATCTAGAAGGTGATGAGGTATTTACATAGGTAAATAATCCCTTTTCAACATATTATTGACATTCTAAGGTCATTATGTAAATCTATTCCCTTCATAAGGGCTTATCATAATATTTAGATTTTCAAATTTCTAAGATTGTGCAATTTATTCTAAGATAAATGAAGCATCTCATGGATTTTTGATGACCCCCTATGGCCTTAAAAAGTATATACAAGCATAATTTATTGTATTTACATCATGAGAATGGATCATGTCTTGATTCTCCTACATCAAATTCCCTTGGTGAGAAAAATTTGAGCCCCTACTCAAATGCAATGTTGTTTTCTTATTTCTTCTCTTCTATTTCTTTAGGACTTTCTTCCTCTTCCTTATTTGTTCATGATGTATGAACCTAAGTGGCTCATATTTACTTTAAATTCTTAAATGAAGTCTAGTATATATGACCCTGTCTCTTCTTCTTCAAAACCTAAACATGAAAAATTAAAGGCATAGTTAGATTCAAAAACTTGAGCCATTGTTGCCTCTCCACAAACATATTCTTCAATTAAGAGATTCATTACCTCTATTGAAACTTATTTGATATCCTCTTCATCTCCTATGAGGCTTAGATATTCTAACCTTAGAATTATTTTTTTCTAAATGATGTCTTCATCTTTACTATAATCTGTTATGTCTTGAGCTACAACTGTTTTATTTTCAATTTGTGTCATTAGGGATACCTCTTCTTGCTGCATATTAGGTTCTACAAGCACTTCAATGGGTGTTTCACACTTGAATTCATTGTTCATGATCCTATCTATAAATTCAATTGTTTGATTATATAGGTAACTTAATGAACATTTACATTTTATTTATCAAATATAATATTAGCCATTGAGCCTCTTGAAGTTCCCCTTCATCTTCATCCAACATCTCTCCATTTTTAGGGTGACAAATTTGTGCATCACCATATGTTTCTATCCAATCAACTTTTCATGAGCATGTTGATCATGCTTTTAAAATTTTATGCCTTTGAAGTGTGCTTTACCTCCATTCACTTCTATACCTATATTCACACATGACAAAAAATGTTAGATTTAAAACCATGAGGCTTGATTTCCTCTTTATTTTTATTCTTATATTTTTTTTCTTGCAATCTCATATGTCTTTTTCAATTATTGATTGATTTTTGTCTTTCCAGTTATGCACAATCTATTTGAGAGGCCATTTATCTTTTCCAATTATTGATTGATTTAGGTATTCTTTCCACTTAACCTCTTTTATTTATTACTCTACCTTTATTTATCAAACTTCCTATAAATTTTCTTTTACAACTTGCAATCAATTTCATAATTTGTTTACTAAAGAGCAACCTATGCTCTAATAGCAAAAATGTTAGCAATCTCACAACTTATCATTTATACCAGGATCAAGACTAACTCTTTTATTATTTATACTAATATCATTGACCTCATAACTCATTTCACACCATTTTTATCTTTATTTCTCTGAATTATAAGTTTGTACATTCATTTATCAATCTTGAGTCATTTGAGACAAAATAAATTTCTTTGAATACAATCAAATACTTACACTCACAAACTTTATCAAATTCTTAACACCACTAAGCCTGATCCAAAAATTATAATCTATTATCTAGGATCAATTATAGTTTTATTAGGTCTACAACAAGAATTGGATAAATTTGTTCAAATACTTTATTAAGTTTAAATTTGAACCATCATCTAGATCATCAAATGATCACTATATTAGAATTAGTGTGTGGCAGAACAAAAATATATTAATACACATGATTATACTTGGCATTATATCAAATATAATAGAGGTTCAATATCACATTTATACACAACATAATCTCAAATTTATGCCATAATCACAATTATTGACTTTTCATTTATTATTTTATTTACCAACTGAGCATCAATTCTAAAAATAGATGATCATTTGGATTATAAGGATGAAATTATTAGAATTTTAATCTTGTTTTCATGATCCTTACACCTTTAGAGGTGAATTCAATATATCTTTGATTTTTATTACCATCAAAATAAACTATTACAAACATATCATACTTCCCCTTAAATGTTTCTCTAAGTTCAATAAAAGTTCCAAATTTACAAAATAGTTCCAAAGAAAGCTTCAATATTTGTTAGTATCTAATGCACATTCTATTTATTTTTGAATGTTGTCAGGTCTGTTAAAGATTTTTAAACATAATTATAGAGTCCATTCTTTAAGCATTCATACCGTATTACTTACATTTTCTCTCTTTGACTGCGTAAACAAAATCAAAAGATTAGATTTTGCTTTACTTAGACTTCTATTCTGTGTCAACTCATTGATCAACATGACATAACAACAATGATCCATCATTTAAGAAACTTCAATTCATCTCTTGGCCAAAACACTTTGATTTATTATAATTAGTAGATCGAATCATATTTTATATCCATTCTTACATCTGGGGAATATTTAAATTAATTATCTCTTTTTAATCTTGGATGACGTTGGGATTGTTTTAATCTATTGTTTGAAACAAAGAACATGCACAAAACTTGCATTGAGATTTGTTACAAAGATCTCCTACATTATTTATTATTATTCAAAATGATTTTTTGCACAAATATTTCTCATTTTATCTTTTTATTCAGATAAATTAAAGTCGAAATCACAACTTACTTTGTCTTTTCTCACATGATGACTCTCCTGACCCAAGAACTAATTTAAATACAAAATTGTATATTATATTTTGTATGTAAGACTATGTTTTAAAGACATTGACCAATTCATCAACAAAATTTTGAATGTGTCAATCTATTCATAATTAACCTGTATAATAACCAAAAATGTAATACTTTAAATTACAATCACATTAAATGATTAACCTTATAAAATGATTATTGATCCTCCACATTCCTCAAAGAAATTCTTCCTTGTCTATCAGACCCATCATTCTACTTCTATGTATTAGCCAATTTTGTGAATTCATTTTATCCACATCTATACTTGATTCCTAAATCAAGCTATTGAATATAAATGCAAAATAATATCTAATAAACTCATATATATTTAGTATGAAAATAAACTTATTCTATTGATAAATCTATACATTTATAGCCATAATACATGCCTACATGCCTTATTTCTATACCTTTTTTTATTATCTATTCTCTATGCATAATTCAACCTTATACTTGATAATTTGCCTTATTTTCCTCCTTAAAACTTGGTTTGATGATGATCTCCTTTTAAAAACTATGTTAAATATAGTTGTCTTCTCCAATATGTTCTCCACTTAGCTCTCCATAGGTATTCAACGTAGGAGATCACCTATCTAGAAGGTGATGAGGTATTTACATAGGTAAAAAATACTTTTAAAACATATTCTTAACCTTCTAAAGTTATTATGTAAATTTATGCCCTTCACAAGGGCTTATCATTATATTCAAATTTTTAAACTTCTAAGCTTATGCAAATTATTCTAAGACAAATGAAACATCTCATGACTACTTATTATAAGACAAATGAAGCATCTCATGGATTCTTGATAAACCCCTAGGGCCTTACAAATTATTTATAAGCAAAATTTATTATATTTAATTCATGAGAATAGAGCATGTCTTGATACTCCATCATTATCTTATTCTCCTTGCTCTCCTTGAAGTGTGCTTTTGAAAATTACCTCATTCATTTTTTAAATATCCTTTAGGGGTTGATAATATTTTATAAATAATAATTTATTATATAATATATGATTTGATGTTCTTTATATTATTTATAATGCACATTATTTATTACTAGAGAATAAATTGAGGAAGTTCTATTATATATTTCAGTATGTATGCAGTGTGCCCAACTGAACATTGATGGCATTAAAATTACCTCTATGAAAACAATAGAAAACCATTCCCCATGGGTAGATTTAAAAACTTATTCATGCTAATTTAAATCTTCCTTCTACCTATATTTTCCATCAAATAGTGGATCCTATAATAATTGATAAATAATACAACTGACTTGGAAATGAAATCACAATAAGGATAGATACATTATACCATTCCATTCAATTCACTACTCCAATACTAACAATGTCTATCTTACCTTTTGAGGCATGATAGAAGTTTACTTTCAAATGATTCACCTTTTGAGGCCTCTATTGAAATAAAGATATATATTATTATTTAACATTGTCTTATTTTATTAATCCCATTACCAGGGGGCTACATACCTATGTACAAATAGTTTATATTTTTAATTGTAGCTTTTAATTGGGATGTAATGGAAATATGTGCCCTTTTAAAAATCTCTTGTACTAGTCATGATTTTGTTAATAACTCTCTCCATGGTAGATTTGGTAATAGATAATGTTTCTAGACATTTTTTTAAAACAAAATTAAAAAAAAAAAAAAAAAACCACTTCTGTGATATATAAGCACCTTTGTTTATCAAAGGGAAAATCCATGTGTTTTTGGAATTATTTTATCAACTTATCTCAAAATAATGATGATCATGTTGTTGAAATGTTATTGACTACCTATCATATGGGACATGTATCAAGTTTTTATAAGTGTTTAAATTGCCAATTGTTATGCTAATATTTCTTATTTACTAATTTAACTTTATTTTTAGTCACCTGGTAAAGTGATCAAATGTAGTGGGAATGAATGCAATATTATCAATTAGTCTATGTTTCCCATCAATAACCATACCAGTATTAGTACCTATTAAATATTTTGTTAATTGTAAGGAAATGTAGACTTATTGCATCTCTAACATGTTATCACCAATTTACTGATTAGAAATCTAATTTAGGCATTATGGCTATATTTTGCATGATAATCTCCATTTTGATGTAAATATGTGTTCTAATTACATAGGCAATAGTTTTTTATTTAATTCATGTATTCTCCATGTTATTATATGATTATTAGGTTCTCCCTTTCTCTTTGTTTATTTCTAATAACTTGAAAGTAAATTCAATAGTTTCTATCCATACTAAATTATTGTCAGGAAATTCATGTTTGGGTTGATGAAAATTGTTGATCACCTCAAGCAACAATTTGATATCTTAAATCCATAGCTTGTAACTTAGAATCTATAAAAAATGAGAATTCATATTCTTAAAGACTAATATTCCCCAAAAAAATAGAATACTATTAGTATTCATAATTGTTTTTTCGTTTATTCATTTTTGAAAGGTATAAAATATTATAGAAAATTTAGTGAAAGTTGAGGATTAATGATATATATAGAATAATACTTTTAGAGATATGAAAATGTTTCTATAGAAGGTGTTTTTATTAGATTTTTTAATAAGTTAACACTCAAAAAATAGTGGGAAATATTGATTGAGTGTTAGAGATAAATGTTATTTAGTTGTCATATCTTTCCAACCCTTGGTAAATTTGTACATCTAGGTCAAATATGATGAAACCCAATTTAAAAAATACATAAATAAATAATAAAATAAAAATAAAATAAATAAATAAATAATTCACATAATGGAAACTCCAGTCTGTCTAAAAGGCTTAAATACTAGCAACTTGGGTAAATTTGAGTATCATTTCTTTCTTTTTACTTATTTGATGGACTTTTGTTGTTTTAAATTTGAAATCTCAATTTAAAATGTTTTTAAATCACTTGTAATAATATCTACATCAAAGTTTTATTTTAAATATAGGTGAGCATGATGCCTTACTAACACGGGAAACTCTTTTAAAGTTATATGGTATCCAACCTTGGTCATACTAAAGTAGATTTATTTAGTTTGTGACATACAAGTGCATGGGATTTTTGTACATCCCCACATACTTTCAAGTTATGTGTTTTTATTTTAAACATAATAATGACAATTCCCTAAAATGCCCCTTAGGCCATTCTAACAAAACCATTTTGAGCCTATCATGTAATTCAACATTTCATGAGATAACACATGAATAGGGCATTTTAAGAAGAGTCTTAAATCATTGAATATATGTGTGGCATAAAATCCTCAATTGATATGATTAAATTATTAAAATCTTGGCAAAAATTTATAGTATGTTGGCTCTTTTAATGTGTTGGAATATGGCTAATTATAGTGGCATGTGGTGAATATATTGACTAATATTATTAAGATTTATGTTCATGAAGGAAATTTATACTTGGGATGCTTTTTAGATTTTATAAATCTAAGACTAATATAAATAATCTTAGCTAAACTAGTTAGGTTTTACCTATGCGATGTTGTTATTTTGAGATAAATAGAAATATTTTAACTTGGAAAAGTAGCTTAGTAATTGTGATTTAGTGAAATACATTGAATGGTGATTTTTTTACCAATGTGCACTTGAGAGGTAAGTGTAAATTTTGAAGGATGGTTTATCACTAAGTAGCATACAACCTAAAATAATTGTTTAAATTGAATGTTTTAATCAAACCAAGTACTGGCCATAATTCTTGAAAACCATGAAATTGAAATGAAATGTTGATTCATGGTGTCCCTATCTTCAAAGTGAAAGCATTAGTACTTATTTATATATTATGCATTATATCAATTTTAATGTTTGGTTTGAGTATGTAATTTACTCTTAATTTTAGATTTTAGAGCTTGTAGAAGCTCACCAGAGTTACATTAAGTTCCTCCCTTATTGAATATATTGACTTGGTTAAGATTTGTCATATCAATCAGTACCTGTGACTATACTCCCTACCTATGTATACTATGTTGGTGCCTCTGATTGGTGTAAGTATTACAAGATTGCAATAAATTATACTTGGTTATATAGAACCTTCTATATATAGTCATCACCAAAAGTATGATAACAGATGAGACTATGGGAATAATGTTAGTTACTACTAGTCCTAATAAATGCACTATAGATGTAAGTTGTGTTATTGTGAAGATTTTGAGAGTTTCACTTATTTTAAAAATAATTTAGTTATCCTTAATTTACTTGCTTTCATTCTTACACGTTACTACCCTTGGGAAAGTGTTCATACCTTAGAAAGTTAAGGTGGTATAGGGATTGATTGAGTATGTCATTTTGTCTTGATATGATGACTAGAGATTTATAATATCACTTGAGATACATAAGTTATTTCCTTATTGGATTATATTTCCATACCATATCATGATAACATCTCATGGAAGATACTCTTCATAAGTTTTTTCAGAGAACTACATCTGACCTTGATTTTGAGGAGGGGATATGTAGGATGCCATGTTGAGGTGTGGCATCAGGTCTAGGTCCCTAGGTTAGATTAAGGTTAGTATGGATGCATAACAACCATGATATTATTTTATATTATTATTAAATTTTGAATGTGAGTTGTGTTGATGCTTTTAATGTATCATGCCATAAAAGTTGCTAGACAATAGATGTTGTTTGTAGCAAAAATTGTGTGTTGTTATATATATATATATATATATATATATATATATATATATATATATATATATATATATATATATATATATATATATATATTGATGTGTTTTAATGTGCATAATTTAGTCATGCAATGTTATGGGAATGAAAGTTTGAGCCTTTATCCCCATGAAAAGTCTAGGCTCATCATGATATAAGTTGGTTGTGATTGATATATAGATATGTTTTTAGGAAATATTAATTTTTTTCCCATTTCAAATATTTTTGATGTATCACCTTTGGAGTTGATCTGACTTTACCATTACTTTTTTAAATTTTGAAAAGCTCATTTTTAACCTTAAATTTACAAAAAATGGACTCCATAGGGTAATTTCATCACATTTATTATTTTAAATTTGTCATTTTCAGTGTAAACAACAAAAAAAAAATTTTGAACAATTTTTTTTGTTGAAATTTGATTTTTCTACTTATTCCTTGTTGAAAAGTAACATTTTAATTTATAAATTTTATATATATATATATATATATATATATATATATATAAAATAAAATAATATATAAATATTAAAAAATAAAATAATAATCCAATATATAATATACTTTATAATGTCACACACATACATTTATAAATAATATTATCTATTATAATTATTATAAGCAAATATATAATTTCATATAAATATTTATAAATAATATTATTAATATATAATAGTTTTGTTATGTAATTTATAGAATAAATGTGACACAATCTTAGCGCTACATTTTAGCACAAGTGATGTGTAAATAAATAAAAAATGGAATGCAAATAGGATGTAGAAAATATGTTTAGTCACATCAACTTTGCACCACAAAAATTGTCATGATGTCTTCAAAGTTTTAATGCAAAAAAAAGTAAAAATCATATATTTTTGGCATAATTTTAACCCAAATTGAAACACATATTGCACTAAATGTAGTAGTGTAAATAGAGTAAAGAATATAAAAGGATTTAAATTTTTTGAATCCAATCATTTCCATAGCCAACCTTCTAAGTGTTTGCCCAGTGTCTCTATTTTCCATGTAATGAGGGGAAAGTGGCTGTAAAGTGGAAAAGGAGTTAACTTAAATTTTAACTCCAATATTATTTATAATAAATAATATATCTAATGATACTAAAGAGGTGAAGGCTACTTACCACCTCATATTATCTAGATTATGTGAGTTAAATGTTCACACGAGACTAATACACAATTTTAGGATATTTAATATATCCAAATAAAGATTAATCTCCATCAACATATATAGATGATATGAGTGTGTTTAATATTATATATATTTAGTGATCATAGTCTTGACTAGGGATTTTGGTGTCTTTTCTTCTTCGGTAGTGGCAATGCAAAAGGAAGGATTGGTTTTAACTAACATAAAAGAGTTAAAACATGGGGATATGGTGCAACAAGAGCAAAATATAGAGTTAATGATGGAGGTAGATGGGTAGAAGGAAAAATAATTGATGTTATTTGGTATGGCATTGATAGACTTGGGTGTTGGGAAGGGTAGCTTGGGAGTCATAAGGCAACCATTAAATTCTAATAAATTGGTAAGCCAATTAGGTAGGGTTTCTGAAGACCCTATGTTTTCTCTTCTGTATCAAGCAAGGATTTATTCAAATAAACCTTTAATTTTCAATTTCTAAAATAAAGAGTTAGAAGAGATTATGGAAGTTGAAGAATGATTTATAGAGAGGGGTCTGGTCTATCCTTTTGATAGGTTTTGGCCATCTCTTTCCTTTCTACAAAAGTGGATTTCAAAATATTAGAGACCAATGTTGGAAAAAATTATGAAAATATATCCCTGTGGTAAAGGTCTTTTTATTGTTACTTTTAATTATTTCATTGATCATGAAAATATTTTTTAGACTAAAAACTAAAGTTGTGAAAATCAACTTTTGATCTTGAAACCCTAGATTCCTGATTTTAACCCTTTGACAAAAAATCTTTATTTGTGTCTTATCTAGGTGAGGATGCCATATATTCTACTTTATTTTTAGTATAAAACTAATATTTCTATTATTGGCTCTAAGCTATGTGATTTGTTGGAAATTGATGCTTCTTCATTGAATTTTTCTTGGACTAAATTTGCTAGGATTTTGGTGAGTTTAGACATTTCTTAGGTTCTTCCCAATTAGATTGAGATAAAAGTGCAAGATAGGTGATGGTCTCAAACCCTTGATTTTGAGGGTGTTCCATTTAGATGCTAGAATTATTTTTAGATTGGTCATCTTTTTGCCTCCTACCAAAAATCTAAGCATAAATTAGAATCTTCTTGGGGAAAGGAGGTTAATGAGGAGCATATTTATGTTTATGTGAAAAGAGATTATAATTAGTATTTAGGAGTAGTTTTATAAAAAAACTGGTTAAGAATTTGGATAAGGTTGGTCCATTGGTAAAACCACCTCAGAATGCTAAGCTAGTGGATTTTAGTGGTAAAAGTGTAAGTAAGAGTGAAGTTTTTAAAGGTAAACCAAAGGAAAGAAGTGGAATGTTAACTTTAGATTTAAAAAAATGGTTAATGAGGAAGAATGGAAGGTGGTGAGAATTATGAAAAAAGGTCATCTTATTCCTAGCTCTTTGCCTAGGTCTATTAGTTCTCTCTGTAAAACTAATAAGGATGAGAAAAGTAATAATGGATATTCTGTTTGATATGTTTTTTTTAAAAGTTGAATTAATTTTTATACTATCAATTTGTTGGTTCCTTTGGAAATAGGTGGCTATATGCCTTGATGGTTAGACCGTTAAGCCAGGCCAATTTTGTTATTTTGATAATTATGTTTATTGGGATAGGGACATGTTTAACCTTGACATTGATCTGAAAAAAATTTAGAGATCTTTACATAAATCCTTTAGATTAAAAAATACTAAATTACACATCAATAGTTAATGAAGAGCAAGTAATTAATGCCAAGGGCAATGAATCGATGATATATTATTGTTGTAATATAAATAAGTTAATCAAATCCCCTAGTCTTATTTAAATTACCTTAGAGAAATATGGATTTGGAAGTAAGTGTGCACAAATGATGGGCTATAATGGTCAAATCTCAAGGGAAAATGAACAAAGTATAATAAATCTTATTCTTTTAATTTCTATTAAAGCTAAACAAGGAACTAGGCATAAAAATAATAAATAAATAGGTAGAAAAGAAGATGTTATTCACATTTGATATTATTCCCTTTGATTTGGATAATATATTTTTAGGATCTAATGATCATGAAAATGTTATCAAGAAATCATCAATACCTCTTCATGATAAAATCAATAAATCCAAAAGAATCACTCCTAAAATATGGAATTTACTATGAATATCTCTAATTAGGTGTTTGTAATAATATCTCATGGAAATATTAAACATGTGGATTTGAAAGTCATATACCCAAAATTAATTGATCATACCATATCACGTGAGATACCATCTCTTGACACTATTTACAATGATAAATCTATAACAAAATATTTGGAAATTAGTGTGGAATTACATGCTTATTATCATAAAATAGATTCTTGTTTACAATGATTTACCCTAATTTGGTTTTGCAACCCTAATAAGATAGAAACTAGTAGAATAAGATATATTAATAAACATGGAATTCAAATATACATCTAAATATAAAATACTAAAATTACTTACAATGATTTGAAAAGTGGCATATGCTAAATATAGTAAGTACATCTAAAAAATGTGTACTTAGATTTTTGGTTGAATGTGACTATATTATGGTAGTGGAAACTAGACTAACACAAGCTTGTGATTCATTTGGTTTATAATCTATGTTTTTATTTGTGCATGGTCATCTATGTCAGATCTAGGTTAGTATTGACTGTTGATACTGGCATATGTAAGCTTTGTATGTGTGATGTTGAACCCTGATGATGCACACAAGTCTTAAAAATCACTTGTGAGGGATATAAACCTATAAAAATTAGGAAAGTATAATGGGTTAAATTGACCCAAATCACTCCTATTTGATGATTGACAATTGCCTACATATTTGATACTTTAAGGAGGGAAAGAAATCCACACATAGTTCTTCCACCTAGAGTGATTGTGGAATTATATTTCTTCACTATATGTATGAAACTAATGATTTGAATTTGATAATTGAAATTCCCTTATTTGAATTATATTTGGTATGATTTATAATTAGCTTGTAACTACTCATAGTGATACATTCATAATCTGGTAAGAATATGGCATATTATCTCAATGTGCAAGTGTATAGATATGGACTAGATAAATGCCTAGTACCCTATCAAGTGAGGCCTTTATTTGTATATATATGAGTCTAGATAGGTAATTTTATCATGTCACCAACATGCTAGGTAGATGCTTCAACCCTAAGGAAAGGTTTGATTTTAAAATTTATTTATTGATGGGAGAGGGTTAGTACTTACTAGATCAGGTTAGTACCAATTGATGATACTGAATGAACCAACCTATGTATAAGCAGACTAAATTGAAGGTATAAATATGTTAATGTAGGGTATTAATTAAGTTTGAAAAAAATAGTGAGGCTTATATAGGTGTGTAACAATATAAATGAAGGTTCAAACTCATAAAATAACATTTAGGTGTGACATAATGGTAGATTGTGACCATGTTTGTGCTCTCAAGTTATGTGGTAAATGTGTGTCAAGCTTGTCACTATCAATTACTTAATAGTATATTTTAGTTTATAGAAATGCCCCAATTTAATAGTGGATTTTAGTTTATATAAATTACCCACTTTTATTCTAGTAATGGAATTGATAGATTAAAATTTAAATATGTACCCAAGTGTGTAAAACATACTTTATCTTTGGTATGAAGCTCCAATTATGTAGGCCACTCAATAGCAAAACCTCCAACCAAAATGTGTAGTCAATTCCATAGATTAACAGTTTTAATTTTGATTTTTTTTTGAAAATTTTAAAGAGTAAGGAAGGAATACATCAATGTGTTGGAATAAACCATGTTTCCCTTTAAAATTATTGGAGATGATAGTTCTTTGGATCATTGGAGAAACTTATGCTTGCTTGCTGAATCACATGGAGAGTTGACATGAATGTGCATTAAATTTGTGTAACTATACATGCCCTCAAGTTGGGAAGATAACATGTACCAACCATCATGAATTTGGGGAAAGGTATGCAATGTATTAACCTAAATAACTACATAGGAAGGAAAAAGGAACCAAATGATGGATTTGCTTAAATAAATTGAATCAACTACTATAGATGGCTTATATATTCAATTGTATAGTTTGACTCTAGCTCACTCAAGTTAGCTCCATATAAAAAAATACATGATTGAAAGGGAATGAGAAAATGTTCATGCAACCATCATAACCACATTATTAATTGCATAGTTTTACTCAATTTTACTCAATGTAGAATAAAGTGCATGATCAAAAGATAATGAATAATGTTCATGCCCCCACCAAAAATTTGATAACCATGAAGTAGAATGACAACCATTTTCCATTTAAATATAAATTATACCACTATGTATGTGTATAAAATAACATCATGCCTTATGAATATGAAAGTGTGTATATGTGCATGGACCAATATCATGACCCTTGAATCTATATAAATTGATAAAGAATGTTATACATATGTATTATAAATTTAGGAACCTACATATCAAATGTCTATGTATGTGGAAACCTATAATTCTTATTCTTATAAAACCATGCACATATGCCTATCATATGCACCTAAAACTATATGAATATGCACTCAAGTCTCTATAAATTGATAATATATGCATGACATATGCCCTTATAATATGTAGTGATGTGTCAATATCTATCATGTAATTGGACCATATGATATTTGAAATAATCTAAATCTCTAAAATCTATACTCTGATATGATTTCCTAATCATATAAATCCTATGTATTTATGACAAGCCCACTTTAATACCCAATTTTGAGATGAGGGATGTATCATGCAAGTCACTCATCTCAAAATAAGAGCTAATTATATCATATCATGTATAATCATGTGAACATGTGGAGAGTATGTCATCATAGTAATCAATATGTCAATCAAGGCATGTATGTAACATATGTAATGCATGCCATATAAGTGTAATTATTATAAATATGTATCAATGAAGAATGTAGTTGTAGGATCACTAAATAAGACTAAACATTAAAAGTGAATGATATGGATCACGATACCACTTAATGCTAGTAATATCAACAAACACAATAATTCACCTTTTATTGTCATACATAAGTTCAAGGGCTACATATAAGGGAAATAAATATATCACACACAAAATAAGGATGAATATTGGATGAAAGGGACATAAACATGTCACAAACAAGGGACATAAAAATGTTACATCAAACAAGTCTAAGGACCCACACACAAGGGACATAAATATGTCGCATTACACAAGGCCAAGGGCTCACATTCAAGGGACATAAATATGTTACAAACAAGGCTAAAGGGACACACCTAATAGATATGAAAAAATTAGCCTATCATGTAAGAGTAACAACATCAATGGGGCATATAATAACTAAACTTGTTTACACCATCCATTTGTATCAATGTTACATCATCATATAATAACTGATCCATATAGAAATGTGTAAGATATAATTAATAAAAAATACATTTGAAAGAAATATAGGTAGTTCAACATGGTATAAATATCATAGAAATATATAACATTTAATAGTGAAACATGTGGAATAATAGACCCCCAATATCGGGTAGAGGAAAGTCCAACATCTATTTGCCCATGTGTAGCTTGCATGTCTTTCATCACACTCATTATTGTGAAATGCATGTGTATGAAAAGAATATGCCATTTAACAAACATGTGATAAATAACATATTTAGTGTAATATATTAATAATGTTATGTTTAGGTCCTGATTTTTTATTTTTTTGAATATTTAGAATGTTTTTTTTTTATTTTCTTAATTTTTGGATTTTTTTGGTATTTTTGGAATATATTTGAGATTTTAAAAATCTAACTGATGATTTCATCAATGGGAGGACCATGTGGAGTGATTTTATTGAATAATTTAAGGATACTATATCACGGATGAAAGGTATTAGATGTGATCATATGTAAATTAGATAAGAAATCACATGTTGTATTATAATTATCATAATCACTACTCATAAAATCTTATGTGTGTTGGGTAGAATTATAAGGCTTATGAATTTTTTGGGCTCACTATATAGTAATACAATGTATCACTACCCATTTTATTTGTGGAACACACTAAATTATCAATGGTGACAAGTGAGTATGTCCTATAGGAGATGATGGCCTCTATAAGCTCTGATTGTCTCTCTAATGTGATCAGTGTTGAATAAATGGCTATATAGCAGACCCAACTATGTTCCTTTGAACTATTTATATAAAAATATATTCCATATGTGTAACCATTGGATATATATACTAATACTTTATGAGAGTATCATTTGACTACAGTGGTGGTGGGGGTGGAGAAGGAGATACCATTGGCAATATACCATACACTTGTAATTATGACTACCTTATTGTAGTGTATGTACTTGAGGCATTAGTGCACTATAGATGGTATTGCACTAAGATTTTACATCTAATGTCATCCTAATAACATGTCAAATACTTTGATACCTTGTATATTTAATAATGACACAAGTATTATGGTGGAGGCCACATGAAGAGATAACACTATGTGTCTTAAAGTATTCTTATCCTATCCATATAATCCCTTAATTACTCTTTATGTATATTGTATATCATGTTGTGTGTGTTGTATCAAAATTGGGGAATTAAATAATGTGTTAATATAATTATCATTAATTTTTGAACAAAACCAAAACATGTAAAATATGCAATAAATCACACAAGACTATTTTGGAACTTACTATTTATGGAAAGATGCTAAAAAGGGAAAGAACTAAGAAAGACTTTGAAATAATTTATGGGATTGTATGAGGTTATTTTCAATCAAGAACAAGGATCTATATTTTCCTAGGATAAAGCCACACTATTTGGATAACATCTGCTTACATTGGTGTCTATAGGGTACATCAACATCTGATTAGGTTTTTTCCCTATGTGAAAATTTGGATCAGTGTGCCTTCACATGTAGATATTTTGTGTGTGATTTGGGTCTATTTATTTTATAATAAAGTTGTTGTGTGCCTTCTTCTTCACTTAAAACCCTATTCCAATTGACAATGAGGAACAAATTCAATAGATGGGGGAAAAGGGGTTAGTGGCTAATGTTGTGTTTGACCTCAACACCCCCTATGTTGAGTGCTAGCTATATACCAATACTCTAATTAGGGATCAATCTCCATGTATTTATCTCATACTAAAATGGTTTGAGTGAAATAATTATGTGCTTCAAGAATGACTTGTGACCCTAGAGGTGCATTCAAAGTTAGCTCAGGGCTACTCAAGCTGCATAGAATTAGAATTGGGAAGAATAGGTGCTTTTCTCTCAATGTATAATTAGGATAAATTTGGTGTTTATAATATAAAATCCTCTTGCCAAAAATTGTAAAAATTAATGGAAAAAATGATTTTATAGAGGTATTTTTAGAAATTCCTCATATGGGACTTGAAAAACATGTGGGAAAACCCATTATATGAGTTTTAATTTGAAAAACTAGTTTTAATTTGGTGGGAGGACAAAACTAGCTGATTTACACACTATTGATGAGTAAGATATTCTTGAATGAGTGACATTATTTAAGGAGAAAAGATAGATAAACTATAAGCTTGGATCAATATAATAGTGAGTTTAATTTATTTGGAATGAATAGTAGGAGTATTCATATCAAAATTTCTTAAGGATAAGGATCATCTGCATGGAAGTAGAGGAATAGTAGTTTAAAACTATGGAACTGAATATGAGCTAAGTGTGTATAAGGATATGGTCATACATGCATTGTTTTAAATCATTAAATGTTAATTTTAGTGACTAGAGTGTGTACATATGGGAGTGAAGAAGTGTCATCATCAAAATATTTCACCCTACCCATTATTGATCGTGACACTATGTATTGATTACTCATTGATATAGGATCATATAAAGAGTGCATGAAAATAAAATATATCATTGATAATATTTATACCATAAAATTTTATTGTAGGGCATTGTGGTGAAGTATCAATAAGTGTAAAAATAGTTTCCTCTATTGGGTGGTCATATGTCATAGGTGGAGGATACATGTTGTATGCATAGTGTACTTGTAAATTATCCTTGGTATTTAGAGTGTCATGTTTTTGAAATGGATCATTTAATATATTCAACTTATGATTTATATTTTTATGTGGTCTATATATATTATTTATGAATGCCTAATTTTATAATGTTATCATCAATAAGATATTGTATATTATGTCTCAATTTAAAACATGTATTCATAGAATGCCCCAAAATCTAATGATAGTCTTAATATGCATTACTATCATATTTCCTTGGTGTAAGCCTAAGTTTTATTGAGTTATTATGAAGTAATAAGAGTGACGAGGTTTCACTCAAGTAACTTATTTTTTAGTACATAAGGAGGTGATGGTAATACTTAAAATGACCTCTTTGGTGGAGCTGTCAATTATTTTTGATTTGTATGTTGTGATACTACATTATTATAATATTTTCATCATTATTGTTATTATATTTGATCTTTTATCTTGGTTTTAATTTAAAATTAATTATTTAATTAGTTTTAGGAGTAGATGTATACTTCAATTTACTCAAAGCAATGAGCTCACTTATCTATCCCGTCCTGCATGGAAAAATTCATTAATGGTTTTAAATATCTTGAAGATAATTGAATAATGGAGTGGTGTAAGCAATACTTACTTGAATTTCTTGTAAATCATTTCTATTCATAACATTAGTCATATTGGATAGTGTAGTATTATACTAAAGTACAATATCACTGATTGGCTTGTTGGATCCTTGCTTAAGTTTAGAAATTTGTGTATAAGATAGTTTTTAATCAATATTGACAAAAAAATGTCATATAAATTGGTATACCAAATGGATTAATTATATTAAGAATTAAAAAGAGAGATCATATAACCATTAAAAATAATAGTCCTTAAATCTTCTTGAAAATAAATTTGTCAATAATTTTTCATTATACTCATAATCCAAGCATGCCGCATGGAATTATCTAAAATGTTACTCTCGATCACCTTTACACTTGTAAAGTGGAAGACTAGGCATTGAAAAACCTATAAATAAATGGTAATTATATATATTAAGAGATAATGGGTTATGAAACAAGGTGTGTGAGTCCATGGAATGACTAGTTCTCAATGCACCTTACTCTAACTATAACACCTTAGCATGCAGAGTTATAATAGTTTGCTCAAGGGAGCATGTAGTATGTGAGGTTGGTGATGGAACATGTGTAGTAATCATGGAATGGGAATATATGAATAGATATTGAAATTAATTGGGTGTCTCTTGCTTCCCCCAAACCTTGGGTGGATGTCACATATGTCACTAGAGGTGTAGACGTAGGGATACTGCCAATAATAGAGCTATGAACACCTGAGTTAAATTATTAGCTCATAAGGATTGGTTTATAATAATAAAATGTTCTTGTTTTTGTGCCTTAAATGTATCAATATTATCTTGGTGTGCAACCTTAGATGCTAGAATTAATGGGATGATTCTAACCACTTATTTAGGATATTGATTGAGTCCTTGATTAAAATTAAACAAAGCTTTAACTTGGTTAAGATATACCCAATTAAGTTCATTAGGATAAATTATATTAGTGATTCATAGTTATCTTAATTAATATGTTCATTATGATTATCTTTTTTATCATGTTATAATGGATTCATGCCAACACAATCATCTGTTTACACTTATTCATGAATAATTACATCATCAAAAGTAGAAGAAACATTCATTATATCCATTTTAGATGACGTAGAAATATTTGTATTTTACTCTATATGGGTCCCACTTAATCTATAACACATATTAAAAGGATAATGGATACAATAGGATGGGATCATGCAAGCATATATAAGGCTAGGGCAAAAGGTGAAAATATTTCATTATCTTTTGTATGGGGAAATCAAAGATCATATCTAAAAACCTAAGACAAATTTGAAATGCTAAGATAAACCTAGGGTTTGATAAAGTTTAATATGTGTAGGAGTTAAAAAAATATTTTTAACTCTAATTTGGTTTTGTAATCCTAATATGATATAAACTACTTGAGTTTTTTAATTTGATAAATATGGCATTCAAACATACATCTGAATGTAAAATATTGAAATTAATTAAAAAAAATTCAGAAGTGGTACATACTAAATATGGTAAATAAAATAAAGGGATGAGTCTTTATATTTTATGGTTGAATACTTGACTGTGACTATATTCTAGCTATAAAAAATAGACTAAAGTAGGCCTATGATGCATCTAGTTCAAACACTAAATTTTTATCTATGTAGGGTCGATTCTATTAGATTTGGGTTAGTATCGATTGTCAATATTGACATATGCTATTTGGTACTAATATATAAAAATGAGGGATTGTGACTATATGGTCACCTTTGCCTATCTATGTAAGCTTTGTATGTGCAATTTTGAGCCTTGACGATGCACACAACTCTAGAAATTAGCCTCCTTCACTTTAACACCCTAGTTGTGATTATGATGGCCAAAAACCTAAAATAATTGGGTACATTTAATGGGATAAAATATCCATAATCACCCTTATTTTATGGTTGAAAATTGCATATGTATACAATAATTTGAGGGAAATCAACCCACACTTGTTTATCCTACACATAGTTCTCCCACCTAGTGTGATTATGCAATTATTCTTATTTTATATATGTATGAAACTAATGATTTATATTTGATACTTGAAAATGATTCTTTTGACATGGATTTGATATGCTTCAAATTTGGCATGTGACTGATCCTAGTGATAGATTCACAATTTGGAAAAAATAGGGTATATTGTTGGGTGTAGAATAGGGCTACCAAAATCAGAGTATATTTGATGGACACGTTGTGAATTTCACTATTTTGTATTTTTAATAATATTTTTGTATATATTAAACATTTTTAAGAATAGAAATATACTTTAGAATGTGAAGAGTCCATCTTTTTGGGCATAATGAAAGGATGGAATATGAAGAGATAAAACTTTGTAAAAATTTATATATAACACTCAATTATATCTAGATATGGTTTTGATGTGATAGAGATTAATATATATCATTATGAAATAGTTTTCCTATCTATCCTTTATCATTATTCTATTCATAGTGAATACTTTGTTTACTTTAATTTGTTAATAATGCGAGTTTATACCAAGTATTTAGATTATAATAAGTCTACATTTCTTTGCAAAAACTATCTATTTTTCCTATTAATGAATATATTTAGTCTGAATTACCATCTACCATTTAATTTTTCTAATTCATGCACAAGTTATCCCAATATTAGCATGTTCTAAAGAGTTTTCTAGGAACTTCTGTTAACAATGGTGTGGTGAGCATGAATTTTTTTGGTGAAACATGTTGAGATGGTCTAGGGAAAAGATATATAGAAATATGGATCAATGAAAGAATCCAAAATTTTATATAAGAGAGAAAAAATAATAGGGAAGATTGTAAAGGAAATTATTTAGGAGCATATATTTAGGTAAAAATGGCTTAGATTATTATCTTTATGGTTATTTAGATTGGAGTATTATTGTGTGTATCCAAGAAGGATGGAATTCATAGCTTGGTTGGAAGAAAAGGTATAAATATTAAAAAATCTAGGTAATAATTAGACCTGTGTAGTAGACTATTGGACCAAGACTATCATTGATGGTTATATCACAAAATTTTCTATACAAGGCTATTTTTTATTAAAGCTACACAAGAACTATTTATTAGAGCAATCCATATAAAATTCCTACAATGAATACCTACTATGATTAAGATGTTGGTTATGGAAAAGGCCATGGTATGTACTCCTACCAACATGGAGTAATCAATTCAGGCATTATGGGGATACATGTGAAGTATGAAGTGAATGATGCAAAATTGATCAAAGGATCTTAAATTTGAACCTAGAATATGGAGGATGAAAAAAGATAGAGTGAAGAAAATTATGGGATTGGAAAGAGAACTGTGACAACAAAGAAGATGGAAAAAAATATATAATCCATATTTAATTAAAAATATGAATAAGAACAAAGTAGAGGATGTTGAAGAAATTGCATCCTAGAGAAAGGCTTCAAAAATGATGGAAGAAGAGAAGGCATAGAGTACATAGAACAAGAAAGAGAAGGGATTGAAAAGGAAGAAGAAAGAAATGAAAATAGTTAGGATATAGAGCAAAGTGAATAGGAAGAGGAAAGTAGGATAACAATAGAGTAGTTAAAGGATAGGAGTATATCACAGTTAAGAGAATATTATTTAAACTAGGGAAAGAATATTCCCAAGAGGAGATTATGTAAAAATGCAGAGATATCACAAGTTCAAGATTAAAAACATAATAAGTTGAGGATATAAATCATTAATTTATTTAGTATGTATCCCACAAGCCTAATTTTTTATTTTTTAGAAAAACACCAAGTGTAAAAGAAGGGATGGGTAGAATCTGGATTGAATCATTTATAGATAGATTTGGTAAACTTAATGCAGAGAATAAGAAATCAATAAATAAGAAGAATCTAGAAGAGATTGGATTCAATTTCAAGATTAGTTTTAAGACACCTATAAAAACTAGTGTGTAAAAGTCTGTAGTCATAGTTACTAGTGCACAATAACCTGTAGTCATAATTACTAATGCACAAAATCTAGTAGTAGTAATTTTAAGTATGCTAAATATGGAATTAAATTCAAGCATGTTTATTGCTTTTTCATAATATGATGGGTCTACAAACTTAGAACAATATCTGTTAATGTTTGACATGAAATGATAGGTTAAGGGAATAACCTCTAAAGATGTATAGAATTTTCAGATTATAGGAGCTTTAGCAGGTTAAGCTTTGGAGTTCATTTATAAAAGGGGTGTTAATTACCTAGATCTTCAACAAGTTAAATAAAAGATAATTACATAATTTAAGATGAAGAAGTGCTTGAATTAGACTATTCAATATTTGAAGGAGATTCGATAACAGAGTGAAGAATCCATATGGGACTATGATCATGGATTTTTAGATGGGATAAATAAGATTGATTTTATCATGGAAGACAAAGACAAGGCTACCTATTTTATAGAAGGGATTGATTTAGAATTAGATTTTCCATTTTGTAGTCCCAACTCTTAACAAAGTTTGATGCTTGAACAACTACCCTATGAGTTGAATAAATTGAGGACCATGGAGATGCTCTATTAGTTAGCTCCAAAGTTGAGGTGAAAATTAATACTTTTCTCAAAAGAATGGATGAGATGCATGAAATTGATAGAATAAAATTGGGATTATGGTGTATAGAGTGTTGTTGATAAGGGCATCATAATAACGATTGTCTTAAACTCAAATAAATTTCTACAATCTATGTAGAGTATTAGGGCACATAACTTAAAAGTGTCATCTATTACAACATGACATTCAAAAATCATAGAGTTTGTATTGTAAGTTTTGTATATGGACCAATCATGATGAAAAGAGTTATCATTATTTATAGGAATTAAATGAATACATCACCAAAAATGTCTTTATAGTTGTAGCATTTAATAGTTACCTACTATAAAGTAGGGAATTCTATGCCTAAAGGTGGAGATGACTAGTGCAACACAAAGTAGTCCCAAGTGGATGCCTTCATCACCTCAATATTAATATCAACCCCAAGTTATAGTTAGATAAACATCATCATCACTAAATATCATTATCAATCTTCATGGAATAATGTGAGTCCTCAACACTAATAAAAAAATTAGGCTCTCACATCCCCTCAACAATAATATGGTGGATACTGTATACACATAATATTTTTAACTTTTATCAATTACTGATGCTTTACATCTTGTATAAACTCATCAAGACTCAATATCTCTAAGTGCATGCCCTAAGGGGTAAAATAAGAAAGGGTTGGGTAGAACTTTGATGCTTTTTAGGATTGTTATCCCTTTTTGACATAGTATTACCAATCCAACTAGTTCATAAAACCTTTCTCTAAGTTGTTTCTCCTCCCTTGCACAGTATTCTAGTCTTTTTCCTCTTTTCATCCTTCATTTCCTTGATTGGCACCCTTTTGACCTATTTAACATACTAGGTAGACCTAGTTGACCTAGTACAGTTTAGGGACCCTTTTCTCTCTTTTGGTTTGTTAGCCTTTTGGCCAACCTAACACAAACTTAGTGAGTTATCCCAAATATGTGCTATGTCGATCGGGTCAACCTAGCACAATAAACATATATAAATTATTTTAGGGTAAGTTATACCTATAAATACAAGGTCATATTAATCATTATTGATATATGCAATCAAGATTTATTATTCTCTCTCACTTTTTCACAATCTACTCTTCCATTATTCTACTTGAGGAGACTTAGATTAAGTTTATTATTTTGGATAATATAGAATTATGGATAGGTTTTAGATGATTTGGTTTAAAAAAGTGATCCTTATTAACCATAAAAACCTCTTGTGAATCCCCATTGGCCAAGGGAGAGATTGAGTCTCGACAGTTTCACATTTAGGTAAGTATATTCTAACTTTGTTTTCCTCTCTTTTAGTAGATAGAAGTAGCATAAGTGTTGGATCAAATAATATTACTCTTCATATTATTTATATTAGTGTGTTACTAATACTAAATTTATTTGAGGTTCCCTATACATGTTTTTATTTCTTTTCTTTACTAACCCCCACTTTATGCCACAAGATTTGGTGCATACTAGATTAGTTTTACTTTTCTTGTTATTAGATTAGTGAAATATTAAATCATAAGAATCTTTTAGGGTTATTGGGTGATTGTGTTAGACTATAGGCTTTTTAACCCTACCTCACATAGTGTGTTATGACAAGTGATCTCCTAATTGGGTCTAGAAGATCCTCACATTGGTCATGCACTTACTTAAAAATTGTATGCCCCTAATCAGAAGTGTAGGTGTGCTCTACTCCATCTGATCAGTGATCTCCTAATTGGGTCTAGAAGATCCTCACATTGGTCATGAAATTATTTAAATATTGTATGCCCCCAATCAGAAGTATAGGTGTGCTCTATCCCATTTGATCCAAGATTGATTTATGGACATGATGTATTTATGATTACGTACATTCTGGTGAACTTGACTTGAATCAAATCCTTACAATATTTATTTCACTTATTTCATTTCTATTTTTCATTATTTTTATCATATATTTATTGTGCTAGATTGACCTTGTCAACCCAATTATTTATCTCTGTGTGTAGGTTTACAAGAACAAGCAACTAGATTGACTAGCTCGACCCAATATAGGTTTATAGAACTTGTAGAATTCTATTCAGACAATTGGATTGACCAACTCAAAATGGTACATGTTTTTCAAGTTTCTAGACTTGTTGTTTATCCTAATAGGTTAAATAGGTCATCATAGTGCATTTTAAACACTTTTTTAGTAGGTTCATGTATAGTTTGTTCAACCAACTTGACCTAGTTTGCAAGTTTTTACCAATTTCCTCCAGGGTCTCAGATAATCAATCTTCTCTTTTTCATCTCTTATCTACCAATGTTAGTTTTTATTCCTTTATATCTTTATTTTTTTAAACTTTCCTTTCAATTTTTTAGTCTTCAAAACTATCTCTACACAATCAACTAGGTCAACCCTGTGGAACTAGTTCTGTGTTATGTGTTTTCTAAAATAACTAGGTTGACCTGACCGACCTAGTTAATTTTCACACCTTGATTTTATAATAAAGGTTCAAAAATTTCAACCCTATTATGTATGATTATGCATATAGTTTATAAACTATACCTTGTTTTAAATTTGGAATTAACCTCTATATGCTAGTAATTAGTCTCACACTTTCTTTTCAATTACTTGCATGCTTAGAATAATTCACATAGTCTAATTAGGGGATTTATAATAAATAACTTAGTTGAACTATTTATATTATTTTACACACATGGAAAGATCACATAAACATCAATAAACATTTAAACATTTGACTACCCAGGTTTACCTACTTGGATTTCATCATCAAGGGGGAAGTCTACTTGATGCTTTGGTCAAGTATAAAACATGGTTAATGGTATATTTTATCTAAGCACCCATTAAAATTATTGATATGGTGTGTGAAGTGAGGGGGTAGGCCCCAATATCAAGCTTGTATCATTTACATGATAGTCTCTTTCATCCTAAACTTACTTGAAACTATCCATAGATTGTTATCTAGTACCTTGCTTATAACCAATCCCCCTTTAAATTTAAAATCATTCTTAATAATCTAATTAATATTATAAGTTGAACAAGTAGCTAGTTTTACTTTCAAGTTATTTGATTATTTTTTTTTATCAATTATGTGTGTAAAATTTGCATTAACCAACATTAGTGAAATATTTTTATTTGTGTGCATCAATTAGATTGGCTAGCATTAATTTAATTAATTGTGTGTTTCCTTTCTACACTTACTTTCTTAGATTAGCTAAAAATTGTCTTGTTTCATTTCCAAGCTTGTTATCAATCTTTTCATCTTCCCTATTCATTTTATTAGGTCAACTTGGTCTACCTTTTACTTTTTTTAGCTTCTGTGCACTGCACTAGATCAACCTAGTTGATTTAGTACAGTTTACATGCCCTATTTCCTATATTAGGTTGATCTAGTCGACCTAGTATTATTTCTTGCTTTTCTTATTGTTTAATCTAGTTTCTTATTTTTCCAATTTTACATCTTGTTCATTTCTCTTCAGTCAGAATGAGGTCTCTTATCATAATATTTTTGGATAACCTAAATCTATTTAGATACTATATGGGATGTTCATTCCTTCCTCTCTTTTCCTCTGAAGAAAACCATCACTCTTGGGGACATCTTCTCCTCCATCTATGAACTGTAACATGGTGAAAATAACACGTCAAGATGAAGTTTATGGATCCAATCCTTTCCATACTTATCAAGACACTTCTCAAAACCTCCAAACCAATGTGGAAATGATTGATACAAATCTATTTAACAATCTCACTAATAACCCTTCTTATAATAATCCTCCCCTAATAGTAATTTAGGGAGTGATCCAACCATCACCAACTCACTTCCTGAGACAACGCAAATATTATCTCAAGTCATTCAAAAATGAACATCATGAAAAAATCTAATACCAACCAAATGATGCAACTTCAATAACATTTAATCAATGTGACTAATCAACCTCTGACAATTCATCCTCAAGCTTATCCTAATTATATTCCTCCACCTCTTAGGGATGCCTTAAGTAATGTTATTCCTCAACCCATAATGAATAACAAGATGATTCAAACTATTCAAAATGATTATTTATCTCTCTTTATTATATCCATTGATATTGGTAGCATAAATCCAACTATCAAATATCATGGGACTAAAAACCTTGCTTTATTCCTCAAAACCTTTGGTAACCTTTACAAAGAGTGGATCCAAACTAATAAATTTGCCACAGCTAAACTATTAGTCAAAACTTTCACTGGTGATGTATTAAAAGGGTATAATCAACTTACTCAACATTCTATTTGGAAACTTGAAGATTTGGTTAATCCTTTGGTTAAAGAGTTTCAACATAATGATTTTCTTGAAAACTATCTTAGTCACTTCATAAATGCTAAAAAATATCTTAATGAATCAGTTCATGACTTTATTAAAAGATGGAAATCTTTAGCTTATAAAGTTGATCATAACATGAATGGTGATAATTTATTCAAACTCTTTATTACTACTTTGACTCCCACTCTTCAATACAAGGTTTGAACCTTTGCTCCTCAAAATATTAATGAATATCTTGACCAAGCTAAGCGTCAACCTTTCTTAGGAAGCAATTCAAACCCAATCATAAAATTATTAAAGGATATTTTCAAACATCTAATGCTATCACTAGAAATACTCCCTAAACCAAACCTAGAGTTTCCAAATTTGATATTCCTTTACCATCTCACACGCCTCTTTTGGTTCAACAAATGAAATAATTTTTACCACCCTCAAAATCTTTCATTCATCCCGATGCTCCTCCTAAGTGGTATGATCCCAATCTATTCTGATGGTTTCATGTTGACATTGGGCATTCCCATGAATATTGTAGAGGACTCACTAACTATGTCATTTCTTATATGTTTGGTGACTCATTCAGCCATGAGGCTATGATCAAACTTCATCTTCAAGAGTATGTTGTCACATCTCAAAAATGACAAACCTTTAAAGCTTCTACTTATAATAATAAAAAATCTTCTTCAAACAATAATAAATCAAGTGTCAAGGATTTTTGTGCCATTGATACTGATTATGACCTATATTATAACAAATCTCACTATGTTAACACTACTAAAATTAATTATCATCATAAACTAGCTCATAAAGATCTTGTTATCAAGCCTAAAAAACCATCTTTTGAAGAATAATTTCTTAAAGATACTACTACCACTCATGATGATTTAGAAGCACCTAAGGAACAACTTCCTCCTTCTGATCCTCCCACCACATATATACCTCCTAAATATAATTTTCCTTCTACAACTCATATTGGTTCTTCTAAATCACATTGGAATATGCTTGAAGAACTCAAATATATGCCTTATAATATTCCTCTTATGGAGTTGGTTCACACTTCACCCTATCATCATAAATTTCTTACACAACAACTTCAAGAAATTGAAGATCCATCTTCCATAAATGAAGAACCACCTTCTATCAATTCTCAACCAACTAATGTCAATACCATTGAGACTATGTGTCCTTCTTCCAATCCTTCCATTGAATTTATTGAAGAGGACATGATCAATGTTGAAATTCTTGTTCATGATGATGATCCAACTCTCTTTATCAAAGTAGCCATTAATACCACCCTTATCTAAAAAGTTCTAGTTGATGAAGGTTCAACTATTAATGTCACATCCTTATGGATCATTCAACAACTTGGTTATAGCAAAGATCATCTTAAAAAAACCTATCTTATTTGTCATGGATTTGACAAGATGAATCAAAATCCACTTGGCTGCATTTGACTTCCATTGACAATTGGACCTAAGACTATTAAAACCAAGCTTATGGTCCTTGGTCTTCCTTTATCTTATGACATTATTCTTGGTCATCCATGGACTCATAAAATGAGGGACATCACCTTTTTTATTAGTTAGTGTATTAAATTCTTACATAATGGAATTTTATAAACATGAAGCTGATCACAACCTATGGAGCGTCTAGCTTCCCAATCCTAAGCCTCAATATTAAATTCCTATAATTTCTAAAATTAGTAGTGATCCTTTACCTGAGTTCATCAACATGAGTCCTGATATTCAAGTTACTCTCATGGATTTTGATGATGATGATCCCAATGAGTTACAACACACTTGTAATACTAAGAAGCTACCTCCATATATTATAGATTGTCTTCCTCCTTCTCTCTTACCTTAAGATCATACTACTCCTATCATGGATGAGATTACTAATTTCCCCCTCCATGTAATGCTCAGGAGCCATCTTTACCTAAATATGCCTTCACTTACAATGATTTTAGAGTGGCTAAATTATTCTAAGATCCTCTCACCATGTCCCCTTGTACATTTATAAATATTAGGATATCACATTCTAAAATTCACCCCAATTATCAAGCATGTATGATTTATCCAACATATGGCGACAACTATATCATGGCCCAAGCTCACTATAGAGACTTGGATGCCCTTAATTTATTATAAAATAAAAAAATCTCCATCATCTATCTAACCACCTAATTCAATTATCTATCACATTGAGGCTATGACCATTTGAAAAATCTTGTGGTACCAAGAAATCATTCAATACTTAAAACATAAAATTTATCCTCCTAATCTAGATTCTTGTGAAAAGACATGCATTCATAAATAAGCATTCAAGTATGTATTTTGACATAAAATCCTTTACTATCTTAACATTGAAGGTACCTTGCTCTGTTATGTTATGCAAGATGATGTTCCTCCTCTAATTGAGAAAGCACAAGGGGGCATTTGTAGTGGTCACTATAGCAAACATGTTATATCACATAAATGCCTATGTATGGGTTACTTTTGGCCTACTATTAAAAAGGGTGCAATTGAATATGATAAAAAGTGTACTCCTTATTAGCTTCATAATGATCTTATCCAATTATCTCCTATTGAGCTTTAAAATATAGAGTCACCTTGGCCATTTTCCACATAAGGATTTGATCTTCCTGGTAAACTTCCTCACTCCCAAGATGGGCATGTTTTTATCATCACTACTACTAAGTACTTTACCAGGTGGGTAGAAGCCATGCCCCTTGTTAACATCACTGGTCCTACCATATCCAAGTTCATTCTTAACCAAATTATTTTCTACTTTGGCATTCCCCATACAATCATTTCAGACAATGGTGATAATTTCAAAAATAAAACTGTTAAATAACTTTGTACCAAATTTAAGATCAATCACAAGTTTTCCATGTAGGTACCATCTATAATGCAATGGTCAAGCTGAGGCCACTAATAAAATTCTCCAAAAAAAATTCATGAAACTTGCAAGGATTGACATATTCATCTTTACCCTACACTTTGAACCTATCAGACTAGAATTTTTAGTACCATTAGGGCAACTCCATTTTTGTTAGTTTATGGTTCTGAGTCGGTCCTGCCATTAGAAGTTAAGATTCCCTCTATTCATATATCTCTTCATAGAATTATTATTGATGAATAATTATGTCAAGCTCACCTTTATGACCTTGATATTCTCAATGAATAACATATTTTTGCATTACAACATAACCTCCAATACAAGGTTCATATCACCAGACAACCTAATAAACATGTTAAAGTCTACACATTCAATATTGTCAATCTTGTATTTAAACTAGACTACACCCATGACAAAGAAGGAAAATATGCCCAAAAATAGTGGGGCCTATATTTAGTTGAAGACATTATTGGTCCAAGCACTTATCATCTTTAGACTAATGATGGCCATGTTTTCAAAGAGCCCACAAATGCTCAATCCCTTAAAAAGTACTTTTCCTAATCATTTCTTTCTTTCCATATTTTCTATTTATATCTTTCTAAAATATTTTTTTAGGTTACTTAAGCATGGGTTTCTCCCTCTATAGTAGTTTACTTCCTTTCACAAACTTTCAATCCTCCCTTTTGGTCTTTTAGTTTCTTGATGTACCATAGTCTTCCTTATCTTGTTGCATTTTCTCTTATTTTTCACACCCCTAGTGTCTTTTTTTTATGAATTGCTTTGTAGGACCATGGATAAGACCCAACATACCTCACAAAACCACCATATTTTAATCATTTATTTCTCTTTTTACATCTTTCCAATGTTATTTTGGCATCCTTTTCGTTACTCTTTTTCTCTTGCTTTTTATTACCCTCGTAGGTTTCTCTTTTATGAGTTACTTTATAAGACCATGAATATGACCTGACCATCCTCATAAATTTATCATCTTTTCATATTATTCATCCTTGTTCTCAAACTTTAGCTTTTGTTTCTTTTAATAGATAAAATTTACAAAACAATCTATGTCAGTATATTTTCCTCTATTTCCCTCTTTCTTATGATAAGGAATGATACTTTACTATCATTGTATCCCTTATTTTTTCTCTTTGTCACATTTTTGGAATTTGAAGCAATTCAAATTGTTCTATGTTTTATTCCTCTTGATTTCCCTTTCCTCTCATTTTCACATTAGATAAAACAAGGTTGATGTCAAGATAACATTTTTATTTCACCTAGATTTATGAGACTCTTAGACCCCATGCTCTTTGAAGTTTCTCTCTCTTAGAAACCTTATCCCAAATATTCAAATGAAAGTCAACCATGTTTAGTTTTCCAAATTTGTATGGAAGAGGAATCTTAAAAAATCCATCAAGAAAGTTAAAAACCAAATCATTTGAAATAAAAGGGAATGATATATAAAAGGCAAAATACAAATCTCAAAAGTCAAATTCACACCAAAATACGTGATTAGAAGCACATCTCCTATCTCCAATCAAAGATCAAACTCCATAGTCGACTTCACATAGAGCCAAATTCCTTTGGGGTGCAGTAGGCTAGTAGATTGGAATAGGGGATTTTAAAAAACTTATGGTGCTACCTACTTTCTCATTCAAGTACCTAATATTCACAGTAGATTGATAGCTTTGTAAGGGGTCCTAAAGAAAGGGGAACACATCATGGGGAGGTAAGTCCATTTTATTTTTCATGCATATAGCCTTAATGGGATGATCTATATATTCCACTTGTTTACTCAAGACTTGTGTGGCTAAGAAAAGTTATTTATAGTTCTTAAGGTCAAAAGTCATCTTGTTTTGACAAACCTAATTTGAGTGTCTTGATTTTGATAAAGAGTTCTCTCTACCTTGGTTTTCCCTTCATTTCCCCCCCTTGATAGATAAATTGTGATTCCAAATATTTTTTCCCTTCTTCTTTAATTACTTCTTCTTCACCTCTTAAAAACATGCTATCACTATTTTGTTTCAATTTTATCTATCCTTAGAATGAAACAACATGTTTGAGCAACTTTGGATCATTTTCTTTACACCAATGATTTACATTTACTAAACTTACTTTACTTTCATTTTACCATTTATCATGATTTTACTGTCTTGTTACTATGGACACATGAGTTCATACCCTTTTTCCATTATTGAGTGAGATGTGGATTGTTACTACTCACTCATCATTGTTGTTTTCTCTTTTATGCACCTTTTTCCATTTATGACTGAGATGTGGATTGTTACTTCTCTCATCAATGTTGTTTTTACCATTTTGTCTTTGTAGTTAGTTTTATTACCATTTATGTTGTTTTTATTTTTACCATCCTATTTGACAAGTATCCTTGGTTTGATTTTGTGAGTTTGCCTTTCTTAATTTAGGATAGATTGTTTGAGTTTTTTAGTCTTTAATAGCCTTGGATTTTTGATTACCCAATTTACTCTTGTTGTTTGACTTGGCCATTTGGTCTAACATAACCCCTGTCACCCTAGCTTACCAAATTTACCAAGTATGTATTATCCTCATAGCACCAACTATCTTGGATTTTATTGTGTTTGTTTTTATTTTGCTCTTTAGTTTTGTATTCTTGGATTTGTTGAAAGCAGTCTCTATGACCTACACAATCAAAATTGACAATATAATAGACAACCATCCCACAATAAAAGGTAAGTCAAGGTATGCAATGCTTTTAATTTTTAGTTATTTGCTTTTAAAATTAGTTTCCCTCTCAATCATTTACTTTCATTTATTTTTGCTTTAAAATACCATAACTTTTTTTAGCATCAACATTGTGTGTGTCCTTATGTTCTTTCTCAAAGCACCATATCTTATTACACCTTAGTGACACATGATGAGATTTGAGTGCGGCATATGTATACACATAATATTTTTAACTTTATCAATTACTTATGATTTACATCTATCAAGAACCCGTCAAGAATCAATTTTTTATAGATTTCATGCCCTAAGGGGTATACCAAGAAAGGGGTGGGTAGACCTTTGGTGCTTCATAGGATTGTTGTCCCTTTTTGACACATTATTACCAATCTAACTAGTTACTAAAACCTTTCCCTAAGATGTTTCTCCTCCCTTGCATAGTTTTATAGTATTTTTCCTCTTTTTATCCTTCATTTCCTTGCTTGGATCCATTTTTACCTATTCAACATACTAGGTCAACCTGGTTGACCTAGTACAGTTTAGGGTCCTTTTTCTCTCTTTTGGTTTGTTAGCCTTTTGACCAGCCTAGCACATACCTAATGAGTTATCCTAAAAATGTGCTAGGTTGATCAGGTCAACCTAGCATAACCAACATATCTAAATGATTTCAAGTTAAGTTTTACCTATAAATACAAGGTCATTATAGTCATTATTGAGATATGTAATCAAGAGTTATTATTCACTCACATTTATTCACAATATGATCTTCCACCATTATACTTGAGGAGAATTAACTTAGGTTTATTATTTTAGAGAATCCAATATTGTAGATAGGTCTTGGATACTTTGGCCTAATAAAGTTATCCTTATGAACCAAAATAACCTCTTAAAAATCCCCATTGTCCAAGGAAGAGATTGAGTCTCGACAGGTTCACATTTAGGAAAGAATATTCTAACTTTATTCTCCTCTCTTTTAGTAGATATAAGTATCATAAGTGCTAGCTTGAATAATATTACTCTTCATATTCTATGTATTAGGGTGTTACTCATACTTTATTTGAGGTTCCATATACATGTTTTAATTGATTTGATTTACTAACCCCCACTTTGTGCCATAAGCTTTGGTGCACACTAGATTAGATTTACTTTTCTTGTTATTAGATTAGTGAAATATTAAATCATAGGACTCTCTTAGGGTTATTGTGTGATTGTGTTAGACTGTAGGATTTGGAACCCAACCTCACATGGTGTGTTGTGACAAGTGATATCCTAATTAGGTCTAACAAATATTTACAATGGTCATGTTCTTTCTTAATAATTATATTCTCCCAATTGAAAGTGCATGTGTGGGCTATCCCATTTGATCTAGGATTGATTTATGGACATGATGCATTTTTGATTGCATACAAATATAATGTGCAATAAACATAACAAGGAGGATTTGTTGGGTAGCAGTCACATGGTTAGGGACTCTAATAGAATAGAGGAGGATACATAGGATGGTATAGAGTTAGATATTAGGGAGATTACAACAATGATAAATGGAAAGATCACCATCCCATTCAATGTTATTTATGTGGTGAGTATAATCATTTTGTATGAAATTGACCCACTAATCTTGAGGGACAAACACATTAAATTTATTATAGTGTTGAAGAACAACATCAGATTAAATATTTCCTAGTATTAGAGAAGAAAAGAAAAGATAAGCCTATATGCAATGTGAATACGATAAATGTGCAACCTAATAAAAATGCATTCATGTAACAACCACTAGACAATAAGACACAAACAAGGGTTTCCTCCATTAGAAATGATATACGATCATGGAATCAAGAAGGTTTAACATGATAAATATCCTAATACTACTATAAATAAGAGCTTGATGTATCAAGATACATATGCCATTTAGGACATAAAATAATAGAATGCATCAGAAGGAGATGCCACAACCATTGACACGTAGATGTATGGGTAAATTATGTAGATTATGAGACAAGAAGGTGTTTTAACTACTCTGATAGATTTTTTGAAACTAATCAATACTTTATATAATGAAGACATATTTTAGAACATTACTAATATTTTACATAATATTTTATAGTGTGCACAATGAGGACAAAAACATACCAATAAGGTGGTCTGGTATGTCAAAACTAAGAAACCTTGGGATGTTGACTCGTGTATAGACATTAAGCTCATAAGATATGAGATCCTTAATGCAATATTAAATTTTTGGAGTACTTCCAATATTATTCCTAAATCTACTTGGGAGTCATTGGTAGGCCAACCTTGAGATACAATCCTATTACTCTTAGTCTTGTAGATTATGGGAGAGTAAAGCCAATTGGTGACTTGGAAGATGTGGAGATTAAATTTGTTGAGCTGATTTTATGAGGAGATTTTGAGGTCATTGACATGAAAATAAATAATACCCATTATCCACATTGATTGGTAAGAAATGAGATTATTATTGGTTAATGACTATCAATATAGTGCATAATCAATTAGAGCCACACCAGAGGACTATCAAAGTGTAGAACAAGAGGAGGAAGAAAGACTGCATAATATAAACATTCCATAATAAGAGGAGAATAAAATATATGAGAGGTAATATCTAGTGGATCTAATAAAGTATAGCAAAAACCAATGAAGAATATTGAATAAAATATTGGAATAAAGTTTATGCCCAAGCTTGCAACTTGGAAGACTACTGGGTGTAAAATGTGATTTTAGAGGCATTATAATTATTAAGAGATTATCAGGGTGTATTTTTGATGAAGATCATAGAAGTTAAATGTGTATATCCATCATTGGGGGAGATGCATATTAAATTGAAAGAGTATACTAGACCCATAAAAAAGAGTCCATACATATTGAATCCCAGCATGAAGATGAAAGTAAAGGCTAGGCTAGATCATATGTAAGAAGTAGGAATGATCTATCTAGTAGAAAATGTAGATTGGGTTATTCCCATGATAGTGTAGCCAAAGAATACTAGTGAAACTCAGGTATGTGGGGATTAATGCACATTAAATGATGCTTGTATTAATGATCCATTTTCATTACCATTCATAGATGAGGTTATTGAATTAGTCATAGGCCATGAGCTATATTTATTAACGTATGGATTCAATGGATACCATTAAATTTTTATCATAGAGGAAGACCATGATAAAATAAAATTTTCAATGGAATGGTTTAATTCACATATAAAGTGATGCCATTTGGTCTTAAGAATGCTCCAGTATTTTTATCTAGCAATGTGGTAACTGCATTCAAAGATTTTATTCATGATTTTTTATAATTTTATTTGGATGATTAGGTTATCTTTTCATTATTAAAAGATCATTTATCTAAACTTCATATAATTCTAGAATGTTGTCAATACTTGCACATTACATTAAACCTAAATAAATGCTTGTTTTCAACCTTTTGATGTCTTATTGGGTCACATCATATGCAATGATGGAATCTTAATTTACTAGGATAAAATTATAGTAATAACAGGAATACCACCTCTAACTAGTTATACAGAGGCGCAAACATTTTTGGGTCACACCAGATATTATAGAAAATTCATTAGGGGATACATAGCCATCTTTGCATTGTTTGAAAAGGTATTGCATAAAGATACAACTTCAAATGGACAGTAGAATGTAAAATAACATTTATTGATCTTAAACAAAGGTTAGTAACAACTCTTATCTTAGTTTTTATAGATTGAAAGAATCCATTCCATGTACATGTTGATGCCTTAGGTGTGTAGTAGGAACTATCTTAGCATAGCTAGGGAATGGTGGTTAGATCATCCTATACACTTCAAAAGCATGAAACTATTAGATGTAAAGATACATTATATGACTGTAGAGAGGGAACCTTAAGTAATGGTGTTTTCTTTACAAAAAATTAGGCATTATCTTTTAGCCACACCATTTAAGATTTCTAAAGATAACCAAGCTTTGTGATCCCTAGTTAACAAGTCTATGTTGGTAGAAAGATCTCCAAATGGATGATGCTATTTAAAGAATTCAAATTTAGAATAAATGTGAAGTTGGGATGATAAAATGTGGGACCTAATCATTTGAGTAGGTTCCATAATGGAAAATAATGAGAAGAAATGTAGGATGAATTCCCAAATATACACTTGTTTAGAACCTCTTTGAGCCTAACAATATGGAGAAAATTTCAAACTCCACTGAACAAGGAACTTTTCCTATGCACTATGCTAAAAGGGATAAGAATAAAATGGTTATATGAGTAATTCCTTATAACTTCATCAATGAATTCTTGTATAAGATTAGAAATGATGATGTGCTACTCGAAGTACCCTTAAAACATGAGTGACCATAAATTCTTCAAGAAACACATTAAGGAGTCATAAGAGGCCATTTCATAGGAGAAACCACTAAAAGTAATAAATTACAAAGTGGTATTTGATGGATGAATTTGTTTTAGGATGCTCACAGGGTGGAAAAACATTACAATGTTTGCTAATGAATGGAAAAACTAAATCATTGAGATGAGATTTTCTTGGTTCTAATGCTAAAAAATCAACCTTTTTAACAATGGGGAATTGATTTATTAGGGCCCATAACACCTCCACGTAAACATAGCGATGTGAGATATATCATTACTATGATAGACTATTTCATGAAATGGGTGACACCAAGCTACGATGTGAAGGATGTCATTAAATTTTTGTATGAGAATATCATGACAAGGTTAGATGCATAATTGAATTGGTTAGAGATAGAGGCACTAAATTACTCAACAACACAATCAAGAATATTACTAAGGAGTTCATGATATCACATCATAAAAGCATGGCCTATCATTTATAAGTAAATGAGAAAGCTAAGGCTTTGAACAAAGTGTTTGGTAAAACACTGATGAAGATACGTAATGTTAAAAAGGATGATTGGGAATATCACATTCCTATGATCCTTTGGGCATATAGGAAAAATTATAAATGTGTGACAAGCTTCACTCTATTTCAATTGGTTTATGGTCTTGACGTAGTTATGCCTATGGAATACATTATTCCTAATCTATGAATTGAAATGATTATGAGTCTGGGTGATCAAGAATTGATGAAGGTTAGATCGATGGTTTTGGTCAAGATGGAGGAAAATAGGCAAAAAGTGAAGTGAACATAAGAGATTAACAAGTTGATTCAAAAATCCTAGCATGATTGCAAATTATAATCTAAGGAATTCTATCCCAAACAAGTGGTATTACTCTTTGATAAAAAATTTAAAACATTTTTGGGAAAGTAATGAATTAGATGAAAGGGACCCTATATCATTCATGCTGTGTCATAATAGGGTACTCTTGTTTTAAAATATATATAGGTAACCATTCTACTAGGGCTTCTAAATGGTTTTATGCTTAAGCCTTACTACCACTAATCTCTATCATTCTTCACTAATAAAGAGAGATGGTGCTGAGTAGCACTGTATAGTTAAGATTTTTGTTTAATGTTATTTTGTTTTTTTAGGGTTATTATGTTTTCATAATGTAGTTTTTATATCATATCACATCGAACCAAAGCTTGGATAGCCAATATTATAGAGTGTAGTCAATATGTAGATTAAATCTAAAGGAAAGACAACTAGAATCAGGAACATGATGGCCAAAAATTGAGTCCATGAACAAGGTGATAACAAGATAAGTATGGGGAAATGATAATTAATGGTCATGTTGAGGTCAAAATACCCCCATTCTAGAAAAATGGGGACCCATGTGCCAAATTATGCAAATTTGTGTCTTGAAATTGAAAATTCACCTGATCAAAGTGTCATTAACATGTTTACACATCATTTTTATTTTAAGATCATGCACACCATGGTATAGATGACCTACTTGTTCATGGTTTTAATTTAGTCTTATCTAAAGTGTTGACATTGGATATTTGTGTTTCAGGTTACAGCTTCAATGGAACCCATCTAGGAATGAACACACTTAAGGTTTTTATGCTTCAATGTTTAATTGATATTTTAATAGCCTTGGTCTATAATGGATTAATATTTTAAACCCCTAGATTAATATTTCACTTGGACCTTTTAATTCAAATTCAAATTTGGTGAGAGCTTTTTATTTAAAAAATAAGTAGGAATAAATTAATAATGCTATGGGCTTAGTCTCTTTTTATTTGCATAAGGCTTAGTCATGTTTTTCAACACAACCAAACCTTAGTATAACATCCATGGTTAGTCTCTTTTATGTCTCGAGTCCCCCTTTTGGTCTTTATATTATTCATAGGGTCCTTTTGTTATATGTTTCTAACTTTTGGGCATGCCTTTTTGGTATTCTCCTTTGGAACTTTATCCCAAAAGAATTACCCTTTGAGGTTTATGTTTTAGATCCTTTGTCTAAGTAATTTCATGATTTTTGTCAAGAATTCTTTTGGGAATTATGCAATTGGTATTCCTTCAGACTTATCTATGTCAAGACAATTGTTTTGAACATTTTGTTTGAAATAATTTCCCTACAGACTTATTCTATTGGGCATTTTATTTGATGAAATTACCCTTTAGACTCTTTACACTTGCCCTTTGACATATTTGTTTTGAACTTATTTTTTTGAAGTGACCATTCAAAATTTTTGTTTCAAACATTTTTTCTAACGTAAAAATACCAAAACAAATTGTCTGTAACTCTTTTGAAAGTGACCTTGACTTAACCAAATTATCCTTTAATATTTTTATGAAGAGCACATACCCTTTAGGGTCTTTGAAATGATCTTCTAGATTTTTTGAATATATCCTCCAATATTTTTGTAAGGGGCACCTTATCTTCAAACTTTCCCTTCAAGATTTTTGAAATGGTCCTTTTATTTCCTCAATTATCCTTTAGATTCTTGAAAGTTCCCTTCAAGATTTGTGTAAAGTACATTTTGAAAGTTTTGAAATAGTGCATTGCCCTACTAAATTTCCCTTTAGGAATTTTGAAAGTGCCCTTTTCTCATGAGAAGTGCCCTTCAAGACTTGTGTTTTCAACATTCCATTTCCTTCAAACATTTTATCTGACAAAAGTCAGTATTTGAGGAAAATGTGTTAGACATTTTGTCTAAGATTATTTCATCAAAAGAATGATCCTTCAGAGCTCTCAAATGTGCCCTTTGGATTCTTGAAAGTGCTCTTTAGGATTTGTGTAAATTACCCTTTGGGGGTTTTAAAATGGACATTTTCTCTCCAAGATTATCCTTAGTCTTTTGTTAAATGTGCCCTTTGGGATTTTTAGAGGGGGTACCTTATCTTCAAAATTTCCCTTTAGGCTCTTTGAAATGGTCCTTTTCCTTCCTCAATTGTCCTTTAGACTTTTGAAAGTGCCCGTTCCCAATGAGAAGTGCCCTTCAGGACTTTTGTCCCAAGAAAATGCCCTACAAAGTGAAAATGTACGGTCACTTTTATTACTTAACCTAAGGACTTATTCCAAATTTCCATCATATTTATCTATATAATGAAACCTTAGGTTAAGACCTTATGCTAAGTCATTTTTTGTGAGTTCCCCTTTTTTTCTATGTTTATCACCTTGCTCCAAAATCTTTGTGCCTAGGTCCTTTTATTATTCCCAAGGTCATTTTTATATGTTACAGACCTAGCTTAAAAATCTTAGAATAGAATATTTATATTTATTAATATGAACAAAACCATGGCAAAAAGTCTTTAGGCTATGTCCCTTTTAAATTAATGGGGTCTCGTATATTTTATTTAGGACTTAGCTTAATCCTTTTATCCTAAGTCTCTAGCCTAACTTAATATTTTATGAAATGTAGGGACCAATCACATTCATATACTTAGATCCTAATATATAACATGTATTTAGGTAGAGGACCCATATTAAATAGAGCATGATCAATAATGAAAAGTAATGGACCCTGATTAAACATTGAGCACTTTTTTCCAAATATATGGTACGCATTCTAGCGTACAGATCTTGATGAATGAAGTGTATCAAGTCAAAGCCTTTCAACAAAATCTCTAAGTCAATGTAGGAATACCACATGGAAAAAAATTATTAGTTGAAAGAGTTGACAAGTGTATAAGCCTCATGGGACTACCAAGTGGTACAACCTTGGGGCCTAGTACATAATAAATACTGAGTAGTAAACATGTGGCACACATAAAAAGTAGAGTGAAATAGAAAATGAAAAGTGGTAGGCTTGAAATAGTCCTAAAGATGAGATTAAATTTGATATTCATGTTCCTATCAAATACATTCCCATGAACATCAAATGATAGTCGTGCAGATATCAAATTTAAGATAGTAAGTAGTCTCGATGACATGGTTAAAATTGATGGTCATGCAATCGTCAAAGACATTCTTGTGGACATCAAATGATGGCCATTTGGATGTAAATTTTAACATAGTAATGAGCCTTGGTCACATGGTTAAAATTTATGGTCATATGACCATCAAAGATGTTCCCATAGATGTCAAATAATGGCTGTATGGATGTTAATTTTAACATGGTAAAGTTGGATCTAAAATTTAACAGGCAATGGTCATTTTTGGATAGAGATAAATAAAATGACTTGAGACACCATGGAAATGCCATGTCATAGATATATGAGTGTAATTATCCAAATTAGAGACTTTGTGGAACTGTTAATATAAATAATTAGGATCTAAGCTTGCAATGTCTAAACTAACTATGCCATTAAAGCACATTTATCTTCAAGCAGCGTGAAGATGGGACCATGCATGTATGGGGTAGCATCTGAGAACAATGAAGACCCTACAATAATTATAAAGCACATCATCAACTCGTAGATCCTAAGTCCTATGACATAGGAATATTCCTATTATAACCAACATGATATGATATTTAGAAATAGGATATTCCTTATATATAAACATGTGTAATTTGTGGAAGGACAAATTGTCTATAGGTTAGTTTACTAGAAAAGATAATTTATTCTAGAACATTTTAAAGGACACCTATCCTATACACATGTTCAAATGTAATTGGATTATGATTGATTGAAATTTCCTTACATCTTATAAAAGGAGAATTGTCAATTGTAAAAAAAGGGTGGGGGTTCTTTGAACCAAATTACTTTGTAAACTTGAATACTTGATAGAAGCAAAGAATTATGCAAAGATTGTCAAGTATTTTCTTGTGTGAAGAGCTATATGGTTTCTCTCTTAGTTTTCTAGTTTCACCTTTAGATTTTAATGGTTCCTATGAATTATTGGTGTGTACATTTGATTACATATTTCTTAACTTATGTTAATGCTAGGTTAATTAAAGGTTTATTAGTTTGATTTATTTTATTTACTCTACATTTGTAGATGTGCATTAGCTATCTATTTATAGGAGTAAATATTTAAAGTAATCTTGGTTCTAATTTGCATTACTTTTTATAGTAATTAGAAGTTTACTTGATACGTGATGTGATTTGGGATTAAGATGTTTCATGTTGCACATTGGTTTAGTACATATCTAGTTGAAATCTAAACTTTATCATAATGTCTGAAACAAGACTAACAACATCTTTCTTTCTGCCCTACCCTTCCTTTTGCTTCTTTTTTAACCAGATCACCTTAGTTTACTTCTCATTATAAATATCCATTCTAAATTAATTCTTAATTTAGTTCTTCATCACACTTCACTATTCTTACCATAGTATACTGCTTATTTTACATAGATATACTATTTGGCCATGGTGGCTTCCAACCACCAAATAATATAAATATTGTGAAATAGTCACTTGTTCTTCCTCTATTCCACCAACATATAATAAGATTATCACAACCCATAACTCATGCACTGAATTCTTATAATTGTAAAATGAGAAGTGTTTCTAAAAACTCTAAGCACTTGTGGTACACATTTAGGCATCACCAGGAGGAGATTCACTGGCACTAGATGGAGGGCCATTAGATATTTGTGAATTTGTAGAATCTTTGCTCATTTTGGTGAATTATGTATGAATATTGATGTATTATTTACATATTTGTGCTTATTTGAACATAATTATGTAAATATCATCAATATTTATGGTTTGAAACTAGTCTTTGGGATTCTTTTAAGATATTATTTAAAGATACATAGACATTCATGCAAAGGTTGTTCATGCTTTGTGTATTTCCCATATTTAAGGTTAGTAACAACAATTCCATACAAATATTGACTAGTTCTTTACAAATTTGAGTTCATTCAAGCTCAAAGGTGTAAAAATCCTTCTCATTCATTAATCTAGATGTATGTTTGAGCTTACTTAGTTAAATATAGTCATGATTTACATATATTTGTACAAAATTGGATTAACGTGAAAAATTAATCATTTTAATTTATAAAGGTTGGTTTGGTGCATCATATTTTAAACAAGTTTCAAAGTCACAAGCTAGAACTGCCCAAGGCAAGGCTTAGGTGAAAAAGATTCCCAAAGTCTCAAAAAATTCACCAATTCAAGGTACTCATGTGTTCAAGGTATGGCTTGGCTAGGTGGTTCTTCAAGCAATGTGCTAGGCATAGTACATGATCTTGCTTAAAATCCTAAAAGATATTTGCCTTCTTTTAGTCATAATAATGTTGCCACTGGTAAAGAGCATAATAATTCATTCAAGGTTGCACTAAGACTATTAAATGTATTTCATGAAGATGTATCATGTAGATTATTCTCATTTACTTTCAAAGATGCTATGTATGAATGGTTTATTAACCTTGTATTAGTACTACATTGACTATCTAGAATGACTTTAATAATTTTTTCATTAATCAATTTGGTAAAATTATTAGTCCCTATGTCTTGTATCAATAGTTCACCATAATTAAAAGGGATGTTAATGATACCATTAGAGCCTTTAACACTTGATTCCAAGAAATGTTTAGTAGAACCATATCCCCTTATAGACCAAATGAGGCTTTAGCCTTAGAAATTTATAAGGATGTTATAGATCCCATGACCTCCATGTTCCTAAAAAGGTCTCTTCTATTCATAAAGACATTGACCCAAGCCTACTCTGAAGCCATGATCATTAATGATCAAATGCAGCATCAGGGTTAGATGGTATATTCCATGCCTAATGTTCAATTTAAATTGGCTCTTATAGAATGTATTTCCTAGTATACCTACTTTAATGCCAATTTAGAACCATTTTACCTTGAGTCATACATACCTAGGCCAAAACCTAGAGTTCTTGAATAGTACCAAAATGGATCCCGTCCATAAAACCATATAACTCTAGTGCCCATAACTAGTAGTAATGCTCCAATTCATGAGCTAGAGACACCAAAAAATTCAAATGACTTGGTATTATAAATGGTCCAAAAATTGAGCACTAACTTTCTTTAGTTATAAAAAAATTAAGAAATACAAGGGAAAGATCTAACAGAAACTATGATTTTAAAATTTTTTGTCGGCTTCTAGATGAGTTTCATGATAACAATAATAATGTATCATCTAATAACATACACATAAATTTTTGTGATATAGATTTGGTAGACCATTGAAATATTTTTGAAGCCTCTAAAATGTACCTAATCAAGACTTTATTACTAGGACATCTGGATTTACAAGAACATCTCAAGGTTTCATAATGCAGGCCTCTGATTTCCCATTTGTAGATAAAGATGATGGTGAAGATGAGCCAATTGAAGAAGTTTCATCTAAGGAAACTTGTATTATTAAAGATGTAAAATAAATTAAAATTAAAGACCCATATGACATCATCATTAAAACATTTGTAGATGAAGATGAAGAGTTGATAGAAATGGATGTGGATCAAGTACAAGATGTTCTCTCTTCTAAACATAGCCAAAAAGACATCCCACGTAGATTTATTTATGAAATAGAGAATACCCCTAAAGAAGATGATCACTAATAGAGGTCATACCATGATTTATTAAATGGAATAAATGATATGTATAATGGGATAAAAAAACATATGGATGATTCATATAAGGATTTAAATGATAATATGGAGTTCCCAAAAGATGATATTTTTTTGGAGGTCCTAAAATAAGATAAGATGGATCTTGATTGGATAGAAGAGTTTCCCTCTTTCACTAAAAATGAAGATAAAGAAGATGAAATAGATCAGGAATTATCATGTGACTTCATCAAGAGGTTAGGAATATGGGACTTTCATACTTTTGATGATGAGATTCTAGATGAAATACATTTAGTTGATCATGATGAATAAGATTTTTGAGATGGCTTGGTATATTTTTTTATAAAGATTGGTAGTCCATTGGAGACATCAGTATTAGGATACTAGCTGAGTTACCATTATTGAGTGAAGATGATATAAGCCACTATTTATCTATAGATGAAGAAAAAATCACACTCCTACTACAAATTAGGAGTATTTGGAGAAGACGATTGGGTATTAGGTTCATATATTTGAGCCATGCATTTGAGGATGCTGATAGGAGACCAAGCTACATCACTTATAAGACGCAAACATACAAGTGTTCCTATCCACAAGAAGAGGCCATTGAATGGAATTAATCATTGTTTAAGGTTTTGTAGTAGATTAAATAATTTTCCATTTGATCTAGGAGGTAAGTAATTTATGTGATTAGTTTAGGTCTTAGTTTAGTTCCTTTCTTATTCTTTATTTCTTGATTTTTCCCATCCTATCCCTTGTTTGTATATAATGTTTGTATATATTTGTTTATTTTCTCTCACTTTGTTCCTTGATTTTAAATAAGTCCTTTGGATAATTTTCATCTCAAGTTTTATCTAGATTGCTCAAGAATTTCATATTTTATAAATTCAAGTATGAGATCTCAACTTTGGTTGATCATAGATTATTGAAATAGGAACTTGATGTTGTAGTTTAGAGAAACTAGTTAAGACTGATGGATAAGTTAATTTTTCCTTGAGATTTTAAAGTTTATTTTGATCTAATCTTGGTTTTAATAAGGATTACATATGCAAGATGAAAGTTTAAATTATTGAAGCATAGTCATGTTTGTAATTAAAAAATATTAATTACCTACGACAAAGTTTGTAGCTAAGGATGATTGTCTAAAAATCAAACACTTAACCAAATCCCTAAACCTGGCTAACCTGGTTCTCAACCTTTGCTAGAAAGCTAAGATGACTCAAATAAATACAAAATAAGAGGTTATTGAAAAATCAAAATATTTTTAAGGAAAGGTGATTTTGGTAATCTCCACTAGGGCTATGAATGTTTGGCTAGAAGTGGAGTAAGGCCTTGAGTGGAGCTAAAGGTATCTCTATTAGGGACATGGATATTTGGTTGGTAGCAGAATAATTCCCTAGCCTTACTTGAGCTAACACATGGTTTTTAATGGATATTCAAATATTCTATAAGTCAATGTTAATGATCAAAGTCATGAAATATGGAATTAGTTCTCTGAATCCTTTGGCAATCATTAAGTGGAATCAAAGCACACACATAACATGACTGATTTTTGATGTTTGATCCTAATTCTACATATGCAAGATTTGTTCTAACCACAAACTGATCTTAATAATGGTTCCTGATCAAATGGAATAAGTAGATTAATTATTAGTCTAAACTAGAGTCTCTAAATTCTAACATATTACTATGTTTTGCCTAGAATTTTCCATTTGTTGAGGTCAACATACCCCCATTTCTAAAAAATGGGGACCCACATGTCAATTTGGGGAAATTTATGCCTTGAAATTGAAAATTCACTTGATTAGAGTGTCATTAGCATGTTTTCACATCATTTTTATTTGAAGATCATCCACACCATGGTTTGACTGACTTACTTGTTCATGGTTTTGCTTTAATCTTATCTAGAGTGCTGACATTGGATATTTGTGTTTCAGGGTGTAGGTTAAATGGATCCCATCTAGGAATGGACATGCTTAGAGTTTTTGTGGTTTAATGTTTAATTGATATTTTAGTAGCCTTAGTCTATAATGGATTAGTATTTTGAAACCCTAGCTTAAATTTCACTTGGACCTTTTAATTTTAATTTTAATTTGGTAGGATATTTTATTTAAAAGTAAGTGCGAACAAATTAATAATGCTATGGGATTAGTTTCTTTTTATTTTCCTAATGCTTAGACATGTTTTTAAACACAACCATAAAATAGTATAACATCCATGCTTAGTATCTTTTATGTCTTGAGTCCCCCCTTTGGTCTTTCTATTATTTTTAGGGCCCTTTTTTTATATGTTTCTACCTTTGGACATGTCTTCTTGGGATTCTCATTTATAACTTTGTCCTGAAGAATTACCCTTAGGGGTTTATGTTTTGGATCCTTTGTTCAACTAATTTTGGGCTTTTTTTCAAGAATTATTTTAGGACTTATACAATTAGTCTATTCTTTTGGACTTATCTATGTCAGGATAATTGTTTCAGACATTTTGTTCAAAATAATTTCCTCATGGACTTATTATATCAAGCACTTTATTTGATGAAATTTCCCTTTGGCCTCTTTGCACTTAACCTTCAACATATTTATTTTGGACTTATTGTTTTGAAGTGAGCCTTCAGGGTTTTTGTTTCAGACATTTTATCTGACATAAAAAGATTGAAATAAATTATTCACAACTCTTTTAAAAGTGACCTTGCCTTAACCAAATTATCTTTAAAGATTTTTGTGAAGGGCACATACTGTTTAGGTTATTTAAAATGATATTCTATATTTTTTGAATATATCCTTTGATATTTTTATAAAGAGTGCCTTATATTCAGACTTTCCCTTCGATCTCTTTGAAATGGTCTTTTGATTTCCTCAATTATCCTTCAGATTATTGAAAGTGCCCTTTGGGATTTGTGTAAAGTACCCTTTGAAAGTTTTGAAATAATCCATTGCCATATTGAGTTTCCCTTTGGGCCCTTTGAAAGTGCCTTTTCACCATGAGAAGTCCTCTTTAGGACTTATGTTTTTAACATTCCATTTCCTTTAAACATTTTATCTAATAAAATTTGGTTTATGAGGGAAATGTGTCAAACATTTTGTCTAAGATAATTTATCCAAAAGAATGATCCTTTAGAACTCTTGAATGTGCCATTAGGGCTTTGTATAAAGTACCCTTGTAAGGTTTTGAAATAGACACTTGTTCTTCAAGATTATCCTTATACTTTTGTTGAATGTGCCCTTTAGGATTTTTATAAGGGGCACCTTATCTTTAGAATTACCCTTTAGGATCTTTGAAATGGTCCTTTACCTTCCTCAATTATCCTTCAAAATTTTAAAAGTGCCCTTTCCCCATGAGAAGTGCCCTTTAGGACTTTTGTCCTATGCTAATGCCCTACCAAGTGAGAATGTAAAGTCACTTTATTACTTAGCCTAAGGCCTTATACCAAAGTTATATCATATTTATCTATACAATGAAACGTTAGTTTAAAAACCTTAGTTTAATACCTTATGCTAAGTTATTTTCCATGAGGTCCATTTTGTTCTATGTTTATCACTTTGGTCCAAAATCTCTATGCTTAGATCCTTTTATTATTCCAAGGGTCCTTTTTATATGTTGCAGACTTAGCTTAAAACCTTAGACTAAAATATTTATATTTATTAATGTGAACAAAACCATGGCCTAAAGTCTTTAGGCTAAGTCCCTTTTAAATTCATAGGGTCTCATATATTTTATTTAGGACTTAGCTTAATCCTTTTATCCTAAGTCTCAAGCCTAAATTAATCTTTTATGAAATGCAAGGACTAATCATGTTTAGCTAGTCAAATCAAAATATACAACATGTATTTAGGTGGAGGACCTAGATCGAATAGAGTGTGATCAATGATAAAAAGTAGTGGGCCCTAGTTAAACATTGAACAACTTTTCCAAATCTATGGTATGCATTCTAGTGTATAGATCTTGATGAATGAATAACATTGAGTCAAAGAATTTGAAATGAAGCTCTAAGCTAACACAAGACTACCACATGGTGAAAAATCATTAGTTAGCAAAGTTGACAAGTGCAAAATCCCTCAAGACTTCCAAGTGGCACAATCTGAGGACATAGTACACAATAAAGACTAAACAGTCAACATGTGGCACATGCAAAAGGTAGAGTGAGATAGAAGATGACAAGTGGTAGGCTTGAGATAGTCCCAAAGATGATCTTACATTTTATATTTATGTGCCTATCAAATACATTCCCATAGATGTCAAATTTAAGATAATAAGCAGTCTTGATGAGATGGTTAAAATTGACAGTCATGCGATCATCAAAGACATTCTTGTGAATGTCAAATTATGGTCACATAAATACCAAGTTTAACATAGGAATGAGCATTAGTCACATGGTTAAAATTTATGGTCACATGACCATCAAGTATGTTCCCATGAACATCAAATTATGACCGTATGGATGCTAATTTTAACATGCTAAACTTGGATCTAAATTTTAATAGACAATGGTCATTTTTGGAAAATGATGAATAGAATGACCCGGGACACCATGGAAATGCTATGTTAGATATATATGAGTGAAATTGGCCAAATTAGAGACTCTACAGACCTAGTAATATAAAGAGTTGGGATCTAAGCTCACAATTTCTAAACTAACTATACCATTAGACCACTATTTATCTTCAAGTATCTTGAAGATGGGACCATGATTTTATGGGGTAGCATTTGGGAACAATGAAGACACTACAATAATTATAGAGCACATCATCAGCCAACAGATCCTAAGTCATATGAAATAAGAATATTATTGTCATAACTAACATGGTATGATATTTTGAAATAGGATATTATTTTATATAAACATGTGTAATTTGTGGAAGGATAGATTGTCTATAGCTCAGTTCACTAAAAAAGATCATTTGGAATATTTAAAAGGACACTTATCCTATACACATGTTCAAATGTAATTGGATTAGGACTGATCTACATGATTCCTTACATATTATAAAAAGAACATTGTCAATTGTGAAAAAGGTGGGGGAGTTCTTATAACCAAATTACTTTGTAAACTTTGAGTACTCAATAGAAGCAAGGAATACTACAAAGATTGTATAGTATTTGGTTATGTGAAGTGTTATATGGTTTCTCTCTTAGTTGTCTGGTTTTAACTTTAAATTAGAATGGTTCCTATGAATTATTAGTGTGTAAATTTGATTTTAGATTTGTTAAATTGTGCTAATGTGAGGTTAATTAAAGGTTCCTTAGTTTGATTCATTTTATTTGATCTACATTTATAAATGTGCATTAGCTATCTGCTTATAAGAGTAAATCTTTAAAGTAAGCTTGGTTCTGATTTGCATTACTTATCACAGTCCTTAGAAGTTTTCTTGATGCATGATGTGATTTGTGATTAAGTTGTTTCATGTTGCACATTGGTTTGGTACATATCTATTTGAAATCTAAACTTTGTCATAATGCCTGAAACAAGACTAACAACATCTTTCTTTCTACCCTACCCTTATTTTTGATTATTTTTTTAGAAAATCACCTTAGTTTACTTGTAATTGTAAATATTCATCCTAAATTAATTCTTAATTTAGTTTTTCATCATAATTCACTATTATTAGAATAGTATACTACTTATTTTACATAGATATTCTATTTGGCCATAATGGCTCCAAACCACCAAATAATATAAATATTGTAAAATAGTCACTTGTTTTGACTCTATTCCACCCATCGATAATATGATTATCACAAATTGTAACTCATGCACTGAATTCCTAGAATTCTAAAATGAGAAGTGTTTCTAAACACTCTAGGTACCTATGGTACACATTTAGGCATCAATAGGTCATATAAAACCATTAATGATAATTTACTTAAGAGATTGCATCTTTCCTAAAGTAGATCACTAGTAAAGTGATAATATGGGCCATAAAATAAATTACATAGATGAATGATGCCACCTCACATCAACTACCTACCAATAGATAGATCAAAGAATCTAGATGTAAAATGGTAACCATGATATCAAATAATAGCTAGTTAACATAAAATTTATAGGTAAACTCATGTGTAACTAGATAAGCACATTTAAACTCGGTGACTAGATGGATTTGGGTGCTAAACACTATATAACATAGGGTATAAAAAACACAAAGAGATTAAAAAATTTACAAAAAAGAGTACCCTATAATCTACATCTAAATTAGCCATTTATGCACAAATTGATCACCAACACCATACCAAGTGAAGAAAATATTTAAGTCAATCCACAAAAAATATTGATAGGGCAAAATTATTAACTTTAATCATTAATGCACAAAAGGAGGAAAGGGATTGGCCTCAATCTTAGACAAACTAGATATCATGACCTAGACCCCTTTGATTTTATTGATGTGATAGAAGCTACTTTATTTGACTATGACCAACAATAAGTACCACAAGTAGTAATGTTAACACTTAAACATCATCTATGAGGATTTGATTCCAAGCAACTAAATAAATTACCTAATTCAAAGTATTTAGATGAGGTAATTACTTATCCAGTCTAGAGAAAAATAGACAAGGCCAAGAAGAGGAATCCCCATCGATTCTATTGAAGATACTTTAGTGTGTATCTTATTTAAATGTATCACTTAAAGATTTTGGAAAACAAAAAAACATTTAAAATAGGAAACCAAAGGAGTTTTGGACATTATGTATCATATAATACATTTTTGAGAGGATTTTAATTACCCCAAGTTTCTACCCTTATAATTCACAAGAAACATTGATAATATTCTTGCTGGCACTTCATAGGCATTTCAATGCAAATTTTTGGTTTTGTTCCTCTAGTTCACACAATGTAAATCACCAAAAATAACAGTCAACCCTAATAATTTTTTTGACCTACTACTACATTCACCAACATTACATGGACTAAAATAAGGTAGTATTATGAATAGTTGGAGAGATTCAATGTGTGGTGGATGGAGATCCAATCCATGATTATTTCACACCATAGGATACCTTAGGATGTGATGTAGTATCTTAGACAACATGCATCAGTTATAAGCTTACACAATGGCATCTTATTCAAAGTGTATGATTTACCTAAAATAACTAAAACTCTAATTCCTTTTTTCATCAGTATGTTGGATTCATAGGCAAAAGTTTTGAGGTAAAAATCCCTAGTGTATATATTTGTGTAAAATATGCACTCTATACCTATAGGTACACAATAAATTATGTAACCTTAGGCACAAGATCAACCTCAAACATAATCTCAATCACAAGAACCACCATAAACAATAGTGACTCCATCATACACTAATAAGGGATAGAGGAAGGCATCATAGTGATGAGATTCACTACCACCAATTAAAAATAGGACATGCCACACAAATTCATAAAAAACACATTCCAAAGATAGTAAATAAGTGTGACTTGGTAGAGTTAGGAATTGGAAAATAGGAAGTTCTATAGTCCATGCTTACATACATCAATAATTATGTTTACAAATGAGAAGAGGAGAAATAATTATTTTTCTAGAAAGCCATGTGTACTTACAAGGTATAGAATTAGGTAAGATAAAATCTATGGGTTGACATCACTCAACCTCCTCTTTTCATTGTAGTAGACATTATAGTTTAAAAGACATCTTGACAATGATTTTAGGCAAAAATTTTCTAGGAAGATCCAACTTTAGGACCCTCTAATACATAAGAAGTAGACTCATTGACATAAGAAAGTCCACCTCCCACCATAATACATAGACAAAATACCCATGTTATGACTTTAAATTATATAAAAATAGAATACATGATGGTTTCAAATACCTAATAGATGAGAGTTCACCACAATAAACACATGATTTTCATCAACAATTGTAAGTCCAAAATGTAAAGAGGCCGAATAAGATCCTTACTCCACCACCTAATTTTATAAATAAGATGGATATGTGAAGAGGTACTATTATATAATCACCCTCTTTAAAATATATAAAATCAATTACAGTGCTAGATTCATCAAACCCCATGGAAGAGTCTAAAGATACCAATTTTCCACAACTAGAGCCACAAAAAAAATCCACACATGAATAAGAAAATCTAGAAAAGGTGCAAAAGGAGGATAAGTATAAAGAGAAGGAATGGAAGAATAAAAAATAAAAAGATACAAAGTGCAAGGATATGGAGGAAAAGGATCATTACAAATAACATGCCATCAAGGAGGAACACAGGCAAAAATATGAAGTAGTAGAGGCTCAAAAGAAAAGAGATGAAGAAGCAAAGGTGAAGAAGAAATAAGAATAAGAAGCTACAAAGAAACACCAAGAATCATATGCTATGTGATAAAATAAATAGGATGTAATGGCACTTTTAAAGGCTTAAGAGGAGTAAAAGGCTAGATAAGCTTTGTGCATCCAAGAGAAGTAAGCTAAATGAGTGGCCAAGGAGAATGAATCCAAATACAAAGACAAGATTGCACTTAAATAAAAATCCAAGGCTAAAAAATAGGCCAAGGCCAAGGTTGATGAAGATGCTAAAGCTAAAGTTGATGCAAAGGATAAGGCTAAGGATGAAGTGGGAGCCAAAGCTAAAGCTGAGGTAGAAGCTAAGGTTAAGGCTAAAGTTGAAGTTAAATATAGAACTAAAATAGAGGTAAAATCCAAGGAAATAGTAGAGGGTGTAGTGAATTAGGAACTTAAAATTCAAGGAGGTGAATAGGAGGAGGATTCTCAACCAATACCCCAAATAACTAGCCAATGACTATGGTATGTTCTCACATCATCCAACCAAGACAATATTTTAACTTCCTTTGGCATAGTTGATGATAACCCCTATAATGATTGTGATAAAATCCATGGATCTTGATATGACTATGAAAAAAACATCTTTAGATTTTTCCTAGCTACCATTAACCAAACAAATTGAAGGCATAACTAATTTATAAGAATCAATAACATTTAAGGAATTGACTTTGGAGTAGGAAGTCTTGTATCTATGAGAGGAGAACACAAATTTGAGCCTTTGGTTCACCAGTGCACATCAGATCATTGACAACAACTAGCCTACACTAATTACCCATGTCCTAGGTGACTAGGTCATGTCTAAATAAATGTAGTTCTATGCTCTATTAGCACAAATAATGAAAGAATAGATGGATATACATAAACTACAAAAACTGTAAACTCAATGATAAAACATCAAAGTAGAAACAAAGGTAATTTATGAGTTCTTAGAGGAATATAAACAAGTTATGGATACAACTACATTTAAAGCCAAATAAATATCATAAGGTATACTGAATTAGAAGTAGTAGCTTAACAATTCATTATCTACAGCTAAGCTAGAGTTTGGTAGGGAACACAAAGCCAAAGATGTGATGGAAGATCAGATGACTGCCCTTGAATCCATGAAAAACACACCAAAGTAGTTACTTGATTCAAGGGATAATGCTATGCAAAAACTATAGACATGGTAAAATGAGATTTTGTGTAGTTCATTTACTAGAATCTAGGCACAAATGCATGAAAAATAATTAGAGGAGCTATCCCAAGACATCTAGATCAAAGCATCAAATTATATGGCACTCATCACCATTATAGAAGATGAAGATTATTTCAATGAATTTTTCTTTATTATTTAGAAAGGAAAAGGAATAAACTAAGTACGGTATATGGTTGAAAAACCTATTTGATTGTGTGTGCATTGAATTATAAGATTGTGAAGAGCTCCTCTTTGGCTTGGGAGGATGACTTGTAGATAATAAAATACTAAAGCAAATTTATATATTAGAAATATAGTTGAGTGGATAGCCTAGCGATAACTAGATCCCAGAAGTAAGAGCTTCCTCAGGGGATGCCAATCCACACATTTTAAACAATCAAGTTTGAGAAATAGAATAGAAAGTACTTGCATCAATAATCAAAGGTAATAAAATTGAACACAAGAATGCTTGCTTAAGAAATAGACTAGAAATGATTAAAATAGTGATTAAACTAATTAATACTAGTTCTAGATGCTTAGGGTATGCTTCAAAAAATTAGGTAGGGGTTTATGAACAGGCAAGGACATAAGGAATTAGGTTTAGTTAGGGGGAGGTGGGTGAAAATAAATTGCCAAAATTTACTACCACAATGATTGTCAATGGTTAGGCTGACTGTTGGTGGTTAAGGTGAACATCGATGGTTAAGATGACTATTGGTAGTTAGATAGACTATTGGTGGTTGGGAGAACTATAAACAACTACTATGTGTAGATCTAGGTTGATAATAGTCTAATTAATGAGATATCAAAGTGAGATTTTAGGAGTAGGGTAGGTGTTAGGCTATGAGTGAAAAGCAAATAAAGTAATAGAATACTAGAAACTAAGTACTTATCTTTTAGAAGGTAGATTAGGTGATTGATTGAGGTGGTTAACTCATTTATGGAGTCTGACATGATTCTAATAGAGTAATAGTACTTGGTGCTTTAGTGGGGCTACAATGGCAATTTGGCTCTCTGACATAGTAACTAGTTTGTTAGATTGTTGATGATGATTGACTTACAAAAAGAAAATTATGGATGCATAAGCTCTTGATAAAATTTTAGATGATTTTCATCTCTCTTCTCCTCTTTTCTTATAGGCAAGGTAAGAGATTTGCAGCAAGACGTAAATTGGGCTTCCTAATTATAACTCACACATTCAATAATTTTCAACTAGATTTTGATGAGTTATTTTTAGAAAATTAAGGTGGGTAAGTTTATATATTGGTGGTTAAGGAAGTTCACCTTGATTATCAATGGTCAGGGTGATCATCGATGGTCAACTTGACCATTGATGATCGAAGGTGAAAGGTCAAATTGGATAAAAGCTAGGGTTAAGTTAGTTTGGTCAAACTAACTATGGTTAAGTTCAATTAGGGATCAGAAGGTGAAATTGGTCTTGATAAGGTCCCAAGGTGGTCAAAGGAATTATGATATTTAGAATCATGGTGTGCATATTTTTGGTGTCTACATTTTTCCTCTTTTTGTTGTGTAGCCTAGAATCAACTAGCTATAAAAAAAATTGATGTTGGTTAAAGGTCTAGCTACCCATGTTCCCCCTTAAAATAGGAGGTGATGAGGTAAAGAAAAATTGGGTACAATTTTGATAAGTGGTGAAAGTGATGATTATAGTGGACATCATGAAGGTGGATGATAGGTTGGGTAGTAAAATGTAAATAGGTGCATAAAATGTGTGATAAATAAGATCATGCATAGACTAGGTTGCCATAGTTGATAATAATAAAGGTTGGTGCTAACAGGATAATGGACAAGTGGACCACATGATCAAATTTAGGTATGGTGGATGGGTACACTTTTAGGTCCCTAAACTGATGTCTATATTTTAGTGGCTATCCAAAGTAAAAAGTCTCCTAGTGAAAACATAAATTGGTCAAGTGTTGCAGGTATTTGAGGTGAGAAATGCTCTCAAAAAGACAAAAGTGGGTTAGTTAATCATGAGGTGGTGTAAGGTAAAAAAGGGTCAACATGGAAATGTTGTAAATATGGTCAAGGGACTAGGCAAAAAGTGTCACAAAATGCACGTTAGTTAGGTTGAAATGGACCAACAATGAGGTGATGAGGTGGTCACAGTGGGTAAAGAAGGTAGTCTCCATGGGTGGGTAATCTAATTTGATGTTTATTAAAGATAACTTGCTCAAGGTAAGAGAAAAAATGTAGGGCCACCTAACCATCAATGGTTAGATTCCCCAAAGGTGACCATCGATGGTCACCTTGACCATCGATGGTCACAGTGGAAACCCTAAAAGTCTATGGGGTAAAAGTGAAAATTGAATCACTTTTCACCCATTATGACTTATTATCATGTTTCAATTTGAGCTCTAGTGATTTTGGCACTTTGTGGAAAATGTGTTTGCTAAGGTGGATAGTTGACATTTATCTGAGGTGAATTGAGGTGACTAGTTAGGATGTAAGGAGCACGTGGGTGTGGATGAGGACAGGTAGGCCTATGACAAACTTCATGATGGCAATCATGAAATGAGGTAGGGGGTGTTATTAAAATTGATAGCTTAGATGGATTTTACAAATGTTTAAGGGGTTAACTATTTGGGTTAGCTACTTTGGTAATGTCCTAGGTAGGGTTTTGGTAGGTTTCATGTAAATTTATAGGTAAAATTAAGAATTGGTAGGGTGGGTAGGTAAATTAGGTTGGGTAAGGGTTTAGGTTAGCAAAATAGGTTGTTTATCTTGTTGTTTAGGTGGGTTTTAGGATAGATAGGGTTTAGGTGTTATGGATTTAGAAAACCCACAATGATTGTCAATGATTAGGCTCAATCATCAATGATCGACATCCATATAAAAATGGATGCCTGACCATCGATAGTCACCATGACCATCAATGGTCAACTAGGGAAAAGAAGATTTTTGATAAGTGTTTAAAAAGTTAAGGTAAATGAAATATTTGCATGCTAGGTATAGGTTGGCATTGAAGGTTTAGAGGGAAATCCTAGAGCGTATTGGGTAGATAGGTAGGATGGATAAGGAAATTGGTCCATTATGTAAAGGGTAGGGTAGATTATAATGGTGTAGGTGACTAAGCCATATTTCTAAATTGGTGTGGGCTAGGGAGCATATATAGATGCATGACTAAGTACCACATATATTTATAGAGATTTAGTAGGGGATAACCCCATCTAATTAGGTGCATATGGAGGAGGTTGTGTTGGGAGCAATGAGGCACTATCAACATGTATTGCAAGATGTATCCATGATTGTAACACTCATTAAGAGATGGGATACCACTATGAACACCTTATTGCCAACCAAGAAGATGAATATCTTGATTGAGGACATACATAGGATTACATGTCTTTCACTTTGAGGTGATCTGATCTACCTTATAGAGCATGAGGAGTGAGATGATCACATCGAGCTATTATATGAAGATGAGAGTGACTAGGTCAGATGGCATGATGGGGGGTTTAGGTATAATTATTTATATCAAAAGGATCTAAGTGAGATGAGGATCATGACCATGCTAATGATTATTATTTCATGATTTACACTTCTTTACTTGAGAAGTAGGATGTTTCCATACTTGTTACTAGGGATGCTGGTCAAGCTATTACTAGGTTAGATCATATTTGGTTGGGTTCCTACTCTAATTATACAAATATATAGGGAACCATGGGGTTTAGGGCCCATAAGAGGTATGGCATTAGTTTTGTCTTGGTTCTACATTGTTGGACTTATGAGGACATCAGGGTGCTAAGGCCAATGGGATTGTCATGAAGAAATATACATAGATAGAGTTCCCTATTGGTTTCATGTGATGGGGGGGTGATTTTATGGCATCTAGTGTAAGAAGTGGTGCACATGATGTGGGGTTATTAAAGGGTGCATTGGGTGCACTAGTGATAGGAGACATCACCTGGAGGTCTTATGTCCAATTTCTTTTATGGCTAGGCTATAGGAGGTAGACACTCTCCCTTTAGAGTTATAGATGGATATTTAGTAGGTGAGATGGGGAGGTGGATCTGATTTCATTTAATAGGTACACTAATATTTTAGCCTAGTATAGGGTATTCCAAGTCCATTCCCCAAGTACAGGCAAGAGGATTTAGAGATCTTACTACCATACCCACATCCTATGCCAACTTTGCTAGACTATGAGGAGTTTACAGCTAGGGCACAAATAGATGACATAGAGTTTATAGATGGGTACATGGCATGATACCATCCTATATATGTAACTATAGACATTAGTTGGGATGATAAAGGTATGAGGTCGATGGCCATGGATCTAGTTGGCCTTGATGAATAGGTAGGAGTGGCTTTAGCTATTGTATAGGGATAGATTACAGTGCTATAGGGGTAGGTATCCACATTACAAGGCCAAAGTGCTACACTATAGGGTTAGGTTGCTACCTTACAGGGTCAAGTTGATATCATGATAGATGAGAGGGATCAGTCTAAGACCTCACTAGGATTGGTGACCTAGGAGAGGAACTCTCTGAGGTAGAGAGGAGGAAGAGAAACAATAACATAAATAGGGCCACCGAACACCATCCCTATAACATGATACCTAGCTACAGTGGAATAGCTATGGTATTATGAGGCCATAGTTTTGACATAGTTTCCATAAGAACCCTGATGGGGTGAGTATAGGGCTAGCTTGGCAAATGATGCCAGTGTGGTGACACTATGGTGATGGGCAACATTTGTATCTAGATAGACAGGGACAACTAGGGGATCGATAAGTACAACAAGTGGGTAGGCACCAAGATCCAATGATGATCTATGAGAAAATGGTGCCCCTGGGGCATATATATAGCTATATTATGACATTTTGTTTATAATTTTGATTTTGGCCTATGATCCAATGTAGAGAGTTGTACATTTTGAGAGAGAGACATGTATATCTATGTGTACACATTATTATGTTATTTAGACTCATGAAATATATATGATCATTATTTATGCTCATGTTTATGGTTTGATGTTGATGTTTAATGCTTATGGTGTGATGTTTATATTATGAATGATAGACACTAATCTAGGTTTGGTTAGGCATGATATGGTTTTGATATGATGGTTATACTTCTTGGTTGCTTACGACATGATAAATCCTAATGAGTATATGATGCATTAATTATATTTTAGACATGTAGAAAATGGTTGATTATTTAAATGCTCATGGATGTTATGGTTTTATTATGCTTGTTATGATTGTGATTATGATTATGATTTTGATTATAACACATAAGGATATGACTTTTATTATTATGGTTGATATTATCTTGCTTAAGGTAAAGCACATGAGGTAAGGTAACTAACAACACTAAATGAGAGAACAAAAAACTTAATCAAGAGAAAAATGCCTTAATGAAAATGTCAACTAGTCATGATAGGATAAGGAGAGGGCACAATGCTTATTTTTTGATAAGGACTAGAGGAAAACCAAAGTTGGATTAGCTTAATGAACATAAACCCTTCGAATGCATCACATAGACCTTGGACTTGATTTTTTTAAAGGATTTACCATTTTTGGTGATAATCTTGTGAGTAACATCGAAGTGATAGATGATATGATGGTTGATAAAGTCAATAATCTTCTCTACCTTGGTCAAGACTAGAGGAATAACCTCTACCCACTTTTTAAAATATTCAGTCGTATTGATGATAGAACAGTGTTGTTATGAGGAATAGGGGTTAATTTCACCAATAATATCTAGACCCCATTATGAAAAGGGCCACAAATTAGTAGAAAATTGGAGACTATGGCTAGGCACATGATGTAAATTAGTGTGTTGTTGACATTTGACACACTTTTTCATGTAATAAAAATAGTCTTGGTTAAAGGTAGGCTAGTAATAGATGAGGTGAAGGATACACTTAACTATAGTGAGGCCACTAAAGTGGCCTCCATAGATACCATCATATATTTATTTGATAGTGTGAGAGGCTTCTTGACTATGTAGGCAATAGAAGTGGAGACCATAAAAACCACACATATAAATAATTCCTCCCAAAATGGTATAGTGATAGGTTCTCTAGATGAATGCTCTTAAGGCATTCCTAGAAAGACTAAAAGGGACTATGGCAAGGTTAAGATAGTCGAAGGTTTACTGATACCAAAGGTTAGGTTGGGTGTCTTCCACATTGAAATTGGTGGGAGAATCTAGTTTGACATTAGAAGGCTAGGTGAATCTATGGATAATGATAGATAGATTAGAATTTGAGGGTGCAAATGGTATTTGAGAGGCAAGGGAAGCCATGGTGTCGATGAACTTGTTAGTAGATCACGAGGTTGATTGGATGTAATAGTGTTCAAATGATGATAAGATTTCATTAACTAGATGTTTTTACTATTAAAAAACATCATTATTACATTGATAAAATCCATTAATTTGATTGACCAAAAGTTAGGAGTTACCAAAGATATGGATTGGTTTGACTCCTAGGGATAAGGCAATTTGAAGGCCTATCACTAGGGCTTCATATTCAATCATATTATTGGTACATTCAAAACCAAGATTAAAGGACAAAGGGAGAGGTTCACCATAAAATGGGATAAGGATGATGCCTACTCCCCCACCACACTGACACTTTGATCTATCAAAAAATATGGTGACGTGATAGGTGAAGTCTACCTAGGAGAGGGTCATGATGGATTCATTAGGGAACTCAAGAGGAGGAGGTTGGTTATCTATTAAAGGTGCCTCAATTAATTGGTCAATAATGAATTACCCTTTTATTGTTTTTTGATAAAAGTAACTCAAGGTCAAACTTTTCTAAAAACATGACCACTTGGGCATACACTAGTTTTGGTATGTCTTTGAGTGCATGTACTTGAGTGGGTCAGTGTTGGTTATGACATAGGTTTTATGGTTAAAAAGGTAGTGTAAAAGTTTGGTAGACATGAAGATTAAGGATAATAAAAGTTTCTTAGTATGGGTATATCGAGTCTCGTACTCTACAAACATGCAACTAATATAGTAGACAACTTGCTCTTTGCGTTGTTTATCTTGGTGAGCCAGCATTGCCCCTAAGGAATGGTCAATGGTAGAGATATATAGGTAGAAAAGTTGGTCATTATTGGGAGGGATGAGGACAAGTGGAGACAAAAGGTAAATTTTGTGTGAATCAAAGGCCTTTTGGCAGTTTGTATTCCACTTGAAATATACATCCTTCTTTAGAAGGTGGTGGAAGGGTTGACATCGGTCTGAAAGCTAAGAGATCAAATGATGAATGGATTGGAGTTTCTAATACAAGATATAAAGTTTATTAAGGTTGGTTAAAGGAATCATGTCAAAGATGGATTTGATTTTGGTAGGATCAACTTCAATTTCATGAAGGGAGATAATAAAACCAATAAGTTTTCCTGACAAGACCCCAAAAATACATTTATTGGGGTTAAGGTAGACATGATAGTGGATGAGGCATTTAAATATGATCTTGAGAATGACCAAGTGATCCTTTTAGAGTTTGGATTTGTTGAGAAGGTCATACACATATTCCTCAACAATCTTATAGATAAGTTCATGGAAGATATTATAGATAGGATTACATAACACGATTAGTCAAACATTAGTCCAATAAATCAAAGGAAGAATGAATAAGAACAAGCTGAATTAAGCCTATCTATTCATATGGGAATTACAAAGGATAGAAAGAAATAAATTAAATAAATAAACATCATATTACCTTCCCAAATGGATTCACCATACCAATGCAGCTCAAAATCATGTTCTCCCTTGATCAAGAGCTCTTGTCTTCAACAACAATGGTGGCTAACTCCTCCAATGTCTCAAGAACTCCTTGTAAAACCTAGGCTCATGATTTTGAATCACTAAACTAGCCTATTAATGAATCTTTCATATAAATAAATGATAAAATGTAAAGTATTGTAGAGACAATTCAACATAATAAATTTGTGTAAATCAAGCTTAAAAATGATGTTCTTGGCCTCTCTATTTATATATTTTCAAGATTGCTCAGAGTCAACCTGAACCATCCATATTGAGATGAAGATGTGTGGTTGAGGATTAATTAAATATTTGGAATTAAATCCATATTTATCCTCATCATGACTTTGGAAAAAGGGACATTGAAGAGGCATGAGAGACCCATAATCTTGATATTTGTGGCATTTATGGCCTAGGGATGTCGTCCCAAGAAATGATGTCACTTGATGATTTAGTTAATATAAATCAATTTTCAAAAAGAAATATTTAACAAATATCATGGAAAATATACTTAATCTCTTGATTTATATTAAATATCCTTAAACAAGGTTAATAAAAATTTGTGTAATTATTTAGAAATTAGCCCTCAATTAATCAAAATGGTCAAAAAGTCATATTACTGAGTCATAATTTGACTCAAGAAGAATTGGAAGGTGAAGTTAGATGTGTTGGAATCATATTCACATTTAGGATGTTTCCAACACAAAATAACAAAGGTATATGACATGTACCAAAGAATTAGAAGAAAAGAGTGATCTAGAGCATAAAAAGGCAAAATCATCATTTTGACTCCAAATGAATTGATCAAAGTTAGGTGGCCCATAAATTACATTTCCCCATTTATGGATACTTTTACCTAAATTGGCATTTGTAAATGATAATTTTGAACCATTTAGGGTGTTTTATGGATTTTAGCCTAAAATATGCATTTGAGTCTAATTCAAGTAAGATTGATCATTTCAACATAAAAGGTATTAGGAATTAGATGTCTATAGATATAAGTCATGGGATGTTGGTAGGTCATACCAACATTATTTAACCTAAAAGTCATGACTCTATAGTAGAAGGTTCCCTAATGGATGGTAAAGGTGGTCTTGTGTTAGTCTTTGGGAACAATTAAGATCTAATTATAACCTGAGAATCCATCCATGAAAGATAACATCTCATGGTTGAATATAAGATCAACTACCAGTCGATGCTCGATAGAGGAAAATCATCTTTAGGGCAAGCAAGGTTGAGGTTAAGAAATTCCACACAAATGCATAGTCCCATTGTGGCTTTGGTGATAGGTACAACATTTTAGACCCATTGGGGGTAGTCAATGGGTTGAATTAAATTAAAGATAAAAGACATTGAAGCTTTTCTTTGATGAGAAGGGCTATGTGATGATACATGCATTAAAGCTTCTACTTGATAGGTTTGGCATCATAGTTAGTGGTGATGTTATGGGTAGCCATGGTAGTGTCAATTCTACACATGTTGCTATAAGACCAAGTGAATTCTATGTTATGGTCTTGGAGAAAGGAGGAGAAGTCTTGAAGTTCCTTAAAATTAAATGATTGGCCAAGTTTGATATTGTAAGGGTTATCTAAAGTTCCCAAGTTGATATCCATGATGGATTCATTTAATAAGGTTGAGGTCTTAGGAGGAAGGGATTTATGGATGAAAGAATTTAGGGTACCAAGGTAGGTGAGAATGGAATCATCATCCTAGTATTAGACAGTGTTAATCGTAGAAAAGTCTTCTCTTATAATCTCAAGATGGGTCAAAAGGATGGTTACAGTTTCCCCTTCCTTTTGATAAGTTAGGGGTCTAAGGCTGATCATGTTGATTAAAAAAATTTAGGTGGGATGATGTCATCATCCTCACACATAGGCTCATGAGAGGTTGGTGAGGAATGGGTATCTTATTCAATAATGGTGGTGGTAGGTGGTTGGGGTTGATTTTTGTTGGGTAGGATTAAACCAAGTCCATGCTTCTCATGAGGCTTCTTGGTTTCCATGGTGACCATCTCATGTGGGCCATGCTCATATCACCCAAGACCAAAGCCTTTCCAAGCACACCAATGAAGGTATGTATTGGCAAAGCTTAGTTTATCTAGGTATGAGAAATTGATGATAAATGGCCTAGGTAAAAGAGAGGTGGTAGAAGTACCAAGGGGTTTGTCAAGTCTCCCATATAAAAAATAGATTTGATGGTGGGGAGGTCCAAAGGGAAAAATGATCCTAACATTGGGGTCATATCTTGGTTGGTTAGTAAGTTGACCATACTCATGAAGAGTAGGGAAAGCATCAATGGATAAAAGGCAATACTCCCCTAGCAAAAGGTGATTGAACATTGATTTTAAAGGGTCCATGGTAGGGATTTGGATTGAAAGGATAGAGGAGCTAGTCAATGCCTCATCGATGGAAGGGAATATGATATCCACTTTGGTGGTTAAAGGTTAGGTTTTAGTTGTTGAGGGTATACTGGATGGGGATATGAGGACATAATTAGAGAAATAGGTCATGTTGCATGTCAAAAAAGGACTTGGATAAACTTGGGTGGTGATAACTTAGTCTTCATGCTCAAACTTAATGCAATGGTGAAGGTTAGAGGGGACACAACCCATGGAGTAGATCTAGGGTCATCCTAATAAGACATTGTATTAAAATTCACCTTCCAATACATAGAAAAGTTTAGGGAGTGTATGGGACCTAAATGGATATAGAGGATGATAGTTCCCAAGGTAGTGGTTTTAGACATGACATTATTCAGTAGGTTAAGTTGGTTGTAACATGGGAGGAGATGATGTTGATGATATCTCCCCCATCAATCATGACCCATTTGATGAGGGGTTGGTTGATGTAGGCAATAAAAAAGAGATGGGGATTTGGGTCATCAAGATGGATGGAAGGTATTGTTGACCATTTTGGTCCTATAGGCCAAAATTAGTTCCCATTTTCCCCTACTATTCTGAGCCAATAAAATTTTGATTTTGTACAAGTCTTGTTTCTACTAACTTTGCAGGCACACTTCTATGGACTCTATAGGCTTGTTTCTACAGACTCTACAAGCTATTTCTACGGACTCTACAGGTTGTTTCTATGGACTTTGTAGGCTGATTTCTACAGACTCTATAGGAAAGAAACAAGTTCCCAACACTTAGGTGACAAAAGTACCTTTGAAATTTTTTTGAAAGGCAATTTTAGAGGCCAAATAGCCCTTATAGAGGGTAGGAAAGCATTTAAAGGGAAGAAAGACAAAGGTAAAGAATTCCTTCAGACTTTCTATTTGAAGGAAATTTCCACAAGGCAAAGATAGAAGGAATTCCTTTGGACATTTTGTTTGAATAAATCCTTAGGAAGAAAATCCCGTGGCAATAAAAATACTAAGGTAAAGGAAGGAAATGATTTTCTTTTCTTTAGACTTTTGCCCAAAGGAATTCCTTCAGACAAAAAGTCTGAAGAAATTTGGAGAAAGAGCCGTGGCAAAAATGGATAAAAGAAAAGCCGATGAAAAGAGAATAAGTGGGAAAGACAAAATAAAAAATACTTCGAATAAAATGTCTGAAGGAATTCCTTCAGACATTTTATCTGAAGGATTTGAAGAGTAAGGCTATTGAAGGACCCCAAAAGGTATGTTCCCTTATGGGGGACTCTCAACTACCAAAAGGACCTTCCTAAAAAGCCCAAAGGAAAGGAAGCAAAAAGCTGAAGCAAAGGAAAAAAGCTGAAGGAATTGCCAAGGAGGGTGATGGGCCTGAAGATGTCAAGATTAAGCACCATGAACTAGCCGTTGGATTTCAAATGGTGATAGGTGCGTGAACATCAACTTTATGGCAATGAAATAGCCATTGATCTTTAAAGGCTTGAGCATGGAATCGAATGCATTCAAAGGATTTAAGGCCAAAAGGAAGAACCACTGAGAGAAGAGCCCAAGGAGCCAGTAAGGCTAGGAAGATAGCCCCCGAGGGTCGAAGGAGCTAGAAAAGACAAAGCCATGAAGAGATAAAGCATAAAAATAGACAAAATAGCCCAAGTGGTAAAGGGGAGGTGAGTTATTCTTGTAGTTGGAATAGTCTCCACCAAGTGGTCATCAAGGAGTGTAAATAGTAAATGGCATGCCCTATTTTATCCACTTTACATTTATGAGTAGACAAACCATGTGAATATCTTGAAGGAGTAGTCTTGTTTGTAGAAAAAGAGGTGTAGCTCATGCTTTCACATTAATGTTTGAACATCAAAGTCAATACTAATAGCTAACACAACATTCTCTTTCAATGTTTTCTTCTTGATGCTCCAACACACATGGGCTAACCTATAAAATGGTGCCAAAGTCTTTTCCAAAAGGGGCACCTTTAATTCTTCTCTCTCTATATATTGTAAACTTATCATTTTGAGAAGAAATCTCTTAGCTTGTAAGGCAAAGCTCTACCAAAAAATCTCTTAGTTTGTAAGACAGAGTTATACCAGATTTTACCTTGAATCAAGACATAGAATTTTTACCTCCATTTGAGCTTTGCACTTTTATAAATGTCTATGCCTTTGTCATGTGTTAAGTCATTTTTCTATTATGCTTTCACAGAATGATTCCAACATGTCTAGTGTATTTTGAGTTCTCCTTTTGTAGGTTAGCTAGAAGTGTCCCTAGAGGAGTATAGGCACATATGAACAGGATGCCATAGTGTGTCTTATAATGCCTCTGGTAGTTCTTCCTCCCTGTATATCTAGGGACCCCTAGCTCACTGATGTAGAAGAATTTATCATGTCAAATGAAGTGTATGGGATCTTGTTCATGGTGGAAAGTTTATGTTCAGGCTAAGTAGATCAAATTTTTGGGTGTATCACCTTTTGGTTTAGGTTCTATTTTTTAGCATCCTTCTCCCATTTCACCCCCCCCATTGATAGTAGTAGGAAATATAGGACCTCAGAGATACATCAAAGGGAGCTAGCCCTTATCTAGAGACTCTCCCCCTAGTTTTTCTAGACCCATAGGCAAGAGGGGAGTTTCCATTATGATTCATGGAAGGTAGGAGCTCAACCTCCTATCAAGGGTGTAATCCAATGCATCAACAATTTTTAGCACACGTAGTGGGACCAACTAGTTTATATCCAAAGAGTTGAAGAATTTTGGTGTGTCTTCAACCAACCAGCCTTTGGAGGCTTTTTATCAACACCAATGGTGACTCTTAGTTGAATCAGCTGGTTAAGCAGTCTTAGTACCATCAAGAAATCACATTTTTTGTATCTATAATCCCTTTGCCCAACATAATGGGTCCCTTTTTCCTTCATTTAACCATGATCAAGCTCAAGATGTTCATGGAATCACCTCAAACAACTCTCTAGTTTCCCTTCAACAATAAGGGAAGTAGCACTAGAGTTTGAGAAGTAGGTGATGGAAATAGATAGATTGGATGAGCAGTATAGATATCAACAAGAGCTTATGTACAAGGAGTGTTTGTTCAGGCAAGCTTAGGCCTTGTAATCTATGAAGGAAGAGGTAGCAAAATGGAAGAGTCCATTCATTCAAGGTAATCAGCCTTGTGTGCCCCCTCTTATTCTAAAGAAAGCCCCCTCTTGTGCACCAAATCCTTTTTACCAGATAGTACTTGCTCACTCTAGCTCATCTGATGTATTAATCACTCTGCTTAACCTCTTGCACCTAGCTTTTCAACATTAAAGGGAACTAGAGTGACCCCCCATAGAGATGAACTATCTCAATTCCTTAGATTGTGAATCCTCCTTTGAAGGAAATGCCATGAACTAGCACATCTCTCTTCAGGAATTTCTTCCTGTGCATGAGCAACCCCTTCCTAGTCTTCCTCAACTGCCTCAAGTCTTTTAGCATGATGTCAAGATTCCAAGTTGGAAGAGGGAATATCATGAACCAGCTCAGGAACTTGAAGAGGATAAAGTTACTCCCTATTCACTAAAGGAAAATTCTAATCCCAAGGTCATGAGTTGGAAGGAAACAATGGAATCATGGGGTAGGAAGGAGGAGGAGAAAGGTTTTTCTCAAAACCTTGAAGAAGATGAAGCTTATCCTACTCATCATGATGATGATTGTGACCTCCAAGAAAGGCTCTTTCAAGAAGATATAGCTAGGAGAATTGTAGAGTTGGAGTCTAGAATGAGATTCCTCAACCAATGTGTGATGGATAGTTCACACCAAATAGCAGATTCTATGTATGAACACACCCCATCTACACACCTCTAAGAGAGATATCAAGCCACACCTAATATAGATGAAGTGCTAGCCAAATGGAAAGAGGAGAATCATTCAATTCTAGCTCAAGGACTGCCTCCTCTTCCACATGGTTTTAATCATCAGCCTTCCACTTCATCCCTTCTCAAGGAGGACCCTATTTTTTAGGAGGCAAGTGAGGAAGAGAAGATCCAATTTATAGTTGTCTAAGAGGCTATCATGATCAATAATGAAGATGAAATCATCATGGAGGCTCCTTTTGAAGACATCATCAGCAATGGAGAAGACATAGGTCATGCATACATGCAGATGTTCCAGTAATATGAGGAGGAACATAAGCATGGTGAGCTCTCTCCTCCTTTGTTTGATGAACTTCCTTGTTGCTTCGATGAGGAGGATGACCATGCCATGGAGCCTAAGTTCAAGGAGGATTAGATGGATGTCTTTGAGCAACTAGAGACTCTGATCCTTGAGTAGGAAAAGGAGAGGCTAGTCCATCTTAAGGCAAGCTTTGAAGAAGAGAACCTTAAACAAGAAGGTGATGTTCTGTGGGATGAGTAATCAGTTTGTGATTCCATTTCAAACATCACAACAGTCACCCTTCTTTAAGAAAGCCATGAGGGAGCAGAAGATGAGTTTGACAGGGTCTGTAATGAAGTAGAAGGGAATGGGTCAAACCATGATGCACTACAAAGGGACTGTGCATATCAAAGGGCTTATGGTGATGAGCCAACAACCATTGATTTCTTGATGAAATACACCAACATGAATGACCATCATTCGACAAGATTCCAAGGACAAGAAAAGTACATATATGTTGGGAGCATGTTTGATTTTGATCCACTCAGATGAAAGCCAATCAAGGTGGCAGGCAAGAGGAGCAGGTTACCAGGTCTCCATTCCATTCAACCACTCATCTAGCATCATAAGTTTTCTTGCCAAGATGGAGACTTAAGAAATTTTCCCTTTGATCTAGGAGGGAGGAAAATATACTTGGTTAGATGTATATAGTAGTTTTCTTTCAATTTTCTTTCCTTGTTTTCCCTAAGTGTTGTTTGCACAAGTAGTGTTTTTAGCCTTGTCTGTCTGTTTTCCTTTGTGTTTGGGGTAAAAGCTTCATGATTGATTCTTGGATCTATCAGGGCTATTGATAAATTTTTCAAGTTGCGTTCTGACTCTATGCCTAATAGACTTTAAGGCAAATGGATTCTAAGCATAGCAGGCATGCTTCCCTTGGGAGTCACCAATTTGTTGACCATTTCGGTCCTACAGGCCAAAATCAGTTCCCCTTTTCCCTTACTATTCTGAGCTAGTACAATTTTGATTTTGCACAAGTATTGTTTTTATGGACTCTGTAGACACACTTCTATGAACTCTACAGGCTTGTTTGTACGAACTCTGTAGGCTATTTCTACAGACTCTATAGGTTGTTTCTATGGACTCTAAAGGCTAATTTCTATGGACTCTATAGGAAAGAAACATGTTACCAACACTTAGGTGACAAAAGGACCTTTGAAACTTTTCCAAAAGGCAATTTTAGAGGCCAAACAACCCTTGTGAAGGGCAAGAAAGCATTTCAAGGGAAGAAAGACAAAGGCAAAGAATACCTTTAGACTTTTTTTCTAAAGAAAATTTCTGCAAGGCAAAGATAGAAGGGATTCCTTCAGACATTTTGTCTGAAGAAATCCTTCAGAAGAAAATCTAGTGGAAATAAAAAGACTAAGGCAAAGGCAGGAAATGATTTTCTTCAAAATTTTGTCTGAAGGAATTCCTTCAAATAAAAAGTCTGAAGCAATTTAGAGAAAGAGCCATGGGAAAAATGGCTGAAATAAAAGCCAACAAAAAAAGGATAAGTGGGAAAGATAAAAGAAAAAATCCTTCAGAAAAAATGTCTGAAGGAAGTCCTTCAGACATTTTATCTGAAGGATTTGAGGAATAAGGCCATCAAAGGACCTCGAAGGGTAGGTACCCTTGTGGGGGACTCTCAGCTGCCAAACAAACCTTTCTCAAAATCCTCAAGGAAAGGAAGCAAAAAGCCGAAGCAAAGGAAAAAAGCTGAAGGAATTGCCAAGGAGAGTGATGGGCCCAAAGACGTCAAGATTAAGCATGATGAACTAGCTTTTGGCTTTCAAACGGTGACAGGTGCATGAACATCAACTTTACAACAATGAAATAGCTATTTATCTTTAAAGGCTTGAGCACGGACCCAAATGCATTCAAAGGCCTTAAGGCTAAAAGGAAGAACCACTGAGAGAAGAGCCCAAAGAGCTAGCAAGGTTGGGAAGATAGCCCCTAAGGGTTGAAGGAGCCAAAAAAGACAAATCCAAGAAGAGATAAAGTGTAGAAATAGACAAAACAACCTAGGTGGCAAAGGGGAGGTGAGTTATTCCTGTAGTTGGAATAGTCTCTGCCAAGTGGTCATTAAGGAGCGCAAATAGTAAATGGTGCACCCTAATTTCTCCACTTTGCATTTATGAGCAAACAAACCACGTGAATATCTTGAAGGAGTAGTCTTGTTTGAAAAAAAAGAGGCATGGCTCATGCTTTCACATTAATGTTTAAATGCTAAAGTCAAGACTGACAGCTAACACAACATTCTATTTCAACATTTTCTCTTCTCGATGCTCTGAACACACATGGGCCAACTTGTAAAAAGGTGCCAAAGTATTTTCCAAAAGGGGTGCCTTTACTTCTTCTCTCTCTATATATTGTAAACTTCTCATTTTGAGAAGAAATCTCTTATCCTGTAAGGCAAAGCTTTGCCAAAAAATCTCTCAGCTTGTAAGGCAGAGTTCTACTAGATTTTACCTTGAATCAAGCCATAGCATTTTTACCTTCATTTGAGCTTTGCACTTTCGTATATGTCTATGACTTTATCCTATGTTAAGTCATTTTTCCTTTATGATTTCATAGAATTATTCTAGCATGTCTAGTGTATTATGAGTTTTCCTTTTATAGGTTAGCTAGAAGTGTCCCTAGAGGAGTATAGGTGCATGTGAACAGGCTGCCATAGTGTGTCTTAGAATGCCTCTGGTAGTTATTCCTCTCTGTATATCCATGGACCCCTAGCTCATTTATGTAGAAGAATTTCTCATGTCAAATGAAGTGTATGGGATCTTTTTCTTGGTGGAAAGTGTATGTTCATGCTAAGTAGATCAACTTTTTTGGTGTATCACCTTTTAGTTTAGGTTCTATTTTTAGCATCCTTCTCTCTTTTCACCCCCCCATTGTTAGTAGTAGGAAATACAAAACCTCAGAGATACATCAAAGGGAGATAACCCTTATATAGAGACTCCCCCCAGTTTTGCTAGACCCACAGGTAAGAGGGGAGTTTCCATTGTGATGCATGGAAGGTAAGAGCTCAGCCTCCTGTCAAGGGTGCAATCCACTATGTCAATAGGTATTTTTGAGTCCTTGAAAGTAACAAGGTTGGAAATTTGAAGGGCATTAATAAAGGCTACTAGGGTTTGTAGATCTTTAAATTATATCTCTATGGATTGACAAGCCTCTATTAGTGCTTAGTAATGGTGAGGGGAGGTAGAGATAAACATATAAGCTCATCTTTTTTAGGTTCTAGTGAAGTTGCTTGAGGATAACTCTCTTGATGGATTTTGAAGGGTTATATTGGGAGACACCTAAAATGGACACCTTTGATTTGGTCAAAGATGGAGATGATTAGGTGTGGGTTAGTTGGGAGGTTGAAGATGGATATGTCCATGGAATGGACACATTAGCCTTCCCCTTATCCTTCTGTTATGATCTTGTGACTATGTTGATAATATGGATAAAAGGAGAGGTTGAGGTAGTATACTATTCAAACTTTCCTTCACTCTTAGGTGAGAGTGGAGGAGTAGCTAAGCATTGGATAGGTAGGGTTGGTGGATAGATTGGTATGGGGCCTATAGGAGGTTCATCTATTAATACATCATCCTCATCATAAATTTGGTGGATAATAGTTTGGAGAGCTTTAAAATTCTTCATATCATGTCCGAGTGTCCTATGATAAAAGAACACTTGGTGGTCATTATAATAGATGGGATTTGAAGCTAGAGGGTTAAAGGGTCTGATGGGAGCTAAGGCCAAAAAGAAGTTTATAATAACCTATGGAAAATGATCAAGTAGGAATTAGCTAAAGGCGGTAAAGGTGTAGTGGTCTTTGATTTAATGTTTGGTGTAGAAGGTCATTTGAAAATAGGTTTGATGGTAGGTGCATTGAGTAGGGTCATATGCCTGGTTGATGGCTTTAGTTTAGGCAAGGAGGTTGAAAAACTAGAGGTGAAGGATCTTAAGGTATGGAGCTTAGGTATTACTAGTGTGGTGAAGAGATGTGTATCAGAAAGTAATTAAAAATGTGTAATCAAAAGAGGTGGTGGGGTCTTGGTAAAGATAATTGGCTTCCTAATGAAGGTAAAAGGATGAGGCCCAAAAATGGAGGGCAAGGTTGAGGGAGGTAAAATTTGAGGTTTTAAGCCTTTGGGTGGTTTTACCTCTTTAGTTGCCTTGGTTTAGCACTTTGTTGATGGGTTTGAAGAGGTTAGGTCCACTTTCATAGATGGGTGATTAACATTTAGTGTAGGGAAGGTACCAAGGCTTTTGGTTGTTTTGGTTGAGGTGATAGAAGAGGGTTTGGCCATTTGGGTCTTAGTCAACTTAGGTGGTTGGGGGTTGCTTGGTTTAGTAGAGGTCTTGGTTGGTTGGGTAGATATGGTAATAGATTGGTTAATAGAAGTGGTGGGTTAGTTCACCAAGGAAAGGGTTGGAGGTTCTGGTCTAGTAATATAAGGGATACCTAGTTACTATCAAAAGGTAGCTCAATTTAGGTTGGGTTTGGAAACAAATTCCAATATCTAAACTAGTCTAGAGAATGGTTTATAGATTAATTTAGCTCCCTAGGTAGTAAGTTTGAATGATAGACCCATAGGTTAGGGAGAGGGGGTGGCAACCTTATCCTTTTCCTAAATCAAAGGATGCAAGGTTGAGATAGGTGGCTCCTCTGTGGGAGGAGTAGACATGGGGATTTATTCCTCAAGAATTTTCTCCAAAGGAAGGGTGGGTTTCTTGGTAGTTAAAGATGAAGGTGATGTAGTGATGATTTTTTATCTTGATATGATAGTTTAAAGGGATGTGAGTGGTTCCACTACCTCAATAAGTGGGGGGGGAGAAGATGGCACTTCCTTGGTTTGTGTGTCTAAAGGAAGGGAAGGTAAGTCCATTATCTCACTAGATGGAAGAGGTGGAGGATTGGGAGATTGGGTACTATATGGTTTGATAATGAGTGCATCAAAGACCATGTTAATTGTGTGGGTATCATGAGAAAACTCAATGTTATTTCTCTCATTCTTAGTAGGATCATTGCTTGGGAAGGGTTGCATTGATATATCAAGGGCTTCATTTGATAGTGTATTGGGGTTGTCCAATGTAAGCTCCCCCTTGCCAATGAGGGATTGGACAAGGCTCTTGAAAGTGTTACATCTATTGACATCATGTCCTATTACCCAATAAAAGACACACATATCATTATAGTTGAACCAGCTAGGTATAGGATGAGAGGCATCAAACTACTAAGGAGGTTTGATAGGAGGAGGTTTAATGATGTTGGATTTTAATGAATTCTCCAATATAGAAGCTTAGGATTCTCCAAGTGGAGTGAATTTATTTTGGTTATTATGTTTTTGGTTCCTCATGTTTTTATTTGAGGAGTTAGAGGAATTTGGTTGGTTGATAGGAGTGGCCTTAAGGACAATCACATTTATAATTATCTTGCTCTTAGTATTGGTATTAGACTAGTTGTTTGACTTATAAGAAGAGGCCTCATTAGTTTTATCGGTTGAGTTCTTGTTTTTGAGATTTATCTTTCCTTCATTAATGGTTTGGTTCTCTAGCTTATGTGCCATGGTAAAATCTTCATCAAAGGTTCAGAAGCTTTGGAAATGCAGTGTAAAGGAGATATGCTTGGCACATGCCCAAGAAAAGATCTATATCAGTTTGGGTTGAGGTAAGGAGAAGGAATTAGGCTCCTCTAACGAGCTAAAAAATTTGAAATGGATTCATATTCAAATTTATAGATAGAGTAGAGGTCGGTGATAGAAACTTTCTTGGAGATTTTGATTGAAAAATGGTCTAAGAAGGTTTGAGCTAGTTAGGTTAAGGAGAATATGGAATTATTTGCTAAGGCACTATACCAATCTAGTGCCAAACTATTTGGAGACATGGGGAAGGTGTAAAGAAGAAGGACATCATCATAGGTGATGAGATAACAAGCATGCCTAAATTCCCTAAGGTGCTATTGGGGATCCTGCTTTGAAATTTAGAGAACTTGGGAAGTTCTCATTGGGGAGGATATGCCCTAATAGGTATAGATGGATGGATGGGCTCATTACATATTTGGTCATATGACAAGATGTTGTGAGAAATTGAAATGGATGAATTTAAGGTGGTTATCTTGTCTAAATCATATTCATTAGGTTTGCTTGGGGTTGTGCACCTGAAAGGTTATAAGATGCATACTACTGTAGTGGTTGGGAGACATACTAATAATGGGTAGAAGGTTAGGAGGCTACCACATATTGGTAAGTGGATGCCAAAGGTTGGGTGGAAGATACATGAGGGTAGGTAGAGGTAGGTGGTTGGGTAGTGGGTATGAGTACATGCCCTTATAGGTTATAGATGTATCCAAAGTTTGGTGTAAGGGGTACTTGTTGGATAAGAGTGGTAATTGGGTTAGTGATCAATGGAATGGTGGTGACCCTTGTACTGATCAATGTCAAGGTAAAGGGTATAAACACTACAAGGATTTGAAGTGGAGTAGTTTTCAATGGATTAGGGGTAACTAAAGGAAGGTTGGTAGTGATAGAGATAGGCACTCCTATTATGGAGGAGTGGAAGGTATAAGTGTAGTGGTATTTTAGGTTGGTTGGTTTTCTATGGTAGTCTCTAAGGGGTTGTTGGTTGATGAGGAAGATTATATAGTTAATAGTTGGGTAGTAAACATGGAAATATAGGCACTCCTCATGAGGTGGAGAGGCATGCCATAAGGTAGATCTATGGGTGGGTATGAAGCTGGGATATGGCAAGACATGGTTTTAAGATAGTGTTGTAAGGATATAAGATTATTATCTAGGAAAGTGATAAAATCTACATCTATTTGAGGAACCTCCCAAGGGAAAGTAGGACTTCTTAAGGGATGAGGAGAATCTATTGGTTCAGAAACATAGTTCATGGATGAAGAGGTACAAGAGGTAGGTTGGCTTGGTGATGGGTTTTGATCTGTAAGGTCTCTTCTCTATTGGTGTGTGAGAACCATATGAGATAGAGGAGATAGAAAACACAAATAGCCTCATTACTCAAACAAAAAGAAGATAAAAAAATGATCAAAGAAATCAAATCACACTCTAAAAGAGATGTTAAGCCCTAGAGTTTTAATTAATCTCACTTTTGGATTATTCTTTAATAAGTTGTACAACTAAAATTGGATTGTAGAGTGGGTACTAGGAGGAATTCTAAAGTTGTTTTTAGGTTGTGTTTAGGTGATAAAAAATAATATGTATTGGAATCAATAATGCCTTGGTATTGGGGCATACCCCCTCACTTCACACACCATAGAGATAAGGGTGTTGGGTGCTTAGCTAATATATATTGATATCTAGAGATTCTACTTAACTAGAGAGTTGAGTTGGTTCTCCCTTTGGTAACGACCTCCAAGTAGGATTGCCAGGAAAGGGTAAGGTTATCTCTAGGTGATGAAATCCTAGTTGAGACTTGTCTCAAGTTTGTTTTATGTTTAATTTATGAAAGTGATTTAGTTGAGTGTGCACAAAAAAGAGTGAAGCTATGATGGATTACTTTGCTTTTAAGTTAAGTTAAGTTATGTGAACTAAAATTTCAAGTAGTCAATATATGCACTTAATTTTAAGCCCCAAAGAAATTTTTGATTTCATTAATGATCATAGAATAGAGAGAGAATGCAAGTAAACAAGAACCCAAGTAGAGACATAAGGGTCCACTAGGAATCCCTAAATGTTTCAATGAATTTTTACTTATTATTTGTAAAGGGGAAAGAAGAAACTAAGTATGGGTATGGTTGAAAAACCTATTTGATTGTGTGCACATTGAATCAGAATATTGTGAAGAGCTCCTCTTTGGCTTGGGATGATGACCTAAAAATAAGAAAGAACTAAATAATTTTTTTGATAGACAAATAGTTGATTAGATTGCTTGGTGATAGCTAGTTCTTGAAAGCAAGAGCTTCCTTAGGGGTTGTCAATCCCCATGTTTGAAACAATCAAGTTTGTGAAATAGAATAAAAAGTACTTATATCAATAATCAAAGGTAGTGAAATTGAACACAAGAATGTTTTCTTAAAAAATAGACTAAAATTGACTAAAATAATGAGTAATCTAATTAATAATAGTGTTATATTGTTGGGGTCTACTTCAGAAAATTAGGTAGGGGTCTGTGAATAGGTAGAGACACAAGGAATCATGTTTGGTTGGGTGGATGTGGGTGAAAACAACTTACTAGAATTTACTACCATAGTGACCATTGGTGGTTGGATTGAACATCAATGGTTAAGGTGATCATTTATGGTCAAGATGATTATCAACAATTGGATAAAACGTCAACGATTGAGATAACCATTGGCAATTACTATGTGTAGAGATGGGTTGATAATAGGTTGATTAACAAGATCTCAAAGTGACATTTTAGGAGTTAGATAGGTGCTTGGTTGTGAGCAAAAAGAAAATAAAGTAATGGAATATTATAAACCAAGTACTTATCTTGTATAAGGTGGATTATGTGATTGATTAAGGTGGTTGACTCATTTATGGAGTCTAACATGATTTTGATAAAGTAATGGTACTTAGTGCTTTGGTGGGGCTATAATGGTAAGTTGGCTCTCTGACATAGTAGTTAGTTTTTTGGATTGTTGATGATGATTACCCTTTAAAAAGAGAATTATTGATGTAAAATCTCTTGATAACAAATGTAGATGATTTTCACCTCTTTGCTCCTATATTCTTATAGACAAGGGAAGAGAGTTGCAACAAGATGTGAACTAGGCTTCCTAATTTTAAATCGCATATGTAATGGTTCACAACTAGATTTAGACAAGTTATTTTTAGAAAATCAAGTCAGGTGAGTTTACATGTTGGTGGTTAAGGAGGTGCACCCTAAATGTCAATGGTCAAGGTGACCATTGATGGTCAACCTGACTGTCGATGGTTAAGGGTAAAACTGGGTAAAAGCTAGGGTTAAGCTAGTTTGGTCAAAATAACTATGGTTAGGTTAGGTTAGGGTTTTGAGGGTTAGATTATTCTTGAGAACATCCCAATGTGGTCAAGGGAATTAAAAAAATTATAATTATGGTGTGTGGATTTTTAGTGTCAAAAAATATATTCAAAACTTGATGGTGCCTCAAGTCCTGATGTGCACATTTTTCACTATGGTGTGGGAAGTGTTAAATAACTAGAAAATTCTCAATCAAGACTTGTCCCAACTTAATGCCTCCATTGCACAACTTTTTGATGAGTCATAATTTATTCCTCCATAATAGCTTCAATAAATGTTTTAGCAAAATAATATTTCCATAAGTATGCAGGCAATAGTCCAACAACCATAACAACTTCCTCTAAAAGATTTTTTAGACCCAAGTGTTTTATCTACAAGTCCAACAAAATCATCATTGCAATAACCTATTATGAAACCAACCTAGAGTATGCCACCACTTACCCAGTAAGTAATATGTATCTCTATTTTTTTAGTTTTCATAAGTTTTTGGAACAATTTTTAAAGATGGAATTAAGCATTAGGAATGAGGCTAGGCTAGTTAAAAAAGTATAAAGGGTAGCCACTTGGATAAACTAGTCTATTTAAAACCCAAAAAGGTGGTAGGCTAGTACACTACTTAGTTGAAAACTTGAAAGGGTGGCTAAGTAGTGTGTAAAGGTTGAAAACCAATAAATGACACTTGGAGTGATAATCATGACTCTTGTTTTTGGTTCAATTCCTTTACTCAAGCTTTAGATCATGATCTCTTGTTATGAATTTATCTTAGGATGAGATAATTATTTAATTTTGGTAAAGTGTTGGGTGTAAAAAAATGCTACCAAAATCACAAAGTATATTTGATGGACGTGTGCAACTTGAACTATTTTTTATTTTTCATAATCTTTTTGTATGTATTCAAACTTTGTAAGCATAACAATAGACTTCATAATATGAAGATTCCTTCCTTTTGGGCATATCAAAAGGTTAGAATATGAAGAGACAACACTTCTTAAAACTCTATATATAGTGCTCAATTATATTTGGATATGGTTTTGATGTGATAAAGATTAATATATATATATATATATATATTATTTTGAAATGGTTTTATTATGTATATTTTTTCATTGTCCTATGTGTAGTGAATACTTTATTTTCTTTAACCTATGAATCATATGAGTTTATGCTGACGATTTAGATTCTAATAAGTCTATGTTTCTTTGCTCAAACTATCTATTTTTCTTGTTAATTAATATATTTATTTTGAATTGCTATCTGCTATTTACTTTTATTACTTCATGTTTAAGATATCCCTATATTAGCATATTTTGAAGGGTTTTCTAGGAACCTCTGCTAACATAGTGTTGCTCAATGTGAAATAGTGTGTATATATGTACCAAATAAGTTCTTAGTCCCCTATCAAGTGAGGTCTTGATATATATGTATATATATATATATATATGTATATATATGTATATATATATATGTATATATATACATATATATATATATGTATATATATATATATATATATGAATCTAATTGAATAATTTTTCATGCCATCAACATACTAGAAAGGTGGGCTAACCTTATAAAAAATTTTGATTTTAAAAAGTAGTTAATAGGAGAGGGTCAATACTGACCAAGTTGGGTAAGTATCAACTGACGTTATTGATCAAAACTAATGGAACCAACCAATGTATAAGTAGATTAAATATAAGGTTTCGAGATGTCTGTGAAAGATATTAAGTAGGGTTGAGATAGAAAGTGAGGTTCTTTTAGGTATGTAATAATAAAATGGAAGGGTCAAATTCATAAGATAAAATTTAGGTGTGAGAAAATGGTGGATTAGGACCATGTTTGTGTGCTCAAGTTATCCATAGTAAATGTGTGTCAAGCATGTCATTTTCAAGTGCTTAATACCATATTTTCATATCTACTATTTAACCCTTTTTGGTATTTAGGGTTAGAGGAGAGTATCCTAATCTAATAGGAATAAGCTATTCTAAAATCATGCCAATTAATTAATTTAGTTTATACTAATATTCTAATAAGAATTAATGAATCTAAGCATATGCTAAATATATAAAACACAAAATTTAATTTTTTAATAAAGTAATACAAAGGATAAATTTTAATTAACTTATACATTGATGCATATGCAAGTTTGAGTAATTCAAGTGTATAAATAGACTACATGAAGATTATGATTTAGTTATCAGAATATGAAAATTATATTTCTATCAATACAAACACTTGAATCACCCTATGGATACTTATGTCAATGTTAATGTCTATGCTTCAATGAATCTATTTTATATGGAGTATTGACTATTGAAAGAAACTTCCATATGGTTATTTATAAGTTTTATAAAACCTATCAAATTATGTGTTTAAATTACACACATAAGCACTCAATATAATAATACAGGTCAAACCTTACGTCCTCCTCTTAGGTCTTATCACCTTACCAAAAATAGGTTAGTGGGCTCATAAATTCTAGCTAACCTGAAGGACCCCTATGTCAATCAGTGTTGTCTACATAGTTAATACTCTAAATAAGGCCTCATACATACATATTTCTACCATATGTGTTGGATTATGTATGAAAAAGGGTGTAGAATATTATATGTAAGTGCATGTAGTGAACTAGCTTACAATTTGACATATATGGCTCATGGACTAATTTTTGAATGATTTAGACCTATAATATGATTGATCCTATGACTAATATGAAAATAAGAAAGAATAGGGTAGAATAACTTAGTTGTGCAATTGATTTTTAGTAGTGTAGTGTAAGCTTGAGAAGTGCTTCCTAAATGAGTAATAAGTTAGATTTAACTTGTATATATACCACCTCTTATAAATATTTACTCACATAAGGGTTATGAAACATAGTATGACAACTAGTACATATTAAAATATTTGAAAATTTGAGCATTTAAAAGGAACAAACATTTGCATTAGAAAATGGATAGTAGCATCGATGCTACTATCCAAGTCTGAATGTAACTGTCTAAGAAAATAGAAGGCTTTTTTAGCTCTATAAATGATAGTGAAGGATATATATTAGAGTACTTCAAGATACATGTGATTTGGGTAATCAGAATAACAAGGTTAGACTACAAGATAAGCATTTACACCCAGTGAGATGCTAAATGTGATCCCATCAGCTATAAGGAAGGTCAATAAATGAAGGGTAAAGCCTTGAGTGATATTTTTCAAGTGTACATTATTAGTTTAGAAAATAAATATAGATTTAAGAATCTAAATTCCTCCTTTAATTTAGTAATGCATAATGATGAAATTACTAGCTTAAAGGAAAGAATATGGTGTGTACAACACACATTGATTTACTTGAGCCTTGTTTAAATTTATTTTATGTGTTGACCTCAAACCAAGATCATGTTATAGGTGTTATTAGTACATATAATCTAGAAAAAGAATAATCAATTTTTTTTGAAAGCAAAGAGAGTAAGGAAAGAGTATACTTGTGTGTCTATGTAACCATGTTTCTCCCTAATAGTTTACTTTGGTAATGATGCTTCCTATCTAAAGCATTAGAGAGATGTTCATAACTGATCCTTAGAGATGTGACTAGGGGAATCAGAGGGTGATCATGACCCCAATTTGGTATAAAGGTGAGTTATTCTAAGTCTATTGAAAGCTTAGAATCTCAATCACACCACTCTAATTTATCATAATGTAGACAATATTTCCTGAGTCAAATGGTATAACTATATCAACTTGTAATAACAAAAAATAGTATTAAGTAAATAAAGGGAAATTATTCTCATTTATGCTAAAGAAATAAGTCAATTTTTATAGCAGATAAAAGCTCAAATGCTGCATCTTAGTAGGTTTAGTACATGAATAATGTTTATAATCTAAAAATGCATGTGTGATTTGGTGAATTTGTATGGAATATACACCTAAAATATGTCTCAATTTAAAGTATATATCAAAATGTAATCAATGATTTGTAAAATATGTATAATATGTATCATAAATCTGAATTCTATCCCAAATATGTGCCAAATGTATAAAATTATGTCCCAAGTGTATATTTGAATCATGTAAACTAAATCAAATACTTCTATTTTTTTAAACTATATGTATGTGGAGTCATGTATCTATGAATTTCCCCCATTGATATGCCCCACTTTGAGGTGAGGGGATTGAAAAAGTGACAATCAACTTATTTTAAAAGGATAAGACAATTATATTGTATCTATGTGAATCATGTAGTAAAGAAGTATATAGTAGTATCATGTCATAAAAAATATATCAAGAAGCTCACAATATGTATACATAACAAGCCCTAAGATACATGATAGGAATCATTGTAACATCTAGAATATAACAAGTTTAAAAAATAATCAAACATACAAAAAATAATAATCAAATATCACACAAAGAAGGGTCTAAGGAGACCATAAATAAGGGGCATGTTCAAATGCTACATACTTAATGGGAATACATATGCAAATGTCCACACACTAAAGAAACAAGCAATACTTATGGAACTATATTCAATACTCAAGGAACATGTGTAAATGTTCCTCAAGTAAGATAAAGAAGAAAGTAATAAGTATACTCAAGTAAGCCATGTGAAAGTAAATGAAATAGAAATAACTAGCATAAGCATGCCATACTAGTTCCTGCATACACATGCTAGAAAAATGTCATGTATAATAGCATAATAGGTACACTCTTTAAGATAGCAACTTAAATATAGGCATGTGTAGATGTCAAGATATAAGATCAATGTGATAATAAAAATGATCATAAAATAATATAGCCTATGTTAGTCATGTCATTATAGAAGCAAGATGCTCCCAACGTAGTGTGTCATGTGGGAAAAGGAAAAGTCCAACAACTACATGCTCCTATATCATGAATCTCATTTATGCATATATCACACTCAAGCACCCATGAAACATATGTGTGTATATAAATAATATTATATCTACTAACACAATAAAAAAAATATGCAAAATCTAATAAACATGTAAAATTCTAAATATTTTTGTATTTTTGCTCTATTTGAATGTTTTTTATATTTTTTAAAATATTTGATTTTTTTACATTTTTTTGATAGGTTTGGAAAGAGAGTGGTAACTGATGATCCCATCTAAGGGATGCTAATAGGGTGATATATACTCTAAATATGGTATAATAAACTAGTCATGTTGTCAAGGATCTTATAAATGTGCTAAATCTAAAGCTTGAGAATTTCTAATACTTTGTGTATGCAACATAGGACTCTATGGTTATGAGGTAGTAATAGGAAGGTGTGGTGGTTCATGGAACCCATCGTTTAATGATTTATGGTTTCCTTAGTGTAATTTAGGTCTTTATACATGTTTTGAAACATGGTGCTCTATTTTTAATAACTATCTAGGCCATGGAGGTGTAAATGATGATCTTGAAGAGTCCACTATAGATCTCTAATGCAATGGCCTCTCAAACATTGGTCACCTAGAAAATGGGATTGCCTATTGTTTACCCTTTCACACATGATTAACATTCAAAAGGTTCTATAATTAGCTGTCATGGAATAATTTTCTTCATGTTCTAAAGGATATTCATATTGAATCCTTGAAACTATAAATACCTTATTGGAATTAATATACTTAAGACACCCATGCACTATGGAAGGTATTACATAAAACTTATGAATCCAAGGTCAAAGACTCTTATGTGTGGTATAACTAAAAAATGTTGTGGTCATATGTGCTAGACTAACTTGTAAAGGAAAATTAATATCACCAAATGCTTGTTGTGTCTTCCCATAAAATTATTTGACCATTTTAAGTGAAGGGAATAAATCATCCTGTGTGTATCCCAAATGTGTGATTAATGCCATGGTAGATACATTCTCACTAGAACTGATATTAACCATAACATTATGTATAAGATGATGATCAATATGTGCCCTGATAAATAAGGAATGATGATTTGAGTCATCATCCTCAACCTTGCTATCATCAAATGAAATATAAGGTCTTTGAGCCATAGGAGGTATCTCACCATAAGTGTACCAATAATCCCATCTAATGGGTGGCCATAATGTGCTAGAGGAGGATGTGCATGATATGCCATTTGAAAATTTGATGTTTCCTTAGAATGATATTGTAATGGATTTTTAAATATATTTTGATTTTGATGATCATTAGGTTATGAACCCAAATTTGTTGGAAAATCCTCAAATGTGAGTACATCACTATCAATAAGATCTTGTATCTTTTGCTTCAATTTAAAACATCTTTTTATATAATTCCCCATACATTAGTTATAGTCATAATAAGCATTAACATCATAATTTGGGTAGATTTTGCATTATATCAACTTCCATATGAGGAGGGAGAGATACGAGATGACACTCCACTAACTTCAGAAGTATCAAAGCAAGAGACTCAACTAATCATGTAAATTATTTCCTAGGTGCACTAGATATGATAACACAATTAGGTTATTGTGACATTTTATTAACTATTATGTTTGTTTCATTTTTGTCCTTAATAGGTTATATATTATATATTAGTTTGATATGAAACTTGGTTTTGGATGTAATCAATGTGTTCACAACAGATTTAATTAAATGAAATAAATTTAATTTCAATATCTTGAACACCATGGCATAATTCATCAAAAGATTTGAAATTCTTGAAAATAATAAGATCATGTAAGGGATCAAGAAAGATTTGATTAAAGATATATTGAAGCTCTTTGTCTTCCATTAGATTTGTCATTTTGGCCAACATTGTCTTATACCTCAAGACATATTTGTTAATAGGCTAATTGGCTCCTTGTTTGATCTTGGAAATTTGTGCATATGACATATTTTTAGTAATGTTGGCTGAAAATGTGCTAAAAAATAATTTTCTAAAGGCTTGAATCTTATTACTAATTTTATTGGTAGATCATAGAACCATGTAAAATCATAGTCCTTTAGAATTATTGGAAATAATTAGGTCAAAATTTTATCATTTGAAGCATAATCAAGACATGTTACATAGAAAGATCAAAGATTTTGTTTAGGATCACCCTTTCCATCATAAAGTGTGAACTTGGGTGTAACAAAACCAATTGGAAAAGGATGTAAATATATCTCAAGTTCTAGAGGATTATGAAATACATCTTGTCAATCAATATCATGAGTTTATTTCAAAACATTTTACTCAATGTTGGTAACATTAACTTCTAAATATTTAATAAATTCTAAAAGAGTCTGCACAATATACCCATTGGGATTTTTATTTTAAACTTTAAAAGTCACCAAAGGGGATGAAAACACTACCCATGTTGATGTAGGAATTAAAAAATATAATTGAGTTAAATTCTTAATTGTTCCCATGGAGGATGTATCAATAGTTGTTTGATCTTTTAGGAATAATGGTTTGAAAACATATTATGTGCCCTCATTAGATGTATTATGCAATATTATGCTTGAGGGGAGGGATATTATAATGGATTTTTTATAGGCATATCTAGTAGCCCCAATATTTGTATCAATTTAGAGTAATTGTTGTTCACTAACACCTTTTGATTTTTTGTATTCCAATATAGTATCAAGGATCTTGTGGATATCTTCAATATTTTCATGAATGTACCGTTGAAATAATGTAATAGATTTAAATTGCTCTTGATCTACTTGTTTATGTTCATTTTTTTCATGTGTTTCATTATCCTCATGATCAAATTCATATTCTATAAAAATTTTCATTTTTTTTGCTCATTGTCATTTTTAGAACTTTCATTATTATCAGGATTTGACCTAGTTTATCTTGAGACATTTTAGGTGGACCAAGGGGTAGATTAATATGTTCAATATGAATAACACCTAATCTAAGAATATGTCTAGGTTGCATACAAAGGATAGAAAAAATATGAATACATACAAAAAAAAAAAACCTTAAAAGGCTAAAAACCTATAGTAAGCTAGTAGTTGCATGAGAAGACTTCAAGGTTAGGTTCACCTGATGTTTAACCCTTTTTGAGATTTAGGGTTAGAGGGGATTAAAATAATCAAATAGTAATAAGATACTCTAAAATAAATCTAATTAATGAATTTATATTCTACTAATATTTTGATAATAAATATTGAATCTTAGCATATACCAAATATATAAAGTACAACATTCAATATTATGATAATATAAATATGAAGGAGAAATTGTACTTAACTTATACACTGATGTATAGGTAGGTCTGAGTAATACAGGTGTGGAAATATATTATATGAAGATTCTAATATAGTACTCATATTTTGAAAATAGTTTTCTATCAACATAAACATTTGAATCATTTTGTGGACACTTTTATTAACAAAACTATCTATGCTTCAACACATCTATCCTATATGGAGTATTGACTATTGATTGACACTTCCATCTAGGTATTTCTGGGTTTTATGTCACCTTTCAAATTTTGTGTTTAGATTATGCACATAAGATTCTGATATTAGAATATATTTCAAATCCTAAATCCTCATCTTAGGTATTGTCACCTTGCCAAAAATTAACTAGTGGTCTTATGAAGTTAAGGTTACCTCAGTGAACCCTCTATCAATGAGTGATACCTACATATCCAATACTTTGAAGAGGGTGTCACACATATGTAGTTATCTCCTGTGTTGGATTATGTGTGAACAATGGTGTCGAATGCTATATTCAAGTTCATGTAGTGATCTAACTTGTAACTTAAAAAATATGGCTCATGGGATGATCTTTGAATGATTCAAACATATAATATGACTACTCATATGACTAATGTGAAAATATGAAATAATAGGGTAGAATATCTTAGTTTTATAATTGATTTTTAGTAGTGTAGTGTAAGATTGAGAGGTGCTTCCTAGATGAATAATGAGATGGATTTCACTTGAATTTATACCACCTATTTTGAAAATTTACTCATGGAAGGGTTAATGAAACATAATATTATCACTTGTACATATTTAAATATTTTCAAATTTGAGTGTTTATAAGGCACAAACACTTGTGTTAGATAATGGATAATAGTATCAAAGCTACTGTCTAAGTTTGAACATAACTATCCAAGAACATAAAAAGTTGATAGAGATATTAATAGATAGTGAAATATATATATTAGATTTTAATCATACTGTGGGCTATAGGTGATCTAGGTAGTAAAAATAATAGGTTTGAACTAAAAGATAAGCATTTAGGCCTAATGAAATGGTGAATGTGAGCATATCAACTACAAGGAAGCTCAAGAACTGAAGGTTAGAGCTTTGAGTGATATTTTTCAAGTGTAAAAGACTAATTTAATATATAAATATATATTTAAGCATATACACATACATACATTTAGTTATCATGCTTATTTTTAGGAAGGGGAGCCCTCATATAGTGATGAAGAGATTACCTTAGATAGTTTGGGCATGATACCTACTATAACTAATTTAGAAGATCGATCAATTTAATGATTGAAAATATAATTGATATCAAAATAAACACTAATTTTACACCTAATAACTTAAATTTTGGTGCCACCTTGACCCTTAAAGAGGTAAAAGCATGCATAAAATTGTTAATAAAATATCCAAATATTGTGATATAGGAAAGTGGTTTTAGGTCAAAATACAATACATCTACCCAAACTAATTTTTAATAAATTTAATCAATTTACAAAAAATAAAGTGGTAGAATATGACCTAATTATAATAATAAATATTATAGACAAATTAAAAAGTAAAAATATGGATTTTTATAAGAATATTTGAACTATCATAAATCTTGAGATAGTCAAAAGAAATAATCACTAGAAAATAAGTTTAAATAACAAGGTGTTTTACTCTATTTTGGTATTAGAAAACATAATTTGATAAACCATGGTATGTGAAATTAGATTATAGTAAATGGCATTCAAACATACATTTTAATGTAAAATACTAAAACTAATTGTAATAATTTGATAAGTGGCATAAGTTAAATATAGTAAGTACAAAAAAGGTATGTGTACTTAGTTTTCTGATTGATTGTCTAGTTGTGATTATGTTTAATAGTGGAGAAAAATTAAATCAAGATGTGATTCATCCATATTTAGAACTATGTTTTTGTCTACATAGGTCAATTCTATGAGCTTTGGGTTAGTATCAATATTCAATACTGACATGTAGTGGTTAGTAATGACCTATGTGGAAAAGAGGGCTTGTGACTATATAGTCGCCTTTGCATTTCTACGAAAAATATGCATGTGTGATCCAAAACCTTGGTGATACATGAAAAAATATAAATTTATATCCTTCACATTTAAACCCTATGTGTACTTTTTAGGGTTAGAAATCTAAAAAAACTAGGAAATTTTAATGGGATGAGCTAACCCCAATCACCCCCATTAGTGATTGAACACTGCTTATGTATTTGATACTCTAAGGAGGGAAATCAAGCCAGACATGGTTCTCCCAACTAATATGATTGTGAAAATTTTATACTTAATTAAATGAATGTAATTAATGATTTAGGTTTGATACTTGACAATACTTGTTTTGACTTGGATTTGTTATACTTCAAAGTTTATTTTTAACTGATCCTAGTAAGTGATTTGAAATTTTGTATGAATGGGGCATATTTTTTCAATGTGTAGTAGTGCATAGATGTGTACCAAATAAGTGAAAATTACCCTATCAAGTGAGGCTTTTATTTATATATATATATATATATGAGTCAGGTTAGGTAATTTATCATGCCACCAACATGTTAGGAAGATTAACTAACCTTTAGGAAATATTTGATTTTGAAAATTAGATGTTAGGAATAGGGCACTATTGATAGGTGTAGGTCAATATCAATTGGCAATATTGACCTAGTTTTATGGTAGTGTCACATACACAAAAGGACTAAATTTAACATCTAGCCATGTCTATGTAGGATAGTACACAATTTTTAAATACAGTGTAAGTTTCCTATAGGTGGTTGACAATAGAATAAAAGGGTCAAACTCATAAGGTAGAATGTAGGTGTGAGATAATGGAAGGTTAGAAATATGTCTATGTGTGTAAGTTATGCATGGAAAATATATTCCAAACTTGTGATTGTCAAGTACTTGATACTATATTTTAGTATCTACACAAGACAAACAAAACCCAAAAATTTCAATGTAAACATATAACTTTTCGTAGACTATCAAAATCATAACACTCCTTTATTATAATAGCTATAAATGTAGTAGTAAATTTATAGTTACTATCATATTTAAAAAAATATTTGAAGACCCTATTCCTCTGCTCCTTGGATATAAAACACTACTCTATTTTATAGAATTATACCTAGATCTATGGGAAACTTATTTCCTTATCTGCAACCCTAAAAATTCATCAAAGAAAAATATAACTGGGGGAGTAAATGATCATCTTTTTTTATCCATTAATTATTATTAGAGCCTTATTTTGAAATAAAATTTTAAAACAAACATAAATTCACTTAAATTCATGGATGCAAGCCCTAATCCTTATACAAATTTTCACAATAGCATGAAAAAGAGGCACAATGCAAATGAAAAATTCATTCTTAAATGAATTTCTACTCAAAACACTCAAAATATGTTTTTTTAATAAAATATTTACTCTTAATTTTAATTTACTTATCACTAGTGGAATTCACATTTAATTTACTTATCCTATATGCACTAATGCACATGTGTATATAAATGTTTCTCAAATTCAAATTAGAATCTAATTGGTGCACAAATTGTACACACCATGAAACAAACACTAAAAAAAAGGAACATAAGGCGTAGGGGATCCAAAAAAATGGTGATAAGGGCTCACAAAAAAGGATGCTATAAACATGGTATAGTCTTATAAAATCAAAACCATACTCCAATGTTTCTAGAAAAGGGTAAGAAAAACATAAAAAGTGGGGAGAAGATAAAAAACCATTGAGGAAAGGGAAAACATAAAGAAGGATAAATACCTAGGGTAGAATAATAGTAAAACATAGGAAACACATATTAGTAAGAGTATAATACAAATTGATACTTGACAAAAAGACATCTACCCTAAAATAATACAATTTGACAACTAAAACTACACCCAAACCAAGATTAGGTGTCTATATAATGCCCCACTTTGATATTTGTGTGTACATACATATCAAAGTAAAATAAACAAGGTCATCCATAGGGTTCATATAATATTCCTTTGATTTAAAAAAAAAAAAAAAATTCTTGAAGTTAATATAGGGATAATGATAAAATAAAGTCTAAAGGAAAAGGAGATCACCTAATTGCCATAATGAAATGTCATGAAGATCACATGAAATAAGCATCCATGATCCTATGTATAGGATATGGAAAATTATGCCAATACAAATGTATGTGAAACATATACAAGTGAATAAATATCTATATCAATCCATAATTAATTAATTGTTAAAATCTATGATGGAAAATGAGAATAGGAACAAAGACACATGGTTATATTGAAAACTATGATGTTTCTCCTATGGAATCCATATCTCAAAATTTGTGATGTATTTGAGTATATACATTCATGTCTCTTGGTGAGACCAAGTGCAATATATATGTGTCTCTTGGTGAGATTAAGTGAATTATGCCATATACCACTATGTGATTGCTTCTATGTGAAGGAGAAAGGGAGAGTATATTATGTACCACCTCATGATTTTTCCCATATGATGGAGTAAGGAAGTGCCATGGAATATTTGAGATAAAATAAATAAATAACATGGTCCCTTTTAACATGTGGGATGAACATGTGAATCACATATTTTAATATAAATGGATATGTTCACTTTGTATAAGATAATAACATAAATCACTAATGTAAAACTTAATTATATATCATCATGAAAGCCTATAATTCTATTTATAAAATGACCCCAAATGGGCCTAAAGTATAATCTAAATAATCACAAGCGTAACATGCCCCCAAGTGAGCAAGATATAAGCAATGCAAGGACAATAAAAATGAGCTGTCCCTCATGGAAAACATTTAATTAATATAAGTACAATATATATATATATATATATATATATATATATATATATATATATATATATATATATATATATATATGCCCCACATGTATGACATGTAATCAATGAAAAAAATGATAGCATGCCTTGATTTAAGCAATGAGTTAGTGGATATATCAAAGGAAATAATTCATATAGGATCTTTTATTTATATATGCATGATAGTAATCATTAGATTAGGAAAATTAACATCAACATCAACATGATGCAGATCATTGAAAATTAATAGGAGTTATGCATGATATAAATTATGCCACCAAACATATAGTAACATTGAGGAAATGGAGAAATCAAGGAGGGCACACAAAGCACATAGTAAGCATTCCACATTAAGAGTAAACATGGAAATAATATCATATATATATAGAGGAATATATAAATAAATCAATTAGGGAACTCAAAGTAAATAATCATAAGCACTAAACACGTGTTATACAACAAAATCAAGGAACATATATCAAATATAGGGAAATAATAGAGACATGCCAAAAAATAAGTGTATAAATCAAACACATCATGCATAAGGAAAATAATAAAGGCATGAAAAATAATAAAGGTGTGAAGCAAACATGTCAAGAAAACTAAAACCAAAGTAACATAGAGGAAGTGAATCACCCATATAACTAATAATTTTTTAACTAATTATTGATTAATGAAAAATAAGCTATCATAACTAGCTAAATAAATGATACAAAGGATATCTATAGAAGTGCAATAATAAACAAAAATCAAATATTATATAGTATGAAAATATAGAGTATTTGTACAATATGAATAATGATAAATAAAGGAAGGATAAAGGGGAGAGAAAAAATATTGAATAAAACACACCTAATGATTGTAACTGAATTGTGAGAATGGAAACATAATTTTGGGATTACTAGAGTGATGCTCCTGTAATCTCATTGTAATTTGAATAAATGGTCAAAATTAGCCTAGTGTCAATATTGTTCCTATACTAGTAATTTTTTCTTATGTATATTTCAAGTCTTGTAAAATTCTAGTAAACTTCACAAATAGATGATGAGTATAATAGTAGCTTCGCTTCATAAAATTGAAAGATAATTTTTTTTCTTATCTTTTGAATTTGACCTAACTCTCCATCATGTGCCAAGAGATAAAAATATGTACATTACTTGGCCAGAGTAACCTATTAAGGCATTGTAACTACATGTCCCACATGATTGAAATCAAGTATCAATGTAGTTTTATTGTTGTGAGTGTAATCCCAATCCAAGTGAGAGATATGACTTCAACTTCTCTCCATAGATAATCAAATGCAACTACATGAACATTCACTTAAGCCTTCTCTTGTAAAAGTATGTACCTAATTGAAATCTTTGAATTCACTTGAAAAGCCTTGAAGAGTGTAAATAGATATTTGGTTCTACACCTAGGACTTTACTCTCCTTGATGTTTATTTTATTTCAATTGATACTTAATATTGAGATACACCTATGAGGATTTATATATATAGAAATATCTAATTTGAACTATGGATATATTTTCTTGAAAGTTTACACAATAAAAAATGAGAAATTTGGAAAAAATAGGCCGACACAAAGAGAAAAATAAAAAAGTGGTAAAAGTCCCAAAAGGATTAAAGTGTCGATATGGTTTGGGACACAATCTATAGAACACCGATTATTACCCATAAATATAAAAATTAAAGGAATAGGAGAGGAGAGGATACCTAAGGACAAGAACACACATAGGAGAGATAAAATATAATGAAGAAGGGATGATGAGTCCACACTAATATGAAAGAGAGAGAGACCACATGAAAAGGCATTTATAATTTATTAATTTGAACTAAAAATCCATATGTAAAAAATAATTCTAAAAAAATTAGAATAATAACCCTTGTACCAGAATTAGGTGTCTATGTAATTCCCCACTTTGATGTGCATATGTGTGATGTATGTGTTTGTCAAATTCAAAAATGAAAAAAGTGATACCAAAAAACTACATGAGGGATGGAAGGATGAATACTATAAAAATATGGGTTGGGTGCACCCACACTCTATCATCCATAAATTTGTGCACTTGTAAACAAAGGTGAATTCATGCAAATAATCAATGTCCTAGTGAAATCAATGTCGTGGTGAAATCAACAATCATTAAAAATGAAATAATTGAATTTTAAAAATAAGCAAAGGAATGAATGGACCTAGTGTTATGTGAACCATGCTATCACTCTTGGGAAATATAATACTATAATTGAAAAATTGAAAAATGAGCATTGAAAAGGTTTAAAGGGAACTCTAAAAAATGAAGGATTTTAGAGTAAATACTAGAATTTAAAGTCTAGTTCTTGATTAAGGAAGTAGACATCTGGTGTTTCTTAGTAAGTCATATTCCATGACAATATAAATTTGATGGTAAAATAACTATAAATAATATTAGGATAAATGTCCCCCTTTGGAAGAGAGTGATGTGTACCCAATTCTCCATATCATTCATCTAAAAAAAGTGTTACAAATCATGTGCTATCATAGGAATCCATGAAGCTATTAAAATATTTGAAAATACATTTATAAACACATGAATTTAGGTATTTAAATATATCATCATGTAAAACATGATACTAATAAATTACTTGTGGGATAATAAGGTGATCAAGAGTGAAGGAAGATAATAAGACTCATTATAAATAGTAGGAGAGAAAAATAATATGTTTGTGTGTAATATTTGGAATATATGTCATTTTGTAAAACACATTGATACACAAAAGAAATATATTATAATGCATTTATTAATGGTCCATTGTGTCCAATTGGTTGCACTTATATAATACTCATAACATAGGAATTATTGCTAGTGTGAGACTGATCTTGTAAGAGAGCCTATAGAGTCAACTGGTTTTATTTATTAATCTAGTGCTATTATACCTAAATTAAAGCTACTACTTATATAAGGAATAAACATTTGATAATGAAAATGGAATAGAAATTTAGATAAAAAGGGCTCATGATGCAATAAAATAAGAAATGGGTTGATTCCATATATTTATAGAAAGAGAGTTATTTTTATGCAAGAAAGTAATAAAAAAAAATATAGAAATTAAGTGTAAGAGGCAAGATACAACCCATATATGAGCAAGGAGTTTCAAAAATAAAACAAGATCTAGAGGAAATACAAATGAGAGCCCTAGTGGATTTCATCAATTATATAAAGTATTCAAAGATTCATTTTATTTCAATAAGAGGGATGAAAGTAATCTTACACAAAAAAAAACAAAGGAAAAATAATACACACAATAGGGACTTAGATTAGAGTCCAAAGAATCAACTCTCTCTATTGAAATGATATTATATAATTTATAATGGAGAAAAACAAGAGAGGAATTAAATACTCTCTACAACTAAGTATGTGTAGAGGAAAAATGTTAACTTGCATGCCTCTTTTTATACTAATTTAATTATGACATAGTGTATTAGCTTAACATCTCTCATACCATAATTTTTCATACCACTCCTTCATACTTATTGATTTAACCTTTTAGGGTTTTACAATGTGTAAATCCTAAGATAGATTAAAGGTATGAGATATCTAAATTAGTTAAATAATATGCAATAATTAACCATTGATTTGTTATATATTTTGACTTCTTTTGAAATTTTAAAAATAGTAATAAATATGCATAAATAGAGACTTATCTAGAAAGTGACTATCTTGAATGTTCTGGGTTCTAAAAACTAGGTTTTAAATGGGTCTGAATGTCATCAATAGGGTTTCAGGATCTAATTTTTCATTGGATAATAACACCCCACCTGGATAGTAATGACATAATATTGTAGTGTCCTCAAAGTGGTGTTAGTGTCATCTTTATAGGACTATTCCTATTTTTTGGTATCACCCATGCCTATGTTTTTGGGTCCTATTCTTGCACACATGAAATTTGGAACTCTATATTGTGCCTATAAAATATGATTTAGTTTGTAAACCCTAATCCTCCTTGTAAGTATGTCATGAATAATAAATATGTGTTTTTTATTAAGATAGGATAGACAAATTCAACACCCTATTTTGAAGAGAGTTTCTGACATACCAATACTCCAAGGAGGGATCAAGCCCGATGTAGTTCTTCCACCTAGTGCTTGGTATAAGTGCAAGTAAATGCCAGAATGAGAGTCGATTTGAATGCCTTAAGTGTGATTAAGATTTGAAATATGGGCTTAGGGTAATTGTAGATGGTATTATGTAGAATTAGGATAGAATAGGGATCAAATAAATTAATTTTACTTAGATTGTTTCTTATTTGGATAGGATTTTGCATCTATTTTCCATATAGTCTATAGAGGTCAAATAGTCTTGTATTTATAAAGATCTATAACTTGTGTGGATAATAACTTAAAGTGTAAATTATCAATTTTAAAAGATAGGTCAAGAGTTTTAGAGACCCTATGGGGTGTCAAGAGTGCTTGGAATGGTTATGGAAGTGCATGGTATTCATCTGGTTCTTTATTGTGTTCATATAGACAATTTGGGTCTAGTGATAGAAATTTTGAAAAGGTAGTTTGTTGACATTATCATTTCCATGTGTGGACAAGTCAGGGATAATTGTTCATATGGTTAAGATAATATTAGTCCCAAGTTATGACATTCTAAATTTTAGGACATGCATCTAAGCACAATATAATTTATTGAGGTCTAAAGTTGGCCTCTCAATTTTTTTTTGCTAAGTTTCCATACTTAGCCAATTTGTAAAGGAGCTCAAATAGAGCTAAGTGGGTAGTTTGATGATGTTATATATTTTGCGTGTGGTAGTCTCAAGATAAAATGATCACATGTGTCTATTAAAATTTATACCAAGTTGATATGTACTAAGTTTTAGGTCATGCAATGAAGCACAAAAAAATATATACATGTGCAAAGTTGGACTCCTATGTAGTTTGATAGTGTTTTCCCATACTTAGTGAAATGAACTAGACTTTCATTAGGGCATAATGTAGATTTGCATAGGTGAGCTCATTTGAAAATTTTGTGAACATTATTAGAAATCTCTTGGAATCAGTGGATCAAGTGGGCATAATATTTTTAATATCAAGAAAATCTCCATCAAATCTAGTCCCTTCATGATTTTTATGCTTCAAGATACAAATATTTAAAGTTAGTAAAATAATGGGATATGTTCATGCAGACCTTGATTTTAAGCCACTAAAAAAATACATTAGAGTTTAAATTTGATGATCTATGGGACGTCAAATACGTCCACATGGACATCAAATGATGGTCGTATGGATGCCAATTTTAAGACTCGATAAATAGTCATTTATTTTCAAACTAAGGTAGATCCAATGGTTGGTAATCATTCATACCAAGGGATATCGATAGAGAGAGATGAGTCAAAAGGTCAAGGAGATTGAGAAGCCACTACATGGAATAGGCTTGTAAAATAGATAAATTAAAAGCATATCTTGAAGGGAAATGTGGGACTACCAAGTGGTACTATCTTAGATAAGGTTGACAAGTCAAGGGCAAGATCGATGGCTCTCATTCAATCATATAGATCAAGATCAATGGAGAAAGATGGGTCAAAATGTCAAATAGGCTGAGTCATGATTGATAGATAATAAACAAAGGATTGATCCCAAGATATTTTGACAAAGGTTGATAGGGCAATATTCAACTCGAGAAAGGTAAAAAATAATGGAACTAAGTCCAGACATGATCTGGATTAAACTAGATGGACATTTAAAGGATTGGGTTCCACCATTAAAGAGTCATAGAGAAAAATTAGGTCTTTTAGACCCAATATATAGATCAAAGGTTGATGACTGGTTGTTAAAAGGAAACCTCTGTATACATAGATATCTCAATTTTCCCAAGGTTTAAAGGTAGAATAAGTTTATTTAAAATTAAATATAGTCTAGGAGCCAGGTATGCAACCTGTTGATGCCTAAATGTATACCATAGGTGCCCAGAGTGTTAAGAAACACTTCTCATTTTAGAATTTAGAGAATTCAATGCATGAGTTTCAAGTTGTGGTAATATTTTTACCTATTGGTAGAATAGAGGTAGAACAAGTGACTGTTTCACAATGTTTATAGAGTGGTGGTTGGGAGCCACTGTGGCTAAATAGTAGATCTATGTAGAATATGCAGTAACTATGCAAAGAATAGTGAATTATGATCAATAAATAAATTAATAATTAATTTAGGATGAATATTTATAATGCCAATAAACTAAGGTGATCCAAGTTAAAAAATGAAGCAAAAAGAAGGGTAGGATAGAAAGAAAGATTTAGTGGTCTTATTTCAGACATTATGACAAAGTTAATATATCATCTAAACATGCATTTAACTAATGTATGGAATGAATTAGCTTAAGCTGAAATCATAACATACATTAGGCAAGCTTCAAAGGAAGGTATGAAATAATGAAATTGGAACCAGGCTTACTTTAAAAATTCACTCCCACAAGCAAACAACATTAACCCAAATGTAAAAGAAGTGCAACAAATGAAATAAGCCTAAGAACTTTCAAATAATCTATTAGTGGCATAAATCAACAACTTTGCATCCAAGATACACATATAGAATCCATAGGAGCCATTCAAATATGAAAGTGAAACTAGACAATTGAGAGAGAAACCATATAACACTTCCTAAAATCAAATATTGGACAATATTTATAGAATTCCTTGTTTATATTAACTACTCCTAATTTACAAAGTAATTTATTGGTTCTAAGAACTCCCCCTCCTTTTTTGACAAATGATAATGCTCCTTTTATAAGATATCAAGCAACATATCAATCATTTATAAGATACAAATGTACAAGAGATAAGGACAACTATCCTTTTTATAATGTCCTAGAATACATTTGCTTTCCCAAAGTGAACTGACCTATAGGAAAATATGCTAACAAATTTACATATGCCTTTACAAAAGAATATCACACTTTCAAAATATTACAAGGATTTAAAAAATGGAATATTATTAACTAACAAGTGGGCCCTACGTTGAAGGACACTCTTGCTGCAGTAAAGATCATGTCCATGATCTTGCTATTATCTATCCTGGATTTTCCTTAGCTCTTACTTATTATTTGCTTCACCAAAGTATACAAGTTTTTCTCAAAACTCCCTCTACTCATTTAAAATCTATTCAAATCATTAAATAAACCCTCCACTCATCTACCAGGACCCTCCATTTAAAAGCCATCAACTAGTTCCTGGAGCTCAAAAATGATGTTCGTGCAAATGTTATTTGACATCCATGTGAATGTATTTGACATCCCATTTATTGTCAAATTTAAGGTCATATATATTTTTGCCTGGGTTCAAATTTGACATTTACATGAACATCTTCTATTTTTTGGCCAACTTTGAAATTTTATGTCTTGAGCTCCAAGGTCATGAAGGCACCAAAATTGTAGGAAATAGGCTTGATACTAAAAGAAACAAACCCATTAAATATTCTAGTCTTGAGAGAATTCTAGGAAAACTTAAAAAATTAAGAATTTGACTAATCCATGTGATTTTGCATGACATCTTTGTGCCTATCAGGGTAAGAAATGACTAAGTATGGAGAAACAATAAAATTTTCTTGAAAGGCCAACTTTGGATCCTCATGTTTTTTGGTGTGCTTTGTCATGTGAATTGAAACTTAACAAATATGGTCTTGGCATAAAGATGAACAAACCCATTTGACCATTTATCTTGAAATTATAGTGCTTATGAGATATAGCCTCTTTAATAAGCCTACTTAGCTCAATTTGGACCCTGTAAAATTGGTTGTGGAAAAAATAGTGGAAAATACTTTGGAGGGCAACTTTGAACACTTGTATCTTTTTTACGCTTTGTTGTGTGAGTTGAAAATTGATGCATATGGTTTTGGCATAAAGGTGAACAAACTCATTTGACAATTTTTATTGAAACTATAGTGATTTTGAGATATAACCTCTTCAATATGCCTATTCAACTCAATTTGGACCCTGCAAAATTTGTTGTGGAAAACATAGTGGAAAATGCTTCAGATGGCAACTTTGCATTCTTGTATCTTTTTTTTGTACTTTGTTATGTGAGCTAAAACATGGCACATATGGTCTTTCCATAAAGGTGAACAAACATATTTGACCATTTCTCTTGAAATTGTAGAGCTTGTGAGATATAGCCTCTTTAATATGCTTACTTGGCTGGACCCTACAAAATTCACTGTGGAAAAATAGTGGAAAATACTTTGGAGGGCATCTTTATACACTTGTATCATTTTTTTCACTTTGTTGCATGAGATGAAAATTGGTGTATATGGTCTTATCAAAAAGGTGAAAAAACCTATTTGATTGTTTCTCTTGAAAATATAGTACTTATGAGATATGACATTGACAACATACTCACTTGGCTCTATTTATACTCCTTTGGATCTCCATAACTTTTGATGAGATTTAGTGGATGAGTTAAAACTTGGTGCATATATTCTTGGCACAAAGGTGAAAAAATATATTTGACCATTTATCTTAAAAATTCCATGAGTGTGAGATATTACTACATCAATATGCACACTTAGCTCAATTTGGACCTAGAAAACACAATTAAAAATGTTTTGAAGGGAAAATTTAGACATACATAAATTTTGATGCACTTTGGTAGATGAGATAAAATTTTTCACATAAAATATTATTACAAAAATGTACAAACCCATTTGATCATTTTCCTTGACTCATCCACACGTGTGAGATATGATTCCACCAATATGTTCACTCATATTTTCAACCATCAAACCAAAATGTCTAGATGGACACAATGAGGAACCAACTAAATACCGTGAACTTTCATACTTACTATAAGCACTCCTGACACCCCATAGGGTCTCTACAACATGTTTATGGTCTTTATAAATTGATAAATAACACTTTAAGTGAACTTATTTAACTTGAATTTCTATAGACCAAAGGTTGGTAAAAGGCCAAATTAAGATTAAACCATGAAATTAAGACACAACTCATTCAAAATAACTCATCAAACCTATAATGTAAAATATAAAGAAAAAGTGATAACAAACTTGAACAGGGTCAAACTAGAACCATGAGCCAATAAGTTAGCTAGACCATGGTGTGGATGAGCTTCAAATGAAAAATAATTTGTAAACATGCTAGTGACACATTGATCAAGTGAATTTTCAATTTCAAGGTACAAATTTTCATAATTTGACACATGGATCCCATTTTGTTTAGAAATAGAGGTATGTTAACCTTAAAAAATGATGACTTCTAAGGAAACATAACAATATGTTAGAATTTAGAGACTTTGGTTCATATTAATAATTAAGATACTTATTCTATTTGATCAAGCATCATCATTAAGATTGGTTCACGGTAAGAAAAAATATTATATATGAAAAATTAGGATTAAACATCAAAACTTATTCATGCTTGTATGTTTTTTGATTCCACTTATTTATTACCAAAGGATTTAGAGAACAACTTCTAGGTTCATGGCTTTAATCATTAACACTAACTTTCAGGATGTTTGGATATTTATTAAGAACCATGACTTAGCTCAAGGAAGGCTTGGGCATTGCTCTGATACTAGATAGACATCCATAGCCTTGATAGAGAAGCCTTTGGCTCCACTCAAGGCCTTGCTCTACTACCAGGTAGGCATCCATAGTCCTAGTGGAGATTACCAAAATCACCTTTGCTTGGAAAGCTTTTTATTTTACAATAAGATCTTATTTTTGTATTTTTTAGATCATTTTTTGGCCTATCAGCAAAGGTTGGGAACCATGTTAGTTAGTTTTAGGATTTGGTCAAGTGTTTGATTTTCATAAAATCATCTATGGTTATAAGCTTTGTCCCAGGTAATTAATATTTTTTAAATGCAAGAAGGACTATTTTCTAATAATTTAAGCTTTCATCTTACATATGCAATACTTATTAAAACCAAGCTTAGATCAGAAAAAGGTTTAAAATCTTAAGGATTACTAACTTATCTACCAGTCTTTAATAACTCTTCTAAATTACAACATCAAGCTCACACTTCAATAACCCATGATCAACCAATATTGAGAAGTCATACCTTAATTTTTGAACTATTAATCTCTTGAGAAACCTAAATGAAACTCGAGATGAGGGATATCTAAAAGGACTTATTTAGAATCAAGGAAAATGCATGAAAATCAAACAAATATGTACAAGCATTATATACAAATAAGAGATAGGAAGAGAAAAAAAAAGAAAAAAGAACATGAAAGAAACTAATCTAAGCCTTATACTAACTTCATAAAATACTTAACTCTAGGATCAAATGGAAAATTATTTAGTCTACTATAGAAACTTAAAACTTGAGTTTTTTCTGATGGCATCTTTCTATAGATAGGGGCGTGTAGATGCCTAGTTCTTCTAGATGATGTGACTTGGGTTCCCATATCCATTCTCAAGTACATGGATCAAAGGTATAAGTCTAAAATCCAATCATCTTCCTCCCAAATCTTTATACTTTATATTTGAGTACCAGTTCTACTTCATCCATAGATAAGTATTAGCTTATATCATCTTCACTCAATAATGGCAACTCAGCTTGCATCCTCAGATTGATGTCTTTATTAGGTTATTTCTAAGGTGGAAGTGGACTACCAATATTTATATAAAAATCTTATAATTCATCCCAAAAGGTTTCTTCATCTTGATCAACTAAATGATGTTCCTCGAGAATCTTGCCATCAAAAACATGTTGGTCCCATACCTCTATCTTTTTGATGAAGTCATATGAGAATTCCTAATTTTTTATGATTATTTCATCTTCATCTTTGATGAAGAAAGGTAGCTCTTCTATCCCATCAAGTTCCATCTTATTTTTGGTTTTAGGTCTCTAAAATAATATTGTCTTCTTGGAATTCCAGATCATTGGTGAAATCTTTAGATGATGCATCAATATAATATTTTGTCTCATAATCCACTATCTCAAAATCCTTGATTTGATTCAAGAAGTCATGGTATGACTATTGTTAATGATCATATTCTTCATGAGCATTCTCTATTTCAGCTATGAATCTACATGGGATATCTTTTAGGCTACCTTATGAAGAAATATCATCTTGTAATTGACGCATATCCATTTCTATCAAATCTTTTAGGAAAATAAAAAACCTCTATCATGAAACCTTGTGATGTCCCTATAATGCAAGATGTGCTTGCAACAAATTCTTGATTAGGCACAATTTTAGAGGTTTTATAAATATTACAATGATCAGCCAAAATAATATCATGAAAAATTATTTGTATGTTTTTAGATTATCTATTATTACTACCATCATGAGACCTTCTTGGAGGCCTATCAGATCCTTGAGAAGCAAAGTTTCTGTTAGAGCATTCCACTATATTTCCTAGTTGTTTTTGCAATTGAAGAAAGTCAGTGATCAGTTTTTGGACCATTTCTAATATCAAGTCATTTAAATTTTTTGGTGTCTCAAACTCATGAATTGGAAAATTATTACTTGTTGTGGGCACTAGAGTTATATGATTTTATGGATGAAATCCACTTGTATTACTATTCAATAATTCTAGGTGTTTGTTAGGATATGCATGACTCAAGGGAAAATGGTTTTGAAATAGTGTTAAAGTAGATATACTAGGAATGATGTTCTGGATGGGCCAATTCAAATTGACATTAGGTATGGAATATGCCATCCAACCTTGAGGTTGCATTTGGTCATTAATGATCATGGCTTTAGAGTAGGCCTAGGTCAATGTGTTTATAATTGGGAGAGATTTTTTTAGGAATACGAAGGTCATGGGATCCACAACATTCTTATAAATTTCTAAGGCTAAAGCCTCATTGGGTCTATAAGGGGCTATGGTTCTATTGAACCTTTTTTATAACCTAGCATTGAAGGCTTTGATGGTCTAATTAACATCCCTTTTAATTATGGTGAATAGCTGATACATGACATATAGACTAATGATCTTGTCATATTGATCAATAAAAATATTGTTAAAATCATCCCAACTAGTAATGTAGTCTTCAAGTAGATTGAGAAACCATTCATATGCAACATCCTTGAAAGTAAAGGGAAATAGTCTACATGCTACATCTTCATGAGTCACATTTAATAATCTTAATGCAACTTTAAACCTTTTAACATTTTCTTCAACTATGATAACATTAGGATTAAAAGTGGGTAGATATCTTTCAATATTTTAAGGAAGATCATGCACTATACCTAGTACATTGATTAAAGAACCACCTAGCCAAGCCATACGTTGAATACATGAGTATCTTGAACTCATGAAGTAGATTGGGAACTTGAGGATTTTCACTCACCTCGGTCTCACTTTTTCAATCCCAACTTAAGGACTTTGAATCCTATTGAAATATAATGTGTCAAATTAATCTTTATAAAGAATAATGATTAGATTTGTACATTAAGCAATTTTTGCATAGATTTGTATAAAGAATAATAAGGACAACACCTTTTAACTAAGTTATCTCAAATAAGTGTCCAAATACACCAGTATGAATGATCTTTACATGTTCAAGTCCAAATAAACTTAAATTTGCAAAGTATTTATGAATCTTTGATCAAAATAGCTATTACTAACCTCAAACTAGTTGAATTCATGGATCTAAAGCTATCTTTACCATAACTAATCATATGTATTGAAATAATGTCAATCTTTATCTAAATAAGTTCAAATACTAGTCTAAAACCATGAAGAACACTAAAATTTACATAATTATGCTAAAATAAATATAATTATGTAAATAATAGAATGATCTTTGATCAAAATACACCAAAACCAACAAAGATCTTATAAATTCACAAAGATTTGTTGAGGGCCTTCCTTCTAATGCTAGTGAAGTTTCTCTTATTAATGCCTAAATGTATACCATAGGTGCCTAGAGTGTTAATAAACACTTCTCATTTTAGAATTCAGAGAATTCAATGCATGAGTTGTGAGTTACAGTAATCCTATTACTTGTTGGTGGAATAGAGGAAAAACAAGTGACTATTTCACAATAATTATATTAAGTGGTGGTTAAGAGCCACCATGGCCAAATAATAGATCTATATATAATATGCAATAACTATGTAAATAATAGTTAATTATGGTCAAGAACTAAATTAAGAATTAATTTAGGATGAATATCTATAATGCCAAGATAAATGAAGGTGATTAAAGTTAAAAAAAAGAAGCAAAAAGAAGGATAAGGTAGAAAGAAAAGATGTTTATGGTCTTGTTTTAGACATTATGACAAAGTAAACATATCATCTAAACATGCATTCAACTAGTGTATTAAATGAAGCATCTTAAGCTCAAATCACAATATACATTAGGAAAGCTTCAAAGGAATGTATGAAATGATGCAAATAGGAATGAGACTTACTTTAAATATTCATTCCTACAAGCAAACAACATTAGCCCAAATACAAAAGAAGTGCAATAAATGAAATTAGCCTAAGAACTCTCAACTAATCTAGCAATGGCACAAATTATTAGATTTTCATCCAATATACACATCCAAAATCCATAAAAACCTTTCAAATTTGAAAGTGAAACTAGACAACTAAGAGAGAAACCATATATCACTTCCTACAAGCAAATACTAGACAATCTTTATAGAATTCCTTACTTATATTAACTGTTCCTAATTTACAAAGTAATTTTTTGGTTATAATAACTTTCCCTCTTTTTTTGACAAATTATAATGCTCCTTTTATAAGATACCAAGCAACATATCGGTCAATCATAAGATAAAAATATACAAAAGATAAGGACAACTATCTTTTTTACAAGGTCTTAGAATACATTTGCTTTCCCAAAGAGGACTGACCTATAGACAAATATTCTAAAAAACTTGCATATGCCTTTAAAAAATAATATCCCAATTTTAAAATATTATAGGACTTTAAAAAAATGAAATATTATTAACTAGCAAGTGGGCCTTGCATTGAAGGACTCTCTTGCTATACTAAAAATCATGTCCATGATCTTGCTATTGTCTATCCTAGATTTTCCCTGGTTTACTTCACCAAAGTATACAATTTTTGTTCAAAACCCTCTCCACTCCTTTAAAATTTATTAAAATAATTAAATAACCCATCCACTTATCTATTGGGACCCTCCATTTAAAATCCATTGGTTGGTTTTTAGAGCATAAAAATGATCTTCATACAAACATCATTTGACGTCCGTGCGAATGTATTTGACGTCTTGTAGACTGTTAAATTTAAGCTCATATGGGTTTTTGTCTAGGCTAAAATTTGACATCTACATGGTCATATTTTATTTTTTGTCCAACTTTTTAATTTTATATCTTGAAGCTCAAAGGTCATAGAGGCACCAAAATTGTAAGAAATTGACTTGATATTGAAAGGAACAAACCCATTAATCCACCAATCTTAAGAGATTTCTAGGTAGACTTATAAAAAATAGAATTTGACTATTCCATGTGATTTTGAATGATGCCCTCATTCCTGTTAGGGTAAAAAATGACTTTGGAAAAACAATATATTTTTCTTGAAAGGCCAACTTTGGATCCTCATATCTTTTGGCACACTTTATCGTGTGAGTTGAAAATTGGTGCATATGGTCTTGGCATAGAGATAAATAAATTTATTTGATCATTTTTTCATGAAATTATAGCACTTGTGAGATATAAACTCTTCAATATGCCTACTTAGCTCAATTTTGACCTTTCAAAATTGGCGTTGTGTGAAAAAAACAGTGAAAAATGCTTTGGATGGAAAAGTTGCACACTTGTATCTTTTTCTACGCTTTGTTGTGTGACTTAAAAATTAGTGAATATGGTCTTGAAACAAAGGTGAATAAACCTATTTTACCATTTATTTTTAAACTATAGATCTTGAAAGATATATCCTCTTCAATATGCCTACTTGGCTTAATTTGAACCCTGCAAAATAGGTTGTGGAAAAAATAGTGGAAAATACTTTGGAGGGAAAATTTGAATGCTTGTATCATTTTTTATGCTTTGTCGTGTGAGATAAAACTTAACACATATGGTCTTGGCATAAATATGAACAAACCTATTTTACCATTTGTCTTGAAACTCTAGCTCTTGTGAGATATGGCTTTGACAACATGCTCACTTAGATCTGTTTACACTCCCAAAAAAATGGCTATGGAAAAATAATAGAATTTGGTTGAGAGGCAAACTTTGGATCTCCATAAAATTTTATGCACTTTGATAGATGAGATAAAAATTGGTACATATTTTTTTAGCATAAATATGAATAGAATCATTTGATCATTTATCCTGAAGCTTCCACACGTGTGGGATATTACTACACCAATATGCTCACTCAGCCCAATTTGGACCTAGAAAACACAGTAAAAAATACTTTGGAGGTCAACTTGGATTTTATGCCAAACATATTTGATCATTTCCTTGACTCATCCACATGTGTGAGATATGACTGCACCAATATGCTCACTTGGATTTTCTACCATCATACTAGAATGTTTAGATGGACACAATGAGGAACCAACTAAATACCATGCACTTTCATACTTATTCCAAGCACTCTTGACACCCTAAGGGTCTCTATAGCATGTCCATGGTCTTTATAAATTGACAAATGACACTTTAAGTAAACTTATTTAACATGAATTTATATAGACTAAAGGCTGGTAAAAGACCAAATTAGGATTAAATCATGAAATTTAGACATAGCTAATTCAAAAGGTTTCATCAAAATTGTAACCTAAAACATGAAGAACAAATGCTAACAAACTTGGACAGGGTCAAACTAAAACCATGAACTAATAAGTCAGGCAAACCATGGTGTGGATGAGCTTCAAATGAAAAATAATGTGCAAACATGCTAGTGACACTCAAGTGAATTTTCAATTTCAAGGTACAAATTTCCATAATTTGACACATAGGTCCCCATTTTTTAGAAATGGGGGTATGTTGACCTCAATACAACCTATAAGTTTTCATCTATATAATAGCTATATGTAAAACAATAATTTAGATTGGTTTTCAATCTATAGTTAATATATGCCTAGGTTATATTAGGTGCATTTATAAACAAGATATGAAAGATTGTCTTATCTTCCAAAATGGCCACATCCTTGATAAATAGGTATAAACTACCACTCTATAGACCCATGAATATGAGTATTTTTATCCTCATAATGAGACCAAGTAGAAGATGACAAGTGGAGGGTGGCATGAAAAATCAAATTAGATGAGGATCTAGTGTTTGGAGAGGTATTTATAATATTCAATGCTGATCAGAGCCCTTGGAAATTTTTTTTCCTTGAAATAATCACAACTCATCATGAAAAATAAGTGCTTGTCTTCTAGTGGATCTCTCAGCCAGAGAGAATAACTTGAAGAGCACTGGAGCAAATTCAAGTTAACTGATTGATGATGGATTAGTCTCTATTGGAATGAAATGTGACATATCATTTAATGATCATGGATAATTTTTTCCCACCTTATCTCTCTCTTCCCCTTCTCCATATTACCCATTCTTTCCATTGTAAATTTGTTTCTCTCTTGGATTCTCAAAAGGACTCTTTATTTTGAAGAGTAGTGACACTCTATGAGATATTGTAAAATATGCTCATCTTGATTAGGATCAACCCTAAAAAGAATTTGTAAGAACTAACTCTTGATGCAATATGAGACTTTATTTGCCTCTCTTGCCTTAGATCTATGTTGAGTGAGCTGTGTACTATGGCATTGTGGGAAGAAGAATCTTCCTCATCCATGGTCGCTTTTTTTGACCTTATTTAAGGTGTTTCAATTTGTTTGCATGTCTAGATTAGTGTTATTTTGCCATTGATATAAGATTTTAGTGAGTCTTAGAACTCCTCTTTTTTTACATTCATTAATCCCTAAACCTATTCTATGAAATAATTATGCAATCAGTTAGATTTAGAGATAATGTGGGATATAATTATCTTCTATAGATCTAGTGTGGGTTCGAGCTTATAGGAATTTCTTCTTTTTATTTGGTGCATCACCTAGTTAAATTTCTTAGGAGAACTTATCCTTTTTATAACCCTTTTCCTTGTGAAGCATTAGTTTAGAATTAGTTTAGGTGAGCATCAAAGAGGAATCTAGCCTACTCCAAAGGTTCAACCCCAACATAGGTGACCCATAACTAGGGGTTGTTCCCCTCGTACAACTCATGTTGGAAAGAGCCTAAATAAACCTCTTCCAAGGGTGAAATTTGAGTAGTAATAGTTTTGGCATGCTTGGTGGGATAAATGTCCAAAAAATTGGAAAAATTATTGGTGTGTATTTCTTCTAATCAGCTTTTGGAAGAAATCAAGTTAACATCAATGGTAAATCCAAATCAAAGCTTCTAGTTGTAAGCATCCAAGGTGCCTAGTCACCATCATTTGGTATGTATAATCACTCTTTTGATCAAAATTCTTATTCTCTACCTTAGCATCACACTTATTAGGAAAATAATGTTTATGTATTCCCCCCAAGTGGCCCTCAAGTAGCCTATCAATATTACTAGGACCTCTATCCTCCTAACCTTGCATATGACCAAGGTCAAACTCTTTTACATTCAAATAAATACCCTAATTTCCCTTGTTAACACCAAGCTTATCATATTACATCCTTGTTAGGAATTAAATAGAAACTATTAGTTTATATTGAGTTGATAAAAGAGATTGTTAGGGGTTTGGAGTTTTGTCCAATCATCCCTATCCATGTTATAGAAGAGGTAAGGAGTCATCTTCAGCTGGTCAAAGATAGATGGTTAGCTTGTGAGGGTGAAAGGTGGTCATATTATGAGAATGAGGACATAACAATGATGATAAATATCATCCAAAATGTAGATAGTGTGTTGATGTCTTATGAGGATCAGTAGGCTCATTTAGATCAGTCTTATGTATCCTATCCTTTCCAAGAGCCAATCAATTTTCCCTCTCCTACCCCAATGTCCATTCCAAATTAGGAGCATGAAGCCTTTCTATCATGGATCTTATCTAATATATTTGACCCTAGATATATCATGCCATCACTTATGATACTACCCTCTCTTATAAAGGAAGAAAAGGTGTGTGCTCCTTACTCATTTCCCTCATAGAAATCAGTTTAAAAAGGCACAAAGAAGAAGGAGGAGGTGGTTGGGGTAGTCTAAGAAGTAGTCTTGAAGGAGGATTTAGTTATGTCAAAAGTAAATCAAGCAAACATATCTCAACTCAATGAGCTTGATGTATAAGAGTTTTAAGACTCTCTCTGCTTTCCTTAAGAGCCATCAAGGAAGCCATTCAAAGTCCCTAGCTGAAAGGACACTTTCCTAAGATGCAAGTAAGGTGAAATTCTTCACCCTCCCACTATTTCCCTTTTAGAAAAATAACCCATTTTACAAATAATAGAGGAGAAACTTGTAGTCAAAGTTGAGCCTAAAGAGGATAATGTAAGTGTCTATGATGAAAAGATCATGATAGATAGTCCACTTCATTCAAAAGGGGAAGAGTCAAGTTATGATTAGACTTCTTGGCATGGCTTTGATGAACTAGAGCCTAAAGGTAGTATTGATTCCTTTATGTTTGAATGGGTATGAACTCAGAGTGAAGCTAAGAGAAAAGGATACTTTTCCTAGTCCTAAAAGCTTCTATTTGGTGTGACTACAAATGAAGATGAGGAATAAATAGAGAAAAGGGAGGATTAGGAAGAGGTATGATAGTAGCTATACCATGACTTCATGGATCAGGTAGAGGTTATAAACTAGCCTATGCCTCCTTTAGATATTGAAAATGAACTTGCTAATCAGGTTGAAGAAACTAACCAATCACAAGATGCATTATCCTTTGAAGGCAATACTGATGTCTTCAAAAATAAAGAGGAATGGTCATATTTAGAGCCACAAGAACATAACATGTTGGGGTTTAGGTGGATTGATGAACTACCATATGGCTCCTTTCAAATAAAGTAGAGAAAATATGATGTTGAATTTGTAATTATCTTAGATGACCAAGAGGAAGTTTCCTTTTGGGATAACTTAGATCTTTTCTGCCTAAGCCTAGACAATCAATCAAACACTAGTTTAAAGGAGCCATCACATGTTATGCTTAATTCAGAGCACAAAATTGAGTCATAAAATGAGGAGGTTACAAGAGCCCCTATAGGCCATCATGAAAAAACATTGGAGGACATGGAACAATATGTATACACTAGAGACATGTTTGTTTCATTCCATCCATTAGAGAGCACATCAAAAGGATTGGCCTTAAGTTGTCTGGTTCACCAATTCTAGTACCTCCACAACAAGGTATTTTTCATCTTGGTTTGTAAAAATTGAATGGTATTCATAGTTTTAAATTTGAACTAGGAGAGGGGTATTTTTAAATTTCATCCCTATACATATTATACTAGTTTTCATGTTTTTATCCAAGTGCTTTTGTGCACATTTGTTTAGTAGATTAGTTTTTTCTTTCCTGTAAGTGCTAGTGTGTACTTGTCTTTGTTTTTTTTGTTTTCATTGCTTCAAGAAGAATTTTTGGAAAGGGTCAGCCATATATAAAGTTTTATATATAAATAGAGTAGATGAATCCATGCCCAATGGATTAGATAAGGCAAATTGGTCTGGGTTCTCAAACATAACAGGCATGCTTCCCTACAAGTTACCATAAATGTTGGCCAATTTGGACCCACATACAAAACTACCTGGATGAAGTTTTTTAGTCTCTAAGAGGTCCTAATTTATATAAATAAGTAGAGTTACTGATTGGTCAAATGATCAAATATATTGATTGAATTTCTGGATAGAATGACTAGACCAAAAGGATTATGCAACTTGTAAAACTTTTGAAACACTTCAAGTTAACTTAAAGTGTAAATTGTTAATTTATAAAGGATAGGTATAGAGTTTAAAATAATTTATGGGGTGTCAATATTTATTTTAATTATTATGTAAATGCATGGTATTCATCTGGTTCTTCATTGTGTTCATCTGGACATTTTAGGTCTAGTGGTAGAAATTTTGAGTAGGTAATTTGTTGACGTTAACATTGCCATGTGTGGACAAGTTAGGAATAATTTGTCATATTATTGTGATACCATTAGTCCCAAGTTAATACAAATTAAATTTTAGGACATGCATCTAATTATAACAAAAGTTATTGAGGTCTAAAGTTGGCCTCTTAGATAAAATTTGCTAAGTTTCCATACTTAGCCAATTTACAAAAGAGTTCAAATAAAGCTGAGTGGGAAGTTTGATGATGCTATATCTCACACATGTGGAAACATTAAGATAAAATGGTCACATGGGTATGTTCATATTTATACCAAGTTGATATGCACTAAGTTTTATGTCATGTAATGAAGCATAACAAAATATATGCATGTGCAAAGTTGGGTTCCTAGGCAGTTTAAGAGTGTTTTCCCATACTTAACCAAATGAACCAAACCATTTTTAGGGCATCATGAAAAATTGAATAGGTGATATCACTTGAAAATTTTGTAAATTCACTTTGAAATCCCCCAAAACTAGTAGATCAAGTGGGCACAATCCTTTTAATATCAAGAACTTCTCCAACAAATTTGGTCCCTCTATGATTTTTATGCTTTAAGATATAAATATTAAAAGTTGGTCAAATAATGATAAACATTCATGAAGATGTTGAATTTAAGACACTAAAAAATTCCATTGGATCTTAAAGTTTATAGTCTTTGGGACATCAAATATGTCCACACAGATGTCAAATGATGATTGCATGGATGTAAATTTTAAGAACCAGTAATAGCCATTTGTTTTCAAACTAAAGTAGATCTAATGATTTGTGCTCATTCATACCAAGGAAGATCTATGAAGTGAGATAATTAAAAATTTCAATGAGATCAAGAAGCCACCACATGGCATAAGCACATAAAGTAGACAAACTAATAGTAGATCCTAAAGACAAATGCAAGACTTCCAAGTGGCACCAACTCGAATAAGGTTGAAAAGTCAAGGGTAAGATCAATGGATTTCACTCAATTGTATAGATCAAGATCAATGGATCGAGATGGGTTAAAAAGCTAAGTCATGATCGATGGTCAATAGGCAAAGAATCGAGCTCAAGACATTTTGATAAAGGTCAATAGGGCAATATTTGACCCAAGTAATGTAAAAAATAAAGGATGCAAATCTAGACATGATCTGAGTTGAACCATATAGACATTTAAAGGATTAGGATCCACCATTAGAGAGTCATAGAGATAGAATATGTCTTTTGGACCTAATATATATATCAAAAGTCAATGACTGGTTGTTAAAAAGAGTTCTGTGCATACATAGAACTATTAGTTTTCTTAAGGTTCAAACGTAGAATAGGTTTATTCAAACCTAAATAAAATTTTCCATAGGTTGATGTAAGCTTTAAAATACATAATAGGTTGATGTAAGATTTTAGTGAGTCTTATAACTCCTCTTTGTTTTCATTTATTTCTCCCTAAAACTCTTTTATGAAATACTTATGTAGTCAATTAGATTTATAGATTGTGTAAGCTAGCATTATCTTCTATAGATCTAGTGTGGGTTCAAGCTTATGGGAGTTTCCCATTTTTATTTGGTGCATCACTTGGTTAAATTTATTAGGAGACCTTATCCTCTTTCTAACCCTTTGCCCTATGAAGCATTAGTTTATCATTAGTTTAGGTAAGCATCAAAGAGTAAGTCGGCCCACTCTAGAGGTTCAACCCTAACATAAGTGACCCACAATCTAGGGTTATTCCCATCATATATCACAAGTTGTAAAGGGCTTGAAGAAACCTCTTCCAAGGGTGAAAATATGAGTGGTAATATTTTTGGCATGCTTAATGGGATAAAGGTCAAAAATATTGGAAATATTATTGGTGTGTCTTTCCTCTAATCAGATTTTGGAAGAAAGCAAGTTAAAATCAATGGTGACTCCAAATCAAAGCTTCTAGTCATAAGCATCCTAGGTGCCTAATCACCATCATTTGGTATGTATCATCACTCTTTTGACCAAAATGATTATTCTCTACCTTAGCATCAAACTTATTAGGAAAATAATGTTTACATATTCTCCCAAGTGGCCCTCAAATATCCTATCAACCTTACCATGGACTTTGTCCTCCTCCTAACCTTACATATAACCAAATACAACATCCTTTACATTCAAATCAGTACCCTAATTTCCCTTATAAAGACTAGGCTTATCTTATTACATCCTTATCAATAATCAAGCAATCACAGTCAGTTTATGTTGAGTTGATAAATGATATTGGTAGGGGTTTGAATTTTTATCCAGTCATCCCTATCCATGTTCTACAAGAGGCAAGGAGTGATCTTCAGATGGTCAAGGATAAATGTTTAACTTGTGAAGGTGAAATGTGGTCATCTTATGATAATGAGGACATAACAATGATGAGAAATATCATCCAAAATATAGATAGTGTGTTGATGTCTTATGGGGATCAACATACTCATTTAGATTAGTCTTATGTGTCCTCTCCTTTCCAAGAGCCAATCAGTTTTCCATCTCTTACCCCAACACCCATTACCACTTAAAAACATGAATCCCTTCCATCATGGATCTTCTCAAATACATTTGACCTTTGATATGTCATGCCATAACTTATGAGACCACCATCTCCTATAAAGGAAGAAAATGTCCCTGATCCCTACTCATTTCCCTCATAAAAATTAGTTCAAAAAGGTATAAAGAAGAAGGAGGAGGTGCTAGTTGGGGTAGTCCAAGAAGTAGTCTTGAAGGAGTTAGTTATGCCAAAAGTAAATCAAGCAATCATAGCTCAAATCAATGAGTTTGATGTATAAGAGTTCCAAGAATCTCTCTCCTTTCCTCAAGATCCATCAAGGAAGCCATTCAAAGTCCCTAGATGGAAGGACACTTTCCTAAGCTATAAGTAAGGTGAACTTCTTCACCCTCCCACCATCTCCCTCTTGGAAAAAGAACTTGTTTTACAAAGAATAGAGGAGAAGATTGTATTCAAATTTGAGCCTAAAGAGGAAAATGAAAGTATCTATGATGAAGAGATCATGATAGACAATTGACTTCATTCAAAAGGGGAAGAATCAAGTTTTGATCAGACTTCTTGGCATGATTCTATGAACTAGAGCCTGAAGGCAATATTGATGCCTTCATATTTGAAGTGGTATGCACCTAGATTGAAGCTAAGAGCAAAGGAGATTTTGACTGGTCCTAAGAGCTTCCATTTGGTGTGAATACAAATGAATATGAGGAATAAATAGAGAAAAAAGAGGATCAAGATGAGGTATGGTAGCAACTATACCATGACTTCATGGATTAGGTAGAGGTTATAAACTAGCCTATGCCTCCTCTAGATCTTGAATATGAACTTGCCAATTAGGTTGAATAAAATGACCAATCTCAAGATGAATTATCCTTTAAAGGCAATAATGATGTCTTCAATAATGAAGAAGAATGGTCAAATTTTTTTAGAGCCACAAAACAATGACATGTTGGGCCTTACGTAGATTGATGAACTACCATATCACCCCTTTCAATTCAAGTAGAGAAAATATGGTGTTTAAATTGGCATTGTCTAGGATAACTAAGAGGATGTTTCCTTTTGGGATGACTTAGAGTTTTTTTTGCCTAAGCTTAGATAGTCAACCAAGCACTAATTTAAAGGATCCAAGCACTAGTTTAAAAGATCCATCACATATGCTTAATTTAGAGCACAAAATTAAGCCATCAAATGAGGGGGTTGCAAGAGCCCCTATAGTCTAACATGAACCAATGTTGGTGGACATAGACTAATATGTATACATTGAAGACTTGTTTATTTCATTCCATCCATTGGAGATCACATCAAAAGGATTATCCATAAATCTGTTTGGTTCACCAATTCTAGTACCTCTAAATCAAGGTATTTTTCATCTTGGTTTGTTGCAAGTGAATGTTATTCATAGTTTTCCATTTGACCTAGGAAGGGGGTATTTGTAAATTGTAGCCCTGTGTATATTATAATAATTTTCATTCTTTTATCCAAGTACCTTTGTGCACATTTGTTCAGTAGATTAGTTGTTTTTTCTTTCTTGCAAGTGCTAAAATGCACTTGCCTTTATTTGTTTTTGTTCTCATTACTTTAAGAGGAAGTTTTGGAAATGTTTAGGCTTGTATCAAGTTTTAGATTTAAACATAGTAGATGATTCCATGCCCAATGGACTAAACAAGGCAAATTAGTTTGGGTTCTCAAGCATAGCAGGCATGCTTACCTATGAGTTACTAGAAATGTTGGCCAATTTTGGCCCACATACAAAATTGGATAGATGCATTTTCATTATCTTTAAGAGGTCCTAATGTAGAGAAATAAGTATAGATCTAGATTGATCAAATGATCAAAGAGCTTGAGAAAATTTTTAGATGGAATGAGTGGACCAAAAGGATCATGCAACTTGCAAAGTTTTTTAAACACTTTAAGTTAACTTAAAGTGTAAATTGTAAATTTATAAAGGATAGGTCTAGAGTTGAAAACACCCTATGGGGTGTCAAGAGTGCTTTGAATGAGTATGTAAGTGTATGGTATTCATCTATTTCTTCATTATGTTCATCTAGACATTTTGGGTCTAGTGGCATAAATTCTATGTAGGCAGTTTGATGATGTTAATATCACCATGTGTGGAAGAGTCAAGGAGAATTGGTCATATGGTTGTAATCAAATTATTCTCAAGTTATTACATGCTAAATTTTAGGATATTCATCTAAGTGCACCAAAAATTATTGAGGTCCAAATTTGGCCTCTCAAATAGAATTTGCTAAGTTTCCATACTTAGCCAATTTGCAAAGGAGCTCAAATAAAGCTAAGTGGGTAGTTTGATGATGATATATCTCACACATGTGGAAAACTCAAGAGAAAATGATTATATGGGTCTATTTATATTTTTTGAAAGTTGACATGTGTTAATTTTTAAGTCATGGAACAAAGCAAAATAAAAGATATACATGTGCAAAGTTGGGCTCCCAAGTGGTTTGATAGTGTTTTACCATACTTAGCTAAATGAACCAGACCATTGTCAAGGCATCATGAAGAATTTAATAGGTGAACTCACTTAATTTTTTTTAAATGAACTTAGAAATATCTTAAAACTAATAGATCAAGTAGGCATAATCCTTTTAATATCAAGAACATCTCCATCAAATTTGGTCCCTCCATGGTTTTTGGGGTTCAAGATATAAATCTTCAAAGTTGGTCAAATAATGGAAAACATTCAAGCAAATGTTGACTTTAAGACACTATAAAAATCCATTGGAGTTTAAATTTTATGGATTTTAGGATGTCAAATACATCCATACAGATGTCAAATGATGGTCATGTGGATGTCAATTTTAAGACTTAGTAATAACCATTTGTTTTCAAACTAAAGCAAATCCAATGATTGGTGCTCATTCATACCAATGGATATTGATAGAACGAGATGAGTCAAAAGGCCAAGAAGCTTGATAAGTCACCACATGGCATAAGTATGTAAAGTAGATAAATTGATAACATATCTTGAAGGCAAATGTAGGACTTCTAAGTGGCACTATCTCGAATAAAGTTGACAAGTCAAGGGAAATATTGATGGATCTCACTCAATTGTATTGATCAAGATCAATGGAGCTATATGGGTCAAAATGTCAAATAGGATGAGTCATGATTGATGGCTAATAAGAAAAGGATTGAGCCTAGGACATTTTGATAAAGGTTGATAGGGAAATATTCTACCTGAGCAAGGTAAAAAACAAAGGAACTAAGTCTAGACATGATATGGGTTGAACTAGATGGATATTTAAAGGATTGGGCTCTACAATTAGAGAGTCATAGAGATATAATAGGTCTTTTGGACCTAATATATAGATGAAAGTTCAATGAATTATTATCAAAAGGAGATATATGCATACATATAACTTTTAGTTTTCCCAAGGTTCAAAGGCATAATAGGTTTATTTAAACCTAAATATAGTCTAGGAACTAGGCTATGCAGCCTATAAGTTTTCATCGATTATAATAGATATATTAAAACTAATAACTTATATTGGTTTTAAATCTATAGTTAATATATGTTTGGGTTAGATTAGGTGTAGATATAAATAAGATATGGAAGAGTGTCTTATCTTCTAAAATGGCCACATCCTTAACAAGCAGGTAAAAACCACCGCTCAAGTAGAATTAGGAATGGCTCTATCAGACCCATGAACATGAGGATTTTTATCCTCATAATGAGACCAAGTGGCAGATGAAAAGTGGAGGGTAGTATGCAAAATTAAAGTAAAAGAGGATTGGTGGATGGAAAGATAGTTATAATATTCAATAATGATCAGATCCTTTAGAGATATTTTCTCCTTGAAAGAATCATGACTCATCATGCAATAAAAGTGCTTGTCTTCTAGTGGATCTCTTAGCCAATGAGAATAAATTGAAGACTACTAGAGAAAATGTAGGCTAACTGATTGATGATGAATTAGTCATAATTGGAACAAAAGTGATAGTTCATTTAATGATCATGGACAATGTGCTCCCCCCTTTTTCTCTCTTCCCCTTCTCTATATTACCCATTATTTCCATTGTAAAGCTCTCTATCTCTCAGATTCTCAAAAGGAAGCTTGATTTTGAAGATCAGGGACACTCTATGAGATATTAAAAAATATGCTCATCTTGATTAGGCTCAACCCTAACAAGCATTTATAAGAACTACATCTTGATGCAATATGAGACTTTTTTGCCTATCTCTTGCCTTGGATTTGTGTTGTGTGAGATTAAAAATATGGCATTGTGTGAAGAAGAATCTTCCTCATCCATGGTCCCCCCTTTTTTAACCTTGTTTAAGGTGTTTCAATATATTTGTAGGTCTAGATTAGTGTTCTTTTACCATTGATGTAAGCTTTTAGTGAGTCTTAAAACTCTTCTTTACTTACATTCATTGCTCCTTGAACCTCTTCTATGAAATACTTATGCAATTAGTTATATTTAGAGATTGTGTGAGCTAGCATTGTCTTATACAAATTTATTTTGGCTTCAAGCTTATGGGAGTTTCCCATTTTTATTTGGTGCATCACCTAGTTAACTTTCTTATGAGACCTTATCTTCCTTCTAACCCTTTTACCTATGAAGCATTAGTTTAGGTGAATATCAAAGAGGAAGTTGGCATACCACAGAGGTTCAACCCTAACATAGGTGAACCAAATCCTAGGGTTATTCCCATTATATAACTCAAGTTGGAAAGGGCCTAAAGAACCCTCTTCCAAGGGTAAAAATTTGATTGGTAATAGTTCTAGTACACCTATTGGGACAAAGGTCCAAGAGAGTGGAAATATTATTGGTGTGTCTTTCCTCTAATCATTTTTTGGAAGAAAGCAAATTAACATTAATGGCAACTCTAAATCAAATCTTCTAGTTGTAAGTAGACCAGGTACATAATCACCATCATTTGGTATTTATCATCACTCTTTGATCAAAATACTTATTCTCTACCTCAGAATCACACTTATCAAGTAAGTGATGTTTATATATTCCCCCAAGTGTCCCTTTAGTAAGATGTCAAACTTACCATGGCCTCTATCCTCATCCTAACCCTGCATATGACCAAGCTCAGCTTCCTTTGCATTCAAATCAGTACCCTAATTTCCCTTGTTAAGACTAGGATTATCTTATTAAATCCTTATTAGGAATTAAGAAATCACTATTAGTTTATGTTAAGTCAATAAAGGAGATTGGTAGGGGTTTAGAGTTTTCACTAGTCATCCCTATCCATGTTATACAAGAGGAAATGAGTGATTTTTAGCTCATCAAGGATAAATGATTAGCTTGTGAGGGTGAAAGGTGGTCATATCATGAGGATAAAGACATAATGATGATGAGAAATATCATAAAAAATGTAGACAATGTGTTGATGTCTTATGAGGATTAGCAAGCTCATTTAGATCAGTCTTATGTGTCCTCTCCTTTCCAAGAGCCAACTAGTTTTACCTCTCCTAACCTAATGCCCATTCCCATTGAAGATCATGAAGCCCTTCCATTATGGATCTTCTCCAATACATTCAACCTTAGAAATATCATGCCATAATTTATGATACCACCCTCTCCTATAAATAAAGAAAAGGTGCCTGATCCCTACTCATTTCCCTCATGGAAATTAGTTTAGAAAGGCATAAAGAAAGAGGAGGAGGTGTTGGTTGGGGAAGTCTAAGAAGTAGTCTTGGAGGAGGAGTTAGTTGTGCCAAAAGTAAATCAAGAAATGATAGATTAGCTCAATGAGCTCGATGTACAAGATTTTCAAGACTCTCTCTCCTTTCCTCAAGAACCATCAAGGAAGCTATTCAAAGTCCCTATTTGGAAGGACACTTTCCTAAACTATAAGTAAGGTGAACTTATTCACCCTCCCACCATCTCCATCTTGGAGAAAGAATCTATTTTACAAAGAATAGAGGAGAAGCTTGTAGTCAAAGTTGAGCCTGAAGAGGATAATGTAAGTGTCTATGATGAAGAAATCATGGTAGAGAGTCCACTTCATTCAAAAGGGGAAGAGTTAGGTTTTGATCAGACTTCTTGGCATGGATTTGATGAACTAGAGCCTAAAGGTAGTATTGATGCCTTCATATTTGAATGGGTATGCACCTAGAGCGAAGCTAAGAGCAAAGGAGATTTTGACTAGTCTTAAGATAGTTCATTTAGTGTGACTACAGATGAAGATGAGGAAGAAATAGAGAAAAAGGAGGATCAAGTTGAGGTATGGCAATAACTATACCATGACTTCATGGATCAGGTATAGGTTATAAACTAACCTATGCCATCTACATATCTTGAAGATGAACTTGCCTATTAGGTTGAAGAAACTAACCAATCTCAAGATAAATTATCCTTTGAAGGCAGTATTGATGTCTTCAAGAAGGAAGAAGAATGGTCAGATTCAGAGCCATATGAACATGACATGTTGGGCCTTAGGTGGATTAATGAACTACCATATGTCCCCTTTGAAATAAATTAGAGCAAATATGGTGTTAAATTTGGCATTGTCTCAGATTACCAAGAAGAAGCTGCCTTTTGGGATGACTTATATCTTTTTTTCCTAATCCTAGATAGTCAACCAAGCACCAGTTTAAAGAAGCCATCACATGTTGTGCTTAATTTAGAGCACAAAATTGACCCATCAAATGAGGAGGTTGTAAGAGCCCTTATAGTCCAACACAAACCAATATTGGAGGACATGGACTAATATGTCTACATTAGAGACAAGTTTGTTCCATTCCATCCATTGGAGAGCACATCAAAAGGATTAGCCATATAGTTGTTTGGTTCACCAATTCTAGTACCTCCAAAACAAGGTATTTTTCATTTTGGTTTGTTACAAGTGAATGGTATTCATAGTTTTCCATTTGAACTAGGAGGGGTATTTGTAAATTTCAGCCTTGTACATATTAGATTATTTTTCATGCTTTTCTCTAAGTGTTTTTGTGCACATTTGTTCAATAGATTAGTTGTTCTTTCTTTCCTACAAGTGCCAACATGCACTTATCTTTGTTTGTTTTATTCTCATTTATTCAAGAGGAATTTTTGGAAAGGGTCATCCCTGTATCAAGTTTCATATTGAAACATAGAAAATAACTCCATGTATAATATACTAGATAAGATAAATTTGTTTAGGTTCTCAAGCATAACAGGCATGCTTCCCTGTGAGTCACTAGAAATGTTGGCCAATTTTGGCTCACATATGAAATTGATTGGATGTAGATTCTTAGTTTATAAGAGGACATAATGTAGAGTTATTTATTGGTCAAATGATCAAATATCTTGAGCAAATTTTTGGATGGAATGAGTGGGCCAAAAAGATCATGCAACTTGCAAAGCTTTTGAAACACTTTAAGTTAACTTTAAGTGTAAATTTTATAAAGGATAGGTCCAAAGTTTCAAAGACCATATAAGATTCCAAGAGTTATTATAATGAGTATGGAATTACATGGTATTCACCTATTTCTTCATGGTGTTCATCTATATATTTTGGGTCTAGTGGTAGAAATTTTGAGTAGATAGTTTGCTAATGTTATCATTGCCATGTGTGGATGAGTCAAGGAGAATTGGTAATATGGTTGTGATAAAATTAGTCCAAAGTTACTACAAACTAAATTTTAGGGCATGAATCTAGGTGAAATAAAATTTATTGAGGTCCAAATTTGGCCTTTCAGATAAAATTTTCCAAGTTTCCATACTTAGTCAATTTGCAAAAGAGCTCAAATAGAGCTAAGTGGGTAGTTTGATGATGCTATATCTCACACGTATGGAAAAATCAAGAGAAAATTATAACATGGGTCTATTAAAATTTGTACCAAGTTTATAAGTGCTATGTTTCAAGTCATGCGATGGATCAAAACAAACTATATGCACGTACAAAGTTGGACTCCTAGGTAGTTTGACAATTTTTTCCCATACTTAGCCAAATGAACTAGACCATCATTAGGGCATCATGTATAATTACAAAGGTGAGATATCTTGAAAATTTTGTAAATTCACTTAGAAATCTCCCATAATTAGTGGATCAAGTGGGCACACTCCTTTTAATATTAGGAACATCTCCAATAAATTTGGCCCCTCCATGATTTTTGTGTTTCAAGATATAAATCTTCAAATTTAGTCAAATAATGGGATACATTCGCATAGATGTTGACTTTAAGACACTACAAAAATCCATTGGAGATTAAATTTGATAGTCTATAGGATGTAAAATACATCCATGTAGATGTCAAATATGTTTATGTATATGTCAAATGATTGTCATATGGACATCAATTTTAAGACCCGATAATAGTTATTTGTTTTCAAATGAAAGTAGATCAAATAATTGGTGCTCAATCATACTAAGGTATATTGATGGAGTGAGATGAGTCAAAAGGTCAAGGAGATTGAGAAGACACCACATGGCATAAACATGTAAATTAGATATACTAATAATAGATCCTAAAGGAAAATGCAAGATTTCCAAGTGACACTAGCTCAGATAAGGTTGACAAGTCAAGGGCAAGATCGATGGATCTCACTCAATCATATAGATCATGATCAATTGAGTGAGATGGGTCAAAATGATAATAGGCTAAGTCATGATTGATAACCAATAATCAAAGGATCAACCCTGGGATATTTTAATGAAGGTTGATAGGGTAGTCTTCGACTTGAGTAAGGTAAGACATAAAGGAACTGAGTCTAGACATGATCTATGTTGAACCAAATGGAAATTTAAAGGATCAAGCTCCACCATTAGAGATTCACACAAAGAGAATAGGTATTTTGAGCCTAATATATAGATAAAAGGTTGATGACTAGTTATCAAAAGGAGACCTGTGCATACATAGATCTCTCATTTTTCCCAAGGTTTAAAGGTAGATTAGGTTTATTTAAACCTAAATATAGTCTAGGAGCTAGGTTATGTAGCCTATAGGTTTTCATTGATATAATATCTATATGAAAACCAATAACTTATATTGGTTTTTAATTTATAGTTAATATATGTTTGGGTTGGATTAGGTGTAGATATAAATAAGATATGGAAGAGTGTCTTATCTTCCAAAATGGCCACATACTTGATAAGCAAGTACAAACTGTCGCTCAAGTAGAATTAGGTATGGCTCTATTAGACCCATGAACATGAGGATTTTTTCCTCATAATGAGACCAAGTGGAAGATGAAAATTGGAGGGTGGCATGAAAAACCAAAATAAAGGAGGATCTGGTGGTTAGAGAGGTAGTTAGAATATTCAATGCTGATTAGAGCCCTTAGAGATATTTTATCCTTGAAAGAATCATGACTCATCATGTAAAACAAGTTCTTGTCTTCTAGTGGATCTCTTAGCCAATGAGAATAACTTGAATACTACTAGAGAAAATAAAAATTGACTAATTGATGATGGATTAGTCCTAATTAGAAAAAAATGTGATAGCTCATTTAATGATCATGGTAATGTACTCCCCCCTTTTCTGTGTCTTCCCCTCTATATTACCCATTCTTTCCATTATAAATCTCTCTCTTTCTCAAAATTTTAGAAGGATTCTTGATTTTAAAGAGTAGGGACACTCTATGAGATATTGTAAAATATTCTCATCTTGATTAGGCTCGACCCTGACAAGCATTTATAAGAACTACCTCTTGATGCAATATGAGACTTTTTTTCCTATCTCTTGCCTTGGATCTGTGTTGAGTGAGTTGTGCACTATGGCATTATGTGAAAGATAATTTTCTCATCTATGGTCCCCCTTTTTTTGACCTTGTTTAAGGTGTTATAATTTTTTTATAGGTCTAAATTAGTGTTCTTTTTCTATTAATGTAAGCTTTCAGTGAGTCTTAAAACTCCGTTTTGTTTTCATTCATTACTCCTTAAATCTCTTCTATGAAATACTTATGCAATCAGTTGGATTTAGAGATTGTGTGAGATAACATTGTCTTCTATACATCTAGTGTGGGTTCAATTTTATGGGAGTTTCCCATTTTTATTTGGTGCATTTCCTAGTTAACTTTCTTAGGAGCCCTTATCCTCTTTCTAACCCTTTTCCCTATGAAGCATTAGTTTAGGTGAGAATCAAATAGGAAGCCATCCTACTCCAATGGTTAAACCCCAATATAGGTGGCCCACAACTTGGGGTTGTTCCCATCATATAGTTCAACTTGGAAAGGGCCTGAAGAACCCTCTGCAAGGGTGAAAATTTGAGTAGCTACCTAGGGGGATGGTGCATGATTTCCATCATGACACCTAAGTAGGAAGGGTAGATGCATAAGGTCCTTCATGGCATCAAAAAATGGTGTGTGTTTAACAAGAAAAGACAAGTGTCATGGTGAATATGAATATAATGAAGCATACATATAAACACATGAGGCACATAAAAGTAGGCCAAGGGGACATAATAAAATGGACATGGTCACATGTCACTAAATTTAAGAATGAAGACATACAAGGACATGTTCAAGTGTCTACATATGAAACCATTAAGCAATTTGGCTTAGAGACACATAGAAGGACATGTTAAAATGTCTGCATATAAAATCAAGGAAAAAAACCAAGGGACATGGGCACATGTACAAGCCATACAAAAATAGAAGTAACATAGAGCTAAAATTGTTATATTCAAATACCATCAAAGATGGAATAAGTATAGGAAACACAATCAAATATAATTTAGGAAAACTAGATATGAAAGCATGTATAACTATGTAGTATAAATCTATGTAAATGATAAGATGTACATATGCTGAGTTTAAATTAGTGATAGCAAAAAATATGAGCAATTAGTAGTAATGATCAATATCAAGATATATTAATGCATAAAATGGAATGTATAGTATGTAAGGATAGAAAATGGTAATAGAAACTATGTATGAGATGCCCATGCATGGGAATATGTATCAAATGAATAAATCTAGACTGGTGTATATGCCCCTAGTGGGTAGATGATAGAAAGTCTAGATCAGTGTAGTGGACTAGAGTTCTGTATGTAATCTTCAACCACTCAACAATAACAAGTGAAGCATTTAGTGTATGATAAAATGAACTATATTAAGATATCTATAAATATGTAATATCTATAAATTACTAAAAACATAAACATAACAATGCATACAATCTATAAATTGTGTTTTTTGAGTAATATTTGAATATTTTTGTATTTTTATATGTTGTATTTTTTTATAGATATAAGATATGTATAATCAAATGAAAATAAACTATGTACAAAGAGAGAGAGAGAGAGAGAGAGAGAGAGAGAGAGAGAGAGAGAGAGAGAGAGAGAGAGAGAGAGAGAGAGAGAGAGAGAGAGAGAGAGAGAGAGAGAGAGAGATAAAAGGAAGTATGTACAAGAGTATGAACCATACTAATCAATGAGTCTCATGAGAGACTTACTATCACCATGACCTATTTTGAATAAGGGAAATATGATTGTGTATGCATCATAAAAGGGAAATTGTGATCCCTTGATCTACTATCTTATATAATTTGTGTCTTATTCTACCTATGTAGTGATGCTATGAAGTTGTGGTAATGACTATGATGCCTTATGAATTATAGGGGTCTTAGGAACCCATCTGGTATAAGAAGAAGCTATAGGTGATGTAGGTGTCCTATTCAGAGAACCCCTATAACCAAATAAAAAAAATCTTGGCATGAATTGATTAGAATAATCCCCCTATAATCTATGACATCTATAATTCATGGGTCTCTCTAGTAATGGTCTCTATGGGAGAGTATGCGTACATGTCAATACTATAGGAGTAGGCCTAGCCTACACTAATGACTCTGTTGAACTCTATGATGTATACATAAGAGTTATAATTTCATCTTTAACTGATATCCATGTAATATTTGGTAATGGTGATGGAACTATAACTAGTGTTTGTGCTATAAATATAGCTAGAAACTATGCTAAAACTACTTATGGGATGGGAAGAGGATACTCATATGGGACACCTTCAACCTTAAACACCTGATTAACATGTATATAATTTAGGCATTTATGTACTATAGATGGTATTGACTTGGAATTATTATAACCATGGCCTACCCAACAACATATCAAATACACTTGCACTAGGTACTAATAAGAACTGAGTGGCTATGTGTGCTAGTTTAATATGTAATGAACGTATAATCTCCCTGATGGAGCTCTAAACATATGGACTAAAACCACTAATGACTATACATGAGGGGAATATATCCCACTCTATGTAGTCTAAGTGTTATAAGAGTGTCATAGTGCACTTTCTTATGTTTGACCTGTTGTCAACTATAATACTCTAAATAGGATGGTGGTCTATGTATAATCATATGAAGAGTACATGTAAATATTGTCACCATCCATAATATCTTGCTCTAAAAATGTGATAGGTGGTTTAGGTAGCACTTTAGTGTGATACATGTTAATAATGTTATGCAAGGTATGTGCCTCCTCTAAATTTATGTGATAAAAATCTAGTGGTGTGTATGCCTAATATGTATAGTGAACACCTGATGTGCCCTTGCATCATTTTTTGTATGCTTTAGGAAAGAATATGAAAAATATATTTAGTGACTTAGCCTCTATTTTTTATGGTTTTGGTGCCTCTATTTGTGATATGGCCTAGTTCCTTATGATACTTGTAGAATGCATTTGAATTATAGTTCTTTGGAAGAGGCCATGTTGTATCAACCTCTTTAATGGGAGGGAGAGATATGGTATTTCATTCTAAGTGTAGACATCCAAAATTGGCCACCAATGGCTTCATATTAGACTTTAGACTTATTTTTACCAACTTATGCAAATTTATCTTAAGAATCACTAAACATCTTAGATTTGGCTTCATAGAATACAATTTGGCTTATAAATCAATTAAATAGGACAAATGCGCACCATCAAATTAATTCAAATATTTCAAAATGTTAAAAATCATAAACAAGAATTAATTAACATGCAAAATCAAATCAAATGCCTAAATTTAATTACCCATGAGCAATTAAATGAATTATCAAAAAGAAAATTCAAAAATCAAAGAAAACCCTATGAATTCATAATTACCTTTTATGAATTGTTAAATATCCTAAAATATCCCACCCATGCCTATTCATTGCTAATCATGACCATTTGACACCTTCTAACTCTACTGGGGTTAAATAACTCATAAAGGTTAAGTTTCAACCCATTCCAAGCTCTAACTACACTCTAACTCACCTTGGGTTGGGGTTATTTTCTAAACCCATAAATACATGCATTTGCATCTCATTTATGAGAGATGAGACATAGTAATGTTATAATGTTGGTTGTATGACAAGATAGAAAAAAATAGAGTTATAATACAAACATTTTGAATCACAAGCCAAGACATCAAGCCACGAATCTACATCAAGAAAGATTGAGCCAAACCATGGTGCCAAGGGGAGAAGGATCCACACAACTCCATTTTCCAAAGATCTCTTGAGCATAATTTGAGCAAGCCAACAAATAAATTTCTTAGAACATTCAAGGAAGGTAAGAAAGGTTGTTTTTATTTCATTTTAGTTGTGATTTATCAATTTTTTTTCTTCATTATGCTCCCCCTTTGATCTAGGCAAGATAGTATTATGCATGTTACTATGTTTCTTTTCATTTTGATCTCCATTGCGAAAATTAACATATGATCTAACCACTCTTCTTGGATTCCTTGATAAAAAATAACATGCCCTATGGGACAAGAAGCATCCCACATACCATGGAGATGAATATGCAATTCAAAAATTGACAAATGAATGCTTAAATTCCTTCAAATTTGTAATTTAACCTTTGATTTTTCCATATTTCTAATTCTTTAATTGTCTTAGATCTACATAGAGACTAACATTGGTCAAGAAAAATTGATATTAGTTCTCCCCAACTGACATCAGTTCTATCCAACTGAGATCAGTTCCATGTAATTCATGTTCATTTGTATATAGGGTGAAGCATAGTTTACAAAGATTACACTTTAATTATTTTTATAATTTCTAATCATTATTTCTTGGCATTTTTCATTTTTAAACTCTCTGTCTAATCCTTGATTTGTAGGTTTTGTTGAGTTTTTATTTAACCGTTACCTAACCTAATGTTTTAATCTATTGTGGTTTTGCCTTAGGGTTCATAGGTTGATTGACATTAATATTAGTCTACCAGTATCGATTGTCTACTACCATCATCGATTCTCTTTGATATTGATAGGCATTGATTGCCTTGAATTGACATCGATCAATTCTAACCAATCATGGTCACTATGTTTTCAAAAATAAAAACCTGAGAGCTAATTTTCAAAGTTTATTTTATCAACATCAAAAGTACTTCTAAGTAGGAGGAGACTATTTAACAATTACAAGTTGAGGATGTGATTTGAACACAAAGTTACAAGTTTAGGCTAGTACATATTTCATTTTGGGCTTTTAAAAGGAATCTATCTAAATCACTCACACTTTATTTTGATTTTAAAATGAATATGTTAGATCTTGACCATTTGGTATTTGGTGTTTAAAAGGAATTAGGATTATTAATGTTTTCAAATGCTTCATTTTTGGTGCTTAAAATGAATGCTTAAGTCTTAAACACTTGTCTTTGGTGCTTAAAAATGAACTTAGGCTAAATCTTGAACATTTGGGTTTTGGGCTTAAAATGAACATATATGGTTTTTAATTAGGTTGTGTTGTGAAATTCTTTCAAGATTTTCGACTTAAGCCAAGGGGCTAAGCAAATAACATCATCAAATTTCACTTTGGTGCCTAAAATAAAACTTCAATCACAATTATTTGTTGATTTTTTATTTTCACAAAAAGAATAACACGTGTATGCTCTCCCCCCATCTTTTATAGGGAAATCAAGTGATCAAAAGTGCATTTTCATTGAATTTGGTGCCTAGTCCAAGGTGTAGAAATAAATTTGCCTTGGTTATCTCCAAAACCCTTATGGTATTAGGTGATCTATAAGCAACCTTAAAGTATTTATACTGGTCTTTTCTTTTCATGCAATTTGGCTTGTGAAGGGGATGTCATTACCTCTCATGAGTTCTTCAGGGAAACATTGACCCAGGGCTTCATCTCTTAATAGTGTTTCAAACCACTCCATGGTGGGATATATAAATTAGGGTACACATAATGATAGATCTATGGGGTTGGGAAAATAACCTCTCCTTTAATAATGAAGGCTTGAGTTAGGTCTGGTCAACTAGGGGATTCCACTGAGCAGCCCACGAATGGAATTGTAATGAAAAGGAATAGACCCTTGCATGATAATTTGATTGGTATGAACTCAATTGATATGATGCTTCTCTTATGTTAGCCACACTTGGGATCAATCTAGATGATCATAACTTGTAAGTTTTAGTCAAACCCACTTTGCCACACCTTGATAGGGTCTAGAATGATATACTTAGTTGTATTATGTCATTTATTATTTTATTTCTTGGTGTTTTATGTCTAAAACTTGTGTTTGTTTAAACCACATCATATACAAATTTTTTTGTCCACATTACTCCATTGTTTGAGGAGGCATTATGCTATCTGTTTGACACTTTGATTTAACTTATAAAACTTTTATGTCAAAAACATTATGTGTCACTTGATTGATATGGGTAACGTTATGTTTCATAAATCAATTCAAATTTTGAGCCTTATAAGTCTTTAAAGAAAAACATTGTTTATACCTTTTGAGAGAACTAACACCATTACACTACTCAAATTATTTTTATTGACTTGTATTGTCTTGTGTTTAGGTTGCCATTATTCAAACTAATCACATGTGTCTTGTTGGATTTTTATGTTAGCACAATCATGATATTCAAATTTCCCTAGATTTTTGGTCATTAAATCCAAGGTTTTTATACATTGAGACTTTGATTAAGTTTTACAAGTTTGGATCCAAACATTGATTGATTTCTATTTAAGACTCAACACATAGGGGTTGATATATAGATCTTTCTCTTTCGGGTTGTGTAACTTAGGTTAATTTTTGACCCAAAATTATAAAAATATATTTTTTGTGCCTTAATTTATGAAAATTATTCCATCTTAAAATTCCTTTTGTTTAGTACCTTATACCAATTTGATCATGTTTATGTCTAGGATCAAGTGCTTTGTTTATGCCAAAGTGTTCCAAGTTTGTTAGATTAATATCATATCTTTGTTTCAAGTCTAGCTTATAATGTTGCATTTATCCAAAAGTCCTAGCATATGCCTTGTTTTGATCCTAGATTTTAACACCACATTTTGGATAAAAGTCCTAGCAGCTCTTTTCCCTTTTCCTAGTTTAGACCTATTAGGAACATCTTTGGACCTAGAGTTTGGCATGTTGTTTTTATTTAATTCTACTTGACCTTGTTTGTGTAAGACATTTAACATTAGACATTTGATGTTATAATATTTTTACTAAATATTTGCATAGACCTTTTGGAGATACATCTTCACCCTACACCAAGTTAGACCTAGTTGAACTTTTTATCTTTTCAGACATAAACTTTTCAAAGTTTGTAAAACTCTAATCCTCTCTTCTTATGAAATATCTTCCATTGATTTGACCATGTCTCACTATACACGTAGTGGAGCCATGTATAATATAGGATATGGAAATATTGTCACATAAGAAGACTTTATTCAAGACCCTTATTGAGACAATGTTGTTTGGGAGATAGATTATTATCCACCATACAACACTCAAATAGGGGAATAGATTTAAGATCCTTTGGCCAATTATTTAGTTAGTGGTCCTCCATACATAGAGCAAGACCAAGAATAGATGACCTAATATTTGGCTAGTGTACCTTTAGTTGTGTAAAATGTTCAAAAATAACCATATTATGTTACAATGCCATTAACTTATGATCTTAATAGAGCCATAGAGTTAGGGTATGAAAATTTGCAAAATCTAGTAAGACGGCCTTCTAATGTATCTTATAATGAGCAGGCCTCTTTTAGAAACCCTAATGCCATTATACCAATGCCATATCAAGATCCTCATATGCTTGTCACAAAAAGGGGCCTCATGGAGGACCAATTATTTTAAATGCAAATAGCATACCAGACCTATCAAAACATAACATGTAACTTTAATGTCAAATGCACCTCTCATTAAGTCACTTCCTTCAATGGGAGTCTTCCTTGAGTTGACATGTCAATAAAATCAAGGTTGTTACCCAATTAGGCAAAGCACTTTGGCAAAAAATATGTTTAATATCCCAAATATCAAGGAAGTGTCTTCTACTTCTATGTAGAATAATGACCCAAACATAGTGGACAATACACACACAATGTACAATTTAAACCAAAGTGGTGTCAGTACACAAACACATAGTTAATAACAAAATGTACCTTTGAATAACACTGGGTGGTCTAAAAAATCAAGGAGTAGGAGTTTATATTTCCCAATCTTAGCCAACTAACTCTAATCCTCAACCAACTACTTCTTCAAACACCCAACATCAAGGATTAGGTAGTCAACCAATGACTAGTGTCATACCACAACAAAATGTGATGAATTTTACTCAACCCTAATAGGTAATGAGTAAAATTCTAAAATAACATTCCCATTTAACATACCTGCATAGTAGAGGCAAAACATATTACCACCTCAATAGGGTGTAACCAATGTTACATCTTACTAGGTAGCAACGAACATACCTCTTCAATCATAGAATAACATGCCAATGTAAAACCAAATGATGTCTAAATAACCATGTATTAATATTGGTCAGTGATAGATGTCAAATCTCTAACATGTATCCACTTCCCAATAGGGATTCATGTAACTAAGAGCTTCCAATATTACTCAAGTACCTATTAGGAAACAATTCTCTTTCGTGTAGAATGTGGCACAAGTATAATGATAGGGTTTTGGTTCACAAGTCCCTCTCAATCATCTAGGTATGAATAGTTAAAAGCATGTCCCTATTTAGCCTCAATAGGCAAGTATGACCATATTCCTCCATCCAAATGACAATATCAAGCCTACATACCCAATTTTAACTAGAATATCACACATCCAAATTTGCAATTTCAACAATTGCACCCTAATCCATGTATGCATATATTGGTCCATTTCATATCCAATACAACATTCCATATTAAATTTCTCCATTATACCATAGTCAAAGTAATACACTTGTGACTACATAGCCTCTACCTCAGGCTAATGATCCCACTAGTTTCATTTCACAAGAGCTAAAACAAATTAAGGATGTAATTTCCCTCATTCAAGTGGGGAAACATACCAAAAATTTCAAGTTAGATGATGGTGTTCTTACCCTTTCAACATGGAGTACTTATAGATACCATTTCCTCTAGGATATGAGCCACCAAAGTTCAACAAATACAAGGGGAAAGGTGACCCTAAGGCCCATTTGATAAAATTCTTTGTTGCATGCCAACTAGTGGCCTATAATGACATATACCTTTTGTTGTTGTTGTTTCCATGAAGCCTAGCAAGGAAAGCATTTGAATGGTTCCTAAAGTTACCCAAGAATTTGGTATTTGATTTTGATGACCTTTTAGACAAGTTCTTGCAACACTTCTATTATAATCTCAAACACAATATTTCATTGGTAGATTTAACAAAAGAAAAACAAAAAGTTTGTGAAAGATTCACAAGCTATTTTTGGTAATGGAGAGCCCTTCTAAGCTGATTCACCCATAGTCTACCAGACAAATAACTAGCCATTATGTTTACCAAAAATCTACACCATGAGATATATTACAATTTGGAATTGTAGTGTGTGCACACCTTCAAAGAGATCTTTGACAAAGGTTTGATAATTGAGAGAGACCTTATTAATAAAGGGAACATTAAACTAGCCTTATCTAATCATAACTAGAACCCAAACCAAAATAATGGCTAGAATCAAATTTGAGTCTAATCATAAGCATCATAGTAAACCCAGACCAATAACTATGATAAACCTAAGTAGTTCAATTGCAACAAGAATGTTGTAGGGAATGGAGTAATAGAGTTTAAACATGTCTAAATGGTATAACCACCATTTACATAGCCTATGTTGCATATGCACATAGCTCTTAACCAATAACCTCTTTAGTAAACACAACATGCACAACAAGTGCCACAACTTAAACTAGTGTAATAAATGTAACAAACATAACAACCTATGCTTTTGTAAAACCCTCCTCTAAGAATAAATATGCCTACTCGTCATGACTTTAAAAACCTTAGAGAATCCACTGAATTAGTGTTTTGAAATTTCACTATAGTTAATATAATTAAATGGCCTCTTTTAAAAGGATAAATTCTTGAGGACACTGACATTCTAGACTAATACAAGCCAAATGAATTCTATGAATACCATGAGGTCAATGATCATAACTTGTAGTACTATGTGAAAATAAAACTTGCCATTGAGAATATTATGGAAAATGGATAGATCACATTTGATCATGGAGCTTTCACATCCAATTAGAACCTTGGCATTTATCATAATCCTTTTCCCTAACATAATAACAATGTCTAGTCCAACATGAACAATAACAATATCAATAACCAAAGCTGAACCAATAGATCCAACATAGCCAACATAAACAAAAATAAAACCAACAACGTCAAAATAATTAATAGAACTAAGGCCAAAATGAGGCAAACAACCAACATAATTACCATGCAATTACACGACTAAAATTAAGTTGTAGGCCATATTATATAAGGTCATGTTAGCACCATTTACATTAATCCAAGACCAAGTACCAATAAAATAATATCATTAATAATCATACCCAATCAACCAACCTATGCCATTAATCCTTCCTTGATCTAAGACTACACACAGGTGAACAACCAAGGATTCCCATGTTTGAACCTTATACTAATAACTTGCCATTAGCCCGTGACTACACACAAGTACATTGATAACCAATAATTATCCTATATGGTCCCCCTCCACCATCATTTGTTAGAAATAATTGTCTTGTACCTAATCCTAATTATATTATCACAACTTGATGGTCAAGGATTACCACACCAGGCCCCCAACCATCTGCCATTACACCCATCATCTAACCAACTGTTCTACCTTGGAACAAACCATTTCTTACTATCCAAGAAAAGACATTTGACATTGTGGAATAATTTCAAAATATGACATCACAAATCTCCATTTTAGATTTGTTACGTACATCTACTATCAACAACAACATCTTAACTAAATTCCTTGGCCAATCCAAAGTACCCAATGACATATCTATTGACCAAATTTGACCCCAAGCCAAATTTGGGTCAACCCTTACTAATTTGAACTTTTAGAGAAAGTTTCATATGTCCTATGGGGTCATCTATTATCCTACATGTCTCACTTACCCTTTCCTTAGTCCTTATTGAAACCCATCATCCTTGTACTAGCTCAATTAACCAAAGTCAACATTGGTCAAACCTAGTCAAATTTAGTAAAAGTGACAAATTGTATTGAAAATGTCTTAAAATGGTCTTTGAATTGTTTCAAGGTGTCTTCAAGTCACAAATTGGCCATTTTCTAGGTTTCATGTGGTAAAAGGGTCATTTGGCCACTTTTCTAGCTAATTAATTGACTTGTACAGATGGTGGGAGTTACAAAATATGTCATCAAGGTGGATATAAATGTGGATAAATTCAAATCATATCATAATCAGTTAGTTGATAGTTAGAAGTCTGTTATGATCAAGAAATGGTAGTTTTCCCTAAAAAATAGGAGTTTTTGGGCACTTGTACAAACTTCTCAAGTTTACCATCAATTTAAAACATGGTGGAATGACTCTTCACATCCCCTAAAGTAATTTACATGTTTTTATTGTAAGGATAATGCAATAAAGTTCATATATAACTTGTTTTACTCTATTTTCACTTGGTAAGCAAAGAAAGGCCAGATTCAATCACTTGGCATGGGCCATACAAGTGGAGTTGGAAAGAGTTATTCTAGGGGTGAATATTAATTTGAGTGAACTTCAATTTCATAATAAGAAGTTATAATTTGGTGCCTCCTCCTTTATGAAAAATTAGTTTGACTTTAGGTAGATTTTTATGCTTGTGCATCTAAGAAGGGGTCATTATTTGTAATTATTTCAGAATATTTTGATTTGATCTGATAGGGGAAGTTGTTCCATGTGTTTATTAGGTATTATACATTAATTTTCCACTGATATCTTGCTTTTGGAGGTCTCAATAGTTCAAGAGGCTTCTTCCTAAGCTTATTTTTGGTCCAATTTCACTACCACTACTCTATACTCATGAATGTACACCTACAAGTGCCATCGAAGGTGTTTTGAAGATGTTTATAGGTGTTTTAAATGAAGGATATTCAATTTATGGCTACCAAATGCATTAGAGGTGCTTGGAGAGTCTCATCCTTACATTTTCTTGCTCTTTCATGTTCTTGCCTACATATCACAATCGAACCTTCATCTATAGGCCTTTTTGATGTCATGGTGGCATATATGGAGGTGTGATGAAACCCTATTTATAACACTTTCCTATTTATGATAATCATGTTAGGTTTTTTAAAATGGATAATTGTCAAGAGGCTATGAAAACCACTTCCAAAAGCCTATTGACTATATTGGCCTTGCAGTCCCAAAAGGACCAAAATAAGGATCCTTGAGCCTTTTTGGGATAATATATGGCATGAAAAATAAGTGGAATATGGATTTTGAACACCTTGAAAGTGATTGTAAACACACTAAAAAAGGGTAGTGATGTCTACAAGAGGTTGATAGAAAAGTGAATTTGTAATTATTATGGAATATTATAACTATGCCATCAAGGTCAAAACATAATAAATGATTAAAAAATCAATCCTAATTAGAAAGGAAAAATACAAGGTGAAGTTTGAGGTTTTGATCACTAATGCACCTTCCCCTATCTGTACACAAGCCTAAGAAGGGTTACCTACAACAAGGTTAGTAAATAATGAGTTAAAAGGTTAGAATTTATACCTTTTTTGGATAATTAAAGATTATATAGAGTTTTTGGTGACTCAAATACCACTATATGAAGTCAAATCATCATCAGTAAAGCCCAAACTAAACTCAAAACCACCTACAACCAGTATCCTAAACAGTGGTCCTCAACAAGCAGTCAAAGACCTATTCTAGGTTTCCCAAAGGCATGGAATATGTTTGAAGGGAAAATATAATAGAGAATTGTTGGGATACATAATGAGAGGAATGGAGGATACATACATGTCTAAATAAATTTCAAGGCCATCACTAAAACCTACAAACATAGTCATACCTTGCCCACCTTCACAAACTACTTGGTTTATAAAGTATACCTAAGAGATAGACAAATTTTAAGGGGAAATAGAGGATTTAGATGCCTAAATTTTATAAAAATTACCATAAATACCTGTATAAGATTCTCCAATATTTAATTTTCCAAAACTATCAATGAAAACCCTCTTTGTTTTGTCTTAGAGCAGGGGCAATTTTCCTTTGCATGGAGATGACAATTTTGAGAAAATTGATGAAATTGATGAGCCATAGGAAATTATACCTTGGATGATGGATGAATAATATGTAAAAAACTTCTATAGATCCAAAAAACTTTCCTAGAAGGTCTGAGGATAAATAGGATACTCTAAAAAAGGAAGTTTGTAGTCACCATGGTAAGGAATGATAAGCAAAAGGCTTGGTAAGGATGGTCATTTTCATTTTTGACCTTATTTGTGATTCATAAGTGATTTGATCATTATTATAGGATGAATTGAGAAGTTTTTAATCCATCATAAGTTAAAATAAACCATTGGAGAGTCATTTTGAGTCTAAAGTATAGGCAAGCTCATTGGCAAGGCACAAGCCTAATGCCAAATGGGGGTCAAGTTTCATCTTTAGCTCTTGAGGAGATATTAAATTAATGGAAAAATGTTAATGGGAAATATTAATAGGTTTTTTAACCATGGGTTTTCAATTAAATCCACCAAGAAGCCAATTATTGGCTTAAGAGCTCTCAAACCCTCACATAATGTACCAAATGGTTCAAAATAGCAACTTCAAAAGCTCAGAACTTTCACCAAAATTTACATGGGAACTTGAGCCATTCAAGGGAGTTTAAGGATTTAACTTAGGAGCCCTAAGTGTAATTTTTAATAATCTCCAATTGGCATCCTGCATGAATAAATGCTAAGAGGGTTAGTCACTCCAAAGCCCTTCAAGAAACTTTATTTGAACCTGATGAGAGAGAAAGGATAATAAAAGAAATAAAATGGATTTTTAAAGATTTAAACTCATTAGGATTAATTTTATAACTACCTTTAGGTTCATCCCATGCCACTGGTTCATAATTGAAAGTATAGGGTTGTACAAAATAGGCTAAGAAAGAGCATTCAATGTTAGAACAGGGGTTTGTAGAGATGATCTGGAGCTCAAATTCAACATGAGGGATGATGAGGAGATGAAACAAGTGAATCATATCCTAATTTCTTATTTAAAATGTGTGGGATCACAAAATGAGCATTTTTTGTCCTCTAGGCTAAAAAGGCCTTATTAGGCCTAATTGATCTCAAAAACACACTTTCCTTGAGTGTATCACCATGAAACTTGGCACATATCATAATTAGGGAAAAAGGGTACTAAAAAATGGTCTCACTTAATCTTGTAAGTTTTTACATTCTCCTACATAATTGGACTTGTGTAAAAATAAGACTACAAGAGGACTAGGCCTTGTGAAGGCTCTATAAGCAAAATGGAGTATTGGTGATATCTTAATGGTTAGAAATGGATTTTTTATAGTATAATATGATTAAAATAGGACTATAATGAATAAAAATTTCACCAATTGATCTAAATCCAAAATTTGGCTATTTTGGCCAAATTAAGCCTAGTGGGATAAAGCAATCTTATGATACCTAAGAAGGAAATTGATGATTGCAGATGATGTATCCATTTGGAATGATTCAATATGATTTATAAGTGTCCTTTGAATGAAAATATAACTATATAATATATCTCATGATCAAACTCTTTCCTTTTGCCACTTAGGAGTTTCAAGACCTAAAGATGATTGTGAAAGGTTTCAATGCCACATATAAGGAAGGTGTTTAGTTTGAGATAGACACATGCCCAAATCAGTTACTTGATCTCTCTTCCACTTCATTTTCATGAAAAATTTATCCCTAAATTTATTTTAATTTCTCAAGAAAGCTCATGATGAAGGTAGTTTCACAAGAGAGAATGATTGAGGAGATTGCTACGCCACACTTAGAGAAGAGACTTATTTGGGATAAAATGATGTGTAAATAAGTTTCATGAATCCTTTTCCACCTCATCCACATGAATTTTAACTTATTTATACCTTTTTACACTTTTCCTTATGCATTTTTAACTTCTCTTCTCTCTCTTCTTCTAAATTCTATAAGTACGAGCCATCTTGGCTATTATAAGGGAGACCACAGCTAGTATGGCAAGGCCCTATTGGTATGACATTGAATTTTTTGTCTTTCAATATTGGATAAAAGTTTGATTCTAAGTTATTCACACTTTTTCTAAGTATGAGAGTGATGTATAGTGGATATAAGTGATGGTGTTATCCTTACTCCCTTTATCCTTCATGTTTAATCAAGATTTATTAATTTAATGGGTCATGTGAAGTGTATGGATTGTAATAGGATCCTATTAAAGTATGAAATTATCCCTATGGTGTGAAATCTACCCCTAGATCAATTATCTTTTTTATTTTCCTATGTATGCTACCTCTACATTTAAACACTATGTTAGGATTCTTCAATACATAAAATTGGTCTTTAAAAGAATTTTTGCTTAGTAGGAGTGTGATAGTCTATGGGATATGTATAGGTGTATCACCTCTTTAGTGTAGTTTCAATTTCATGAAAATTCCTAACCCTTTTCCATGAATAACATTAGATTAGGTGATAAGCACTTAAAGATGAATCTAGGGAGCTAGCCCTCATAATCTAGATATTCATCTCTCTTATAAGTTCACCCACAACTTGAGAAATGATTTCATGTTGCATCAAATTTTAGGAACCTCATAGAGTATCCTAGGGTGCATAATTTGGAGGCAACAATTTTAGCATGCCCAGTGGGATAGTTAGTCTTAATTGCTTCCATTTCAAGGTGAATGCTGGTCTTGACAAGCCCAAGGATTCAAAAGTGTTTCTAAACCAGCATTTAGTGACTCCAAAAGGTGAAAATATTTAGTTATAGATCAATTTTTCCACATTATATTTCATGGTTAGGAGGAAAAAGAAGAGATGAATAGGCAACATGCTTTCCTGGCCTTCAACACCCAAAATCCAATCAATCTTCCTGCATATGATCATATCTCCCCCAATGCCTCCAAAATTCTCTCTAACTTCAATGGATAAGGTCCTATTAGCTCATCTAAACACATTAGAGACATCTCAAATTTGTGAAATTTCCACAATATCACTCAAGTCAACATAACTATTAGGCTACTTACCATTTCTCTAAAGGGTAAATCATATGATTGGTATAGGACATTGGGACATGGTTTAATTACTAATTGGAATGGCTTTGGAGAGTTTTTGGTAAATAGGTTTGAGAATAAGAGTGATCACATTTCACTAATCCATCAGCTAAATGTGATAAGGAGAGGTCCTAATAAATCCATGGGAGATTTCAATGAAAGATTTCAAAGAATATGGCATAGGTTACCACCTATCATGAGACCACCTCCAAGATTTTTGTGCCCTATTCATCTCAAGGCCATTAGAACTATTGTGGAAATATTTTTTTAATCAATGGGAGGATTTACTCTACTTGATGCATATGAAATAGAGATTGAAGCTGAGAATAGTTTGATACTAGCTGGGAAATTGTCCCCAAGAGTTATTATGCCTTTGTCATCTCATAGTTCATTTGAAACCCCAAGTGTAGATAAATTTACCAATGCCAATGTCAATTATATAATCACTCCCAATAAGGTGGATAATTCTATATAAAAATATGAAATTATCAGGTCATTACAAGCTCAACTCAAACAAGCTCAATTGTAAGTAAGTACTCCACCCAATCCCTAATACAATCAACAAGGTCATCAAGTTTTCAATATGAAACCTAATAGATATAATCCTAATTAAATTGCATCCATAAATGCTATTTTTCCAATCCAAACCAACCTGGTTTAAGGAGAGGAAAATTTGGATCATTAGGGACAATATCAAGGTTAGTTTGTGAATGATGGTGGAGGAGGTCGTCAAGCCTTAGTGGTACAAGAAAGAGCTACTCCTTGCCTCGCATTAGAGTAAAAAAATATCATGCAAAGGGATACTCATTGGGATGGTAAAAACCAAGGTAAAATTATTTTGAACCTTCAAAAAGAAGAAAACCACGTGAACAAGGTTGACAAAGCACTTAAAGGATTTATATTTAGTAACTCTTCTTTATTGCCTTCACATATTAAGAATCAACTAATTATTCCTAAGACTCGTCAAGAATTGGAAGGTGATGTTGCCATAGATGAGTCCACTGAACATATTGAATATGATACCTCAAGAAGCTATGATGAAGATATTTTCATTGGTACACCTCTTCACCCTAATGGATTAGTATTTGAGCTTGAGGAAGGAGTTGATGATATGGAGGATGATGATGATCAACTTGCAACACAAGATCAAGAAGAGGAGCTCATTGGCCAACATGATGTTCCACAAGAGATTGGTAATAATGTTGATAAACTTTAAGTCTTTTATATTGATCATGAAGAGTTGGCATTTTGGGATGATCTTGAAATTTTTTGCTTGAGCTTGGATGATGCATCTCCACTTCATGAAGAGATTGAGAAGAGTTTTGAAGGAGATGTTGCAACTAAACCTATTGAAGATCATGAATCACCTTCATAATAAAGTGAAAAGTAAGCATAATTCATCTCAAGAATATAAGATTCATAAGATGGATGGAGAATACAAGGTGCCAAGAGAGGGAGTGAGTTTTGAACAACCTCTCCCATGCATTCAATTGCTAGAAACACCAAAGTTTGATGGAGAACTTCCTTTTCAAAATGAATACAACATTGATGATGAAAAGACACTTGAGGTTGAGGTTGAATATGAAGATAAAAATGAGTCTATAATCAATGGAAAGCCACTTGGACCAAGGACTATGGTTTCCATTCAAACCAATCAAGAGGAGTATGTTTCTATTGAACACATGTTCTTGGCTATGAAACTAGATGAATTTAATTCAAGGACCATGGGAAGTAAGAAAGGTGTTAAAAAAACAAGGACAAGACCTAAGTGGTAAATTTCACACTCTTCTATTCCACTTCAAGGATATGGTATGAAAATCTTTCCTTTTGATCTAGGAGGATCAATTCTTGCTATTTAGTTTGTACTCTTTAAAATATGTTTATTTTAGTGTTTCCTAAGTACTTTAGAGCATAAGTATGTTTCATTTTCTTTATTTGGTGTGTGTTTTGTGTGTATGTGCCAAAAAACTTATTTACCTTGAGCCAAAGGTCTATTCAAGTCAATTAGAGTTCTCATACGCATGACTCCATGTCTAATGGAAGCATTAGGCAATTGGTCTTAGGCATAGTAGGCATGCTACCCCTAGGAATGGCCAAGAATGTTGATGAAACTTGACCCCAAGTAAAATTTGGGTCAAACCATACTATTTTGAACTTTTATAGAATGTTTCATATGTCCTATGGGGTCATCTATTGTCTTACATGTCTCACTTATTCTTTCCCTAGTCCTTGTTGAAACCCATCCTCCTTGTACTAGCTCAATCAACCAAATTCAACATTGGTATAAGCTATTAAAACTTATTAAAAGTCCAAAATTATATTTAAAATGTCCTAAAATGGTCTTTGAATTATTTCAAGGTGTCTTCAAGTCACACATTGGCCATTTGCTAGGTTTCATGTGGTAAAAAGGTCATTTAGCCATTTTTCTAGCTAATTAAATGACTTGTATGGATGGTGGGAGTTATAAAATATGTCATAAAGGTGGATATAAACTTGGTTAAGGTCAAATAATGTTAGAATCAGTCATGTGATAGTTATAAGTCTTTTATGATCAAGAAATGGTAGTTTTTTCTCAAAAATAGGAGTTTTTGGGCACTTGTATGGACTTCTCAAGTTTACCATTAGTTAAAAACATGATGGAGTGACTCAACACCTCCCCATAGGTCATTTAAAAATTTTTATTTCAAGGATAATGCAATAAATTTCATTTGTAACTTTTTTTCCTCTATTTTCACTTAGTAAGCAAAGAAATGCTAGATTCAGTCATTTAGCATGGGTCGTATAGGTGGAATTGGAAAGAGTGATTCTATGGGTGTATATTAATATTATTTCACTTAAATTTAATATTAATAAGTTTAAATTTTTTGCCTCTTCCTTTTTGAATAATTAGTTTGACTTTAGACAACTTTTTATGCTTGTGCATCTAAGAAGGGGTCACTATTTGCAATTGTTTTAGAAGATTTTGATTTGATATGATAGGGGAAGTTGTTTAATGTGTTTCTAAGGGATTATAAATTGTTTTTACACTTATATAATTATTTTTTATGTCTAAATAGTTCAAGAGACTTCTTCCTAAGCTTGTTTTGGTCCAATTTCACTACCACTACTCTATACTCAAGAATGTGCACCTACAGGTGCCATTGAAGGTGTTATGAAGATGTTTTTAGGTGTCATCAATGAATTTTTTTGAATTAATGTCTATTAAATTAATTATATGTGTTTTGAGAGTCTCATACTTCCATTTTCTTTCTCTTTCATGTTCTTGCTTACATATCACAGTTAAACCTTCATCTACAAGCCTTGCTGACATCACAGTGGCATATATGGAGGTGTGATGAAAACTTATTTTTAAACCTTGAATATTTATTAGAATCATGATAGGATTTTTTAAAATGGATGATTGATAAGAGGCTATTAAAAAAACTTCCAAAATCCTATTGACTGTATTGGCCTTGCAGTCCCAAAAGGACCAAAACAAATATCCTTGAGCCTTTTTAGGATAAGATATGGCATGACAAAAGGGGTTTAAAATGATATTGATTGTTTATCCTAGTATCCATATCCATAGAAAATGAATATTCCAATTTTTATGTCAATATGGTAAGTGGAAGATGTAGTTTGAACACCTTGAAAGTTCTTGCAAACACACTGAAAAAGGGCAGTGATATCTACAGGAGGTTAATGGAAAAGTAACTTTACAATTCTTATGGAAGATTATAATTATGACATCAAGATAAAACCATCATAAATGATTAAAATATTAATATTTATAAAAAATTATAAATAAAAGGTGAATTTTGAGGTTTTGATCATCAATGCACCTTCCCCTATCCGTACACAGGCTAGGAAGGGTCACCTACAACAAAGTTAGTAAACAGTGAGTTGGAAGGTTAGTATTTAGAATTTTTTTTGATATTTAAAGATGATACATATTTTTTTTGATTAAAATACCTTCATAAGAAGTTAAATCATCATCAATAAAGTCCAATCTAAACTCAAAACCACCTACAACCAATATCCTAAACAATGGTCCTCAACATGCAGTCAAAGAACTAGTCTAGGTTTCCAAAAGGCATGGAAGATGTTTGAAGGGAAAATAAAATACAAAATAGTTTGGATACATAATTAAAGGAATTGAGGATACATACATGTCCCAATCAAGATCAAGGCCATCCCTAAAACCTACAAACACAGTCATACCTTGCCCACCTTCATAGATTGCTTGGTTCATAAAGTTTGCCTAAGAGATGCACAAAGTTGAATGCTAAATTGGAGGATTTAGGTGCCCATATTTTGTAAAATTACCATAAATACCTTTATAATATTATATAATATTTAATTTTCCAAAAATAGTAAGGCAAACCCTCTATGTTCTATGTTAGAGTAGGGGTAGTTTTCCTTTGCATGGAGATGACAAATTTGAGAAAATTGATGAAATTGATGAGACATAGAAAAGTATACATTTTATTATGGTTATATAATCTATTAAAAACACATATAGAGCCAAAAAAAATTTATATAAGGTTTGAGGACAAACAAAATACCCTACAAAATAAAGTTTGCAGTCACCATGGCAAGGAATGATAAGCAAAAGGCTTGGTAAGAATGGTCATTTTCATTTTTGACCTTATTTGTGATTAATAAGTGATTTATAATTCTTAGGGGATTAATTAAGAATTTTTTAAGCCATAAAAAGTCAAAATAAACCATTGGAGAGTCATTTTGAGTCCAAAGTGTAGGTAGGCTCATTGGCAAGGCATAAGCCTAATGCCAAATAGGGGTCAAGTTTCATCCTTAGATCTTGAATAGATATTATATTAATATAAACTTGTTAGTGTGGCATAGTAATATGTGTTTTAACCATGTTTTTTCAAGTAAATTCATCAAGAAGCCAATTCTTGGCTTAAAAACTCTCAAACCTCACATAATGCACCAAATAGTTTGAAATGCCAATGTCAAAAGCTCATAAATTTTGCCAAAATTTGCATGGGACCTTGAGCCATTAAAGGGAGTTGAATGAGGTCCCTAAGGATCCATTAGAGTAATTTTTAAGAATCTCCAATGTGTATCCTACATGAACAAATGCTAAGAGAGTTAGTCACTCCAAAACCCTCCAAGAAGCTTGATTTGAACCTGATGAGAGAGAAAGGCCAAAAAAAGCACTAAAACAGATGTTTAAATCTTTAAAATAATTATTATTACTTTGATAACTACCTTTAGGTTCATCCCATGACATTGGTTCATAATTGCAAGTGCAAAGTTGTATAAAATAGGCCAAAAATGAGCATTTAATGCTAGAACAAGGGTTTGTATAGATGATCAGGAGCTCAAATTAAACATGAGGGATGATGAGGAGATAAAAAATTTAATCATAGGATAATTTATTAGTTCACATATGTGTGAGAACAAAATGAGCATTTTTTTGTCCTCTAGGCTAAAAAGGTCTAATTAGGCCTAATTGGGAGGACTAATTGATCTAAAAAACACACTTGCCTTGAGTGTATCACCATGAAACTTGTCATAGATAAAAATGAGGGAAAATTTTACTAAAAAATGGTCTCACTTAGTATTTTAAGTCCTTAAATTCTCCTACACAAGTGGACTTGTGTAAAAATAGGGTTACAAGAAGACTAGGCCTATTGAAGGCTCTATAAGAAAAATGGGGTCTTGGTGAGAGTTTAATGGCTAAAAATTTATTTTTTAAAGTATAATATGATGAAAATAGGAATATAATGAATAAAAATTTCACCAATTGAGCTAATCCAAAATTTGGCTATTTTGGCCGAATTAGGCCTAATGGGACAAATAAGTATTGTGACACCTAAGAAAGAAATTGATGATTGAAGATGATGTATCCTTTTTTAATGATTAAATAATATTTATAAGTGTCCTTGGGATGTAAATATAACTATCTAAGATATCTCATGATCAAAATCTTTCCTTTTTCTACTTAGGAGTTTCAGGACCTAAAGATGCTTGTGAAGGGTTTTAATGCCACATGTGAGGAAGGTGATTAGTTTGGGATGGACACATGTAACATAATTTACTTGGTCTATATTACACCTAATTTATATGAAAAATTTATCCCTAAATTTCTTTAAAGTTCTCAAGAAAGCCTATGATGAAGGTAGTTTCACAAGAGAGAATGATTAAGGAGATTGCTACACCACACTTGGAGAAGAGGCTTATCCGGGATATAATGATGTGTAAATCAGTTTCATGACTCCTTTTACACCTCATCCAATGAATTATAAATAACTTAAACCTTTTTACACTTGTCCTTGTGCCTTTTCAACTTCTCTTCTCTCTTTCTTCTTCCAAATTCTATAAGTATGAGCCATCTTAGCTATTATAAGGGAGACAACAACTAGTATGGTAAGTCCCTACTAGTATGGCATTATATTTTTTGTCATTAAACATTTAATAAAAGTTTTATTATAAGTTATGGACATTTTTTATAAGTATGAGAGTGATGTATAGTGGAGATAAGTGATGGTGTCACCCTTACTCTCTTTATCCTTCATGTTCAAGCAAGATTCTAATTTTAATAGGTCATGTGAAGTGTATGGATTATACTAGGATATTCTTCAAGTATGGAATTGTCCCTATGGTTTGAAATATACCCCTATATTATTTATCTTGTTAGTTTTCCTATGTATGCTACCTCAACATTGAAACACTATGTTGGGATCCTTCAATGCATAAAATTGGTCTTGAAAAGCCTTGTTGCTTAGTAGGAGTGTGATAGTCTATGGGATATGTCTTGGTGTATCACCTCTTTAGTGTAGTTTCTATTTCATAAAAAATCCTAACCCTTTTCCATGAATATCATTATATTATTGATAAGCACTTAAAAATGAATCTAGGGAGCTAGCCCTCATAATCTAGAGATTCATCTCTCTTATAAGTTCACCTATAACTTGAGAGATGTTTCCATATTACATAAAATTTTAGGCACCTCATAGAGTATCCTAAGGTACACAATTTTCAAACAACAATATCTCCTAATAAATTTCAAGCTTTGGTTGGACACATAGTTCAAAGATAATAAGTAACCTTCAACCAAAGTGATATGTCATCCCTTGGCCCACTGCATAATAACCCATTATATATTGAGGTTTACATAATGTGACATAATGTGAAATATGTCCTCATAGACAATGGATCAGGCTTGAATATTGTGTATCTAAAGCTCATCAATCTTCTTAGGTACATGACAACATATCTCTAAGTATAAACAATCACCATCAAAGCCTACAATAATGAAGAATGAGAATCAAAAGACACCATTAACTTGACAGTTATCATTGGACCCTTAACCAACAATATGATATGCCATGTGTTAGCTATCAATTTTTCATATAACATGATTTTTTGAAGACCTTTGATACATGAGATTCATGTAATCCCATCGACATTACACCAGTGTATCAAGTTCTCCCATTTAGAAATGGAGGTCACTATTCCAAGAGATTTGCATTTATACGAGCATTGTAAATATCTAGAGGTTGAGTTCAAAAGCTATAACTACCACTTTGGCATGAATCTAGTTTTCAAGTAGGATAAAGGGAAGAAAATAATTTTTGATTCTTTAAAGGCCAATTGTATTGACTCTAATAACCCTGATTCCCTTTCCCACATGATGCCTCCTAAAATGTCCAATCAGTATATAATCTTGGATAATAGCCCAGGAGGATCCTTGACTCATGACACCTTTCACATTGAAAAGATTACATAAAACCCCAAGTATTTTGGAAAACCAAGATCCAAATCACTCATATAGTGGCAAATAAAGGGAAAAGGCCATCTATATAGTCTAACACCTGTCACTTTCATACTAGCTTTTGGCCAAGAATAGGACCCTCTCAAAAGAGATGAATCATGGCTTTATAATGACAAATTGGATGATTATTATAAAAATTAAAAATTTCCCATTCCTAATCAAATTATGGAGAACCAGGACTATGAAGGAGGAGGCCTTAGGCTGAATCAATAGGGAACACTTGAGCCAATTTCTATGATTAGGTATAAAGGAACCTATGAAATTGGATTTAAATCACCTGTGGATGACCCCACGTATCTTATGCAAGTTCCATCACCAACAACTAGTGAGATGATATCAATAGAAAAGTAGAGTCTAATTGTAGCCAATTTAATGACCTAATCCATACCAATTTACTTGAAAATAATACCATTTGTACCCTTTGACTAATAATTAATCATAATCCACTCCCATTGTATTATACCTAATTGATAGACTGGAGACAACAAGAATCCAATGTGCCAGTTTTTGAGTTCTAAAATGATGAGGCCTTCTACAATTTTTTAGGCCTTAGGGACAATGTTCTATTGAGAGACCACAAAAAAAGGTTCTCAATCAAGTTGGACCCTGAAGCCTATTTTGGAGAGTGGGTGAACACACTTAGCCATAAAAAATTAAATAAACATTGATGTCCCAAAGTGAAAACCTCTTTGAGGTGCTCTTGGACCACCAAAAAAGTAAAGATAAAGCCCAGTCTAGTGGTAAAAACCTATTTTAGGCACCATTAGATGGGGGTGTTCAACCTTCTTCAAATATAGACTAGGAGACCACCAATGATGAAATTGTTTATGGGTTCACGTTTAGTCTTAAATAAGAATAGGATTTTAATCAATTCATTTAGGAGACTAATGATAATGAACTTACCTATGGGTCTGAGTTTAGTCTTGAAGAACAAAAAGATTTTGATTGAATAATCTAAGATTTTTCAACCACATATGTTCCACATCCATCCCTCCCATCAAGGGATTCTAATTCATCATGCCTATGAGAACTAGAAGAAATAGTCCTAATAGAGGAATCTAACATTGCTAAATAGTTCAAATCTTTGCCCACTATTTTTGAAGATGGTTTGACGCTTCTAGTGGAAGATATAATAGAGGTAAACATTGAGACTCCAAATGACCCAAAATGGACTAAAGTAAGCATGTACCTCACTGAGGAGGAATTTCAAGTCCATATAGCCCTTTTGATGGAATTTATAGATATATTTGCATGGGCCTATTTTGACATGCCTAGTTTAGACCCCACCTTGGTTGTTCACCACCTTATGCTACATCCTGATGCCAAACCAGTGAAACAAAAGTTATGAAAAATACATCCTCATATTTCTATATTAGTCAATTTTTTTTTGGAAAAGCTCTTGGAAGCGAGATGTATCTAGCTAATCAACCACTTAGAGTGGATATCAAATGTTATGCCCATCAACAAAAAGCTATAAGGAATTATGATTTTAGAGACAAAAAAATCCTACCCCAAGGATAAATTTTCTCTACTAAACATTGACATTATTTTTGACTCCATAATGGGTTATGAGATTGTTTCACTGATGGATAAATTCTTACATTATAATTAGATTTGAATCACACCAAAAGATTAACTCAAAATAACATTCACCACTCCATGGGGAACATTCTATTATCAAGTTATACCATTTGGTCTTAAAAATGTAAGGGCCAATAATCAAATAGCCATGCCCATCATATTTCATGATATGATGTATGACATTATTGAAGACTACATCGATGACATACTAGGAAAATAAAAGACTTGGGATGATCATCCAGTAGTATTGATGAGGATATTTAATCACCTACATGAATATAAAGTTAGTCTCAATCCTAAGAAGTGTGTTTTTGGAGTTACTTTAGGCAAATTTATTGGATTCATTATGTCCTGCATGGGCATTAAAGTTGATCCTACCAAAGTATGAGCCATAATAGAGATGCCACCACTAACAATGTGAAGCAACTCTGTAGTTTGTAGGAAAAAATAAAGTCTATTAGATGATTCATATCTCAATTGGATAACAAGTGCCACCCATTTACACACCTAATGAAGAAGGGTTTAAAATTTCTTTGGGATGATGACTGTCAGAAGGATTTTCAAAAGCTAAAGGACTATCTAAAAAATCCACCAATTTTATTACCTCTTATGCTAGGAAATCCATTTCTTCTATACCTATCAGCCATAGACAAAGCCCTTAGGGCACTTGTAGCTCAACATGATGAAAAGGTAAAGGATCATGTCATGTACTATCTAAGTTGTACACTAGTTTTACATGAGCATAATTATATACCCATTAAAAAAATATTATTTAGCTATGGTTTTCATAGCTCAAAAACTGTGAGAGTACATGTTGAATAATAAGACCATGGTCATTTCAAAAGTATATCCACTTAAGTATTTAATATTTAAAACAAATTTACAAGTTTGTATGGCCAAATGGATCATGATTCTTAGTGAGTTTTAGATAGAGTATGTGAACCATAAATCCATCAAGAGGCAAGGTCTTATAGATTAACTTGCTGAAGCACCCCTTGTAGATATAGAGCCACTAATAATCCAATTTCTCGATGAATCTATTATGACCATCATAGAAACACCTATTGAGGAATAAAACTAGAAGATGTATTTTGATGGGTCATTCACAACACATGGATTGGGGATAGGCCTTTTGTTTATCACTCCATAGGGGGATCTAATCCTTAAGTCATTTAGAATCAACTTTCCTTGTACCAACAATATGGCTGAATATGAAGCACTCATTGTAAGGATTTTATAAAAATTAAAATGGAATATATATTATCTAAAGGTTTATGGTGATTCTTAGTTTTATCACTCCATAGGGGGATATAATCCTTAAGTCATTTAGAATCAACTTTCCTTGTACCAACAATATGGCTGAATATGAAGCACTCATTGTAAGGATTTTATAAAAAGTACAATGGAATATATATTATCTAAAGGTTTATGGTGATTCTTAGTTAATTATCAATCAGGTTACATATCATTTTCATACCAAAGATGACAAGCTGGTTCCCTACAAGGCCATGGTCAACACTCTCAAGAAGCAAATTGTTAACATCTAATTTGAACATATATCAAGGGCTAGTAATAAAATAATAGATGTCATGGATACCATTAGATAGTTGATTTGACATATAAATATGGCAAAAGAATACCATTTTATCATTGAAAATATGCTAGTGTTAACTCATTAACCATCAACCATCACAATGATCTGTGATATTATTGGTCTTAGCTCTACTTGGTATTTATACCTTTACACTTACCTCCATGACCAAATTATGCCACTAGACTTATCCCATAAACAATCCAAAGCCTTCATGGATAATTCCCAATGTTATACCTTACTTAGACCAACCCTATACCACCATAATTTTGATAGAACTCTAATTTTTTTTACCTTTGATAAAATCTACATTAGCATTATGGGAATTTCATGACGGATTATGTGGATCCCACACTAGCAGGGCCATCCTATCCAAAAGGATCTTACGTATCAAGTAATATTGGTCAATGATTAACATAGATGCAATTACATATGTCAAAATATGGGATAAATGTCAACATCATGCCAATCTAATTCATGCAAGATGTGATAAATGTTAATATCATGCCAATCTAATTCATGCCTTCATCAAGACATTGAAACTGATGTTGACACCATGGCCATTTAATACATGGGTTCTAGATCTCATTTGAAATATAAAACCCACCTCATTTGAAAACCATAAACATATCCTTATCACCACAAAATACTTCACTAAGTGGGTTAAATATATACCGCTCACTTACGTGAATGGAAAGCAAATTTATAAATTAATCTTTAACCATCTCATTTGCTACTATGGTATCCCCTCTGATATTATATCTAATAATGACATATCATTTAAGAAAAAGGATGTCAAATCACTATGTTCTAAGTACAAGATCAAAAAAATCTTTTCCATGGCATATTACCCTCAAGGTAAGGGCTAGGCTGAAGTATCTAAAAAAACCATTATCAACATCCTCAAAAATATTGTCAATGATGTTGGCCATAATTAGTACTTTCCAATATTTTTCACCCTTTGGGCATACTGTACCAATCACTACACTCCCATAGGTGTAACTCCATACTCACTTATTTATGGTACTAAAGACATTCTTCCCATTGAGATTAAGTTACCTTCACTACACATCTCTTTGAAGCATGTTCTGGATGATGATGACTATCGAGTATCTCACCTAAAATATCTAAAGTTACTTGATGAGAAATGTATGGATGTATTAAATAGACTTTAGGCATATCAAAATCAACTCTATGGTCACTACAATCAACATGTGAAACACATAGACTTTGAACTTGGTGATCTTGTCCTTAAAGAGAACCAAAATAATACCATAGCCAAAAAGAAGCCTAAAGTCAAGTTCAAACCCAACTGGGTAGGTCCTTTCATCATTGTTGTAGACTATGGCACTAGAGCATACATGTTTGCCACACTAAATAGATGAAATTGGTCAGTCAATGAACATTATACACCTCAAGTGATACTACGCTTGAGTGATCTAGTGTATTGTTTATGAATACCATTTCAAGTTATATCATATTATAAACATTATTATTATTCCCATTACCCTTCTATCATGTTATCACTTTGTTGTTCCACCATTCCATTCTACTATACATTTTCTATCAACCAACATGTTTTGATCTTACCTACCTAACGTGTTTAACCTTAGTTTATCCATTAGTTCTACTTTAGTACAAAGATTTAGATCATTTTTAGCAATTGATTCAAGTATTCTATATAGAGGCCATATTTTGGATTAGTATGACAAAATTTTGGTAGTTTCATCCTTCCTTTCTTGTTTCATTATATATCATGCCTTATTTATGTGGGCTTGATTATAATCATCTTTGGGAAAATTAGTGTCTCTCTAATCTTGCTACTAATTATAACCACCTATGGGAAAATTAATATCATTTATCTATGCCATTGTTTCCTAGTTATAACTTCCTATGGAAAAACTAGGGCCAACACTTATTTATTATGCCTTGACATACTGACTTGCCATTCTTATGTTGTATTGTGCCATTATGCCAACTATGCCTATTTTTCTTGAATTGGCTGCTACACTAGTTATATTCCACTATTGTAAGGTGAAAATACTATGACTTAAGTCCATTTTAGGACTATGTGGGAAACACTCAATACTTGTTGAGGTTAACTCAGTCCCTCTTTGCCTATGCTCTTGCTTTTTTACAATTAACCTAGGTTACACTCTCACCATTATGTGAGCCTTTTTTTAAAGTTTGAATGCTCTCACCATAAAATGAGTTTGGACCATTAGTGTTTCATCATTTTTGATTGAGTTGAGATACTCCAAAAATTCCAAAAACATTTGTAAAATTGATTTAGAAAAACCAAAAATATTGATAACTTCTTAGCCTTCAAGATATTGGGAATCCTCATCAAGTCACAAGAAACTACTTTTATTTGGTCTCCCCATCCTTTTTGGCCTTTATCCTACACTCTCACAATTTTTTGAGCTCATTCCCATATTATTCTAAAGCATTCATCATGTTTTATTTCTCATCATTTTCTTCTATCCCATTTCCTAGGAGAAATAAATTTGGCCTAAAGTTTTTGTTGGATATCACATCCATGGAACTATGTAGGCAGTGTCTACTTTCCCAATACATATGGAGATAGATCAGCCACCCCCTTCTTTTTATTCTATTCCCCCATCTCATTTTTTGTTAAGTTTTTGCCTATTTTCCAAGGGCAATGTTTGTCTTGTTTGTGTTGTGTTGTTTGTATTAGCATTGTGATTAACCATTGCTTGTTTGTTTCTCTTTGTTTTGTTTATTTATGTGCATATTTTTTTGATTTTAGTATTATTGTATCTATTTATTTTATATGCAATCATTAGGTGATTCCTTATGAATTATTCTTGAATCCATTCATATTCATACATTAACATTGTCATCATGGTTTTTATCATTGGTGCATTATTTTACATTAAGTATTAGATCATGAGTCAATACTTATGCATATTTTGTCCAAGTCCTCATGGTATTCTATCATGATGCCTACTATCACGTGCTATAATAAAAACTAGCTTTGAGGAGTCTACATGACAAATACAACAATGATATCTCTTTGGCACTAGCTTTAGCAATAGTCCTGACCTAAGCCAATTTATATCCTAAACAAAGTACTTACACAATAAAATAATTTTCCTCTTTGTTAGTTTGAATGAGCATCTCCATACTAATAGGTTGCCTCATTCATATTCATCCTTTGTACTAATTTTCCATCATCATGTTTTCCACTATCGGGATATGATGATTATAACCACCTCTAGGAAAATCATTATATACCGTCCCATTTTCATCTTTCATATCATATTTGCTACTATCAATGTACGATGATTTTAACCTCTTTTGGGAAAACCATTGTACACCATCCCACTTGTATTTCTAATGATTATAACCACCTTTAGGTAAATCATTGCATTTCCATTGATTTAAGGGTTAATGTTTATAACCACCTTTGGGAAAATCATTCACTTTCTTTGGTCCCACTGGGGCATGTTTTTATCCTATCTATGCTGATGATTATAACCACATGTGGGTAAATCATCTTGTTTGTCTATCCTAATTTGGGCAGCTCTATATGCCACTGATTATAACCACCTTTAGGAAAATTAGTCCATTCCACCCCATCATTTTCATCTTTTTGGTCCACTAGTTTCCTTCTTTTGAGGGATTATTTTCTAACCCATTTTCCAACCACTCCCTCAATGGGGTAACCTATAGTTCATCCATTGAATTTGAATTTGTAAGCACACATAACCTTTTTATTCTTTGAAAAGATGTTGTTATGCTTACAACTTGTAATGCCTTCTCAAATAATGGAAAACTGTAGACATTTAAAATTGGCCACCAATAGATTAATATTGAAATTTAGATTGATTCTTACTAACCTCTATAAATATAGCCTAAGAATCACTAAACGTTTCAAATTTGGATTCATAAAACATAATTTGGATTAAAAATAAATTAAACATGACAAATGCACATCATCAAATTAAATCAAATCTTGAATTTTTTTTAAAAGCCTAAATAAGAATTAATTAACATGAAAAATAAAATCAAATGCATAAATTGAATTACCCATAAGCAATTAAATGAATTATCAAAAATGAAATTCAAAAATTAAATAAAATACTAGGAATTCATAATTACCTTTTATGAGTTGTCAAATATCCTAAATTATACCACCCATGCCTATTCATTACTAATCATGACCGTTTGACACCTTTTAAATATATTAGGGTTAATTAACTCACAAAGGTTAGGTTTGGACCCATTCTAAGCTCTACCTACACTCTAACTCACCTTGGGTTGGGGTTAGTTGCTAAACCTATAAATACAAGCATTTGCCTCTCATTTATGAGAGCTTCGACATAGTAATGTTATAATGATGGTTTTATGAAAAAATTGGAAACCATAGAGTTATAATACCAAAATTGTGAATCAAAACCCAAGCCATCAATCCATGAAGCTACATCAAGAAAGAATGAGCCAAACCATGGTGCCAAGGGGAGAAATAGCCACACAATTCCATTTAACAAAGATCTCTTGAGCACAAGTTGAGAAAGCTAATGAAGAAATATATTGAAGCATTCAAGGAAGGTAAGAAAGGTTATTTTTATTACATTTTAGTTGTGCTTTATCAATTGTTTTTCTTCACTAAGCTCCCCACTTTGATCTAGGCAAGATAGTGCTATGCATGTTAGTGTGTTTCTTTTCATTTTGATCTCCATTTTGAAAAATAACATATGATCTAACCAACCTTTTTGGATTCCTTGATCACACTAAGATCTATTATAGAACCCATGTTGGTGACTTTGGAATGTTTGTGAAGACTTTGTATTAAGGAACAAGTAAAACCAATCTGAGAGATGGCTCAAAAGCTATGTTGACTATGGCCTCTGGATCAATTTTATTCTCTATGAACCTTACCTTGTATGGAGGTTTGTTTGAAATCTTAATAGATGATTATGATCCATTTGTGTAGTTTAGTTTTCCCATTGATAAGAGCTTAACTTCTCTTTCCTTGACTATGTGGAACAAATTGATAAATGTAGGAAACTTCTTTAATAAAATAGCTTCATGTAATGCTAGTAAAATACTTTGTTTAAATATATCCTAAAGCTCTATGTCTGTTATGGGGTTAGTCAATTTATATAGTATTATTTTATATTATAAGACAATATATGGTAGGCTCATTCAACTTTTGATTTAACTATGCCACTTGTGCATGTGATATCTTATCATTGATGTTGATAGAGAAATGTTCTAGAAACATGTTGACTAAAGGATTGAATGCCATGATAGATTGATTTGGTAAATAATAGAACCATTTTGGGGAATAATCCTTGATATTTCATTTAAATAACTTCGTAAGAAGCCAATCATTGGACATATAGTCCAAACATGTTGTATGAAAAACTCTAAGATGATATTCTGGGTCACCCTTGCCATCATATAATTTAATCTTGGGTGCCATGAAACGAGATGGGAAAGGAGTTTATGATATGTGATGTGTCAAAGGTGTATGTAAGATAATTTTAGAATCCAAGGCATGTGATGACCTAGTGGCTCCCTTATCAAGATGTAACACCGTACACTGCAGAGTATGAATATCATACATGAGGGATTGTTCATGTTGAGTGGAGGAACTAGCCATAAGTGGTGTAGTTATCACTGGTGGTTGAAAAAAAAATTAGGTTGTGCTATCTAAGTTGGTTAAGTTAGACCCATTAAGTGGTGTAGTTATCACTGATGGTTGAAAAAAAAATTAGGTTGTGCTATCTAAGTTGGTTAAGTTAGACCAATATGGCTTGTAGGATCTCTATATGATCAAGAAGATATTATCAAATTCTATCTTTGAATCCCTGTAATACCTCATCTTTATTCATAATTATGTTATTATTTTTAAGTGGAGGGAGAGTGTCCCAATTCTCAATGTATACTTCATCTTTTTCTTGGTTGTATTTTTCATAATCATATGCATTATCATTCAAATCCACATAATAATGGTGTGAAGGATTCATAGTTGGAGTTATAATAGGTTCCTTGTCCATGTTATAGGCTCTAATAGTAGGTTTCTAAATATGCTTTATAGGAGTATCACCTAGTCTAGTACTTTTTCTTAATGGAAGAGAGATAGCTTTTTTACATGGTATATAATAAACAAATTGGAATAAAGTTACTAAAATAGAATATATGAATTCTAAAAAAATGATAGCAACTAATGAAAATAGGGAAAAATGATACAAATCCTAAGAGCTTCTAGGGTTAGGTTTTTTAAATCTAGGTTTTCTTTGCAATAATTTAATTTATATTCAAATAAATTGAAACCCTAATATGAAATTGATTTCAATTAGCTAGGTTGTCTAAAAAAATTCAAAAAAATCAAAATTATGCATCCCTAATTTATTGCACGAAAATTTGGATTATGAAAACTAGGGTTTGAAGTAATATTTAAAGTAAGTCAAGTTCACCAAATGATTTAACCTTTTAGGCTTTTACAATGTGTAAATCCTAACCTAGATTAAAGGGTTGAGATGTCTAATTTAGTTAAATAATATACAATAATTAGTCACTGATTTGTTATGGATTTTGACTTCTTTTGACTTTTTAAAAATAATAATAAATATTTATAAATAGAGACTTATCTAGAAAGTGACTATTATAGATGATTTGGGTTTTGAAAACTATGTTCTAAATAGGTGTGAGTGTCATTAATAGGGTCCTAAGATATGATTGTTCACTAGATAGTAGTGCCCCACTGAGATAATAGTGCCATACTATTTTAGTGTCCTCAAAGTAGTGCTAGTGTCCTCTTTTTAGATCTATTCCTTTTTTATAGGAGTACCTTCACCTACATTTTTGTGTCCTATTATTTCATGCATGAAATCTAAAACTCTATGTTATGCCTCAAAAATATGATTTAGTGTGTAAACCCTAATCCTACTTACAATTATGGTATGACAAATAAATGCATTTTCATTAGTAAGATAGACTTGAAATCCTCAACACATTGCTATGAAGAGAGTTTCCTATGTACCAATACTTTGAGGAGGGATCAAGCCTGATGTAGTTATCCCAACTAGTGCTTAGTGCCAATGTAAGTGAATGCTAGAATGAGAGTGGACTTGAATGCCTTGACTGTGTTTGAGATTTGAAATTTGGGCTTAGGGAAGATGTAGATGGTAGTATGCAGAAGTAGGGAAGAATAAGGATCAAATACTTTATTTTTTCCCAACTTGTTTCTTATTTGGAGAGGCTTTTACATCTATTTTCCATCTAGTCTATAGAGGTCAAATAGTCTTATATTTATAGAGAACTTTAGCTCATGTAGATAATAAAATGTAGTTAGGCCAAACTTAGGAAGGGTACATATTTGAAAAATTATCTATTTGGGAGAGTTAGGGAAAGTGACACTAGTGCCCAGTTAGGGAAACTAGTGCCATGTGGCTGCAATGTACTTAGTGTGGAACTAATGTCCACCTAACAGACTATTAGGCACACTAGGTTAGGATCTAGGAATGCTATCTTAGGACTATGTTTGGGCTACCAGAAGATGTTTATGGTCTATAAAATGGTTGGAATAGTGTGATAATTTTTTTAAGATAGGTCTAGGGATAAGATAGGAATAGGTTATCTAAAGTAACACTCTTAGAATCCAAATATTACTTTTAGGTGATTACACTTACATCATGCTCTCACTTTTATTTGACTTTAAATCACTTGCATGATAGACTGGATTCATTGGAATATCCCATGTTATCCTTATGAATCTTTTTCTTCTATCTAAATTATTCGTATTCTCTAAGGGTAGCTTGATGGTAAATTTTCCTTTTCTATAACTTTAGTGGTTTTTTAGAGGCACTTTGTCCATTAATTTTTTTGATATGAGTTGTTTAAGTTTTTTATTAATTGATATAGGGAACATAAATATAAATATTTTTAGAAATTTACTATTGGTAAAAGACTAATTCTATTGATCCAAATTGACTTAGACCTGAAAGATCTAGTAAGAGCTTTCCAATAGGATTTATACTAAAGAAATTGATTGATTGTAGTAGGGGATATAATTTTCTACAATCAGCTCTTTACATAATTTTTACTATTTTTGATTAGACAATGTAAGATTAGTAATTAAAATTTGATCCAATCACCTAAGATATTTAAGAACTATAGTATCATTATTTCTATTTAATACAACTCACATGAATGCTTGATTGAATGACTAGAAATCCATGTTAGAATGTCATTATATTCAAATAATTAAGAGTATTACCTAAGATTTTAAATGTTTTGAATGAACTATGGATAAAATGGCTAAATATTAGTGTTGTGAGCATAATCCGATGGCATAAATAACTTGAGGTCTTCATAAAAATCCTTATGAAACTTTACCATGTAGTTCACATTCATCACATGTCTCTTTTGACTTGTTAACTTTCATGAGTCCCACCCTACATAACATTAAGATTAAATATCATATTATTAGTTATAAATGGATTAGATGGTGTGGGGAACTCCAAAAAATTGATGATTTGAAGGTCATTTCAATGTTGATGTTATTACTATCTATTCATTTAGTTCATATTGTTAGAGGAAATAAAATCCAATGGCATGAGAAATCCATTATGATGCTTTAATTTATCTTAAGTAAATCCAAAATATTTTAAATTCAATTATTCAAATAATCCAAGGAAAAAATAATAGAACCAAAATTGAATATATGCTCAATTTATTTTGAAAGTTGGTAGTTGATTGATCAAATTCAAGTGGGAGACTAATTGAGCTGGTTGAGCATGTTAAAATTTATATAGTTTCTTAGGAAATTTTCAAAGATTTATAAATATTATAATTTTTAGGGGAGCTTGAAATATGTCTTGATGATGGGTAGAAATTATTTTGAATTTTTTGTAGTTCTCAAGGGAAGATAACATGATATCCATTAAATACAAATGCATCATCCATTGGGCATCGAATCAACATGAAAATGATTGAAAGTTTGAAAGATTTTAAAAAATATTCACAATTTAAAATAGACTTACTTTGTAAAGATTTAAGGAAATGTTGTAAACTTTTAAATAATTTCCCATGTAAAAACATATGCATCTTCTTTGATTGGTGCACTATTTCTTTGTTTGTGATCTATGGGTCCCATATTTATTATCTATTTTTCAAGGTAAGGTTATTCAAAAGTTTGATAAAATTTTATTTCATAGATTATTTTCCACTTTTATTTATGTGCCATAAACTCTGGTTAGTCACATAATTTATGTGTCTTTTCAAGGTATTCAAAGAGGTGCATAAAAGATGTCTTAGATTAGCTTTTTAATTCATTAAATTTTGATGGGACACTTAAATTTTTTACTTGTTATGTAATTATTTATTGATCTCATAACTATTGTTTTTTATTTTTTAGCGACCCAAATTATTTTAACATCTTTTCCAAATTGGAACACATGTGTAAGTTACACTTTAAAAGTTCAAGCCTAAGAAATTTATTCACATTCAAAATTGTCCATATTTTTACATTTCATTATCCTTATTTCTTAACATAAAAGATGTATTATGCTAGTAAATCCTTAGGGAAACTATGGTTTATCTTCAAACTATAAGGTGTGGATGAAATATTTGTATGTCGTGTGTTTTAAACCATTGACATAAAATATTTTTAATTACTGGCCAGAGTCCTATTATTAGGGGTAAATTCTCTACCAAAATTTCCATGATAAGCATTGTATTTTCCACTTTCCAATTAGTGGTTTATCATAAGTTTACTTCTCAATCTTAAGTGGATCTGATATGCTTATAAGATGTATATTATTAATCCTAGAATAATTTAATAAATAACCTATTTAATTTAGATTTATTTTGAAGAATATCTTCCTTAATTGGGACTTATTATACTAGTTCCTATTAATATAGGTCCTAATTGTATTCCTCCAATACATGTTCCTACTTCTCTTGTTGAGCTTAGTAATCACTGTCGACTTAGACTTAGGCCTTAGAGTGATCCCAAGAAGGGAAATGAGAATTCTCAATAGTTATTTATACTTTATATGATAAAATCATTTTGTAATTGAATTTATATCTCACCTTGAATGTATACTTATATATATTTTATCTTTTGTAATATCTAAAGGGTGAGGGTCCCTATATATCTCCTCATTTTGTTTTTATCATATGTTTATGCTTTTAATTTATACTATTAGATCTATTACAGTTTGAACTTATGTTTATTCCTGAAACTAATACAAAACTAAAAAAAGGGGAATTATAATTTAATAAAATTTGTACATAATTTAAATTAAAATTACATAAAATGATGCACAACATATTATTATGATGAAAACAAAACCCTACCCTAATAAATTTAAAGATATTATCTAAAAAAATGCATTGATTAGAAGGAAGAAATAACTACATTTCTTTAAGATATTTATTCCCAAGTCTACTTTATAAGTAATAATAATTATTATATAACCAATGAGAAGGAAGATGATAAATTTAATTATTTGAGATTCATCCATTTTTGTAGAATAAGTCTTTGTTTGAAAGGTATTCCATGCCTCAAAATATTTTTTATATGTTATTTTGACCCAATTGGTTATCTAGATTGAGATCTTGCACATTAGAATTATTTCTTATGATTTGATACAAAAATAACTCATGGATCCATTTTGTTGAGTTTTAAATAGGTTTTAAACTTGATTAAAAATTCCTTTTTTAAAATAAATCTTGTGCATTCAGATTCTTCATGAGCATTAGGCCTCTTTTCAATTTGTCATAATTAGGCCCATTTTGAGATTGCTAACACTTTTTAGTAAGAGAGATATCTACATATTAAAAGAGAATATAGACTTATTTTATGATAGTCTTAATTCATGATAAAGAATGTATTTATCATTTTGGCATCCTTTACTTTTTCTTATTCTTCACAATATTTTTGTTGAAATGGGAAGAATTCTTTATCTGAAGGATATCATAACCTTATTCAAAGATAGAAAAAGGTATATGTGATTATCACACACCTTAATTTATTATTGTTTTATAAAATTAATGCACTTTTGCATTCCATCACCACTATCTTACTATTTATCAAGAGTATAAGGCTTGAACTCCTTAAATTCCATTTTAAAGCTTTACCCCTTTTTGATAGTTTCCTAACCTCGATCTATAGGTTTTGAAATGATATTTTTCCACTTAGGTTCCTCAAGAGATACCAAGTCCTCTTCTTCATCATCGATCCAATATGTAATGAAAAAATCATTAAGCCTTTCTTTTTTAGTTTCCACATTGTTGATCTGAATAGAAAGCCATTGATTTTTTACTTTCTCACATGCAATTAGTTCTTCCATGTCATCATAATGGAAAAAAAAGTTGTCCACCAATATCCCTCAACCCTTTTATTTAATATTTTTGGGAATTTAGGGGGATGGGAGCTAGATATTGAAGAATTTTTTAAAACTAATAGGTTTGGGTGCTGTTGGATAGCCCTTAGGTTTTTAACGCCAATAACTCATTATAAACTTGTGTGACCATGTTTTTAATATTATTTATGGGTTGATCTTGAGATGGTGGGGTGGATTCAAGATTAACATGGTAGATATTTGAGAATTTTTAGCACTCAAATAAGAATTAAATAAGTCTACAAGAATAATGACATTATCTTGCATAAGTTTTTCCTCATTTATAATAGCAAATTCATAGGCTTCTGGTGGTGTTATCCCACCCAGATCTTGTATCATCAATGCAATATCAAAATACTAAGCTCCAAAATAGAAAAATAAGCTATATTTGGTAGGGAAATAACCTTAGTAGGTATTATTTTCCATGTTTTATCAAATCTAAAGTTTAATTCCATCTTACATTCCATGGTAACCCTCTTTATTATAGTAAGGTGTTCTATTAGAGCTAAACTATCCACTCTTTCCTTGAAATAATAATGCAACCTCTTATAAATCTAAGCCCAAGTTGATATTAATAAGATTTGAAAAAGTTAAAGTCCATCATACATTCCATGGTAACCCTCTTTATTGTATGATCTATTAGAGATAACTATCCACTCTTTCCTTTAACTAATAATGCAACCTATCAAAACGCTACTCCCAAGTTGATATTTACTGAGATTCTGATCCTTTGAACCATTTTTATGATTTTACTTTAAAGGATGACGTTAAAATTTTAAGTGCCACATCATTCTCTATAATATTATGTAATATATATATATATATATATATTTCAAATCTTGTATGTGGTCTATAAGACTAACATAACCATCCCCAATAAATATAGGAATGGGTTTAATGGCTAATTTAGGACTGATATTCCATTGTTGTAATAAAAATGGTTATCCACAATACCAAGAAATAAAAGGTAAAACTCTTTGGTGTGCCATTATATATTGGTTTCAATAAAACAACAAGGAAATTTTGAAAATAATTCTTTGACAAATATATGAATTTTATTTTATTATGAAGGCAAGGTCTATTTCTTTTTTATTCTGAATTCTTTTGACTAATAGAGTCACCAGGTAACTAAAAAAAATTATTAAAAAATCAATTGGATTTTATATTCTCACTAAAATATTAGATGAATTTTTTAAATTTTATATTGAATAAAAACAAAATATTTTACTTTGTCTAATTGAGCATGCCAAAAACTATTGATGGTCCATTATGTCTGATTGGTGTCACCTGCACAATAGTCACAACATGAGAACTTTTTCAAACATGGGATTAGTATTTCAACACAACCTCTAAAGTAAAATGGCTTCAATACCTAATATATTAGTATTATACCTAAACTAAAGCTACTCCTAATACAAGAAATAAAACTTTGACAAGGAAAAAAGAAGAGAAATGCATAAAAAGGGGTAGTGATGCAATAAAATAAGAAATGAATGAATTCTCTATCTTTATAGAGATAAATATATCATTATGCAAGAAATGAATTGAACACAAAATATAAAAAATAATTTAAAGAGGCAAGATGCAACCCATATATGACATTGGAGTTATACCAAGACAAGAGCCTTATGGTAACTAAACAAGAGTCACAATTACTTTTATCAATTGTAAAAAGTATGCATAAATGTATTATATTTAAATAAGAGGGACTAGAGTAATATCACATAATAAATAATATATGTAAGATACTAGACATAGTATGGGCTAGTATTAATTTCTAAATATTAAATTCTCTCTACTCAAATGAGATTATATAATCTATAATAGAGGTAAGTAAGAGAGGAATTAAACATTATCTACTATTGAGTACAAGAGTAGAAGAAAAATATTAACTTGCCCTCCTTTTAAAATAATTCATTCATTCCTTAGTAGCTTGGATATTTATCTCTCATACTACAACTCTTTATACAAGTACTTCATACTTTTATCATAGTTTCACTTTCCTTTAGATTAAAACCTCTTATGTGCCAAATTGGACTAACTAAAATAACCCATGCCATCATTATGAATCCTTTTCTACTATCTTAATCCTTCTTGATCTTTGAAAAGGGTAATTCGATGGTAATTTTTTATTTATTATAAGTTTTTCAAGTTACCTAGAGGTACTTTATTCATTAAATAATTTGAACTAAGTTGGTGAACCTTTTGATAACTTTCTATAGGGAGTGTAACTCTAAGAAGTTTTAGAAATATATTGTGGGAAAAATGCTAATTCTATTGAAAAAAATTTACTTAGAATTGAAAGCTCTAGTGTATATATTTCCAATAGGATTTTTCATGAATAAATTTGCTAACAATAGAAGGAAATACATTTTTTTGTGATTATATCTCTATATTTCCTTCATTTTTACTATGCTTGATTAGATGATGTAAAATCAACACCAAAAAATTTGATCTAATAGACTAAGATCTATAAAAGGTGTTATCATTTTTATTTTAAAAACTTCACATTATATATCAATTCTTGACCAAACATCTGGAGGGCCTTGCTATAATTATTTATATTCAATTGCTTTGGACAATTACCTAAGGTTTACAATTTTTTGAATAGACTATGAATCAAATGGATAAATATTAGTGTTATGAGATTGATATTAAGACATAAGGATCTAAGGGATTCATAAAGTATCTTTATGAAAATTTATCATGTAGATGTGTTCATTACATGTCTCTTTTGACTTGTCAAATTTTGTGGGTCTCACCCTACACACTTTTAAGTTTAAATCTCCTCTTATTAGTTATGAATGGATTATATTATGTGAGTATCTCTAAAGAATTTATAATTTAATGGATATTTTAATGTTGATGTCATACATATTTATTTATTTATATCACATCTCTATATAAAAGAAAATATAGTGGCGTGAGATGTCCATTGAGCTGATTTACTTGTGTTAAAGCAAATAAACTTATACTTTTAAATTCAATTATTTAAATCATCCAAGGTAAAAATAATAGAATCAAAACTAAAAACATTCTTAGATTATTTTAAAAATAGGTAGTGGATTAATTATATTAAAGTGGGAGACCACATGAAATTTTCAAAAAAATTATAGTTATTTAGGAAAAAATTAAGCTTTAGAAAGATTATGATAATTTAAAGAGATAAATTGCTTCTCAGGAGATTTTGAAATATGTCTTAATAAGGGGAAAATTTTATTTAACAACAATGTAATAAAGGAAATAGGAATGGGTGGGTAAAAGACCCCTATAATACATTACAAGGAGGGATAAACATATACCCCTACTATAAGAGGATGCCCCAATATGGAAAAGATATGAAAATTGATGTTTCATATGTGATAGCCATAATGTGACTAGGTATGAGGAGGATTATGTACTGTCTTGATATAATCAATGCAGGATCAATAAAGACATGGGTACATTGTGATCTATATGCATAATATCAAATAAATAAACCTCATGGTGGAAATATGGGTGCGATTACCTCATAATAAATAAAATAATGATAAAAATAATATAATTTGTGTTTATTATGCCCTTAATGGCAAGGTAGATATAAATATAATTAATGAAGCTCAATTAGGTATGATACCTTCATAGGAAATGAATAACATATTTAGTATGGAGAGTGTAGTATAAAAATAATAGTAAGTATTCCTCATTATCATAAGATATAATTGGTGAAAATATCATGAAGAATGTGTGGGTACCATGCCCCTAGAAGAAATAAACATATAGGTAGGGAATGGTGAATTCTTATAGAAGCCACCAATGTAAAATAGGTTAATTTTTCACATGCTTATCTCAAGGGCATAATTTAATAAATGAATCCCATATGGTGAGTGATAATATTATGACCCAATGAGGATTTATAACGTGTATCTATAGATGTAATTGTCATGGGAAAATGATGATGGAAATAGTATAACATATGATCACTAAAGCTCTAACAAGAAGAAACGTATGCATAATAAAGGTCTAATAAATGAATTGGTGTTGATAAACATGAAGTATGGTGTTAAATATCTTAATAGGTGATTAAGTGGGTGAAATTTGCCTATAGATATCTCAGTAGGTGAAATAAGATCACCAAAATCATAGGATTAATTTGTATAGGTAGGTGAACTAATATTTTGTAAAGCAAATTTAGAAAGGTTTTCAGGGTGTGTAATACCAAATAGTTTTAAAATTATATTTATTAGATCATTTATAGTGATTTATTTTAAATGGTAGAGGAAATTAAGGAAAGTGATGGTGGAAAAAATGTGGAAGACCTTCTATTTTTTGAATTTGAAATTGCACATGAAAACTAAACTAGACTCAGTAGCACAAAGGACAATGCACATGAAGGTATAGATAAATCACAAGATGGAAAATTAATCATCTATAAAAGATGAGAAGCCACAGGCATTGACTCACTGGCTTAGGGGATAGTAGAGAGGACCCCACTACAAAAAGGTATTATTCCAACTCAATATACCCCCTCCTTATCATAGGTGGATAGAGTTTTGGGAAATAGACCAGATGGTCAGGATTCTTCTGACTTTCATCTTGAAACTTATTTTAAAAATAAAAAATATTGGGTACATGTCCTTGACACAATTATAGAAAATACAGACCAAAAACTATAAAATTATCTTCTATAAAAAGTGAATAGCTTCAAACCCAACATTGACTCCCTTAAGAAGTTAGCCAATCATAGATGGAAACCCAAAGGGAAAATTGAGGTGGTATCCCTAGCCAAGAATTTCTTCTTGATAAAATTCAATAACTAAGAGGATTATTTTAGAGTACTAATAGAGGGGCCCTAGTTCATGGTAAAATCTAATGTTTTTCTAAGGTGTTAGAAAGCTGATACCAACTTAAGAAACCCATTAATAGAATAAATACCCATGTGGGTCTCATTCCTAGAACATTTACTTGAATATCAGGAGCCTAAATTAATTCTCAACATAGCAAGGACACTCACACAACCCATCACAATTGACCTAACCACCAAATCTAATAGAAGAATGGTGGTAGCTAGATTCTAGGTATTCATTCCTATTGACAAACCCCTTATCCATACCATCATGTTAAAATCTAAATATATAGTTTGGTCTTAATGTATCAAAAATTAAAATATGGATCTAATATGCAACAAGTGCAACACTCTCATCCATGTCTTGAAATATTTCCTAAAGATCCAAAAAATACCTTAGGCAATCAAACCAATCTAGAAAATAAAATTGGTCCCGAAAGAAATGGTAACATGTTGGACCTGAGTAGGAAGGTCATTGACCTCAATATGGTAAATAATCCTATCTTGAGTGCATTGAAATCATCAATAACTCCACCCCCAAACCTTTTGGGAAGCATAGTTTAACCATCACAAAACATTATTATCAGTCCATAAGTTGTGCCTTCCCTCACTCATGATACTGGGATAGCTAAATTTAGGGGAAAAAGTGCCAAATAGTGTGGGGACTTGAGCCCTTCATCTCTTCAATAGAATCTACCCACCATTCATGATCTCTTGGCTATAAGAAATATGGGTGAGTCAGACTAGCCCAAAAGAGTATATCCCATTATATAATTGGTGAGACATATCCCTTTAGAGTCTCTCATCAACAAAAAGCCTTTATTCTTGTAAGGACTCATGGAAGGTACCATAGGTTAGGGAAGTGAAGCTATTCAAAAGAGGTGGAAAACACCCCAACTTAGGGAGTCAAAATTGTTCAAAAAAGGTGTAAAACTCCTTGACTTAGGGAAGCAAAGCTATTCAAAAAAAGGTGGAGTCCCCACAAAAGGAAATAGGTCAGTGATCTATGATCACTCCATATTAGGAATCAAAAGGTGAGGAAGAAAGTTGGACCTAGGATAAAACAAAAAAAGGTAAAAAGAATATTGAGGTTGTAAATGGACCCAAGCATTCATATAGGACTCCAAAGTAACTAGTCAAGAAGAAGGAAATAACTAGTGAAATGTCTAAGGGTAGGCAAAAAACCCTTAAAATCCACTTCACTAGATTAAAAAAATGAAGCTTATTTATTGGAATGTAAGGGGGTTAAATAACCCCAAAAAATAGAAGTTAGTTAAGAATATGATAAAAAGGAATGAGCCTTAGGTTATTATATTTTAAGAAACTAAAAAGTTGAAAGAAATGTTTGATAAGTGCATTAATAATATGTGGAATAGGTACAACCACATCAATGTAAGTTCTAGAGGGGCCTCAGGAAAAATTGTAACTCTATGGAACTCTCAAGAAATGGAAGGCAAAGTAATTATCAAGAATGACAACCATTTGGTAATTCTTTTCCAAAATAAAATATCCAAGGAAGAATGGATTCTATCTAACATCTATGCCCCTAAATTTAGAATTGCAAGTAGAAAACTTTGGGAGAACTTGGTGACCTTAAAAAAACTTAACAAGAATTAGAAATGGTTAGTGGCTTGGGATTCCAACTCCCCCTAACCCAACTAGAAAAGAAGGGCAAATTGATAGACTTTTATGAAAGCATGATATAGCCTAAGGATTTCATCTAAGAGGTTGCTTGGTGGACATAGAGATCAAAGAAAACCCATTAACATGGATTAATAAGATAATAGGTACATATCTTATTTAGGTAAGGCTTGATAGATTCCTCATGTACTTGAATTGTAACTTCCACTATTCCATCTCTCTCTTTTCTCTTCCCATAATCAGTTCAGACCATAACCCTATCATTTCTGAAGGAGAAATGGTCCCCAAACTCAAAAATATCCCCTTTAGATTTGAAAATATGTGGATTCACCACCCCAATCTCTATAATTATATAAAGGCTTAGTGGCAAGATCAAAGCTCAGGAATGGATATATATATATATATATATATATATATATATATATATTTATATATATATATATATATATGTATATGTCAAGAAACTAAATCATCTAGAAACTAAGTTAAAAACTTGGAACAAGGAGGTCTTTGGGAACATTTTCACTCAAAATAAATAGATAGAGGAGGATCTTAAAAAAATCAAAGAGTAGTTTTCTATTCATGGGACTAATGAAAAATCTACGTAAATAAAAAGGAATCACTCAACAACTACCACAATCTAGAATCAAAAGAATAAGACTTATAGAAATATAAATCTAGATGTTTGTGATTGAAGGAAGGGGATAGAAACACAAATTTATTTCACCAATAGACTTATATAAATAGAAACATAAATCTGATTTCTAAGCTTCTAATAGAGAATAAAAGGAAATGCAAGGACCCTGAGGATAATAATGCCCAAGTCATTTCTTATTTTATAAATTTGTTAAAGGAAAATGGCTTGCATAAGGCTAATCTAGAATAAAAATACTACATAACTTCCCAAGATTAATAACACAATATGAGAATTATAAACTCCTAAATCCTCCATCAGCTAATGATATCAAAGTAGTGGTGTTGTCAATGGAATGAGGTAAAGCCCTAGATCCAGATGGTTTCCCCCCTATTTTTTTTCAAAAATTATGGGATATAATACACTTGGATTTGAAAGAAGTGGTTTCATAATTTTTTAGAGATGGTACTATCCTAAAGGAGAAGAATAATACATTATTGGTACTCATCCCAAAAAATATAAGAGTGAATCAAATTAAAGACTTTAGACCTATAAGTTTATGCACTACAACTTACAAGATTTGTTCTTTGATTTTGGTCAGAAATATCTAACCCATATTTGAGAGAATCATTAATGAGCACCAGGGACCTTTTGTATCTGGGATAAAAATTATGAATGACAATCAATATTCATGAGGCCATTCAGTCCATACATATATATAAAAACAAGGAATCTCCATTAATATTGATATAAACAAGGCCTATGATAGAGTCTCCATAGGTTGTTGGATAAAACTCTTGAAATTTTTGGTTTCAATTTTGCCTTTGAAAACCTCATTTATAGCTACATATCCACTCCTAATTATTTTATGATGATCAATAGTGTTCCCAAAGGTTAATTCTCAACTACCATAGGAATGAGATAAGAGGTTCCCCTATTTCCCTATCTCTTGGTCATCCTTAATGAAACATTAAGTTGATATATTCAAGTTGCCAAAATGTAAATACTCATCAATAGGATTAGAGTGGCCCAAGACATCATCCTAGTCACAAATGAGAATTTTTTTGATGACACTTTATTGCTTGGGGAGGCATCAGTTGTTGAAGCTAGAGATTTCAAAAGAATCCTTATTGATTATGATAAGGTAGTAAACATGTACATCAATTTCTCCAAAAGCTCAATTTTATTTATAAACACACATGTGGGCATTCAAAATAAGATGGCCTCTATTATTGGATGCTAGATAAGTGACCTTCCCTCCACATACTTTGGGATACTTATTTTTATAATAAAACTAAAATCTAAATTTTATAATCCCCTTGTCAAAAAAATTAAAATGAAATTAGCAAGATGGAAAGGCCATTTGCTAACCCAAGTAGGCAAGCTAAAATGCTTACAAGTTCAGTCTAAAGAATCCAAAGCTATTTCATTTCCATATTCAATTTGTTGAGAAACATAAATGATAAAGTTGAACAAATATAATGTAACTTCTTATGGAAAGGATCAGAGGAAAAACTTAGATTCCTATCGATAAAATGGGTTAAGGCATGCCTTTCTAAGTCTAATGGTGGATTGGGTGTCTAAAAGCTAAGAAACATGAACAAATACATTCTTGAAAAACTAGGTTGGAAAATGCTAAAGGAAGATAATAATGGAACAACATCATCAAAGCCAAATATCTAGAAGGCAACAATGAGGATAGTTTCCTCTAGGAAGAAGGTCCTACTCATGGGTTGGCGTTTTGGAAGGCTATCTCTACTAAAAAATAATTCTTAAGAAAGAATGTATATGGTATATTAGTAATGGGGAAATAATGGACTTTTGGGATGATCCATGGATTTCTCAAACCCCCTAGGGAATCAGGACCCTTAGAGAAATCTTTACCCAATATTCAAAGCCTCTTGGGTTTATAAAGTTAAAGACTATTAGTCACTAGAGAATGGTATTTCTTAATGGAAACTCCTCCAAATATAATCTGCTAATGAAGAAGACTCCCAAGCTCTACTTAAGATAAATATACAAATTTAACACTTTAACATTCCTAGTCTCCCTAAGGAGGATACTCTGATATGGATGGATAAAAATAATGGCTCCTTCTCTATGAAATTAGGTTATGTTTCTGATATGGACCTTGAATAAGAATTGGATATTTTGTGTCCCATTTAGATCAAGCATCTCACACCTAAGGTTAATATCTTCTTCTAGATGGTGGCTTAGAATAAGATTCTTACCACCAACATTTTCGTCAAGTAATGAATGAACATTCCCAACCACTATTCTTTTTTTCAATATTTAGAAGAGTCTATCAATGAAATTTTCTTAGAGTGCCCTTTTATCTCTTCTATCTTGAATCTCCTACTTCAGCACTTCCTAGTTTCCTAGATATGCCCTAGCTCTATATAGGACCTGATTCTATAATGGAAACCACCTTGGTTTATTCCTTCCCTATATTTATTGTGGCACCTCACTCTACCCCACTTTTTATAGCCCATTTAGAAGGCAAGGAATGATATCATCTTTTCCAATAGTTATTATTCCATCTACTCTATCTTTTGATATTTGTGCTTCTTAATCTTAGATAATTGGAGTGTGTTTCATCCTAAGGATAAGGATAATTTCTCCCCTATTAAGTTTTTCATTTTTTACATTTGGATCCTCTCCTAAATCATGGAAAATTCTAAGTACCTAGATTTAATATGCTCTACCAAGTGATTATGCCCCCAACTAGGTGCATGAAACTCAATTTTGATGGAGCCTCAAAAGGTAAACCAAACAATGCTAGGGGGGAGGCATTATTAAGGACTAATATGGGAAAGTGGTTGCCACCTATGTGGTCCCTTTGGGACACCAAAAAAACAATGTATCCAAAGCTCTGGCTTCCTTTTGGGGAATACAACTTTCTTTTTGTTCCTATATTTATAAGTTGGTCATCAAGGGAGACTCACTCAACATCCTCAATGCTTTATTAGGTAAAATAACCCCCTCCTATACCATTAAGTCCATTGATGATGCCATAATTATAATATCCACCTTTTTTGAGTTATCCATTATTCATGTTTTCTATGAAATTAATTCATCATCCAATTGTCTTTCCAACTTTAGAGTTGGAGCTCATAAGCTGGTCACATGGGAAGGAGATAACAATATCCTAGATCAAATTTTAAATATAATAAATAAATATTCTATGGATGCATCATAATAACTTGGTGAGACAACCACATGTGGGAACATTACTCTTATGTATGTATAACTCCTATCCCCTATAGTATAATCATTAGATTACCAAAGAATGTAGCTTCAATATTGATAAAAATAACTCTAATAATCTTGACAATTGAAGGCTGAAACAAGAATTGATGCTAAAATTAAATAGAGTGGTAAAAATAGAATCCATAAATAAATGGGTAGTGATATAGATTGCATAAAAACTATTTCATGTGCTAAATTCCAAGGGAATACATTTTTTTGGAAGAAGCTTTTCAAAGGCAATCTCATTAAATTCATGTAGAGAATTAGGGGTCATGAATAGGAAATTTTGAAGGATTTCATGCTTATATGGAAAAAATGTACTGTAAAGATGAGGAGTATAAGGAATGTGGCATTTGAATATGGAATTGGGGAGGTGACTAGAATGCCCTATGATGGGGTGAAGTCCTTCAAGGAGAAGAGATAAAAACTTGATCTAATGCAAAAGTTCTTTTGAATGAATGTGATGCTAAAGATTGAGAAGAAGGGATACCCACAACAAAACCTCTCCTGATTTTGGTATAAAATATGCCTAAAAATAATGAAATATTTTACCCTTAAAAATATGTACACCTTGATATTTTCCCATCATTTCTTTCTTCTTAGTCACTTCCACAATTATAAGATCAATCTACCATTTTTCCTAAAATATTTAGAATGTAAATCCCTAGCCTATAAAATTAGTGATAATAATGAGATCATACACCATGGGTTAATACTTTTTCTTGTCCAATATGGTGATTCCATGTATGGTAAGTCTATCCCCCTGGCTGAAGACACCCTGGCTAAAAACCCTTCTAAGAATGAATTCAATTTTTCATAGAAAGAGGAGGGGTCCCTTGCTCCCATCTTCCCCCAACCCTTTCACCCTCTACCAACATTTAAAAGTCCCCCTTAAAATGACCAACTAATTTTTACCTTACCTCTATGATTAAAAATCATAGGAAAATCACCATTTACCAAAAAGAGTATGATGGCTCTATGAGAATGGAAACTTACAGTGTGGCAGACACTGATAAGGATGCAATAAGAAAATCAAGGTTTTATTGGATAAGTTTGAGGGTATATGGAGGGCCATGGCCTCCCTCATCAAGAATTGGAATAAAGTAAAAGACAAAATAGTTAAGCTTGAGAAGGAATTGGATAAAGGTAAGGAAAAGGAAGTCCTTCTATCAGAGAAAGACATCATTACTAAGCTATAATAGGAGGCTACTGAAGACACCCAACCTACTCCAAAAATTAAAAGGACCATTAGAATCCCTTATAATAATATCAAAAATGACTCTTGAAAGGTCCTTTCAAACATACCTAGTGTAGAATTAATCAATAATTAAAAATGGAGAAGAATAAAGATTCATAACAAGCTACATCACAGGAAAAGTCTAGCTCTGAGGAACATTCAATTTCAATTTAAGGTTTTAATTGATATACCTATTTTATCTTGGTTTTTGTCTTCTTGGTAGTTTTATTTCAAATTAGCTAAAGGTATTTTTATTTCACATCCCATGGGGATTTGATTTTTGACCATGGGTCTTACTCTGTTTAAACTTGTGGTTGTTGGATCCCTATAAAACTAACTTATTTTACCCTATTAAATATTTTTTTTCTTATTTTGGAGCTCTAAGATAGAAAAAATGGATGTCATACTAGATATTATTCCTTGCTGATTAGAGCATGTAAGGCCACATGCCATGATTGAACAAGAGATTGACTTGGTGAGTACTATTTTTGGATATTTTCACCATTTCCCAATAATTTTAGATTTTATGAAAGTTGTTTAGAATTATATTTTATGCTAGTATAAATTATTTAGGAATATTGTTGATTATGCCCCCATTTTACTATTTGTGACCCATTCTCACCAATTATGATCTTTACATGATTATGTCCCCCAAATTTTACCCTATTGTAAAGATAATGACATATTATAATCAATTATAACCTAAGGCAAATTTTATCGAATATGCATTATGTTTTGTGATTTGTTGCATGTTTTGAGTTTTTTATTTATATTTTAATAAATGTTCACTTATTTGTGATTTTAACCCAAGATTTATGATCAAGAGTGACAATAGAGCCATGCATTGGAGAATATGATAAATTTGGTCCTTAATGATGTATACTAAGATCAAGAAGATGCATTAGGATTAGGTCACACTATTCATCTATGTGTTATGTCATATGATGTTCTATTGACATCTTTGGCCAAGAGGTGGGATTATGGTGTTTGTGTATTCTCATTGCCTACGGGTGAGATGATAATGATGATAGAGGATGTTTTTGGAATACTTCACATACCAATAAAATGTTTCTATGTCAAGGTAAATGATTTGACACAAGTTGATTGATAGTCTCCCATGAGATATTATATAATAGATAGTAGGGTTGGCTTCGATTACATGATATTATAGTTTTGGTTGATATAATGAGAGGTTATTATACACATTTATAGATTTTTTTGTGTATCTTGATAGTTGTATTCATAATATTTAACACTAATGGCTGAGTTATAGCTTTTAGGAATGGTCAAAACATTCCATGAAGTTAAGATATGAAGAGTTAGCAACAAAAACATCACACATGAAGCTACAAATAAATGAGATTCAAAACATAGTAATTCATATGATTATTCAAAATGGGATGCTAGTATAATATCAAGACCTTGCATAAGTAAGCAAGGTAAAACAAAGAACTAGCCTAACTAAGCAATGTGGGATAAATTATCACATAAGACAAACTAACAAAAAGATGAAATAACTAGCTAATAGCTAAGGATATGACACAACTCAAGGAATAAATATGATGTAAAATGATTCATGAATATGTCTAAAACCTGATACTGAGTTGAAATGTACTCTAAACTAATAAATCCATCCTAAATGTGTTGATGAATTAAGTGCATATGTACCTCAATGTGCTTAGCTAATTGGTGCTCAAATAGGTTGAGAGATATGTGAATTACACTTTGGTTGTCACACCAAAGTACAATAGGTAAATCTTGCATGAAGTCAAACTTTTCTAATAATTTACGAATCCAAATAACCTGCTGACTCACTATAACTACTGACCTATACTTAACCTCTATAGAGGAAAGTGTAATAGCCTACTGCTTCTTGCATAACCAAGTAATATGTGAAGAACCAAGACAAAATATGTAGCCATAAGTGGAATGCCTATCATCAAGAGAACCTTCCCAATATGAATCACTATAACCAACCAAATAAGTATAACCCCTAGTGTAGTGTAATCCAAAATGAGTAGTGCTTTGCAGATATCATAAAATCCTCCTAGTAGCCTACCAATGATTGTCATGAGGAACATGTAAAAACCTAGATACAAGCCCAAATAAAAATGAAATTTTAGGGAAAGTATGGGTCTAATACATAAGAATCCCAACCATCTGCCTATATAATGTAGGATCACAAAGTGGAGTGGTGCAAGTGGCAATGAGAGTCACTCCATATAAAAAAGGAAAAGGACTTGGCTTGTAATCAACCATGCCAAAATGCTGAAGAAGATCAAGTGTTTACTTATGTTGACTCAAATAAATCCTTTTATCTGAATATGAAATTTGTAAACCAAAGAAGAGGTGAAAAATACCAAGATATATCAATGTTTTACTCCATTTTTTTCATGTTTTTCTTGCTCTTCAATGCTTTTTCTTACTTTTTTTGCTACTCTTTTATTAGTTATTTTCTAGTTTTACCTTTAAGGTTATCCTTTCTCTAATTTTTTATTGTGTTATTTTATGCTTTTTAATTTTTCTTTTTTCTTTTTACTTTATGGATTTTAATTTATTAACTATCAATTTAATGAGTTTAATTATTTTCAGGTATTTTTAGTTGTTTTCATTTCCTCTATCATTTTGATTTAGAATTAATTTTAAAAATTTTCTTTTATTTATAATGTGGTTGAATTTTCACATATTTTTCATTAATTTATTTTACATTTAAATTTAAATAAAATTTAAAATATTAAAATAGGTCACTAGTCTGTTGGTTTTTATAATTTTTGGATTGTTGTTAATTTCAATTTCTTGACTTACATATATTTGTTCAAATTTATTTTCAAACTTAAGTTTTTGTATTATTCTCTAATTAATTTATTAATAATTATGTCATAATTATTAACAAAATCAAATCAAATCAAACTAACTTAATAATTAAAATAAATCAAAATAATAAATATTGTCATTAGTTAGTTGCATGTTTGTTAATTTTTTGACTGTTAAATATGTGTTTATTTTTTTCATTTTTAATTTAGCTATTAATTAGTTGTCTCTCTTAAAAAAAATTAGAATAATAATTATAATAAAATTAAATCAAATTTTCACCACAATGACATCAATGGGCCTAATTTCTATATCTATAAAGGGATTACCAAGTCTACAAAATTATCCATTCATTCTCACTCCCTGATGATGGTTTATGTAGTATGAACCAAAATGTTAGACTAAAAACAAACATATTTTTTTCTAGAAAAACTCTCTAACTAATTTCATGGACCATGGAAACACTTTGGCATTAAGATCTATCATGTCAAACTATGGTGAATGTGCTTACTGAATAGCCCAAATCTAAGAAGAAGAGTTGCCCATGAGAAGCAAATCATCAACATACAAGACTAGTATAACAATGTCCTCCCCAATATGTTGAATATACACTATCAGATTAGAGTGGCAATGAGTAAAGCTAATGGAGATAAGAAATGAATCCATCTTCTCATACCAATCTTGAGGGGCATATTTGAGACTGCAAAGAGACCTCCTAAGGTGAAAAACAAGAGAAAAATCATGAATAAATCCAACAAGATGCTCTATATAAATTTACTCATGTAAGTCTCCATGTAAGAAGGCAATCTTAACATCCATTTGATACACTAGCAAACCGTATGATGTAGCAAGAAAAATTATAAGGTGAACATAATCCATCTTGGTAATAGGTGAAAAAGTCTTAGAGTAGTCAATACCTTTGACCTTTGAAAACCCCTTTACAATAAGACATGCTTTATACTTATCAATGGACCCATTAGCTTCATATTTGGTGTGGTAAATTCACTTAAACCTAATCAAGTTTCTTCCCTTAGGAAGAGTGACCAAATACCAAGTGTTATTCTTCATCAAATAAATATACTCATCACCCCACTCCTGTATCCCATGAGCCTATGAAAAATAATATAGATCTCCATAGAGAATTCCTAACACAAAAGTCTAGTACTTTTAGAATGTGAACAATGATGTCAAGTGGGTGATATGTCCTGTATGAAAGGTGCTATCTCAAAAATTGTAGTATGATCCCACCTAAGCATAGTGGAAACATCAATGTGAGTAGGATCCTCAACCTCTATAATCTCCTTAGGGGCCTCTTGAATTGTTTCCTCAAAGAATGAATCCTCAAGAGGAGGTGATGAATAATCAAAAGAAGAAGAAGGCATGGAAGAATATGAAGAGTTATAATAGGTGAAGTTCTCATCAAACTATGCATGTGTTTAAAAATAAAAATCATGAGTATCAAGATTTAAATGATGATAAGCTCTCATATCCTAATACCTAAAAAAATAAAAGGTTTGTTCTTCTTATCCAATACTTTCATTTTGTTCTTTGGTACAAATTCCCAAGCAAAAATCTCAAAGAATCAAAAAAATGAGACATCAAGATTGGTTCCAGACCAAGCCTCCTCAAGAGTCAAATGATCAAGTACTCTATGTGGTGTGTGGTTATGAATGTAATTCACATAATTAATGGCCTCTACCCAATAGATAGGAGGTAAATCTTGTGAATGCATCATGCATTTAGCCATCTCCTCAAATTATGTTTCTTTTGTTCTGCTAGGCCATTTTTCTATGGGGTATTTGCTACAAAATGATAGTGAATAATACCATTCACTAACAAAAAATTATAAAACTCTCAACTAAGTTACTCCATCTCATTATTTGTACGAAGCTTCTTGATGTAACTAGAAGACTATTTCTTGACTAAAGTCTTAAAGACTTTGAAGTGAGAAAAGACATCAATATTATACTAGAGGAAATAAATTTAAGTAAGCCTCAATAAATTATCAATAAAGGTAAGTGCATACTTAGATCCATTGAAAGAAGGAGTAGGAAAAACCATAAAATCACTATGTATAAACTTAAGTGGTGAACAAGATCTCATGGACATACCCTAAGGAAAAAATCTTAGTGTTGTTTACTTAATGCACAACTAAGAAAAAATCCATAAAGACATGAAACTGTAGATAGACCCTCTACCATAATGTGAGTGCTCAACTCCTTCAAATATCTATAATTGAGGTGTCCAAATCTCTCATGCCAAAGTCTACTCATAGAATCTACATGAGAAACCAAACACATCCCTAGAGGAGGAGTATCATTAAAACCATAAAAATAATAGAAGAAAGAACTATAATCAATAACACCATGTGCAATAAGTGTGTGTGGCTCTAATAAATCTCTAACTTTAGCACCTTGTGGTATGAAATTCATTATCATGTATTGAATATAATGGTAAATTTGATAAACTAAAACCATATTGGTGGTGATGATTGGAACATATAATGCATCATTGATGAAACCACCATATATTTGTATGTCAACCTTACCTTTAACAAAAATAAATGAATAATCTCCAACCTCAATGTTGGAAGTAAAACTCAAACCAAGAGAGACAAATTACTCCTTAGAATAAGTCATGTGGTATGAAGCACCATAATCTAGAACCCAACTATTTGAAATAGGTGACTGTGATCTCATGAAAACATTAAGTGCTTTCCCATGCTCATGAGATGGAGTAGAGATATAAATCTTGTGTTTCTTGAAGGCATCCTCTAGGGCTTGCATTCACTTAAAACACCTAGACTCTTCATGACAAGTCCCCCCACAATATAAGCAAGATAGGTTAGACTTATTCTTGGATTTGGAAGATGATTTGGGTTTAGATGTGTTGGTGTTGGGTTTAGGTGAATTTTGAGATGGAGGAGTGTTCTTCTTCTTACTCTTTATTTTTAATTTTTTCTTAGAATGTGATTCTACTAATGATTTTTGAGAGGTGGAAGAATCAAGGTGAGATAATTTGGATTTATCTCTAGTAAGTATCTCACAAGACAACTCTAAATTTGGATTTTTAAATGTTGTACCTAAGGCATCCATGCTAGAGAAAAAGGTAGAAGCAAAGATTTGGAATGGACCACTAAACTTAATCAAAATTAATTATGAACACTCTTCATATTTATTATCTCATCCACTCTCCTTAAACCATGTCAAAAAATGCTTAAACTTAGTGAGGTAGTCTACAATAGAGGTAAAGTCATTCGGATTGAGTGAAGTAAGCCCCACTTCAAGCTGCATGGACCTCAAGTGATCTACTTTTCTAAATAAACCCTTTAGCTTGGCTCATATTTTAAATGGAGTGTCACACCCATCCAAATTAAATAGCAAACTATCACTTACAAAAGTCCCTATCAAACCCATACACTCTTAAAACTTACATTGGTGCTGAAATTTTTCAAATTCTTATGTAAACTGTGGTTGAGTTTCATTCATTAGGGACCATAATCCTTTGTGTTTTATGATTGTTTCTATTCTAAGTCTCCTTGTATGGTAATTATGTGTAGTCAAAGGATCATAATGATTAATACCAAAATTAGAATCCATGATAGTGAATCACTAAAGAGTAGAAAGAATGAAAAAGAGTGCATAAATTGACACTAAGATAACCCCCTAAAAGATTATATTAAAGAATCCCTCCGAGGCCCCCCCAATTTCACACTTTATAAAAGTAGTGAATTTTTACAAAGTAATGACACTAATGGATAGATAATTTAAAACCCTACATATAAAAAAAAAACTCAAATTTGAGTTATAATTCAAAGGTTATAGGATTTACAAATTCCCATAAATGGGTAAATAATAATAAAAATTACACTAGAAAAATATTTTAGTGACAAAAAAGGAATTAAAAGTAGGAATCCAACCACTCATTGGAACCAAAATTGAACCATGGACTTATAAAAGTCAACCAAAGATAAAAAAGATTAGCTAGGTGACCCTTATACTTACACAATCAAAATTGATTTCACTCTAAGGAAAAAAATCTTGTAAAAGTAAATAATAAGATATTTGGTTATTTTTAAGAGGGAAAAAGAGTGGATTAATACTTTATAAAAAACCTAAAATACTTCATATTAGTCTTGATGGATTTAATAATTATCAAAGGGAAATGAGAAAAACTTTGTTCCAGAGCTGCTTCTCTTATCTTTCCTCCCAACACCTTACAATAACTTTCCTCTACATAGGGTGCAATCTTCCAATGCTAATTTAGACCTAAAAAATGATATTTTACAAATAAATCTCTATGTTTTTCCTTTAAATGATACAACACTAGGTCTCCTCAATGCTTTAGTCTTCCTTTTCAACACCTCTTCACTACAAATAAAAAAAAATTAGTGCATACAAAAGTAATAAGACTAGAACTTCACACATTTACCAGTCAGGCATTATAGGTATAGATTATGCCAAGTAGAAGAATAGATGATGGAACATAGAAATTAGATCTAAAAGTGAGATTTACAACATATAAGACAATAGGAAATAATGTTGCTACTAGAAAAATTTAATACAGGCTAAAATAATACTTTCACATAGTTAGATCCTCCTTCCATACCTTGGCATAGTTGATACATCTAGTACAATGCAAAATACAAATAAAAAACTTCCTCTATTAATTTATATGATGATCTTAAGATAGGATGTAGACTTTAAAAAAGGATAAAAAAGAACAACACTACCGAGATCTTATAATGCACCAATCTATCAAACCCCAACATAGATAAAAAAAGGATGTCAGGATTTGGAAAAGAAATGATGCCTATGCAAGAACCTCCAATGCCTTATCTCTCCAACACCTTATCTAGAAATGATGAGGTAGAATATATATCTAGAAAAAAAAAACTTCCAGCGGCTCCTCTCATCTCCATGTAGGCAAAACCTCTTCAAAAAACCAACATAGAAGATGAAAAGAATAGTGTTATAGATCAGAAAAGGGAAGAATTCTAATGCATGAAAGGAATATGCTAAGACTAAAAGTAATATATTATGCCAAGAAAAATTTGAGGAATAAATGTAGGTTGGGAAATATGTCTTGCAAGGTATAGGAATACAAAAAATTCCAATGCTTATCCTTATATAAGTTATCCTTTCTGATCTAGTTTATTAGTGCTCCAAAAAAAGTGATTTAACTCCTATGCTATCCTTATTTCCTTCAACTTCATTGTCCAAATGAAACAACAATATCCAAGAAGGAATTCCAATGTTTCCTCTCTCCTTGCTCTAATGTTGGTATGAGGAAGAAGGATGTTGTTTGAGAGAGAAAAATAGACTTCTAATGCCTCTCTAAACTCAATTTATTCAAAACTTTAATGCCACTCTCTAATGCAATTGTATATTTGGAAGAGGAATTAGCACGACTAGAAATGGAAGTAGAAGTAAAATTGTCTAAATTTTTTTAGCAATGTTGATGGTTACAACCATCAAATCTCTAGTACCATGTTAGGAATGGTAAAAATATTCCAATAAGCCAAGATATGAAGAGTTAAAAACAAAAACATCACACATGAAGTTACAAACAAATGTGATGAAAAATAAAACAAGTCATATAATTATTCAGAATGAGATTCCAGTACAATAGTAATACCTTGCATAAGTAATCAAGGAAAAACAAAGAACTATCCTAACTAAGCAATGCGGGATAAATCCTCACATAGGATAAACTAGCAAAAAGATGAAATAACTAGCTAATAGACTAAGAAACATGAGAAATACATACTTTAACAATATCATATGGTCTAAGGTAAATTATATAGGACATGGAGGAGAATGGGATAGTGTATAGATGGGGCCATTATATGTTAGGTCATATTTATAGGGATATTTATTATTTACTTAGTAGAGAGGTGTTATAGGATTGGTAGATGACATGATAAGATAGGTGTGGGCATACGAGCATATCACTATGTTTTGATTACTTGGGTTATCACTAGGAGGGTGAAAACTAATGCTTTAATATGTGGCATGATGAGTGCATCCTCATGTACATAGAATAGATGGTGGAAACATAGCCATATTTAGATAAATGTTGGATAGGTTGTATGTAGCTAACATTATATATAGACATTACATGGAGGATCTTGAATGCTCTAAGGATACACATATGATGAGACATATTAGGATGAGTTGATGGTAATGAGATCACCATGATGATATCAAGAGGAATTAGTTTTTTCTAATTCAATCATTAGTATAAAGTGTGATAGAATCAACCAAAAACACCTCATGTGCATAAATACTCAATAAGGGATCCATTACATGTTGCTGAATTCTAGGCCCTAAATCCTAATGAGATAGATGTCACATATGTTAAAGAGGAAGATGCCTTCATATTAGACCTGGTAATGAATGATGTCAGGGTGATAAAAAGATTACAACATATTGGTTGGGATCCTAATACTTACATATATTCATACCAAAGATAGTGATAACACTAAAGGAAATGGTGATGGTGCATTTAGAGAGGCCTTAGATGTGGTATCTATAATATATGGAGTGAGAGTGGGGGCCATAATACCACCAAGTCTGATAATAGATGTCCTTTAATTTTTCTTGCTTTGACCATTATTTTATGTGTTGATTTAAATGTCTACAAATGGCAAGTGTATGAATTTGGGGGTCCAAAAATTGGATAATTTTTGGTTCAAAACACAAATTAACCATAAATGCATACATAATATTAAATTACTATGTACAATTTATTTAAGCAAGGTTTGTTAAATACCAAGCCTATAAAATGTATGAGTGTAGAATGATGGTGTTAATGCAATAAAGTTTTTTAGCATTGAAATGATAATTTTGATATATTTTTTAAAATATGGAAATGTAAATGTGTACAAATTATAATGCATACATGTTTCTATCTATATAGTTAAAAAAAGGTTAAAAGTCTCATTTCACTATTAAAATTTTTCATTACACTAACTGTAGATACCCATTTTTAGTACAAACACAATTTCATAGTATGCTTTCATAGCTTTTACATGTATAAATTGTTTGATAGAGAATTAGGCATCTAGTGATATGGTTTCAAATGAGCCCTTTTGGTTCATGTTCCTTTTATTGATTTTATTTGAATATTTATATCTTTTTGATTATCCAATATCCCCCTTTCTAGTGTACTCCAAGGATCCCTACCCATGTTCTTATCATTTCACATTTTTAGTTCTTGAACACTACTGGTGGATTAGGACACTAGCATCGATGGTAGTGTCTAAATTTGGTAGTAGTGTCTAGTTTTATATTTTGATCATTTTCCATACTTTTTGTCTTATGATTATTTGTTAAGCCCCATATATTTATTCCATTGTTAAATTTTCATGTGCCACTAGGTTCTAATTAAAAATTAAAAGGGGTTAACTCTATATACAAGGACTATTGTATAGTTTATGACAAGCAAGAAATATTATCAATTAGCACATACTTTATCTTATTCAAAAGATATTAAATTGAATTATTTATAGAACTACTAAAATTATAAATTTGAAGTATTAAAAAGTTAATTTACATTCACATTGCTTATGCCAAGGGTTGTAATAAGATAAAGAACATATATTTTCACAATCACCATTACACACACATACCTAGGAGGTGGAACTACATGTGAGTTTGAGGCCTTCTTCAGAGTACATGAATATGTAGGCAATTCTTAGCAACAACCAAGTTGCTAGGGTTAGCTAGACCCATGTGATAACCCCTTTTTCCCAAGATACAGGAGGTCAAAGGTAAAAGGAGCTATGTTTTTTCTCATTGAATACTTTTACATGCATAATTTTTTTTGTTTAGATGGGGAAAACCATGCTTATAGGTAACATCACAACTTTGGAGAAAGTTTATATTAGTTTAGGTGAATAATTAGGGTTGGACACCTGCATTAGATTTGGACACCTATGTCGATGATAGTGTCATGAGGTGAAGTTAGTGTCAAGATAGAATAAATAGTAAGGATAAAAAATGAACAAAACATAGAGCTTCTTCATAAGTCTGAGATGAATCTAAGTCACTATTGTAGATCAAAATAGAACACTAAACAAGATATGCTTTCTTTATCCCTTAGTTTTATAGTATTTATTGTATTTATTACACATTATTGGATAGGTTAATTTGCAATAAATTATCATATATTATTCAAATATAAATATTACTTTATTGCATTCAAAAAAATTATTTGTATAATGTGTTTATGTAATAGACTCATTTCACATAAAACATTAGATGTAACATTTCCTTTGTATTTGAACCAAGCCCTAAATTCCACTAGGTTTTCTCCTTCCAGAAAGTTTATTTTCAGATTTTTGTATTTTATTTTTCAAGTCTGAATTTATTTTCATGGGCATAGCTTAAGGAATGCTTCTTTACATTTTTTCCCTAGGATTTATATTACCTTTTTATATGTTGTGTCCAAACATAGCAATCTCATCACGGATGCTTTTATTGATAACCCTAAAAAACCTCATCCTTTTGATTTTTTTTTTATCTTACCAATGATAAATATATTGTTTATGAGGATCTTATGTCTAAGTAAAATTACAATAAATAGTTTTCCTTTGTATCAAATTCTTACAATTACAACAATGAAAATACCATTAATGAAATACTTGAGCATTAAAAAGAGGAACCAATAGTTAGTTATACATATTGTTTAGTAAATGATGAGTTTGTTATAATTAATGAATGTTTCCCTTATTTTACAAATCTTGAAAACATTATTCAAATTGAAGACTCCATTCCTATTTAGTTCATGGTGATAAAAATAGTGAAATTACTTCTCCATATTTAGATATAAATCATACAAATGCATGTATTACTTCTCCCCCTATCTTTTTAGGTTTTAAAAATGAAAATGATAATACTACATAGAATAGTGTAGATACATGTGCTTCTACCCTTGTTATAATATAATATAAACAAAAATACATCTTTACAAAATGTTTCTTAATGAAAGAATTTCCACTGTCAATTAGCAATAATGCAACTCAAGATTCAAATACTAGTTATGCTAATGTTCCTCTCTCATATAAAAATGACGTATCTAAATCCTCTATTCCTTTCTCATTTGAATTCTAAAATAAAAATAAAGCCTGAATTTTTCCTCTTTATGATGATGTTTCAGTCAAAATAGAATATATTCTTCTTTCTCTCTCTTTTACCTTTGTTACTCAAAAGCATGCTATAATTATAGATAAAAATTATGAAATTACATCTTCTATTCCTCTTGCATGTAATGAATATTCAAGTAGTCAAGCCATTTTCCATGAGATTTGTATTAAACCTCATGACATCCAAAATGATATAATGATCTCTCTTGAAGGATCATGTACAGATGTTCATCTACCTAATAGTTCAAAACCAAATGATGATCTTATCTTAGAAAGTAAGGATGATTGTAAAGAGCATATTATTACTATGTTTCACATGGATGGTAAAGTACAAACTATATGCACCTCTTCACCATATTTACCCATTCCTCTTAGTGACATTATATCCATGATGGAAACCATAAGAGACATCCTATGTCAAGTGCATATTATTAAGTTATAAGTGTCTTCCCATGAGGTTACCTTTAATGATAATATCTTATAGGACCAACCCCTTACATGAGATTATTTTGATCATCCATATCCTTCTAATTTTGATCATCCATATCCTTCTAATTTTGTCATGCCTATGTTTTATTCCTTATATAATTAAGGTGATATTTATAGTCATTTTAAATATTATATGTAATCCTTCGACCATTGAGTTAAATATGGACGCTTGTTACTTAAAACTTTCCATAGATCCTAACTTGAAAATATCTAAACTAGTTCTATAACCTATCAAATGGTTCCTTACCAACATTCAAATTTTTTTAATATGTATTCTTACCAAATTTGCATAAGAGTAAGTTACCAAACTTACCATTAGATTATTTGTAAGCCTTAAATCAAAATGAATATGAGTCTATTCAAGACTATGTCATTAGATTTAAGCATATATTATATTCCTTGAGCTACATCCCCTCAAATTTAGAGGTATAATTCATATTTAATAGAGTTATTATTTCTCCACTTCAAGAAAGAGAATTACATAAACCTTTAATTATTTTAATACTTTATATTGATATGTGCATAGATATGCATGTGCTTTAACAAATACAAATTCTGATTCACCTACTTCTTCACCTAAAGATAAACATGTTATAAACAATGCCTACAAAATGAAACAAGAAACCAAGAAGGGTCATGAGCTACATCTAAAAAAACCTACAAAATAGTAATACATTCTAAGGAATAAGCAGTAAAAGTTTTACCCAAAGGAGAGGAATCAGCATACAAAATACCTCCTATAGTTAAAACCTATGCCTCTAATAAGAAGTAACCACTTAAGTTTAATTAGTGAAGAAATAGACCACAAGATACATTGAATATACTATTGGATAAATGGTTGATTAAACTTCCTTTAAAATATTACCATCCACCACATAGATTTGAAAAAGTGAAAGGAGAACCCTTTTTCACTTACTATGGTATTAATGAACATTGAGATAATGATTTTTTCACATTAAGACAAAATATTTAACATCTTGTAGATCAAGGGATCATTACATTTCAAAAGGACACATCAAGGTTAATTTATTATAATTATTCTATAGGTTATTCTAAGAGAGTCAAGACATCTCATTCCACTCTTTTTCAAGAATGTGTGGTCCATCAACCTTCATAAAAGTTAACCACTAGAAGAAGTCTTCCTAGTGTAATTTACACTAAGACCAATCTTTCCCACACTAATCCTAAGAAGGAATAATTGGTTGATAGAGATATCACTAAAGGGAAATGTGGAGAAGGCATTGATATAAATTTTATATAACTTAATCACATATCTACACAATAAATTTAGATACCAAAACTAGCATACACAGATACAAATCAAGAAAATACACTTGATGCTCTTATAGATACACCTAATACTCTTATAGATACACTATTTATAGTGTTAGAAACAAGACCAAAAAACCAATTAAATCTTAATCATTATAGTTGAGCTTTCTTGTTCCCAACTAGAATCCATAGTGTATGATGATTACCTCAATAGCATTGAGTAACACATTTTAAATTATTTCACTAAATATTTTTTTCAAATATACATATGTTACATTTAAATATTTTTAACACAAATTAAATAGTAAAGAATCCTATGTAGTACATAATAAAAATCTTCATCTATTCTAAGACCAATTATAAAAAAAGAACCTCATCATATACATATAAAAATGATCCAAAGTTTTTACAATAGACAACATCAGTCACAAGTTAGAGCATATCCTTGGGTGTATATGAATCATCATAATTATATCTCCATAAAACTCACATCCCTAGATGTGGAGGCTTTTAAATCCCATCTAGGACCGTAATATTGGGATCACTCAAATAGTCTCTCATCTATTAAACCTAGAGGATGCATTTTTTGGGCATGCTTTCTATGAAAATCATCATATCAATTGATCAAAACCTAAATAATATCGATCAAGATTTGGTTTAGGATGTATTGCCTATCTAAATTTGAACACAGATCATCACACTCAGTGTCCACTGTATAGAACATAACCACTACTCTATAAACATGATAAAATAGTAGTGTATGATCACTCATAATGTCTGTAACTATTTCTATAAAACCATACCTACTAACATCTATAGGCATGCTTTGAGTCAGGGTCTATATCATGTGGCCTAAAATCAATGACCACTCTTGATTACCTACAATCAATGATCACTAATACAAAATCAAATAAACTTATTATATATATATTTAACACATATCATATCAATAAACAAAGTAAATAGACATAATATTCTCACATTTGGCTCAAATTTAAGCCTCATCTAAAGGTTGTGGACTTGTGGGGTCTCCATTATGTCTACCTATACCATCACCACCTTGAGATATAGGTATTGTACTAGAGGAAATAATCACTAAAAATAATAGTGGCCATTGAGTACATACCCACCACTGCATATATTCCTTAATTTTTCTAGCATAATCACTTGACACTAGTGGTATAACTAAATGCCACTCTTTAGGAGGAAAAGGGCCCAAATCAGCTTCCACTAGGTCTAGTCTATCATTTGGCCTATGTCTAAATCTCATTGTGTGATGCCATAAATATGGATCCAAGGGCACCCCTTCCTTAATACCAAGATATTATAAAATGTGACCATATTGAATATATAATAAAATCCAAGAAAGTGATCGAATAACCACATACCAGTGTGAACATAATATAACTCCTACATCATCAGTCCAACCTATAAATTTCCTATATGACTACCATATAATCTAGTCTGGCATCAATTGATCATTATAATTTAATACTCTATAGTAGTATGTGCTCTACCATATGGAACCACCCACCATGTTGAAAAAATGAGGATGGGCCCATCTTAATAAAGGCCCACCAATTGGCTGCATAACTAGAACATGCTCATACACACATACATGTAAAAGTGAACCAAACCTAAGCCACCACCCTATGTCTCCAAGAATAATCTATTAGAATATATGTATAAATGAGATACCATGATATACCCCTATGAAAATCTCATTCCCTAATCCTTAATATGACACACAATATGATGCATGCAATAGGATATCACTACCCCACCAAAAATAAAAAATATGAAATAATCTAGTAAATAAAAAATAAATTTTTGTAAGGGAGAAACATAAACTCTCATAATAGTATCTAAATAGATAGCAATGCTTAGATTTGCATCTATTGACCACTACTTAGTAAAGTACATCATATGACACCTCTAAATAAACCCAATGTTATCATATTCAGATACTTATACCCTATCTCCTAGAATAGGAAACCTAAAAATTTAGTATACATCCTTCAAAGTGATCATCATTTCCCTATCAATAAATAAAAGGTACAAGTATCAAAATTCCATCTCTCAGCAAATGCTATCATGATTGGGTATCATATGGGACATGTCCTAGATGGACCACATAATCTAGTCCTACCTTCTCAATAATACCCCAATCAACATCATCCAAGCTAAGATAATCAAGGCTATAAAAATGTTGGTCATGCCAAAACTCATGGATATGCACATAATTCAACATAAGTAAAACAATAAAAAACATCTACTAATTATCAATTTCAAGTAATTAAAAACATCTACTAAGGAGAAACCTTCAAAAATCCAATGGATGGTAGTGTTAGATGTTACCTTTAGTTTAAGATGTTAGAATAGGACAATATCATCTAAAATCAGATGTTACCATTGAAATATCAATGGTTATATCCAAATCAATGATAATAATATTCATTGACTTTCAAAAAGTCAAAAAAATTGAAAAAATTGCAAAATGTCATTTTTTAAAAAAAAACCAAAATATGTAAAAATTATTCTACTTACTAAGCCCTCAAGCTCATGTCCTTCCAAAACATCTCAAAGTAGCATAAATCACATTTGTCATATAGCTAATCCATGAGGAATTTTAAAATTGCACTTGATTTTTTTTTCAAAAGTTCAAAATGAAAATAAAATGAAATTTTATTTTAAAAACTTATTATATATCCATTGACCTTTTAACTATAAGAGCTTAAAAGGACAATATCTCGATCACCATTTATATAAATTCAAAAATACAATTTGTGTTTGGATCCATGCAATGATGTCTTCCATACTATGTCAATTTAATAATTAAGTTTCATACATATAATATCACCTAAATATTCCAATCCAACCTTAGAAATGTTCAAATTTAAAAATAATAATTCACACTACTACAATCCATATTAATTTTTTTTGTAGGGCACATTACTAGTACGTAATCAAATTCCATATGCTCAAGCTATATACCTAGTAGCAACCTCATCATTTTACAATGTGGTGACTACTATATTTTGATCACCCCACCTCAAAATGGGGGGAACATCAGTGGGAGCATGTCATAGAATCATGACCTCCATTGTTTAATAGTTTTTAGATTTTAGTAGGGGCATGTCATAAAAATATGACCTCCACACTTATACTTTCTCAGTTAGTAGATTTTAGTGGGGGTATGTTATAAAAATATGAAATATACACTTGTAAACTTACTTAGTATCTCCAAAATTTAGTGGGGGCATTCAATAAAGATAGGACCCCCACACTTGCATAATCTCTAGTTTAGTTCCATGATCTAGATATATACTTGGGTTAGAATTCTATATATTGCATTGATTTTACATAGCTTTGAAACATAGTTTTCAAATTTATGACATATATACTCTATCTTAGATATATTATAGGTGTGTATGCCATGTTATTGCACAAAAATTTCAAAACTTACCAATTATAATACTCATTAGAATGTACCAATTACACTAGGATATACTATTATCAAGCCTTTTTTGCTACAGTAGTTATTTCATTTTATAGGTTGAAGTGAGTAAATCATTTAACTTCACCAAATTTATATATTGGAGTGATTAAATCATCTAATATCACTAGATTTATATGATGAGTTCCTTAAATCACTCACCCTACATTAGATTATATATACATTTACACTTGAGTTATGATAGTTAGGATGTAATACTATTGATGGCCATAACACCACTATCCTTATACCAGGTCGGGGCATGATCACCTCCAAAATTTCCCTATTCTAGATATGGTACTCTAGGGTGAAACCCTAATGACCACTTATGCACATACTCATTTTCCTAGATAGAAAATAGATGAGGTCTCAAGTTCCTTTCTACTTCATGAGCTTCCTATTGATGCCTCTATGTGTACCATAGATATCCTTAGTATTCAAGAACACTTTTCATTTTATAATCATAGGAATCTAGAGCATGAGTAGTAGGTTGTGGAAATTTAATGTTACCTATGGTGAAATAGTGGTAAAACAATGTTTAACTGTCCCCAAAAATTTATATTAATTGATGGTTAGGAGCCATCATGGTCCAATTCTTTGTAAATTTTAGGTATCTTATGCTAATACTTAGTGAATTATGATAAAAAATTAAGATAAAAACTAATCTAAATGGATATTTATAATAAAATTTAAACTATAGTGGTCTAGTTAAAAAAGAAGCAAAGGGAAGGGTAAGGAAGAAAGAAAAGAAGTGATTGTTGATCCTTGACTCAAATATCATGATAAAGTTTCAATTACAACTGAACCTACATTTAATAGTATATGATGTAAAATAGAAAAGATCATATCTCACCACACACCAGGGAAATTTCTAAGGATAATATGGAATTATACAAGTAAGAACTAGATTTTGCTTTAAAGAATTATTACTGAACTCAAATAGCATAAGCACATCTGAATATAGAATAAATGAAATGAAGAAAATTCAAGATCCTTCCAACTAATCTAGCATATGCACAAATTATCAACCTTGTATCACAAATACAAATTTAGAATTCATGAAACTATTCAAATTTAAGATTAGAACCAACAATTGAGAGAAAGATATATTGACAATTGACACATCAATTTTAGACAATCTATGCAAAATTCCTTGATAGTATTAATTACTCAAAAGTATACAAATTTGATCAAAATCCTTCTCTTTTACAAGATGGTAATACATGCCTTATATATAAATATCAAGTAATATATCAGTCAGTTACAAGATACAAAATGCATAAAAGATAATGACAATTGTCCTTCTTTAGATAGTTGTAGAATACATTTGATTTTTCTACATCAAAATGACCTAAAGGCAAATATGCTAATAGAATAACATATGCCTTTTACAAAAGAATATTCCTCTTTCAAATATTACAATGCTTTACAAAGAGAAATATTAATTAGCTAGTGGGCCCAATGCTAAAGGGTCTCTTTGTTGTTCTTGTAGAAGTTCCATAGCCTTTTGATGTTGTTATTTGACCAGCTCCAAATCTATAGTGGGATTCTATAGGTAGACCTCTTCTTGATCAACTAAGTCATCAAGGTCCCCATTATTTATAGCCATAACTTCTTTGATGTTCCTTGCTTCTGTAATTTTTTTTTAGCTATGAAGATCATGCCCAAAATCCTTCCATTGTCATTGCTAAATTGATCCTGATTTTTTTTGTTTACATCTTGCATCACTAAAATGACTCTATGTTTGTAATCTACATCATAAATAATCCCTAGGGATATAGTATTGGCAGGATTTTCTAGCATGGTGCCAAGGAGTTCTTTAATTCTAGTAATTAATTCTTTATCATCAGCTAAGAGTCTGTCCAAATTCTTTGTCCACACATTTAGACTCTAGATCTTGTCCACCACTATCCCAAATATAGCATGTAGGTGGGCCAAGCTGATGGTTTTGAATTTAGGGATTCTATCCCTAATAAAAATGCTAATTATATCCTTATCTTGGTCTCTACCTCCTGCCACTCTATTATTAATCCCTTAACTACCTCACTTTATCAGCTTAATGCATATTGTCTTAGTTTTATTGATTTTAAGGACTCATACATATCAAAGAATGATGTTTAAAACATGTTTATTATGGAATCAAAAAATGATAAAATGGACTGGGTCTCTAATTTTTCATTTTCTTTTTCCAAATTTTGAATTCTCTATTTTGTGCCCCTAATGCCAACTCTGACTTGGGCTGAGTGAGCCTTTGATAGGCTCTCAATATCTTCCTCATGGATGGGTTGTTCACTAGGAAAATACCTTCCAACTAGGGTTAAGCCTGTAAAAGTTTAAATTTTTTGGAATGTGAAATCCTCTATCCCCACCATGACCTTTCTTATAGTTACCCTTTCTAATCCAGCTATCTCTAGATTGAATTGCATGATGGTAGATGACTCTATGTATTTTATAGGTTGAGGGACCTTTATATTTATGTTGTTTGATGCTCTTAGAGCATCCATATTATTTTAATATAGCTATAAAGTAGTCATTATTATTCTTTCTTCTTTTTCTTTCATTAAATCCCTTATCCATTGCTTAACTTCTTCATGCACATCAACACCGATGGATTAGGTCAAAGCCCAAGAGTGGGAGTAGAAGGAATATTTTGTAGATTTTCATACACAAACCAATTAGGGATGATTGGTTCATGAATGTGGAAATAATCACTGAATAATTTTATCTCACTTATGGGATGAGTGAGAGTCAACTTTGGTTTCTTATATTCAATAGGGACAATTGCCAGTTTTACTTTTCTCTTCTTTGGTTATGCCATTAGGACTAGGTATAATGAAAATTATTTCCCTTTATCTCCCTTAACCTCCTCTAATTTAATATAATATTTTTTGACTTGTGTTTCTTCTTCTTTAGAGCCATATGCCTTAGTAAGGACCTTGAAGGCATCCTCTACTATTTCACCAGGCTCAAGGGCAATCAGCTCTAAGTACTCAACTAGGGAAGGTGGTATTTGAGGGAGAGTTGAGGATGAATGTCCTATTTCCACTTATATTTGAACCCTTTAAGGAGATGGAAAATATTTAATTATCACAGTGGCACAATGGAAACACCTCTAGCTTGTGGGTAGCCTAAGGATGAGGTGACTCTCTAGATAAGGCTAGCTCCCTTGAGGTACCACTTTGGATTGCAACAACACTCAACTTGTGGGGGTGAAAAGAGAAAAGGATAAATGGAAGAAAAATAATTTAATAGAGGTGATACACCAAATAACATGATGGCATCAAACCATATTCATATTACACTTGAAGTCAAAGGACAAACTGAACATACACTTCTCCAATCTTCATCTTCTCACATCAATGTTACATTATGAGGTTATGGATGAATGTGAAAAGATAAGATGACTAGATAAGATTATTATGAGGGTAATAATTAATATAATAACTCACTAAATCTTATAAATTTAATAAAAAAATTCACATGCCCTATAAGAAGAAGCTTTCTAACTGCAAATAGATCACAAAATGAAATAACATGCTAAGAAATCCATAGTCTTCACTTATGCAAAATCAAACATTCTAAATGAAAAAACTAAGAAAATTCATGGAGGATGTAAAAATCAGTATTATTATTCATGAAAAATTATACATTTGAGTAGGGCTTCACCATACTCAGGTGAAGTATATAATACAATGGGGAAAATGGCTAGTTCTTATAGAATTTGAGAGAGAGAGAATAAAAGAGAAGTCTAACAGGCACAAGGACACTTGTAAAGATGATAAAATAAGTTATTTGTGAATTATAATGGGATATGGGATGAAACATTCAATATCAAGAGATACAACTGTCAATCCAAGTCATAAACTTCATGAAAAGTAGTAAGAAACTCCCCATTTTGGCTTAGAAAAACTACCTACATGATTAGCCCTATTTAAACTCATTATAACTATTTGGTACAAGGTATAATGATTGTAATTAATTTTAAAGACATCATACATGTCTCTCCATTAATTATTTTTAGGATTGGTCATTTAGAATCACCTAGAGAGGAACAATCATCATCTGCTATCAAGAAAACTACTCTTCCATGCACCCTGCACACTTGGATTCCAAATTGACATTAGTTGATCATGAAAATATATTTGAGGGAGTGGATAAAAAATTTAAAGACCCTAAATTTACTTATAATCATTAGGGACACCTTAAAATGATCTCACTTAAAGTCTTCCACCCTTCTCACTAGCTTGTCCAATAGGCCAATTTTGACTAGCTAAAATGAGAGATATTATTCAAACCCTAAAGAGTTTTTATGAAGATTGAAATGAATATTGGGAGTTATTAAAAGTATATATATTCCCCCCAAATATTTTTTCATGTTAAAAATCCTCTTGTAACGTACACAAAACAAAAAATAGTCAAACATAACCTATTTTTCACCCCATCCATACAAGTTCGTACAACTATTTATCATGAGAGGGAGATTGAGTGAGTCCTCTACAAGGTCTAATAAGTTTCATGAGAAAAATATACCATTTTATTATATTTATAGATATATCTCCATCATTGGGTCTCTGTAAGGGTTTACCAAGGGTTTTAGGCTTGTTTGCCCTCTTAAACTTCGTTCATAAAAGTTTGACATCCAAGTTGCCAACCAATTATACAAAATCATTGTTTAATATACTCATTACTATCCCAAAACTTCTTATATTCCCATTAAACTCATATTACACCCCCTATAGACCTATAAATTCAAATTTTCCTATAGGTGCCCTAATTTGACTAAAAAGTCAAATTTAGTCAACAAATTAATGACTCATAGGGGTAGTATGCTTGCTATACTAACTAGACCAGTAGAATTATCAATCCATTGGGCTTAGGAGTCATATAAATCCTAAGGAAAATAAGGAAATTTTTGATCACTAACTTTGAGCTTGACCAAGACAAGACAACTAATGACTACCTTAAACACACAAAGCAAAGACCACACATAAAAAAGAGAACAAACTAAAAAGACACACAACTATGCTTAAAGTACTTAGGGAAATAAAAAAACAACTATCATGTAAAATTATGAAAAAAGAATACCTCCCTCCTAGATCAAAGATAAAGATTGAGACTCTTCTTGCTTTATGACATGAAGGATTGAATGAGGTATATAGCCTTTTGCCTTTTTGCATTAATGCCTCCAACTTTTTCACACTGTCTACTAACCTAATTGGCATGATTTTCTATGATAAATAAAAATATACAAATAATTTTACCAAGTAAATGATCTCTTCTTGCATCCAAATAGCCTCAACTTTGTCATGTGAATCCTTCATTACAGCTTCAAATGGTGATTCAACAAGGCATACAATCTTATCTTTCATAGTGTTGTCAATAAGACTGGGCTTCCTCTTAGCTACAATTTTTTATATCTCATAAAGGATTTTATCATACTCTATCCAATATTGATCATTATCTTCCATGGAAGATTCTTTATTCACCTTGTCATACACTTGGCCCTCAACTTGGCAAAGCTCTTCAAGTTCTTGAAATAACTCCATTTGTAGCTGCCAATCATCCTTGATAATAAACTCCACTTCATGTTTTAAATGGTCATCCACAACCTAATGATTAGACATGGATTCTTATTCATGTATCTCTTTCTTCAAGTCTTGGCCATATCCCTCATGGATACACATCCCCTCAAATATGGAGGCAAGAGCTTATGAATTGTCCTTTTGTTCACCAAGGGGAGTCCCTATGGTAATATCTTCCTCATAATCACTCATGAGGTATTCTTGATTAGCCATAATTTGGTTTTCTCTTCTTCACTTGATTATATAAAGATAGGCTCTTGTTCCAAGATTTATTCTTCAACATAAGGAGTGTATGCTTCATCATCAACCAAACAAGGAGATTCAACACAAGAGCTCACCTCTTCTTCATCCCTTAGGACCTCTTGAGGGTTTTTGAATTATACCTCAGATATCATAATTTGATCTTATGGGTTAAGGACCACAAGATCTTCCATATCCTCTTTAGTGATGTAAAGACTAGGTAACTTGAAATTCAGTGACCTAGCCCAATAAGGCTATCAAGGAGTTGAATTTTCTTCAAGAAAGAGTTTTGATTTTTCCTCAACCAATTGTTCTTGTTTTGGTTCCCACACCATAGGTCCATCAAGGAAAAGGGTGATGAGATGAGGACAAGAGTAATTAGTTAGTATAAGTGGAACATAGGGCTCAAAATCAGATTGGGAACTCTCTTGAAGGAGGTTAAATGGGTTGTGTTTAGGCATATAATATTTCTTTGTGTCTAAACTTTCCATCACACTTTGACTTAGGAACTTCATCCTTGAATCCAAATATTCAATTTTATTGGCTAGGTTATCTTGTAAAATTCTCTCTTGAAGGCCATAGGAATCATCATGACCACAAGGAATGTATGAGAGCTGACATGGAACACAAGAAGCATCTTGAGGAAGGGTGGGAGGGACTTGCAAATAATTAACTTCATTCACAACCTGACACTCTTTATCAACCAAACCTCTATCATTTTTATTTCCCTATGACTCCACTATTTATTTCCATCTTAGTATGTTAAGATTAAAATCCTTTTATTGAGGAATGGTAGGAGGATTTTCTATAGGATCAAGAATCTTCTCGACTTCACACTATTTGTCAAGACTTTTCTCCTCTTTCTTTCCCCATGACTCCACTATTTTATTCAATCTTAAGATGTTAGGATTAGAGGTCTCTTTTTGAGGCGGTGGAGCTAAAATATGAGAGGGAAATGAGGGATTGAAATATACTTATTTGGATGCTAACATGGACTGATACAAATGCATATTATCCAAATCAATCTTCCTATCAATATTAGCTTCAAACACAAGATTTTTTCTCTCAACTCTCTCTTCCAATTGATAGGGAAGAGGATGACTTTGATATCTTTGATTTTTCTCATGATTAGGGGTCATATATGGATAATAAGAAACTTTGGAAAGTGGATATAAATGCTGATAGGTTTGGTGAGGTTGCCTTTCATGAACCTTTAGCCTATCCTCTAAAGAAGAAACTAGGCCACTCATATCAAGCATCTCACTTGTAAGCCTTTGCCAATTGGATATCTCAATAGGTACCCAATCTATTTTGACCAAATCTAATGTTTCTCTCACATTATTAATTTCATGATTATGAACCTCTATACCACATCCTCTTTGTGTGTCAAAATCCAACATGTACCTCTCATAGCCCAAAAGTGTCTTCTTGAAGGTGGAAATGTTTTGGATTGAGAAGTGACTAGGTTGACTAAAAGCAAGGCATGGAGAAGGTTGATTATAGGACTGATATAATTCATACATAGGATGAAAAGTATTATATTATATCTAATTAAATTCATATTGAGGTTGGTAAATATCATGACAAGATTGGTAAAATACTTTTTTATATTGATAAGGAATGGCACAAGCTTGCAATGTTTCACCAACTTGTAGAGAAAAAACCTAAACACCAAATTCAGCCATGAAACTTAATTGAAAGAAATAAAAAAAATAAACACATTGATGAAAATATTAAAATGATAACCTAGGCTACTTGACCAACTTGTGTATCTTCAGATTCACCATTGATGCTTTGATAAATGCCTCCAAAGGTTGATTGTTGAGAGACAACACCAAAAATTTCCCAACCCTTTCGAATAAGAGTCCTAGAAGGTATGCCAAAAAATATTGTCACTTGTATTTTCACCCTTTGAGGAGATGGAAAATATATCCTCATCTAAGGGGCACAATGGAAACACCTCTAGACTTGTGGGTAGCCTAAAGATGAGGTGGATCTCTAGATAGGGCTAGCTCCCTTGATGTACCACTTTGGATTATAAATACACTTTAATTTGGGGTGGGGTGGGGGTGAAAAGGGAAAATGAAAACTAAAATAAAAATAATTTAAGGGAGGTGATACAAAAAATAACATGATGAAATCAAACCATATGCATGTTACACTTGAATTCAAAGGACAAAGTAAACATACACTTCTCCAATCTTCATCTTCTCACATCAATGCTACATTGTGAGGTTATGGATGAATGTGCAAAGCTAGGAGGAATAGAAAAGATGCCTAAAGGGAAATAATGAATATAATAACTCACTAAATATTATAAATTTAATATAACACTTCACATGCCCTACACTAAGAATCTTTTCAACTGCAAATAGATCATAGAGTGAAATAACATGCTAAGGAATCCATAGTCTTCACTTATGTAAAATTAAACATTTCAAATGAAAAAAATAAAAAAAATAATGGAGGTAAAAATAATAATTATTATTGATAAAAAGGTATAAATTTTATCATGGCTTCACTATACTCAGGTGGAGCATAGAATACAATGGCCAAAATGGCTAGTTCTTATAGAACTTGAGAGAGAGAGAGAGAGAGAGAGATGAGAGAGAGAGAGAGAGAGAGAGAGAGAGAGAGAGAGAGAGAGAGAGAGAGAGAGAGAGAGAGAGAGAGAGAGAGAGAGAGAGAGAGAGAGAAGTAAAATGGGCACAAGGACACTTGTAAATATGATAAAATTATTTATTTTTTCATGATAATATGATGTGGGATGAATGATGCAATTTGAAGAGATACAAGTGTCAATCCAAGTCATAAACTTCATGAAAAGTGGTAAGAAACTCCCCATTCTAGCTCAGAAAAATTGCCTACATGATTAGCCCTATTTGAATTCTTTATAACTGATTGGAAAAAGGTATGATGATTGGAATTAATTTTAAATACATTATCATGACTTTACATGTGTTATTTTTAGGCTTGGCCATTTGGAATCACCTCAAGAGGAATAATCATCATCTGCTATCAAGAAAACTGCTCTTTTATGAACCCTACACACTTGGCTTCCAAATTAGAGTGATCCACTCATGATAATACATGGGAGAGAGTGTATGAAACATTTAAATACCATAAATATACTTATAATCATTAGGTACACCTTGAAATGAGCTCACTTAAAGTTTTCTACCCTTCTCACTAGTTTGTCTAAAGACTAGTTTTGACTAGCTGGAATGAGAGCTATTTTTATAAAACTTAGGAGTTGTTATAAAGAATTAAATAAATATTTGGAGTTATTAAAGGTATATATATTACTAAAAAAATTTGGTTTCATGTTCAAAATCCTCTTTTATCCTACACAACACAAAAAATGGTTTAAAATATCCTATTTTTACCCCATTCATATAAGTCCATATAGATAGTTGGCATGTGAGGGAGATTGAGTGAGTCCTTTGCAAGGTCCAATAGGTTTCATGGTAAAACTATGAAATTTTATTTACTTTATATCTCCATTTCCATCATTGGGTCTCTATAAGGTTTTAACAAGGGTTTTAGGCCCATTTTCCCTCTTAAGTTTTGTTCATAAAAGTCTGACATCCAAGTTGCCAACCAATTCTATAAAAGTATTGTTAAAGAACCTCCTTAACATCAAAAAACTTTTTATATTCCTATGAAAACTCATATTTCACCCCATATAGACCTATAAATTCAATTTTTTACCTATAGGTACCCCAATTTGACTAGAAAGTTAAATTTGGTCAACAAATTGGTGACTCATTGGGGTAGTATGCCTATTATACTAACTAGACCATTAGCCTTATCAATCCATTGGGGTTAGGAGTCATCTAAAGTATAAGTAAAAAAAAGATACCTTTTACCATTGAATTTGATCTTGACCAAGATAAGACAACTAATGACTAACTCAAACACACAAAACAAAGAGCACACATAACAAAGAGAGAAAAGTAACAAGACATATAAATGTGCTTAAAACACTTAGGGGAATTAAAAAAAATATTATGTACAAATGAAAACTAAGCATACCTCTTTCCTAGATCAAAGGGAAATATTGAGACTCTTCTTACTTCATTACATGAAGGATTGAATGAGGCATATAGCCTTTTGCCCTTTTACATTGATGCATCCAACTTTTTCACAATGTTTACCAACCTAATTTGGCATGATTTTCAATGATAACCAAGCAGCTCTAAATAATTTAACTAAGGAAATGAAATCCTCTTGCATCCAAACAACCTCAAATTTATCATGTGGATACTCCATTATAGATTCAAATGATGATTCAATAAGGCATACATTCTTGTCTTCCATAGTGCTCTCAACAAGACTGGGCTTCCTCCTAGATGCAATTTTTTCTATCTCATCAAGGAGTTTAGCATACTCTATCTAATATTGATCATTATCCTCCATGGAATATTATTTATTCACCTTGTCATACACATGGCCCTCAACTTGGAAAAGCTCTTCAAGTTCTTGAAATAAATCCATTTGTAGCTATCAATCATCCTTGATAATACACTCCACTTCATGCTTGAAATGGTCATCCACAACCTCATGATTAGACATGGAGTCTTATTCACATAACTCTTTCTTCAATTATTGGCCACATTTCTCACGGATACACATCCCCTAAAATATGGAGGCAAAAGATTGTGAATTGTCCTTTTATTCACCAAGGGGAGTCCCTATGGTAATATCTTCCTTATAATCACTCATGAGGCATTCTTGATCAGTCATGAATTGGGTTTGCTCTTTTCCACTTTCTTATATCAAGATAGTCTCTTCATCCAAGATTTATTCTTCAACATAATGAGTGTATGCTTTATCATCAACCAAATAAGGAGATTCAACACAAGATCTCACATTTTATTCATCACTTAGGACCTATTGTGGGTTTTCAAATTGTACCTTAGCTATCATTATCTAATCTTGTTGGTCAAGAGATACAAGGTATTTTATCTCCTCTTTAATGATGCCAAGACTAGGCAATTTGAAATCCAGTGACCTAGCTCAATAAGGCTGCCAAGGAGTTGCATTTTCTTCAATCAAGAGTTATGAATTTTGCTTAACCAACTGATTTTCTTTTGGTTCCCACACCATAGATCTATTAAGGCAAAAGGTGATGAGATGAGGACAAGAATAAGTAGTTGGTGGAAGTCGAACATAGGGGTCAAAATTATATTGGTAAATCTATTGAAGGAGGTTAGATGAGTTGTGTTTAGGCATAAAATATTTCTTTGGGTCAAAAAATTCCATCACAACTTGACCTAGAAACTTCATCCTTGCTCTAACTCTTCAATTTTCTTGGATAGGTTCTATTGTAAAAATCTCTTTTGAAGTTCATAGGAATCATCATGAGCATAAGGAATGTATGAGGGCTAACATGTAACACAAGAAGTATCTTGAGGAAGGATAAGAGGGACTTTAAAATAATTAACTTCATTCAAACCTCACACTCCTTATCAACCAAACCTCTATCTTCTTTCTTTCCCCATGAAGCCACTATTTTGTTCCAGCTTAGTATGTTAGGAGTAAAAGCCTTTTCTTAAGGAATGGTAGGAGGAGTTTGTATATGATCAAGAATCTTCTCAACTTCACACTCTTTGTCAAGAATTTTCTCCTCTTTCTTTCCCCATGACTCCACTATTTTATTGAATCTTAGGATGTTAGGATTAGAGGTCTCTTTTTGAGGTGGTGGGGATGCAATATGAGAGGAAAATGAAGGATTTAACTCCACTTATTTTGTTGTTAACATGGATTTATGCATATGCATATTATCCAACTCAATTTTTGTATTAATATTAGCTTCAAACACAATATTTTTCCTCTCAACTCTCTCTTTCAATTGATTAGGAAGATGATGACTTTGATATCTTTAATTTGGCTCATGAGTAGGGGTCATATATGGCTAATAGGAAACTTGAGGAAGTGGATATGAAGTTTGATAGGTTTTTTGAGGTTGCCTTTCATGAACCCTTAGCCTATCCTCTAAATAATAAACTAGGCCACTCACATCAATCATCTCACTTATGAGCCTTTATCAATTAGCTCTCTCAATAGGTACCCACTCTCTTTTAACTGACTCTAATTATTCCTTCACCTTATAAATGACATGATTAGGAAATTTTATACCACATCCTATTTGTGTGTCAAGATCCAACATGTACCTCTCATAGCCCAAATGTGTCTTCTTGAAGGTGGAAATGGATTGGATTGAGAAGTGGCTAGGTTGACTAAGAGCAAGACAGGGAGAAGGATGATTATAGGATTGATATACTTCATGCATGGGATGATAAGGATCATATTGGATCTAATGAAATTCATATTTAGGTTGATAATGATCATGACAAGATTGACCAAGGAATTGTTCATATTGACAAGGAATGACATAATCTTGCAATGTCTCACCAACTTGTAGAGAACAAAACTCAACAACAAAGTCAAACATGAAACTTCATTGAAAATAAGAAAAAAAATAAATACATTTATAAAAATATTCAAAGGATAACCTAAGATACTTGATCAACTGATGTATATTCAGAGTTTCCATTGATGCTTTGATAGATGCCTTCAAGGGCTGATTGTTGAGAGATAACACCAAAAATCTTCAAACATTTTAGAATAAGAGTCCCATCAAGCTTGACAAAAAATATTGTCACATATATTTACACCCTTTGATGATATTTAAAAACTCTCCTCATCCATGTGGCACAATGGAAACACCTATCGGTTTATGGGTAGTCTAAGGATGAGGTGAATCTCTAAATACGTCTATCTCCCTTGATGTACCACTTTGGATTACAAATACACTTAACTTTGGGGGGAAGGTGAAAATGAAGAAGGATAAATGAAATAAAATTAGTTTAAGGGAGGTGATACACCAAATAACATGATGACATCAAACCATATGCATATTACACTTGAAGTCAAAGGACAAACTAAACATACACTTCTCCAATCTTCATCTTCTCATATTAATGTTACATTGTGAGGTTATGGATGAATGTGCAAAGATAGGAGGACTAGAAAATATTCATAACATGGAACTAATGAATAGGATAACTCACTAAATCTTATACATTTCCTATAATATTTCACATGCCCTATAAGAAGAAGCTTTCCAACTATAAATAGATCATAAAATGAAATAACATGCTAATGAATCCATAGTCTTCACTTATGCAAAATAAAAAATTATAAATGAACACATATAGAATAGTCATGGAGGAGGTAAAAATGAATATTATTATTGATAAAAATTTATACATTTGAGTAGGGCTTCACCATACTCATGTGGAGCATAGAATATAATGGCCAAAATGGTAAGTTCCTATAGAACTTGAGAGAGAGAGAGAAGAAGAGAGAAGTAAAATGGGTAAAAATAAATTTTTAAAGATAATATAATCATTTATTTGTGAATTATAATGGTATTTTGGATGAACCATTCAATTTTAGGAGCTACAAGTGTTAATCCAAGTCATAAACTTCATGAAAAGTGGTAAGAAACTCCCCATTCTAGCTCAAAAAAACTGCCTGCATGATTAGCCCTATTTGAATGCCTTATAAATTATTAATACCAGGTATTATGACTTGAATAAAGTGTAATGAAATAAAAAAATCTTCTCCATACATTATTTTTAGGCTTGGTCATCTAGAATTACCTGGAGAGGAGCAATCATCATCTACTGTCAAGAAAACTTCTCTTTCATGCACCCTACACACTTGGATTCCAAATTGGCATAATTTTCTCATAAAAATACATTAGAGGGAGTGTTTTAAACCTTTAAATACCATAAATATCCTTATAATCATCAAATAAACCCCAAAATGAGCTCACTTGAAGTTTTCTACCCTTCTCACTAGTATGTTCAATATGTCAGTTTTGACTGGCTAAAATGAGAGCTATTGTTATAAACCTTAGGATTTTTTATAAAGAATTAAATTATTATGGGGAGTTATTAAAATTATATATATTCCCCCTAATTTTTTTTTCATGTTAAAAATCCTCTTGTATCCTACACAACATAAAAAATTCTCAAAAATATCCTATTTTTCACCCCATCCATACAAGTCTGTACAACAAGTTATCATGCGAGGGAGATTAAGTGAGTCCTCTTCAAGTTACAATAGGTTTCATAAGAAAAATATTCCATTTGATCATATTTATAGCTCTATTTAACAAGGTTTTAAGGCTTTTTTTGCCTCTTAAGCTTTGTTTATAAAAGTGTGACATCCAAATTGCCACCCAATTTTACAAAATCATTATTCAAGACCCTCCTTAACACACTATAACTTATTATATTCAAATGACACTCATATTACACCCCTTATATACCTATAAAGTAAATTTTTTACCTATAGGTGCCCTAATTTGACTAAAAAGTCAAATTTTGTCAATAGGTCCCTCACTAGGTTTCTCTTCCAATATTTCCTTACCAATGCCCTGGATAATTTATGCTGGGGGTTATGGTACTTCAAACTAGGTTTGTTCCTAATGTGGCTTGGAATTTCCAAGAAAAAAATGGTATTTAAGGGGATGCATTTGACATAGGTCCCTTAACTTTTCATCACTAATTAACCTGTGCATAAGCTTAAGGTTGGTTTTCTTGAATCTGGCCAACACTTCTTCAAAAATGTTGGCCTTTATGTATAGGGTGTCATGAGGGCACAATTGGTACTCATATATTGACTTAGATATATGATTTCTCTTTAAATATTTTCCAACCACATTATTGGGGTCCCACTGCTTGAAATCATCCAAATGAAATACAAAAAATTCCCTATGCCTAGACATGGTGTCCACCTACTTCCAATCTTGTAGAACTATTCTTCCAATTATCAAAGGAAAGGGATGGAGGAGACCTTTCCTTTTATCCTTATAGACCCCATAAACACCATGAAAGAGTTGAGATGAAATCTCTTATTCTTCCAACTTAGGAATAATATAGATAGGCAACTTGTATGGTTGAGTAAGAATTCCATTAAATCTAATAACAGTGCAATCTAGGTAAAACCAGATGTCTCCCATCAGCTCCACATACTTCTTGATCAAAGGGAGAATATTGGGCATGGGAATCCCTATGATGGATTCCACTAATGTAGGATAGACATAGTCATAGATAAATTTCATGTGGTGTCTATTCTTTAAGATGTTTAACTTTGAGTAATGGTGGGAAATTATGGTTATGTCCTCAAGAGATAAGTTTTTGATGTTTGGGACCTTGGTGGAAACTAGCAGGACATCTAACAAATAAGACATCATGAAGAATTTCTTGCTTATCTTCCTCTTGATAGAAGTAAAATTTTTAACTAATAATTCACTAATCATATGCCCTACTAGAGGAATGAGCTCTTCATCTACCATAAAGTAGACATAAGATACCCAACGCTTATTGATATATGTAGTTATAGGGGCTCCAAATATTCTATTTAATAGGGTCATGATTACCCTAATTCCCTCTCTAAACTATAAAATTAGGATCTTTCCCTCAAAGTCATAAAACACATGGTTCCCTTGGAGAAACCATGGCTTGAGGATAGTAGCTAGTTCATTCTCACTAGTCCATCCTTTGATTATGGGTAGGTACACATGGGGTTTTGGGAGCTTGAAGTAATTATAAAAGGCTAGTGGGGTAATGCAAGAAACTTTCCTAGAGCTTCCCTCATGGATAATACATTCATTATCAATTTTAAAATCAATAAAAATTGGAGAAAAAATGTCAATGCAATGAAGTACCTCTAGTGTGGTAGTGGCATGGTAGAGGTCAGTTGTTTAAACTGACTAGGTCATAGTATCTCTTATTAACTATGGAAATCCTTTGTTCTTATTTGGTGATGGGATTCATCTCTTCTATGGTCTAGAAGAGCTTAGACCAAATATTATTGCCATTATTTATGGCCATGACATCTAGTTCAATATCTTTGAAAACCCTTCCTTCATTGTCCATAGATAGGTATAACTCTATCTCATCTCTCAATTATTGTCTATGAGCTACCATGGCTTCTGCACTTGTAAAATTTTCATAAGGATATTGTAATTGATATCGGTGTTAACTCTTTTTTTCTCAAAACATAATTAAACTTCTCTCAAATGTTTTACAATCAACTGGGTTCATTTAGGGTCTCTTTATGCATGTTTAGGGCTTCGAAGCTTTAATGGTGTTATCACAATTGGAGTTCACTCATATGTGCTTTGGATTTGATTTAGACCTTGCCTTTATATGTTTGCACTTTTAATCACATAAGATCTTTTATTTTGTTGCTTTTTACTTACATGGTGCTTAAGTGGTATCAATATAAAACCTTTCATACCATTTTTCATAACTGCCTTTTGAAGCACTAGCTAATGGCATTTAAAAATGCCCTTTTGTTTCATGCCATTAGATCGAGATCATGGATTATCATAAACCATTAATTGTGATATAGGCTCTTACTTGTTATTGGTTCCCTTTATACTGACTCCCATGGTTTTACCACTTGGCACCTCTATGGGCCTTCAAATCTTTGACACCTTTATCAATCATACTTTAAATGTGTGATTACCATACGTCGAGCCCACAAGCTCTCAAAATTTTATTGAAAATTCATTTTCATCCTCATTCCATTAGATCATCCTTCCATGATGAAGTGCAAGCCATAGTATCTATAAAGATGTAGAAGATCTAAGTTAGCACATAGACATAAGAGAACTCAGGCTAAAATGTTTTTTCCTAAGTTTATTTCATATTAATAAGCATAAAAAATACTTAGGGTAAAGCATTTTATGATAAGTTTTAAATAAAAAGACTTAGGTTTAAATATCTTAGGTTAAGGCTTATTTCATGTTTATCAAACATGAAATAAACTTTAGGTTGAATTATTTATGCCTAAGTTTCATGGATTATAAAAAAGAGACCATGGATAAATATTTTAAGCCAAAATTTACATTGCATTTTATATACACAACACATACTTTGGGATAAAATATTTAGTTGAGCTTTAGAACATGTCCAAAGGGTCTCTAAGTGATGCAATTATTAAGTGCCAAATTTTGTCATAGAGATTTATTGTATTAATAAGAACAATAAAAACCTTGATTAAAAGCATTTGGGCTAAGTTTCATGTTATAATAATCCTTTCTAAAATAATACTTAGTACAAGTCTTTAGCCTAAGTTTCACAACATTAAAACAAAAAGCAATGGGGACCTTAGGGTATAGGCTTAGACAAAATATATTTCTACAAATATTTATACTTATGAGGCCATTTCAATATTTGTAGTTCAAAGATTTCAAGTGTTTAAACATCCTCCAAATTTTTCTAGTCATATACAAAGCAATTTATAGTCCTTTTAACAACATTTTGGATCCTATCTTAGTCCTGAGTAAAATAATTAATTAGCTTAAATTTTATGGTCCCACAGATGTCAAATACATCCTCATGGATGTCAAATGATGATCATGTGAATGTCAAATTTAGGCTTGTGAAGTTCTTAGTTTTGATGGGCTTAAATTTGAGGGTCACACAGACATCAAATACATCCTTGTGGGCATTAAATGATGATCATGAAAACTTAAAATTTAATCTCATTAAATTCCTATGTCCCAATATGAGAGTTCCACTTGGAACTTCTATGGGGCCTCCCAAGGTCTTGGACTCAATTATCTCTATTGGATCAATAATTATGATAAGGTGAGAGCTATCTGATCATGATCTGATAACTTGCTAGTGATTAGTCCCTTCTAACATGTGGGCCCCTTTATTTTTAATCTTTTAATGTAGGATTGTTATGTGGCAACTCCATGGAGCTCTTGGGAATTTGAATTTTCAATGATGTCTTTTCTCTATCTAATATTTGGTCCACAATGAAGAGAGAATCATTGATCATGATTTGAGTGCTTGAACATGATTGATCTAAAGGACTAAGTGTTTTGTCAAGATTTCTTTGTGTCATCTGATCGAGAGGTCACAAGGAGGCACAGATCATCTGATATTGTGAGATGTATGTTTTTTAAAGTTAATACCTAAGCATTTCTTGCTCTATTGGATCATGCCTCATGATGAAGTGAGAGATGTTGGATCTATAAGAAGTAAGGAAATTAATTTAGAACTCAGGATTAAATGCAAACTTAGGTTAAAATGTTTAGACTAAGGTCTTGTTCATGCTAATAAATATTATAGGGCCTTAATATTAAAACTTTAGATTAAGTAGGAGATAGTAAAGGGAACCATGTTATAAAATAAAAAGGACCCTACTAGCATAAAATTTAGACCTTAGTTAGAAAATAAAAAGGAACAATGGTAAAAATAAAAGTGGACCAAGTATGATTTTTAAGCTAAGGTTTGGTTGTGTTGAAAACACGACCAAGCCTTAACATAAAATTTAGGCTTAAGTCCAAAACATATTTAAAATTTTCCCACCAAATGATCCTACCAAATTTGAATTTTAACTAAGGGTTTATGCCATGGTTTTTAGAACATGAATCTATCAATAAGGGCTCCATGAAACCTACAACTTAAAGACATGAAGACCAATAATTAGAAATGTTAGGTAAGCTTAACAAAAAACATAACACATTAAGTTAATCTTATAAAAAGTGGATAATATTAAAATTCTAATAATGTTAAAAACATGCCATACTTTTAAGTCTAAGTTTAAAAATATCTCAAGCATCCCAATTTTCAAAAAATGGGGGTATGTTGATCTCAACAAATGGATACTTCCAGGGGAACATAGAAATATGTTAGAACCTAGAGATTCTGATTTAGACAAACAACTAAGTCATCTAGTCTATTTGATTAGTGTCATTACCTAGACCAATCTATGGTTGAAATAAACCTTGAATTTGTAGAATTATGATCAAACATTAAGACATATCCAAGTTGTGTGTGTGCTTTGATTCCACTTATTGTTTGTCATGGGATTCAAGGGATAAATTCTAGGTTCTTTATCTTTAATCATTAACACTGACTTATGGCATGCTTAGACATTCATTAGTAACCATGCTTCTAGTTCAAGGAAGGCTTGGGAATTGCTCTATTGTTAGCCAGGTATCCATAACCTTGATAAAGATGCCTTCAGCTCAACTCAAGGCCTTGCTCTACTGTTATCTAGGCATCCATAGCACTGGTAGAGGTTACCATAATCACCTATGCTTTTAAATATTTTGATTTTGCATTGTATTCTAATCATTTTTTTGTATTTTTAGGACTTTTATGCTTTTACCAAGGTTGGGAACTAGGTTATCCAGATTTAAAGATTTGGTCAAGTGTTTGATCCTCAAAAAATCAAATATGGCTAAAACCATTGTCCTAGGTAAGTATGTTTATTAAGTGCAAGAATGATGTATCAATAGATTAAGCTTTAATCCTACAAGTGAAAATCTTCTTAAGACCAAATTTAGGTCTAGACAATGTTCAAGTTCTCATAAAAATAGTTAACTATTCCATTAGTCTTTACTAGTTTCTCTAAATTACAACATTAGGCTCATATTTCAAATCTATGCTCAGCACATCTATTAGGTTCATTCTCACAATCTTATTATTTTTTTTTGGATTTTGAGCTCAAGGTTGTCTAAGAGGACTTATTAGAATTAGAGAACAAGGCAAAAAAATAAAACACACAACAAAAAGCTACAAAGCAAAACACAAATGGAAACAAACAAATAAACACATGCTTATATAAAAATAAGGGATAGGAAGGAAAGAATTGAAAGAAACTAACTAGCCTACTTACATTAAGTCTAACCATCTTATGATTTACTCCATAAGGACCTTAGGAGGAATAAGAGAGAAGTAATTCTTGAGGTACTACCCATTGGTGGGCAATGTGAACTCTGCTCCTTGCAGATCTTTTAATTTGAAGGTGTTGTTCCCTAGAGCTTCTACAATCTAATATGGGCCAATCTATAAAGGTGTGAATTTGATATTCTTGCCCTTAGGCTCAAATTATTTATCCCAAATGAGAAATAGGTCTCCCTATCTAAACACCTTGATCTTTGATATTTTATCAAATCATCTCTTCAATTTGGTCTGATGTCTTCTAAAATCAAAAAAGGCTTTATCCCTTGCATCTTTCATATGAATGATGTCTAATAATCTTGAATTTGCAAGATCTTGGCCTTCTTCTATGTACTCTTGCATGAATTTTTATGTGAGCAACTTGAGAATGATAGGAAAGATTAGTTCTTGGACATACACCAGTATAAAAGTTGATGCCTTCATGGCTTACTTGATTCTAATCCTATCTGCCCATAAGGCATATTTGAGAAGTTTATGCCAAGTCTTAGGTTTGTCTTCATTAGTCTTCTTGATTTACTTAATTAGGTTCTTGTTGGTAGACTTAGACACTCCATTTCCCTGGGGGTAATGGCTAGATGAGAACTTGAGACAAATGCCATTGTTATAGTACCATTCTATCATCTTAATGGATATAAATGCAGATCCATTGTCACACACTAGAGAGACTAGAATTTAAAATCTAGTACAGATGTTCTCCTCCAAGAAATTGATTACTTTTTTGGTCCTACATTATTTGGTGGCTATGGCTTTAATCCAACTTATGTAATCATCTATGCAATTAGGACATATTTCTAACCTTTAGATGAATTGGTGTTGATCACCCCAAAAAAATCCAATCCCCATTGAGAAAAGGGTTTGTCAACCATAACTAGTTGTAGAGGCATTGATACCTTTGTTTCTTTTGTGTTAAATATATAACATGAGTGACTTTATCTTACATGCTTGTGGGTATATTTGAAAATAGATGGCCAATAGTATCTAGCTCTAAGGATCTTTTGGGTTATGGTTCTCCTAGATGGATGTCCATTACTAAGCTTCTCATGAAAGGTGTTCATGATTTGGGTGGCTTCTTCTCTTGAGACACACCTCAGGTAGACCCCTTAAAATTTATTTCTATAAAATTCCCCATTCTTGATTAGATAATGGGTTGCCTTGAGCCTTAGAGCCCTCTTTTTCTCCCTTGTCAGTCCTATAGGATAGGTACCATTGATTAGTAAATGAATGATGGAATCATACCACTCACTAGCTTAAAAGTTCTATTGATCCACTTTCATGATACTTAGCTTAGGGTTGGTATTAGTAATCATTTGTCAAGCCTTGGCACCTTATCCATTTTTCTATCTCATTTTTATGTCATACTCTTATAAAACTGACATCCATTTAACTCTACATTTTTTTAGGTCATTCTGTCTTAACATAAGTTTGGTGGAAAGATTAGGTAAAATAGCATGCACCTTATTTTTAAGGATATACTGCCTAAATTTATTTACTAACTTAACTAATGAATATGCTTATTTATCAATTAGTGAATGGCTTAACTCAACATTATTAAATTTCATACTCATAAAAGCTATCGGGTGATCACATCCATCAACTTTTTGAGTTAAAACTATATCCATAGTATGGTCAAATGTAAAAGAATAGAGATAAAATTCCTTTGAAAAGTTAGGACTTATCAAGACTAGAGCTTGGATAATGTCTTCCTTGATATCATTGAATGCCTTCATGGAATCTTCATTCCAAGTGACCTTAGAATCCTTCTTTAGCATGTCATTTAATGGCTTGACAATCTTTAAAAAGCCATAAATGAATTTTCTTACAAAATTTATCTTACCAAAAAATGACTTTAGATATTTTTTACTATTTAGAGGATCTATCCTAGATATAGCTTCCACTCTTTCAAGATATATAGAGATCCCATCCTTAGTTTTAACATGACCCAACAATTTTCCATCAGTAACAAAAAAGATGCTTGTCTTTGGGTTTAAGGAGATTCCATACATTCTGCATCTCTCAAAAGCTTGTTGTAAGTGCATAAAGTGATCTTCCCTATTTTTAGTAAAAACTATTAGATCATTCATATAAATAATTATACACTTACTAATAAACCCTATAAGGCATAGCCCATAGCCATTTGAAAGGTATCTCTTGTATTTATTATCCCAAGGTCATTCTCTTGTAAGCAAAGGTTCCCCACTTGGTTGTGAATGTTATTTTCATCATATCTTCCCTATCGACCAACACCTGGTTGTAACCTGAAAATACATCAAGGAAAGACATCATAGCTGATCCTAAAACAACTTGAATCACTTGGTCAAGAGAAGGAAGAGGATATTTATCCTTTTTAGATTCTTTATTTAAATTTTTAAATTTAATGAATAGCCTAATATTACCATTTTTATTCTTGATTGGTACCAAATTAGTCACCCATATAGAATGTCTGATGGGAAACACAATTCTAGCATCTAGTAATCTCTTCACCTCTTTAAAGATCATTAGTTCTAGGATAGGGTTCATAGGTCTTTGCTTTTATCTAAAGGGCTTATATATTTATTTTAGGGGTATAATATGGGTAATGACCCTTGGATCAAATATATTTAAGTCATCATAGGACCAAGCTATGACATCCTTATATCTAGTTAGAAATTATTTGGCCTTATTATTCTCAATATTAGTGAAGGCCTTTCCCACATTCACTAGATGGGGCTGATCTGGGGGGACAAGAGCCATTGTATTGTATTCCTTCCCAGTCACTTTGGGAATCTTGGGAACCTTAACTAGTTATTCTTGGTCAAATAGCCTTTCTAAGGCAATCATACCTTTGGGGATTTTATTATCATTCAACTGAATGACCTTACCTTCAAAATTTTCCTTTTCAAATACATTTTCATTAGTCTCATCAATGATATGAGCCTCAAATTCTCTAGAATTAGTTATTAAATCTAATAGCTATTTATCATCACTAAAGACCTAAAAATGATTAACATTATTAGGCACTGAAGGATAGGGTATCATCTCAATGCTAAAGTTAGGTGAGTCTTGGTTGGGCATGAGGTCGGCTTTAGTAGATGCCAAATCATCAAAATATGGGTTCTCTTCTCTTGGGATAGAGACAATACCAAAAGCATCAAAATACTTAATGAGATCCTAGACCCTAATTTATACCCCTTAAGGTATGAGAGTTTGCATTGATATTTATTTCTCACCTGATTGACTACAAGTTTTGAATCCCCATAGACTAGTAGTTATTTGACCTTATTCTTTATAGAAAATTTCAAACCTAGGATAAGGGCCTCATATTCAACAAGATTATTAGTGCAAGGCAATTGGAGTCTATAAGATGCATGATATTCATTACCACTAGGATCAGTTATGATAGCACCAACTCTAGATCTAGCCTTACACCTAACACCATTAAAGTGTAACTTCCATAGTCCAAGAATAGTATGAGTACATTTATGATCACATATATTAGTAGTATCTAGGGTGAAAAACCCTAAGTTTGAGTCAATTATGTTGGCCCTTTCATTTACAACATTGTACTCACTGATCATGTGCTTCATCCTTGTCTCTCTCTCAACCATGATTTGATTTGGCACTCCCTTTCAAGGCAACCACAAATGTGAGTAATCTATGGACATGTATCCATTCAAAGCCTTGGTCCATTACTTAATAAGATTCTATAAACATCAAGAATATTTAAACCTTGAATATCAATAAACTGTTACATTTTAGGCTCAGAAGCCAATTGCATATGAACATTTAAAAGTTTCAAAATTACCTTGACTCTATATTTGTCTAACTAAGTTATAACTTTATCAAACTTAATAAGAGTCAATCCAAGTTGTTTGAAAATACCTACTGGCATGATATTTTTAGATACACCTAAATCTAATAAAAGATTATGCAAATTCTTACCAAACATCTTGATAGTGAGCAGGAAAGAAGGAGACTCTACTTTAGCTTTGTGGATAGTCATATTAGCATGGTCAGCCTTGGGTGGTTTGTTGGACTTCTTTGAAAATGATTCCAATAAGAGGTCCCTTTGTTCTATAATCTATGCCAATTCATCTAGTGTAATGTTAGCCTTTATCTTCTTCATATATTCAACTATATTATATCTAGTTTTATTATAAGAACTAGGAATATCAATGTTGGGCTTAGGGGTAATCCATTTAGGTGGCTCTGGATTATTTCTTGAAGAAGCGTCTAGAGGAGTTTCAATGTTATTTGGAGGTGTTTAGGTAGTCAAGGGATGTCTTTGATCTCTATTCCTCAAGGGATAAGTCTTATTGAAGAATTGTTGGAAGGCCTAGATCTCCTCAAGGATCTCATCAGGTTCATTCTCCTCTTGAAAGGGGAAATTAAAGGTTTCCACCATAAAGGATTGATTAGATGATTTGGATCATGAGGGACCTACAAAAATATCCTTTCTAGGTACCACTTCAAATGTAAATATCTCCTCTTTGAAATATTCAAAAGCTTTGTAAAACTCTATACAACCAATCTCACCATGATTAGTTGTACAATGCATTCTACAATAATCGGGTAATGCAATATTAGTAAGATTAATGTCCAGTCTTATTGATAGAATATGGTTCATTATTCTTATTATTATATAAACTATCATTTTTAAACCTATTATTTGTCTTATTAAACCTTTGAAATGAGAATTTACTTCCATATTTTTCTCCAATATTGCCTACTTGTTTTTGTAACTAAAGGAAATCAATGCTTAATTTTTGGACCATTTTTAACATATAATCATTCTCATTATTAGGGGTTTTGGAAATGTGCACCTGGTTATTGTTAGTAGATGGTATTAAATATCTTTGATCATTTTCATTAAATCCATTAGTAGGATGATTCAAGAATCCTAATTTTTGATTAGGAGTAACATGACTTAAGGGCAATTGATTTAGATTTGGGAGTTGGTTCAAGGATGAAATGTTTTGGTTATTGTTGAGGAGTATGTTTAGAATGGGCATATGTGGGTTGATGTTTGAGCCTAAGTAGGCCATTTTTCCTTGGGCTGCATTTGATCATTGATGATGATCGATTCAGAGCAAGCCTTGGCTAATGAAGTTATAGCTGGAATAGACCATTTCAAGAATACATAAGTCATGAGATCTACATCTTTGTAAATTTTTAGAGCTAAAAAATCATCAGGTATATAAGGTTCTATGGCCTTACTATACATTTTTTGAAAATTAGCATTAAAGGAACTTATGGGCTCACTTGCATCCCTTATAATGGTGGTGAACTGGTGGTAAATGATGCATGGATTAAAAATCTTACCAAAATAATCTATGAAAACATTAATGAAACCATCTTAGCTAGTAATATAATTGTTAGGAAAGTTCAAAAATCATTCAAAGCAACATATTTAAAAGTAAAGGAAAATAACCTACATGCTACATCTTCATGCACAACATTGATTGAAGAGTCTCCCAACCAAGTCGTACCTAGATGAAGGTTGAAGGCAAAGGTACTTTGAAGAGGTGAAGTTGGCAAAGATTTGGCTCTCCTGCATCTACTTTTATCATGTTTGGATATTTTGTGAACCTCAAGTTCAAGTAAAGGCTCTCTTGTCTCTGAGTGTGATTTAGCTTGAATCCTTGGTAATTCTAGCTTAAAGATTGAAGATCTTATTTGAAATATGATGTAATAGGCTAATATTTATAAAGAATAAGGATTAAACCTGCACATTAAGCTCATTTTTCAAATAATCTATAAATAACAATAAAGGACATTGATATTTACCTAATATAGCTCAAAGATGTGTCTAATTATGCAAATATGATCTATATTTATAAGTTTAATCTCAAATAAACCTATATCTATGAAAGATATGCAACCTTTGATCAAAACAAGTCATCCTAACCTCAAATACTATGTATTCTCAAAATTTAAGCTAAATTTACCAAAACCAAGCATCAAACCTTAAAGAGCTATGATATTTATCTAAGGAAGCACAAAGATACATTAGATAAAATAAAGATCAATGATATTTACACTTCTAAGCAAAGGATTACTCAAAATCACAAAGATAGCATCAATATTATATTAAAATAGACTAAGATCAACAAAGATTCAACCAATTCATGGAGATGGCCCTCCTAGTGCTAGTGGGACATGTTGGTGCCTCTATGTGTGTTGGTTGAATATTTTGTTGATCAGCGTACTGATAAACAAAATAGGTTTGATCAGCCAAAGTAGGAAGATTGGTCATCCAAATGTGTAGGTTTACCATATCAAAAGGGGATTAATCTCTCCTCTCATTAAGGGGAGGTTCCCTATATATATATATATATATATATATATATATATATATATATATATAAACAAAAAATAATACTCAAGGGTAGGATAAACCATCCATCTCTCTTTCTTCAGAGATGATGCATGCAAATCAAAGGAAAAAACTCAAGGGAAATGATAGAAAGCACTCCTCTTCTTTTAGAAGTACTATTCAACAAACCATAAGAATACTCCTGGTAGTAATTGCAAAATGTAACTAAGGACGTAGTAACCAACAAATTGAGATGTAGCACAAAGTCTCCACCTGAATTGCCCATGAGTGAGATACGAAGGACAATGAGGGCACAAAGTCATCCCAAGGTCCTTTACACAGAAATAAAAAGAAAACACACTAAAGGTAATAATGGGGGCACAAAGTTTTTCCACAGTTGACTTCAAGACACCTTCCTAACTAGTTTCACTAATTCTGCTTGTTGAATTACAGGAACATAAAATATATTAAGGAAAAAGACATAAGAACAGTTTCCCCAACAACAAAGATATCACAACACAAAGTCTAAAAAGTCACTTGCTTTCTTATTTTAATAACAAAATATGATCAACAATCTGAGCTCAAAGTCTCAGTAATGCCTTTCAATTTGGACAGAGTTTTGTTTCTGATTGTTAGAGAGAGATATTTTACACTAACAAGAGAGTCCCTATATAGCCTCTTCAAGATGGACTTGGGAATAGTAACACATCATGTTGCATTGAAATTTGTTAAGAAGACAAGCTGGAATTTAGGGGCATCTACCCATTTGCTTTTCTCAATGCAGAGAAACAAGTCATGATATTGAAAGTTTGCATCTTTCAATGTCCACTTGGTGATATGATCCTTCTTCATCATTCCTCCTTTTTTAGTTAATTAAATTAGGTCCTTGATTTAATTGATGCTCTATTCCTTAGTTGCTTCTTATTGATCTTGGCTTTAAAGCCTTTGAATGCATTTAGGTTCATAGATTTAAAAATACAAGGATCAATAGCTTTTTTATTGTTGTAACTTTGACATCTGCAGGCACGCCACTTTCCTCAGCAATTTCTTTGGCTTTATCATTTGAGCTTTCCCAGAGGGGACCTACCCTTCGGGCCTTGAGAAATGATCCACTTTGGGTCAGGAAGAGCCCCCCACAAGGGTATCTGCCCTTCGAGCGGTCTTTGGATGGACTTTAGGCTTCTTTCTTTCAGCAGGTCGCTAAGTTCTTTGGCTCTTCTTTAAGGCTTTTCAAAATAAATGGCTATTTTACAAACCTTAAAATTGACGATTGCGCACCAGTCAATACGTTTGAAATTCCAATAGCTAGTTCATCGTTCTTAACTTTGACATCTTCAAGTGTGTCACGCCTTGGAATTTCTTTGACTTTCTTGTTTTGCATCCTCCTAAAGGGAAAGTGACCCTTTAGCTTTGGGAAGTGTCCTTTAATTGGTAGCTGAGAGTCCCCCACAAGGGCACCTACCCTTCGGGGTCCTTCGACAGCCTTTTATCTTCAGAATCCTTTGAAGATTTCCTGTAGACATTTTCCAATGGACTTTTTCTGTGGACATTTTACCTTAGACAAAAAGTCTACGGACATTTTCCCATAGACAAAAATTCTGCAAGAATTGTTTTGATTGCTTTGTCTTTGGCCTTTAGAAATTCCTTCAGGCTTTCCTCCTGCAGCTTTTTTCCCAAATTCCTTCAGACTTTTTGTCTGAAGGAATTCCTTCGGACAAAAATTCTGAAGGAATTATGCCTTTGCCTTTCGACTGCCTTAAACAAAATTTAGAAAGAACTTACCTTTGTGGCTTCCTTGAAAATGACCCTTCCAAAGGGTGATTTTGTCAACCAAGTGCCCTCTATAAGGGTTCTTGTCCTTCGAGAGGCTCTCTTGAAATTTTGCATTGAACCGCTCTGTTGAACCAACCATTGAACCAAGATTTGAACTAAGCTTTGAACCAAGCTTTGAACCAAAATGGTTCACGCTGATGAGCCCTTTGATTGAACCAAAAGCCATTGAACTATTTGATGAACTGACTGAGTGAACCGAAACATTGAACCAATTGAATTGAACCAACTTTGGTTCAATGTTTCATTAGTTCATTCTCTTTGATTTGGATAAGTCCTTTTGATCCTTGTTGAACCAAACGTGTTGAAACTTGAACCTGAGTGGTTCAATGGTTCAATGGTTCAATGATTTAATGGTTCAAGCCTCTAAAACTTGTTCTTTTGATTGAATCTACTTGTAGAAGCCTTTGAACCTGACTGTAGAAGCCTTTGAACTTGGAAGTGATTAAAATCTTGATACTAATGTTGAACCTTTGAACCTGTTGAGCCCGTTCAACCAAAATGGTTTAAGGTTCAATGGTTTAATCCTTGCTTAGAAGCTTGCCAATGAACTCTTTTAGTTGAACCTAATCATTGAACCAACTTTGATATCACCAGTGAAGCCTGTTAAACTTAGCTTGTAGAGTCCATAGATTTTCTTTTCCTACAGAGTCCGTATATTTCTTTTTTCCTATAGAGTCTATAGATTCAAGCCTGTAGAGTCCATAGATTCAAGCCTATAGAGTCTATAGATTTTTGAGAAGCTTGAAAAATGAGGAATTTGAATGCCTAGGACAAATTTTGAAAAGGGAAGAGACAATTTTGGTTTGTAGGACCAAAATAGTTCAAATGTTGTGCCAAAAATTAGTGATATTTTTGGGGGACAACAGCTGGCTCTAGTTGGGGAACTTCAATCGATTGTAAAAAAGAATTGAAGGGAGTAGAATCCAAAATCTCTAGTGCCTTGAAGTATGCCATTGGGCTATGGATTCATGCTACCCAAAAATGAAAGGCATAAAAAAAAACAAAAAACAAAATAGAATTAAAAACTATACAAATATACATATATATATAGATGTAGTGATCTGATACTTCAAGAGTTGAAGTGTTTCAGATGTTGTTTCCTGAGAGGTAGTGAAAATAGTGCTCTATCATAATAAACCAACATGAAAACATTTTATCTCTAGGAACAGTGATGGGCGAATGGAAATTTCCACCAGGAAACCAATTTTTTGTGTCTTCTTGGCTTTTTCTTCTTCTTATCCCATGGCAGGTTGTGGTCTTCAATTTGAAAGCCATAACTCCTTGATTTCTTGGCAAAGGGTTCCTTTGCCTAATTTTAATTTGTAGGAGCATGGTCCATTACCATAATTGGTTGTTATTTTGGTTTAGTCTAGTACATGATTGGATTGTCCACATCAAACTCCTGACAAACTATTAGTTTAGCATCTCCTTTGATGTGGAGGAGTTTGATCTCTTCATCTTGAACAATATTCAATCCAAGCAATAGAGATTCACATCCAGCTATGTTGTTGGTGTTGCTAACTTGAAAATTGCATGAAGGAAGAATATCTCCTTAAGGATATATCAACATAGTCTTGACTCCATCTTTGGTGGAAGAATTGCTGCCATTAGATTTTAGGATCCAAGCATCATCAAAAGCTGATCTCCTATCAGATTTATCTTCATTAGAGATGGAAGATCCTTCCTTATTTGTACTATGCCCTACTAATTCTCTTGAAGTCTTGTTTGGATCAATTCCTAGATTATCAGCTATAGGATTTTCATCTATAGAAACATGAACATCCTCTGTGGTCAAGAAATAATTACCCCTGCCTGAAGACTCAAACAAAATTTGTGTTGTAGGGGTCGACATTTGGGTGACCACATATTTTGCCTCTTTTATTAGGGAGCAATATCTTAATTACACCTTAGACAAGGATCTTTGCTTCAGACAGGTCCATGCTTAGTTCTCCTCCCACATCCTTACAAAAATTTCATCCAAGCAAAATGCCATAGGATGCTGGGACATCAGCCACCAAGACAGTCATCTTGTTTCTCTTGTTTGGAAAGGCTGTAAATGCAAATTGGGCATCTTTGATTTGCCTCAGTAGTGGTACTTGTGTGTTCTCCATGGAGAAACATCTCCCAAAGGTTTTGGTTAGTGTGAGACCCAGAGACTCAGCTACTTTAGCAGGCATGACATTGTTAGATGCCCCAAAATCAATGATGCAATTGTTGAGTTGATAACCATTTATCAATAAGGATCCCTTTATCAGCTTGCTGGACTAATTGGTTCTTGGATCTTGTAAACACTGCATATGATCCATCAAAAGCTTCTCCTTTGCTTCTGGGTTCATCTTGGTAATTTAGGAAACCAATATGGGAGTCACCATCTAATTCTTCTTGATCCTCTGTGAAGAGATTAACATCATTTTCTTGTGAGTTGCAACAAGATCTATTTGACTAGCAAATCTCAAAAGAAAACTTACTTCAGGTAACTGAGAATTAATAAAGAAGCATTTGAGATTATCAGCTGTAGGTTGAGTAATTACAAGAATATTGTTCCTCAGTTTGTCAAATTTGGCTATGAAGTCCCTCATTGGTCCATGAGGCTCTTTCTTCATCTATGTAAGTTGAGCCAAAAGTACATGTACATCTTCTACAATTATGAATCTGGCTTTAAACTTAGCTTTGAGGGTATTCTAATCAGTTACTGACTGAGCCTATAGATGATAAAACCAATCTATAGCAGCACCTTGTAATGTTTCTACAAATAGCCTGACTGCTACATCTTCAAATTCTACTTCAATTATGCCACATGCTATGCTGAAGGCTGCAATGTGTTCATCAGGATGAACTTTCCCATCACCATAGAATTTGGGGAAATACTTCCTTAAACTGCATGGAAGCTCATGTAGAGGTGGAGTAAGATTGAGAGGACCAAAATCATTACCCCAAGGGCCTTGAACTTCCATTATATGACTATGAGAAGGAGGAATAACAAATCTTAGAGGGGTAATTATTGGCAAAGATTTATCAATAACAGAGGTAGATACTTCATCTGGCAATGGAGATCTGACTTTAGTAGGAGGAAAGCTCTTGTTTCATTAGAGACGAGATGGTGAAGGAAATATATCAAAATTACTTTGCTATACCAACTCGAATATAGGGTCAACAATACCTTTAGCCCTTTGGCTTCATGTATACCTTGAATCTGCTAGATTGTGAAACAAAAATGGAAAAGAATTGACCTTGCTTTAGTTTGAAGCTTGAGGCTTTAAACTGTGCATTCTTTCTTGGTTAGTGTGGAGGTGAATGGTAAGGCTATAAATGGATAATGGGTTATATCCCCAGTGGAGTCGCCAAAAATTATTGGTTGAATATTTTGTCAATCAACGTATTGATAAACAAAATAGGTCTGATCAGCTAAAGTAGGAAGATTGATCATCCAAATGTGTAGGTTTACCACATCAAAAGGGGACTAATCTCTCCTCTCATTAAGGGGAGGTTCCCTATAGATATGCTATATATATATATATATAAACAAAAAATAATACTCAAGGGTAGGATAAGCCATCCATCTCTCTTTCTTTAGAGATGATGCGTGCAAATCAAAGGAAAAAACTCAAGGGAAATGATAGAAAGCACTCCTCTTATTTTAGAAGTACTATTCATCAAACCAAAAGAATACTCCTGGCAGTAATTGCAAAATGTAACCAAGGATGTAGTAACCAACAAATTGAGATGTAGCACAAAGTCTCCACCTAAATTGCCCAAGAGTGAGATACGAAGGACAATGAGGGTACAAAGTCATCCCAAGGTCCTTTACACAGAAATAAAAAGAAAACACACTAAAGGCAATTATAGGGGCACAAAGTCTCTCCATAGTTGACTTCAAGACACCTTCCTGACTACTTTCACTAATTCTACTTGTTGAATTAAAGGAATAGAAAATATATTAAGGAAAAAGACATAAGAATAGTTTCCCAAACAACAAAGATATCACAACACAAAGTCTGAAAAGTCACTTGCTTTCTTATTCCAATAACAAAATATGATCAACAATCTAAGCTCAAAGTCTCAGTAATGCCTTTCAATTTGGGTAGAGTTTTGTTTCTGATCATTAAAGAGAGATATTTTTACACTAACAAGAGAGTCCCCTATATAGCCTCTTTAAGATGGACTTGGGAATAGTAACACATCATGTTGCATTGAATTTTGTTAAGAAGACAAGTTGGAATTTAGGTGCATCTACCCATTTGCTTTTCTTAATGTAGAGAAACAAGTCACGCTATTGAAAGTTTGCATCTTTCAATGTCCACCTGGTGATCTGATCCTTCTTCATTATTCCTCCTTTTCTAGTTAATTGAATTGGGTCCTTGATTTAATTTGATGCTCTATTCCTTAGTCACTTCCTAATGATCTTGGCCTTAAAGCCTTTGAATGAATTTGGGTCCGTAGACTTAAAAATAAAAGGATCATTGGCTTTTTTATTGTCACAACTTTGATGTCCGTGGGCATGTCACTTTCCTCGATAATTCCTTCAGCTTTATCATTTGAGCTTCTCAGAGGGGACCTACCCTTCGGTCCTTGAGAAATGATCTGCTTTGGGTTGGGAAGATCCCCCTACAAGGGTATTTTCCCTTCGAGTGGTCTTCAGATGGCCTTCAGGGTTCTTTCTTCTAGTAAGTTGCTAAGTTCTTTGGCTCTTCTTTAAGGCTTTTTAAAATCAACAGCTATTTTACGAATCTTAAAATTGATGTTTGCTCACTGGTCAATACATTTGAAATTCTAATGGCTAGTTTGTTGTTCTTGACTTTGACATCTTTGAGCACATCACCCCTTGGACTTTCTTTGGCTTTCTTGTTTTGCATCCTCCTGAAGGGAAGGTGACCCTTTAACTTTGGGAAGTGTCCTTTAATTTGGCAGTCGAGAGTCCCCCACAAGGGCACTTGCCCTTCGGGGTCCTTCGATGGCCTTTTGTCTTCAGAATCCTTTGAAGCTTTCCCATGGAATTTTTCCATGGACATTTTCTTGTAGACAAAAAGTCTGCAAGAATTGTTCTGATTGCTTTGTCTTTGGCCTTTGGAAATTCCTTCAGGCTTTCCTCCCGCATCTTTTTTCCTGAATTCCTTCAAACTTTTTGTTCAAAGGAATTCCTTCAGATAAAAAGTCTGAAGGAATTATGCCTTTGCCTTTCGACTACCTTAAACAAAATTGTGAAAGAACTTACCTTTGCGGCTTCCTTGAAAATGATCCTTTCGAAGGGTGCTTTTGTCGACCAAGTGCCCTCTACAAGGGCACTTGTCCTTTGGGAGGCTCTCTTGAACTTTTTCATTGAACTGCTCCATTGAACCAACCGTTGAACCAAGCTTTGAACTAAGATTTGAACCAAGCTTTGAACCAAGATTTGAACCAATCTTTGAACCAAAATGGTTCAAGCTGATGAACCCTTTGATTGAACCAAAAGACATTGAACCATTTGATGAACCAACTGAGTGAACCAAAGCATTAAACCAACTGAATTGAACCAACTTTGGTTCAATGGATCATCGGTTCATTCTCTTTGATTTGGCTAAGTCCTTTTGATCCTCATTGAACGAAATGCGTTGAACCTATTGAACCTTAAACCTAAGTGGTTTAATGGCTCAACGGTTCAATGGTTCAAGCCTTAAAAACTTGTTCTTTTGATTAAACCTACTTTTAGAAGCCTTTAAACCTAACTGTAGAAGCCTTTGAACTTGGAAGCAGTTGAAATATTGCTGCTGATGTTGAACCTATAAACCTGTTGAGCCAGTTGAACCAAAATGGTTCAAGGTTCAACAGTTTAATCCTTGCTTAGAAGCTTGCTGATTAACTCTTTTGGTTGAACCTGATCATTGAACCAACTTTGAGATTGCCTAAGTGTTGAAATATTGCTTCTTTCCTATATAGTTCATAGAAATCAACCAGTGAATCCCATTGAACTTGGCCTATAGAGTCCATAGATTTTCTTTTCCTATAGAGTCCATAGATTTCTCTTTCCTTGCAGAGTTCATAGATTCAAGCCTACAGAGTCCATAGATTCAAGCCTGTAGAGTCCGTAGATTTTTGATAAGCTTTTAAAATGAGGAATTTGAATGCCCAAGACAAATTTTGAAAAGGGAAGAGACAATTTTGGTCTGTAGGACCAAAATAGTTCAAATGTTGTCCCAAAAATGAGTGATATTTTGGGGGGACAACAATGTGTACCATAGATATCCTTAGTGTTCAAGAACACTTCTCATTTTATAATTCTAGGAATCCATAGCATGAGTAGTAGGTTATGGCAACTTAATGTTACCTATGGTGAAATAACGACAAAAAAATGTTTAACTATCCCCACAAATTTATATTAATTGATGGTTGGGAGCCATCATGGTCCAATTTTTTGTAAATTGTAGGTATCTTATGCTAATACTTAGTGAATTATGAGTAAAACTTAAGTTATACACTAATTTAAATGGATATTTATAATGAGATTTAAGCTATAGTGGTCTAGTTAAAAAATAAGCAAAGGAAAGGGTAAGTCAAAAAGAAAACAAGTGATTGTTGATCCTTGACTCAAATATCATGACAAAGTTTCAATTACAACTGAACTTGCATTTACTAATATATGATGCAAAATAGCAAAATCTTAAATCTCACCACACACCAAAAACATTTCTAAGGAAAATATAGAATTATACAAGTAAGAACTAGATTTTGATTTAAAGAATTGTTACTAAACTCAAATAACATAAGCACATCTAAATACAAAACAAATGAAATGAAGCAAATTCAATATCCTTCGAACTAATCTAGCATATGCACAAATTAGAAAACCTTGTATCACAATTACAAATTCAAAATTCATGAAACTATTTAGATTCAAGATTAGAACCAACAATTGAGAGAAATCTATATTGAGATTATATCTTTGATCAAAATGCTAATGAGATCCCTTATCTTGGTCTCTACCTCTTGCCACATTGTTATTAATCCTTTACCCACCTCACTTTGTTAACTTAATGCATCTTATCTTAGTTTTATTGATTTTTAAGGACTCATACATATCAAATAATGATGCTTCAAACATGTTTATTATGACATTAAGCACTAATAAAATGGCTTGGGTCTCTAATTTTTCCTTTTCCTTTTCCAAAATTTGAATTTTTTATTTCATGCCCCTGATGTTAGCTCTAACATGGGCTGAGTGAGCATCTGATAGGTTCTTAATATCTTCCTCATGAATGGGTTGTTCACCAAGAAACTACCCTCTAATTGGGGTTAAGCCTATAAAAGGTTCAACTTTTTGGAATGTGAACTCCTCTGTCCCTACCATGACCTTTCTTGTAGTTATCCTTTCTAATCCAACTATCTCTAGATTGAATTAAATGATGGTAGATGACTCTGTGTATTTTAGAGGTTATGGGACCTTTATCTTTATGTTGCTTGATGATATTGGAGCATCCATATTCTTCTCTATTGGCCCTACAATAGGTATTATTATTCTCTCTTCTTGTTATTTCATTAAATCCCTTATCCATGGCTTCATTTCTTCATGCACATCAACACTGATGGATTGGGTCAAAGCCCATGAGTGGGAGTAGGAAATAATATTATACATCTTTCCATGCACAAACAAATCAAGGATGATTGGTCCATGAATGGGGAAATCCTCACTAAATAAGTTAATCTCACTTGTGGGATGAGTGAGAGTTAATTTTTACCTATTTTTTTCAACATGGACAATTGCTAGTTCAACTTCTCTCTTCTTTGGTTATGCCACTAGGACTAGGTCTAAGGCAACTTCTTTCCTTTTATCTCCCTCAGCCTCCTCTACTTGAATATGAGCTTCTTCAACTTATGATCCTTCTTTCTTGGATCCATATGCCTCATCAAGGACCTTGAGGTCATCCTATACAATTTCATTAGGCTCAAGGTCAATCATCTCTAAGTGCTCAACTAAGAAAGGTGGTCTTTGAGGGAGAGATAAGGATGAAGCTCCCTCACTAGGTCTCTCCCATAATTTTTCCTTACTAGTGCACTAGATAATTTGTGTTGGGGGTTATGGTACTTCCAAATGGGGTTGTTCTTGAGGTGGCTTAGAAGGTCCTGACAATAAATGGTATTGAAGGGGATGTATTTACCATATGTCCCCTATCTTTTCATCACTAGTTAACTTGTGCATAAGCTTGAGGATGTTTTTCCTGAATATGGATAGCACTTATTTAAAATTTATAGCCTTATGTATAGGGTGTCATGAGGGCCCAGTTGGTGCTTATAGATTGGCTTGGGTAGCTACTTTCTCTTCAAATGGTTGCCCACCACATTATTTGGGTCTCACTACCTAAGGCCATCCAATTGAAACAAAAAATAGTCCTTATGCCTAGATAAGGTGTCCACTTGCTTCCAATCTTGTAGAATTATTCTTCCAATTATCAAAGAAAAGGGATGGAGGAAACCTTTCCTTTTCTCCTTATAGACTCCATCAACACCATGAAGGAGTTGAGATGTAATCTCTTGTTCTGCTAGCTTGGGGGGAACATAGATAGGAAACTTGTATGGTTGAGTCAAAATTCCCTTAATTTTGATAATAGTGAAATCTGGGTAAAACCAGATGTTTCCCATCAACTCCACATACTTATTAATCAAAGGGGGAATCCTAGGCATGTGAATCCTTGTGATGGCTTCTACTAATGTAGGATAAACATAGTCATAGATGAATTATATGTGGTGTCTATAATTGAAGATGTGTAACTTTGAGTAATGGTGTGAAATTATGGTTATCCCTAAGGAGACCCATTTTTGATGTTTGGGACCTTGGTGAAATCTATCAAGGCATATAATAGATAAGACATCATGAAGAATTATTTGTTTGTCTTCCTCTTGATGGTAGTAAATTATTTACCTGGGAAGACACTAATCATATCCCCTACTAGAGGAATGAGTTCTTTCTCTACCATAAAGTAGACATAATATACCTAACTCTTATGACATATGTAGTTACAGGGGCTATAAATATTCTATTTCATAGGGTCGTGATTACCTTAATTCCCTTCTTGAACTGGACAATTGGGATCCTTCCCTCAAAATCATGAGACACAAGGTTCCCCTAGAGAAACCATGGCCTGAGGATGGTATCTAGGTCATTCTCACTAGTCTATCCTTTGATTATGAGTAGGTCCACATGGGGTTTTGGGAGCTTGGAATAATACTCAATGGCTAGTGGGGAAATGTAAGCAACTTTCCTAGAGATTCCCTCATGGATAATCCAATCATTATCAATTCTTTAATCAATAAAAATTGGAGTAAGAACATCAATACAATGAAGTACCTCTAGTCTGGTAGTAACATGGTGGAGGCTAACCATTTAAAATATGACCATGTAATAGTATATTTTGTTAACTATGGAAATCCTTTATTCTTATTTGGTGATGGGATTCATCTCCTCTATGGTCCAAAAGAGCTCAAACCAATTCTTATTACCATTTTTTAGGGCTACAACATCCAACTGAGTATCTTTGAAAACATTTCCTTCATTGTCTATAGATAGGTACAACTCCATCTCATCTCTAAATTGCTATTTGTGAGATACCATAGCTTTTGCATTTGTAAATTTTTCACAACTAGATTGTAATTGATCTTTGTCCTAACTCTTTTGTTATCAAAACATAATTAAGCTTCTCTCAATTTTTTGTAGTAAATTAGGTTTTTTTAAGGTCTCTTTATGCAAGTTTAGGGATTTAAATATTTAATGGTGGTAGATAAATTGGAGTTAGGCTCATACATGCTTTGGATTTGATTTAGAACTTTCAATTTATATGTTTTCACTCTTAGGCACATAATATTTATTCTTTTATCACTTTATGCTTATGTGGTGCTTATGTGGAATTAATCTAGAACCTTTCACAACATTTTTCATAAATTCATTTTGAATCACTAGCCATTGTCATTTAAAAATTCCCTTTTGTTTCATGCCATTGGATCAATAAAATGGATTATCATGAGTCATCGATTATGATCTAAGCTCTTGCTTGCTATTGGTTCCCTTTATACCAACTCTTGTGGTCATTCCACTTGGCATCTCTATGGGCCTTAAGAGCTCTGGAACCTTTGTCAGTCATACTTCAAACATGCATTCACCATGTGTCAAGCCCATGGGATCTTATAATTTTGTTGAAAAGTCATTGGCACCCTCGCATCATTGGATCATCCTTCTATGATAAAGCACGAGCCATAAGATCTGCAAAGATGCATGGCCTTTAAGTTAGCACATAAACATAAGATAACTTAGGATAAAATGATTTTTTTGAGTTTATTTCATATTAATAAACATAAAAAGACTTAGGTTAAATCATTTTATGCTAAGTTTTAAATCAAAATACTTAGGTTTAAATATCTTAGGCTAAGGCTTATTTCATGTTTATCAAACACAAAATAAACTTTAGGATAAAGTATTTATGCCTATGTTTCATGAATTATAAAAAGAGGACCATGGATAAATATTTTAGGCCAAAGTTTATGTTGCATTTTATAAACACAACGCATACTTTGGGATAAAATATTTATTTGAGCTTTAGAACATGTCTAAAGGGGGTCTAAGTGATACAATGATTAAGTGCCAAATTTTGTCATAGCAATTTATTGTATTAATAAACACAATAAAAACCTTTGGTTAAAAGCATTTGGGCTAAGTTTCATGTTATAAGAATCCTTTTTAAAATAAGACTTAGTATAAGTCTTTAGCCTAAGTTTCATATCATTCAAACAAAAAGCAACAGGGACCTTAGGGTATAGGCTTAGACTAAATCTATTTCTACAAATATTTAAAGTTATGAGGCCATTTTAATATTTTTATTTCAAATATTTCAAGTGTTTAAACATCATCCAAAGGTTTTCAGTCATCTATAAAGAAATTTATAGGCTTTTTAGCAATATTTTGGAGTCTATCTTAGTCCTAAGAAAAATAATTCATCAGCTTAAATTTGATGGTCCCATAGACATCAAATATGTCCTCATGAATGTCAAATGATGTTCACATGAACATAAAATTAAGGCTCTTGAAGTTTTTAGTTTTGATGGGCTTAAATTTGATGGTCATGTAGACATCAAATATGTCCTCATGGGCATCAAATGATAGTCATGAAAACATCAAATTTAAGCTCGATAAATTACTATGTCCTAATGCGAGAGTGCCACTTGGCACCTCTATGGGGCCTCTTAAGCTCTTGGACTCAATTTATTCTATTAGATCAAGAATCATGACAAAGTTAGAGCCATATGATCATGATCTAGGAGTTTTCTTGTGATTGGTCCCTTCTAACATGTAGGCCCCTTTGATTTTAATCTTTGAGTGTGGGAGTGTCATGTGGAAACTCTACATAGCTCCTAGGCTTTTGAATTTTCAATGTCTTCACTCCATCTAATCTTTGGTCCACAATGAAGAGAAAACCATTGATCATGATTCGAAAGACTAAATGCTCAACTTTGTCAAGATTTCTTCATGTCATCTGATCGAGAGGTCATGAGGAAGCACAGATCATTGGATCTTGTGAGATGCATGTTTTTTAAGTTAAGACCCAGGCCTTTCTCACTACATTGGATCATGCCCCATGATGAAGCGAGAGCCATTAGATCTTCAAGAATCAAGGAAATAAAGTTATAACTTAGGAATAAATGTGAACTTAGGCTAAAGTATTTAGACTAAGGTCTTATTCATGTTAATAAATATGATAGGGGCTTAATATTAAAACTTTAGATTAAGTAGGAGATATTAAAGGGAACTATGCTAGAAAATAAAAGGGACCCTACTAGCATAAAATTTAGACGTCGATTAGAAAAAAAAATGAATAATGGGAAAAATAAAATTGGACCAAGTATGATTTTTAAGCTAAGGTTTGGTCATGTTGAAAACATGACCAAGCCTTAACATAAAAATTAGGCTTAGGTACAAAACATATAGAAATTATTCCCACTAAATTCTCCTGCCAAATTTGAATTTGAACTAAGAGTTTATGCCATGGTTTTTAGAATATGAATCTATCATCAAGGGATCCATAAAACCTAAAACTGAAAGACATGAAGACCAATAATTAGCAATGTTAGGTAAGCTTAAAGCAAAACATAACATTGTAATCTAATCTTATAAAAATTGGATGATCTTCAAATTCTAATAATGTTCAAAATAGGCTATGCTTTCAGGGCTAAGCTTCAAAATATCTCAAGCGTCCTAATTTTTAAAATTGGGGGTATGTTGACCTCAACACTTTCATAGTAGAATCGACATCCCATGATTACAATTATGCAACACATACATAGGTATATTATATCCATGATCTTTATTTATCTATATAATTTCTATTACTACTCATTTTTAGATTATATACATTAATTATGCTATGACATGATTTTAATTTAAGGTAATATTCAAATAACAATTTCAAATAGAGCTCAAGAAAAGATAAGGTGTGTCATACACATTGAGGTATTCATTTTTCTTCCTTAAAACTAGAAATTTCATTTTCATGCATTACTATATTAAAAGGGGGAAATGTAAATACCCATATTTAGTACAAACATAGTTTTATAGTATGTTTTCATATCTTTTGCATGTATAGACCTTTTGACATAGACTTAGGCATCTAGTGGCATGGTATCACAAAAACCCTTTCAATTCATGTTCTTATTATTGATTTTGTTTGATTGTTTATATATTTTTGATTATCCAATTTTCCCATTCCTAGCTTACTCCATTGATACCTACCTATGATATGATCATTTATATGTTTTTATCTCCTAGAGACTACTAGCGGATCAGGACACTATTGTCATTGGTAGTGTCTAAAGCTATTGCAGTATCCACTCTTATCTTTTGATCATTTTTCATACTTTTTATTTTTATGACCATTTGTTAAGTCTTGTATGTTTATTCTATTATCAATGTTTTTCATGCCATTAGGTTCTAATTAAAAATAAAAAAGGTTCCATATATATACAAAGGATATTGTATAGTTTATGATAACTAATCAAGATTCTCAATTACCACATAATTTATCTTTTTAAAAAGCTATTAGATTACATTATCTACAAAACTACTAAAATTGTAAACCTGAAGTATTCAAAAGTCAATTTCCATTCACATTTTTTATACCAAGGGTTGTATTGTATAAAGAGATTATAGTTGCACATTCACCATTACACACTCACACACACCTAAGAGGGAGAACTACATGTGATTTTAAGGCCATGTTTAGAGTATATGACTATGTAGACATCAATTCACAACAACCAAGTTTCTAGGGTTAGCTTGACTCATGTGCTAACCCATTTTTACAAAGTTATAGGAGGTCAAAGGTAAAATGAGCTAGGTTTTTCTAATCGAATGTATTGCTTGCATAATTACATTTATTCAAAAGGATAAAATAGGGCTAAAATTAGAATCATAAATTTAAAGGAAATATAATATCAATTTCAATAAATATTTAGGGATGGAAACCTATATTATATTTGGGAATTTGTGTTAATGGTAGTGTCTTAAGATGATAATAGTGTCTAACTAAAAAAAATAGTCAGGACATAATGAATAAAACACATACATTCTTCATAAGTCTGAGAGTAATTTGATTCACTATTTTAGTTCAAAACATAATGCTAAAAAATATATGCTTTCCTTATCCCTTGGTTGTATAATATTTGTTGTATTTATTTCACATGTTTGGATAGGTTAATTTCCAATAAATAGTCATATATTTTTCAAATCTGAATATTAATTTGTTACATTTGAATGTTTTATTTTTATAGTGTGTTTATGTAATAGACTCATTTCACATAAAAAAATAATACCATCATTTCATGCTCATGTTATAGGTTTTTACCTTGAATTTTTTTGTTTAAATATCTTGAAAAACTTGTTTAGTGAGACAACCAATAATGCCACATAAAAGGAGATGTAAGTAAACTATTTTCCTATCAATTAACACCAACTTTAGTAATTATTTTGTATTTGCATTATTTTTTAATTTTTAAACCATATAATTTTAATTTTATATAGCCTATCAAACCCATTCAAGTGCAAAACAAAATGTGTAAATTGAATATGAAGAAAAAAATCCAAAAAACCCTTCTAGCCCTGTTATCCCTCCTAGCCCTCTTGGTCCTCCTAAAATTACAGAAGATCATATAGGTAGTCATGAGGGTTTGATTGCACATAAAGTAGAAAAATAAATACAAATTGAAGAGATAATTAAGATATTAATGGACCCCCATTCAGTCAACATCCACCATACTTCATTGGAAAATACATTAGAGTGATTATGAGGCCAAGTTGAATCAATAAAGGGTAAAATTGATAGATGGGTATATTATAGAGAGAGATTTAAGTGATACTATGCTAAAAAATTATCAATGGATGGTGTGAAAGACAAAATATATATATAAAATATGTGTAACATTCATTTATCCAACAACACATGAATTACCTTTATAATCATGCAAATGATTCCCAATCTATTGGTACCAACATGATTTGATAAGTGAAAACATATGAGATTAATAGTGGATGGTCTTTTATTAATCACATTGTAAAACCATGAGGTTAATTTGTATTTATATAGGAAAATTTATTTCCAATTTATCCTCAACAAAATTCTTAATTATTTTGACTATTTATAGTTTTAAGGCTGAGGAAAAGGCTCTGCACATGATAAACCAGGTGCACATCATGAACCTAATCAACCTACAAGAGTCCATATCCAAAAGCCACATACAATTGAGAGAATAACCTCTTCAGTGAAGGAGGCTATATATATTTACTCTTTTCATTATTCTTTAGACAATTATTGACACCCTTATTTAGCAAAGGAATAAAGTTTCCCACACTAATGTTGGAGAGGGTGGACATGGGGATGTTCTAGCTAGTGTTGATGTCAAACCACAACATTGTAGATATTTTAATGGTGTTAACCTTTAGATGAGGAGGATGTGATGAAACCTAATTATTATGGTACTTCTAGGGGGATAGATGTTATGGTTCTAACTAATGAGTTTTTGACACATATATTTGGTTTGAACACCTCAACTCCACCTTTACAGGTATCTTATATATTTGACATATTGTAGAAAAATAGAATAAAAATTAGTAATATTTGACATGTTAAATTTAATAAATATTTGTATTTAAAAATAAATAACTAATTTACATAAAATATTCAATAATATATATGTAATGTTTTATGTTGCAAGAGTAGACAGTCCCATCATTTTCACAACTAGATTGTGGACCAGCTAGTAGTGCATATTTTGCTATTACCCAACCAATGTATGCATATAAAGAGGAAATTTTTCATTAACATTATGGTTAATGTACATTTATTTATTTATATATATATGCTCAACTAACAATAATTTTAGTTTTCTAGTTGATGACCATAGTGAAAACTCCATCTATAGGAGTAAGAGTAGACATAGGTATTGTCGCTACGATTTCATTTGCATATAAACTCACTCATGAATGATAAATTGTAATGTTTAATCATAAATATATATTTGTTTTAATAAATTTTATTTATACTTGTGAAAAATAACTGATATGAATGTATCATCTATGTAGGGGTGTTCGATGATGTCTGATAGTTTTGTTGAAAACATTAGTAGGGTGACATGGTAAAAATAATATCATTTTAAAATTTGAATATTATATTTGAATTATTTAATCAGTTTGCTTACATTTTTATATATGTGTGTGTAGGGTTCAACCCCTTCCACTATCATGAGTAGGGCATTGACTTTTATTGTTTCTCCCTTTCACTCTCTTATGTGTGAGACTCAACTTGCCATTGACCATACTAAGTGTCAAAATCAAATTGAGTGTGACCAAAAGTTTTAAGTAAGTGCATATTTAAATGGTTTTTTTATCATTTCAAAATTAACTTTAGAACTTGGTTTCAAGTATAAAGTTTATAACAATTTTTTTATATAAATAGGTTCAATTACAAGTAAGCAATGAGTAAAAAGGACATGCAGTCAGATCTTGGAGGAATCTAAGGCATTTAATGGATCTCCATCTACAAGTAAGGCATTCGAGTGAGAAATTATATGAGTAAGGAATCTAAGTGAGAGATTTATATGAGCAAGGCATCTGAGTTAGAGCCTTTTATGATCAAGGCAAAGAGAGGGAGGATTTTTTATGATTATGATATATCTTACATGATACTTTGTTGTATCCCTATATGAAAATGTATGTTGTTTTGGAATTATATGATTATATGGCATTGAATTGACATTATATTATGTTCACACACACACACACACACACACACACACACACACACACACACACAATCTATAAAGTTAAATAGATATATATTAAAATATTTGACATTGTTTTAATTGTTTTTTACATATTAGTGTTATTGTAATTTATTAAATTTGTTAAAACTCTATTTATAGATATACACTTAAATTTTAACTCATTTTTGCATTAAATTTCCTATAATACTTTTTAAACATAGCAAAAAGATATTTATTATTTGGGTTCATATTATATCTTTAACTTGATCAAAGGTGTGTGTCTAAATTGATCACTATCATCATTTAAATGATTTATAACTATATGAATCTTTATTGGAGATGACTAACTACTAATTACATTATTTATAAATGACATAAGATTCACATATTTCTTTAATTCATCATAGTTATGTGGGGTAATGAAAATTTCCTTAGCACTATTAACATAACTTATAAGTTTCACAATTTTATTTTTATTTTAAATAATAAGAGACTTATGATTCATATATATAGAAATGACCAAATTCTCATCTCTATATTCAATCCATAGTTGGATATCTCCACTTCCAGTGCTTCATGGTTTAAAAATGGAATAAATACCATGTAAAGTGTGGAAAATAACATCTAGGACCATGTTATTTCTATTGATCATGCTTGGTCAAAAGAGGAAGTACCCATTCTGACCTCAATAACATCCTTTCCAATACCAAAAAAATTATACATTTTAGTCAAACTTAAGATGCACATAAAACCAAAACTATAAGTTGTTTACATGAATTGAAATAAACCTAAAATGTGTGTAAAATACCTATTATTTAATATTAGATCACAATTATCTAACATAAGAGATGAATCCATAGCAAAACGTATACTGATTAGTGTTGAAATGCTATTTTTATGCATTCAAGAGACAATTTCTTGTCCTTCAACTAAAATTTATAATTTAAAGACCTCCAATTTTATATACATAACTTAAAATAATTGGGATAGGAAAATAAAATGTGTTATCTAGATCAAAACCTCTGAATCCACCCAAATATGCATTTTTACAACTACTATGGCACATAGAAACACTAATATCAAATGTTGTCAATGTTCAAGCTGTAGTTAGATATCTCCACCTTTGGTGATTCATGGATTAAAAGTGGCATAAAAAACATGTTAAATGTTGAAAATAATATGTAGGACCATGTTATTATACTTTGATCATGCATGGTTAGGAGATGGAGTACCTGTTCCAGCCTCAAGAACATCCTTTCCAATATGAAAAAAATATAGTTTTTAAGGAAAAAAATAGATGGCATAAAACAAAAACAATAAGTATTTAAATGAACCAAAAAATACTTCACATGAAATTTTAATCCCTAAAATTTCACCCAAAATCATGGTGATCTAACATAAGAGATGAATTCATGCTAGACATTATACTAATGAATCCGAAATGTTATTTTTATGTAGTCAATAGACAAGTTCTTATCTTTTGATTGACATTTTAGATTATAAGAACTATAATTTAAAATACATAAATTTAAACACATAAAGATAGGAAAATCATGTTTTCCATCACCCGAACCTCTAAATCCACTTGGATACACATTTTTATAGCTACTCTAGCATGCAAAAACTCTAGCAATAAATGTTGTCAATGTTCAAGCTGAAATTGGAGATATCCACCTTTGGTACTTCATGGATGAAAATTTGATTTTGAACAATGTAAAGGGTGGAGAATAATATCTAGGATCACATTATTCCCCTCTAGTCACACCTTTTTAATAGATAGAGTACCTGTTCTAGCCTCAAGAATATCATTCCCAATACAAAAAAATGTAGTTTTTAAGGTGAACTTTAGATGCATGTGAAATTAAAAATCTAAGTCATTTTAAAAAAACCAAAAAAAACTTCACATGTGAGTCAAATACCTATACTTTCAACTTAGATAAAAATGATAAAAAACATTATATGAATTAGTGATAGGTTGCATTTTGATTAGTGCTGATATGCTATTTTTATGCAGTCAAGAGAAGTTCTTAACCTCTAACTAACATTTATGCTTCTAAGACCTCCTAAAAATACATCATTTCCAACATGTTGATATAGGAAAATAATGTGTTTCCAAGGCTATGACCTCTAAATCCACTAGGATATGCATATTTGTAGCCACTCTAACACACAAAAACACTAACAACAAATGTTGTCAATGTTCAAGCCACAATTGGAGATCCTAATTTTGGTGATTTGTGGCTAAAAAATGGAATAACCACCACATTTGGGGTGTAAAATAAAATGTACGACCATGTTATTAATAGTTTATCATGCCTAGATAGGAGATGGAGTACCCATTTTGGCCTAAAAAATGTCCATTATACAAAAAAATTGTAATTTTTAGGTGAACTTCAAACACGAGTAAAAAATACCATTAGTAATTAACATAAACTGAAAGGACATTCACATGCATGTTGAATCCTTATAACTACATCTTAGAACATGGTTATTGAACATAATAAATGAATCTATGGAAGACCTATATTGATCAATGTTGAAATGTTATTTTTATGTAGTGAAGAGATAAGTTCTTGTCCTCCAACTCATACTTTTGCTTTTGAGACACCTCTTTGTGAATCCATCAATTTCAACATGCCACAATAAGAATATTGAATATGTTCCCAGGACCACAACCTTAAACTACACAATTTTAGGATATAGAGTACCTATTTTATCCTCAAGAGAATATATAATTCTATTTTAATAGTACCAACCTTCTCTTAAGGTTATCTTAGCTTCAATAATATGGAACTATATAATAATGGTGACAACCATATGAAGGTAAAATATTATTTATCACACTAATCTATAATAAATATGTCACTAATCAATTAAATTTATATTTATATGTACTATCTACAAAATTAAAAATAAAATAAAATAAAACACACATTTGAGAACTCAACATACCTTAGAATTTCAATCTAATGAACCAATATGATCTACCATACTCTTTATAGTACCAAGAATTGATTCATGGTCAGACTCACTAACCTTCTATAGATTATTGTTTATGACCTCCCTTGATATCTAATCAATTTAACATTTGTTTCAAGAACCATGTTTGAATAGTACAATATAATCCTATGTATTTTATAGTCTTTAAAAAACCATATATCTAAATTTTTGATAGGATATCATCAAATCCAAGTTCTATTAAGTCTCATAGACCCAAAGGGATAGTCAAAATTTTCCCCTTTTGTGACTAAGGAAGTCAATTTATTTTTTTTCCTATACACACTGACATAAGTATTAATTTTTTTCCCTCTTTGTTATCCTCATTCTGTTATATCCATTTCTCCCTATAGATTTTTTAAAATATTTATCAGAGGATTGTGTTTTGATTATTACTATATGTATTATTTATTTTGAGTTATATTAGTTTATGTTGTTTGTTTAACATATATATATATATATATATATATACATATATATATATATATATATATATATATATATATATATATATATATATATATATATATATATATATATTTGATGAGATGTTACATTATGCTTATGATCTTGATTATTATGGATTTATTACATTCAATAGTTCTTATGGTTACATGTTGATTTTTTTCATGATATGGACTAACTATAGGGTTATTTGATGAGTTGGATGTAAAAAATTTACACCCTCATTGATAGTGTGGAGAGAGAGTCTCATCAAAGTGGGGGCAATAGATAGTTACATTAGGGATAGAGAGAGAAAATGAAATGGATTTTCTATTTAGAATGAAATCAATGATGTTTTCATTTAATAATCTAAATAGTGTTTGATTTAATTTCATAACTTATAAATGCATGCAAAATTATGATTTGATATGATGATTCTCACAATGTTATGATTTATAGAAAGATAGTTGTACCAATCTAGTTTATTACTTGTATATCTCATTATTTTATCTTACTATGCTTACCCATAGACTGGTTATTTGATACAACCAACAATAGGTTATGACACCTAGTTATCTTGTCTTGTTACATGTGTATACCTTGTTTGTAATTCTAACTTGCATATGGGTGGAGGTGTTATTATATTATTAATTTTAATCCTATAGTCTTGATTATATTGCTATTTAGATGAAAATAGATGCAAGGTCATGTATATGAAAATTATTCTCTAAGGTAAGACTATCATTTTAACTTATACGAGGTGGACTTTGAAAATGAATGATTATATCAAAACTCAGACCTTATTTTGGAAGTTTTGAGACATTTTTTAATGATATGTCTTGATAAAAGGTAAGAGATTCAAATTAGGTTTTGGCTGGTAATCATTTTGGTGTTAGTATTGACTTGGCTTGTGAATGAAAAAAATGTCTTGACCATTAAGCTTACATGTAGAGAAGGAATTACAAGTGGAACATTAATGAATATTGTTGCATGTGGATTGAGGGGCTGAAATAGTAAGAGTTTGGTTGAAGTCATGCCAAGCATGCATGAAGTGGGGAACAAGATAATTATAATGAAGATGAATATCAAGGGCACTTGGTTTATTTTTCCAAGAAAGGGTAGAAGGAGAAGAAGGAAAAATACGGGGTCTTAAATCAAGGAATATATACAAGATTCTTGATTAAAAGACTTGTAGCTTCACATGTTAGTTCATTTTATTGGTTGTATTTATAAGATGAAATGATTAGGGTTTTTGATATGGGTAAATATTTTTTTTTGGTTGTTTGAATAAAACCTTATTTTTTTACCCTAGGGTTTTAAGGGCCATAAACCTGAGGAGGGAGCTAGACTCTATCCTTTGGACTATCATTATAAAAATCAAACCTTTAGAATTAATGATCGGGTATGAATATATTATTCAGTTATTTAAGAAACCTTTGAGTTATTAATAAGGGTCTAGTTTCATGTAAATATTCAAACATAGGAAAATATATGTATACATATCTATATGCATATATTTTATGTTTTTACATGCACACACGCACACGCACACACACACACACACACACACACACACACACACACACACACACACACACACACACACACACACACACACACACACACACACACACACACACACACACACACACACACACACACACACACACACACACACACACACACACACACACACACACACACACACACACACACACACACACACACACTTTTTTTAGTAATGGAAGCAAACCTATATTCTTTAGTAGTCAATTTGATTTATGTTTATATAGTGGTTTAATTTGTTATAAATTCTATGTTTTATTTTGGAAGCATTTCAATCTTAGATAGGTTTGGGACTTTTAATAGAAGACTTAAAAGGGATGATAATGATTTATAGACTTGAAATCCATTAGTTTCATTTATAAAACTATTTATATGTATTAAAATATAGTGTAGAGAGACCTAGAAACTTTAAGATATAAAATTAGAAATGTATAGGTTTATGTGTGTGCTTATTTTTTTGTGGAACCCAAGGCTAAGACTATACCTTCATAACCCTTTAGAGCATGGCTGATGAGACCTCTATGTGAAGTGAGGCAATTTTGATGGTTCTATTTGATGTTGATTTATACTTATATTTGTTCCTTAATAAACTTGTAGGATTCATTTTGATAAGATATAATTATATAAAGAGATTTGATGAACCTAGAATATGATACTCTATATATATATATATATATATATATATATAAATTTGTTTATAAGAATATGTGCGAATAAGACTATTATTATGTGAATATATATTCTTAATTAAAACCCACATACCTGATAGTACATTAAGTCCCTATCTTATGAAGTATGTCATTTATGGGATAAGGGAGAAGATAAATATGACTAAAATATATGAAAACATTTAGTTTTGGTTAATACATAAATTATATCTCACATAATAAAATACGAATAATAAAAATTCATGTAATGGGTTGATAAGCATTTATGTAATAGGACAATAGGATTTATGTTTCCCATTAGTTATTATGGAATGAAGATCCTTCTAAGGCATAAACATAAAAACATTTGGCTGAAAATAACACCAAATTATACTTTGACTCAACATAGTTTCTTCTGTAGTATATTATAGTATAGATGAGGGTAAGTGGATTATATTTGGCTATTTATTGATTTTGAGTATATGGTATGTTAATGATTAAATTATGAAATTATAATATATGTACATGTTACGTATGTTGAAGAGATTTAAAATTATAAATAAATTGGCTTTAATAGATGGTCTTGATCTTAATAATGGTTACATTTTTATTATTGCTTGGTCATACTATGTATTATTCTTGGGTCTTTTTAAATGAACCATATGGGACATAATAATGACCATAACTTAGTATCAAGTGTACTATTGATATTATAATAAAATGTTATGTTGAAGTTTAAGACATAATGAATTGATTTTTATTTTAATTAACATGAAATAAGTTGATTTATGGTAATTTTCATGTTGGATGTTGATTAGTATGATGTATGTTACTAGGCATTTTAATAAAATGGATACGTTTGGATAAAAAGCATATAATGACTTGATTCTTATTCTAGCTTAGTAAACATATTTTTTATGGAGTTAATTTAGATCCTTGATTGTGATTAATTATATTATTCACTATTACATGGTATTTTATTACTCTACTTCTAAATCTTGATTTTTGGCTATTTTAGATAATAGGAGGTACATGATGTAGAGCATCATGAGGCAACTTAGGTTGTTAGTATGTTTAAGAGTTTTATAATGACCATTTTTGGTATTATGTGAGTGTGAGTCATGTTTTAGGGTCCCATAAGATGTTTTAGATCCATTATAGGTATTGGAGTTGTGTGTTTATATCCTATCTAGAGTTTCTTACTAAAAAGGGATTTTAAAAATTTAAATTTAGAACTAGTCTTTGAGTGATGTTTTAGATTTTATGAATAATGAAAATGTTATTGAATGTTTGTAATGGGTCATATTAGGTCATGGGGTTATTTAAAGGTGTTTTAAATGTGAAATAGATGAAAATAAAGGTAATCCAAGAAATTTGGTATTGTAACTACCACCCTACATGGAGATGGCCTTGAAAAGAAGTTTTCTTGCATGTTTGGTATGATAAGAGGTTATAACTGCATGTAGATGATTAGTGTGTGTGTTTTTATAATAGAATATAAATTTGAGGATATATAGGTGGATATATGAAATAAAGATAATAAAGATCAATATTTCAAAATAAACCTGTCTACCTTGCAAATTCTATATATGATTGTTGTATGTGAATGAGATCAATGAATATAATGATTCTTTGAAAGAGTGAATTTGAGTTATAATATATTTTTTGTAGGTGTTACATGTTATTTTATTGTTTTCATTTAATATATAATTAATTTTGGTCGTTAACCTATAAGTTAAGGTCAAAATACACAATCTAGGCAAGATTGTGAGGGTTTTATTTTAAACACAAACTAAAAGGAAGAGAATAGGGGAGTTTTGAATACCATTAAAATGTTTAAGACATGGAAGTATTTTTAATAATATATATTTTATGTTTTTAAATATTTTTTAATTCTTAGAATAGTCTCAAACTTCAATATTTGATTCAGACCTCCATGATAAGTGTACACATTCCTGCAAGTGTTCCCAGAATTTGGTAAAAGTGCTTATTGGAGCATTATTATGATTGTTCATGAGAAAATAGATATTTTAAAAATGTGAATTTATTTTTTGAAGACCTATTAAAGGTATTTTAAGTGGTATAAAATTTATAGCTCTCGATCTTGCATAAGCCTATTAAAACAAAGCCTAGGGTTTTAATATTAAAATTTGGATAAATTGAGTTTAAAATATAAAAATTTGATGAATATTAAGAAATATTATATTTTTAGGTTATATATATGATTAAATATTTTTTAATTTGGTAACTGATCATAAAGTATGATATCCATGACTATGTGCTCAAATTAGGCCTAAAGAGACCTAATTGCTTGAGAGGTGTATTGAGTTAGTTAGTATCCCTTGAGACTTGGGTCCTAAAACTTTGTGTGAAGATAAAATGGAGTGAAGGGTATAAAAAAATGTGTTTATTATATCTATAAAATTTGTGTATTGGTCACACCTACTCTATTTATTGAAAGGAGGGTTATAAGGAGTTAGGCTTCAAGAAGGAAAGAGGTGATTACTTGAGAGTTATAACTTGGGGGTTGATTATTTTATTTGTATGTATGAGAGATTTAAAATATGTAATTTAATTTCCATATGATATCTTGTGAGAATAAAATAAGCTTGGAACCATGTTTTAGTATTTTAGGCCTATGAACCTATGTTAAAGAATGAGAAAGTTTGAAGCAAGAAAAAAGAGTGAAGGCATGAAATTGGTGTATGATATGATGAATTTGATGATATGAAGGATAAAATTTATAAGATGATGAAGGGTGATAGTTATTCAAGATATAAATAAAGACTATTAACGTAAGGAGGCTTATGATCCTAGTAAATTCAAGACTGATTAAGGGTAACAAGAGAGATTCAAAGTACCTATGACAAGAAATAAAATCAAAGATCAAATTCAAGAAAGTAAATCCATGTATAGGTATGAAGATATTTCATGTATCACATCTTCATCAAATGGTATAAGAGTAGGTAATATCTTGGAATACTTAATGATTTTAAGTATTAAAGATTTTTATTTGAGGTTGTACAAAGTTAAGTTATAGATGAGGAGAAGTTTTGAGGTAGGTACAAAGACCATGCAATAAAGTTTGAGAGTGATTATAGAGAGAGGAAAAGAGAGAGTTAAAATTTTGTGGTAGAATATCATCCCTAAGAAGAGTGAAAATAGACTTCAAGAAGAGGAGTATTTCCAAGGTTAAAAACATTTGTACAAGAGTGTTAATAGACCAAGTAGAGGAGAGAACCTAGGTTAAGACACTAAATCATGGCGAAAATGACTTGCTTAAGAGAATATGAAGATAGAGAAGGAAAAATTGAGGAAGGGATTGGATGAATTAGAGTACCAAAATGAGAGAAATAATAATTAAGACCCCAAGAGAAAAGGGTTGGTTGTCGAAGAGGAGATAAGTGAGATAGATCAAAGGTTAGAGAGGATAAAGCTCTTGGTGGATCTCATGAAAAAAGAGGAAAGCTAATGTTATGGATGGGCAATGACAAATAAGAGATTTAAGTGTAATATAAGGTGAATCATGGAGAGAATAATAAATATTTTCATGAGAGACAAGGAGAAGAAAAATAAGTTGCTATGTAGGTAACTCAAGGAGGAGATGAAGAAGTTCATGATGGATGAACAGGTAGATATATAAGATTAAGGTGAGTATCACCTTAAGGATTTTGAGATATTCATGGAGGATGAAGAGAGGAAACAACAAAGGTCATTAAAAAAGTAACCTAAGAAGGATAATATGGTGGCAAACAAGCTTCAATATTTTAAATCCAATGATTTCTTGTCATGTGTGTATGCAAGTACAAAAGTGAATAAATAATAAGTCCATTTTGAGGACATAAAACTTGAAATCATGAAGGAAATAAAGTATTAAAAACATGATTATGTTGAATAATAAGTTTATTGGGTAGATATATGTAGAGGTATAATGATTTTTTACCTTGAAAGAGAAGATATGCTTGGATAAGGAGATATTTAAGAAGAAGGATGCCTCATTGAAGGCATACAAGAAATAGAATGAATCAATAATATGGAATCAAGAGGTATGAAGATAATAAATCTAAATTTATATTGTATGAATCAATAAAATAAATTGAACAAGAGATTGTAGGTAATAAAGATTTTATAGATGAGTAATAATACCAACTGTTTATCTATGAGAGTTGGGATCAATTATAAGTATAGATGGCAGCTTTGGAGTATGACATAAATAATGGAGAAAAGGACAAAGTCTATCCTAGAATAATATTTGAAGATATGATCACTTGGAATGAGTCAATGGATGCTCAATAAGTGAAAATAGTGATGGATATGATAGCTTACATCTTTGAGTAGCAAGGTATACAAACTGATTTAAAATATGGAGTGTCTAGCTTGACACATAATGGAGATGGATCCCAAGTATAAGTTATGGTACAAGATATGAAAGAGAAAAATGAGGAAGAGGAGATAATATGGAGAGAGATGATGTAGAGGGTTGATGTTGATATATTAGAGTTAGTAAGTCAAAGTGAAAAGAAGGTAGGAGATGTCATAAATGAGCTAGAGACAAAATTGCAAGATGAAGAAAAGAAAATTTCAAGGACAAGAAGAATGTTTCCCATAAAAAAACTTAAATAATATAAAATTTTAGGTCACATAAGGGTATAAAATAAAAATCAAGTAATGATTTTTAGGAAATAATATGGACAAGTATTGGTATAAGGTGGATCAAACCAAGTTGCAAGCCAAGGTAATCATAAAACTATGAACAATCTAAGAATAGAATATTGTGAGTTGATCAAAGAACAAGTATGGGTAGATAATGCTAAAATTAAAGAGTAGAGGTTAATATTACATGATAAGGAAATTAATAATATGAAATGGATGCCTAAAAGGGATTAAAATAAGAATATAAGATAAAGAGAGGATGGAAAGAACAATGTGATCCTTGAAGAGACTACCAATTCTCATGAATGTAATTTAACATGTACTAAGTATGATGGTGTAGGTATAGAGATGAAAGAGGAGTCATTCCATGATAATATGGATAAAATAAGCAATAAGACACAAGATATCATGATAAAGAAAAGGAAAGAGGAATAAATCTATGTTCCTCACAAAGAAGATGATTGGATGAAGAATGCATGTTTGGAGGAGGATGGGATCAATCCAAAGGATTAAAGGAAGGAGTGAAATCAGGTTATTATTTAAAGATAAAAGAGAGGGAATTATTAACTGAAGAACCAGTCAAAGTAGCATGCAAAGATATGAAGAGTAAAGACTCATGGAAGGAGAGCTACAATCAAGTGAACAATAAAATGAATAAATAAAAACATAAGTAATATATTTATTTAATTGTTAATGTTTTAGTTGATATGATTAGAGGTATGCATGATAATAATAAGATAAAATATTGTAGAGAAGTGTGGTGTTATAATGAACTTGAATTGGTCAAAGAAATTCCATTTCAAGATGAGAAAGAAGGTTATGAGAAGACTGACCATAAGAAGGTAAAGTATCATTAAGAGGGGAAAAAAGAGGATATACATGAGAATATGACAAGGGTGAAGGAATAATATATGTATAATAATTAATTAGAGCATGAGGAAAAAGGAAAAATCATTATTCAGAAGATAGCCTAGAAAAAAATGTTTGAACAAACAATGACCAATGTAGAATAAATATATGGAGAAGGGGAAAGAGTGAAGAATAAGAATCAATAATTTTAGGTAGATTATGATGAATATAAATCATATATGTAGGATATGTAATATTAATATAAAAAAGAGTTGTAACATGTCATATACTTCATGGCGATAGAGGATGAGTTGGAAAAGAGATAAGACAAGGCAAGAAGACAAAGATAAAAGAACCAAATGATAAGAAATGGGAAATATAAGAGGATAAAAATAAATAAGAATTAAAAAAATAAAATAATAAATAATTGGAAATCAAGGAATAAGTTGGACAAAGTACATTTGATTAGGGACTCAAATTTTCTCACTTAGGGAGCTTGATGTAGAGCATCACAAGATAAATTAGGTTTTTAGTATGTTTAAGAGTTTCATAATGACCATTTTTGGTACTTTTTGAGTGTGATGGGTATTTTATGGTCCCATAGGATGTTTTTGAGTCATTATAAGTCGTGGATTTGTGTGTTTTTAGCCTATCTAGGGTTTATTGACAAAAATCAATTTAAAAAATTGAATTTAGAACTAGGATTTGAGTGATGTTTTGGATTTTTTGAATAATGAAACTATTATTGAATGTTTTTAATGGGTAATATTAGGTCCTAGGGGTATGTGAAATTTTTTTAAATGTGAAAGGTATGAAAAATAAAGGTAAGCCAAGAAAGTTGGTATTGTAACTACCACCCTACATGGAGATGGCCTTGAAAAGAATCTTTATTGCATGTTTGGCATGATAATAGGTTAGATTTTCATGTATATGAGTATTGTGTGTTTTAATATAGTAAAATATAGGATAAATTTGAGGATACATATGTGAATATATGCAATAAATATAAGAAAAATCAAGATTTCAACATAACCCTATCTGCCCTGTAAATTTTGTATATGATTGTTGTATGTGAATGGCATCAATGAATATAAGAATAATTTGAAAGAGTGAATTTGAGTTATATGAGATTATTTATATGTGTTCCATATTATTTTATTTTATTATTTATATAGATAATTAATTATGGTTGTTAACCTTCAGGTTAAGGTCAAAATACACAGTCTAGGAAAGATTGTGAGAGTTCTATTTTGAACACAATTTAAAAGGAAGATAATGGGGGAGATTTGAAGACCATTAAAATTTTTGAGACATGGGAGTATAATTAATAATATATATTTTATGATAATAAATCTTTTTTAATAATTATAATATTCTCATAGCTCAATATTTGACTCAGACCTCCAAGATAAGTGTACACAGTCCTGTAAGTGTCCCCAAAATTTTATAAAAGTGATTATTAGAGTTTTATTATGATTGATCATGAGAAAATAGATATTTTAAAATGTGAATCATGGTCTTAAATACATATTAAATTTATTTTTTAAGTGGTTTAAAACTAAAAATATTCCCTATTGATATCTCTTGACCTTGTACAAGCATGTCAAAACAAAACCTAGGGTTTCAATCTTGCAACTTGAATAAATTGAGTTTCCACTAAAAAAAATTTATGAAAATTTTGAATATATTTTATTTTGAGTTGATATATAGTATTTAATATATTTTAATTTTTTAAATGACCATATAGTATGGTATCAATGATTATGTACTCAAACTAGGCCTAAAGAGACCTAATTACTAAAGAGGTGTATTGAGTTAGTTGGTCTATCTTGAGAGTTGGGTCCTAAGAATTTGTGTGAAGATAAAATGAGATCAAGGGCATACAATTTTTTTTTATATAAAATTTGTGTATTGGTCAAACCTACTATATTTATGTGAAAAGAGGGCTATAAGGAGCTAGGATTCAAGAATAAAAGAGTTGATTACTTGAGATTTATAACTTAGGGGTTGAGTATTGTAGTTGTATGTGTGAGAGAGTTAAAATAGGTAGGTATATGGACATATTATAACTTTTGATAATAAAATAACCTTGGAACCATGTTTTAGGCTTTTAGGCCTATGAACCTATATAAAAGAATGATGATGTTTGAAGCAAGAACAAAGAGTAAAGGGATAAAAGTGGTGTATGAGATGATGATGTTGATGATAAGGAGGAGGGAATTAAAAGGATGATGAAGGGTGATAGTTATTAAAGAGATATAGGAAGGATATGTCTATAAGGAGGCTTAGAATCCTAATAAAGTCAATATTGATCAAGGGTAACAAGAGAGAGTCAAAGTACATATGATATTAAATAAAATAAGAGATTAGAGTAAATAAATCAAAGGCAAGAAAGTATATCTAGATAAAGGTATTAATATAGTTTATGCATTAGATATTCATCAATATATATATATATATATATATATATATATATATATATATATATATATATATATATATATATATATATATATATATTAGTATACCATTGGGTAACTCATATATGTACCCCTTGATATCATTATTTTCATGATTCATTAGCAGAGAGTACCATGTGAGTGAAATGACTCATATTATTAAATATCAATTCTATAATGAAAAAATTGATAAAAGTAATTTTATATATGTGACATTGTCATTTTGTCATACTTATAGTTTACATGCTTTGCTTATATCATTTAGATAGAGGAATATATTCCATGTTTTATTTGATTACTACATGTAATAGTGTTAAGTACCACATGGATTTTGGTTATTTCTCAATATCTGCACTATTATTATCTACCCCTCCATGAAGAGTAGGGAAACTTACAAAAAGGAGGTGTTTGGGAGACTATTGATCTATGGTTAGAATTAAATAACTCAGAGGATGCTCTCCCTCTTTCAATTGATTCAACCAAATGTAATTACACTCATGCTATGTGATGAATCATGGAGCTATTTTATGTATCTCATTATATATTTTGTACTTATTGTTATGTAAATTGGACATCCTACATTATTAGACATTGTTTTGGATGTATAATCATCAAAATAGTGGTTGTGTATTTGTATAAATATTTTGAATAATAAAAAAAGTGGCTTTAATTATAATTTAAATTCATTCATGGATTACATTTGTATTTTTAGTACTTGGTATACCTTAATGCATAGATGATCAATTTATTAGCTTAATGATGTTTTTAATGCTTGAGTACTAAATGAGTTTTATTATACTAGTGGGATGGTGTGATTCATGCATCTACTAATTTAAGTCCATTTAGTTTCCAAGTTTTAAATTAATGGCTATAATTAATCTTAGTATTAAGGTTAAGGTTAAAGTATGATTTAAAAAAATTAATGTTGTTAAGACAATTAGATCTAACAATGTGGTATCAGAGCTTAAGGTTTAACTATCAAACCTAATGAGTCCACTAATGTAGATTTTATTCTCCTAATTTATCTAGTAGCTAAGAAAGCTACAAAACTTGATCAAATTCTCATGGTTATGAATGATACATGAGATTGTATAGCATATCTTGAACAAGAGGTTCATGGATTAGAAGATAAAAATGAATAGGAGGTACCTAAATAACATGTTACTAAATAAGAAGTTACTTAGGAGTAAAGGCATGAGGAAGTGCATCAAGATGCCAAAGTTCAAGTATTTATAGAACTAGCACAGGACATGAAGAACGTAAACCCATTAAAATTTGATATCATAGTTTTGGGTGAGGGAGCTAAATCTTGGCTCATTGAGATGGAAAATTAAATTGAGATCCAAAATTATTCTCATGTCACTAAGGTAGTGTGGGGAGTTTACCAAGTAACTGGTGAAGTAGTAACTTGATGGGCTAATAAAAATCTTGAAATGAATCTGGAATCAACTACCACCATATGAGAATAATTTGTGACTCTTTTTAGATCATAGTGGTTACCTCAACTTTCCTTTGACTAGAAGTTGACATTTTTTTATAATTTAAGGTAAGAAGACTTGTTAGTGAACAAGTATTAGGAGTAGTTTACTAAGATCTTGAAATATGTTCCATAGCATCATAAGAATGAGAATTTTCATACCCAAAAATTCATTATGGGTATACAACCCTAGATTAGATGTAAGGTGGATGTCCATAGACCATCCACTATGGATTAGGAGTTTGAAAAAGTTATAAAAAAAGAACATGATTTGAGATCAATGGCATAGGTGAGAGAGAAGTATAATAAAAAGTTTGGTAGTTCCAAGACACATTTTAATAAAAATAACTAGAAATGGAATGGAAATTCCAACAATCGATTCAATGATCAAAATTCAAGGTTTATAAATACCTTTAGGAACAAGAAACTAGGGGGTAATTTTAGAGAAGGATTTAAGGATGTAAATAAAACTGAGAGGAAGGGACCCCCAAGAGGATGTTTTACTTGTGGAGGATATCACTATGACAAATTTTATCCTTGGTGGAAGATAGATGGAAATAATAAGAACGTAACATTTTATCCATAACATGGAACTTTCCAATAGCATATCCACCCAGTGTTAGATAACTGGCAAGATGAATTCCAAGCCTTTCCCATTAAAGTATTAGGTACTATTTTTGGTCATCCAATTATTATTATTATTGATATTAGAGCTAATAAATGTTTTATTTCTCCAATAATGTTGAATCAATTATCTAAGAAATCTGGTTATATGGAAAATGCATGGTTAGTATACTATGGTAATGAGTCTAAGGTCAATGTTGATAGATATCTCATAGAGGCTAAAATATAGATATTAGAATTTTATATAATTTTAGATCTATATGTAACACTGCTAGGGTCATATGGCATGAACCTAGGAGTAAATTGGATATTTAGGCATAAATCTAAAGTGGATTACTTCCTTAAAAGGGTTAAATATCATGATGTTTTGGGAAAATAAACCCAAATATAGGGAAGTCAAAGGAAGTTGAATCTTAGGAAAATTTATGCCTTTCAGTAAAAGAGGTCTCAACATAATGGATGTTAAGAATTCCTTGTCAAAATGTATGAATTTAAAGAATCCAAGGAACCCACCATGGAAGATTATCCATTTCTACAAGAATTTCATGATGTCTTTCCTAAAGAATGCTAGGGTTTACTCAAAAAAGGGAATTTTATTTCATTATAGATATCATTCTAGGGTCAAAACCACAATCTAAGGCACCCTTTAGGATGATAAAAATAGAGTTGATTGAGTTGAAGGCACAACTTCAAAAAATGTTTAATTTGGCCAAGTGTTTTTCCATGGGGTGCATCTATATTTGTTGTCAAGAAAATGGATGGAACCCTTCCTTTATGAATTAATTATTGCATGATTAATAAGGAAACAATTAAAAATATATATAAATTGCCTCACATCAATGATTTTTTTGATTAAATGCATGGGGATACAATATTTTTTAAGATTGATCTTCCATCAAGATACCATAAATTAAGGATTTGAGATGAAGATATTTTAAAAACAATTTTTAAAACTCAATATATGCACTCTAAGTTCATAGTGATACCTTTTGCATTAATGAATGCACTAGAAACATTCATGAAGCTTATAAATAATGTGTTCAAGGATTATCTAGATCAAATTATTCTAATCTTTTTGGATGACATCCTCATCTATTCTAAGAATGAGGAAGATCATGTAGATTAATTTCATTTAGTTTTGTAATGGTTGTGGAAATAAAAGATATATGGTAAGTTATCCAAGTGTGCTTTATTTTAGAAAAGAGTACAGTACTTGGGACACATCATCAACCCAAAGGGAATTTTAGTTGATCCATCTAAGATTAAGTGTATCATGGATTTGCCAACACCTAAAAATATACATGAAGTGTATAGTTTTATGAGATTAATATAGTACTACAAGAAGTTTTTTTACTTTTTTCCAAGATAGATAAACTAATCACCTCTATTTAATGAAAGGAATAATGGTTTATTTAGTCATATAAGTGTTAATAAAACTTAAAAGTTCTAAAATAGAGGATTATTTATGCACCAATTTTATAGATTATAGATTTACATGGGCATTTCTCAGTGGTAACTAATGTTTTAGGTGAAAAATTAGGAGGTATGCTCATGTAAGATGGTTCAACTATGGCCTATGAACGTTGGAAATTAATACTATTTGAGGTAAATTATGCTCCTCATGATCTAGTACTGGTTTTTATAGTTCATACCTTATAGGTTTGGAGGTATTACTTTTTGGGTGAAACCTTTAAACTTGAGACTTATAATTTAGGTCTCAAGTGTATTTTCATCCAACCTAACCACAATGCTCATCAGAGGCAATGATTAGAGTTCCTATTATATTATGATTTTGATATCAAATAATTAATTACAAGGAAAATAGAGTATCAAATTCCCTTAGTCGTAGAAGATAAATTGTATCTTTGGCTACAATTAGAAGCATCTTCCAAGATCAGGCAGTAAAATTCTCACTTGGTGATGATTTCTAGATGTAAGTTAAGAAAGCTTTGGATGAAAAATCACAAGATCATAGATATCAAGGTTTTTTAGTTAGATAATGATGGGATATTAAGGTACAATGGTAGGATTTATGTTCCTAATAAAGATAATTTGTGGAATATTATGCTAAAATAATTTAACAATGCTCCATATTTAGGACATCTAAGAGTGACTATGTTGGTAGTAGAGTTAAAACCCCTATTTTTATAGAAGGGAATTAAGAGGGATATAATTGATTTAATTTATATATGTTTAGAGTTTTAGAGATTCAAGGCTAAACACATGCATCTAATTGGTTTTTATACCAACATTCTGTATATGAATGGAAATGGCAAGTGATCAACATGGACTTTGTCCAAGGTTTGTCTGTGTCCATGAATCATCATGATACGATCTTGGTAGTTATGGATAAACTAATCAAGGTAGCTCATTTTATTCTTGGTAATATAATTTATGATGTAACTTTTCTTGCTAAAATGTTTGTAAAGGAAATTTATAGATTACATGGGTTTCTTGAAAAGATTATCTTAGATAGGGATGCTAAGATAACCTATAGATTTTGGCAAACTTTAAATTCAACATTGTAAACTCAACTTAATTTTAGTATAATTTATTATTAAGAAATAAATGGGGAAACAAAAAGGATAAATCATATTTTGGAGGATCTATTGAGAATGTATTGCATGGAACATAAATACAAATTGGAAGAGTACCTACCATTGGTTAATTTTTCTTACAATAACTCATACCAATCAACTATTAAGATGGATCCATTTGAGGCATTATATGGTAGGAAATTTAGAACACCCATCAATTGGAAAAAACTAGAAGATAGAGTGCTTTTTAGACCTGACATGCTTTCTAAAATAGAAAGTGAAATTAATAAAGCAGAGATTGGATGAAGCCAATGATAGATAGAAAATTTATGCTGATATAAAAAGAATAATGACATAATTTTTAGTGGGAGATGACATTTTTTATGGGTTATACCCCAAACAAGTTTAATAAAGTTTGGTAAATCAACAAAGATATCACCTAGATATGTAGGAATTTTTGAGGTCCTAGAAGTAATCAATCATTTAGATTTATAGTTTGCATTGCCACCAACTCTAGCATAAATGCATAATGTTTTTAATGGTTTATATCTTAAAGGATATATTACTGATTATACAAATGTTTTGGATAAGCATGAATTACAAGTTCATGATCTATGGGTTATCATAGTAGAACCAATTAGAATAATTGATACTCATAATCTTAGCTTGTGTAATATAGAAGTATCATAGTACAAGGTCTAGTGAGATCAATATTCTAAGGATAGTGTTACATGGGCGGACTATGAGGAATTTATGAGGTTGTTTCCTCATTTGTTTACTTGAATTTTTGATAGATATCATTTATTTTCTACTAAAACATTATTTTTTAATGCTAAACTTAGTTTATTTCAAAACATTTGTTTAAAATAAGTGTCATCGGGATGATGACCAATTTTAGGGGGCAAGGATGTTATATCTAGTTTTTTCCTATAGATTTTTTAAAACATTTATCATAGGATTGTGTTTTGAGTATTAGTAGATTTATTATTTATTATGATCAAGATTAGTTTGTGTTATTTGGTTAACATATATATATATATATATATATATATATATTGATGAGATATTACATTATGCTTATGATCATCATTATTATGGATATGTTACATTCAACAATTCTTATGGTTACATGCTAATTTTTATCATGATTTGGACTAACTACATGGTTATTTGATGAGTTGTATGTAGTAAATTTCCACCCTCATTGATATTGTGAAGGGAGAGTATAATCAAAGAGGGGGGAGAATATAGTTATATTGGGGATATAGAGAGAAACTGAAATGGAACCGTGCACACACCACTATTTTTTGTTTAGAATGAATCAATGATGTTTGCATTTAATAATCTAAATAGTGTTTGATTTAATTTATAATTTTCATATGCATGTAAAATTAAGGTTTTTATATGATTATTATCACTATGTTATGTTTTTTATAAATATAATTGTACCAATCTAGTTTATTACTTGTATATCTCCTTATTTGATCTTACTATGCTTACCCATCCATTAGTTGTTTGATACAACTAGTAACACGTTAGGACACTTGGTTATCTTGTCTTGTTACATTTGTATATCTTATTTGTAATTATGAATCACCTATGGTTATAGGTTTTACCATCTTATTGATTTTAATCCTATAGTCTTGATGATATTTCTATTTAGATGAAAAAATATGCAAGGTCATATATAAGCAAATTATTCTCTAAGATAAGACTATAATGTTAACTTATATGAGGTGAAATTTACCAAAAAATGATTATATCAAATCTCAAACCTTATTTTGGAAGTTTTTATACATTCATTAATGATATGTATTGATAAAAGCTAAGAGGTTCAAATTAGGTTTTTTATGGTAATCATTTTGGTGTTAGGGTTGAATTGTTTGTGAATGAAAAAAACTGGATAGATCATAAATATTTCATGAAAAAAAGGAATTTCAAGTGGGAAATTTATGAACATTATTTCATGTGGATTGAGGGGTTGAGATAGTATGAGTTTGGTTGAAGTCATGTCAAGCATGCACAAGTTGGGGAAGAGGATAAGTAGAAAGAAGAGGAATAAGAAGGGTCCTTGGTTTATTTTTATAATAAAGGGTATAAGGAGAAGAATAAAAAAACTTGGGTCTTGAAGCAAGGAATAACTACAAGATGCTTGAGAAAAAGACTTACAGGTTTATAGGTTGGTTCCTTACCTTGGTTGTATTTACAAGATGAAATGAATAGGTTTTTTGATATAGGTAAATATGATTTTTTTGGTAATTTGAATAAAAACTCATTTTATACCCTAGGGATTTTAGGGCCATAGACCTAATGAGGGAGATAGATTTTATTCTTAGGGCTACCATTCAAAGGATAAAACCTTGAGAATTAATTACCTAGTCTAAATCTATTATTTTATTGTTTAAGAAACCTTAGATCTAGTAATAATGGTTTGGTTTCTTGAAAATTCTTAAAGACTAGAAAATATATTCATACATATCTATACACATATAATTTATATTATTACACACACACACACACACACACACACACACACACACACCATGGAAATGGAAGCAAACCTATATTCTTTAGTATTCAATTTAATTCATGTTTATATAGTGGTTAAATTTGTTATAAATTTTGGGTTTTAGTTTGGAAGCATTTTGATTCCAGTTAAGTTTAATAATTTTACTAGAAGACTTTCAATGTATGATAATGATTCCTAGACTTGAAATAAGTTATTTTCATTTATATATCTACTTATATGGACTAAACTCTAGTGCAAATAGACCTAAAAAATTTAAGATATAGAATTGGACATGTACAAGTCTATGTGTATGCTTATTTTTTTGTGTAACTCGATATTGAGACCATCCCCTCATAACCATTTAGATCATGGCTAATGAGATTTCTATGTGAAGTGAGGAAATTTTGATAGTTCTATTTGATGTAAATTATAATTATTTTTTCTCCTTAATAAACTTGTGGCATTGATTTCGATAAGATAGAATTATATAAAGATATTTGATAAACTTGGAAAATGATTATATATATATATGGATTTGTTTATATGAATATATTAGAATAAGACTATTCTTTTGTGAATATGTATTCTAAGTTAAATCCCAAATATGTGATATAAAATTAAGTCCCTATCTTGAAAAATATGTCATTTATGGGCTGAGGGAGAAGATAAATATGAATATCATATATGAGAACTTTTGGTGTTAGTTAATACATAAATTATATCTAATATAATAGAATATGGATACAAATTTATGTAATGGGTTGATAGATATTTATGTAACATGAAAATAGGATTTATGTTTCCTATTTGGTTAATATAGAATGAAGATCTTTCTAAGGCATAAACATGGAAATACTTGGTTGAAAATAAGTCCATATTATACTTTATTTAAGCATGGTTTCTTCTGTAGTACATTACAATAAAGATGAAACTATGAGGATTATATTTGGCTATTTATTGATTTTGAGTATATGGTAATTATATTAATGATTAAATTATGAAATTATAAGATCCATACTAGTTGTGTATGTTGATGAAATTTAAAATTATAAATAACTTAACTTTAATAGATGGCCTTGATATTAATAATGGTTACATCATTATTATTTTTTGGTCATAATATGGATTGTTCTTGGGTATTTTTAAATCAAATATATGGGACATAATAATGACCATAACTTAGTATCAACTATACTATTAATATTATAATAAAATGTTATGTTGATGTTTAAGCATTGATGAATTAATTCATCATTTAGGGCCATATAATTCATCATTAGGTCTATGGCCCTAAGAGTAGTGTTGATGTTTAAGCATTGATGAATTGATTCTATTCTTAGGGTTATTATGGGAATTTTCATGTTGGATGTTTATTAGTATTTGTGCTATTAGGCATTTTAATAAAAGGATATGTTTGGATAAAAAACATAGAATGACTTGATTCTTATTCTAGATTAGTAAACATATCTGGTATGGATGTAAATTGGATTCTTGATTGTGATTATTTATATCATTCATTATTTCATGGTATTTTATTACTATGTTTATAAATCTTGATTTTTAGCTATGTTAGATAAAAAGAGGCACATATATGAGTATGTCAATTGGTAACTTGTATACCTACCTTTGATATCATTATTTGCATGATTCATTAATAGAGAGTATTGTGTAAATGAAAATGAAAATTACTCATTATTAATTGTAAATTCTATAATGAAAACTTTGTCCAAAGTAATGTTATATCTATTAAAATGTCATTCTAATGTAATTCTAGTTGACATGATTTGTTAATATTATTTAGATACAATAATGAATTCCATGTTTTATTTGATTGCTACATGTAATAGTGTTAAGTGCACACATAGGTTCTAATTATTTTTTGATATCTGAACTATTATTATCTACACATACCTAAAGGGTAGTTCCAATACCAAGAGGGAGGTGTGAAAGAAATAATTGATCTATGGTTAGAGGTAAAGCACTTAGATGATGTTCTTCCTCTTTTAATTAATTCAACTAGATAGAATTACACTTAAGCTATGTGATGAATCATGGATCTATTTTATGTAGCCCATTTTATAATTTGTGCTTATTATTATGTATATTAGACATCGTACATTAGTATACCTTTTTTTGGATTTGTAATCATCGCATTAGTGTCTATGTATTTAGATAAACATTATGAATAATAAATAGTAGTGGATATAATTATATTTTAGATTGATTCATGGATTATATCTTTATTTGTAGTACTTGGTATACCTTAATGCATATATGATCAATTTCTTATCTTCATGATGTTTTTAATGCTTGAATACTAAATGCGTTTTATTATTCTAGTAAGATGATGTGATTCATTCATATATTAATCTAAGTTCATTTAGTTTTTATATTTTAAACTAATAGTTGTAATTAATCTTAATAGTAATATTAAGGTTAAAGTAATATATTTTAAAAATATTTAGTGTCATTAAGAGTTAGGACTAGTTGGGTCTAACACATTTGTAATAACTACAAAAACATTCCCTACATCAAAAAATAAAACAAATTTTTAATAATGATGTTGATAGATAATGATAATTTAATACATAATAATTAATCTTGTACCTAGTTTCACTAAATTAGATACATTATCAAAGTCATGTGATGATGTCATATCTATAAGTTTTAATGTTGGTGGAACTTGATATGTGTTGATTAGACTTAAAGGTATACAACACAATTCATTCACCCACTCTTATGACACACTTGTTTCAAATAAATTCCAAGCATGCAAAATAAAAACATGCCATGTGCCTCATATGAACCATCCAATAACTTACATGTGATATACATAATGAGTCAAGTTCATTGATCATGTTAGGCCATAAAATCCTCATACCTTTCTAATTGGTATTCTTCCATCAATAATAAATATCTACAAATACTAAAGTTTTCTTGAACACCATGGTCCATGTATTATTTACACCATTCAATAATGGAAAATGCATCAATCAAATTAACACCATATTTGAACTTCAACTCCTATATTTCAAGGGATATTTTCCCACATGCACTAACATTATCATACTACCCTTTTCCATGGTTAGCCTTAGTGAAACTAAAAATATGTTGTGCACTAGTGGTAACATGCATCCTACTCAACTGGTAAAACATCTATGCATTATGAAATTATGATGTATAATTGTTTCACAAAATATAATGTTTATTGAAAGTAATGTTCCTCTCAGTCAAATTTTCATATAACATCTCAAAAAAATCTTGCATGTACTTTGTATAATGTGATTGATCATCATTGAAATTTAAATGGTATTCCCTTAATATTTTTTAATCTTAATTTATACTATCAAATGTACACATGAATTCTATATGTGTTAAAATGGTAACTTGTACTGAGTTTTAGTATTGTGATTGAAACTCCATTTATGTTTGGAATGTGCAATTATCAACATAATCAACTACTTAAACAATATAACCAAGTGGAAATGTGTCCTTGCCTAACTTGAATGATTCATCCAACCATCGATCTCTATGTGTGTGATTTTCATACTCATAAAAAAATTCATCCCTTAATTTGACCATAGATTTTGAAATAGGTATTTTTTTTGTAACAAGCTCACACATTTCAAATTCATTACCATATTTTAATTGATATATCACATATTTGTATTTTATAAAATTAACTAATTATTATTCGATTCTACTTATAGGTTCCTCATGGATACAAATTTTCAACTTTGGAAATCTACCACTAATGTTGTAAGTTCCATCCAAACATTATTTATTATTAAAAAAATATCCATATGGTCTTTCAAAAAAATTGTTGAAATAAATTTCATTACTAAATTTTAGTGGAACATCCATTCCACACTCCTATAAATGTTGTCAGTATGAAAAGTATAATTTACATGACAAAAAACATCATAATGCAATTGGAAATTCAACATGTTGCCTAAAACAACAAGTGGTGCACATATGATTTATTTCAAAATAGAAGGTTTTGGCTATCTAAAAATATATTTCATTAATAGAAATTTATGCATATTTATGTAAAAAATTAGAGTAAAATTATGTTTGGGTCATATATAAGAAATGTTTTACATGTAGTTCACAATTATGAGAACCAACTCTTCTTTTCACTACATCTCTTATATTGGGTGAAACCCTTGTGTTGTCTTTCTAAAATTATGAAATAAATCTTTCGGTAAGTGCACGGAGTTGGGGGATAATTCTATGGACATTTTACATAATGTGATCACATTATTAAATAACATGATTGTATTATTTAATTAATGTGAACATGTTATTTAAATTATGGCTCAGTAATTACTGAGCCATAACACAATCACATTATTAAATAATGTGATAATTTTATTAAAATAATAATGTGATCACATTATTTAAAAAAATAATGCAATCACATTAATAATTTGATTTCATTATCATTGTTTTAAATAAAGTGATCATGTTAATAACATGATCGCGTTCCTTGTGTAACAAAAAAATAAAAATTGAAACTTGAATACAAAATTCCTCATTTTGCATTCGAGCTTTTTTTATTTCCTATGTGTTTCCATTTTGTAGCTATATTTTGGGTGAGTGATGCTAAACCTTGTATAATTCATCCTAGAAAGGTGCTAATCGATGATGCCACCACTTAAAAGAGGTAAGTGCTAAAAATCTACACTTGTTAACACTAAATTTTAGTAATTTTTTGTTATTTTTGTTGTTTAATTGGTAATTTATTTATTTTGAACAGCCCATCCTACTAACCCTCCTATTCTTCTACTTAACCCTCCTAACCTTCCATAGAACCCTCTTATTCCTCCTCCTAACCCTCCACATAACCCTTTTGTTCCTCCTCTTAACCCTCCACTTAACCCTCCTATAGCTCCATAAAATCCCCTAGGTAGTTAGGAGCATTGACCACATTTTAAAAAATAAAAATAAAATTTAATAATTAATTAGGATAATGAGGGATCCCACTTACCCTCATACCCACCACACCTATCTACCCAATTCCCTAGAGACATTATGTCAAATTGACTCTATAATGAGTCAAATTGATAGATAGGCTTCATATCAAGATAGTTGTAGGGATTATTATGATGACAAGTTGTTAGCACTTGAGGTCAAGAACAAAGACGTATAAAAATACTCAATTTATACCTTATTCATTGACCCATCCACCAATGCACCATTTTTAATCCATCATTACCAACATAATTTAATCAAAGCTAATTTTTGGGACTGATGGTAGATGGTGTTTGATTATCCAATGTGTAAAAACCATGAAGTCCCATTATATTATTTGAGGAAACTCTATTTTGAGTTTGTCCTTAATGAGATTCCAAATTATTTTGATTATAGTGAGTTTTAGGGCCAAGGGAAAGGCTCTACATAGATTGATGTGCACCTAATTGGCCTATAAGAATCCATATCCAAAAGCCACTTGAGCCTAAGATCCCCTCTATAGTTCGATAAGTCTTGGAGATCGACACTCTTCATGCACTTAATTCACTCACAGATACACTCATTAGACATATGAGTAGGTTCTCATAGACCGATTCTAGAGATACTTTACCTAGTGTGCATACCCAACCCCAACCTTATAGTTATTGTGGAGATATATACAATGGACCTTCTAATGACAATGGTGCTAGTGGTTCAGAGGGCTTGGATAATATAATTATGAGTGATTATTTTTTTGCACACACATTTGTTGTGAGACATTAGCCACTACATAGATGCAAGTAAATTTTATATAAATGTCATGTTAAATTTAAGTTATATTTTCAAATTTAATTCAAATAATAATTAATTTACATAGAAATTGAATAATATACATGTAATTTTTTATATCCCAAGAGGTGATGAAGCCATCATCATCACAATAAACATTTGTAGCATTTGATTTGACATAACCATTATTTACATTTTTGGATCCAAGTACTAGCCCATCCACTACTGCATCTATCTCTGTTAGGATGACACCTTTTAATTATACAGAGGTAAAATTTTGAGTTAATATTATGCTAGATGAATATTTAGTCTATATATATTTTCCTTATAAGTTTAATTTAAATTTATATATCAAGGATCTCAAAATTAAAGTGAGACCTTGTTTACATGAACAATTGATGGCTCAAGTAGACACTCCTCCATCACTGTGAGTCAAGACAAATATAGGAATTATTGTTGTAATGCCATATGTACAAGCATTGATAGAGATATATATTAACTTTTAATTTTGATTTATTAAAATATACTTGTTTTAATAATTTTACTACATACTTGGGGAAAATATAACTTATGTTAATGTATTATGTATACAGGGTTATCCTAAGACATACGATAGTCCCAGTCAGATGATTAGTAGGGAAAATTCTTATGTTTCTTTCTGATTTAAGATGTCTATTTGAACAACTAAGCCTACCACTAACTTATTTGAGCATCAAAAATAGATTGAGTAGGACCACGAGCTTGCAGTAAATGCATGTTTAAATTATTTTTTTATTGTATTTTAAAATTAATATCTTAACAACTGGTTGAATGTATTTTATGTTAATTTTGTAATAATACTTGTATTTAAATAGGTTTAACTACAAGAAATCCAAGGCATTAGAGGGATCTCCATCTACCAACAAAGCATCCTAGGGAGAGTCTTCTTTGAGGAAGGCAAAGAAAGGGAGACTATTGATGAATAGGATGTCTTACATGAGATGTGATTTTTTGTATGCCTATATGTTAATTTATGATTTTTTATCATTGTATATGCATATATGACATTAACCCAACATTAGATACTATGTTAGTAGATATAATTTTTTGTATGCCTATCATGGAAATCTATGTATTATTGACATTGTACACCATGTGCCTATATGATTTATTTAGATTTTTCATCTGAATTATGTTAATATATCTAATTTATATTCAAATTTTATTTAAAATGTTATTATATAGTGTTGTTTTGATCTTCCTAACTATTATCTATCAGATCTTGTATTTAATGTTGTACACAAATGAGGATTAAAAAATTGTTCTCTTCAATGATATAAATCACAAATCTCCCATATTTTTTAAATTAAAGTTTTTATTTGATTATGTGTAGTGGAAATGACTAATGACACTCTTATCTATTTTGAATGTCATCACCCATTTAAAAATTTTCAACTGATCATTAACACAATTTTATTTCACTTAAATCCCATACCCAATCATGTTTAAACTTGTATAATGCAAAAACATAAAGTCATTCATAAATCCCTACAAATTTATCACTCAGATACCTATACCTGCATGTTACCTAATCTTTCACCTTCACCTGGCTCTAATGTATTTTTGAATAGATTTTCATGAAACTAGGCCTACTATTATTCCTTCTATGATTCTTACTCCTTTATATTTTACCTCAGCTCTCAAGTAATCTCTATCAATACCTCTTTAGCACTCAACTCCTTTTTGTGACCATGTACATGGTCTAATTCTTCATCTTTTCTAAACTTACAAGATGAAATTCTACCTAAAATTTACTATATTGTCTTTATTCTGATAAAAGGAAACCTTACTAAATTGAAATAGAATATTCACTCATGAGACAATGATCCATATTTGGCCAAACCCCTTTATCATCCCCTAATACCACACAATGCACAATTTGCTCTTCTATGTTTAAGAAGGCTATGAAAGTCATTCGTATGCTCTAAGATAATGAAGAATTCAAACCTCACTTATCCACTCTTGTTTCCAACTCAATTAAAAATCCACTCTTAAACAATCTTCTTTTAAACTAGTCAATTACTCATTAGGTATGCTCTTAACTAGTCACCAAACCCTCATATCTACTCTCCTTCTTTTGATAATATTCTTTAAGACACTTTGGATAGGTCTTAGGAAAAATCAAGGATTTATGTATGTGTTAAAACTTACAATAAATCAACCAACTATAGGTCTCAAGAGATTGAGCTCTCATTTTCAAATTCTCTCTTTTTAAGTTTCTAAGTCTCTAGACCTAGTTGTTGATCCAATAGGTCAATTTCTCAAAATAGAGTTTTTAAATCTTAAAAATTATATTTCTAGTATTCTTTTATCAATTTTAACATGTTTTAACCCTTACCCAAGTTTATATAACTCAAATCAACCAAAAACTTATCTTACCTTATGCACAACTTTCTCAAAAATGGTCTTCTACAGGTAAACATAAAAATAGTCCTCTGTACCTACAATTTCAAACCTCTTGTCAACCCAATGTTACTTGGATTAAGTTATAAGAGCCATTCCTTAGCTACTCATAAAGTTTCAAACCTTATTGTTCAATTATTTGAGTTTTAAAGGTGTTTTACTCATGAAACCCTTAATTTAGATTTACTTAGAATTTTTTCATGATGATATACTAGTTAAGACTATTGTCAACATAGATTATACATGTAATTGGTTTCTGAGACTAGTTTTTGGCCCTTCAACGCCTCACTCATTCAACACGTTCAACACCTCACTCTTAACATTCTATTACTTTTTAGGCCTATCCCTGAAGGGTTTTAGGCCTCCTACAACTGATCTTTGACAAATGATATTTGAAAATATCACAAACATATTCTATCCTCCAATTCACCTTGAACACTTCAAATACACTTTCATGAAAAAGTGGGTGAGAAAAGGGAGAGAGGAACATAAAAACACTGATAACAAATGTTTTCAAAGTTTAAGTTATGGTTCCATAATTATTATTATGATGCTTCTTGATGAAAAAATGACATTTCCAACATGTCCAGAGGGGAAGATCACATCTATTAATGGGTTCTTGGCCTTCCATTATGCCTGATCGACAAACCCACCACCCATTTTGACCTCAAAAATGCCCTTCCCAATACAATAAAAATGCATTTTTTTAGCCTAAGTTCAAACACATAAAAAACTTATAAGTCATTTCCATGAACCATCATATCTTTCCCATACCCATTTAATCCCTCTAATTTCACCTTAAAGCATTAGGTGGAACCTTTGAGAGTAATCCATTAGATAAGTTACAGTGATGGGTCTAAAAATGCAACTTTTTGGCATTGAACAAGCAACCTCTTGAGCTCTAACTACCATTTTTACCTTTAGGACTTACACCTAAGAATATATCAAATTGATCATGTATAGATAATAAAATTACATGTTATCACACCACCATGACACTCAAATCCACTCATAAAATGCATTTTCATTACCATTCAAGAGTGCAAAAATACTAACAACAAATATTGTCAAAGTTTAAGTTGTGGTTGTAAAACTATTGTTCTGATACTTATTGAAAAAAATGACACTACCAACATGTCTAGGGGGAATAAAATAATGTCTAGGATAAGATTATTTTCCTCCCATTAGGACCAATTGACAAACCCACCACCCATTTTGGCCTTAAGGATGCCCTTTCCAATATAAGAAAAATGCAAATTTTTGTCCTTAGTTTAAACACTCATAAAATGAAACTTTTAAGTCATTTACATGAACCTTTAGATCCATATAATACCTATTTAAGCCATTTAATCACACCCAATAACACTCATGTGGAACCTTTGATAGAAATCCATTGGATAAGTTGCAGTGATGTGTCCAAAAATGTAGCTTTTTGGCATTAAACAAATAACTTCTTGAGCTCCAACTACCATTTCTTCCTCTGAGACCTCCACCTAAGGATATATCACTTTGATCACATCTAGATATGCAAATTACATATTATAACATTACCAATATATTCAAATCCACTTGAAAGTGCATTTTCACTACCATTTAGGAGCACATAAACATTGACAACAAATGTTGTTAAAGTTTAAATTGTGATTATAGAACTATGGTTTCAAAGCTTCTTGAATGAAAACTGACACTACCAACATGTCTAGGGGTGGATAAAATCTACGACTAGGTTCTTGGCCTCACATCAGTCCTAATCGACAAACCCATCACCCATTTTAGCCTCAAAAATGTCCTTTCTAATACAAGAAAAATGAATTTTTTTAGCCTATGTTCAAACATGCATAAAATGAAACCTTTAAGTCATTTATATGAATCATAAGATATTTACCTTACCTATTTAATCCCTCTAATTTCACCCTAGAGCACTCATGTGGAACCTTCAATAAAAATTCTTTGGATAAGTTGTAGTGACAGATCCAAAAATGAAACTTTTTAGCATTAAAAAAGCAACTTCTTGAGCTCTAACTACCATTTCTACCTCCAAGACCTCCACTTGAGAATTTATCACTTAAATAACATAAAAATATGAAAATTAAATGTTATCACACTACTGTAATGTTAAAATCCACCCAAAAGTGCATTTTCACTAACATTTAGGAGCGTAGAAACACTGACAACAAATGTTGTCAAAGTTTAAGTTATGGTTGTAAAACTATGGTTCCAATGCTTCCCGACCAAAAATTGACACTAATAACATGTCTAGGGGGAGAATATAACATGTAGGACCAATTTTTTATCCTCCCATTAGTACTGATTGGCAAACCCACCACCCATTTTAGCCTTAAGAGTGACCTTCCCAATACAAGAAAAATGCAATTTTTTAGCCTAAGTTCAAACATGCATAAAATGAAACTTGTAAGTCATTTATATGAACCATCAGATCCTCCATTGCCTATTTAATCCCTATAATATCACCTTGGATCACTTAGGTGGAAACTTTGAGAGCAATTTGTTGGACAAGTTTTAGTGACAGGTCCAAAAATATATTTTTCTAGCATTGAATAGGCAACTTCTTGAGCTCTAACTACCATTTCTACCTCTACGACCTCCACCTAAGGATATATCACTTTGAACATGTTTAGATAGGAAAATGACATGTTATCATGATACCACAACATTAAAATCCACACATAAGTACATTTTCCATACCATTCAAGAGCTTCTCTTAGCTTGAAGAATATAAAATTCTCTACTGACAGTGCCAACCATGTGAAGGTGGAAGCTTATTTGGCACAACTAACCTACAAAAAATTATCAGTAAATAATTAAAAATAAAATTCATATGTAATACCTAAAAAATAAAAAAAAACATTGGTAAAATTGATTACATCTACATTTGAAAAGTCAACATACCTACGTATTTCAATCCAATAAACCACTAGGAATTGCTCTAACCTTGATAGTATCAAGAATATATTCATGGCTTGATTCCCAAAATTTCCATAGATTCCTATTTAATGTCCTCCCATGATATTTTTGTAATTGAATATTCATTACAAGAATCAAATTTGAATAGTGAAATATCTTCTTATGTGTTTCAAACTCTTCAACCAATGATCGATGTAAATTTTTTATAGGATATCAACAAAACCAAGTTCCAGTGACTACCACTGACCCAGTGGGATAGTCAATGTTTTATCCATTTAGAACTAGGGAAGCCAATTTTTTCTCTCTCTACACATTGACACAAGTAGTAGTAAGTGGTTTCATCATTATCCTCATCTACAATAACTACAAAAACATGCTTTGAATCACAAAAAAACATTTTTAGTGATAATATGAAGATATATAATGAGAATAAATTGTACACAATGAAAAATATTCTACCTAGATGCACTAGATTAGATACATGGTTAAATTCATCTGATGATGTCATATTTTTAAGTTTAAATGTTTATGGAACTTAATATGTGTTGATTGGAATTATATTTTTGGAACTCCAATCATCCACCCACTCTTGTGACTCACACTCATTCCAAATAGAGTCCATGCATGTAGATTAGAAACATGCCAAGTGTCTTGCATGAATAGTCCAAGAACTTGTATTTGAGCTATGAAATGAGTGGAGGTCATTTAAACTTGTTAGAGTCATACAATCTTCATACTTTTTCAAGTGTTCTTCCTCCATTAACTAGGAATATCTATGAATAGTAAAATTTGGTTGAGCACCATGACACGTTCTCATTACACCATTTAACCACATTTTTTGCATTTATCAAATGAACACCCTATTCAAATTAAAACTTCTCCCTTGTAATATCTCTTTTTAAACATGCTCTAGTACTATCATGCTCCCCTTTTCCATGTCTAGCCTTTGTGACAATCCAAATGTGTTTTACACCAGTGGTAATGTGCATCCTGATAAACCAATAAAACATCCACACATTTTTGAATTATGATGTGAAATTGTTTGACCAAATGTAATGCTGATTGAAATTAATGGTCCTTTGACACAACCATTGATATAACTTCTAAAAACAACCTTTCATATACTCTAGACAATGTGATCAATCATCATTGATATAAAAATGGTACTCCCTTAATATTTTCTATTGTTTCTCTATAATATTAGGTGCATGCATGAATGTTATATGCATGAATATGGAAACTTGTGATGAGTTGTAATACTGTAGTTGAACTTCCATTTGGGGTTTTAATGTTTAATTTTTAGCAAAGTAAACTATTTGGCTTTAATCTTCACCCTTGGAGAGAGTTCTTCAGGATCCCTCCAATTGAGCTACATAATGGGAACAACCCCAATATATGGGTGACCTATGGTGAAGTTGAGCCTTCAAAGAAGGTCATATTCCTCTTGATGGTCACCCAAAATCATGAAAATAACTAAGAAAAGGGTTATAAAGGGAATAATGGATTCTAATAAAGTTAACTATGGTGATGCACCAAAATTAAATGGACACTCACATAAGCTTGAACCCACACTAGATCAACATAAGATAATTATAGCTCACACAACCTCACAATCTCACTAATTGCATAAGTATTTCATGGAAGAGATTTAGTCAAAACACTAATCTAGACCTATAATAGATTAAAAAACCTTAAACAAGGTAAGCATAAGGACAATGAATTAGGAAGATTCTCCTTCATGAATTCATCATGTACAAGCATACTAACACTAATCAAAGGCAAGAGATAGTCACAGAGTCAATCTTATTACTTCAAGAGGTAGTTCTTAAAATATTTTGATAGGGTTTAGCCTCATCAAATGAACACCCTTTTGCAAGAGTATCAATGAGTATCCTTGTCTCCCAGAAAGATGGGAAAAATCTAAACTCTGAGAACCCCTACAATGGGGAAGAGACTAGGATATATAGGAGAAGGGAGAGAGAGAAAGAATGTGGGATCACACTATCAGAGAGGGATCACACCATTCTAGATCATTAATTGAGTTTGAATTACCACCTTTTTGTTTGAATGCTCTACCACCTTTTGATCAATCAAGACACTTCTCATGGCTTACCAAGTGGGAAAGTCCCCATAGGTTCTGAGGATGCATTGAATGCTTTTATCTACAAATTTTAACCACCAGATCCTTTTATTTGATCCTTCACACCATGCCCTACTAAAGATAAAAATTTCATGCTCATGGATCTAATATAATAATGGATTTGTGAATTTTAGGTGTTATTTTTCAAAAATATAGCCATGCTAAACAATGAGGATACTCTTAATGAATCACATATATTTAACCTCAATTGAATTTGGACTCAAATCTCTTCTATAGATGGAAAACCAATCTCCTTTATTGGTTTTCCTATAGCCACACATATTGATGCAGACCTATAGACTACATAACTTTACCCCTTGATCTCTAATAGGTATAAAAGATCCATTTTTCCTTTTAGCATCTATATAAACTAAGGAATCACCATATATGGGTCTTAATTATATGAATAGTGAACATAGCCATAGAATGAACCTTGCTGGCTTCAAAAGATGGACCCTGTATGTTATAAATACACAAACCAGAGGTCCATATTTATCTTCAATGGTGTCCATTTATATTTTTTTAACCTAACTACATCATTGTGTCATTTTCATTGAATTTTGATTGAGCTTTAATGGTGATGGGATGATCATTGTAAGACCTTGTTCATATTGGTCAAAGAATAGTTCTTCGTTTGGATTTAGATATTGAATATTTTTTAGGCCAATCAAATTTCTCCAACCTATATTTATTCTTATTGGTCACATAGATCCTTACTATTAGATCTTGAAATTTTAACCTCATATGCATTATAGGATTAAACTATATGAATGAATGTGGTCTATTGATTTCATACCACTAAAGATCCTTTGACATGTTGATTTGAGCTTGCATTATTGGATCAAGATGTACGAATGAACTTACACCATAAAATTTTATTAGACCCACCATTTGAACTTAAATGGATAACTTACGAAGCCCAAATTTAACATCTATATGCTCATATTTTTAGTTTGTGTGAATGTTTTTGATGTTTTCTCAATCATCATTAGGATTTTTGAACCCCCAATGTTTATTTTCCATGGCTTAAATTTGACATTGTTGCACCCATTATTTTACATTCATGTGATCATCATTGATGTCTATGTGACCATCAATATTTTGGACCCTAATAGATAATGTTGAGCTTTATTTTGATATCTACATAAATGTTCTATTCTACATGTTTAACTTTTCATGCTTATAACTCAAGCTAAATAACTCACCAAGGCATTAAATTTACAATATATGATATTGGCATGAAATAATATATGGCACTATAATATTTTGGATCATGGGGACTTTCCAGGTTCATCTACTAAATACACAAGTAAACTAGTTTGTTCATTTTTTCATGACATCTTGGTGATGGTTTGGTTTATTTAGACTTGTGATTAAGATATTACTTTATCCTTGAAATATCCAATGATTTTCTAAGGCCCATGTGAACTCATCCCATGATCTTGACTACTTGGACACCATGAAAACCTAATTTTAAACTTGTTCCTCAAAAATCAACAAATTGCATCTTAAGCTAACTTAAAGTGTTTCAAAAGCTTTGTGAGTAATATGAGATATTTGGACCACTCATTCCATCTAGAAATTTATTCATCTCATACATTTAAATCAAGACTCTACTAAACTAACCTATCTAGGAAAAATCTTGGTATGTGGGATAAAATTTTTGAGCATCTTTGGAGACTGATAGGGTTCACATGCCTATCTATGCAAGAGAACTCAGACCATTTACCTTATCTGATCTATTAGGAATGGATTCTCCTATCTAGTTCAATAAATTGACCTAAAGTTGAAGATAAGGCTGACCCTTTCCAAAATATCCTCTTGAAGCAAAAGGGACAACATAAAAAATATAGACAAAGGCAATTACACATAGGCACTTGGAGAAAAGAAAAATAGCTAACCTACTAAAAAATGTGTACATGGGTACTTAGAGAAAAGCATGAAGTCTACTCTAATGTGTATAAGTTTGTAATTTACAAGTACTTTCCACCTAGGTCAAAAGGAAAATTTTGAGTACCATTCAATTGTGACAAACCAATATGAAAAATACCTTGCTTAAGAGGTACCAAAATTAGTGAACCAGGAAGCTTGATGGCCAATATTTTTGATGTGCTCTCTAATTGATGAAATGGATCAAACATGTCTCCAATGTAGACATATTGGTCCAAGTCTTCCAATATTGGTTCATGTTGGATTGTAAGAGCACTTGTAACCTTCTCTTTTGATGGATAAATTTTGTGCTATGAATGAAGCACAACATGTGATGAATCCTCTTTATCATCCTCCAACTAAGCTAAGTACCTGATAAGGCATCCTTTTGTTAATAAAAAAATTGAGAAATCAGATTTCACTTGGATCCTATGTTTGATGTCCCATAATTATGTTCCTAAAGCAAAATTAGATCAGAGTCTCTTTGGGAAGGAAATGAGTCCTTCAATGTGACACAATTTGTAACTACAATCTATAATGACTCATTAGGATCATGTTCATTATGCACATTTTGATCAACTACTTCTTAGACCTACTTACTTAAAGGTACAGGTGTGTCATCCAAACTTGAACATAAATCTTCAAGGTCATATTAGAAGGTATCTTGATGTTAGTCATTGGAAAGGATGCCAATCTCAACATCACCAAGACTCAATCTATAGTGACCAAATTGGTCTTCTTCCTCTGAAGAGAGGGGAGGCTCATCTTTACAAGAAAGGTCTAACTCATCATGATTTTGATGCTCTTTACTGCTATGATCATCAAATTTCATCACTTGATCACTGGAGATGTCTTCTTCATCAACCTCACTCAAAATTTCATGTCATTATTCAATTGCAAATGAGGGTTGATCTGACCATCCAAGGTCCAAAACATTACACTTATCTTGCTCAAACTCTAATCAAATTTATTCTTGCTCCAAACTATCAGGGCTATCTTAATTTGACACCTCATCTTTAAGTGTACCCACCTAAAACAACTAGTCCTAATCCTCTTCTTGATCTATGTAGAATGGACCTTTAGTAGTCCATTCAAAATATGCTCTATTTTCATCTTGAGGGTTTTCCTCATCAAGATCTAGTTTGTTAGTGTCAAAGCTATGCCAAGAAGGCTAGTCCAAACCTAAATTTTCCCATTTTGGATGAAGTGGAATACCTATCATGATATCTTCGTCATAGACACTTGTGTTTTCCTCTTTAGGCTTATCTTTGACTACATGTTCCTCTTCTATTCTTTGTAAAGTAGGATCCTCCTTTATGAGGGAGATGGTGGGAGGGTGAAGAAGTTTACCTTACTTGCTACTTAGGATAATATCCTTCCAACTAAGGACCTTGAAGGTGATTTTAGGTGGTTCTTGGGGAAGGGAAAGAGAGTCTCTGAAATCTTATACACTAAGCTCATTGAGCTAAGATATGGTTAATTGATTCATTTTTTGCATAACTAACCCTTCCTCTACTAGGATTGGTTCTTGGAATACCTCAACTAACACCTCTTCCTTATTCTTTATTCCCTTTTGAATTGATTTCCATGATGGAAATGAGTATGGAATAGACACTCTTTCTTCCTTTTACATTGTTATAGGAGAGGGAAATCTCACAAGTGAGGGAATGACATAGTTAGGGTCAAAAGTTTTGGAGAAGATCCATGATGGAATAGCTTCATGCTCTTATGTGGGAATGTGCATAAGGGTAGGAGAGGGGAAAATAATTATCTTAGGATTCACATACTCTTTTTTATATTTCTTATAAAATTTTTCAATGGATAATACCTACCCTTTCATCTCTTGCTTCTCAACATGTGGATAGTTAGCTTCTTTAATGGATGCCCATATATTCCAAAAATATTACAAGAAGATCCTTATCTCCTCCCTGGCATGAATATGGAATTCTTGTCCAAGTTTAACCCCATCATTAATCCTCATGATTTTTCTTCTTGAGTCTAATATTTCCTTTCTAAATTTTGACAAGGATGTACTTTAGCAAGGTTGACTAGGGGGCTGATCAGGAACTCTTGAAGGTTGAGCTTGAGGCTCTTGGAGAGAAGAGGGAACATAAGACTGGTCCAAATTAATTTTATACTCTTCATAAGATATTAAAACACTATATACATTTTGGATCATGTTTCTCATCATTTATATCCTCATTCCTACAATATGACCAATGCTCTCCCTCACAAACTGACCATCTATTCTTGACTAACTGAAGAACACTCCTTAATTTTTGTATAACATGGATAGGGATGAATGGATTTTAAACCATTACCAATCTCCCTTATCAACTCAATATAAACCAATAATGCTTCCTTGAATCCTAAAAAGGATGTAACAAAGTAAGATTGGTCTTGACAAGGGGAAATAGATGAATGATTTGAATGCAAAGGAGGCTAACCTTGGTCATATGCAGGGGTGGGAGGAGGGAAAAGGATATTATAAGGTTGATAATCTAGTTGAGGGACACTTTGGGGGAACAAACAAACATTATTTGTCTGATAGGTGTGGTGTTGAGGTAAAGAATAAGCATACTAATCAAAATATGATTGATTATACATATCAAATTAAGATGACTAGGCACTTGGGCTACTTAAACTAGATGATGAATGCTCAAAGTTGACATTGATGTTTACATACTTGCCTATAAAGGCTAATTAAATGAATAAAATACCAAAACTATTCACTTAGTGCATGATAAAACTAGTCTCACTAGGCATGCCAAAAATTGTTTTGGCTTCAATCTGCACCCTCAAAAAGAGTTCTTTAGGCTCCCTCTAATTGAGACACACAATGGGAATAACCCCAGGCTATGGGGGACCTATGGTGAGGTTGATCCTTTGGAGAAGGTTAGATTCCTCTTGATGCTCACCTAAACTAATGCAAATCATTGATAAAAAGGTTAGAAAGGGGATGAAGGATTCTAATAAATTTAACCAGGGTGATGCACCAAACTTAAATGGACACTCACATAAGATTGAGCCCACACTAGATTAACATAAGACAACTATAGCTCACACAACCACACAATCTCATTGATTGCATAAGTATTTAATGGAAGAGGTTTGGATAAAACACTAATCCAAACCTACAATAGCTTGAAAACAACTAAATGAGGCAAGCATAAGGATAATAAAATAGGAAGATTCTCCTTCACAAATTCATCATGCAAAAGCATACTAAGAACTAATAAAAGGCAAGAGATAGGTAAAGATTCAATATTATTACTTTAAGAGGTAATTCTTAAAATATTTTGATATGGTTTAGCCTTATCAAATGAACACCCTTTTTCAAGAGTCTCAATGAATATCTTTGTCTCCTAGAAAGATGGAAAAAATCTAAAATCTAAAAAATCCCCACAATGGGGAATAAACTAAGATATATATGAGAAGGGAGAGAGAAAAATAATGTGGGAGCATGATATCAGAGAAGGAACACACCATCCTATATCATTAATTGAACTTGAATTACCACTTTTTCCTTGAATTCTCCACCTCCTTTTGATTAATCAAGACACTACCCATGGCTTACTAAGTGGGAAAGTACCCATAGGCTCTGAGGATGAAATGGATGTTCATATATACAAATTTCAACCACCATATCCTTTTCTTTGATATTTCATGCCAGCTCCCACTAAATACAAAACTTTCATGCTCATGGATCAGCTTTGTTCACATTTAGTCATGCCTTTCACTTTAGTCATCTTGGTCTTGTTTTAGGCTTGAGTCACCTTTTTGCCTATTCCTAGTCATCTTAAACCTTTCAAATGGCCATTCTACCTCATTCAACTCATATTTTGTATGCTTTTTCCATCCCCATAATCCTTAGCCTATAATATAAGAGTGTTAGGATTGGACTACAGTGTTTAAACCCAGGGTGTATAGTTTTTAGTGCTCTTCTCTAAGGTCAATTTGAGCCTTAACAATCAATTAATTTTGCTAGATGGGTCATATCCCATTTTTTAGCTTCATATTTAATTTTTATCATGTTGACCAAATTCAAATAAAGCTTCAAAATTTGAAATAATGAGTACCCTATATAAATGAATTCATAAGGCATTTTAGATCTAGCACTTACTACTTTGGCACATTAGACATAATAAAAATTAGTCAATAGTATAGCTCAACATTTTCAATCACACATATACTTGTATGCTTGATTAATGAAGGGCTTAGTCAAAAGTCATTCTTGCATCTATTTTGCATGTTGATTATGTACATTCCCTAAGGAAAAAATATATTTGATCTGAGACCCTAGCTTGAGGGTTAATGTAGGCAGCAATTAGGACAGTAGGGGTTCTAGATCATGTGATCATTCTTCTCCTAACCTAGTTTTTCTCCCTCTTTCTTTTGATATATTTATTGTTTGCATGTGTGTAAATGAATATAGGGTTTTAGAGATTAAAATAGACCTATAATGAGCTCTGTTGACTTCCAACCTCTAAAATTTAGTACACATGCTCACACTGACCTAGAGAATAAAAAATAGAAAGCTAAGATCCTCAAAACAATAGAGGTAGAGGTGGAATACAACATTGGTATCACTCATATCTAGTTTTGGTGATCCTATCCAATCAAAAAATGAAGTCCAAATATACATTCCAGATAGTGTCGTAGTCCCACATCTTTGTTTTCAACTCCTAAATAATCCATTTTAGCCTATTTTTAGATAAATTTATCTCTCTTCATCATGTAATTTACTTGATAAAAATTTATTAGATAATTTTAAAAAATTCTAAAACCCTAGCTCAAAACCCTAGATTTCTAAACTAGGTCCTTAAACCCTAAGCATACCTTACTTGCAAATTTTAGAACAATATTTTGAAATTTTTGTAAATTTTTTACTTTATCAAAAATAATTTCAAAATATAAAAATTAGTAGTTTTATTGTGCAAATATTCAAATTAAATTTCTTATTTTTTGTATAAATTTTGTGTACTTATTCTATTCAAATTTATTTTCATAATTTAAATTATTGACATAATTTTCAAAATTTTAAAACCTTAGCTCCAAACCCTAGATTTCCAAACTAGGTCCTCAAACCCTAAGTTTTCGTCCCTTACAATTTTTAGAAAAATACTTTAGAATTTTTAAAAATTATTTGGATAGTCAAAAGTAGTCTCAAAATCTCTATGTTCATAGTTATTTTTGCATTTATTTGCTTAATATTACTTTTCAATAATCTCTTTGGTGAAAGAAATAAAATGGATACTAAGGCACTTCTCCCCTCTCATCCCATAGATCAATTTTTAAAAATTTCTCATAATTATGACAATGAATGGACAAATTTGAAAATTAGCTAAAAATATAGAAAATGATTTCATTTATAATGAAAAAAACTACTATTATTGTAATGAAGAATATGATGATATACATGATAGTGATAGTTAAGTATAAATATATGCATCTTCTTCCCTCAAACCTATCTCTTTTATTCCCTCTTCTAAGGAAAATAATTTTGATAAATGGGAAAGATACTTTTGACCTCATTCTCCTATGCACAATTCACCAAAAGAGAAAATTAGTCATGCACTTCTAAGTGAACCTCTTAGTGGTGATAATTTGCTTCCATGTGAACCTTATCTCTCTCTCTCTCTCTCTCTCTCTCTCTCTCTCTCTCTCTCTCTCTCTCTCTCTCTCTCTCTCTCTCTCTCTCTCTCTCTCTCTCTCTCTCTCTCTCTCTCTCTCTCTCTCTCTCTCTCTCTCTCTCTCTCTACTTTGTTCAAATTAAAATAATATAGATGCAATAGAATCAAATTGCCAATGCATAGTTCAATTGATACATCTCATGTTCCTAACTCTACTTTGTCAAAAAAATATCTCAATGAAAACTCTTCTTCTCTTATCTCTCACATTACACCTAAAAGTCATGCATACAACCCACCCATGGATAACATAGATGCATAAGATATTCCGATTTCAAATGATAGTTTATTGCATATTAGAAAAGAATTAAATTCTTCTCTTACACCTTTCCCTAGTTGCACTAAAAGTGATCTTGAGTATGATAGTAAACATGAAAATGAGAGTGATTATGAACAATATTCTAATGATGATAATGAATGGAACAATGATGATTATTATGCACATAGTGAAGAAGAATATGCATCTCATGTTTCTAATTCTTCTCTCACTCCTCTCAAACATAATGTAATTCCAAATGTTGTTTCTACTTCTATGCATGATTCTCTTTAAAATAATGCATATGTTCATGCTAATAACACATCTTATACTCAATTAGAATGTGATACACTAAAACATAAAAATACCAATGAATATTCCAAGCTACCCCTCACTACAATAGAACCCAGTTCTTACTCTTCACCTAAAGAGAATGGTATCCCACATCCCTCTTGTAAGTTCCAAGTTATAATTACTCCCAAGGTTCAAGTGAGAACACCCCCTCTTTATGATCTAATTGCTTAATGTAGCATTATCATGGCTAAAATTAATAGTCAAATTCAATGATTAAATGAACCACTTCAAGATGTTAATGTACCATCCCAAGTGATTATCTCTTTGATGCATGTAGTTGGTGAATTACAACACCAAGTACATCTCCTTACCTTAGAAAATAAGTCCTATAAGTCTTATATAGATGCTAATTATCTACATGGTAACCTAATTCTAAAGACATTCAAAAAATATTCATTTCCTAAGCATTTCTAGATACCATCATTACCTCACTTTGATGGAACTGGAGATCCATTCATACACCTTCAAGCCTTTTGAAAGGCTTTTCCATCTCGTGTGAGTCCTTTGATTTTACTCAAGTTATTATAGTATACATTAGTGGGGGAAGCACAAAATTGGTTCTTTCATCTAATCCCCATTGGAACCTTACACACATATGATGACTTAGAGGAGGCATTTCTCAGACATTATACAACAAACATGGGCCCTCATGTCACATATGAAAAACTTGCAACTTTACATCAAAATAATTCAAAGCTAGTTAGTGATTATATCTTATGATTCAAGAATCACATGTTAAGATTGATATAAAAACTAGTAGATTTAGATATTCAACATATCTTTATTAAGAGGCTTCACTAGCCTCTCCTCGAGCATCTACTATATCAGATAGAGTCTTCTTTTAGGCAATTATGTTATACAATTTTAGCTTTGGAAAAGAAATCAAGATTAATTGAGGTAAATTTAGTTGATCTAATTACTCTATATTTCATATCAGTATCTACATATATAGCTCTTAACACATAACATCCACCATATCCTAAAAAAGATAGGAGACCACAACCAGAAAAGCAATCAATTAAGATCAAAGAGCTAGTCTCTAGAGCACAACCTAAAATATGCACTACAAAGAATAATATCAAGGCACCACTATAGTTTGATTCAAAGTAGGATAACCTATATATCATATTATCAACACTCTTAGATAGGAGGTTAATCATAGTACCTTCTACTCATCTATGAGATACACTTCTCTTACAAAAACAACCACATCAATCCTTTTACAACTATCATCATATCTGTGGACATAGAGATAATGATTGTTATGGAATCAAGTAGTGCATTAATAGATGTGTTGATAATGGCATCATAACATTCACATAGGGGGCACTGAGATCTCCTCCACCATAGAACTATATACCTCATTCATCCATGATTGAGTCATCCTAGGACATTCCTTCACAGGAGTCATTAGTCACTCATCATGAGAGTAATGCAAGTTATAAGACAAAGCCTCATAGGAGATCTCCTATTCCACCCATTCAAAAGGTTTGAAAACTAGTAAAACAAGAGTAGCCTACATATAACACTATAGTCTAAGGAGTACATAATACAGTTATATACACATATTTAGTAGAGTCATAGGCACCACAATAGAGTTTTACTCATGAAAATATTCACTACAGCTAGATTTTTTGGGTCTTATCTCATGTAACAATCTGATATGGATAAGATTAAATAAACCCACATCATAGAGTACTAATCATGATAAATATTCACTATGGTGAGATTTTTTGGGTTCTATCTCATGCAACAATCCATTATAATTGAGATTAAATGAGATCACATCATAGGTTTTAGTTCTAGCTTGATTTATGGCTCAATCATACACATCTCAGTAGAGGCCATATGGTAAATGATTATGGATAGATGAGCCTTATTCACAACACAAAGTTCCTATTGCACATCTAATAAAGCTACATTATATAGAATCTCCATGTCTAGTTACAATTAGTACACAATATATAGTATCAAATACAGAGCATGTTCCTACATAGCATGAGTAGTATGGACATTTATTCAGTTGGCCAACATGATTTAGGTAGTGATATAACATAGAGTTAGATGACACATATTCATACTAGTTTTAGTTCATAAGTTTCACTTAGTAGGGCAATGATGAAGCCAAAGGTTTATCTAGCCTTTATATTCTTGAGCCACTTTTGGGGAAGTAATATGCACAATGTGCTATCTTAAATCCCCACATACTAACAACTAACATTCTAAATTCCCAATAACTAAACATAGTAAAAACTAGCTTGTCAAAGTCTAAATCTTACCAAATTAACTTAAAAAAAAATCCTACTTTGCTAATCTCAAACCAAGTCAAATTTATCCAAATAGTTTACCAATTACCAAAACAAACAAATTTTTTCTTACATATGATTAAAATTCAAAATCAATAGCCTAAAATCATAATTATCAACAAAGCAATCAAATCACATATCCCAGTACCATTTTTACTAGACATATATAACCTTAAACATCAATACCAAATCCTAATTCTAAAATAATCAATAAATTACACTAAATTTAATAATATATTTCAAATCCCACAAACATAGTACGCATGAGTTGAAACTAAAAACTAGTATCCATATATATAATAAAATTTTTCAAAACATATACATCATATAAATATGTAATCAATCATGAATGGGCATCATGCCCTCACTCTCAATCTTGTTCTCTCCTCTAGTACTAGTCCCATAGTCTAGCCTCGCACTTAATGTCCAAGCACTTCCTCAAGCTCTCAAATGCCTCATATGCTAATTATCTCACTCTAGTAACCTACCATGATCCACATGAAAGTCCACATACTAACTTTAACAATATATGTACTCATTCATGATCCATGTACTCACTGATCAATAATTAGGTGGAAGCATCTTATGCCTATCTAACTTTGATCTCAAATCATCTCTCTCTTGTTGCCCTGACATATGCAGTCATAGCTATATCATCCCTATCAAACAAGTGAGCATAAATTCCATTCATAATGGTCACTCACTCTATCAAAACCTCCTCCACAACATCATTAGGTACATGCCATGTAAGCTTACAAAGTGTAGACTCAATTATGGTCTCTTAGAACCTATCATCTCCACCTCCTCCCCTAGTAGGTGCTTCATTCTAAGCACCTCCCACTCCACTTGCATGCAAAATTACAACACTACATTAGACATGCATATTCAAAACATGCTAAAAAATGCACAAACTTATACATAATTCACATATAATCAATACTTACCTCCCACCATCTAAATTGGTATAGGATCTTCATACTTAGGGTCATCCCCTCCACCAACAAGATACAATGGAACCCATTGATGCCTATCCCACCATATGGAATATGCCTCTATGCATCCAACATCATCTACATTAGAAATGTCTATATTCATATCCCTTGCATCCAAAGGTAATGGTGCTAAATGAACCTTGATATGTCTCCCATGAACTCTTTCCCTTACAAGTGCCTATACACTTTTCACCTATACCCATGCTATAGGGGGCACATCTTGTGGTACCCCAAATTATTGAATCATGTGCTCATACTTGAAGTGCTCATACACTCTAACCTATTGGTCATGTAACCAATAACTGACCCTCATATAATGCAACTACACTCCATCTTTGGGACACCTAGGGAATCCCTTATATGGCCTCTGTATAATATTTTGATCCACTAATCTATCTAAAACTCATATATAGTGATCTATCTTAGGATATTGGAGATCCAATGAACTCATCCACTACTCTCCAAATGGTTGTAGAGGTGCCCACCTCTCCTTTGGTAATCCTACTAGTTGCACAACTACTATGTGCTTATAAGCCCAACAATGTAATAAAGTAACTACACTCAAATCATTACTAAAGGCCTCTTGAGTAAACTAGTACAGATCCTTGTATAAGTGGGAAAGCATAGTCTTAACCCATGAGAACATAATAACATACACCTCTACACTGCATACAATCATGTGCATCATATATGCAATTGATACCCCACTACCATCCATAGCAAAAAATGAAGCCAACAACATGACCAACCACTTCTACAAACATAAAACACTCAACTATATAATAACTGGCAATAATACATCATTATCACTACCTCTCTGATGTATGTTTGAGGGCACACTTGAAAAGTATAAGGATGCATGATAAATAACATCCACACCCATATCATCCTACAAAGTCACATGTTGTTTGCTAATTGGCAAGTGCAACAATGGTACACATCCTCAAGAGTAATAGTAACCTCTCCCATCAAAATCTAGAAAGTATAGGTGTCTACATTCGACCTCTCACAGAAGGTAGTAATCAAATACCTATCCCACTACACAATGCCTAGGTCACACACATGGCCCAAACCTACTATATCCATCACAACCCTCTCGTTAGTCGATAAAGGCAAAAACCATAGTGTCTCCATAACTTGAACTCTATAAAACTCTCTCATCTAAACCTCACCCTAACAAAACACCAAAAAATAGCATATACATCAATTAACCATGCCAAATCAATAACCAATCAAAAACACAACAACTAAACTAATCAATAGCTCAAAAAATCTATCCTCCAAGATAATAACACTGGGTATAAGACAATAGTACTAGATATGAGCACTCCAACCTAGACAACAACAATGGAAGAGGGATAGGAGTGCTAGAACTAGTTAACAATTTCCTAGGCTACTTAAAATAACTCAAAAACATAAAAAAATAGGCTTCTAAACAAGAAAAAATCACATATTTTAGCTACTTACCAGTGTAATCTACCCACCAGCCTCAAATTGGCCTACCAACTACTCAAATTGAGTCACAATAGGTGCTCATCTCCTCAGCATATCTCCTACTCTAGAACTATAAATCTCAACCTAGTCAATGCATAAATGAATTGAGAATCAATCCAATTCTCCTATATCAAACAAATTTCTCATTGAAATCAAAATACCATTTTCCCTATAACTTCAACCCCATAGCTCTATTTTACAAACCATTTTATTCTACAGAGTCATAAAAATGATACCTTAGATATCACATGAGCCTCTATATCTTACTACATCATTTGCCTACTATGGTACACACATCTCTATACCAATTTTTACCTAGACATACAATTTGGTCCTAACTAATCAAAGACTCATTCAACTATCAAATAATTTAGTCTAACCAATCAAGCAACTTCTCAATCAATTCAAACTATACCAACCTAGTTTTTTATCATTTCACCACTAGTCATCACTTTTGGCTCAACCTCCTCTATCACATATCTCATCCCTCTCCCTAAAATGGGGGCATCATTCCCACTATTTCTATTCCTACACTTATCTAACATACCTATCCACTCTCATAGATGGATACGCCATGGTTCTTACATCTCTAGTATTCAAATTATCAAATTCAAGTTAGATTGGTCAAAATATATAATGATTCAGAATACATGGGTCACTCAACATTACTTAGGAAATTAAGAGGGATACACCTTCAATTTATAAATACACCATGACTCTTACACATACAACAATTATATTATCATATTTAACTCAAATTGGTCAAGATATATAGTGGTTTAGAATACGTGGGTCATTCAGCATTACTCAAGACATTCAGAGGGACATACCTTCAATTTATAGATATATAAATTAGCTATATATATAATTATTTAAATTATATGGATTCATAGTGACTTTGATATAGATTTAGACTCAAATACTAGATTTGGGGGCATGTACATACTACATATCTCACACATATAACTTCATATAGCATGACACAATAACAAGACCATATAGCAAATTATAGGCATAGTGTAGAGCATAGTGTTTTTGTCTCTAGTTTTACACATGGGACATAACATGATATCTCATTCCATATGTGGTTATATAGATTTCTAGACTATACATATGCATCACTCACATACTAGATTTGGGGGCATGGTATAGATGTCCATGTTCTTCACCATCTAGGATTATACATATTAGAATTGCAAGACATGCCATTCTCTTCTTGCACATTTTATAGAGTTTTAGATTACACCTAGATGTACCTAGGTTATCACCAAGTTAGACCATATGATCATCTATAGTGGTTAGTCCATAGCATTACCTAGATCTAAACTACATGAGTTTGTGTGAGATAGAGGACAAATAATGGTTTTGGGCCTCTAATAACTTCTTAGTTCTAGTTCAAATTATTCAAAGTGAGGGCATGATATACTTTTCTCTTCACATTATATAGATTATATGCACACATTATAAACTACATGAGTTTATGTGAGACAGAGGATAGACATTAGTTTTGGGCCTCTGAGCACTTCTCAATTCCAGTTTAGATTATTCAGAATAAGGGCATAACAAACTTTCCTCTTCATAGTATACAAATTCTATGAACACATTTTAGATTACATGAGTTTATGTGGGATAGAGGACAATATTAGTGTTGGGCCTCTGAGCATTTCACATTCCATTCAAATTCAGCACAACGGGCAAGCATTGACTTCCTTCTCCATGTTATATAGATTTCATATTCAAATTCATTACAGGGGGCATTTATTTTAGGGAATCCTTATTTATCTATACATTATTCAGCTCTCCATCTACTTCCCTAGCTAGAAAGTGAGCTGGACCCTTTTTTAACACACTTATCTCCATACAGGTAGGTTTAGGTACACATTTTATTTTATTTCTTTTACTATAGCACTTCATTTCATTATATCACTAGAATAAAATGGGGTAAATGTATACAACCTAAATTGGTCAAGCAACCACACATATCATGTATTTTCACAATCCTTTCATAGGAGACTCTGAATAGAGAATATGATTTTTGTTCACATTTAGTCATGTCTTTCACTTTAGTCATCTTGGTCTTGTTTTAGGCTTGAGTCACCTTTTTTCCTATTCCTAATCATATTGTACATTTAAAAAGATCATTCCACCTCATCCAAGTCATATTTTATATGCTTTTTCCATCCCCCTTGATCCCTAGCTTGTAGGACATGAGTGTTGGGATTAGACTAAAATCCTGAAAGCCAAGGTGTCTAGTTTCTAGGACTCTTGTCCAAGGTCAACTTGAGCCTTAATGGTCAATTAATTTCACTAGATGGGTCCTATCCCATTTATTTGAATTTTCCCTAAGTTTTATAATGTCAGCCAAATGCAAATAAATCTCTCAAATTAGAAATAAAGAGTCTCCTATATAAAGGACTTCACAAGGAATTTTATATCTAACCTTACTACTTTGGCACATTAGACAAAATAAAAATCAATCAATAGTATAGGTTAGCATTCTACATCACACATAGAATTTCATACTTAATCAAGGAAGGGCCTAGGTGAAATTCATTTTTTCATATATCATGCATATTGATTATGCACGTTCCAAGGAAAAACTACATTGGATCTGAGACACTAGCTTAAGGGTTAATGTAGGTAGTGATCAGGACAGTAGGGGCTCTAGATTGTGCAATAATTCTTCCTCTAACACAATTTTTTTCCTTTTACTTTTGATGCACTTATTTTTTACATGTGTGTAGATGAATACAAGGTTTTGGAGAATAAAATAGACCTAAAACGAGCTCTATTGACTTCCAACCTTCAAAATTTAGTACATAGGCTCACACTGACCTAGTTAATAAAACATAAAAAGCTTAGATCCTCAAGACAACATAGGTAGAGGTAGAATACAATATCTATTCCTCTTATATATTTCTAGTGCTCTTGTCCAATTAGAAAATAAAGTCCATATACAAATTCTAGACAGTGTCTCAATCTCGCATCTCAGTTTCTAGCTCCTAAATAATCCATTTTATCCTATTTTCAGATAATTTTATCTTTCTTCCTCATGTAATTTACTTGATAAAAATATATAATTTACCACATTAAACTAGATAATTCCCTTACTCCAAACCCTTTATTATTTAATAACTACACACTAATTTCTCAAAAATAATAAAACACTTCTATAGATGGAAAACTAATCTCCTTTATTGGTTTTCCTATAGCCACATATATCAATAAAACCCTATATAGTACATAGCTTTGCCCCTTGATCTCTAATAGGTCTAAAAGACCCATTTTTGCCTTTTAACATCTATAAAAATTGAGGATTCACCATATATGGGTATTTCTTCTACAAATAGTGAACACAACCATAGAATGAACCTTGCAAGCTTTAAAAGATGGACCTTGTATATTATAAATCTATGAACTAGAGGTCCATATTTAGTTCAATGGTATCCCTTTATATTATTTTAACTTGACTGCATCATTGTGTCCTTTTTATGGCATTTTGATCAAGCTTTAATGGTGACAAGATGACCCCTATAAGACTTTATTCACCTTAGACAAAAATGGTTCTTCATTCAACTTTGGCCATCAAATATTGTTTAGGCCAATCAAATTACTCAAACCTATCTTCATTCCTATTATTCCCATAGATCCTTGTTATCATATCTTAAGATTTTGACCTCCTGTACACCATAAGATCAAGTTGTATGAATGAATATAGTCCATTGATTTCCTACCACCAAAGATCCTTTGACACATTGATTTGATCTCACACCATTAGATCAAGATGTATGAATGAACTTGAAACATCAAATTTTCCTGGAGACACCATTTAAACTCAAATGGATAACTAAAAAGGCCCAAATTTTACATCTATATGCCTATATTTAACATCTATGTGAATATTTTTGACATCTCTATGATTGTCATTAGGATTTTTGAACCCCAACAATTATTTTCCATAGCTTAAATTTTAAATCCGTGTGCCTATCATTTGATGTTCACATAACTATAATTGAAATATACATGACCATCAATATTTTGGACCCCAATAGATAAACATTGAGCTTTATTTTGACATTCATGTGAATGTTCTGTTATGTAAGTTCAACTTTGAACACTTATAACTCAAGCTAGAGAACTTACCAAGGCATGAAAATTGTAGGATATGATCTTGGAATGAAGGACTCTATGGCACTATAATATTTTAGCTCATGGGGGCTTCCTAGGTTTATCTATTAAATGCATAAGTGAACTGATCTATTAATTTTTGCATGTTGTCCTAGTGACGGTCTAGTTCATTTAGACTTGTACTTGAGATTTTGCTTGATCCTTAAAAGTTCCAATGATTTTATGAGGACCATGTGAACTTGTTCCATGATCCTATCTTCTTGGACACCATGAAAACCTAATTTCAAATATGTTCCTCAAAGATAGACAAATTACACCTTAAGCTAACTTAAAGTGTTTCAAAATCTTGGTGAGTAATATGAGATCTTTAGACCACTCATTTCATCCAGAACTTTGTTTAGCTCATCCATTTCAATTAAGACTCTGCTCAACTGACCTATCTAGGCAAAAGCTTGGTATGTGAGACAAAATTGACTGACATCAACTACTAAAACAATTAAACTAAATGGGAATGTATCCTTGCTTATTTTTAAATGTTCATCAACCCTTCTAGCCCTATATGTGCCTTGCATACTCATAAATAAAGTTTTCCATTAATTTGACCAAAAAATTAGAAATAGGTATCTTTTTGGTAACAAGCTCACAACTTTGTTGGAAATATTGTCATTGATGTCAAACATCTAGCATTATTGGTGATAAAGGCCCCATTGCATTTAATATTGTATGTAATAGATATATCTTGGCTAATGTGAGTTAATATTTATTTAATATTAATGAATATATTTTTGGTTGCATATGAGACAAAAGAAGGGCCCATGGAGAAGTCAAAGAGCCATGGGATAAAGACAAAAGAAGGATGGGATGCATTTTCCCATGAAGAGTCATCTTGGTGAATTCCAAGAGTCACCAAGTGAAGACAAAATAGGAAGGGCACAATTTCTCATGAAGGGGCACTTTGAGGAATACAAAAAGTCACCAAGATAAGGACAAAAGTGGGAAGGACGTTTTTGGTCATGAAGGGTCACCACATGACTTTTCAAAGGCAAGGATATGAAGGTTCATACAAGTTTGGCACCATTTTCCATGAGGATTGAAGGGTCACAAATGGGAAAGGCCAAAGGTCATTTGGAAAGCTATAAATAAAGGCTTGAGAAGCCATTTGTAATATGGAAGATAGAGGTTGATTTGATATTGTAATATCTAGCTTAGAAGAGAAATTATGAGAGATGAATATGATTTGTATTTGTTATATCTATCTTAGAAGAGCAAAGGTGAGAGAGAGGAAAGAGATGTATTAAACTATCATTTGTTTAGATAGTAACATTGAGAGATAGGTATTGCCTTTGGGTTAGACTTTCCTAGTTTCCCTTTAGAATTTTGGCATGAGGACATTTTTAAAGGTATTTCCAGTTCTTTTGGTGAACTGGTGGCATTGGATAATGAAACAAATTCTAGAACCAAACTTCAAAGTGCCAGACTTTATGTTAAAGTGGCAGACCTGAATCATCTCTCAGAAAATGTGGAACTAATATGCAAGCTTGGTAAAAAAACTCAAGAATTTTTTTTTGAAGATTTGCCCAACTCTTGTTATGCTTGTAAGAAATAGGGGAATTTGTTTAAAAATTGTCCCTCCAAAAGAAAAAATTATCCTAGTAGTGTTTTGGATGGGAAAAAAACTAAGGTCCAACAAAAGAAAGTCTAGAAACCCAAAGAAGATCACTACCAAGAACAAAAAAATAATGAAGATTCTAAAGCTATACATGCTGAAGCAGATAAAGAGCCTTCTTTTGAAGATTCTAATGCTCCACATGCTGAGGCAGATAAAGAGCGTTCTTTTGAGAAAGTAAACTATGAGAAAGAAGGATATGGTTTGCAATCAGATACCATAATATCTGAACAAAGAATAGATGATCCGATAGATATATGAAAACAAATCATTTCCTATCAAAGGATAAAAGATCGATGGAGAGATGTAGATGAAAAAATTGTGCTAGAGGAAGGTGAATTCTTGGTTGAAGATGGAAATAAATTAGAGGAGGGAGATCTTTTTTCTCAGTCTAGGGAGATCCAAGTGTTATCTCAGGTTGATAATGACGTTCTTATGGATGAGCCTCCTTCCCTAGAAGCTGTGAAAGATAATGGAGAAAATTCAAAGCATAAACTAAACCAAAGAAAAAGGGTTGAAAAAAAGATCAATATTAAGGGGGTAGAAACTAGAAGCAGCAAAATAGATCAGCAAAAAAGAGTTGAACAACATTCTAAGGTGAAACTAGATGTTGGTTCCCTGGACAAAACTGGAAGAAGATCCACTAAGAAAACCAGAGAGTTAGAAAGTATGCAGAATATTTCTGATGGTAGGTAGGAAACTATTCTAGATTTTACACCTAAAAAATAGATAGAAAGATTATTATTTGGAAAATTAGGGGGCAGAATAGCACTCATAAATTGGATATTGATGATGTCCCTGTAAAAGCTGATTTTGATGCTACTCTTTAGTAGGTTTTAGGACTACTTGTCCTGGTTGCTGTTAATGCTTTATTTTTTTTATTCTATTAAAGGGTTTCAGGGTCCCTTCAAAACCTTCTTTTACCTTAATCTAAAACATTGAGAGATAGGTGTGTGGTATACACAAAGGGGTTGGTGCTCCTATGGGTTAGTGCTCACGAATTGTTGTTGGGTTGGTGCTCAACAAAGCGGTTGGTGCTCCTGTGGGTTGGTGCTCATGAATTGTTGCTGGGTTGGTGCTTGGCAAAGGGGTTGGTGATCATGAATTGTTTCTAGGTTGGTGCTCAGCAAAGGGGTTGGTGCTCACGAATAGTTTTTGGGTTGGTGCTCAACAAAGGGGTTGGTGCTTGAAAATATTGTTTGGGTTGGTGCTTATTCATATACTTGAGATTGTTATCCATGGTTTTTCCCACATTGGGTTTCCACGTTATATCGGGTGTCTCTCTCTATCTTGTGTGGTGTTTATTGTTTGAGTTTTATTACATATCTTGAATGTTTGATTAAGTGGAATTTGGTTAAGGGAAAGTTTAATAAGATATATGATATATTGATTCACCCCCCCTCTCAATATATCCCATGCTTAACAATTGGTATCAGAGTAGGTTCTTTTTTGAAAAGTTTTACAACTTGAAGGTAGATCAGGAAAGCATGATGGCTGGGTCACAGGAAGGATTTTCTAAAAATAAGGCACCTTTGTTTGATGGGATGAATTATGCTTTTTGGAGCATGAGAATGAAGATTTATTTGATGGTGCTTGGATTTGACATATGGAAAGTAGTGGTGGAGGAATATGAAGAGTCACAGACATTTGAAATTACTCCAATAGAAAAGAAGGCAAGTGAATGTAATGCTAAAGCTTTAAATGCTATTTTATGTGGTTTGTGTGAATATAAATTTTTTAAAGCTATGCAATGTAAATCTGCTCATGAAACTTGGGTAAAACTTGAGAATATTTACAAAGGTGATGGAAAGGTTCAACAAGCTAAGTTAAAGACTTTTAGAAGATAGTTTGAAAGTTTGAAGATGGAAGAAGAAGAAGATATATCAAGTTATCTCTTGCGAGTTGATCAAATAGTAAATCAGATTCAAGGTGTTGGAGAAAATTTGGAAGAGTTAATGGTGGTGCAAAAGGTTTTGAGATCTCTACCAATGAGTTATGATGCAAAGGTTTCGGCAATTGAGGAGATGAAGAATTTGTCCAAGCTAAAGATGGATGAGCTTCATGGTATACTGATGGCATATGAGATGTGGATAGAATAAGATAAACCCTCAAAGAGAGAAGCAACTTTCAAGACATCAAAGAAAGAGAAAGCTAAGATTCAAGAATCAAGTGATAGTTTCAGTGATGATGAAGATGACAACGGAGCACTTTTCATTCGCAAGAGGAAAAGAGGAATAGGTAAATGTCAAGGAAAATTACCTTTTAAATGTTTTAATTGTGGAAAGATTGGACATTTTTTGGCTAGATGTCCAAATAAAGGTAATGATGAAGAAGAATAAAAGCCTACATATAATAAGAATTTCAAAGGCAAATATAAGAAGGGATTCAAGAAGAAGAGCCTGTATTCTAAGGATCCTAGCTCAGTCGAAGATAGTGGAGTCAGCGATTCAGAGGAAGAAGAGATTATACTCATGGCCATACATGAAGATGATCAAGAAGAGGAGGAAGTTGAAGTGAATATGGAAGGAGAGCTCATTTGTGCCTTAGAAGAGTTAGAAGCTCTTTAGAAGAAGAATCGAAGATTAAAGCGCCAGATCAAGAAAAATGAATAAGAGTTAAAGGAAATGATTGAAGATCTACAAGCACACTTTGAAGAAGCTAAGAAGAATGAAGAAGATCCCATACCATAGTTGAAAATAACAAGAAAATAATGTCAAAGGTATGTTATTGAAATTGACTCTTTAAAATAAGATATTGAGAAAGCAGTCAATGATAAAGTAGTTAGTGATTTAAAATTTGAGGATAGAACTAACATTCTAAATAAGATATTGGAAAGTCAAAAAGCAAATTCAGATAAGATAGGGATCATTTTTGAAAATAAAAAAGAGATATGCTAAAGATCTTACAAAAGAGGAAACAAAAAGGGGAGAAGTGAAAAATATAGAGGACATTTCAGACAGAGAAGGCTAGAGAGAACAAAGCTACAAAAGGGCAATCAGGTCAGAGATATACAGACAGGTCTTATTTTATGGCTATTATTTTTATTGTAATGGATATGGTCATAAGAAATTAGAATGTAGAAAAAGAGCTAACAATTTCAGAAATAAGGAGAAGGAAAGTCAAGTAGATTCAAGCAGAAGCCACAACTCTTTTGCTCCTCTATCAAGCTTTGATGAAGAGACCATAGTATGCTATAAGTGCAACAACTTTGGACACATAGCTTGGTATTGTAGAAGTGTGTTCAATTTAGTCAAGAAGGATCAAAGTTTCAAAGCTCCATTCATCAAGAATAAGGTTCAGACATGTTCATGGCAGAAGAAACAACTTGAAGATTCTATGATGGTTCAAACAACGCTTCATGTAAGAGGTAAAGATCAGTGATGGTTAATTGATAGTGGATATTAGAGGCATATGATAGGAGATAAAAGTAAGTTCATTACTCTAAAGAAGATCAATGGTGTTATAGTGAGATTTGGAGATAAAACCACTGCTAGGATAGCTGGAAAAGGTACTTTGAGTTTGGATTATGGTAAAATTAAGACTAAGAATGTTTTATATGTAAAAGGTCTTAAACATAATCTATTGAGTGTTAGTCAAATATGTGATCAAGGATACACATTAAATTTTCATGTTGAAGGTTATGAGATTAGAAGAAAAGATTCAAATGAGTTGATTGTAGATGCTCAAAGGATAGGGAACAATGTATATGTATTGTCAGATATCTTCTCAAAGGCATGATCAAAGGACACAATCAAAGATCTGTGAGAGGAGTTGGGAGTAATTTATATTACTTCCTGCCATTGATGTTCAACATCAGTTGAGGGGGAGCTAAGTGTTATCTCTAGGTAGGCCCTTTGCCATTGATGTCAAAGGGGGAGAAGAATAGGTATAAGTACAAGTGAAAAAATAGGTACAGGGAATAGGTACAGGTTGCTATAATAAGGGGGAGTTGTTGTATGTTTTCAAATGATAGTATGTGTAGGTGATAGGATGTGGTAGTTTCAAGATTGAGGTTGCCATCAATGACAAAGGGGGAGATTATTGGAAATATTGTCATTGATGTCAAAGGTCTAGCATTATTGGTGATAAAGGCCCCATTGCATTTAATATTGTTTTTAATAGATATATCTTTGCTAATGTGAGTTAATATTTATTTAATATTAATGAATATATTTTTGGTTGAATATGAGATAAAAGAATGGCCCATGGAGAAGTCAAAGAGCCATGGGATAAAGACAAAAGAAGGATGGGATGCATTTTCCCATGAAGAGTCATCTTGGGGAATTCCAAGAGTCACCAAGTGAAGATAAAAGAGGAAGGGCACAATTTCTCATAAAGGGACACTTTGAGGAATATGAAAAGTCACCAAAATAAGGACAAAAATGGGAAGGACATTTTTGGTCATAAAGGGTCACCACATGACTTTTCAAAGGCAAGGATATGAAGGGTCATATAAGTTTGGTGTTATTTTCCATGAGGATTGAAGGGTCACAAAGGGGGAAGGCCAAAGGTCATTTGGAAAGCTATAAATAAAGGCTTGAGAAGCCATTTGTAATAAGGAAGATAGAGGTTGATTTGATATTGTAATATCTAGCTTAGAAGAGCAATTGTGAGAGATGAATATGATTTGTATTTGTTATATCTAACTTAGAAGAGCAAAGGTGAGAGAGAGGAAAGAGATGTATTGAACTATCATTTGTTGAGATAGCAAAATTGAGAGATATGTGTGTGGTATACACAAAGGGATTAGTGCTCTTGTGGGTTGGTGCTCACAAATTATTGCTGGGTTGGTGCTTGCAAAAGGGGTTGATGCTTGGCAAAGGGGTTGGTGCTCATGTGGGTTGGTGCTCAGAAAATGGGTTGGTGTTCCTGTGGATTGGTGCTCATGAATAGTTGTTGGGTTGGTGCTCAGCAAAGGGGTTGGTGCTCCTATGGATTGGTGCTCATGAATAGTTACTGGCTTGGTGCTCAGAAAAGGGGTTGGTGCTCTTACAAGTTGGTGCTTTTTGGGTTGGTACTCATTCATATACTTGAGATTGTTCTCTGTGGTTTTTCCCACATTGGGTTTGCACATTATATCTGGTGTCTCTCTCTATCTTGTGTGGTGTTTATTGTTTGAGTTTTATTTCATATCTTGAATTTTTGATTAAGTGGAATTTGGTTAAGGGAAATTTTTATAAGATATATGATATACTAATTCACCCCCACTCTCAGTATATCCCATGCTTAAAAATAATAGATAAATGTTGAGCTTTATTTTGACATTCATGTGAATGTTATGTTATGCAATTTCAACTTGTAACACTTATAACTCAAGCTAGAGAACTTACCAAGGCATGAAAATTGTAGGATATGATCTTGGAATGAAGGACTCTATGGCACTATAATATTTTAGCTCATGGGGGCTTCCTAGGTTTATCTATTAAATGCATAAGTGACCTGATCTATTAATTTTTTCATGTTGTCCTAGTGATGATCTAGTTCATTTAGACTTGTTCTTGATATTTTGCTTGATCCTTAAAAGTTCCAATGATTTTATGAGGCCCATGTGAACTTGTTCCATGATCCTATCTACTTAGACACCATGAAAACCTACTTTCAAACCTATTCCTCAAAGATAGACAAATTACACCTTAAGCTACCTTAAAGTGTTTCAAAATCTTTGTGAGTAATATGAGATCTTTAGACCACTCATTTCATCTAGAACTTTGTTTAGCTCATCCATTTCAATTAGGACTCTGCTCAACTGACCTATCCAGGCAAAAGCTTGGTATGTGAGCCAAAATTGACTGACATCAACTACTAAAACAATTAAACTATATGGGAATGTATCCTTGCTTATTTTTATATGTTCATCCAAGAATCTAGCCCTATATGTGCCTTGCATACTCATAAATAAAGTTTTCCATTAATTTGACCAAAAATTTAGAAATAGGTATCTTTTTGGTAACAAGCTCACACCTTTTAGATTCTTTATCATCTTTTACTTGATAAGTCATTGATTTATGTTCTCTTAAAATAACTAATTCCTATCTAATTGCACTTATAATATCCTCATGGATACATTTTTTTAATTTTGGCAATCTACCACAAATTCTACAATTTCCATTTAAACATGATTTGTTATAAATTAATTGTCCATCTAATCTTTTGCAAAATATAGTTAGAATAAATTCCCTAACTGATTTTGGTGGAAATTCAATTCCACACTCCTAAAAAATGTTTTTATTATGCAAAGTATAATGAATATGTCAAAAAACATCATAGTACATTGAAAATTCAACATATTCCCTAAAACAACAAGTGGTGATTTATTTTTACATAAAAAAGTTTGGCCATCTCAAAATATCTTTGACAAATAGAAATTTGTGGTTGTTTTTTATAAAAATTAGAGTACAATTGTGTTTAAGTCATATACAATAAATGTTTTGGATGTAGTTCATGGTTATGAGATCCAACTATTGTTTTCACTACATCTCTTGCATTGGGAAAAACTATTGTATTATCTTTCCAAAATTGAGCAAGTAACTACTTGAGAGTATCGACTATAGCCTTGTCCCTTCATGATAGTATACTAGAGAATGCCTAAATCTCATTGGTATTAGGATCATTAAGTCTTTCACATCTTTTAATTACTTTGATTAATGTCTTTTTATTTATAGTAAGTGTTTAGCTTATTTTTGAAACCATTCATTTTTTCCCTATTTACTCACTTACTACACAAGTTGTAAGTATACATCGGGCAACATTATAATCTTGGGTTTATGATTTTGGGCCTACAGTATGATATGCATCATATAGATTTTCAATAATTTCATTATTTTCATTATCCATGTTAGATGTTCTTAGTCATGATATGTACATTATAGGTCTCATCTTAATCAATTTTATCAATGAAACAAATAATTGACATCTTTGACTATCATAATCCAAATTATGAAAGAAACTATCGCAAATTTGTTGAGTCAATCTTCTTTAATAGATATTAGATATTTTTTATGCATTGGTTCTAAAATATTTTCATCGACTTCAATTAAGAACTTTTATTTTCTACGTATAATTCTTGGAGGTGTTGTTAATGGTGGAGTTTGTTGAGAAGGTGTTTCAAAATCATTATTACTTTCATTGTTTAGAGGTGGGATGATATTTTATTCATTGTTTATTTATTCATTATATGTTTTCATGAAACTTTATTTATTATTAATCTCATCATTATTTATTTCCATCAAATTTTCTTCATTCATGGGGGGTGAAACATCATACATAGACTCATCAGTAACAAATCAAAAACTTGGAACTCTTAATGTAAACCTCTGACATTATCTAATTAATTATTGTCAATTTAATTATTATTCATTTCATTATGGTTAATTTCATCATTATTAAATTCATTATAGTCAATTTCATCATTGTTTAATTCATTATTATCAATTGGTTTATTATCTATGGCATTTGGTTCATCAGGATTAGGGTTTGTATCTTATCTGCAACAAAGTTTTTGCATTCGTATCTTGTGTTTCTCCCTCAAATATTCTAATTCCTTCAGTGTTTTATTATTCAACATATTCCTCTTCCTTAAACATGATCCATCACCCATCAAAGATAATTGGCAACTTTTCAAAGGTGGGGTCAAAAGTACATAGGTCATGTAGGTCTCATAGAGAATGTTTATGGGGATATATTTCTTGATTTGGGTTAAAATTTGATGTTGAAAACTGAGCTTAGTGTATATTAATAATAACATGATCATGTTATCCAATAACATTATCATATTATTATTAATGCTAGGCTCTACTTGAACATATACATTGAGAAGTGAGTTTTGTCTATATTAAGAATAACATGATTATGTTATTAAATAACGTGATAGTATTATCTTAATACTCAGTTGGGGTTAAACATAGACATTGAGAAGTGAGTTTTATCTATATTAATAATAATGTGATCACATTATTTAATAACATGATCTCATTATACTTAATATAGATTAGGGATTATGGATTAATAATTGAGGCATTAGTGCATAGGGTATATAGATTAAGGATTAGGGCATAGGGCTTATAATTTATGTTTTAGGGTTTAGGGATTAGGGAATGTAGGGTTTAAGTTTAAGGGTATATATAAGGTCTAATGGATCTATGCCATGTGAACCTAATTCTTACTATAAAGGATGTTAATTGGGACTAAATCATTTGGTAAATAGGGAAAGTTTATGGTTTACAATTTAAGGTATAGTGTTTAGGGTTTAAGATATAGGGCTTAGGTTTAGTGTACATAGGGTCAATTGTGAAGATAATTTGTAGTCTAAATGATTTTAATTTGGGATAAAATGATTAGTTTAAGGTCTAAAGAGTTTATATTTATGGGGGATTAGGAAATTTAAGAATTAGGGTTTAGGGTATAGGTTTTAGGGTATATAAGGTATAATTGTGAAGGTGATTGGAACAAATTTGAGATCTTTAAACCTAGATATATGAGTAAAGAATGTGATTTTTAGCTTAATTATCCCCCACATCATAACAAATTGAGACAATTAAGTCAATTGTGGTTTAGTGAGTGATGAAATTTTGACTAGGTTCATCCCTATGAACCTATTTATTACTATATATAAAATATGTTAATTAGGGATAAATTTATTTGTTTAGGGTTTAGGGTCTACAATTTAAAGGGTTTGGGGTTTAGGGATTATGGCTTAGGGTTTAAGGTAAATGGTATAGGGTTTATGGTTTAAGATATCAAATATAGGGTCCAATCACTAATGTAGTTGAAGAACATTTGAGTTGTTTGTTCACCTAATTATGACAATTACCTTCATGTTTACATTTATGATAAAAGTAGGGTCAATTAAGCCATACATGTTACATATATTATAGAATTGATTTAGCTATAAATTTAGTTTAGGGGATCCATTTTGACCAAATCATGCCCCTAGTTACAAAAATTGACTAATTAAATCAATTCATGATAGAATTGAAATTTTAATTTTGCCCCAAATCATATCTTGCTCTTCAAGGAGTTCAAATTGGCCTCAAATGCCTCCTCGATTAAATGAATCAACTCTTTGGTTAATTATATATGGCATGAAATTAGGTTTAATTTCAATCCAAATCACATCATATATAATTTAAAATACATTCATATGGCTCATTTTAACCCTAATTACCTCCACAATTTAACCGATTGACATTTGCATTCATTATCTAATGACTTCAAGTTTATTGAGCTCAAAATCACATTCTATACATGTAAAACTTGCATATAAGTAAATAATGTTTCTTTGTTTCAATCAAGCTAATGAAATTGGAGTTGATAAACTCCCAAATCATAGTTTATAGTCATGAAACTAGGTTGAAATGGATCTAAATAACCCTGATTTACTTCATATGCACAACTAGATTGGTTTTCCAAAGACTAAGTTTTGGCCATAGGTTTAAAAAATGCATTTTGTGACATCTCATGATAAAATCAGTTATATCATAAGGCATGTATGTTTGTGGCATGTGGTGGTAATTAGGGTATAGGTCTTATAATTTATATTTTAGAGATTAGAGATTAGGGATTAGGGTTTAGGTTTAAGGGTGTATATAATTTATAATTGATCTATGCCATGTGAACCTAATTCTTACTACAAATGATGTTAATTAGGACTAAATAGATTGGTAAATATGGAAAGTTTATGGTTTACAATTTAGGGTATAATTTTTAGGGTTTATATTTTAAGGCTTAGGTTTTAATGTATATATGGTTTAAGATACACATAGTCAATCACAAAGATAATTGAGGATAATTTGAATCAATTGGACCCATTTGTGACTATAAAATGTGTTTTTGGGTTGTTATTGTACCCTGTGTCATTATTCATATTGAGTGAATTAGTCAAGTGGGGCACTCAATCATGTGATTTAGGCCAAACTGAGCCATGTAAACTTAATTCTTAGTCTAAATGATGTTAATTTGGGCTAAAATGATTGGTTCATGGTTTAAAGAGTTTATATTTATGGTTTAGAGTTTAGGGAATATGAAATTTAGGGATTGGGAATTAGGGTATAAGTTTTATGGTATATAAGGTACAACCATGATGGTAATTGGGGAAAATTTGATCTCTTTGAACCTAGATCTATGAGTAAATAATGTGATTTTGGGCTCAATTAGCCCCCACATCATCACAAATTGAGCCAATTAAGTTAGTTATGGTAATGAGTAATTTAATTTTGACCAAGTTCATCCCTATGAACCTAAGTTTTAATATATATAAAGGATGTTAATTGGGGCTAAATTTATTGGTTTAGGGTATATATTTTAAAGGGTTTTAGGTTTAAGGTAAATGGTATAGGGTTTCAAGTTTAAGGTAAATGGTACAGGGTTTAAGTTAAATGGTATAAGGTTTAAGGTATAAAATATAAAATATAGGGTCCAATAAGTAAGGTAATTAAAGAAAATTTGAGATAATTTTTCACCTATTTATGATAATTACCTTTATGTTTGTCTTTATGATAAAATTGGGGTCAGTTAGGTGATATGTTATATAATCAATTGAGCCATAAATTTGGTTTAAGGGCTCAATTTTGCCCAAATCACACCCATAATTGCACAAAATGACTAATGAGATCAATTCATGATATAATCAAACTTAATTTTCCCACAAATCATATATTTCTCTTGAAGGGGTTCAAATTGGTCTCAAATGCCTCCTTGATCAAATGAATCAACTCTTTGGTTAATTATATATGACATGACATTAGGGTTATTTTCACTCTAAATCACATTGGATATATAGTTTAAAATATGCTCATGTGGCTTATTTTGACCCTAATTACCTCCAAAATTAAACTAATTGATATTTTCATTCACTAGCTAAAGACTTCAAGTTTATTGAGCTCAAAACCACATTCTATACATGTAGAACTTGCATATAAATAAATAATATTTCTTTGCTTCAATTGAGCTAATGAAATTGGGGATAATCAACTCCCCAAATAACATTTATATTCATGAAATTAGGTTAAAGGGGCTCAAAATATCCCAAATGTACTTTAGATACATAGCTAGATTAGTACTCTAAAGGCTAAGTTTGGGCCATAGGTTTAAAAAATGCATTTTATGACATCACGTGATAAAATTAGTTATATTGTAAAATGTATAATGAGTTACACATTAAAACCAAGTAATTATAAGTAATCAAGTCAACATATTAAAATTCCCATAAATTTTTTGAAGTCTAATGTGATACCATGACACCTTAATTTAATATCCAAGGTTAGGGACCTTTGATGCATAGGGCTCCATTCAATTTATAAACCATGTATGAAAATAAGAAACTCATTCACCCTTTTCCTCACCTCTGCTAAAATACATCCTTCTCTGATTTTACTTGCTTAGTTATTGGTATAAGAATATTTGATTACACAAAGTCTTTATATCTACCTGTAATTACTCTGCATACATCTTATGTTTACTTTGGAATCTCTTTTATTACAATTTACTTCCTTGTTAGCTTTTACACTTTCCTTGGCATTATCTTACACTTTGATTGAAACAAGATATAGGTTTCTTTTATATTAAGAATCTTTGGGACATAATTATTACGTCATATGTAGTCCTTTTATAACTCCTTTCCCTATACTAGACTTGTGTTTACCTGTCTAACACCCTTCATAGTCTTTTACCTTTGTCACAGTCTTTTTAGTAGCCCTTTTTTTGGATCTTTTACTTAGTATGGATTATTACATAATAATTTTGGGAAAATAATGTTATATTAAAATACAATTTTATTTATTCTTTTAATTTCCCAACTTTCAATCCCTAATTTGTTCTTTAGACCCCTTTACCAACCTCCTTAAGGGCACTAATAAGGCCTTTTAGGTTTTTGATACCTATTTTTTACATAGTTAAAAATAGTAATTTTCCATATGGTATCACTATAAAAACTTGAAAATATCTTTACTCATACTAATATCCTTATTTACACCAATTTTTAGATATTTTTTATGGTTTAATCTCTTATTATCCATAATTTTAGGTAGAAACCCTAAAACAATGTTAATTTGATCTACAACAAGCCAAGGAAGAAAATATTATTCTCACACACTCCTCAATGTGTTTCAAAACTTCCCAAGGGTATATAAAAATCTATCATAACCTAATATAAAATTCCTAAAATAAACTTATACTTCATAACATTTGTATTTCACATTTCAATAAGAGTTTGTGTTGACAGTATTAAAAAGTCTAAGGTACCTATAGTCTATCTAAACCTGAGGACAAACATTAGATGTTTAATCAAATCATTATGGGTTTAAAGGTTCCTTGATATTCATTTGGGTTATATAAAAATACTATATACTTACTTCAATTATTGAAAATTATCCATAATTCATCTGCAATTCCTTTCCAATAGACTTTACAAATAGACAGTTTATATACATAGAACAACACAAGGTTTTGCTTCTAAACCTAATCTAATCTAATAAGGACATTTGTTATGAACATTTATAAATATTTGACCTTTTAAATACTTATAAATCTTATTTAAACATCCATAATAAAATATTTCACCTTTAACTTATGTTTTTTCTCAGTTCATATGCACATAATGTAATAATATAGGCTATGCAACACATTTTCTTAAAATAAATCAAACCTCTAAAGTTAATACACTCAATATGTGAATTAAAAAAAAGAATACAAAACATATTCTTATAAAAAAACAAAAAACTAATCTTATTTTTATCTAAACTCCTTTTATTCTCTCACAGTCAGATTACATAGCACTTATACAAAGATGCAAGGTCAGTCTTCTGTTCAACTTCCATATATGAAAAAGTTACTGATTAGAACATAAATAATATTTTAAATATGAGGAAAATAACTTAGCATAGGTGAAATAATAATATAAAACACATTTATATCAATTTCATTTTACTTTTTTTCTATTTTCTCGTTCAATCTTGTTACACATACAGGAAATGCAGAGCCTATTCAAAATTTTCTCTTCAAAACAAATAAATCATACATTCATTAAAGGTCATTATTACATTAACTTTTTGGATCCAACCCCTTCTCCAAACTTTTACTCTACCTTGAATGACTCTTGATAACCAACTAAACTTACCTATATCAAAACTCTTATAACTACCTTTTGTATGTTAAGAACTACCTAACTACCCATTAAGGTGACTCTTTATGTGAGTCAATGTATACATGATATAACTTTGAACACCTTTCTAAAACATAACCACCTAAAATTTAACATCGAGACCTATTTGAAATGAATTTGAGATCTCCTAAATTACACAAGAGCATTTGAAATTTTAAACCAAAAATTTGGCATGAAAATGCCCACACTCACCTAATTCAAATTTGAACAACTCTTAACAAATAGAAATTACTCCTATAGACTTATCATGACCTTAAAAACCTATTAAAGACTCAAATATTGAAAATTAGATCATATGTATAAGTGGTAAGTGATTCTCTTGCATCAACATTTCTCATATCACATGAAATAATACCTCTATTAGGGAGCTCAAGAACATATAAGATCATATATAAAATTTGAGGTAAATAACATATTTGGATTTTTTGGTGTTGTGAATATATAACATAATTGCGTTAGTAACTAATGTGATCATAGTAATAATATGGTTAATAACATTATCACATTAATAATGTGATCACTTTATTAATGTGATCATGTTATTTGAATTTGATTTCAAAACCAATGCCTTTGAGCTCAATAATGGCTTGGATTCTTAAGCCAAAGGCCTGGACCTATCAATCCACAACTGAGTCTGAGAGTTTTGATAAAAAACAAAAAAAATCCACTTTTATTGACAAATTAACTATAAATTTCATCATTAAAATTAAAAAACTTAATACTGTCACAATGAGCACATCTCCTCTTTCCAAAAATATGATTTTTTATAAATTTTTTACTTTTAAGGTTTCAAACTATGTTGATTTTTAGCTATACCTTTTTTATGCCATATATGCCACAAATATACATTCCTATACATGTTCATGTAATTTATTTTAGTTAATCCAAGTGAATAAAAATTTATATGGTCATAAAATAGGCCTAATTCTACATACATTAAAAAAAAAATAACTGATTTTCATTTTTTTTAGGTAGTTAGGCATGCCACACAGATGACTATCCATGTTTTTATTAGTTTTATGGATCTATTTACTTTAAAAATTCATAAAAAAGGTATTTATTGAAAAAATATTAAAAATATAGGTCAAAAAATAGAATATCTTATCTAATTTATCCCCAAAGGGTTTCAAAGAATATTAAATATTGCTAAAAATGGTGTACCATACAACCATATATATACTCTATTTTCTTAACAAAAATAGGAGCTCCTATTCAAATTTTAGATGTTTATCCTAGTTATACTTAACTATTTTTTTTTAAAAATAGTGCTTTGGAAACCATACTTGAAATTATACATTTCATATTCTTACATCTTCAAATTTGGAGTGTAGATATCTCAAATTATCTACAAAAGTTTAGATTTCTAAAATTTCAAGAAAATCATGTCTATGGGTAGGCCACTTTTTATCCCCCAACTTTGTGCACTTACCCCTTTGAGAGAATAAATAAAAGTCTTGTATTTTAATATAATTATGCTAAATAATGCCTATAAGTAATTTTCATTAGCATGATCAAGTATTTTATTTCTCCTAATTTCTTCCATTAGTGTTTTTCAATCTATGTTTAGTGATTTTCTTATTTTTCTAATCAAGCATTTTATACATGTTTGACCACTTACTATACAAGTTGTAATTATGATTCGAGTAACATTATGATATTTGGTGCATTTTTTCATACCCACAATATGGTATGCATTGTGTAGGTTTTCAACAAGATACTTATTTTGACCATCAATATTAGATGTTATTAGTCCTCAGGTGTTCATTTTAGGTCTTATCTTAATCAGTTTCATTAAAGAAATAAATAATTTACATATTTAAGTATCATTTAATTTTTAAAATAAATTATCCCAAATTATTTCATCCTTTCTTCTTGAATGGCATCAATTTTTTATTAGGCATTATTTTTAAAATGTTCTCATTAACTTCAATTAAGTACATGAGTCTTCTACACAAAATCTTCGGAGGTATTACTAATGATATACTTTATTGATTTGGTGTTTCATATTGTTATATTCATTAATATTTATTAATTTTGTGTTCCCATATAATTTAATTCATTTTTAATTTCACTATTGAGTGTTTTCATGTAATATTCTTCATTGTTACTTTCACCATTTTGTGTTTCCATGTAATTTTATTCATTTCTAGGAGGTAAATCATCATGCATATTATCATCATCATCAAAATTAAAAAAAGTATGATTTGAATGCTTACTTGAAATATAATTTGGACTTTTAGGTAAACATTCATCATCATTATCTATGGAATTTGGTTCATTTGGGATAGTATATGTACTTTTTATTGCACAAGATGTTTGCATTTGTTCCCTTTATTTTTATCTCAACACTTGAAATTGCTTTAACATTTTGTACTTTAAATTTTTCATAGATTCAAAACGAAATCCATCACCCATGATTAGAATTTTTTTAAAACTTTTGAAGGTGGGGAAAACTATTAAAAAACAACTTGAAACACTATGTAGAGTTTAAAATGATGCATCGTATAATTATGGGTACATAAATGTTGATATGACAAAATAATAATTTTAGGTAAAGAATTATAGTTTTAATGAAAATAATGCATATGCAGTATAATGTGTGCATAATTATTAACATTTTTTTTTCACACCCTCTACCCTATACACACCTCAATTTTTCATAAATATCGTCATTTATTAAATTAGTTGAATAGTCATTTCAATTTGTAGTAAAATCAAGGTTGATTAAGCCACAAATTTCATCATATACAATTGATCAAAATATACATTAGGTTCATGGAGCTCAATTTGGCCCAAATCACATCTCTAACTGCCCAAATTAATTCATGGGATCAATTCATGATGGAATTAGAGATAAATTAGCTCCATGTCCTACTCTCATAATTAGGTTCAAGGGCCTCAAATTGGCCCCAATAGTATTCATGATTAAACTAGCAGATTATTTAGTTTATGCATTAATAAAATTGGTGTTGATTAAGCCCATATCACATCCTATACAATCATAATTAAATTTTAAAGGGGTTAAATCTTATCTAAATTGCATTATGAAAGCACCAATTGACTAATTAACTCAATTTGTGATAAAATAGGGTTAATTAAGATCCCAATCAAATATTATAGTCATATTTATGTTTAAGGGGTTTAAATTGGCCCCAATTAGTTCTTTTATTAAACCACTAAACTATTTAGTTCATTATATGATGATATTTAGGTTGAACGATGCCAATCACATCTTATACAGTCAAAATTAGGCTCATAAGGCTCATTTTAGCCCAAATTACATCACTAATTATACCAATTGACTAATTGGCTCAATTTATTATGGATTCAAATCTAATTTAACCATAAATAACATCATATTATTATAATTAGGTTCAAGGGGATTAAATTATCCCCAATTACATTCGTGATATAACTAATCAATTCTTTAGTTCATTTTTTGATTAAACAAAAGCTTGATTGAGCCCCAAATCACATCCCATATAGTCTAAAGTAGGTTTGAAAGAGGCTTAATTTGGCTCAAATCACATCACTAATTGTAAAAATTGACTAATTAGCTCAATTTATGATAACATTAAGGCTAATTGAGCCCTCGATCACATCTTATAGGTATATTTAGGTTGAAGGTGCTCAATTTGGACTTAACTACCTATATGATTGAGTCAATTGATTATTTAGTTCATTATGTGATGACATTTGAGTTGATTGATGCCTAAATCACATGTTATATAGTCAATATTAGGTTCATGGGGATGATTTTGCCTCAAATCACATCCTATAGTTGAATTTAGGTTCAAGGGGTTCATATTGGCCCCAATTACCTCCATGATTGAATTTGTGATAAAAATAGGGTCAATTAAGCCATAAATTAGGTTCAAGGGGGCTCAGTTTGGCTCAAATCACATATTTAATTACACCAATTGACTAATTATAACAATTTATTATGGAATCAAGGATAATTTAGTCCTAAATCATGTTGTACTCTCTTATTTAGGTTTAAGGGGATCAAATTAGCCTCAATTACATTTGTGATTAAACCAATTTATTATTTGGTTCATGAAATGATAAAATTGATGTTGATTGAGCTCCATATCATATCCTATATAGTCAAAATTAAGTTTGAAGTGGCTGAATTTGGATAAAATTGTATTATTAATTACAATAATTGACTAATTAGCTCAATCTATGATAATATTTAAGGTTAATTGAACTTACAATCAAATCTTATAGTTGTAGCTAGGTTGAATGGGCTCAAATTGGCCATAATTACTTCCATGATTGAACCAATAAACTATTTTTTTAATTATGTTTTAGGTTGATTTATTCTCAAATCACATCTTATATAGATAAAATTAAGTTCCTAAGGCTCAATTTGGCCCAAATTGCATCACTAATTAAACCAATTGACTAATTACCTCAATTCATGATAGAATCAAAGATAATTTATATTCAAATCACATCTTATTTTTGAAATTAGGTTCAAGGGGCTCAAAGTTTCCCTAATTACATCTATGATTAGACCAATTGATTATTCATTTCATTCTATGATAAAATTGGGGGCAATTAAGTCCAAAATCATATCTTATACAATTAAAAATAAGTTTGAAAGGGGATTAATTTGGCCAAAATCACATCACTGATTGCACCAATTAACTATTTGGCTCTATCTATGATAAAATTAGGGTTAATTGAGCCTCTAATCACATCCTATAATCATGGTTAGGTTTAAGGGGCTCAAATAGGCCCCAATTGATTCCATAATCAAACAAATCAACTATTTGGTTCATTTCTTGATGAGATTGGGATCAATTGGGCCTTAAATCACATTATATATAGTTGAAATTAAGTTCATATGGCTCATTTTTTCCTAAATTTCATATTTTATTGCACTAATTGATTAATTAGCTTGAATTATGATGAAATTAGAGATAATTTAACCTCAAATCACATTCTATAGTAATAGTTAGATTCAAGGGGTTCAGATTGGCCCCATTTACCTCCATGATTAAGCCAATCAACTATTTTATTTAGTATGTGATTACATTGGAGTTGATTGAGGATAAAATCACATCCTATATAGTAAAAAGTACATCTATCATTGAACCAATAAATTTTTGGTACACTGATCAAGCCCTAAATCATATTTCATAGTCACAGTTAAGTCAAAATGGCTCAGATTATCCCTAATTACCTCTGTGATTGAATGAATTTACTATTTAGTTTATTTTATGATGATATTGGGGTGGGTAGAGACCCATATTACATCCCACATATTCAAAATTAGGTTCACAAGGATCAATTTGGCCCAAATTATATCACTGATTGCACCAATTGACTAATTAACTCAATATGTCATGAAATCAAAGATAATTTATCCCAAAATCACATCCTATAGTCATATTTAGGTTAAATGGGTTTAAATTGGCCCTAATTTACTCCATTATTTAAATAATTAGCTCTTTGGCTCATTCTATGATGAAATTGGGGGTAATTTAACCCTAAATCACATCCTATATAGGCAAAATTATGTTCACGAGCTCAAGTTAATCTAGATCACATCACTATATTGACTATGTCCTCCATATGTAAGTGTATATATTATATATTGACACACACTAATTTTATAACAAAAAATATAAAATTACAAAAAATGACACTTAATGTTTACATCCCTCATGGTTTATAGTTCAACTTTAGGGACAATATCTAGTTACCTATATGGATTATTAAAACATTGTATATATCTTTGTGTATGTTTTAAGTGATTAAAAATCACATGAATTCAATATAAATAGAAGAGATTACATTATTTTTATTTTTTTAATACTAAAATCATGCCTTTAGGCTTAGAAATGGCTTAGATTACTGAGCCTAAGACTTGGACCTACATATACACAACCAAATATGAGTTTTGACTATAAATGATAGAATCCAAATTTCACCATGATAAATACTATGAATTTCGTTGATACATTTATTGAAACTATCAATACAATTTTGAGCACACTCTCCTCTTTATATATATATATTATATATAGAATCCAAATTTCACCATGATAAACACTATGAATTTCATTGATACATTTCTTGAAACTATTAATACAATGTTGAGCACACTCTCCTCTTTATATATATATATATATATATATATATATATATATATATATATATATATATATATATATATATATATATATATATATATAAGTATGTCATTTTATTTTAAAGGTAGTTTAGGGGTCAATACACTATTGTATATCCATTTTTATCATTTTTTAGGGTATATTTTCTTGAAAATTTTATTAAAAAAACATTCATTAAAAATTTAAAAATATATTTTGAAAAATATATGATCTTATCTAACTTTCCACCAAAGGGTTTCAAATAAAACTAAATGATGATAAAAAATGAGGAGGCACATGACTAGATATCTATTATGTTTTTTCTTAACAAACACAATTTATTATTTGAATTGACTGGATATCTACTATGTTTTTTCTTAAAAAATAAAATTTATTATTTTAATTTTATATGTTTGACCTACTTATAATTAACCATTTTCATAAAAAAATATTATATTAGAAACTAGACTCAAAATTCTACAATTCACGTTCTTGGGTCATCTTCAAATTTTGAGTATAGCCATCTCAAATAATCAATACAAGTTGAGGTTTCTCATTTTTCAAGAATTATTTTTCCACTTAAGACCTCCTTTTGGCCCACCAATTCTCTATAGTTACCCCAATATAGATCTGTAGCATCAATGTATTTATGTGGTTGTTTTCATGAGATATTCCAATTATGGATGATCTTTTATAGGGTGAATTTTGAGGAGGGCAATTTCACCTATCTTATTAATCCTACAACACATATGAGGACATCCTTTTTTATAGAGGAATACATAAAAAATGATGTAAATGATTGGGTGAGATAATTGAAGTATTGGGTATAGAAACTAGAGGCATAATTAGGTAGGGGATGAGTAAAAGGAGAACCCATGGCCCCAACTAGATATGTTATAGTAGAGACATTACTAGCCCAATTGGCAGCATTACATGAGGCACATGTATGGAATAAATATTATCTATTATATTATAAGGCATGAGAGGATATAGATCATGAATGTATTGGTAAATATCCTAGTAGGGCTAGGTAAAAAATCTTAGATATAACCGATATTAGTAGATGTAGCAGTTGGGTTAGAGATAAATACCAAAAAATATTATAGGGATGCTCACTCTCCACTTTGTTGTTGGATCTATTTTGATGTATGAGATATGTATGGGTCATGCAACCAAATTTTTGACTATGTATGTGATAAAATTTGACTATATATATATATATATATATATATATATATATATATATATATATATATATATATATATATATATATATCAATGAACTATGTTTACACACATGTATATATGTGTATGTCTATGATATCCAAATATTTAAATTTAATTTGTGTGTTTTGACCAAAAGACATGTAATTTAATGTAAATGAAATAGGTAAAAAGTAAACGTAACATATAAAGTAATAGATATGGTGATAAAGTGCCTAATTTACAACAAAATATGTGGTCATTTAAGATCATAGTATATAATAATGGGCACTAACCAATACTCAAAATAAATAATGTATGTAGGTAAATGAATCTTAGTCTTAGATAGTATAGGAGATGCATTTTATAAATTCACATCTCTTTTACATTAAAATGTTTCATTTATTTCAAAATTTGTTGGAGACGGATAACAATTTATTGGTTCCTTAATTTCCTTATTTTCTCTAGTAATGTAATCAGTGATAGAGCTTTTTTTGGGACCCACTTAATTTTTTTGAGATGTAGAGGCATATATACCTTGGGATGTTCTTTTTTTTTTTTTTTAAATTTCATTTGTTTTATCTTCATGTTGAATAAAAAAATTATCTCCTTGAAAGTTGAAAGGCATGTGATCATGTGCACTATCAAGTATTACATTCATTCTTTTAACCATGGAGCACATAATATAACATTAAATTTTATCAAAATGGGCAATCCATAAAATATTTTAGGGCATTTTTGGGGATCAATAAATGCATGAACTTTAATACACCCCAATGTTACATACTTAGGAAAATTAGGTGACACTTAAGTTAAATTTTCAATATCAAACCCATGTGATTTAAGGAAAGGAAGGCTAAAAATATTATATTGAGCTTTATCATCTATCACAATACATTGCCTTTTTTGTCCTTCCATGTAAAAATCAATGACCAAATGTTCTACATGTGAAAGATAGGTCTTTGTAAGATCATTGGGAACATGATTGGATCATCATCATTCTTAGGCAATTATTTATTAGGAGATGAGACATCACATGGTATGTGTATGATGGGAAAATATAGATAGAAATATAAATATCCTCTAATATAGGAAAATGAAACATAACATATTATATCTAACATACATACAATTGACCATGTTACAATATAGGGTGGATGTTATAAGCAAGATCAATGTGTAAAAGGGAGATCAAGGATATAATTAGGGAGACTATGTAAGGAATTGATGAATAAATCAAACCAAGATCCAATATGTAAAAGACGCAAACTAAATATAGATAAATGTCATTAGGAAGTAAACAAGAAGTATCTAAAATAAGGGTTGTAACCAAATGTTATTTAATTATGGATATGTTGGCATGTAAATACAACATAAGCTAAGCTAAGAATGGATAAGAAGACAACAACATACTAATCTAGTATATGCATATAAACCAAATTAAAAAAGAGTTTAGAGATATGGATACTTACCTTGGATTGAGTTTTCTATGCATCAATATACCCCTTGGCTCATGTGGTACTTTATGAGAGATTTTTAGATCAACGATCTTAAGGTAAGGATGAAGGATTAAGTATCCTTAGTTGGGGACTTAGAAGACTACGTGTACCTTTCTAGTTTATATTCCTTCTCAATAATTAAAAATACCTTGTGTAAACATATATCTCCATAAGTATAATATTTTATACCTCTAGTCCCTTTTCTTCAACTAAAGGCAAGTTTTCATGTGCAAGTAGAGCATAATGGTGTTTTTTTAATAAAAATGAATATGAGAGTCCTATATATATATAGATCTAAATATGAAAAGTGAATTATAAAATATGTAGATAGACTTGATTTAGATTGATATAATATAAATATATGGATAAAAAAGAGTATTGTGTCAGTCACATCGATATAGTATAGAGAGGAAAATAACTATATCAAACATGATCAATATAATTAGAAAGGGATATATGCATGAAAATGAAGAATGTTGGCCATGGATGATACATTTATAAACATAGGATCCAAAATAGAACTACATCAATCAAGATTGAGTTAGTAAGGAAAAATACTAAAATTAGGTAAAAAAAAGGGTTAAAATAGAGAAAATAGCATCGAAGAAGTATATAATGATAGTATAACAAGATATTGAGTCTAAACATGTATACTAGGAAATCACATGACAATAATATATCATAGAGTACCATGAACAAACCCAACGTTGAGCTTAATGCACTCCTTAGGATGTACACTCAAGGATAAAATTTACACTGATGAGTCCTATAAAAGAAACTATGATTCATTAAAATATAGGTGTATATATATTTCTCACCCAAATATCATCATTTATCACAATAGTGTAGCAAGGATGGTGCTTCGGGAAATAAACATAGAAACACAATAAATAAAAACATATCTATAAATAAATGATGATAAAATGAAAAAAGTGAAAGGAATGTAAATGTATATATGTACCTTCACTTATTTGGTTAGACTAAAAATAAATGATGTACAGTGTGAGATTGGTACAAATATGACTCTGGTAGGCAGGGCACATAAAATTGTTAATGTAGGGTGCAATATTTGTATGAACATGACTCTGGTAGGTAGGGAACATAACTTTTCTAATGTAAGTGCCAAATCTATGCAAATTTATAAATTTTGTAATAGTAGGTAGGGAACAAAAATAAGAGAAAAATACAAATTTATGAAAAATATTTTATTAATACTAAAAAATTCCTTGTGATGCCATGATCCTAGCACTTCTTTTAGTTTTCCAAATGAAGCTACAAAAATAAAGATATGATTAAAAATCATAATATGGATGACAAATTTCAAAAGGTTCAATATTTTCAAATTTTACAATAAATAGGTAAAAAATAAAATCATTTGAACATTTTATTATATGAGATTGCGAGAGCTTTTGGAGACCATTTTTTGACATAGAGAGATAATAGATAAAGGATGAAGAGGTGGATGTCATGAAGGATGTGAAGGACTTATTGTTGTAAATATCAAGGTAAGACATGCAACTAATGTTGGGAAGGGTGGATAGGCTAAATTTAGGAAAATTGAATCCTAGGTAAAATCCATGTAACAAAATTTTTCCCAACAACTATCAAATAAAAGATAAAAATTCAATGAGAAATTAATAGGCCCTATATTTTTAAAACTCAAAACCAATGCACTTATTAAGTGCTAAAGAAGAAATTAACACTATAAATTAATTATATCAGCCATGATGATATAGATATGCACTAGGAGAATAATAATAGGGCTGATAAAATTGAAAAATGAAGTTAAATATAGTAATAATGAACAAGTAGATTGGTTGATATAATTTTAAGATAAAAAGTTAGTATGATTGATACAATTAAGTATAAACTAGATGGGATAACATAATTAAATTAAAGACTAAGGTAATTAAATGTAGGATGGATGGCCTATATATTATAAATATTAATGGTTAATATAGTTTTAAAATAGTATATGATTGATACAATTTATTATGGTGGTGATATAGTAAGATTTTAACATATAGACACCTAATTTGGACACAAAACCATTATTCCCATTTTCTTATTCCCAATTTATTTTATTTGGAATTTTTTTAAAGTTTAGCTTGTTTATATAACTATTCCAACCCAAAAATAGGTCTACGCTTGGTTGAGATTAAATCTAAAATCACCTAAACACTTATATATAGATATTTGTTAACACATATGGACTATATCTCACTTATTACCAAGCCATTCCTTGAAAATAGAGATGAAATCATCTCTTGGTCTAACCACTACACTATACAAGTTTATCCTAGATAAAACCATATGCTATGTAAGTCCATATTGAACAAATGTGTTTGTTTTTTTTAGTTTTATGGACCCATCAACTCATTTATGTTAATCTTGTCCTTTTATTCTTACTTTTATACATTACCATAGTTGGCAAGAATGGATAAGTTATCTTAGGTAAGCATATTTACATATATAAGGTATAACCAAGACATTTATCATGTATAATAAAGTACAATAAAATTTTGAATATAAAATCCCAAGTCACATATATTCTCAAGCGTAGATCCAAGAATCACTCATGATAAGCTTAATTGAATCTCATATACATGCAAATTTTTAATTCTTAGTCTATCTATATTTACCTTGTGCCAAAGGAGGGAATTAGACTAAATTTGGCCACATAATCACTTATGAGGAAGATTAAGTTCCAAAACCTCACTTAATTAATTCCATTCACACACTCATAGAACCACATGTAGGTCTAATTTTGTGCATGTAGGACATGTAGTTTGTAATGCTACCTAGAAAGTTTTTATACTTCATAACTAATTGTTTATTTTTGGGGTTTTAACATAATTCAAAGATAATATTCCTCTATTTTTCATGTTTTAATCATCATATATACAAATTGAAGATACATGTGTAATAGAAAGGTGATAGTTTATAGGTGATAAAAAAATTAGATGGAAAAACCCTACAATATAAACCCATGAACAATAGGACAAATCTAACCACAATAAGATAGTCATGGCCATACATGCCTATATATAATAAAAAAAATACAAGTATACAACAATGAATGGGTTCATCCTAGAGCATCACACAATTTCTATATTTCAAGGTCAAGTTGCAATAGTCTGCACATTTTATCTACAGTCTTAGATTTCTATAACAACAACCACGTGTGATGATTCCTCACCCTTTTGTCATTTACATTACTTAGCATAGTTTCATTTTTATCATTTGGAATTATTTATAATAAAAATACTATTTTATATATATATATATATATGATTTATATACTTTAATTTGTTTATTCTTAGATATATTTAATTACATATAGTTTATTCCTTATTTTAATATAAATAAGAATTAGTGTAAATATAAAAGTGAACTCAACACAACATAAATGGTGAACCTTAACTATAAACACTCATTTCATTAGGGAATTTTTTTATATTCTAATCCTAGGGTTTATTCAATGGTTTAAATCCATTGCCTTATATGTTCATTGTTTGGTTGTCATCATAATATATGATAAAAAAAGTTAATAAAAACATAATTATTGAGGAAATAAGTGAATATCAAAAATAATTATTTAAAAATCTACTATCCTTTATGAAATTATAAATTAATTTAATTAGATATTTACTACAAAACCTTCTCATATAAACTCTCCTAGTATTTGTGTTTTTGAATTATCTACACTTTTCAACACATGTTTGACTCCTATGCTTGTGCAAAATAGTGAATCTATATTCATTATTAGTAGTGAGACACCACATTTGAGAGAATAAATAAATTATACACATGACCTATAAATTATTGTGTATTATATAAATAAATTTAAAAATAAAATATAAATCATATTTCTAAATATAATGTCACTTGAAGTTAGCATTACACAAACATATGATAAATTTTCAAAACTAACATAATTTATCACTAGTGATCAATACCAATACTCTTGTAATGATCATTTACCATTCAATGACACACATATAGGGTGACCATATGAAATTAGTCACATATATTAATGCTTAATAAGGCACATCATGGTCCTAATTAATACATATTTATTGTAACATAGTCTTTTACATAGCTTTTATTCTTATATATTTATGACTTACATGTGCCTTTTAATGCTTAGTTTATCAAAATTGTTAAATCCAAAAACATTCATAAAAACAAAAATATAAAAAAATATTCACCTTTATCTTATATATATGATATAGATGATACCTATCTACATATGTCAATAGGTTACAAATCCATGTTTTCACAATTTATTTTCATGGTATACCTAGATTTAGGTAAGAGGTGGGATAATCTGGATAGATATTCTTAAGAATACATTTATTAATCTCTCATAGGGAAACATCACTTAATTGTTTTATAATTACAAAGTAAAATTATTTTAAGAAATCAAAATTTCTATATAGATATATCTTTACATGCATCTTGTTTTTTATTTATTACTTACATAATGTATACATATTTTAATTGTGTACATGGGTGTGTTCAAGTTATTTTTATGTTATCATCACCATCCTCAAATATGTGATTATTATTTAGGCCTCTTTATTTAACATTTTTTCATTATTATATTTTATGGACTTATAGTGATTGAAATATATTTGCATTACCATTATTCTAGCCACTTGTTTCATATTTCTTGAAATGTTTCATTGGCCTTCACCATTTGATTATCACCAATATTCCTAGTGATAATGGAATACTTACAAGGACATCTATACTTTGACACATGTATGAATTTCACTCACATACCCATGTTAAAGTATGGGAATTATGTATACAATAAAATTTTCATAAGCCCCTTATTCCTAGTGTATTATTCCTTATTTATATTATATGAAAAATATGTACATTTTAGTATGTTTCTAAAAATATTCTAGCTCCACAATATGTCTACACTTGATCCATCAAGTCTAAAAAATACTTAAAAATTATAAAAAATATATATGTCAATAGATATATACCCTTTATAACTTATTTAATAGCCTTACCTAAGAAAATAGAGCTAGAATCATGTCTTGGTCAGACTCATACACTATACAGGTCCATTCTAGATAAACCCATACACCCACAGTTTTGTCCCTTAGTTTTGTGGGCCTGTTAGGTTATTGTGAATATTTATAATTTACTTTTACTTTTATTCATTACCATAATAGGAAAGTGTGAATATGTTATTCTATGTTAGCCTATATTTACGAGTTCTTGTTAAGCCATTTTGGATAAAAATCTAGAATGAAACATGTATCAAAGGTCAAGCTTAGAACTAAACACCAAATAGAATATTTTACAATTAAAACATTACGATTATATCTTGGTATATTCACATTCACCTTGTGCCAAATTATTGTATTATATTACATGTAGCTACATCATCACCTCTAGGGAAGCGAAGGTTCACAAACCCTCAATCAAGATATTCCATATGCACATTCACAAAACTATGTGGATGCATAATACATGCATGTGATATATATTTATTTTTTAATGTTACCTTGAAAATTACTCACTCCATAACTATTTATTTTGTTCTATAATTTAAATTTAGTTCAAAGGGAAGTTTCATATATTATGAACATTAATCTCATCATATTTGTGAAGGTGGGGTAAGACATAATAGGAAGGCAATAGTGCATAGGTGATATAAAAACCATATTATAAACATCTAGTAGTAAACATGGCTACATCAAGATAAACCCAACCATATTTAGACAATCAATATTGTACGAGTCTATCCCAATAGGATTTTCATAGGCATTGTCTATCACAATAAACATATATGTCTCACAATATTGTATAATTTCTAAATTTTAAGAGTAGGTTACACATGGTCTACACAGTCAATCTATAGTCTTATATTTATAGAGGTTTGATCTTTCCTCAGGACTTTATCATTTATATTACTTAGTTTACTTTCATTTGTATCACTTGGACTTATTTCTCATTGTAACTTATTTGATAGATCTAAATTTTGTACTTTCATTTTTTTATGCTTAGATTTATTTAATTATAATTCATTTATCTCTTATTTTTCATAGATTTATTTATTAAAATTAGTTTTTACCCATTGAAGAAACCCTAATTTGGCACAAGCCTTGTATTACAATGTATTTTATCCACTTTTCTTATCTTTAACTAAGAATTAAGTACTTAGTAGTGTGTGTGTTTTATGTTTTAATTATTGATTTTCTATGACTTTATGGTCCCCTTTTCCCATCCACATTACTCGAGTCATACTTTGAAAATAGATATTTTATAAATCCATTTTATTAACGTGAGGTTGTTCTTATCCTTAGATGATTCTGACCCTTACAATAAAGATCAATCACTACATATTTTACTAATATGAATCTCTTATCACATGGATATTATATATTACAATTGTTAAATTACTAATTTGACTATTTATGCATTAATGTTTACTTATGTATGCATGTATTTTATTGTTTATGCATTATTATTTATAAAGGATCCTCTTTTTATCATGTATTGTGTAAATTAAGTCTTGGTGTGTCTTATCAATAATTTATCTATGGACATTAACATTGTGCGATCCTAAATTGAATGCACTCTATTATTATACTATGATTTTAAACATGATGTATATCATGCATATTTTAGTATGTTTGTGTGATCCTATATTTACATGGTTTTATTGTGTGTTCTCATTAGTTTATCTAGCCCAACTAGGGGCTTTATAAAATCTTGGGGTATAAAAACTTATTTTTGATTTTTCTTTACCAAAAGGGACATCATTACCTATAGCATTAGTTTGACATGATATCATTCTCATACACTAGATTTCACTTTACATGATTCTCTATGACACAACTAGATGTATAATTCAACAAAAAAATATTTAAAACTTTTCAAAACATTACAATTGTGGAAAAGGATAAAATTACATATGTTTATAAGATTATAATAAGATTTAACTAATTTATTTTTATTAGCATATGATATATGAAAAAACATTATGATTATGGAAAATATCAAATTACATGTGTTTCTAAGATTATAAAATGCTTTGAATAATTTATTTTTCCTAACATATGATTTATGTAAATTTTTATACTGATGGAAAAATATTCAAGTTTCATATGTTTGTAAGACGCAACATGCCTCAGATAATTTATTTTTCATAAGATATGAATATTTTAGCATTTTATTATGAGATGAATGAATTCAACATAATTTATTCATATCTCACCTCAAAAGGGGGCATATATCATGACACTTCCAAAGACAAAATATTCAAAATGGTAAAATAGAAAAGTGGAAAATTTATTTACTTCCTTAATCAAGAAGTGGATTGTGTTTCTAAAGATTCATAAAAAATTATTGGATATGTTTCAATCCCTTCAAAGGTTTTTTTAGTGTGTAATTTAGGGTGATACCAATCAATTATATTCATTGCTACAATTTTTAGAAAATCAAAACATATCATGAACACTTGACTAGCTATAAAATTTAAAATTTGTTTCAGGTACATTAACTATATGGTGTGGATAAAAGCTTATCTCAAATTTGTGTCAAAAAAAATCACCCTTAGGTAAATAAAAGTGTGTGTTTTAATTATTTACATTTATAATTTGATGCACATCCTTTTCATTGACATACCCATGTAAAAGAGTGAGCATTATGTAGACACCTAAATTTGGTATAAGACTTTTATTTCCAATTTTTTATTCCCAATTTATCTTATTTGAAAAACTTGTATATTATAACCTATTTTTAGGACTACTATGTCATCACACTAGGTCTACACTTTCTCCATTCAGCCTAAAAAAACTTGAGCACTTACTAAAAATTTATCCATTAATATGTTTGGACTATTTATTACTTATTACCTAAATTACATCAAAAACAAAGTTGGAAGAATCTCCTGGTTGAACTCATACACTATATAAGTTCATCTTGGGTAATCCTGTATACCTTGTGGGTTTCCTAATTTTAATTTTATGGGCCTATCATCTTATTTTTGTGAATATTTCACCTTAACTCTTGTTTCTATACATTATTATAGTTTGAAAATTGTATAATTTATCACAATTAAGCCTATATTTATATAAGTTCTAACTAAGACATTTATGATCTAGAATTAAGCATAAGTAATCTTTTAATATCAAGAACCAATTCACATACAAGTTCAATCCTAGAGCCAAGTATCACTCAAGTATTAATTAATTTAATATCACATACTCAATAATTTGTAATTATATCTTGACCTCTCTACATTTTCCTTATGCCAAAGGAGGGTATCAGATTAAATGTAGTTACATCATCAATTTTATAAAAAAGGAGATTTATAGACCATCACTAATTCTATTCCATACACACATTCATGATTCCTTGCATGTGGGATACATAGTTTGTAACACTTCCTAAGTGGTTACCTGAGTTTGTAACTATGTATTTTCTTTTAGATTTTCAAAATAATTCAAAGTGAAGACTCCTTTATCCTAGAGATTATAATCATCATATATATGAAGAATAGGTATAAGAATACGTAAGAGGTGAAAGAAAAAATAGATTATGAAAATCTAGTAGGATAAACCCTATGATAATTAGATAGTTATTGTTCTATGGGCACATCTTAGTAAAATTAGAAAAGGTATAGGTCTACTATACTAAATGGATCTATCTTAAAGCATCACACATTTTAAAAATTTAGGATCAAGTTTCACATAGTATGCCCAATGTGTCTATATAATTAGATTTCTAGGATAATAAATAGGTGTGATAATTCCTTACCCCTTTATCATCTACATGGCTCACTATAGTTTTATTTATAGAATTTAGATTTGTTTATCATTGTATTCTATTGGATATATATGAATTATGTACTTTCAATCATCTATGATTATAGTTATTTAATTGAAACTAGTTTATTCCTTTTTTGATTAAAATCATAATAAGAGTAAACATAATTACATGGTTGATATAGTTAAGTAAGATGGTTGATATAGTTAAAATTTATGGTTTTGAGAAAAATTTATAATTTAAATTATATTTTTATAGATTGTTATCTGATAAGAGATTGATTAGAATTTTTATTTGGCATTTTTCATGCACAAAGATGTCTATGACTATGGGAGGTAGTTGATGCATCTTTTCTTCTCAATTTGATAGCTAGATTATTAGATGAGAAAAAATACATTTGATTCATTTGGGATTCAAAGGGATCATGGAGATGTGTTGGTTTTAGTTGGAGGTAAAGCTTCTTGTGACATTATTATGGCATTACTAGAGGATCATATACAACCTCACATGGGAGGTGGATGGGGATAGGGTGTAATTTTTTATTACCCTAGAGCATGTGCATGTAATTTTATGCATACCACTAGAAGGATTGTAGATGGTATGTGATGTAATATAATACTTAGCTGAAAGGAAAATTTTATCTAAATAGACTACTAATTCTAATAGATTTAACTAATGGTCAATCATTTTAAATCTATTTGATGTATATGTGTAAAATGTTATAAATATTTTAAATTGATATTAGGCTTGATGAATAGCCAAGTTATATGTCATAATTCAGATGGAGGGGTCTTAATGTTTGCCATTTTCATAATTTGTGTGACTTTAGAGCAGGGAAAAATGGATTATATGGGACTATGTAAGGTGCAATTAGTGTATGATTTATATATGACTATGAATAGGAAATATAATATAATGAGACATTTTACATGAGGAAAGTGACATGATAACCTTCATGAACTTAAATTCTCAATGTCTTGTTGAGATAACCAATGAAGATTTGATAGGATGATAGGTTTATGGGTTTAGCTGATTAGGTTGAGGTGGAAGGATGCAATCTTGGGAAATAGGTGGTAAAAGATACTCATTTTGATACCAAAATAAATCATACTCATAATTTTTATCTTTGAGAGTGTTTAATTGAGAGGATAAAAAAATCCAAGAACCCTCAATGTGAATCAAGATAAAATATTAGAGTTCTTAGTTAATACCATATATGGGGAATTGGGTGTAATTAGGTTGGATAACCCTATGGGATTGGTTGAATATATCAATTTGAATATATTAAATCAATTTCATATACAAATTTAATGAGGTTAATGTCAAGGAAGAATGAAAATAAGAGGGAAAGACTTAGACTTGGAGGTTATTAAACTAACGAGATAAAATATGAAGAGGTCTAACTAATAGGGGTTATTCTACATGAAATTTTTCATCAAGACATTAAAGTTGGATAATGATAAAAGGTTTAATGGGATTATAATTAAAGGCTTAATTTCTAACCTCAAAATTAACACCTCTTTTGATGTTATTAGCATAAATGAGAGATCTAACCCTAAGGAAGATGCATACTCTATGGAGATATGGTAACTCTGAAAGTGTCATCCAAAGGGAAAGGTAATTTTTTTTGAATGTATAAAGCATATATCTTATCTTTATTATGATTTTAAAAATTTTACTTTATATTTTTAATGGTTGAAATCAAATTTTAGGATTATATGTGTTTTAGCAAGGCTTTATTTGATTCTATTTTTGGCATTGTTTTGAAAAGGAAAGTAAACCATACTACTTGTTGAAAATAAAGTATTTAAAATAATTAAATTAATATATTAAATTAAATTAAATTAAATTATTATTTTTTCTTTTCAATACTTTTATCAATGCAAGTACAAAAAACTAAATTCTAGATGAATGATGCAAGCTGATTTTGGTTTTTCCTAGTTTGATGTATTTTGTTTTACCTACATGCACTAAATGAAATGTTATTTTTATTTTTTGGATGTAAATAAATTAAAATAAATATTAAATTGAGGTTTTTAACATGAAATTTAGTAATCTAAAATCTAAAACTTAGGTTTTTTCTATCCTGAACAACTTGTAGTTTTTCTTGTGATCTAGTCTAGTATGTAGGATAAATTGTGAGTTTCTAAGCTTTTTAATGATTGTGTGAAGATATAATGATTATATGGTTGAGTAATTTAAGGTTCATAATTATTATTTTTATGATTTACATAATTTTATCTAACATGTAAAAGAGACAAACTAGATCGAATATGAAAATTTTGTTTTTTTTAGATTTTGGGTGTATATACTTATTTTATGAATATTTGTTGAGAGAAATATTATAATGTAATTGATTTTATGTGGATATAATTGGTGATAATATTAACCTAATATAACCTATATTTAATTTAAAACTAATTTTATTTGAAGCTTTGATATCAAAATACAACTAAAAAATCAAAACTACTTTTTTTTGGAAAAGGAAAGAAAGGAGAATACTTTATTTTCTTTTATTTTGAGATTTTTTGAATATAAATATATATAGTGAATGAGAAAAATAAAAATAAACCCATATATTATAATAAAAATAAAAAAATTGAAAGAAAATCCTCCAATCTCACTAATGGTGAGATCAAATGAAGGTGAAGAAGTAATTGTTGTGAGTATATTATCCTCACGTAGCTAGTTCCTTTATTAAATATTAACCTTGGGAAATATCCAACAAGAAGGATGACAAGAGAATAGAAGTAAGAAAGAAAATTTTTAAGAATAAATAATATGGACTAATTCATGAACAAAAAATAAATGGTTGCAAATTTGGTGAATTACCCTATCCAAAATTGTGTATAATGACACAAAAATTATCATATAATGAAGAAAAATGAAAAAAGTATGTAGGTTAGGGATTTGTAAAACTTGAAAACTTCAATATTTAGTACAATTTTTAGATTTGAAAACCTTGTAAAAGTGATATAATTTTAAGGGAATAAAGGAGGTTGCATGTGGGAGTTAACTGAAGCTTGACTATGAGATTTTTAGAGTTAAATTTAGAAGTGATTGATAAAAGTAGGACTAAGAGTGAGTTGGGAAATATTAAGGGGAACACAAATTAAAATAATTAATAAATACAATTGAAGGCATATAAAACACATGAAAATTAGAGTCTTATATGTTAAATTTAAAAAAATTTACACTGTGATAGAATTGAGATATTTTTTATTATAGTATGAGGATATAGAATTAATTATAAGGAAAAGTTCCAAAAATTAAACTTGATTGAATGGACCTAGTGGATAAGATGGAATAGTTTTAAAAGTTGAAATGTTATTGAAACCAAAATGATCTATTGGGTAAAATGAGAGACCTTAGTAAGATATAGAACATGTGTGTTATAGACCTAGTAAGTGAGATAAGTGTCCCAAAAATGTGTTTCCACTCAAAGAGTAAAACGTGAAACTTATCCATATGAACAAGGTATAAATGATAGGGTAGGTCTGAAAAAAGGTATAACTACCATGGAAGTTATTATTTTGACATAATGGTTTATGGAATTGTTGTGGTGGTTATGTTTTCACCATGATAGCTTTGTCATATAGCCATGGTTTTATAAATAAATGAAGTAAAATACTTAGAAAAAGGATAATTTGACAAGCATAAAGGCCAAGAAAGGGGTATAAAGATATAAAATGAGAGAGAATAAAACATGCTAATATTTTAGTGGAAAACCTTTCATCATCACTGGATTTGTTGTGAAATATTGCACTGCACAAAATTTGGTTGTGTACATATTTTACCCGTAGGGAGATGCCTCATCATGAATTAGTGAGGTTTTTTTTATGAGTAGTGGCTTATTGAAAGGAAAAGGAGGATTAGGACGATTACCTTAGTTAAGTAGTGTAACAAAGCCAATAAAGACACCCTCATGACCTGTAATTAAAAATGGAATCAAGTGTTGTTTTTATAAGAAATAAAGAAACATGCTAACTAATAAAATATTATACAAATACACTTACCACATAAGTGAGGATGAGCATACTACCTTAACCATCCTGTCAGGGGACTGAGCTTGGTGTTGAGTGGTGATGACTTGCAAGATAGGAAAAAAATAACATAACTTGAATAACACTACGAAAAATGAAACATTAAATATTTTAAAATTTGAATTTTTTGGGTTAGTTAGGTGCTAAATATGTTTCAGTATGCGATAAAATACAAGTTTTGAAAAAAATTTGCTAAAATTGGAAGTTTTCAAAACATAACAATTAGTGGGGTAGACTATTTATTTTAAAATTTGGTAAAATTTTAAATCATTTATGGAAATGAGTTTTGATAAATTAAAGATCTAGGTCTTTTATGATGTATTTGTGCTATAAATAAGTCAAATTAATGAGTATAAGGAGAGGATGGTAAACATACAAGTAGTACGAGGAAAAAGTTAGGAATGGGTAAGTTATAGTCATTTTTGTGTGTTTTTCTAGTTTAGAAAATTTGCTTAGAAGTGACCTTAGACCCATTAAATTTCTAAACCAAATGCATGAAATTTTTTAAGTAAGGGAAGATTATATTTTTTTATGTGTTTGGTCAAAATTTGGGTGAATTAGAGGGGGTTAGCTTAACTAAGGCCAACTATGGAACCATCAGTGTTAGGGTAGACCAATGGTATTTTTAGATTTATAGTTACATTTCCATATATGGTAGATGCATAAAGTACCATGATGATAAAATTTATAATAGGATGCATGATGTAATTATGCAATAGTCATGGTGGTGGTTATGTAACTACTACCTGCATAAGGCTACGATTTCACCATGAAGAGATAAAAATAATTTTGGATGAAATTTTAGGGATAAAAAAGTGATTAGGGCTATTTTAACTTGTGTTTTATAAGATAATACATTTGGTGGAGAAGAGAAAGGGATTAGAAGTGGATTTTTAGGATCATAGGGTTTTTGACAACCAATAATGTTTCCACACTAGATCGATTAGGGATACTTAGTATTGCATAGGTAAGGATCATTTTCCCATTAAGTAGGTTTTTTTATGACCCCTTCACTTATGGGGATGTGGATCTAAATACTTTTTAGTTACCCCAGGTCCTAGAAGAGTGGACCATAACTTTCATGGATGTTTATATGATACTATGTATATCATCTATAGGTAAGGTTAAAACCTTGAGAGAGGCCACAAATAGAGGTGATGCTTCTAATTGGGATGAATACTTTGGTGATGTAGATGCACCTAAAATGGGTGATTTATATGGGGCCAAACTAGTGAGGGTGGAATGAGTAGGGATTTCAACCCTTCACAAGTTGATTATAGTGATATTTACCTTTTGACTAGTGGGAGATAAGGGGATAGATCATATACTCTACAAATGGGCACTCGAAATCAAGGAGATAGAGGAGAAGGGTTGATTATTTGTGTGGGCCCAAAAAGTTTTAACTAGGATGTGCATGGATCTCTACTAAATCATGAGGTTAGGATATTTATCCATTAACCACTCTACACTTATCATTAGTTGGGTTTATGAGAACATGATCCCTTACAAGTGTGGGATATATATTAGGGATGTAGGGACCATTAGAGACTCTAAGTGGAAAAGTATGAAACCATTTAAATACTTTCCATTAGTGGTAAGAACATTAAAAATAATAGGATTTGTGGCTCTACCATATTAGGGTATGGTAAGATAATGTGTAGATGAGGTGGCCACTCTCATAATTTGTGAGAGTGTATGACATGTGAGGGATAAGCACTTGCAAATATAGTTTCACCTTGTAGATATTTACCCTAGCAGTTTAAGTAAATTACATAGTCAATCTACCCATGCCATCGGTAGTGATAAGGGGAAACAAAGATATCAAAGATGATAGACTAGGGAGATTATGGTGGCACCCACTCAGAGATGCGAGATATATATTTATTTTCCCCTAACAACCATGGATTTTAGGATCTCACTTATTAGAGTGGATAGATACTTGGATTGTATGCCTAGGTGGCTAATTTAGAGTATTAAGTGAAGACTCTTAGTGACATTATTGAGGTGAGAGTAGGTTAAGCTTCTTCAAACTACAATTAAATGGGAGGGAAAACCTCCAATATGGGTACAAATAAGAGATGCCATAGGATTAGGATCTAAATTCCATGCCACTCGACATCAATACGTTCTCATAGGAGGAGTAGGATTCCTAGGCACTCAATATTTAGAGGGGGTTAATAGCCTCCAACATGACCTTAGGACCACACTATTATATATTTATTTTGGATTTTTTGATATTTTAGACACATTTTCCCTCTAGGGAGGATATTTTACCAAGACATGATGTATGCAAACTTGAAATTTATTATATATATATATATATATATATATATATATATATAGATATTCTAGTTTATTTTGGTGACTTATTGTCATGTATTGTTATTTTAATTTTCATGTTAATTTTAGTTTGTGCACTCTCTATTTTTGATAATGTTATGGATATGCTTATATATTGAAATTTCGAAATATAATGTATGCAAATATAATGAAATGAATGTTTTAAAAAACTAAAAATGTGATTATGGGTGTTTTAATAATATATGATCGAGATATTTCACTTAAAAAACATATGAATTTCAACTTACAATAAAAGGAATGAAAGGGAGATAAGATATATGAAATGAGAGCAAAAAATTATACACCAAAATTTCATAAGGAACATGATGTTGACCTAATCCTTATGATGAAATGGGGAATTATACTTCTTAATAAAATTATAAAACACTATTTTTTTTGGCTTCATATAGAGGTGGCATACCATGACAAAATCGGTAAGAGGGATAAAGTTCTCCTTTTGGAATAAACATCTAGGGAAGCTTTATGGTGATTTTTATTACTTTTACACACTTTATAAATTGATTTTTCTCTTTTTTTTTGACACCCTACACTTAATATCATGTGAATAAGAAGATGCATGGGCTCATCACTAAATAATATATTTAGGTAAGGATACACCCCACACACACACTCTAACCCCATGTAACTAGTAATATACAATGGCTTGACATCGAGGATTAGAGAAGGGTTAGAGATGTGATAATTAATTTTATTTTCATAAATATTGAGCTTGTATGACTATATTCATTTTTTTAGAAGGATCTTACCCTAAAATATTAGCCCCATGAATCTATTAAGATGCAAGGGATCATCACCAAAGACTAATATAGGTGAGAAGGGTTACTAGGTTTAGGCAAACTAGTGATTTTTCTTAGACTAAACCATAAAATGAGACTCTACCATGGAAAATATTAGAACTGAAGATGTAGGATATATTTTTCTAATATTTTGACAAGGTATAGAGGAATGAGGTACATAATTCTTGTAAGAACTAAGAAAAAGACCTAGGTCATGCCAATTTTGAGAATGTTTTCTAAATAGAAATAGGGTGATATAGAAAATGATATGTAAAACTTTCAATTTTTTTCACATGAACTTGTAGATAAATAAACACCAAACAAAAAAATCTTATCTATTATGAAAAGAGGGAAATTCAAAATGCAATGTATATATGTATATATTTTTGAGGTGAAAAGAGTTCATAGACTCACCTAAATATTTACCCTCTAAAGTGAATGAATCACTAAACTCTTTACCCTCTAAAGTGCACAACTAAAAGGTTCCATTATTAAAATCCTTAGTCACTAGATATGCACCCAACCATTTGGGTCTAAAATTCTAACCTTCTCCTCTTTTTTAAGTTTCAAAACAAGGTATTTTAATTATATGGGACATTCATGCACATTATTATGATACCCTTATTATTATTCATAAAACATAATAATTTAATTTTTCCTATCATGTCCAAAAAAGGAAAATCAAAATTTTGTCAGAAATCAGTGAGTAGTTCTCTATAGTATTCTACCTTTGCACACAAAAGAGATGATCTAACCTTGAGAGTTTTCCATCCACCTTTGAAAAAATTATTATTTATATATTATCATGGGTAAAATTATAAGTTATTTCCTCAAGCATTGGTGTGGTAGGGGGGAAGATAAATGGTTTTTTCATCTAATCTAGCATATAAAATATAATTTGATCCTATATGATGGGGCATTTATTGAATGCATTAAGGAGGTGGATCATCAGTTTATTTTGGGGGATTATCCTCATGCCCCAAGACTTATACCATGCCAACATTGTGAACTTAAATATTTAAGTTGAAATATTTTAAACAAAGATACTTATGGGGACCATAAGTCCAAATTATATATAGGTCAAATGGAAATTTGATATTCTTTTCCTTTTCTAGACATAAATTTTGTTGAGATAGATGGTGTTATCACAAGGTTTTATTCACTCACTTTTTCCATTTTTTTAACCCCATTTTCTTCAATATTTTCAATTGAAAATTATTTGGTGTTTTCAAAACTTAACTTCAATATTGTTGTAGTTATTATGGGTCCTTATATTTTGCTAAATATGGGGGCTTCACCACATTTTTACTATGCAGGTGATGGTTTACATGAAACCCAACTCTATTATTGAATTTGGATTGGATAAAGTCAAATGATTTATGACCCCATTGAGTAAAAAAATATTTCCAAAGATGGAGGAAGATGATCTCTTGGAATAAATTTCAAGGGATTGCCTTTATTCTATGAATCCATGATTTCCAAGGATTATGTTATAGTTTGTGTCCCTATTGATCACATAAAACTCTATAAAAATAATTGTGGGACTAAAAGTTTTTAAAAGTATGATGGTCTCAATTTAGGTATACTCAAGGTTTCATTATCCTTTTAGGGAGTTTTAGGTAGTGGAATAATTAGTTTATCCATAACCAAGTTTTTGTAGAAATGAAAAAAGATGTTAACAGTTACCCCATCATCAACCATTACTATCTTTATGTAATTATTATAAACACGTAATAATATAAAAAAATTGATCCCCCTCCTAACCATATTATTATTTGGTGGTATACTCATAAATTCAAAGTAGTAGCCAACATCTCTTAAGTTTTACCCTGTTAGAAACATGTATAAGTTTATGTGGTTAATTTGATCTCAGGATGGAGGCATGATGCTAGCTAGGTACCCCAATCATAAGGATTAAATTAATGTCTAATAATTGGAATGTGATTTATTAAGAAAATATATGAATGATAAATGTATTTGTAAGGTCAAAAACTAAGTCATAGTTTCCCATAGGATTGGAGTTGATGCTAGTCTCCAAAACATATGAAAAATGGGGATTTTTAGGTTAGTACTCTCTTATTTGAGTGATGATGTTAACATAATCATTTTTTTATAATTGTAAAACTCATATCATCCATGTTTTCCCCATGGCCCTGATTGGGGTGCCACATCAGGGTTGGTTGAGCTAGAATTACAATTTTTAGCATCATGGGTTCTAACTGGAGGAGTTTGGTTGGTTTGGATACCCTATGGTTGGTTTTGGACATTGCACTAGTGGTTGTTAGGAAATAGGTTTTTTTATATGCATAAATTTACATTTTAAGGTGGCACAAGATTAGTTGGTGGAGTTGGTAGGTTTGCATTAATATTCCCTAGGAACATGTATACAATTTTTTTCCATTCATCCTTAGGGAGTCTTTAAAAAAAATTATATTACTAACATGAATGATTTTAATATCTAAAAAATATATGTATAATATAATATAGATTAGGATTTTAATCCCTAGTCCTCTAGTCTAGTTTTACTAATCAAACCACTATGGGTTATCACATTGATGAAAGTCTTGGTTTTGATATTATGGGTAATGGCCAAAATGTTGAAACTAGTTTTAATTTGAGTTTTGAAACTATGTGCCATAGGGTGAGGGATGGTTAAAATCTACTTCATGAAATGTGAGTAGAGGATTTTTGTTCCTCACTCCCACATTATTTTATATTAAGGTAAAAATAGGTTTTGAAGGGACCCCAAAACCCTGATCTCACTCCCACATTGTTGTTAATGGGTTGAGGTGGCTTTTTGTTCACAATGTTTGGTCTCTAGTTTTGATCTATCATACCATGTATACTAGCATTTAGATTTTAGTTTAGAACCTTGGGGCCTTGATTTCTTGGTTCCTTTAGTTTTCATTTTGATAACCCCCATTATTTTGATTAGGGGTGAATAATTAATCATTTGTTCCATAGTTTCTATAGCCACTATGGATGGTCACTTGGTTAATTCTTAAAGCACTTTTGAGCACTTCAATATAGGAATGGTAAGGTAAATTTTGAACATTATCCCTTATTTATTTGTTTAACAAGTGTATCAATATATCACATACCTATCTTTGGTCCATATGTGGTGTACTGGTAGATGAGTATAGGAATTTCCATCATTTCATAATGAAATGGTTAACAGATTCATTGGGTTTTTGTTTAATATGCAAGAATTATCATATGCTAGTCTTAATAAGTTTGTTCATGTCGAAGGCCTTAAAAAAAAAATTCATGAGTTGTTATAAGGAATGAATAGAAAAATTAGAAATGTGATAATTCCAGTCTAAGGCTATTCCTTTGAGGGGTTTTTGGGATTTTTTAAAACTACCCCATATTAATGTAAAACCTCTCTAATTATGGTCATGTATTCCCTAACATGCACATTGGGATCTCCCTCCCCCTAAAATTTGGGGATTTTAGGTAGTGAATGTGGCCAAAGGATTCATCATATATTTTTATTGAGGGAATATTTCAAATATTAAACAAGGTCCCTATGGATCTAAAGTTTACCAAAGTCATGGTTGGATGAGCTTGAAGAGGAGGGTTTGAATAAGAGATGGATGAGAAACTGCTAGTAGGAAAAGATGAAGGTTGATAAGATGGAGTATAGTAGGATAGAAAGTAGTTATCTAACTGGGTGGATTGAAAAAATATGTGGTAATAAGGTGGAAGAGGGTTAGATGAAGAAACATGATTTTGTGTTTATAAATGAGGAGTGTATGTGGGTGGTGTGTTGGCCAATGTGTAACTTGAAGGAATGAAAGGTGGCAACGTTTGGGTCACCATGTTGTTATAAGGAATGTTAGAAAAGACACATATAACAGGAATTTGAGTGGTGGGTTGGTATGGTGGAGGAATATTATAATCTACATGGTTAGGGAATCCATGAGTAATAATGTCCCCATGAAATTGGTTTGAAGTGTAGTTAGTGGGAAGTGTAGTATCTAGGTACTACAATGGTCGTTAAGTTTCCACTATAGTAGGGATGGAGGAAGAATAGCCTTGGATATAAGGATTATAGACCATTAATTGATTTAGAGAGGCATGATTTCTCTCTAATTCATGAATGTGACCCACCAAGGTAGAGGCAAGTTCATTCAGTGAAGAAGTGTTATATTTGATAACTTCCTTTATGGAAGATTCATGAGGGCAATATTGATAACTAGTAATGAACATGTTTATATTATATGAATCAATAGAATATATTGTGGGTTACTCACATGGGAGAAATATGTTTTGGTTATCAATGGAGGTGTGTGAGGATGATTTTAGTTTAGTTATCCCATATTCTAGATATAATATTTTCTCAATATACTAATTGAATCTCCATGTACTATAAATATCTAGGATTTTTTTAGCTAATATAATGTCTAGTTTGGATAAGAGGGTATATCCATCCTCCAATAATGAAATACATATTTTTAGAGTCTTGGTAGTTAATGGTGGTTTCATAGGGGTCCCACACTTATTGAATTAATACCTTTGACTTAGTTTATGAGTTTGAGGTTGAAGGGTTTAAAAAATGACTCTCCACATTTTGAGTTGATTTGTTATTGTTACAATTGAATAAGGAGGCCTCATTGAGAATTTAGTGTTTCATCATATAGATATATAGGTTAAAGGATCTATCAAATTCACATACATACATATTTATGGGGTATATAAATACCCATAGAATAAATAGATGACATGAGAGAAGGTGGATGAAAGAAAAGAATAAAGGATGATGTGAAAGGATAAGTCAATCAACATCAAGTTAACCAATTTTTATACATGAGGAAAGTTATATACTAATCTTTATAAACTTAAATTATTGAGGTATGTCCAATACAATCGATTAAAATATGATAGGTTGAGAGGTTTATGAGTTTACTGGATTAGGTTTAAGTGCAAGGACATAGTTTTGGACAATAGGTGGTAAAGGGTGATCATGGAGATACCAAAATATCTCACCAACATAATTTTTCTCATTGAGAGAGGGGAATTAAGAGGATAAAAAATTCCATGAACCCTTAGTGTGAATGAGTACAAGATATGAAAGTTCTTGGTTACTACTAATTATGGGGAATTGAGCATAAATGGGTTAGATAACACTAGGGAATTGGTTAACACTATCGGGTTGACTATGTCTAGTCAATTTAATATACGAAATGAATGAAATATGATGAGGCTAGTCCTAAGGAGGAAGAAAATCAAAAGTAAAATACTCAAACTTAAAGGTTGTTAAACTCATACTATATAATATAAGGAGGTCTAACTATTGGGGGTTCATCTAGATGGGCTTGTTGGTCAAGAGCTTCAAATTTAAAAATGATAATATGTGGAATGGGTTTATAATTAAATATTTAAATATAATCTGAATATTAATATCACTTTGGATGTTACTTGTGTAAACAATAGATCTAACCCTAGGTAAAATGCCTACTCTATGGAGACAAGGTTGCTATAAAATTGTCATCCAAGAGGAAAGGATTTTTTTTTTTTTGGAATGTCTAAATAATATATATTTTATTTATTAGGATTTTGAAAAGTTTACTTTATATTTTCAATGTTTGAAATCAAGGTTTAGGATTCTACACATATTGACAAGGCTTTGTTTGATTATGTTTTTAATAGATTTGGTAATGTTTTACAAAGGAAAGTAAACTATTATAATTGATGAAAATAAATTATTTACAAAAATTAAATTGATATATTAAATTAAAATAAATTAAATTATTTTCTTTTTGTTCTTTTAAAGTTTTTATAAATGTAAGTACTAAAAATTGAATTCTAGATGAATGATGCAAGTGCTGATTTTGGGTTTTCTAGTTTGATATAAAGTTGTTACCTACATAAACTATATGAGATGTTATTTTTATTTTTTAATGTAAATAAATTAAATATAATATATAATTAATGTTTTTAAAATCTAAATGAATAAACTAAAATATGAAACTAAGGTTTTTTCTATTCTATGCAACTTCTAGTTTTTATTGTAATATAGTCTAGTATACAGACTAAATTATGAGCTTTTGATGATTTTATGAAGCTATAATGATTTTATGGTTTATTAATTTAATGTTTATAATTATATATTTTTTATATTTACATAAGTTTATATAACATGAAAAATAGACAAACTAGATCTAATATGTAAATTTCATTTTTTTTAGCTTTTGGGTGTCTGTGTGTTTGTGTGTATGATTGTTTTATGAATATGTGTTGAGATAAAATTTAAAAATATAATATATTTTTTATGTATATAATTATTTATAATATCCAATTAATATACCCTATATTGAATACAAAATATTATTCTTTAAGGCTTTTATTTGCAAATACAACTAAAGAATCAAAACTATTTTTTTTTGGTGCAAAAGGAAAGAGAGGAGAATGATTTATTTTTAGATTTTTATGAATGAAAAAATATATATTTAAATATAAAACTAAAAATAATCTAATCTATTCTAATAAATAAGATAAAACTGAAAGCAAATTATCCAACCTTATCAATGATGAGATCAAGTGAAGGTGAAGAAGTAATTAGTGTAAATATATGGTCTTAATTTAAATAGACTCTTTGATCAATATTGATCTTATAAAATATAAAAAATAAGGATAATGAGAGAATAGAATATAAAATACACAAATTTGAAAAATAAATTAGCTGGACTGTGGCTGGATTGATTCATGAATAACATATAATTGGTTGTAAATTTGATGAATTACCCTCTCTAAACTTGTGTAAAATGTCAATAATATGACTATAAATTTAATAAATTTTTATTAAATACAAAATAATCAAGTTATATCTTTGTAAAACTTGAAATTTCAAATATCTAATACATTTTTTGGATCTGAAAACCTTGGAAAAGTGAGATACCTATAAGGGATGGAAGGAAGTTGCATATAGGAGTTAACCAAAGCTTGACTATGATATTTTTAGAATTAAATTTAGAAGGGATTAATAAAAATATGAATAAGAGTGATCTTATAAATACTTAAGGTGAACACAAAGTAAAATAATAAAAAAATGCAACCAAAGGCATGCAATATGTATGAAATCTAGAGTCTTAGATTGTAAAGTTAAAAATGCTTACACTATGATGGAATTGCCACCTTATGTAAGTGGTGAAAATTTAATTTATTTGATGATTTATATAAAGATATATTTTTATAATGAATCCAATGTAGTGGTTATGTTTTTTCCATGGTGTTTACATCGTGAAACCAAGGTTTTCTTAAAACTCAAAGAAAAAGACTTATAAAAATATAATTTGACAAGAACAAAGGCCAAAAAAGGGGTATAAAGATAATAAAAGGAAAGACAACTAGGTCTGAGCATCTTTTGGTGTATATCCTTACATCATCATTGGATTTTTCATGAAATGTTGCATGGTGAAAAAATTGGGTGTGTACAAACCCATCCTACTATTTATAAGATGGGCTATATGAGAGGCTTCCCATGTACTACCCTTTGAGGCTTCCACATTAGGGATTTGATCATATACCTTAATTCATATGGTGGGTATAAGTGCCTTTATTGATATGTGTGACCATATATCTTATAATAGATACCATCCACATAAAGTAGGTGATATGGACACCATATTGAGGGATTGTCGATATATGACCATGATGGCCATCCACAATGTGAGATCGAGGTTAGGCTGAAGTGATTGGGAGCTACACATAGTGGGTAGAGATACACTCTTTCACATATGTCCAATAATACTTTTATCTACCCCACATAGCAACATTATTAGCCTTGTCACCCTATAGGGTGAGGCATGATATATAGTTGAGGGTGGCAAGATGACAAGAGCCATCATTGGAGATTCTACTGTTAAGACCATAATACACTCATTAGTATTATAGGATGATATAGTGGTAGTAAAGGAAATAAAAAGAAAAATAGAGGCTTATTAGTCCTGCATAATACATTCCATATGTACCTATGATAAATGAAACACACATTGCTCATCAAACATGTTCAATTTAATGGTCAATGGGCATGAGATCAAAAACCATAATCCTATAATAAGAGAGATGGGTTGTGGCCTTTAATAATTTAAAAATAGGGGATAAAGGTGAGGATAAGGTTGTCCTCAATGGAATTACCATCCATGTATGGGTCTCACATCCAATTATAAAATGATGGTTTGTAATTGTATCACTTAATTTTTTAGAGAGATAAACATAATATATGATATTGATAAATATAATTAATTTGGATATTTATATAACAAAATATATTTTTGAATTTGGTTTAATTTTTTAGATGTAGTAGAAATATTATGGTGGCGCTCAATGATCTAGGTTACCAACCATGAGATCCTACATGTTGTGATACCTAAGCATGATATGATAACTATGCTAGATTTTAATACACCATTTGAGACCATGTTAATTGGTTTAGATTGGTTGGAATAGCTACACGAGATCTAAAAATTTGATGCTAAGATCCTAGCCCATCTAGATTTATAGTGATAACACAAACAAAAGGGAATGATGTGGCATGGAAATAGGTAATGATGGCATAATAATATGTATTTATAACTTGGGTTACCTTAGTGACTAAAAAAATAGTTCATATGGATTCAACACTAGCAACCATGACTATAGAACATGCATTGGATACTTAGGTGACTACACTAGAGATATGGGTTACCCAATCAGAGTGAAATACTATAAGAATATTATTGATGATTGATTAATTAATAGAAATCTATGAGAGGTGAGAGAAAATACTTATGAGTAGAGCATATCCCCTTCCCAACCTAGGGATGAAAGATGCCACTAGACTCATATGTATACATGTATTTTTGACTATATATATATATATATATATATATATATATATATATATATATTTGCCACATTTTTTTTACATAGAAAAATGTTGATTTGGTAATTGTATAGATATATCATTTTAGAATGGTTGTTTATGAAATCATGATTTTATATTCTATTTCATATATTCCATTATTGTATAACAAATGTGAGAATTTATAAATATAAAAATAATGAAATTCTAATTGTAAAAATGAAATCTGAAGTAAGAAAATAGAAAAAGCTAAAAAAAAATGATGTTAAAAATATGGTAAGACATAAAATGTAGATAGATAGAAACAATTACAAAACAAACATAATAGGTGTAAATAAAGTAAATGATAATAAAAAATATCCAATATAACTAGATACTAAAAATATAAGTCAAAAAAGGGATGAAAAGGCATCAAATGTAAGTAACAAAAGATAATCCAACAAAAAAAGTTTGGAAAAAATGATAAAATAATATCTAATGAAAAAAGATGTAAAATGGTTACAACAGGGATTTTTTTTGAATTCAAGCGATGAGTGGGAACATGGGAATTTATAGATAGAGGATGACCTAGATGAAGTTATGATCTCAAATACTAAAACCATGAAGGATTCAAGGGAGAAAGTCCCACATGCAGAGGAACTAGTCCCATAAATAGGACACCTAGAAAATGGACCCTAAGCTGGAAATGAAAAGGAGTAAGAACCAGGGAAAATAGTGATCTCATGGGAAAATAGAGTATTAGGAAAACAACATTTGATCCATGAGGGTGAATACTCTTCCCTAGTCCCCACATGTGAAAAAAAATAGGCATGTCTTATCATCCCTAATAATATCATTGAAAAGGTTGATTCTATGTTTTCTTGGATAAATTTCGCATAAACAGACCAAACATTGACACCTTTATGAAGTGGGTCAATCAAAAGTGGAGGGTGAAAGGATAGGTGGACATCATTTCCATATAAAAAAAAATTCTAGTTAGATTCAAAAACCTAGAATATTTATTCAAAATATTGATAAGAGGTCCATGGTTTATGGGTAAAACAAATCTATGCCTTAGAAAGTGGAAAGCTAGAACAAACTTAAATAATATGATGATGGAGGATATACCCATGTGGGTTAATCTCCCAGATCTTCCTTTAGAATTTTGAGTACCATAAGTTTTCATGGATGTCACTAAAGCTCTTGGATAACCCATTTTAATTAACCTAGTTACTAGGTCTAGATGACTTTTGGTCATGGATATATTTTGTGTGTTCATCCTAACTGACAAACCCCTTTTGCATTCAATCAAGATAAAATCAAAGTATGACATATGGAATCAAAAAATTGTCTGTGAGAAGGATTAAAATATTTTTAAAACTTGAAACTTATTAAGACATTATACCAAATATTTTATGGCTTCTAAAATACCCTCCCAACCACCACCCTTTGGTGGGTTAGAAAAGCCACTCAACCTTCTCAAGCTGATAATCCAGGCCCATTCGAGCCCCTAACCAAGACCCCCTATCTCAATATCCCTAGTTATGAATAGGTTGGGAGTTGAGACTAATGTTTTTTTTCATAGAAACTTGGAATTTAGAAGGATGGCTCCTCTACTATTGTGATGGAATTTTCACCTCTTTCACCTGGTTAGGCATTAGATATCTCTCCCAAGGCCCTGCTTGTCCCTTACAGTTTGATAGATAAACTTACTAAAGATGATTTTATTCTATTTAAACCTTCTTCCCACTAAATACCTAAAGTAAAAACATGGTTTTTTTAGGATAAGGGCTTTGATCATCTACCATCAAGATTGGGGAAATAAGAAAAGGTAAAGTAGTAGGGAAATGTTATCATAAGTTCACATATTTAACCAACCTACCTAAGAATCCTTTCATCCCAAAATTTTTGGTGAAGAGACTAGATGGAATTGACACCACTAAGGGAATCTCTCCCATCCTATAATTACCTCTTGGGTCACCCTATAACTAGTGAGAGGATTAAAAGTTAGAACCATCCTCACCAAAATAAGGCCAATTCTCTTCTACTAACAAGAACACTGATAAGAAGAAAGGTAAAGAAAAAGGCCAATGGTCAAAATTCCCTCCTAGGAAGGCCAAGAAAAATTAGAAGTGGGAGAGGATAAAAAAACCCTAAGGGAGGTTAAACATAATGAGATCAAGAATTAAAGAGATAGAAAAATAAGTGACAAAGGGTAATATTGGCAATTTTTGGCCCACATACCAAGCTTATTCCTAGATGGATCAAGTTGCTAATGGCTGAGCATAAGAACATATGTTTTGGATGAAATGGGTGGACCAAAGAGATCATGCAACTTGCAAAGTTTTTGAAACACTTTAAGTTCACTTAAAGTTTAGTTTGTCTAAATTTAGGAAATAGGTCTCCATGGGGGTCATAATGTTCAGGAGCATGAAGTAATTTTTTCACAAGCTCCAAGAGCTCATTCAAGCCTTAAAAATTCATGGAAAAAGTATCAAACATAAGCCTAAGTGAGATAGACCATCACCTAGATGTCACATAAGAACAAATGGACTAGTTCACTTATGTATTTTATAATTCCACTAAAAAATTATCATCATCCAAAATATTATAGTGATATAGAATTTTTCATGCTAGGAACATCCTTTGAAAGTTTCATGTCCATGTGAGCTTTCTAGCTCAAGTTATGGAGCTTCAAATTTGGACCTATAGAGCATTAACATCCATGTGAACATAAAAATAAATCTTGAGAAAAACCAACACTTTTAATCTTAAATTTTATGGTTACATGTACATCAATGATGGTTGCATGAACATCATTTGATGGGAGTGTGGACATCAAATTTGATCTCATGAAATAGATATTGGATTTAAAATAGTGGGTGTATCAGATCTAATGGTCCAAATTTAATCATACATCTTGATTCAATAGTATGAGATGAGTCAAATAGTCAAAGTTCTCAAGAGAATGACACATGGTGTAAGCACTAAAGCTGATAGACTGATAGTGGATCTTGAAATCAAATATGAGGCTACCAAGTGGTACTAGCTCAGAGAGAGATTGACAAGTCAAAGGTAGATCAACAACTTGAGATCATTCATACTAAGCAAGATAAATGGTTTTAGATGGGTCAATGAGTCAATTATTTGAGTCAACATCAAAAAATAATAGAAATAAAGGTTGAGAAGCCAAGGCCAATTTTTAATGAAAGCAAACATAGGCATTGTAGGGTCATTTTGCTTCCATTGAAGCTTGATCAAACACCATTAAAAGTCCATAGCCATGTATTAAAGTATAAATAACATAAATGGACCACAAATGGAGCTTAATATAGACCTCTGGTTTAACATTTTATAGCTTGTAGGGTTCATCTACGATTTTGTTTGCCATTGGTCTATTTGGACCTATTATAATCTAGAAAAAGGGGCTATATAATCTATAGGTCTATATTAATATGGAAACTATTGGAAAAATAATAATCTTAGATTGGTTTTCTATGTATAGGATGAACCTATGATCTAAACATGGAGATAGATATGATATGTGATTAATGCAAAAGTGTCCTCATCCTTTATCATGGCCATATTTTTGATAAGCAACTACATAAAATGTACAAAGCCATGATTATATCATATCCATGAGCATGAAGTTTTTTCTTCAAGTGAGAGATGGCATGAAGGATCAAATACAAGGTCTAGTTTTGGTAAGTGTAGCTAAGGGAATTCAATGCATCCTCAAAGCCTTTAGGGACTTTCTCACTCAATAAGCCATGGGCAGTGTCCTAATTGATCAAAAATGTGGAAAGACTTTCATTAGATAAGAAGAAAAAAGTGGAAACTCAAGTTTAATTAATGATTGGGGATGTGGTGTTCTCTTTTTGATGGCATGATCCCACATTCTCTCTCTCTCTCTCTCTCTCTCTCTCTCTCTCTCTCTCTCTCTCTCTCTCTCTCTCTCTCTCTCTCTCTCTCTCTCTCTCTCTCTCTCTCTCTCTCTCTCTCTCTCTCTCTCTCTCTCTCTCACACACACACACACACACACACACACACACACACACACACACACACACACACACACACATCCTATATATCTTGGTCTCATTCCCTTTTAAGGGGTTCTAAGCTCTTAAAAACTTTAATTATTTTCTAGGACAAGGATACTCATTGAGACTCTTGTAAAAGTGTGCTAACTTGATATGGTTAAACCCTATCAAAATATTATAATAACTACCTTTTGAAGTAATAGGATCAAATCTTTACCTATCTCTTGTTTTTAATCAGTGCTTAGTAGGCTTGTTTATGGTGAATTTTTGAAGGAAAGTCTTCCTAGTTTACTATCCTTCTACTTGCCTCTTTGAAGGTGTTTTCAAGATAGCTTGCATATCTAGATTAGTGTTCTATTTGGAACCTATTTATGAAATATTTATTCAACTAATAAGATTGTGAGGTTGTTTAAGCTATAGTTATTCTATGTTGATCCAATGTGTGTTTAAGCTTATATGAGTTTCCATTTAACTTTGGTGCATAACCCTTTTTTTATCTTTCTTAGGAGCCCTTAACCATATTTATAACCCTTTTCCCTATGAATCATTAGTTTAGAATTAATTTAGGTGAGAATCAAGAGGAAGCTAGCCTTCTTGGGAGGTTTGACCTCACCACAAGATACCCACAACTTGAGTTTATTCCCATTATGTATCTCAATTAGAGGGGGCCTAAAAAACTCTATCCAAGGGTGTAAATTGAGCCTACAAAAATCTTTGGCGTGCCCCTATGGGATCAATTTCCAAATTAGTGGAAGGATTTTTGGTGTTGTTATTCTACATATCAGCCTTTAGAGGCATTATACAAACATCAATGGTGACTCTAAGCATCTATCAACTGGTTAAGTAGACAAACTAAGTTCCTAATAATCATAATTTAGTATGTATAATCAGTCATATTTTGATCAATATGCTTATCTTCTACCTCAACATCACACTTATTAGGAAAATAATGTTTATTTGTTCCCCCTAAGTGGCCCTCAAATAGACTATCAACCCTATCATGGACCTTTTCCTCCTTCTACCCCTATATATAACCAAGGTTAGCATCTTTTGAATTCAAATCATTCCTCTATTTCCCCTTGTTAAGACCAAGCTTACCCTATTACATCCTTATCATAAGTCAAGCAATCAATAATAGTTTATATTATGTTGATAAGGGAGATTAGTAAGGGTTTGGAGTTTTCTCCAGTCATCCCTATCTATGCTCTACAAAAATAAAGGAGTGATATTTAGTTAGTGAAGAATATATGGTTAGTTTTTGAAAGTGGATAATGGTAATCTTGTAGGAATTAGGATATATAAATGATAAGAAACATGGTCCAAAATGTAGATAATATTTTAATATCTTATGAAGAGTAAAATGCTCATTTGGACTATATTTATGTACCCTTTCCCCTCTAAGATCCTTAAGCTCAACCTTCAATAGTCCTTGATTATCCCCCTAGTCAAATTTATGAAAGTTAATCCTTGTCAAAAATTAGAGAGGAAATATTGTACCAAGGAATAACAATCATGAATATTGATGAAGGGGTTAAGCTTGGACAAGAATTCCCTATTCATGCCATGGAGGGGATAAAGATTTTCTTATGAAATTTTTGGAATGTATGGGCATACATTGAAGAAACTAACTACCCACATGTTGAGAAGAAAGAGATGAAACGGTGGGTATTATTCATTGAAGAAGTGTTTGAGTAATGGGAGAAAGAGTATGTCAAGCCTAAGCCAATCAGTTTTCCCTCTCCTACCCCTATGCCTATTCTAGCTCAAGAGCATGAATCTATCCCATATTGGATCCTCTCCTATGACCCTAACTATTTCATACCCTCTCTTGTGAAAATACCCTCTCCCACACCCATTTAGGAAAAGGAGGAGGTGGCCAAGTCTCACACATTTCCATCAAAACAATCAATCAAAGAGGGCACAAAAAAGAAAAGGGAGGTTTTAGTTGAGGTACTCAAAGAACCAATCCTAATAGAGGAGGGGTTACTTGTGCAAAAAATGAATCAATAAACCATATCTTAGCTCAATTATCTTGGTGTATAAGTTATGAAACTCTCTCTCCTTAGTTCAAGAACCACATAAAAGAGCATTCAATGTACCTATTTGAAAGGATACCATCCTAAGCTACAAGCAAGGTGAACTTCTTCACCCTCCCATCATCTCCCTCATAAAGGAGGAGCCTATTATACAAAAATAGAGGAGGATATTGTAGTCAAAGGTGAACTTGAAGAGGACAATACAAGTTTCTATGATGAAGAAATAATAATGGGTAGTCCACTTCATCCAAAAGGGGGAAATTCAAGTTTGGAATAGCCTTCTTGGCATGGTTTTGACACAAATGAATTGGATCTTGATGAGGTCAACCCTCAAGATGAAATAGAGCATATTTTTAATGGATCACTAAAGGTCTGATCTACATGGATCAAGAAGAGGATCAGGACTAGGTGTTTGAGGTGGGTACACTTTAATATGAGGTGGCAAATGAAAATATTCCTGATATGTTGGGGTTAGAGGAAAGAAAATCAAATCTTAATAAAAATAGGTGTGATACTATAGACCTTGGATGGTCAAATCAACCCTCATTTATAGTTAAAGACATGATGAAATATTGAGTGAGGTTGATGAAGGAGACATCCCAAGTGCTCAAGTAATTCAATTTGATGAGCATCCAATGAAGAGCCTAAAGAGTTTTGGCAATGGTTCAATACCATAAAAAAATAATTAAAGAGGTTGAGGGACATGTCCTTCTTCTAGAAGCTATGAAAATTTTGATCTAAGCATGATAAATCCTAATTTACATAAGGACAAGGTGGAAGAAAATGGTGTTTTTGAACCACCAATTAAACCAAGTGCAGTTGCTCCTAAGATCACAAATGAAGTCTTCATGAAAGACATTCTCAAGAGTGATGAACAAAAATAAGCAAGTGCTCCCATATTACAACATGAACCAAGTTTGGAGTACTTGGACTAGTATGTCTACATTAGAGAGATGTTCATTCCATTCCATCCACTAGGGAGCACATCAAAAGGATTGGCCATCAAACTACTTGGTCTACTAATTATTATACCTCCAAAACAAGGTAATTTTTAGATTGATTTGTTACAAATGAATGATACTCATATTTTTCCATTTGACCTAGGAGGGAGGTGATTGTGAATTTAAGTACAATATTATATATATTAAAGTAGGATCAATTTCCTCTATGTACAGTTTCCAACACAATTTTTTGTTGTTCCTATTTTTTTTAGTAGGTTAGTTTCCCTTAAATAAGTGCCTTGGGCACTCTATCTTGTTTTGTTCTTTTCTTGGTACTTTATATTTGTTTCAAAAGAGGTTAGAGTGAGATTGGTAGCTAGTGTTAGATCTAGGTTTATGTGTTGGATTTAAGTAGACTCTATGCCCAATATACTAGAGAAAACAACATGGTCTAGGTTCTCAAGCATAGTAGGCATGTTTCCCTATGAGTCACCAAAGATTTTGGCCATTTTTGGCCCACATACAAAGCTTGAGCCTACATGAATAAGGTTTTTAATGGATGAGTAGAAGAATAGATGTTCTAGATAAAATAGGTTGACCAAAGAGATCATGTAGCTTGCAAAGCTTTTAAAAAACTTTAAGTTTACTTAAAGTGTAGCTTGTCCAAATTTAGGAAAATGGGTCTCCATGGTGGTCATAACATTTAGGAACATGAAGAAAGTTTTTCATAAGCCATAGGAGCTCATTTGAGCCTTGGGAATTCATGAAAAAAGTCTCAAGCATAAGCCTAAGTGAGCTAGACCAGTACTTAGACATCACGTAGGAACAAATAAACTAGTTCACTTACATATTTTATAAGTCCACTCAGAAAGCATTTCTATCTAAAATATTGTAGTGCCATGGATTTTTTCATGCCAAGAACATCCTTTGAAATTTTCATATATGTGCAAGATTTCTAGCTCAAGTTACAGAGCTTCAAATTTAGACGTATAGAGCATTAACATCCATGTGAATGTCAAAAGAAATCTTGAGAAAACAAAACCCTTTTGAGATTAAATTTTATGGTTGCATGAACATTAATGATGATCATGTGAATGTTATTTGATGAGAGTGTAGACATCAATTTTAAGCTGATGAAATAGCTATTGGTTTTCAAATAGTGGGTCCCAGAAGATATAATAGTTTGCATTACATCATACATCTTGATCCAATGGTGTGAGATCAGTCAAATATTCATGGAGATTGAGATATTAACACATGACATAAGTATTGAAGCTGATAGACTGATAGTAGAATCTAAAATCAAACATAGGATGCTAAGTGGCACTAGCTCAAAGGGAGATTGAAAAGTCAAAGGCATATCAATGACTCATGGTCATTCATACTGAGAAGGATTAAAGGTGTGAGATGGGTCAATGAGTTAATGATCTAAGCCAATATCGATGACTAATAAAAATAAAGGTTGAGAAGCTAAGGCCAATTTTTGATGGAAGCAAACATAGGTATTGTAGGGTCATCCTACCACCATTGAAGCTCAGTCAAACACCATTAAAAGGCCATAGCCATATCCATAAAGTATAAATAACATAAAGGGACCACTAATGGAGCTTAATGTAGACCTCTATTTTGAAATTTTATAGCTTGTAGGGTTTATCTAGGACTGTGTTCACCATTGGTCTATTTGGACCTATTATAATCTAGAAAAAGGGGATATATGGTCTATAGGTCTATATTAATATGGTAGCTATAATAAAACCAATAATATTAGATTTTTTTTCCATATATAGGATGGACCTATGTTCTAAACATGGAGATAGAGTAGATATGTGATTAATGTAAAGGGTCCTTGTCCTTTAACATGGCCATATTTTTGATAAGTAGTCACCTAAAATGCACAAATCCATGATTCTATGAGATCCATGAGCATGAAGTTTTGTTTTCAAGTGAGAGATGGTGTGAAGGATTAAAAAAGTTTTATTTTTGGGAATTGTAGCTAGGGGCATTTAATGCATCCTTAAAACTTTTAGGGACTTTCTCACTCAATAAGACACAAGTAGTGTCCTAATTGATAAAAAATTTGGAAAGGCTTTCATTGGCTACAAAGAAAAATGTGGTAGCTCAAGTTTAATTAATGATTGGGGATGGTGTGTTCCATTTTTGATGGCATGATCCCACATTCTCTCTCTCTCTCTCTCTCTCTCTCTCTCTCTCTCACACACACACACACACACACACACACACACACACACACACACATATATCCTGGTCTCATTCCCTTTGAAGGGGTTATGAGATCCTAGAATTTTTCACTATTTTTTGGGATAAGGATCCTCATTGAGACTCTTGAAAAAGTTTGATCACTTTATATGGTAAAACCCTATCAAAATATTTTAAGAACTATATTTTGAAGTAATAGGATCAAGTCTTTGCCTATCTCTTATTTTCACTCAGTGCTTAGTAGGATTGTGTATGGTGAATTTTTGAAGGAAAGTCATCCTAATTTACTATCTTTCTACTTTCCTCTTTGAATTTTTCTCCAAGATAACTTGAAAGTATAGATTATTGTTCTATTTAGAACCTCTTCTATGAAATATTTATGCAGCTAGTGAAATTGTGAGGTTGTGTGAGCTATAGTTTTTTTAATGCTAATCTAGTGTGTGTTCAAGTTTATATGAGTGTCCATTTAACTTTGGTGCATCACCCTTTTTTATATTTATTAATATTCCTTAACCATATTTCTAACCCTTTTCCCTATGAAGCATTAGTGTATCATTAGTTTAGGTGAGCATCAAGAGGAAGCTAACCTTCTCCAAAGGTTCAACCTCACCACAGAATACCCATAGCTTGAGGTTGTTCCCATTCTGTAGATAAATTGGAGGGATCCCAAAGAAATATCTCCAAGGGTGCAAATTGTGCTTACAAAATGTACTTAAATAACCCTTAAATAATACCCCAACTCTAGAAAATGATCATCTCCTATAATATTAGGGGGTTGAACAAAACCAAAAAATAAAGACTAGTAAGGAACCTTATCTTAAAAAATAAACCCAACATTTTTATTCTCTAAGAAATGAATATGTTTGAAGACATAATTTTTAAAAACATTGATAATATCTAGAATAAAGATAAAAATATCAATAATAATTCTAAAGGCATAGTGGGGAGACTCACAATTTTTTGGAATCATTAATATTTGGAAGGATTGGTGTTATATAAATTAGAAAACCAAATTTTGTTCTTTTTAAGGAGGCTTAAAATAAAGAGGAATGTATCGTATCTAACATCTACTCCCCAAAATCCAAAAAATGTATGAAAAATTTATGGAATGAGCTGGAAGAATTTAGAAAAAATAGTGAATACTAGAAGTGGATTATGGTGGGAAAATTCACTCTCCCCTATCTCTCCTATATAAAAAGGGGGTATTTTTTTTAATGATTACATTATGATAGATCTTAATGAATTTATAGCAGAAGTAGACCTATTAGATGTGTGCCTAAAAGATAACCCACACACATAGTCTAACAAAAGGATTGGAAAAAACCTCACCCAAGTCAGATTGGATAGATTCTTAGTTTCTATGAATTGGGATATTCAACACACCAACATCCTCACCTCCCTTCCCAAGATAAGATAATATCATATCCCATTGGTATTCATGGGGGAGAAGGCATTGGAAATTTTAAAAATCCCATTTAGGTTTGAAAAAATGTGGATATCCCATCTAAACTTGAATAACTCAATTAAGGAATGATGTAAAGAAATAATATCAGGATCTGATATGTATATCCTTGCCATGAAACATAATAACATGAAAAATAACTTAAAAATTTGGAATAAAGTAGTGTTTGGGAACATCTTTCTTAAAAATAATAATATTGAGGAAGACTTAAGGAATATTAAGGAGGAAGTCTTTTTATCAGGCTTTAGTAAGCTCTTAACACAATAAAAGATAAAGAAGAAACCTATTGGTATCAAAAATTGAGGAAAATCTATCTTAAGGAGGGTGATCAAAACACTGTGTTTTTCCTTGGGTAGCTTCTAATAATTATAACACAACTGGAATATATGAGGTGTTGGGAGAAGATGGGGTGATATATAAAGATGAAAAGGAATTGAAATTATAGATAATAAAGTTCTTCAAAAATATCCTTTCTTTTTACCCTCCTTAGAATTTGAGCTATAATCTCAAGTCCTAAACCTCCTCCCATGAGTCATTTCCCAAGCTAAAAATTCCAACATTCTCACCCCTCCTTCCATAAAGGACATCAAAATAATCATTTATATGATGGAATGGGATAAATCCCAAAGAATTGATGGGTTTTCACTCCTCTTCTTTCAACAATATTGGGACATTATCTAATAAGAAGTGTATTTAGTGGTCACTTAGTTATTAAAAGTGGGAATTATTCTCCTTGAATTCAATAACACCTTATTTTTGATCCCCAAGAAATTGGGATCAAACCAAATGAAGGACTATAAACTAATTATCCTTTGCACCACCTTCTACAATATACGCCGTATGTCTCTAGATTTGAAATTGTAATTACTACTAGATAAACTCATTACAAAATAATAGGGATTTTGTATTCAGAAGATAGATCACTAATGGTATAATTATCACCCATGAGACTATTCATTCAATCTCTAATTCATCCAGGCAAGGAATGTTTCTCAAACTCGACATGAAAAAATAATATGATAAGGTGACCTAAAGTTTCCTTAATAAGGTTTTGGATAAATTCAACTTTAATTAGGAATTTAGAGGACTCATTTCCACATGAATCTCATCCCCTATGTACTTATTCATCATAAATGGGGTCTGAAAAGGCTTCTTTTTAGATGGAAGAGTTATTTAACAAGGAAACCTATTGTCTCCATACCTCTGCATAATTATAGAAGAAATGTTGAGAAGAATTATTGAAGAATTCAGGTCCATGGGAATCATTAAGGGAATAAGGGTGGATCCCAACACCACCTTGGTCACACACCAATAGTCTGATGATGACACTTTTATGATGGAAGAATATTCACTTATTGAAGCAAAATATTTTAGGAAAATTGTCAAAACCTATGATGATATATCTAGTTAATGTGTTAACATGCAAAAAAGTACCCTCTTATTCATCAACACTCCAAAAGATTTATAGGAAAAAATATCTAAAATCTTAGTTCGTGCTATAAATAAACTTCTATATACCTATCTAAGTGTCACCCTATTAATTGATAAGATGAAAATTGAGTACTAAAATCCCTTGATTGATAAAATATAGAAACGGATAACTAGATGGAAAGGAAAATTACTATCTCAAGTAGGAAAAATATAAATTTTTGGAAGTTAACTCTAAATCATACTAGTGTACATCATTTCCCTCTTTTCTATTCTCAAAAAAATTATTGACCAACTAGAAAAAATTCAAAAAATATTATTATGGATGGGAGTTAAAGATAGTTTTAAATTTCCTCTCATCATGTAGGAAAAAGTGTCTCCCCAAAGGAAAAATAGGTCTTGTCCTAAGAAGAGTGAAGCAAATGAACAAATTCTTCCTATAAAAATAAGGGTGAAAAGTTACAAAATAAGACAATTAATATACATGAATCATAAGATCAAAATACCTAGGTTTGAGGAAAGGCACTAGTGTCTTTTTTGAAGATGGCCCTGTCAATGGTTTAGCTTTTTGGAAAAATCTCAACAAATGCAAATATCTCTTAAAGAAAGGAAGTAAGTGGAATGTGGGAAATTGTGATGAAGTTGATTTATGGGATGATCCTTGGTTAACCTAACTTCCCCTTACATCTTCCCCACTAAATGCCCTCAAATTACTCTTCAAGCTGGAAATTGGCTCTAAGGTAAATGATAATTGGGATGAGGACAATAATATAAAAAATGGAAAATTCTCCACAAGGAAGGGATAAACCCTTAGGATTCCTACCTCATTCTTTATCTTAACTTGCAACTATATCTCTTTCTCATTTACATAAAGAAGATGCCCTTGTTTAGACAATAGAACCAAATGGGGAATTATTGGTCAAATCAAGATATTTGGTTAATTTGGATCATGTGGAATTGGTTGAAGACTGGTGGATTCTCTAGATTAAGAACCTTACTTCCAAGGTCAACATATTCTTCTAGTTGGTAGCCCAAAATAAAATCCTCACTATGGATAATCTATTTAGAAGGGGGCTCCCTATTCCTAATTTGTGTGTTTTGTATAAAGAGGAGGCTAAGACATATTCACATTTATTAATCTCATGTCTATTTACTTTTTCCATTTTGAACCTCTTCTTATTAAAGTTTAATTTATCCTAGATCACTCCCAATTTGGTCTGTCATCTTATCACCCAGTGGAAACCCCCTTGAGACTACCCACCCCTATTTTATATGGGATATCTCTTTACCCCACATATTCTAGGGTATATATAAATGTATAAACTCATACATATTCAAATATTGGTTACCTTTTCTCTCTATTACTTCTTTGGAAATCATGTTAGCTATCAAGGATAACTAGTCCATATTCTCATTTAACTTTAAGTATCCCCTATCCTATCACCTTTCACCTTTTCTCAACAATTGGGATATTTTAGTCTCAGTTCATGTACAAAATTAGAAGTTGGATAGGTCTTAGGTCAAAAGGATATATTCACTAATTTCTTAGCACAAGCTAAATTTCAATGGTGTAGCCAAAGGTAACCCAGGCCTGAACGGTGGGGAGTCATAAGGGATGTTAATGGTAACCTTTTACTTACCTATGTTGGTCCCTTAGGTGTACAAACTAACCACATGGCCAAAGCCTCAACAAAATTCTAGGGAATAAAACTAGTAGTCTGATTGGATCTTCTCTAGATTGATGTAATGTCCCTTACTTAGGGGCTCCTTTTCTTGAACAAAAAGCTCTGATACCACTATAGTATCCCCTTAAAATAGGGAATATAGAAACACATAAATCTCTGATACCACTGTAATATCCCCTTCAAATAGGGAATATAGAAACAATAAAACTCTAAACAAATATACAATTTTGTAGAATAAATTCAAATAAACAAATAACCACAGTAAATCTCTTAACTGCCAAATCAATAATCTTATTATTCATCCAGATGATTAAAATAGATGTCTTCTATCATGCATATAAAATGATATTCAAATACGATCTTAAAAACTTGAGTATTCTACAAACTGGGAATAAAACCTGAATCTAGTGCATCTCAGCCTACTGTGTCAAAAACACAGTCACCAACATCGATTATACTACTGTCGTCGGTCGACTGGGGTCATTAACCTACCGACGTCGGTGATATGTCGGTCGATGTCAGTCATTGTGGATCTTTGCCTGCCGATGTCAGTCTCTATGTGAATCTGTACGGATCTGTACGGACTTCATACGGTTGCCAATAAAGTACACCTTATTTGTTGGACCCTTGATCTCAAGATATATGACTCTAATATAGAAGATATCTATCTGTATAACTTATTGAATCAAAAACCTAATAAAATAAATACCTAGAAAGCTCTGTGACAACTTTTGTATGAAGTTACCTCTCAAATCTATAAACCTTTGTGATAACTTCTATATGAAGCTATCTCTCAAATCGGCAATAGATCAGCTGAGATTTCACATCCTCTGAATCACACACACTAAAGAGTGGACATTTTCCAATGCAAATGGAATCCTGGAACCCTTGGCTCAATCTTCATAGAAGAATTCTTCAATATCAAAATCACCATGAATCCAATCATGGCCTCCATGAGAAACCCTTATACCCTCAAAAAGATGTGCTTGCCCTAATTAGGGTTTCTTAAATTAGAATTAGGGTTTCTAAATTAAAATTAGCCCAAATAATTAATATTTGATTAAATCAATCAAATATTAATATCTCCCTCAATACATGTCGAATCCTCAAACCATCTAAAGCTAGAGAATTAGGAAGTAATTCTGCACATGACCATACCAAAATAAGGGTGCTCCACTGCATGTCAAATATCCCTAAATAATAGGAGCTCAAGCAAAATGTGTCCAAAAGAGCCCAAATGAAAACCAACTATAGAAATTTTGCTAATCAAAGCCAAGCCAAGCTCCATCATGACTCTCTATCCATCCTATCAGCCTACGAAGGTCACATAATAGGCTAATCATCAAGTCTGAAGATGTCACCTAAAAATGGGACATTACAATTTGCCCCTCCTAAAATTGCTTGTCCCCAAGCAATCTCAAAACAACAAACCAATCAATCCACCTGGATCCCATATGTAGTGGTGATCTACACTATTATTAATCAATGTAAGCTCCTACAATATCCTTAGAAGTAGAACAAAGAGGAACCCATAATCAAACTGGCCAATGCAACTCAACCAATCACTAAAATCACAACTGCCCTGGATGTGTCGATACTGTAGGCAGTGTAACTTGCAACTGCCAATTCCATCTACAAAAGATGGTGCCAATCCATCCCATAACTGATCCCTCTGTAAAGATGGCATGACCAATTGTACCACACTATCATCGGTGTGAGAAGAATCAATCTAAAAACTCAACTCTACTGGTATGCCAAACTCATCAAGACTAGGTACTCCCAAATCCTGAAGATGTGTGTCAGCTCCAACAACATGTTCCTTAGCTACAACTATAGGAACATACTCACCAACAACACTCAATGTATTGACCTCTGAGTATACCTCCACACTCTGGATGCTAGCATCGGACTCATCCTCATCTAACTCTAAAGAAGCTGCTACTGAAACTATCTCATCATTACAATCTCCAGCTCCCTCATCCTCTGCAACTAACTAAAAGTCCAAATCCTCATGAATAAGCTTGACCACATGTCTATTAGAATCCTGGTGAGCCACCTTCATTGCCTCTACCTTAGGCTCTGAAGCCTCTGCCTCTGACTCCTCAAAACTACCCTGCTGTTCAAAATCTTTTGATTTCAAATCCTCATAATATGCCCATATTACACGATTTGCCTTGCCCTTAGGCCTCAAATGACAATCATGATTGGCATCATATGGACATTTGAAATATAAGCAAATCTTTTTCCTAGACCCTTTAACAATGGATGCAATACTCCATGTTAATTTGTCTTTGAATGTAGGGTCTAAAAAGAATTCATTTAACCTCTTCAAACTTTGTTTCAACTTCTTCATATCATTGTCCCACTATTTCTGAGTACATGAATTCAACATGATTTACTAATTGATTCAATGTCCAATCTACCCAACAGGATGGCAGGACATAGCTCTGATCTACCCAAACTACCCAATAGGATGGCAGGAATTTGGCTCTGATTTGCCCAACAAGATGGTAGTAATTTGGTTCTGATACCACTGTAATGTCCCTTACTTAGGGGCTCCTTTTCTTGAACAAAAATCTTTGATACCACTGTAGTATCCCCTTCAAATAGGGAATATAGAAACACATAAAGCTCTGATACCACTGTAATATCCCCTTCAAATAGGGAATATAGAAACACTAAAACTCTGAACAAAGATACAATTTTGTAGAATAAATTTAAATAAACAAATAACTACAGTAAATCTCTTAATTGCCAAATCAATAATCTTATTATTCATCTAGATGATTACAATAGATGTCTTCTGTCATGCATATAAAATAATATTCAAATACAGTCTTAAAAACCTGAGTATTTGACAAACTGGGAATAAAACTTGAATTTGGTGCATCTCGGCCTGCTATGTCAAAAACACAATCGCTGACATCGGTTATACTACCATCATCAGTCGACTGGGGTCATTAACCTATCGACGTCGGTGATATGTCGGCTGATGTCAATCGCTATGGATCTCTGCCTGCTGATGTCGGTCTCTGTGCGAATCTATACAGATTTGTACGGACTTCATACGGCCACCAATAAAGTACACCCTATTTGTTGGACCCCTGATCTCAAGATATATGACTCTAATATAGAATATCTCTATTTGTATAACTTATTGAATCAAAAACCTAATAAAATAAATACCTGGAAAGCTCTGTGACAACTTTTGTATGAAGTTACCTCTCAAATTTGTAAACCTCTGTGATAACTTTTGTATGAAGCTATCTCTCAAATCAGCAATAGATCAGCTGATATTTCACAACCTCTGAATCACACACACTGAAGAGTGGATGTTCTCCAATGCAGATGGAATCCTGGAACCCTTGGCTCAGTCTTCATAGAAGAATTCTTCAATATCAAAATCATCATGAATCCAATCATGGCCTCCATGAGAAACCCTTATACCCTCAAAAAGATGTGCTTTCCCTAATTAGGGTTTCTTAAATTAGAATTAGGGTTTCTAAATTAAAATTAGCCCAAATAATTAATATTTGATTAAATCAATCAAATATTAATATCTCCCTCAATACATGTCAGATCCTCGAACCATCTGAAGCTGGAGAATCAAGAAGTAATTCTGCACATGACCATACCAAAATAAAGGTGCTCCATTGCATGTCAAATATCCCTAAATAATAGGAGCTCAGGCAAAATGTGTCCAAAAGAGCCCAAATGAAAGCCAACTATAGAAATTCTGCTAATCAAAGCCAAGCCAAGCTCCATCATGACCCTCTATCCATCCTATCAGCCTACGAAGGTCGCATAATAGGCTAATCATCAAGTCTGAAGATGTCACCTAAAAAGGGGACATTACAATTGAAGGGTACTCCCTCAATATCATTAATTCTTTAAAGGGAAAATATGGTTCTTCTTGAACCATCTCAAAATTTATGGAGGATGAAAAGAGTCTTATTCACAATTTTAAAATTTATACTATCTCCCATGTTTATAGAGATGGAAATAAGGGATGAACCAAATGGTGACATAGGGGTATGGAGCAACTCGCTTAAACATTGGTCAAATGAGGTTGATCTCATAATTAAAGTCTCATCAATAATCCAAAATGATAGACCCATTTCCCATGTGCAAGATGATTAATTCATTTCACTCATGATAGATGACATGATGGGAAAATCTTGAAGAAAGGCACAATTCAATCATCACCACATTAAGGCTCATGTTGTAAACTATGGGAAGATACACACCACTTCAAAAAATAAATGTCTATATTTGGATAAAAAGGGTAACTCTATGTTGGCTAAAAAGGTAAAAAATTGGTAGAATTTAGAGTGTTACTAATAGGAAAAAATGGGAGGTGAAAGATACAAGATTGAGTCAATATCCTATAAAAAGGTGAAGGAAGGCCCTAATGTGTATAGGAATATATTTAAATGAGGGCTATTAAAGTTTATGGAAATAATAATTAAATATGATTCAACTATCTTCTAGGACTTTGTTATAGGTTGGAATGATTACTTGGTCAAAATGAGGGGTATGAGCATCACCATCCGAGAAAAAATCATTGGATAAGTGACATGTATGTGCTCTGATGGTTTCAAATCCTTTAAAGATAAAAAGAGAAAGGAGGAATTAATGACATTTTTTTTTCAAGTCTAAAAAACTAGTCATTTCATCCTAGAAAGATTTCCCTAGAGTTGACTTACCTAAGAAATGGCTTGAGTTTTATCTTCAGATAATGAAGTACATTACCTTCAAGGGAAAACACGCCATTTTATTCTCACACCACTTCTTCTTGATGAATCACTTTAAGGGCCATAGGATCAGCCTTCATTTCTTTTTACTAAAGTCTCTAGAATATTCTATGATGTCTTACAAATCCAACCCTTCTTCTGAACCCATTCACTAAGGGATCATCTTGTTCATTGTATGAACATGGGAACCAATTTAGGTATAAAAAGTAATTTCTTCCATAGACATCCATAATGGGGGGATGCTTTTGATTAAGAAAGAAAAGAGAGTTCAGATGATGAAAAAGGGTAGGATTCTTTAACTCTAGGGGAGAGGAAAACATTGTTAAAATGACCCAAGGTAGCATATCAGATGGAAAAATTCAAGTGGTCAAGTTAATTTTAATTAATTTTCCCCAAATCCTAATGAACAATAAGTTGGTTGATATAGAGCAGACCCTAGACAAGATTTAGACCAAAATGACAATGTCACATTTTCTCTATTTCAAGTTGGTGGAAGAAATAAACAATTTGAAAATGATGATTTCTCTGGAGGAGGTTGGAATGGGTATTAGTAGAGGGAAGGCGGTTGGAACCAAATAATTTGAGGATATTGGCATGACTCCCCCAATAAAAAGAATCATCAAGAATAGATAAAGGATATGAAGAAGGAACAGGCAAAGAGAGTCTAGGACAAAGAAGAGGAGTGAACCTCAATCTACAAAAGGAAAAGTGGGGATAAATAAACTTATCAGGGTTTGAAAAAAATAATAATGAGAAAGGATAATGATAAGACAAAGTATAGGAGTAACCATATTCATTTACTCTAACTCCAAGGAGTCCAACTAGTAACTTCTATGTTTTCCTCCTGTGTGTCTTTTTGGCATCTTTTTTTTCATGTTTCTGGCTATCTTTTGGCTAATGATATATAGTTATTCATGGCTTATATAGCCACTGATGTATGTTTGTTCCTCTTAATTTTATATGTCTATCTTTCATGGTATTTTAAAATAATATGGGACCCTAATCCTATTTTATTAACCTTATCTAATAAAAAATAATTTAAATTAATTTAAATAAAATAAAGGACATGTAACCCATGTAAATATCAAAAAATATTTTTAAAACATCCATTGAAGTTAGATAAGAAAAATCTAAGTCAAACAAATAATGTACAAGATAAGTATAAAATAATTTCAAAAACATCAAATATAAGTAGAAGAAAAAATATATAGGACATACATAAGATATGAAGAAGCAAGGAAAGGATGACTCACCAAATTAATGCTTGTATTAGAAAGTCCCTAGGAATATAATATTATCTAAAACCATCACTAAAATGACAAATATTATGTGGATGTTAAGATGATGTGAATTCATGAGGATGACTTGGTTGTATTCCTTAATGTATTACCATACAACACACAAACTAAAAATCTATGAGTTGTAATAATGAGAGCTATGAGATTCAAATTTGAATTAAAGAAATATAAAATGAGAATTAAAGGAGAGGGACATGATAAAATAGTATAAATATTTGTCAAATGGATATTTGGAGTGTTAAAATGGAAATATAATGAGGCAAGGTGCTATAAAGATGATGTGTAAATCTTCAAAAAATACAAGACACTCTAATCAAGTGGGCAAGGCTAAGAGATTTTTAAATCAAGGATATAGATAATCCCACTTATAAATAACATAACTTTGGATAACAAGTGAAGTATATAGACCATCCCATGAAGGATATATGCGTAAAATTAAAAGGATCCTACCTTCCCACAACATTTTCCATATTACTCAAGAACATAATGGAGCCATTGACCATTTCCATAATTGGGTACTAACATGAGAAAGTAGGTTGAACTAATTATGTAAATATTATTAAAATAGTCTAATAGCCTACCACATCCCAATAGACCATATATTTATAATGACTATGGAGTTTGATATTTAAATAGGATATGGGGACATGCCAAATGATATTATCATGTATTTTGGTGTGATTTTGAGTTTTGAAAGGTGTTTGCATTTTGAAACAACCTTTTTTATTTTGATTTTATTTGAGCTATTAGCTTCTATATTTTATGGATTTTTTTATATTTTTCTCCATACAAACTCAAAATATAAAAAAATGGTGTTAAATATGACTAACATAAGAGAGCTTACACCTATCCATTAAAGAAGATAATATAGAGGCTAAAAATCTTAGACACTCCTAATATTAAACTTTAGAAGAGAGTGAGGTCTTGTCTTTGACCCAAGTGTGCTTGAATTTAAGGAATAAATTTGAAATATGAGGATCATTTAAGATACAAACATTATAAAGTGATATAGTAAGTACATGCTAGTAGTTGATCACAAGAAAGAAAACTTTTGATTCAAACATAATAAGTATAAAGGGTTTGGAAATACATGAGATGCAAGTCAAATAACATAAAAATATGTAAATTACAGGATACAAATACAAGGGGATGTGATAATAAGGAATATAGTAATGTCACTAAATAAGATACATAAATATATGTTAGGTCTATCACAAACAATGATAGTGGTAAAACTAGAGAGGGGGGATGATAAACCCAAGAGAAAAAAATAATAAAAATAAGGTAAATTTGAGTCCAAAAATAGATGCAAGGGATAAATAACATTAAATATGCTACTAAGAACATATAAAATAACATAATTATGCATGCTTAGACAAGAAAGAGTGATCATGTTAATGCTATAGTTGAAGGATGATCAATCATAATATTGTTTAAGGGATCATTTAAATGTTATGTTTTCACATGTTGTGCTTGGGTGTAAAAAATGGATCATATAATGTATAATCATCATCATAATCAAGAGTGGTGATATCCATGTTGAGTGATTCAACCACAATGCCACTAAAAGGGGTATTTGTAGGATATTTATTTGGAAAAACAACTATCACATGTATCTTATCAGTTGGCCTCTTGCTTGAATGGGGTCATAAGGTAGGAGGAAATTGAGCTATGATCTTAGGAGGAAATTAATAGGTTTTTATTTTAAGATTAATCTCATCAAGTTCATCATCATTAAAGCCAATAATGTTGGGCATCATATTACCCAAAAGCTTAGGGTGATCACTATAACCTCTTACTAAATAAAGGGTATACTTGGGAATGGTTCAAGGGTAGATATTTTAAATATGTCATGCTGTTAGAATTATTCATAATTCTAAGGTTTAGTATTACATTGAATGTTATAGATAAATCCTAAATATATGAATTTTATGTATTGTCATGCAAAATAATCTATCAACCTCATGAAATAAGTCCAAAGGTGGCCAAGAAAGATATTATAAGATAAGGGAAAGTTAAAACCATAACATTCAACCTAATCATAATAGGAGGTACTATTATAAGAATCCAAATACACCTTATAGGTGGCATTTGTATACATTCATATCCTTGGCACATGCTATGGTTGAAATTAAGGTTAATTGTATAAACCAAGGGATTTAATGGATTCAAAGGAGGTGAAATAAGTAAATAAACATTCATCAAAGAGAGATATTTTGATTTGGACATAAAAAATTTGAATTGTATAAAAAGAGAGGAGTGTCATCCACATTAATAATTATTTCATTGCGAATCAGTGCATGGATATAAAATTTCAAATATAGGGCTTGGTTAGTTGTCGTATCAATTTGGATAGACATATCTTCATATTATTTCATGATATTTTACTATTAAATTTGAAAAGTGGGTTCTTGTTTCAAAGGTAGTGGTTGATGAATGTTTATAAATAAGAGAGTTTTATTTAAATGATTGTAATGTCCATGAGAAGTAAGCATAAGCTCAAGTAAAACATTATGACTAAAAATATTATAGATTTGTTTAATGGTGTAATATTATTCAAAGTTATGTAGGATGAAGATAAATGAATCAAAGAAACATAGCTCTCAATAGTATCAAATTTGACCATAAAAAGTTTTGGACCTGATTTTAGTTTTAATTTGGTATGATTTGATGGTATCATCCATGTTTATATAATATGTTTAGTTATATTTGTATGTATAAACATAGGAAATAAAGTTTTGATATCATAAGACTATATATAAGCTATTTATTTAGTTACAAAAATAGGATATTATATCAACATATACATAGTGGCATAAATAGAAGACTATATTAGCACAAACAAAGTGGTATAAATAGAAGACTATATCGACACTAGTGTTATTGTTAAATTACCAATTTTTTTACAAATACATCAACACAAAAAAGTTAATTAGTTTTTTTCATCAAAATTTTAAAGTTCAAAAGAGAAAAATACTAAAATTTGACATATAGGATAGTCTTGAATAATTTTTAGGCTTCAAGAGATATTATAGGTTGAGTTTAAGTGTTTTGAGAAGAATTGATGTGAGAAATAATGCATTTCATGTCATTCATGTTAACCAAGTTTAATAGGATTGTGGAAGCATTAGGGTTAACTAAATTTTATATGACATAAGTGGCTAGATCTAAATGTGGCTGAGTTTTTGGTTATGAATAATTGTTATTATTTTAAGGTTGATTGGGATTGTTTTGGGAATCATTCAGAAGGGGATTGGTGTAGACATCAAGGTAAACATTATCATGATAAAGTACATTAGACTTGATATTACCTTCATGAAATTTAGAAAATTTATAAAAATATTGGTAGTGATCTCTTGTCATGGTTAAAGTTATGACTAAGGAGGAAGTTATATTCTAGGCTATGAAGAGAGAGACATTTATTGTGGAAAATATCCAAATTAGCATGAAACTGATAGAAGTTTTTGTTTTCATACCATTGAGGTTTGAAATGAAAATCATCAAATTATTTTTTTTGAGGCCTAGAAAGCTTTCTCCAAATATATTTAATGCTAAGAGGTTGATGAATATTGTAATCACCTAAAACTTGTATTTGAGTGATAAGAGTGCTACTTGAGACTACCTATCCATAAGTTAGCCCTAGATCTATCCTAGAGCCTATTATCACATTTATCCAACCATCTAATATGCCAAAATCACCCCTAGTCATCCCTAGAGTAATCCCAAACCCTCATTTCTTGATTTTGGCCTTTCATGCCTAGTGTTCTGCCACTTGTACACTAGTTCCATAATATAGACACTAGTGTCACATGGAACTAGTATCCAAATAGTGGAAATATTATCCTTTCCCTCTATTTTTCTCAAATATATATGTTTTCAAATCTAAAATCTCCTAGGTTTATCCTAGACATATTTTAGCACATGGAAAAGCATTATAATGGTATAAATAAATGACTTTTAAACTTCTATCCACTGATAAGCCCATAAAATGGTGTATTATATCCATAAAATAACATCTTTTTTCTTACATAAAAGTGGATCAAATTGTAGTTTCCAAACTTATAGTTTATTTAAAATAAAATAACAAGTATATATCATAGTTATATCTTTAGAATTCATTGTTATCTATTTTTTAGCTATTATTAATGATTATTAAGAAAAAGATGTCAATGAGTGCATACACAGTCCATATTAAGCTAAGAATGATTCAAAATATGAAGAGTAACCATTCAATAATAATGTTGGAATAACATCAAAATATTCTACAATAAGATCCATTATTTTGGTCAAGTTATGGGCTCCTATAGGTTTGTTGTAGACTCCCATAGTAGCTACATATTACAATAGATTTGATACAATAGATTCAAAAAAGCTTATTACAATAGCTATGGATTACAACATGATTGATACATACCAGCTATGGATTCTAAAAAGCTTACTATAGACTGACTATAAATTATATCAGACTAGCTATAGACCAGCTATAGATTATATTAAACCAACTATGGATTACATCAGCTAGTTATGGATTTCAATAGATTTGCTATGGATTTTAGCAGGCTTGATATGGATTTCAGTAGGTTGCTATGTATTTTAAATAAAATTCTCCAAACTTTAACAAAATTCCTACAGACTTGTTTGGGAATTATTTTTGAGTATTCAAACATTCTAACTATCATGAAGAATGATTTCTATTTAAATTATATATATGTGTGTGTGTGTGTGTGTGTGTGTGTGTGTGTGTGTGTGTGTGTGTGTGTGTGTGTGTGTGTGTGTGTGTGTGTGTGTGTGTGTGTATGTATGTATGTATGTATTTTTCATAATAGATTATATTTGAATATATATTTATGTAATTTTATTCCAATAAATATCTCTCTTCATATTTTGTGGGGATCGAGATTATGTTGTAATATATTTTATTATTAGAATAAATATCTCTCCCCATATTTTTTTAAGATTGAGATAAGATAGAGTATCTTAGTTGTTACTCCCAAATAAGGGTTGGTTAGAAGCATGAATTATAAAAGCAACCTTCTACACTTGAATGAAATAATCAATCAATCAATACAATTTTTATTTTTATTCTGAATAGTCAATTTTGAAACCTATTTTCTAAATAAATCCTCCTCCAAGGAATGAGCTAGCCACTCATTCCAAAGAAGATGGATCAATATATTTTTATTTTATTTCTTTATTATATAATTTTTTTTTATGTAGATTCTTATTTTATTTCTTTATTATCTTAAACATTTCCTCTATATAGCTTATTGTAAACCTACATGTATTTTATGTGTTTATCATTTATTTTCAATTCAAGTAATTTACTTTTTGAAAGTGTACCTAAATTTCATGAAAGTGTGGTTTGATTTATGCAAAGTGTGATTTTCAATTCTAGTAAGTGTGAATTTTAATTCCTACATGTGTGGAGTGTGATAGAAGGAACCATTTTGCAAAGATCTCTTTCTCTTTTTGCATACAACTTTCAAACACCAGCCCTAGATTGAAATTATTAAATGAAGGGTATCGATGAAACTCATCATTTTTGGCTTCATTGTCAGGGAATTAATGAGTCCATAAAATGGCTTATTATATCCATAAAATAACATCTTTTTTCTTACATAGGAAGTGGATCTAAATGTAGTTTCCAAACTTATAATTTATTTAGAATGAAATAGTAAGTATATATCATGGTTATATATTTAGAATTCCTTGTTATCCATTTGTTAATTATTACTAATGATTATTGAGAAAAACATGTCAATAAGTACATATACAGTTCATATTAAACTAAGATTGATTTAAAATATGAAAAATAACCATTCAAGTATAACATTGAAATAAGATCTAGTATTTTGGTCAAGTTATGCACTCCTATAGGTTTGTTGTAGACTCCCACAATAGATATGGATTACATCATAAACTCTTACAAATTTGCTATAGTAGTTACATATTATAATAATCTTGCTATAGACGCTATGGATTACAATAGGATTGCTATGGACTAGCTATAGAATACATCAAATAAACTATGAATTTCACCAGGCTTGCTACAGATTTCATTAGCCTTGTTATGAATTTTAATAGGTTTCTATGTAATTCAATAGAATTAATCTAGACTTCAATAAAAATGCTATAGACTTGTTTGAGAAGTATTTTTAAGAGTATTTCAATATTCCAACTATCATGAAGAATGATTTTCATTTAGATTTTTTCTATATATAGATTTTCCATAATAGACTATATTCAAATATATATAATTTTATTCTAATAATTATCTCTCCATATTTGGTGGAGATTGAGATTAGGCAGTAAATTTTTTATTTATTAGAATAAATATCTCTCCATATTTTTTGGATATTGAGATAGGATATATTATCTTGGATGTTATTACCAAATAAATATGTTGGTTGAAAGCATGAAATTATAAATGCAACCTTCCACACCCAAATAATCAATCAATATAATTTTTCTTTCCATTATTCTGAATAATCCATCCTCAAACTTGTGCTTTGAATAAATCCTCTTCTAAGGAATGAGTTGGCCACTCATTCCAAGGAATAGGGATCCATATATTTTTATTTATTTCTTTATTTTGTAATTATTTTTTTTCTATAAATTCTTATTTTGTTTCTTTGTTGTTGTAAACATTTATTTTGTATAGATTTTTGTAAACCTATATGTATTTTATGTGTTAATCACTTATTTTCAATTCAATAATTTACATTTTTCAAGTGTGATTTAAATTATGTAAGTGTGATTTACTTTCTACAAGTGTGATTTGATTTTAGTAAGTGTAATTTTTAATTCTAACAAATATGCTTTTCAATTCCTTTAAATGTGGAGTGTGATAGAAGGAACCATTTACCAAAGATCTCTTTCTCTTTTTGCATACAACCTTAGAACACCAATGGTGGATTGATATTATTAAATAAAGGGTATTGATGACACCCATCATTTTTGGTACCATTGTCAAAGACCCACAGTGTTATTAAGAGATTCAGATCTACTAAAGATATTTTTGGTGAGAGGGAATGTTTCTTTGAAAATTATGTGATAGGGGATACTAAGTTAATAGTTTCTTTAGGATTTATTTTCTACAACATAGATTAAAATTTATTTTTTTGTAATTAGGTGTTAGGATTTAAAACAAAAAAATAAAAACCCCTAAATACTAACATTATTGTGTAGGAAATAATAACTGCTAACATCATAAAGAGATATTTAATTATTGATGTAGGATGAAAATAAAATTATGAGACACCAACAAGATGGAGAAAATAGTTTGATAAATGAATTTATGTAGTTATTCACAATTAAGAAATCTAAAATAAGAAATGATCTGTATTTGAAATTAGTTAGATCAACTATATATAGTTGTGTGAAACTTATACAAATACAACTGCACCTTTTCCAAAACCAACTATAATAGATCACACATAAATTTAGATGATTCTAGAAAAGTTACATGCTAAAAAAAAGTAAAAATCACTACCAAATTAATCTTTAACTATTTTAAATCACCTCATACCTACATGCTTGCAATGAAAATATTTTACTATTTTTTGTTTGAAAAATACAAATAGTTTCGATCAAGATAAGATTGCACATTAGATTTAGATTGAGGACAAAATTTAGAAATTTACAAAAGGAAGGTTTAAGTTTACAAGATGGTTAAAGTATACAAGGAGATGGCATTGAAGATAAATAAAATCATGTTGATGATCTCTAATGAAATAAAATAGTTTATAATTTAGTTTATGTAATTACTAGAGGTAGAATCTTATGCTAAAATTATGTGGGGAATTTGATCTCATAGGTAAGCACATTTTATTTACAGCAATGATAGATATAATAAATCAATAAATTAAAAGGTTAAAAGCTATATGATCTACTAAAAATAAATTGTTTCTTCAACCAAAATCCTAGAGATTTTATATATTAAAATGCTATGTAGGGATTTCATTCTAATTTGGTATGGCTAACCAATTTTTATTCATGATAATGCTTTCAATAATTTTTATGCTATGTCATGACCTAGAGAGATTCATATGGATAATGCTAAATAAAGACAATTCAATGGATGAAGAGATAATTGATAAATGAAGACAAGTCAATAGATGAAGAGATTCATGTCAAGACTCATGGATGGAATACTCAAATATAACCTCCCAAAATATTACATGCAATATCTCTGTACAAAAGAAGTTATTTCATACAAATTCCATGTGGATCAGATAAGTAAAAAATAATAAAAATCTACATGCAAGGTAGATCATGGTAGAAAAGGATACATGGCCATAAAATAGATTTGACAATTAGTTTGCAGCATGCAAATATAACTCCAAATTTTGTGTGAGTCAAACATCTCAACATAATCACTATTTTTTACAATTTTTTAGCATGTACAATTTGATGATTTAAAATTTTAAATTTCAATTTTCTCTTTGACTAACAACCTAGTTTATACCAAATTTTAAGGAATTCTTTCTAAACTATAGTGATAACACCTGATAAAAAATATCAATTGAAATACTCGAGATCTAACTATTTCAATTTTTATTTTCTCTTTAAATAATTTCTAGAGTTGATTTTGAATTCTATAAAATTATTTTTTAACTATGGCCATAACATCTAAAATAAAATATAAATTGAAATACTTAGAAATTAATCTATTCTCAATAATATATGTTTATTCTATTTTATGTGTTTTTTCTTAAGTTTACATGGATGTGAAGTTTGCCAAAAAAAATGATGATAGTCTAAAAAAATAATCAAACTTTCATCCCAAGTTAGACTAGCATGAAAACAAGAACCTTAGATTTATATGTAGTCTCACGAGACCAGATATTTAATAAATTATAAGTGTTGTAGATGTTATAAATTAATAGGAATTACATGTTTTAAATAAGCAATCTCAAATAACAAAAAATCATCAATGCCAATTAAATCTATGGTTACAAAAGTGGTAAATTGAGCCTGACTTTGAGGAGCCCCACCCCTCAACCCCACCTTGTATCATGATAGGGAGCATGCAATTGGTGATACCCCCTGACCCCATTAGGGGCTGCTACTCCCAATGCCCCACTTTTGATTTTTTAGTGAAGAAGATAGTAAAGAAGCTTACTTAGCATGATGCAAATTTAGGGTAAGTTGTAGATACACAACATAGAATTTTTAGTAGCTAAAAGAGGCATGCAAAATCTATTTGTAACAAAGAAGCCAAAGACCTTCAAGATTTAGTTATCTAGGTATGTTTTTCATTTTTCAGTTTTCATCTAATAATTTAGCAATGTAATTTTATCTTCCCATTACAAAATAATAGTTATTATTTTTAACATAGTTCATAATAAAAATAATTGATGACATTTCATTCCACTCATTTCTATCCATATTCAGGAATTAGCTACACTCATATCCACTTGCATAATAAAAAAACTTGTCTGAGAAAGTTCTTATTATACATAATAAAATACCATTAATTCTTGAACCATCATTCATTCTTACATAGGTTGAATTGCAGTCTTTTATATACATTCAAATGTTCATTTTAACAGTCTATTATTGGCATTTATATTTTTTGGCATTGTTAATACTATTCTTATTTGGAAAGGTTTTGTTTGTTTTTGGTTTATACATGATACTTTAATTATAGGGAGTCATTCTAGAGATGAAAATTTCTGGCCATGACTTCAGCAAATAGTTGAATGATTATCTTGAGTCACCTTTGACAATAGAATGTAGTAGAATCAACAAGTGTCTATGCTAAATAAATGTCAACATATAGAACATTCCATAATACATTTGTAAGTAGTTTGAATAAGTATATAGTCTATGGCTAATATTTTCCATGTCATTAGTTTAAAAAAAAATAAATAAATAAACAATGAAAACCTTTAGGTATTATTGGTAGCCTTGGTTTGAAAACTAACTTATTGGTGGATCAAGTGCTGAAATAAAGAGCTTTGACTAGAAAACCAATTTTTTGGATAGTCAAGGGAAAACACATAAAAAATAAAATGAATGCAATTTTTCAAATGGAATATATGATGCAACTTTCTCCTTGGTTACTTATGTTTATGCTCTTATTTTTAGCATAACAGGTCTATAATTTTATCCACACTTTTTCCAATATATTTCATTTTGGCTACCATAGAAACAACATTGAAGACTGAAGGTATGCCACGGTATTTTGATTTATTATTCTATGTTTAAATTTACTTGTAAGTTTTGTTATTACATGAAGATACACTCTTGAAAATAGTTTATTTTGGGAAAATAAATAAACTTTCATCTGATCTTGTGTAATCTCATCTGACTTCATTTATTTAGCATGCATGAAGACATGCATGAGCTTAGGTGTGGGGGGAGGAGAATAGATTTGAAGGTATAAGAATTGGGCTTATCTAAACATACAACAATATTTTGATCTTGATCATCATACATAGTTTTGTTATCCAAACATATAAAAATAGTTTGATCTTGATCATGATACATAGTTTTGAAAAGAACATAAATTTATTTTATGTCAAAATCTATTTTTATGTCAAATCTTATTTGTGGTCAAAATAAATATGTGTAGACACAACATGACATTATCAATAGAATAACTTGATCACACCTCATTTTAAAAAAGTGGAAAAAAAAAGAAAAAGAAAGAAAGAAGAAAGTATAAAGGGAGTAGCATGAGACTTCCACACAAGAACCTATATCAAAAGAATCAAAATGAATATGAGGATAGTAGGAAAAATCTCCACACAAGAACCTATCCTTAGATGTCTATTTTCATTGGACACTTTTGTTTGAGATTTTAAAAGATGAATTTCATTATCTTATACCAATAAGAATAATTTGAGGAGCCCATTTTAAGTATGAATCTAAGTCTAACTCATGCATATATACCATGATGTTTTAAACAGTGGCATGCATGAGGACATCCATGAGATTAGGTGTGGGGGAGATGATGAGTCCATAAAATGGCTTATTATATCTACAAAATAACATCTTTTTTCTTTCATAAGTGGATCTAAATGTAGTTTCTATACTTATAGTTTATTCAAAATAAAATAATAAGTATATATCATGATTATGTCTTTAAAATTCTTTGTTATCTATTCATTAACTATTACTAATGATTATTGGGAAAAATATGTCAATAAGTGCATATAAAGTTCATACTAAGCTAAGAATGATTTAAAATATAAATATTAACCATTTAAGCATAATGTTGAAATAAGATCTAGTATTATGGTCAAGTTATGGACTCTTACAAGTTTGCTACAAACTCTCATAGTAACTAAAGATTACATCATAAACTATTATAAGATTGATATAGTAGCTACAGATTACAATAGACTTACTACAACAAATACAAATTACAACAAGTTTGCTACAGCAACTATGAATTACAATAGGTTTGTTATATATCAACTACAAATTACATTAGACCAGCTACAAATTTCACTAGACTTTTTATAGATTTCACTAGGTTTGCTATGGATTTCACCATGATTGCTATGGATTTTACTAGGCTTACTACAGATTTCAATAGGTTACTATAGATTTCAATAGAATTACTCCAGACTTCAAGAAAACTACTACAAATTTATTTAAGAAGTATTTTTAAGAGTATTTCAATGGTCTAGCTATCATGAAGAATGCTTTCCATTTATATTATTTATATATATATAAGCTTCTTGTATATATTTTACATAATATAATGTATTCAAATATATGTAATTTTATTCTAATAATTATCTCTCCATATTTGGTGGAGATCAAGATTAGGTAGTAATATATTTTTTATTAGAATAAATATCTCTCTCCATATTTTATAGAGATTAAGATAGGATAAAGTATCTCAGATGTTATTCCCAAATAAAAATGTTGGTTATAAGCATATAATTATAAATGCAACCTTCCACACCTAAATAATCAATCAATCAATATAATTTTTCTTTCCATTATTCTAAGTAGCCCATTCTAAAACCTATGTTCTGAATAAATCCTCTTCCAAGGAATGAGCTGACCACTCATTCTAAAGAAGATAAATCCATATATTTTTATTTATTTCTTTATCATATAATTATTATTTTTTTGTAAATTCTTATTTTATTTCTTTATTGTTGTAAGAAATTCTTTTGTATAGATTGTTGTAAACTTGCATATATTTTATGTGTTTATCATTTATTTTTAATTCAATAATTTACATTCTACAAGTGTGCTTTAAATTTTTTAAGTGTGATTTACTCTTTGCAAGTGTGATTTGATTTCAAGAAGTATGATTTTTAATTTCAGCAAGTGTGTTTTTCAATTCTCATAAATGTGGAGTGTGATAGAAGGAACTATTTGCCAAAAATCTCTTTCTCTTTTTGCATATAAATTTTAGACACCAGGCCTAGATTGACATTATTAAATGAAAGGTATTGATGACATCCATAAAAAACCATGGTGTTATTAGGAGATTCAGATATGCTAAAGAGATTCCTAATGAAAGGGAATGTTTCTTTGCAAATTCCATGATAGGAGATAATTATTTTTTTAGGATTTTAATTTCTACAACATAGATTAAAATTTATTTTTTTGCAGTTAGGTGATAAATTTCAAAACAAAAAAATAAAAATCCTCAATACTAACATTGTTGTGTATAAAATAATAATTGTTAACATCATGAAGTAAGATTTAATTATTGATGCAAGATGAAAATGAAATTTTAAAATAGCTAGCAAGATGGAGGAAATAGTTTTTGTTCACAATCAATAAATTTGAAATAGATAGTTTTATATCTAACATGCATATTTAAGGAATGATCTTCATTTAGAATTAGTTAGATTGATTATATATGGTTGTATAAAACCTATACAAATATAGCTATAACTTTTATAGAACCACCTATAATGGATCACATATATTTTTAGATGATTATAGAAAAGTTCCATGCTAAGCAACATGTAAAAACCACTGTCAAATCAATCTCTAAATATTTTAAATCACCTCATACCTACATGCCTAAAATAAAAATATTTTATTATTTTTTATTTGGTTGAAAAATATAAATGTTTCTCAACAAGATAAGATTGCACATCAGATTGTGATTGTGATCAAAATTTAAAAATAGCTGAAAGTTATGAAGGATGGTTAAAGTATACAAGGAGATGGTATTGTAGGTAGAGAGAATCATGTTGATGATCTCTGCTAAAATAACATGGTCTACAATCTAGTATGTGTAATTTTTGAAGGTAAAATCTTGAGATATAATTATGTGAGATATTTGATCTCATAGATAAGCATAATTATTTCTAGTAATAATTGATACAATAATAATCGATCAAGAAATTTAAAGGTTAAAAACTATATGATATGTTGAAAAGGATCTATTACTCCAACCAAAATATTTGTGAGTTTATCTAGTAAAATAATGCATGTAGAATGAATTTAATTTTAATCTAGCATGGTCATCCAATTTATATGCATGATAAACATTTTTTCTACTAATCTATGTCATGACCCAAAGAGATTTATATGGATAATCACTAGATCAAGTCAATTCAATGGTGGAGAAATTCATATAGAGATTCATGGATGGAATACACAAATATAGCCTCCTAAAATCTTGCATGCAATATCATCATGAATAAAAATTTATTTTAAAAATAAATCTATGAGGATTAAATAAATTAAAAATAGTAAGAATCTGCATATAAGGCAGATTAAAACAAAAATAGATAAGGGTCATACAATAGATTTTATAATTTAATTTGCATCATGCAACAATTTTGGTGTCATAAAGATATAACTCTAGATTTTGTGTGAGTCAAACATCTCAACTTGATGGCAAGTCTCACGTAATCATTGATTTTTACAAATTTTTAGCATATACAGTTTGGACAACCTAAATATTTTAATTTCTATTTTCTCTTTAAATTTATGGAATTCTTTCTAATATGTAGATATAATGCCTAATAGAAAATATCAATTGAAACACTTGGGATCTAAATATTTCAATTTTTATTTTCTCTTTGAATAATTGCTAGAGTTTATTTTGAATTATGTAATTTTTTTTCTAAACTATAGCCATAATATTTGAAAGAAAATAAAAATTGAAATACTCAAAAATTAATCTAGTCTCAATACTAGATGCTTATTCTATTTTCTATGTTTGTTTTTAAGTCTGCGTGGATGTGAAAGTTCATTTAAAAGAAATAATGATAGTTTAAAAAATAATAAGACTTTCATCTTAAGTTAGACTGACATACAAACTGGAACCTAAGATTTACATATAGTCATATGATATCAAAGATTTAATAATATTTGAGTGTTGTAGATGTTATAAATTAGTAGGAATTACATGGTTTCATCAAGGTATCTCAAATAATATGAAATAATCCAAAAATATTCAATGAAATAAAAATTTGTGGTTACAAAGGTGATAAATTGGGCTTGTATTCAAGGGGATTCACCCCTCAACCCTACCCTATATTGTGATAGGGAGGGCACAAGGGACACTACCCCTTGACCTCATTGGGGGATAATGCCTCCAGACCCTTACTTTTGATTTCTTAGCTAAAGGAAAACATAGTGACAAGTTTTCTTAGTATGATGTAAATCTAGGCTATGTTGTAGATGAAAAACAAAAAAAATTTAGAAGCAATAAGAGGCATGTAAAATCTATTTACAACAAGGAAGCCAAGGACCTCCAAAATTTAATTATTAGGTATATTTTTTAGTTTCTAGTTTCCATTAAATAATTTAGTAATGTAATTTTATCTTATTTATATAAAATAATAGTGAGTATTTTCTACATAGTTCATAATAAAAATAATTGATGACATTTCATTTCACTCATTTCCATTTATCTTTAGGAATTAGCCAAACCTATATCCACTTGCATAATAATAAAACTTGTCTAAGGAAGTTATTATTTTCTAGAATAAAATCCCATTAATAATAATGTTAATTCCTAAACCATCACTCATTTTTAAATAGGTTGAAATACATTCTTTCATATACATTTAAATTTTCATCTTAAATATTTTGTTGTTGGCATTTATATTTCTTTGACATTGTTGATATTATTATGCTTGACTAGAAAGGTTTTGTTGGTTTTTAGTTTTTACAGGATACTTTCATTACAAGGAGTCATTTTGGAGATGAAAATTTCCTACCCATGACTTCAAAAAGTAGTTAAAATATTATCTTAAGTTATATTTGACAATAGAATGTAATAGAATTAGCAAAGTTTTTATCACCAATTATTGGTCATTACTACATAGACTAATGTTAAAGAATGTTAGCATACAAAAAATTTCATGACACAATTTCATGAAGTATGAAGATGTATAGAGTTTATGGACAAAATTTTCCATGTCATCAGTTTTAAAAAAAAAAAAAAACCAACAATGAAAACCTTTGAGCATTTTTGGAAGATTTGGTTTGAAAACTAGCTTGCCAGCAGATCAAGTGCTAGAATAAAGAGCCCTGATTAGAAAACCAGTTTACTAGCTAGTCAAGGACAAAAATATAAAAAATAAAAAAATTCAATTTATCCTATGGAATAGTTGATATATTTTTTTACATGATTACTTATCCTGTACTCTTGTTTCTTAGCATATTAGGATTGTACTTTATCAATATTTTTTTCAACATATTTCACTTTGACTATTATGGAAACAACACTAAAGACTAAGGTATGCCATGGTATTTTACTTTACTATTTTACATTTAAAATTTTTTGTAATTTTTGTTATTACATAAATATACACTCTTATAAACAACTTTATTTTGGGAAAATGGAAAACCTTTCATCCGATCTATGTAATCTCATCTCACTCCATTCATTTAACATGCATGAAGACATGCACGATCTTAGGTGTGGGGGAGGAGAATAGCTTCAAAGATATAGTAATTGGGCTTATCCAAATAAATAAAAATAGTTTGATCTTGATCATGGTAGGTAGTTTTAAAAAGAACAAGAGTTTTTTTAATGTCAAAACTGATTTTTTTATCAAAAGCTACTTTATGGTCAAAATAAATATGCATAGACATAGAAGAACATTATCAACACAATAACCTACTCTCACCTCATTTTAAAAAAAGAGAGAGAAATAAAAAGAGAGAAAAAAAATAAGAAGAAAAGATAAAGAGAGCAGCATGAAAATTTTACACAAGATCCTATGTCAAAAGGATTTAAAAAATAAATAAATCTAAGGATAGTAGGAAAACCCTCCACATAAGAACCTATTATTAAATTTATATTTTCATTGGCCATTTTTATTTGAGATTTTAAAAGATAATTTTCATTATAATTATACTAATGAAATCAATTTAGAAATCCCATTTGAAGTATGAATCTAAGTTTAACCCATGCATATGTACCATGATGATTTTTTGAAAAATGATATGCAAGAGGACATGCATGAGATTAGGTGTGGAAGAGATGATAAGACCATAAAATGGCACATTATATCCACAAAATAACATCCTTTTTCTTGCATAAAAAGTGGATTTAATTGTATTTTCAAAACTTATAGTTTATTTAAAATAAAATAATAAGTATATATCATGGTTATATCTTTAGAATTCATTATTATCTATTTCTTAGTTATTACTAATGATTATTAAAAAAAAGATGTCAATGAGTGCATACATAATCCATATTAAGTTAAGAATGATACAAAGTATGATGAGTAACCATTTAAGAATAATTTTAGAATAATATTAAAATCTTTTAGAATAAGATCAAGTATCTTGGTCAGGTTATGGACTTCTACAAGTTTGTTGTAGACTCTCACATGAGCTATAGATTATAAAAATATTGTTACAGTAACTACATATTACAATAGAGTTGTTTCAACAAATACAAATTATAACAGGCTTGCTATATATTAGCTAAAAATTACTACAAGCTTATTACAAACTATCTATAGATTACATTAGACTAGCTACATACTAGTTATGGATTACATCAAATCATCTATGATTACATCAGCCATCTATAAATTTTAGTAGGCTTGCTATAGATTTTAATAGGGTTACTACAAATTTTAATAGGTTATTATAGATTTCAATAGAATTAATCCAAACTTCAACAAAACTACTACATACTTGTTTGAAAAGTATTTCTAAGAGTATTCCAACTATCACAAAGAATGCTTTCCATTTAAATACTGTGTGTGTGTGTGTGTGTGTGTGTGTGTGTGTGTGTGTGTGTGTGTGTGTGTGTGTGTGTGTGTGTGTGTGTGTGTGTGTGTGTGTGTGTGTGTGTTTAATAATATATTGTATTCAAATATATATATATTTATGTAATTTTATTTCAATAAACATCTCTCTCCATATTTGGTAAGGATCGAGATTATGTTGTAATATATTTTATTATTGAAATAAATATCTCTCTCCATATTTTTTGGAGATTGAGATAGGATAGAGTATATCAGTTGTTACTTCCAAATAATGGTTGGTTAGAAGCATGAATTATAAATTCAACCTTCCACACCTGAATGAAATAATCAATCAATCAATAAAAATTTTCTTTTCATTCTAAGCAGTCCATTCTGAAATCTATGTTCTGAATAAATATTTTTCTGAAGAATGAGTTGGCCACTTATTCCAAGGAGGATGGATCAATGTATTTTTATTTTATTTATTTATTTTATAATTATTATTTTTGATGTAAATTATTATTTTATTTCTTTATTTCTATAAACATTTACTTTATACAACTTTTTGTAAAACTATAGGTATTTTATGTGTTTGTCATTTATTTTTTATTCAAACAATTTACTTTCTAAAAGTCTTCTTTAATTTCATGTAAGTGTGATTTTGTTTTTGAAAAGTGTGATTTTCAATTCCAACAAATATGATCATTAATTTCTACAAGTGTGGAATGTGATAGAAGGAACCATTTGTCAAAGATCTATTTCTCCTTTTGCATACAACCTTTGAAGACCAGCCATAGATCACCATTATTAAATGAAGGGTATTGATGACATCCATCATCCACTAGATGGAAATAAAATGAAAAATACACATTAAAACTTGAAACAAGCTATGCATAATTAAGGTTATCAATCGCTATTATGCCGTACTACATTCTACCATCTACAATAGTCCTAAACTTATATTACCTAGATATATAATCTCAAACACATTCAAGGCACTCAAGGCCACTATCATACTAGCTTCACTTGCACTTATAACAAAATTTATGTGGGGAGAATTACATTGATCTTGATCCCTCCTTGGATTATTGGTATATAGATAACTCTAATCACAATGGGGTGTTGAGGATGTCCAACCTACCCCAATAAAAAACACTCTTTTTAGCTTGTATCAATTATATGCCCTAGCTACATGGAGGATTAGGGTTTAAGCACAAATTTAGTTAAAATAATAAATATATAAGGTTTTAAAAAATTTGTATGTAGGAATGGACCTAAGATATTTAGACACAAGTGCACCTAGAAGCTTGAGATAATCCTACACAAAGGACATTACTATCAATATAGGGACACTAACACCACATTTCTAATAATGGTGTTATTATCCAATTAGGGTGATACTATCTAGGAGGGGTTCTAACATGAGGATCTTGTTTGTGACACTTAGACTAGCTTCTATCTCAGTTTATAGCCTCCAAATCATTTGTCTCAATTTTTTTCTAGCTAAGTTATTACTTGAACTATTTATTTTTATTTTTAGAAAGATCAAAGTTAGTCAATTTTATAAAAAATTAGTGGCTATATTTATTTCATATTATTACCCTAATTTATTCTACTCATCTCTTTAACAAAAATATTATTTACACTTCACTAAGTCTTAAAAGGTTAAAACATTTGGTGAACCCAACTTTGAGCATATTGTTTCAAAATCCTAGTGCACCATTAGAATTTCTATTCTTATTTCTAACATCTATTCAATTTTTAGTTTATAGCCTATCATCATGATTATCATGATAGATGCCATTTTATACTTTATGGTACAAAGTATTATGGTTTTCTTAGAATGATTATTACAAACCATTAGTAAAAAATTGTGCATGTATGTCTTTCTTCTCATGGAGCATGTTAAAGCTAAGCTTATTTTACACATTGGTCCTTCCTCTTTTCATTCATATTCTTATGAATATTATTGATACATGGATCAATTTGAGTTACCTCCAATTACTACTTGATGATTGAGGGCTCAGAGGACTCCTTTTGTTCCACCTCCACCTATACTAGTTGATTATCTTTGCTCGCATCCCACCTCTACTATTCTCCCTAAAAAAATAGTAGACCCTATGGTTCAATCTATTACTAGATAGAACAAAGTGCCTCCTCATGTTATACAAGCACAACATAATCCCACCATCCCTCTTCATCCCTAACACATGATAATGGGACCTAGATATTAGCACATAGTATTTGATATTATGGATCAGTTGAGAAACACACCAGCTAAGATATCCATATTGGAATCACTTTAAAAGGTAACTATATTCAAAGATATTCCTTTTCAAACACTCAATCATACATATTTTCCTTGTGACATAGAGCCAACCTAATTTTCATGTATCATGAATACCATCATAGACATTGAGAACATTATCTCTTTCTAATGAGGATTTACCATCACAATCAATTATTTCTTAGAATTTAATGCTTTTCAATCAATCAAAAATCAATACCACCATTATTAAATGAGTTCTAATTAATAATGGTTCAGGACTTAACATATGTAACCTCACATTTATAAAAACTATGGGGGTTGATATAGCATCCATTCAAAATATATATAAGAATATTATAGGTTTTGATGACATTCTTAGATATACACTAGGTTTTATTACATTGGATAGTATGATAGGGACATAAACCTTAACTACACACTTTCAGGTAATGCTTAATCAATTTCACTACAACTTATTACTTGGGAGACCTTGGATACATGCTATAGAGGCCTACCCTCTACTTTACATAAATTCATCAAGGTCTTACATGACATATACTTATACACTTGTCTCATAGATAATAAACCCTTCAAATATTGTAGACTCACCAAGCCTACTACCTTGAGTATGTATTTATATGGGACACATCATGTTCTCATAGAGTCCCCACCTCACAATATTCCAATTGAGCATATACATACATATGAGGTTAGGAAATCCATCAATACTATTCATATACCTATTATAAATCTTGTTACATCATATTTACCTTCACCCATGATGGAGGGGAAACCTCCCATAGTACATATATCCCCACCTAGTGTAGATGATGAAATTCTCGTAGCATAATTACCATTACTTGTTAATTTAGAAGAAGTATACATCCAAAACTTTGATATAGATTCCTAGGCCACCATAAAGGATAATCCAACACCTATTGACATGGATAACTATTTATGTGTAATAAGTTTCACAAAGTGGGCCCATAAGAGTACATATATGATTCTAAGGAACTTTTACCTCTTTGTACACTAAAAAAATGACTAGTTTATAATCTATAGCTAAAGGTTTTGGCCAATTTGGTCCACATACAAAGATTTTACCTAGATTGATGAGTCAAATATATTTTTGGATGGAATGAGTGGTCCAAATATCACATGTAGCTTGCAAAGCTTTTAAAACACTTTAAGGAAACTTAAAGTGTAGTTTGTCAAAATTTAAGGATCAACAGGTTTTCATGATGATTATGACCTTCATAGACATAAAGTAGATTTCACAGGTCTTAAAAACTCATTTTGAGCCTTGAATGTTCTTGCACAAGCATATAAAAGCCAAACCATCATCAACACATCATGCAAAAATGAATCGGTCAATCTAGTTTCACATTTATAAATGCACTTAGGGAGCCTCTCAAACCAAAATATTGCATGAACATGAATTTTTTCATGCCTAGATCATCCTTTACAAATTTCATGTCTTGATGAACTTACTATCTCAAAATATAAGCCTTTAAATTTATACTTTAGATTAAAACATACACATGGAATCCAAGTTTAAGCTTCATGAAATAGCCATTTGAATTCAAAGTTCCCAAAGATGAACATGGAGTTAACAGGTGTCCAAATCTTGGGAGCTAAGATTAAATATAATGATGAGCGGTGATCTAATAGATGTCAATGGGTTCTAAAGATCCAACAACATGCATTTGATCATGAATAAAAGATCAATGGTAAGCATAAAGTCAAAAATTCAACATGAATGCATCAATGATAAGTTTCAATATCTCAAGTACCTAATCAGAGATCTAATGGTACACATTAACTAACAAGGTCAATGGGCCCAAATAGATCAATAAAGCACAGGCAATCATATAAAGTAGATTAATAATGAGCAATGAGTCAATAAGTTAGTATATTTAAAATAAAAATGAGAATCTAACAAGTGTTTCAATTGAATTAATCTCATATAAGATTTATGGCTCATATTCATTCATACAAAAGTAGATCTACGATTCACATGGGGTCAAGGAGTTAAAGGACTAGCAACATGATCTTTTAGAATAAATAAGAGACTAATATTTGGCACAATATGAAGAGCCTAAATCAATATGGATGGTCTATATCAAAATTCAAAAGCTAAAGGACTTTAATTAAGAGAAAATTTGACTAAGGTCAAACCAGAACATGCCATGAAGGCATACACATTGGAAAAAGGATCTCACCACCCTGTGTAGGTAAAATACATAAATGCAAGATCAGATGTGATTTAGATAACTAGGAGTAGGCTATATAGAGCCATATAATGCCATTAAAGTCTTGTAAATATTTTTTATAGATTCTAGATGTAGGTTGTACATTTCATTCAGGTTCAAGAAATCATAGCCTATGGATCTCCATTTCAATCATGACTATATGAAAACTAATAAGGTGATTATTTTTCATCCATAATAGATCTATATTCAAGATTTAGAAGCAATGGTAGAATAGTGACTATGCAATGAATTCCAAAAAATGAGCAAGCATGATTGAGTAAGATAGTGAAGGGAATTAATGCATAGGATCTCAAGAAGGATTCATGTGGCAGTGGGGATTGCTTCTTGCAACTAGTTTTGATCTTCACATTCTCCATCACACTAGAGAAAGACATAATGACATTAATGTAGGGGAAGGTTCAAAAAGGATTATGGTGTTGTTTATTCTGAGTGAAATTAGGATCATTAATGACCCCATCGGTGCCAACTTTTCTCTTTCTTTTTTGATTTCTTCCTATAAATACTAGCTTTGAGATTTTGATTTGTATCCCTCAGTTGGCTATATAAAGTCTCTACTAAAATCACTTTGTAAACTCTTTGAAGTAATATAAGACAATTTCAAATTCTAGGTTAATGCTAAGTGTACTTTATTGAATTTTGATTTATAGAATGTATGTTGTCTATTCATCATTTGTAGGTCCTTCATGTACTTTGATTTAAAATAGTTAGCTAGTGATATTTATCTTGAAGTGTCATAAGTCTATAGTGTCTTATATAGACCTATCTCTTTCTGTCCTTCAAGTTATAGGTCTCTTTTTAACCTTCATAAAAAATACTCATGTTTGGAACCTTGTCATAGAATCTAATCAATCCTTGTCTCCATTGAATTCATTAGTAGTCATGAATGTATCTAAGTTGATATTGGATCATTGAATGTTTGGTGCATCACCACACTTAAAGTAGGTTTTCATTCATGTATATTCTCCCATTTTCATCCCAATAGATTAATTTATAAGAAAAAAAGATTCAAATTATCACATTTGAGGAGACAGCCTCATTAAAAATTCAATATGTCTAACCCAAAATTAGGTAACCCACAGCCTAGGGTCATTCCCATGTTGGACTAGGTTTGGGTAGATGACCTAAACAATCCTTTGATCAACTAGGGTATAACTTATAGCCTCCAATAATTTATATCATACTCAATGGGATGAATTCTCTTTATCATATCCAATATTAGGAGTTTTGAAGAAGTATTTTTAGTAGAGGGAGACATCCACCATCATTAGGAGATGAAGATTCTCAAAGTTTTAGAGTTCATAGCATCATTCAGATAGACTTCTCTTGCCAAAGGTTACCAGAAGGTTATCTTGTAAAGTTATGACCTTTGAATTGATTTAGATACCTCTTACTTCATATAAAAGATAAATATTTAATATGATAGGTCCTTATCCCCAAAATAAATATTCATCTCTTGATCATCTTATTGTTTTAATTAGTGCACTCCCCACTATGAAAATGACAAGGCCCAAAATATAAGATTTTATAACCTTCAATGGTGGAATCCCTCTTAACCTTCAACAACATGATGATATACCTACTACCTCTTTGAAGATTCCACCATACTTCATGCAAGAAAACTCCATCACCCCTATATAGCACATTATTGACATTACAAACCTTTATTTAGTACATATCATTACACAAGAGAATGTAGCCATGAAACTATTAGCAATATCCTTAAAAGGCAAAGTCCTACAATGGTATAGGGGTTTAGATACTACCTCAATCAATACTTGGGATGAATTTGGTAAGTGAAAGTGTAAACATTTTAAGGATAGAAGTGTCCATGTGTCACTTGTTGAATAACTCACCTCAATTAAGAGGGCACCCAAAAACTATTTGGTTAATTTCAATTATAGATTCTAGAAAACTTGGGATAGGATCCCTATGATCAATAAACCAATAGCCAATTAAGATTTTATTTACTATTTGAGAGCATTAAATTCATGAAATTATAGTCATGATCCAATCTATAGGTGGGACAACTCTACCTAGGGATTATGAGATAGATATAAGGGCATAAAACTATTTGATACAAGTTGGGAAGCTCGTGCCAAGATCTCTCATACCAAATTTTTCTAAGCTTTAGCCAACCCCATGTACCATTTCTCCATTTTCCACTATAAAAAAGCAATCCTAACCTGATGATAATCAAGTGGACAAATTTTTAAGGATTGAGAGCTTATTGAAGGCATGAAATAATAAGCTAGTGGATATATAGAGACAATAACATACTTCATATCATCCATACCAAGGTCCCTTCCAAGCCCAATATAATAATCAATCCTATAATATACCCCATTATCCATGAAATAAACCATCCCAAGGCCAAAGTAATCAAGTTAAATCTTATAATAGTTACAACCCCATAGCTGCAAGTAGTTGAGAGCCTTGGTCCCCACACAAAACAACCTTGCACAAGAGGGTCACTAGAAATTAGGAGGGAAATCCAATGAGATGGTAATGTCTAAAAGTGGAGAAATTTATCAAAATCCTAGTTGGTAACATGCTCCTTCATTCTAAGACCATGACATAGTGCCTCCTCCACCATAAGGACCTATAATGAATCAAGGTAGTATGCCTACCTTCACACCATTGGAAACTCAGATTCAAAAATAAGGGAGCATAAGGCACCAAATGACACCATGTGTATAAAATTTTAATAAGGGGAGCATATGTATGATTATGTATTAGTAAACATGGGGTAGACTAATCAAAGGGTAGATTAACTAGTTATAGCCAATACAAGAGCTAAGAAGAGGATGTTAGATGACAATCTGGGGTAGCTTAAGTCTTCTTAAACACCTCCACAAGTTAGTCATTAGCATATCACTTCAAATATAGATGAAAAATCTCTTATAACTCAATAAATACCCTCTAATCATGGATAACATCAAAATTTTCCTTTTGGTCCTCATGTCACTCAAACGCCAGGTGACACTTTTACTTCCAAGGTGAACCTCAAAGGTACTAGTCTTCCTTTCAATATTGTGGATCATATGAAAAGTCAAAATTACACTATGTCTATGTATGATGCTCTATATATTTTGTGATAAAAAGAGATTCTTCATAAAGAGCTCTCCAAGCCTTCTCATGTGAATGAAACAACTAACAAGGTGAACATTATTTTATAGATAGTAGTTAGCCTAGTCAAATTAAAGTTCTTAGTCATTCTCCTCATCAAGGTCAAGTTTATAAAGATTTTCATCCCCTTAAAGATATCAAAACCCCTCCATTATATTTGTTAGTTATCATAGGGGACTATTTAGTGCATAATTGTATGATAAATTTAATATATTCAACCTCAATTATGCCCAAAGCCATAGTAGATAAGCTTGATCTTAAGTATGTGCCTAATGAAAAATGTGTTCTCCAGTTATATGGCTCCCCCACTAAAAAAATAGGTATATTTAAAGATCTTAAGATCACATTGGTAGCTTGCCCAAATTATGTCATCACCCAAGATGTAAAGGTTGTAGACCTACCCCCAAAATTTTCCCTATGCTTATCTAGGGAATTTACTACAAAAATTGGGTGTTATTTATCCTCTGACTAGTCATACATGATTTTTAAGACTAGATATGGGACTAGGGTCACTATTAGATTAGAACCTATCTTTAGGTTCCATTTAGATCCCTATATACCTAATCTTGCAAATGACAATTGTATCATATTTGAAGATGTTGAAAATGCTAGTGAGCAGTATCCTCATGACCATATTGAGGGATATTTAGACCTATACTTGGATGAATGGGCAATTGATAATCCTAGATTTAACCCTTGCACTAATATTGAATAAGTACTATTTATCTATAATATTTTAATTTAGTTACACTTCAAACATAGTTGAATATGAAGCTCTTCTACATGGTTTACAAGAGGCAAGAAGAAGAGGTTTTAAACTCCTTCAAGTCAAAGGTGATAGTGAGCTTGTTCAAAACATGTGAGAGGCATACTTATAATAAAAAACCATCATTTAAAATCTTACAATCATCATGTATGGGATCTCATAGAGGACTTCTTGGCATTCAATATATAATCTATACCAAGAGAGGCAAATCAACATGCAAATAGGATTACAACCATTAGAGCTTAGTATGAGGTTGTAGAAGAAGTCAAAGGCACCTAGATCCAAGATAAGATCAAAGTCATATTCAGGCCAAATATACCTTATAATGAGGTGAGCTGGTAGGTGTTTGATAATGATGACTGAATTACATGTTTTTGATGTAGGAGGTATAATTCTACCATAAGAATTAAAACAAATTCCAACATTAGAATGATCATCATATAGTGTAGCTGAGATCTAACAAGTTGCCTAAGGGGATTATGACATTGTAAATCATCTTAAATGAAGATGAACAAGTGAGAAGAGGCAAGGAATGTATCTCATCTAAGGAGGAACATTATAAAAAGGATAGAGATCATCAAGGATAAATTGCTAAAATTAGTAAACATTAACACAACAAAAGAGAGAGTTACATTTGTTGATTTATACCAAGAGTTATATGATGCATTTTCATGGGAATAGAAGGATTTGAAATGTTTTCAACCCAAAATTTCACAACATACCATTAAATTAGAGAGTAGTGTAAAATTAGTTAGGTATAAACAAATGCCTATAAACCCAAAAGTGGAGGAGTTAATGAGAAGAGAGTTATTTAATTTGATTGAATCAAAGATAATATTCCCCATTAAACATTCCTCATGGGTGGAACCTTGTGCTAGTGAGGAAGAAGAATGGGGAAATACATTTATGTGTTGACTTTAGGGACCTCAATAAAGTGTCCTTAAAATACCATTAATCACTACCCTTAATGGATCAGATTCTTCAAAAGGTGGCAGGTTCTCATAGGTTTTCATTGATTGATGGCTATTCTACTTATAATCAAATTATGGTCAAGGAAAAAGATAGGCATAAGACTACCTTCACCACAAAATGGGGTACTTATGTATATATGAAAATGACCTTTGGACTATCTAATGATGGAGAAACTTTATAGAGGGAAATTGATGTTACCTTTTAAGGTTTGATTAATGAGATGGTGTTCATATACCTAGACGACATCATTATTTTCTCAAAGAACCTAGTTGATCACATTTCTCACTTGAGGTTAGTATTTGAAATATGTAAATATTTTGGTGTGTTATTGAATCTTAAAAATATATATATATGGTGTTTATGAGGGTAGGTTATTAGGCCATGTAGTGTCCAAATATGGTCTTTCCATAAATCTTGAAAGAGTTGAGTCCATCTTATCCTTACCCTTGCTCAAACACAAGAAGGGTTTATAGAGTCTCTTAGGAAATATTAATTTTATATGAAGGTTTATCCTAGGATTTGTAAAGATAGTCAAGCCTATTACTCACATGTTAATAAAATTCAAAGAGTTTAGATGGACCAAATAAGGTAAGAGAAGTTTTGAGGCCTTTTATGCTTTCTCTACATTGGATGAAATCTCTACCATGTTGATGCAGTAGAATGAGCAAGATTTAGAACAACATATTTCTTTCTTTAGTCAAGCCTTAGAGGGGTATGAGGAGAGGTATAGATTTATAAAGAAACATTTAATTTTCATAGTGAGAAGTTTAAATAAATTTAGACACATGGTCTCCAATAGTAAGATCATACTCATGGTGGTACACCCAAGTATTAAAGAGTTTATATTCAACAAAGACCCCAATGAGGAAAGAGGTGGATGGGTGATAAAATGCATGGAGTATGACCTTGAAGTTAGAGTTATAAAAATTTTAAGGGTCAAAGGGTTATTTTAACACATTTTAGTAGAGGTAAAATAATATAAATATCAAGTGTTGGAAGTTTATGACAACTAATAGGTCACTATAGACAACACATCTCTTAGTTCGACACATGATATACTTAGATTTCTTGAGTCAGGACAATGTCCTATAAAAATAGATAGAGCCAAAAAAAGTAAATTTAGGTTGAAAATTGTACCTTATGTCCTGATATATGGAGTAATTTTTAAGAGGTACATATGAGGTATGCTTTTGAGGTGTGTGGAATCATGCTAAATAGATAAGTTACTTAAATAGTTACATGATGGTCCAGCTGGTGGGCACTTTGCTACCAAGACCACAAATTATAAGATCATTAGATATGGGTAATTTTGGCCCATAATGTTTAGAGATGCATACTCTTAGGTAAGGAAATGCCCAAAATGTGCAATGTCTATTGGAAAGTAGAAACTGGCTGCCCTTCCCTTACAACCCATACAAGTAGAATAACTTTTCATGTAATGGGGCTTAGATTTCATAGGGATGATACAAATTCATTAAAGGAAAGGACATAAATGGATTATTACAACCATAGACTAATTTAAAATGTGGGTTGAAGCAACTACCCTCAAAGAAGTTAATGAAGATTCTATTTTGGACTTTTTTGATATCCTTGTGATCAGATTCAATGTGCCTTCTACAATCATTTATGACAATAAATTGGTCTTTAGTAGCAACAAGGTATGTGAGTAGGATCTTTAACATGGAATTTATCTCAAGGCATCCTTTAGCTATTACCCATAGGGCAATAGACTATCAGAGTCCACAAATAAGAACTTGATGAGGATTGCCAAGAAAACTATGGAAGATAGTCAGATGGAGTGGCATACTAGACTAAGGCCTACCCTATGGACAGATAGAGTGACACATAATAAATATACTAGACACTTCCCATACCTTATTGTCTATATTAAATAATCTAAACTTCCTATATCTCTTGAACTTCTTGCATTAGATCTTTTACATCAACTTGAGCTTCTAGAGCATGATGATATGTAAATAAGGTTGAATGAGCTAAGGTAGCTAGAGGAGACAAGGGAAACTACTATGCCCATTATGTGGTCTAATCATCATCAAGTGAAGAGTTCATTTGGTAATAAATCTCAATCAAAGACATTCCAACAAAGTGATATAACCCTCAAATAGGATGAGGATTGTGCAAAACCAGGAAAACACTCCAAGTTTGATAGTCTTTAGAGTGGGCCTTATGTTATCATATATCAATAGGAGGTATCTTAAATTATGCTACTAGTGTTATCCCATGATCTTTGTACATAGGTAGATAGGTTTGTCTTTACCTCCAAGTGCTCTTGCACATTACTCTATTTTTGGTTTTTTAGTTATTTGGTGTGCTTTGTTTCTTTCTTATTTTTTTTGTTTATCTTTACTCCAAAGTGTTTCCAAGAGTCAAGAATAATCCTTTTGTAAGTAATACTTCATTTTTATAGTCACCATGATCAAGCTTTATTAAATTATAGGTTCCATGACTAATAGGCTAGTCAAGCCAACTGAGTTAGAAAAAATGTTGGATAATTTGGCACACATACAAAGATTATACATGGATGGATGAGTTTAAAAAAGTTCTAGATGGAATGAGTGGTCCAAATATCACATGTATCTTACAAATATTTTGAAACCCTTTAAGTAAACTTAAAGTGTAGTTTGTCAATTTTTATGGATCAATAGGTTCTCATGGTGATCATGATCTTCATGGACATAAAGATAATTTCACAGGTCTTAGAAACTCATTTTGAGACTTAGAAGATATTGAATAAGCCATCATCAACACATCCTGTAGAAATAAATGGGTCAATCTGGTTGCATATTTAATAAATGTATTTGGGGATGCTCTTAGGACAAAATATTGCATTGACCTAAATTTTATCATGCCTAGATCATCCTATACAAATTTCATGTCTTGATGAGATCGATATCTCAAGATATAAGCCTTAAAATTTATACTTTTAGAGTGAAACATGCATACAAACATCAAGCTTAAGATTCATGAAATAGCCATTTGAATTTAAATTTCCTAAGGATGAATGTAAGTCTAAAAAGTGTCCAAATATTAGGAGCTAAGATAAAATCTAATAATGAGAGATGATTTCACATATGTCAGTGGGTCCTAAAGATATAATGGTGCACATTTGATCATGCATCAAAGATCAATGATGAGCATCAATTCAAAAATTAATTATGAGCACGTTGATGACAAGCGTCAAGATATTAGGTACCTGATCAAATATATAATAGTGTGCATCAAATTTATTAACAAGCCTAAATAGATCAATGGAGAGCATGTAATTGTATAAAGTACATCAACGGTGAGTGATGAGTCAAAAAGTTAGTAAATCTTAAAGACAAATGAGAATTTTCCAAGTGTCTCAACCATGTTAATCTAGTAGAAGATCGATGGCTCACATTCATTCATAAAAAATAAGATATATGGTACACATGATGTCAAGGAGTTAAAGGACTAACAATAGGATCCTATAAAAAAAATGAGAAGTTGATAGTTGACACAATATGTGGAGCCTAGATTGAGATCAATGGTTGATATCAAAATTTGAAAGCTAAAAGACTTCAATGGAGAGAAAATTTGATTAAGGTCAAATTAAAGGATTATATGAAGGTATACACATTAGACAAAGGATATCACCACCCCAATTAGGTAAAATAAATAAATACAAGATCAGATGTGGTCTAGATAACCAAGAATAGAGCCTATAGAGCCATCTAATGCCATTAAATCCTTGTAAACCTTTTTAAGATATTCTAGACATAAGTTTTACATCTCATTCAAGTTCAAGAAATCCTAGCATATAGATCTCCATTTGAACTCATGATTATATGAAAATCAATAGGGTGATTGGTTTTCATCTATAATATATCTATATTTAGGATTTAGAAGCAATGGTATAATGGTGACTACACAAGGAATGTTAGAAAATGAGTAAGCATGATTGAGGAAGATAGTGAAGGGTATTAATGTAGAGGAGATTAAAAAGGATTCATGCAATGGTGAGGATTGCTTCCTATAACTGGTCTTGATTTTCACATTCTCCATCATATCAAAGAAAGACACAGTGACATTAATGTAGGGGAAGTCTCAAGAAGGATTATGGTGGTGGTTGTTTAGAGTGGAATTGGGCTCATTAATGACCCTTTCAATACTAAATTTTATCTTTCTTGCCTTCTTTCTTCGTATAAATACTAACTTTGAGCTCTTGATTTGTATCCCTCAATTGGGTATATCAAACTTCTACTAAAATCACTTTGTAAACTCTTTGAAGCAATATAAGATAATTTTAGATTCTAGTTTAATGCTAATTGTACTTTATTGAAGTTTTATTTATAGAATGTATGTTATCTATTCATCATCTATAGGTATTTTATGTACCTTACTTTAAAATAGTTATTTTCTTGTAGGTTGTGTGAAGTGTTAGCTAATGAGATTTCTCTTGAAGTATCATAAGTCCATAGTGTCTTACATAGACCTATCTCTTTGTCCTTCAAGTTATAGGTCTATTTTAAACCTTAATATAAAATACTCATGTTTGAAACCCTATCATATAATCTGATCAATTCTTGTCCCCATTGGATTCATTAGTAGTCATGAAAGTGTCTGAGTTGAGAGTGGATCATTAAACATTTGGTGTATTACCAAACTTAAAGTAGGTTTTATTTCATGTATTTTCTCCCCTTTTCATCCCAATAGATTAATTTTTAAGAAGAAAGATTCAAATTATCACATCTGAAGATCTAGCCTCATTAAAAATCCTAGAGGTCTAACCCAAAATTAGGTAACACATAGCCTAAGGTCATTCCCATGTTGGACTAAGTTTGGGTAGAGGACATGAATAATAATTTTATCAACTAAGGTGAAACCTAGAAATTCTAAAAATAGGCTCCCTTAATCATTTATATTTAGTGGTAGATCCCTCCTTTCATTTAGTATATATTGATATAAACCCAATTATACAAATTCAAGCAAGGATTTCATAGGAAGATCACACTAGATTCTACATATATTACTTAATAGAGGATTGATGGTATTACCCATAGTTTATCACATGTTCTTTAGTAGATTGTCACAATAGGAAGGTCAATCCTTTTATCATTTTCAAAGAATTACATGACATGATACTGATACATGATCAACATTACAACATAATTTGAATAAATTTAAGGCTCAAGGCACTATTTAGATTATACAACCTCTACCTCGACCTCCAAAAATATAGGCACAAAAATAGAGTCATGATCAACATAGATACTAATGAAATGATCCATTAACTATCCATATTTTTTTTCAAACATATACATCCCCCATGTGGCTATAAATGAGGATTATGATCCTAATACTTATACTTTGGCATTTTTACAACACATAAGATATCAATAGAAATGAGCTGCATCTATCCATATATTGTCAAGATTCTATTATACATCACACTAATAGTTGCATGTGGCACAAAGGTGGCCAAAACATTATTCTTTATCATGATTAAGGGCACTCATCTACATGTTATACTTTTTAGTACATGGTTACAGGTGATTGATGCCATAGTTGATCGATCAAATAGATGTTTGACATATTGTCATGAGGGAAACATGGTTTGAATTTTACATGATGTAACATATGAGAACCATAGGTTTAATATAGATAATATATAGTCCAATGTGGTTCACCCTAGGACCACATGGGAGGCATCTTACATATTAGAGAAACACACTATTTTGATATACAAAATCTAAACTAATGCCAAGGATAAGGCTTCTCCAATACATATCAAATGGTACTATGATCATGATAATGATGGCTTATTTGAGTTTGGATAGATCTAGTATTTAACACTAGATAACCTCTCACCTAATACACCATTTGATTATCCACATCCCATGGATGTGCTCTCCAATTTATAGGTACATTACACTTTGATTGTACACCATCACAATTATTTTCATTATTTACTTAGACATACTTTCCTTATCTCTTGATCCTTATGTATAGTTTAATTTTCATGTTTCTTGTTCATATATTATATCCATAAAATACAAAAACAATATAATATTTCAAAAAACACAAAAACATTTCAATATTTACTCAAAAAACACAAAATTATGGATTATATACATTTTTATATTTACATTTATTATATTTTCTAGACACTACATATGCTAAGCATCTTATTATAGTAAGTTTTATCATACATACATGCTTCAATTGTTTTTGTTGAGTGCTTGAAAATTACTACAAGACTTAGGTCCACTACACCAATCTAGATCTATTATTATCTACCCACTAGGGGCATCTACATAGATACATGGGTTCTATATGCCTCATGTGTTTTATATTTATTATTTCTTATATGCATCATGAAAATTACACTTGTATCTTGATTTTTACACATTATAGTTTTAGATACCATGAGGAACCTCATGCATATCCCCATCCTACTTGGGTATCATGATGAACATCATGCCTGATCCCCTTAATTAGCTACCTAGTTTTTACTTAGATTTTCTATTACACACATTGTTATATATATATATATATATATATATATATATATATATATATATATATATCTTGAAACCCTTGTGAATGATATACATGATGTACATCATACATTACAAATTTATGCTTAGATTATTTTACATTTTGATGTGATGTATGCACATTATATTAGATTATTACATAGTTGTCATGTATGCTTCGACTAACACACATCTCTTATATTTTTTTATTTTGAAGGAAATTCTTGCATGGGTTAAAAAAATACCTTCAAAAGAGGTGGATTTCATAGGGGTTTGTCATAGAGATCAGGATCCTATGATCCATTTACAATGAATTTTTAGCACACAAGCTCAAATTATAAAAAATAGACTCAGGTAAACATAGTGGGAAAATAATGACACAGAAATCAACATAGTTGTAAAAAAATTAGAGTAGAAATATAATAGAACCTACATTGGGACACTAGAACTAGATTTATAATAATGGTGATACTATCCAAAACATGGAATTACTATCTAATCGTCTTAGTTTTATTAGAAAAGTATAGTAAGTATAATACAAGTTTGCACATGTTTAATTACATATTTATCAATTTTTCTTGGATTCATACCAAATTAATTATATTAAAAGCACCATGTGCATCATATAAATTCTCATATTTAGTTTAGATACCTATATATAGATTATTAAAACTTAGTCCAAGATCCATATGCTTAGATATCATATTTGGGGGCATTTGCATGGCACATTATCTATGTATGCTCACTTACACATTGTTTGATCAAATGGAATGAAAAATTCCATGTCATTCTCTATGATGTATACATCTATTATCATATTCTAAGTTGCACACAAATTTCATGTCTTACTCCATCTATAGCGGTTGGCATTCTTGAGTGGCCTAAAGTTCCCTAATATAATTGAGTGGATGTAAAGCCAACATATATAATTGCATCATGTAATTTCAATTTCAAATGCATCTAATAAACATGGGTGGGAAATGATTGATTCATAGGCTAATTGAGTTATTGATCCACTTACATAAGATGGTTGGACACACCACCAGTCCATTCCAATCTAATCATAGGTCATGATCCAACAATTAGGGGTGGGTAATGATGGAGTCAAAACTAGATTGAGTTCTTGAGCCATCATCACATGAAGACTGTGCAAGCCATTAAATTAGTATAATATATTCATATATTTATCATTATATACATTCACACACATAATTTTTCACTAAGTTTATATATTGGTTCATGTAGCCAATGAGGTGAATTCATTTTTTCCCTCTCTCTTATCTCTTTACTTAGTTTTACTCAGCTTTGCTTCTCTACTCAATTTAGTCTTTTGATTTTAATATCTCTTAAGGACTAATTTAGGCACCTTTAACTTAGAGGACATGTATTAGATCATGATTCATATACTCAGACCTAGATTCACATACTCAAACCAAGCTTTATGGGATTTACCTCTTAGGTAAGTCTAAGTATGCTTCTTTTTCCTTTATCCTAGTTATTTGTCTTTGCTACATTTTTAGAATAAATGGGAGGGGGGATGTAATCACATAAAAATGGTATTTGAGTGTTAAGAGTGATAATTTAGACTATTTATCCCTAGACTTATCCTATATCATATTACCATACTTATCCAATCTTCATGCGGGCCACATGCATCCCTAGTCATCCCTAAAGTAGTCTCAGACCCTCATTTCTTGATCTTGACCCGTTGTGCCTACTATTATACCACTTGGAAACTAGAATGATAATAAGGACACTATCACCACATATCACTAATGTCCCAATATTGGTACTAATGTCCTTTCCCTCTCTTTTTCATAAATAGATATATTTTCAAATTTTGAACCTCTTAGGTTTGGCCTAGTCCTCTTTTAGTACCCACACAAACGTCAAAATGGTATAAATATATGAATTCAATATCTATAACAATTAGATGGAAATCAAATGCAAAATACAAATTCAAACTTAGAACAAGTTGTGCACAATTAAGGTTATCAATTCCTATTCTACCATACTTCTAATTACTACCATCTACAATAGTCATAATCTCAAATTACTCATATTTCCAATCTCAAAAAAATTCAAGGTACTCAAGGCCAATATAATATTAGATTCACATGAACTTGCACCAAAACTTAAGCGGGGATAACTGAATTAGACTTGATCCCTCCTAGAAGTATGGGTATGTAGGCAAATCTCATCATAATAGGGTGTTGGGGATGTCTAGCCTACCCCACTAATAAACACACTTTATAGATTGTATCAAATAGATTCCCTAGCTACATGGAATACCAAGGTTTGCTCACAAATTTAGTCAAAACAATAAATACATAAGGTTTCAAAAATCATGCATGTAAGAATAAACCTCAGAGATATAGACATAGGTACACCTAAAATCTCAAGACAATCCTACACAAAGGATGCTACCACTCATGTAGGGACACTACCACCACATTTATAATAATTGTGATACTATAAAACTAGGGTGTTATTTTATATGAGGGGTTCTGACATTGGGATCTTATTTTTGACACTCATACTAGATTCTTCCTTAGTTTTAAGCCTCTAGATCATCCATCTCAATTATTTTCCAACTAGTTCATACTTGTACTATTTATTACTATTTTTAGAAAGGTCAAAGTTAGTCAGTTCTATATAAAAAAAAGTGGCTATATTTATTTGATATTATTATTTTGATTTATTCTACTCAACATTTTAATAAACATAGGATTTACACTTCATTGAGTCCTAAAATGTTAAAACACATATCAATGTTATTGACTTGGTTATGATTTGGAGGGGGGATGGTTAAAAAAGGGCTTATCATAGTATAATAGGAAAGAGCCACATTTTGTGAATCACTTTGTATGATAGTGTGAACCATCCTCTTAGAATCATGATTATGATAATAAGTGTTACTAACACCATCATCAATCACATGATTTTTCTTAGGTTTGATGAATATTCTAGTGTTTTTCTTAGGTGGAGATGCATCAAATTATCTCATTAGGTGGTATTTACTTTTAGCTTATCAAAGGTCTATTCCATTGATTTAGGAGCAAAGGATGAAACTAGTATTGGAGTTTTGATCTTAAGGAAAATGTAAAAAGATTAAATATGTTATCTTCTAACATGTAATGTTCAATTTTTTTAGCTAAAATTTTCTAAAATTTAATGAAGTCATGTGTTGGTTCATTATCCACTTTTTTCAATTGAAAAATTTACCTAAGTTTATTTCCAGTAAGTCATGCTATTATAATTATTAACCAATGCATTCACTAAGCCTTCTAAGTCAATGATAAAACTAGGCTTAAGTTGATGGTACCATTATAAAGCATCACTTGTTAGAGTTTTGAAATGTAGTTTGGTAACTGTAAAGGTTTTAATTTTGAGCCATTCCTTATAAATATTCAAAAAGGATTTAAATTTCTAAGTGAGATTGGTGGATATATTATATGAGATGGTGGGAGTGATTCCACCAAGATTTAGAAATCAATATGAGGTATTAAGGGTTAATTTTGAAACTTCTTGATGAATTTGTTATGAATTAGAGATTGAGGGATAAAGTTAAAAATATTATAGTTAAGAGGGGTAGACGGGGAAATTAACTATGAATTTACCAGTATATTTTTTGAGGTTGATTATTCATTATAAAAAAATTATTTTTAATTTATATGAATTATTTTGAACTATTAGATTTCATTTGATACATATGGATTCAAACTTGAATCATTTATTAAGTAGTGCTAGGTGTATTTTGATTGGTTTGAGATGCTTGAGTCACATGTTTACTAGAGTGTGATGTGTGATTATAATTAATTTTTATGTTAGTAATTTGAGTTGGGGAACTAAATCTAGGGCTGAACATGCTCATTATTATGGTAGGCATAGTGGAAAAGGAAGGACTGAACAAAGTTACATGATGACTTACAAAAATTCCTATATGAAAAATATGTTTATGTGAGGTTTCAAAGAAATGAGCCATCATGAGGGAATAAATTTATTTAAGGAGTTTCTTACAAATCTGAGATGATATTGAATATATATTCATCTCATGGGTACACCCAAGACTATCTTTAGCTTCACATTCAAAATTAGATTTGTTCAAAGTTTGATTTCTAGCCCTAGATATTTTTTTATCTTTAGGTTGAGAAAGAGTAGACTTTTTTTTTCATATCCATATTTTAATAATTAGAAGGGTTTTCTTGAGAATTGAAAAATTGGTATGCATAATTATTTCAAAAATTATTGCTACTGTCAATCATGGACATAACATCAAGATTTTGATATCCTTGGAAACCAATAAATCCTTGGTCAACTTTATTTTGGTTATGAATGAATTAAATTGTAGGAATGAAAATATTAAATTTATGGATTCTAAATTAAAATAAATTTATAAAATTACGAATGTTTGACAAATATGGAGAGCTATGAAGCTAGGAAATAAAATGTGAAAATGACTCAACATAGTGTTGGGGTGCGATTCTTGTTGGGTTCACCATAATGTATGATAATAAAATATAGTCAACAATATAAATATGTTATAATATATGAAAATGGAGAAGACAATAGTAGATCCAACATATATAAAATTGGACTCACTATAAAGCAAGGTGGGGGCTATAATCAAAAGACATTTATATAAGGGGGATTAAGGATAGAATTAGAAAGCCTATGCAAGGAACTAATGGACAAAGATAGCCTAGATATATTATGTAAAAAAGGTAAACTAAAGATAGGAAAATTTAATTATGTGGTAACCAAGAGGTATATAACTAGGTATATATTGACATGTAGAGATTTCATAAGATAAGCTAATCATGGATAAGAAGAAAATAACATATTATTATAGTTTTATTTTACCTTATTTTGGATAATTATCTAAACAAGTTTAAAATATGAATATTCAAATTATATAAAGTGTATCTAAATTATGTTGATAAAATATTCAATTATAATTCACTATTTATATATAACAAAATAGATTAGGGTTCTTAAGTTGTTTCAATTTTGTTCAAGTCTGTGACCATGTACAAATGTTAAGAAGGCCTTGGAATGGACTTGTGGTCACTTTCATAAGGAGATTTATTTTTATAATCTACTTGGATTTTTATAATAATGATTAAAAACCTATGGTAATAAGAAGAATCTAATCTCAATTATAGGTGTCCTTTGTGTTCTTGCTAGTTTGTTTTTCCATAGGATATTACACTTTCCTAGTAATAATGTTCTTATAAAATATCATATCTTTGTTCCTATGTGTAGATGTAATATCTTGTCTCCTTCACCTTGAAATCCTAACTCCACTTTTGACACTAGGTTTACCTATAAAAATGGGTTGGATAAGATGGGTCCAGTTGAACCCAACCAGTTCTAGATGAGGGATTGAGCATTCCCTACATTTTAATAGTTTGAAGAGGGCTCAAACTGCACATATTTCTCCCACTTAGGTGTATGTGTGCAATAGTGATCCACTAGTATGGATGTGAATTGTAACTTGGATTTAAAAATTTGATAATATTCAAACTTTACTTCAGTGATTTAGGCTTGGCTAAGCCTACTCCTTTGAGGGTTCCTTATTTGGAAAATTTAGGGTTGTTCATATCAATGTGTAAGTGTTAGATACATAGGTACCAAATACTTTATAGATAGGATATAGATAGGAATATGCTTAGTAATTATGTGTTTAAATAGATGACTCTTTGGGTAACTTATTATTCTAATAACAAGCAAAATGTATGGGTGGAACCATAATAAAAAATTGAATTTAGGGAAATGACTATTGTAAAGTGTGCAAATGGATCTAGTACAAGAGGAAAATTTTGGTATCAAAATTAACATGATTATAAATGGAGGCATCTAACTAACAGGATATAATTATCTAATGACCATGAGACAATATTATTAGAATGACATGCATATTAGGTATAGACTGGGAATTACTATAGGTAAATGATAGCAATTTGGGAAGGCCAAGCCCATAAATAGATGAATGGCTAGGAAAGAGTGTGACAAAGAGTGCGTACACATTTTCAAGTGTCTAATACCAAATTTATGTGTCTATGAATGGCCTAATTTTATTCAAGTATTGGTGATGTTAGAGTAAAAGGATAAAATATTATATACCTTAGTGTAAACACATTTTGTATTTTGTATAAGTCTTTGAGGGTTTAGATTCCTCCATATAACCCATAATAAAAAATGAAAAAAATAATGCCCACATATAATATGAAATCTATAGTAAATTATATCAATGAAAATTTTAAATTTTTAAAATTTAGGAAGGAATACTCTTGTAAGTATACAAACTATTCTTCCCTCTAAAATATTGAAGAGTATGGTGAGTTCCACTATGTAAAACCATTGGTTTATAAGATAAATTCCCCAGCCGTCACTTAACTAATCTTGAACCTATAACAGGTTCAATATGAAAATTGTGGTACCCCATATTATTATTATATGCAAAGATGAATCCCCATACTAGGCTCATATGAAAAGGTGGAATTCCATTCTAGGCTCATATTTAAAATTGGAACCCAATACTAGGTTCATCTCTAAATTTAAATAAACTAAAACAACCACTGCATATGTATTTTAGATTCAGAATGATGCCTTCAATACCTTCATTACAAACATGAAAATATAAAAGTGCATACATGAATAACATTTTTCCCCCATAATATAATCCAACTATACCAATTTCATATAGAATTCCATAAATTTATATGTTATTCTACCCCCAATTTGATAAATCTTATAACCTATTCTATCTAATCCTTGTAATTTTATAATTATGCTCATGTGATATATGTAACCTATCATTCATGTATTTATAATATTTATACATATGCATTTCATATTGTCCCAAATATTTCTTAATATGTATATATCTGCATAATAATTTGAACTAACTAATAATTTGACCTATCTTAAACCATTTGAATCATGTAATTTTTACCAAAATATGAATTATATTTGTATGGAGGCTTGAATATCTATGAAAATCCCACTATTATTCCCCATTTTTAGGTGAATAATGTATTCTAAAAATTTATCATCTCAAAATAAATGAGTTATACACATCATTTTATATAAAAATATGTAAGCACACAAAGCATGTGCTAACATGAGGAGAATATGTCATCATAACATGATCATATGGTTAAAGCATACAAGAAAAATGTAACTTAAGGCATAAAACTATCATGTCTCTTTCTCTCTCTCTTTCTCTCTCTCTCTCTCTTTATATATATATATATATATATATATATATATATATATATATATATATATATATATATAAGGGATAAATAAGTAGTCATCACAAATATTAGTATTGACTAATAAACCACATAGGAAGATGCATGAGATAAATCATTGCACCACAAGGATCAAAAGACCATCCTATATATATCCACACATATGCAAACAATGTCATGATCATGAGAAAAATAATATAAACATACATAATAACACTTAGTATCATGTAGAAGGAGAGTCACACATAATACACTTAATGAACATATAATCTCACCCAAGGAACAAGAAATGCCACATAAGGCAAGAGACACATACAATATAGTAATACACACTCAAGGATTACACCATGAAAAACTGAAAAGTAAATATGCATGAAGGCATGTAATGAAACAAAAAATGGTCACATAATATATATAATGCAACATACAACATCAAAAACATGCATATAACAAACAAATCTAATATACACTATCAATGTATCTAATTATTGCTCATAGTAAATTATAATAACCATATAACACTCTAAGTAGTATAAAAATGGGAAGGCATGTATAATAAATCTAAGTTAGCTCAATTTTATCAATGTAATGGTCATATAAAGATGTAACTTGAATAGATCTACCAAAGAGATGCCCCTAGTTTAGTCATACCTCTAGTATAGGAAGGTAACCCACCAGGTGTAAGAGTGTCTCACATTTAAGTGTCAATGTCATATGAAAAATGTATATATTAAAAATTATTTGATTTTTTTTTTAATATTTGATATGAATTATGTGAAATTTAGAGGCCTAAGATCACATTTAAAGGATTCAGACATTTATCATCTATCCCACCATGTGCACATTTGAATTTAGACTTATCTACCAACTCTATCTCATGAGCACAATAATTATATGGGTATTGATTCGATAGACTTATCAAGACATTTACATGTGCATTATATGGCTATGTTAAACCTAACTGAGATGAGACATGTGTCTATATTCATCCCATTATAATATTTTAATATTAATCATGATACTCATATTTGTATCACATTCATTATCAATCACAACATTTTTGCACTACTTACCATCAATGTGAGGAATAACAATCAAAGAAACTATAAATGAGTATGATTTGTAGTTTCCTATTTTAAAACCACACTTGTAAAATTAATATTCTTAGGTATACATTTATTTTAAACTTACTTATTAGGCACCTCTTTATTAGATACACTTTAGTTTTTAGATACCTATTTCCTTTGGAACTTTTCTTTATGAAACTATTCATTTGATAATTGTTCTATATGTAACTTTTCCATAGGAGATGGAACCATAGTTTAAATAGGTTTCTTAATTATAGAATTTGTACTTGAATATAATGGTTTTTTCATATATGTATCCAATGTAGGGTTAGAACTACCAATAATATATTGTATTATAAAAGTCCAATAATTATCCATATCATGTTCATGAATTTTATGATAGGGACAATGGTATTTATATCTCATTATAGGAAATGTAGAGGGAAAATGACCATCTTGTTTTGAAACATGTTCCTCAAATATTCAATTGGAGTAATATTATACTTAAGTGATTTTTTTGACCCATTAGTTGTAGATTGTTTTTGCTTTCAAACCCATACTTGAGATGAAATATTTTATGAGACATAACTTTTATACGGATAACCAAATATGTGATTTATATTAGCATGCTCAATATTTTTTGTATGTGAAATATTATCCTCAAATGATGTAACTTTTAGGAAAAAAATTACATTTTCTTTTGTAAAATTTTTATGGAATTCATCATAGTAATAATGTGATCATTAATGTCTTCATTATACGTATTACCACTCATAGATTTATACGATTTTAGATGCATAAAATATTACCTAAGAGTATGAACATTTTAAGTCATACGTACCTTAGGATTATTCTTAGGTTCTATTGTTGTATGATTTAGAAAGGGATTGGAAATGTTTTAATTTTTCATTAGGTTATGCCACTGAATATTTTTTAGGTATACTTATATCATTAAGCTCAATGGTGTTGTCATCAATGAGATCATGCATCTTATGTCTTAGGCCTAATCATATCAACATATTTTTGGGGAAGGAGAGAGATGAGGTTTCACTCAAGTAAATTATGTAATATATTATGAGTAAGTTTTGATAATGGTGAAAATTGCCTCCTTTATGGGACCGAGAGGACAAGCCAATTAGTAGGCCATGACATTGTATTAACTACTATCTATGATTTATTTTTAGTATTATTAATTTTAGCCTTGTAAATTGGTTTGATTTTAAAATTTATAGTCAAATTAGTTTGAGGATTCACATTATACTTTAGCTTATTCATAGTTACGAGCTAGATAGATTGATCCTTAACCTATGTCATAAGTCATCAAATGATTAGAATATATTAAAAATAATGGACTTATGGAGAGGTAAAAGTTTTTTTCTTGAATACATAGTTTAAATCATCTTTAGGAAAAGGTTTTTCATCTTAGAAATCATATTCTTGTAACAAAGCACATATTCCTTGATAGATTCATTGGGTCCTTGTTTAATATTTGAAATTTGAGCATATGAATATTATCATTGATGTTGATTTAAAAGGGTGATAAAAATTAATAATAAAAAGGATTTAATGAATGCACAAATTATAATAATAGATCATAAAACCATCGCAAAGTCTAATCCTTAAGATTCCATGGAAACAACTTAGTAAAAAACTTATCATTGGAAGCATAGTTCAAACATTCTATGTGAAAGGATATAAGATGCTATTATAGATCACATTTACCATATGTATAATGTAATATTAAGTTAAAAAAATCATATAAGTAAATAATAAGTATAAATATCATGTGCTAAATTATTTTGAAATAATGTCTACAAATTAGTTGAATGGATCTCTCTAGAAGAACCTTGTTCTAGCTACAACACCTTAACTTATAGATATAAAATAGTCTACATGAAGAACTATGTAGTAGGCATATATGATTTTTTTACAATATTAGTAATCATAGGAGGTTAATATATATTTTTTGTAGGGATATTCATAGAAATATGTGGAAAACCACATATCCCCACACCATCGGTGGGCATCACATGTGTATCCATATATGTAGACATATGAATAGTATTATTATAAATAGTGGTTTGAACACCTATTTTAGGTTTGATATCTATAAAATTTTGATGAATATCATGTAAGGTGTCATTATGTTGTTTCTTAGATGTGACAACCTTAATATTATTGACATTTTTTGTGTTTAGGATTATCTTCAAGATATTATCTAAATGTTGCTTATGAATTTGACTTTTAAAATTATAAAGCTTAGCTATTTGTAAAGATATACCTCATTTATATCATTAATATGTTTTATACCATGTTATTAATTATTATTTTCATTATCATCTTCATAAGCATGATTAGATTTTAGATGCATACAAATTTCATACGGAAGATGCACCCTACCCTTTGAGAATTTGATATAATTGATATTCATATTTGTTATAACCCTTGGAAAAATAATAGTGGAGGGATGGTAGCTAACATAACCTTGAGGAGGGATGAAAGGAGCCATAAATGGGAATATATATGATTATTCATTAATACAATGTGTTACTAAAGAGAGTCAATAATTCATCTTTATTGATTTTAGCCTTAGTTCTTTTTCCCAAAACTGTGATCCATTTCATTACATTATTTTGAAAAATATTATGCATCTCAATAAATTAACATGTAATTATGAAAATAATAGCTTGAATTAAAAAATATAAACTATGTATATCCATTGGAACCATGGCACAATACCCTAAATAAATAACCAACTACTCTAAGAAAACCATGAATATTTTTGGATAACAAAAATATTTTTATTGAAAATCAATAGATAAATGAAACCTATAAATTATTTTGAAATTAGATGTGTACTTTGTATTCTAGGCTAAATTTATTTAAACCCTAATTTCAAAAATTGCATTCATAAATTTGGTGAAAAAACTAGGTTTTTGATCTGATTCTAAGAGTTTTGAAAATAGAATAATTTTTAATCAAATATGAGCTAAAAAATCTAAAAACCTAATAAAATAAGCTATTATTGGAAAATAATCATGAAACCTTAGGGTAAAAGAGAGAAATTTATTATTTTCATGTATGATGAAGGGACTAAAAGATCAAGTCTAAAGCCCTATTTATTTTTTAAAATATCAAGAAGGTGGAATGAAACCCTAAATAAAATATAGGGTTTTTTCATATTCAAGACAAGGATCAAGTTCACTACTATGTTTTACCTTATTGTGGATTAATGATATAAATAAGTATAAAACTATGAATATTTAGATTATGTAAATTATATATAAATTATGTAGATTTGGATGTAAAATTAGATGTTCAATTATAATTTATTATATATATAAATTAAAAAGGATATTAGGGCTCTTAGTTTATTTCACATTTTTTTGGGTTTGTGACTATGTACATGTGTCAAGAAGGCCCTAAAAGGTTGCGTAGATCAGAAGATTGACTATCAAAATCTTCCTAAATAGTTCTGATAATTCTTAGATGCCTAAGAAACCATAAGCATATAATATCCATTGGAAGTGTCTTTTTTTGTTTCTTCTAGTTTATTTTTCACTACACCTACCTAGTAATAGTTCTCCTATTAAATATCAAATCTTTGGTTCTATGCATAACTATATAATATTTTATCCTTTACCTTGAAACCCTAGCACCACTTTTTGACACTAGATTTAATTATAAAAATCGGGTGGATAAGATGGTCTAATATTATGTTCAAATATTTTAAATAATGTTGAAACTATATATAATTCTCCCATTTAGGTGTATGTGTGAAATAATATACTACTTGTATGGATGTAACCTGCAACTTAGATTTTGAAACTTGAAAATATGTATACTTGGCTTAGGTGATGTAGAATTGGCTAGGGACTACTCATTTGAGGCATTTATAATTTTTAAATTTTTGGAATGTTCCTCTCAATATGAAAGTGTAATATTAATAAGTGTTATATACTTACCAGATAAGATCTAGATAGGAATACGATTAGGCCTAGTGTGTTTAAATAGTTGATTCTCTTAGTAAAGTTTTACAATAGCAACATGTGAAACATAAAGGCTAACCCACATGAAATATTTGAATTTTAGAAAATGATTATTTCAAGGTGCATAGACAGATCCAATACAAGTGGATAAATCCAATAGGTGGATTAGTTTGATTGTAACTAAAGGCATCTGAGGAACATGAGACAATGATATGATGATTAATAGGAAACATGATTAAGATAATAAGTATATTAGGAATGGACTAGGGAATTTGTTAGGTGATTAATAGTAAATCAAGAAAGCTAGGGCCCATAAATAGGTGAATGGCTAGGAAAGAGTGTGGGAGTCATATATTTACATATAAGTCATGTATGGTAAAGATATGTCAAGACTAACATTGTAAGATTAATGTGTCTAAATTATATTCATATTAAAAAAATAAAATAAAATTAGAGATGGAGATACTTACCTTGGGTTAGATTATCAATGCATTAATCTCTCTTGGCTCAAATGGCACTTTATGAGAGATGTTATAGGTGGAGGATCACAAGGTAAGACTGAAAACCCAAGTATCCTTTGTTAGGAAATCTAAATACTAAGTTTACATATCTATTTAAAATTCATTCTTAAAAATTCCAAAGGCCTTGTGCAAAGTTAGACATCCACAAGCATAAGCTCATATACTCTAATTCCTCTTCTTCTACTATAGGTAGGTTTTTGTGTGCAAGTAGAACATAATGGTGTGTGCTTATTATAAAAATGAGATATGGGATCCATATATATAAGTATATAATTTCTAAAAGTGACCTATCAAATATGTTTATGGACTCAATTTAGATTGATACACTATAAATATCTAGATAGAAAATAGTACTATGCTTACCATTATACAAAGGCTTTCAGAGAAAATATATATAAGATTTTTCATTGACATTTTAAATCACATTATTTAATACACCATCAATAAAAACACACATGTTTAAATAATAAATGTAGTTTATTGTAAATAATAAACATGAATAACACAATAATTTTTGAAGTGTAAATTATTAGATCAAACTAGAAGTAGCTATTGAAAAAAAAATTCCACTATAAAAGTTAACTATTATAGAAATCTAACTAATTTTCGTAACATAAATATATTTGTACTTATACCTATTTTTTAACTTTACTTCCATTTATATAATGCTTTCATAGTAACAAGCTAATTTTAACAATCTCAAAAAGCTAAAAAAGTGACTCTAATTTGTATATTTATAATTATTATAACTACTAATAACTAAAAACAAATACTAATTTTAATATAAATATCTATGTTCCTACCCATAGTATAACAAATGAAATTGTTTACAAAAAATAAAGTTTTCAATAATAATAATAATAATTAATAATAATAATAATAATAATAATAATAATAATAATAATAATAATAATAATAATAATAATAATAATAATAATAATAGTAGTAGCAGCAGCAACAACAACAACAACAACAATAATAACTACTTCCATTTATACAATGCATTATTTAAACTTTTTTTTGAAAAGATTTTAATTTGTGAATCTTCTTAAAAAATTTAATTATATTTCTGAAATTCTTATGCCAACTGCAATAGAAACCAAGCTATTTCCATAAATTTATAATTTCAAATTATTTAAGAATCTATAATTATACAAATTAAAATCATTTTATTTTTTAACATTCATTATTATAAATTTAATTGAAAGGATTTAAGAATAACCTCAATTAATACCTTCTGTATAAAAAAATCTAATGCTATAAAATTTTAACAAGTTATATATATATATATATATATATATATATATATATATATATATATATATATATATATATATATATATATATATATATATATATATATATATATATATATATATATATTGGAGCCTCGGCATGGAACTATCCCTCGGTAGTTCTGTTATCTCTAAGAGAGATCTTCTCTTAAGAGATAACAGAGAAGCAAGCTGAAACCTTTCTGGGAAGTGACTCCTCTATAGTTATAGTCAGTATTTATAGAGAGCAATTATCTAGAGAGAAGAACAGAGAAGAGAAGAAGTTGAAACCTTTCTGGGAAGTGACTCCTATCTAGTCTTGATATTATCTTATCTAGACTAGATAGGAGGAATATATATATATATATATATATATATATATATATATATATATTAAATTTTAATTTTTAACTTTTGATTTAAAATTTATTTTTAAATGGTATCCCAAATAATATAAACTCCACTTAAGAGGACAATTTTGTTTTAATTTATTACTAATGGGTCTCCAAGTGTTATTAAGCCCTATGCCTTCATTCGGTTAAGGTTTTTTATGTGTCTCCCAATCTCCATGGATTTTTTCAACTTATATTTTTGAAAATAATTTTGAATGAGAAGCACCTTTTCCTCCCTAATGAAAATAGAATGTTTGGCTTTGCATGAGTATTTCATCATTGATTTTTATTTCTTCCCAAGTCAAATGCTCATAGTGTGCTCTTTGATTCAAACCTAGATAGATGTATTGATTTGCTAATTTAAGGGATTGAACATTAGAGGAACACTCATGCAAAACCAAACATTCCATTTGCATTAGTGAAGAAAAGATGATTGTCATTGAAAATAAGTTACAAAAAAATATCTTAAGAGAAACTGTGGAAATTAGGAGATAGTAAAAACATGAACATGGATGAAATCATATGACCTAATCACAATTAGAGGAAAATTAATAATGAATTAAAACAAAATTTGTCCTCTTAAAGTGATTTTTTTTTAATTTGGATACCATTGAAAATAAAAAGGTAAAATTGAAAGGGTAATTTCAAAAAAAAATTAATTAAACTTGTTAAAATTTTATAGCACTAGATTTTTTTATGCAAAAGGTGGTAGGTATATTATTTGAGGCACTTATTAAATAATTTCAAGTAATTTTATATAAATTTATAAAAAAAAAAAAGTTTTTAATTTTTAAATTTGTATAATTATAAATTATTAAATCATTTGAATTTGTCAATTTATGACAATATTTTGATTTTTATTATGGTTGGCATATGAATTTTGAGAAGACTCACAAATTAAAATATTTAAAAAAAATTAATAACACAACATATAAATGAAGATAAAAATAATTTATAAAATAATATAATTTTTGTAAAATTAAAATTACAGACATTATTTTTCATTAAATTTCTTATACGACAGTTATAAATATAGATATTTATATTAAAATTAATATTTATTTTTAATTATTTATATTTATAATAATTATTAATTTAGGATTTAGAGTCACTTTCACATTTTTAAAAATTTATTAAAATTCATTTATTATTATTAAAGCATTATAGAAATAGAAGTACAGATAAATAATAGGTAAACACTAAAAATAGTTTTGTTACTATAATTTATTGAATTTTTTATAATAGATAAATTTTTATAATATATTTTTTAAAAATGAATATTTATAATTACCTAATAATTTACACTTTATACATTGTTATGTTACGCATGATTGATCTTCATAAGAATCCAAATCTCTTATTTCAACTATGTATTTTTTCATAATGATAGATCACAAAATGTGATTTGAAATGTCAATGAAAAAAATTATAAATTTTTTATCCAAAACCCTTTGTAATTATTATGAGTTATGAATTTATAAAATATATGATATGTCTCCCATGCTAATATAGTACATAAAGGCAAACAACTATATTGAGTGGGGTTAATAAATGAAAAGGGACGCATGCAAGAAAAGGAAATGCATCAACCATGGCCAATATATATATATAAACACAAAGGATAAAAAATAAATAACTTGATCAATATTGAATTATCTAGAAGAGGAGGAAAGTAAAGGAAAGGGCACTAGAGGAGGCTAAATGATTGAATATCAACATAATGACTATAAATAGGTTTACTAGGCAATCATATGATAATAATATCTTATAAATTACCATGAGTTATACCAAAATTAATCCCAATTCACTCCTTAGGATGTGTACTTTGGGAAAAATATGTGTTAATGAATCTTACAGAATAGATTATCAACAACTAAAAAATATATGTGTATACAGTATAAGTTAGTGACCACTAGAAGGTGTGATTATAGAAATGGTTTTGAAATAGGCATATTAAGCTCAATATTACAAATCTAAATAATATATTAAATTTAATTTTTCAAATAAAAACACATATCTATTAAATGACCATGGATTCTATGGTAATCACAATAGTAATTGGAATTTAACGTACATGGCACATGAATAATATCATGATGTCTAATAAGATGTAAGGCAAACATATTCCTATCAAGTGTTTTACTAAAAAGTGAACATTTTGGATAATTTCCAATTTATAAATGAGTATTAATATGCCCTAAATGGAGATATACATAAATACAACAATCTATAGGGTTGAAAGATGTTATAATGACAAATTATAATTTAAAGTATAATTAAATAATTGGACAAGCAATGAAAGTGAAAGAGAGGGAAAGAAGACTTAAATGAACACACCTAATAACTATAACTAAATTTTATGATTTGAGATAAAGTATTAAACCAAAAATAAAATTTCATGAAAATTTGATTGTGGTTTGTAAATAGGTTATAATCGACAAAGGGTTGATTGTGTCTAGGTCAGAATCAATAAGTGGCTGATTTTGACCTTTGTAGTTGATTATGTCCTATGATAATTTTTGGGTTTTATAATATTATGAACATATACATAGACTAATACAAATATGTATTTTGGCATCACTTCACTAAGTTATCATGTAGAATTGTTTGATTTTCTTTTCCTTTGATCTTGAACTAATCCACAATAAATATGGGATAAAATATTTTATGTGTATGTTATTTGGCATGGAAAAAAACTTGAGGATTTTTTTATAGATATCCCATATTCTTGGAATTAGGTATCTCTATATTTTTAGTGATTGTGAATGAATTCCAACCTAAGGATAGAGAGGAATTCACCTCCTCTTCATGTATAATTAAATAAAACTATATGTTTTTAATGACCTTATATTCGTAAAAGATGTGATGGCATAAGACTTGGATTAATGTTGATGTAATGAAAGTTAGATATGTATAATAATTCAAAAAAAATTTAAAAATATAATAAGGCTTTACTATTATTTTTTAACCTAAAGAAAACAAGTCTTATAAAAGGGATCAAGTTGAAGAGAGGATGTTTAACTAGGATCTTAATATTTAACATTGACAAATATGATGTGTTATTTAGGAAATCTAGATGAATCAAGGAAAAGGGAGATTATAAAGAGGTCAAAAGAGTCTAAAAAGTTCTAAATGTATACAAGTGGATAAATTTTGATCAAACATGAAAAATACACTATATAAAATATTCTTATACAAAAAATTTGTGTGTGTGTGTGTGTGTGTGTGTGTGTGTGTGTGTGTGTGTGTGTGTGTGTGTGTGTGTGTGTGTGTGTGTGTGTGTGTGTGTGTGTGTGTGTGTGTGTGTGTGTGTGTGTGTGTGTGTGTGTGTGTGTGTGTGTGTAACACTATGACTATCCTTAAGTTGGGGATATAGCCATGATTTACTAAAAGAAAGTATATGACTTGTTCTAGGTGTCATCATTTTTATATCCAATGGAGTGTGTTTATTCTTATCAAGCACATGGAGTTTATTGAATCTTATAGTAGAATGTGTTGAAGCATGAGGTAAAGTAATAATCTCATAACTAATCATATGTGATTATTCAAGCTAATTATCTAGTGACATGGTCTCAAAGCAAAGATGATCAAAATATGTTTAAGCATGAGAGATCAATATTTTCACAAATTAATGAAAGAGGATTTTAATAAAAATATATTGTTTTTATAGATATGCTAGTTGATAAATCAAGTAATAAATGCCACTTTTGAATATAATACTATAATAATGCATATGCTTATATTTCCCTTGGTGTAAATATGGAATACTCTCAAATGTGACTTGTGGTCCCTTGTTGGAAATAAATTATGATGAGAAAAGTTCTTCTGATCTAAGGAAAGAACACAAGGAACCAGTATGGAAGTTGTGAAATTAATACAAAGCTTGACCCATTAAGCTTATATTAAGTGTTTTAATAATATTATATTGTAGATAACATATTACCAAGAGAAGAAAATAATTATTTGAAATGCAAATAGGTATCTCAAAACCCATGAAATAATGAAAATATAGGCATAATAAAATCACAATGAAGAGGAACACCAAGAATGTCATATACTATAGGTTGGTCATATACATAATTATTATTCGCCCAAGAAGTAGATGTAATAAACTCATGAAATAAAGATTTTACATGGTTTTATAGTTTACCTATGATATTCATCATAGTCAATATCACCTTTGAGAAAAAAATTATAACTATGAAGGGGTTTATTAATGGGTATAATCTTATTACTTATTTCAAGTGTAGGCACACTAAAGGGATTAGAGATATATGGGGAAGAAACACAATTCTCAAAAATACTAGAAGAGGAAGGAACACAAGTAAAACTTATATAAGGATTATTATTTACATAATAAACATGTATAATACCTACCTCATTTACAATTTTCACAATTTTAGTAAGAAAAGAAGATTATTCCATAATATGTTAATTAAAAGTTTCAATAATACCCTCATTAAACCTTTATATAGATATAAAATAAACATTTGATTCATGTCAAGTTTACTATAAAATTTTAACTAATTTATGGTTTAATAGACAATAATATATTCACAATAAGGTGACAATAAATTAAAATAATGGAACATGATAGATGTTATAGTTTTTTTAGTGCATTACCAACATTCTTATGCCACTAGCATGAAACCAATAGATGATAATAAATAAGCACACAATTAAAAAACTCAAGTTCAAATTGAGTGCTCACCAAAGGTGAAAAGGCATAATATTAAAGCACATTATGTTATTTGATAAAGACATAAACCAAATGGTATCCATTGAAGAGAAAAATCATTAATTTGCATGGAATTGAATAGAATATTCAAATAATCCTAAAATAACAATAACAAATTTTATTCATTCATATTGGTTTTTAATAGACATTAACATGCAAATATTACATATCTAATCCTAAATCCAATAGTGTAAAATTTCTCATACTATAGTAATGCTATAACATCACTTAAATAAAAACAAAAAACAACTAGGAAAATATTCAAAAACTATTAAAAGAGGTAAGGTAGTATTTTATAGGTTTTCTAAAAAATGGTGCATAAGGGAAAATATCCTATTCTTAACATGTTAAAAATAGGGCATAAGGGAAATCATGTATAATCTAGTCTAAAAAAACAACCAAATCTTCCTTATGTTAAAAAAATTAAACTAAAATCAACTTAAAAAATTGAATAATCATTCATTTAATTTGAAATATAAGTTAATAGTGATGAAAATTAACACACTTGATTATTATTTTGATAATCTAGGTCTAGATCTAAGAAATGTAGGTATCTAAGCTATTTTTTGATGATTTTAACTTTTAACCTCTTAAGGGATAGATTAGGTGTTTCACTTGTAACCACTTATTTTATATTGATCATATTTGTTAGGCCACTAAATTGGTATTTTTTATTCACAAAATCCTTTTTTATCCACCAAATCTATTTTACATTATTTTTTATATTCTAAAAATTTATGGGTATGTGCACTATTAGATGTAAAACATGAATATATGATAACCTAGTTATTTTGGTAGGCATAATCATCTTATTTATCTTCTTCCTTTCCTTTAAGCTAATTATTTCCAAACTATTATAAGAGTAAGAGATAAAATAAAGGGTTAGTTGGCTCATGAAACCTCATTAAAGATTTTCATCTACTTATGTCACATGCATAAAATCAAAGCCAATGTAGTTTTAGTTTAATTTGAATGTAATTATGAAACTAAGAGATGCCTTTTCTCTCCCTAAGTGTAATGCAACTATGTGACATTAAGTTATTTTTCCAACTAAAACCTTTTTGCACATCCTTTAGAAAAAATATATCAGTGTAAAGTGTGCCTAGACTTGAGTTCTTCTTAGTACTTCCTTGATACTTATTCTTTAAAATGCCTCTAGGAGGATTTATGTATATAAACATCTCAATTTTTGAACTGAAAACCAGTCACACAATTTTCCAAAGAAAACATGAAAGAAGTGAAAATCACAAGTCAAAACATCAAAACATAATGAATAAGTGTAAAAGGGCCTAGAAAAACACACATGACATTTAATGGGACACCAAATGTGTATGAGACACATTAAAAATACCATCAAATCCACCCTAGGATAGAAAATTATAGAGAAAAAAAAGAGAATGAAATAGGAGGTCACCAAGACAAAAAATAATAAAAATATGAAAATATAAAAAAGAGAATAATATGGGACCATAAAAATAAGAATAAATAGGGGAAGAAAACATAGAAAATTGATAATAAGACCATAACTTAAATTAATGATGTATATGTTAAAAATGACATTAAAAACATGGTAATAATAAACCTTGTACCAAAATAAGATATCTACATAGTTCAACTAATTTTATGTGGTTATGTAGTGTGATTTAATGTGCATAAAAGTAAGACATTAATAAATTAAACCACAAAACTTAAATTACATAGGGAAGGAATGATGAAACATATGAGTAAAATTCCACTCTTAATTTGATTTCTCTCATAAGTCTATGATGCTTACAAGTATTTTCAATTTGCTAAAATGTAATCAGTGTCATATCAAATCAATGTGAATAGAGTAAATTTATATTTTGTTAAATGAGCAAAGGAATGACCACACCAAATGGTATATGAACCTTGCTTTCATAATAGGTAAATAACACCTTGTCATTCTCTTTTAAAAATTATAAAATTTAGATTAAATTATAACAAATCTATTTTGAATTTTTATTAGAGAAGAAAGTACATGATGTATTGCCATATTTGGTGCCTTTTTTGACTCAATTTCAGTCTTTAAATATTTTTTCTCAATATTTGAAAATATTTTAATGAATTTGTGAAAATATTCTTAATATATGTCCCAATTTTGAGGTAAGGTAATACAAAATTTATTCTTTTTACCAATCATCTAAAAATAAAGAGTTAAATTCATCATATGCCATTAGAAAATATTATTGAAGCCTAGAAAAATTATATATAACCCATGTATATAACCATCATAAAATACCATGTATGCTCAATAGCAGAATATAAATCTATGAGTATTAGGATAAAAAGTGAAGGAAAATAATATACCCCACTACACATAGTAGGAATTATGGATAAATATTATGTCCATGTGAAATCATTATAGAAAGATAACAAACTTCAAAGTTAAATATATTCATCCACCCTCATATGAAGATGAGCTAGTGTGGGAAAACTACATGTCCTAATGTACTTAAGTGATCAACAAAAATTCATGTCCCAACATAAGATACATATGAATAAAATATAAATAATAATCTTGAGGACATAATAAATGGTAAAATTAATTCAATGGTGTAGCCAAACAAGGCTAAGTAATATGCCCTTAGTATGGAAAAATACAATAATAGGCATATCAATTATAAAAACCAATATTTTGACTAGATATTTGTAGGATAATGTCATTATGTGATATATAAGTAATGAAATATTTATGTAAGAGCATGTTAGGCATAGAAAAATATTGCATAACTTAGTAAGGATACTCTATATTTTTAGGAACACCACATAAAAGTTACTTAGTAGGCATGTGTGTAACAACCAACTCAACACTTGGATGAGGCACATAAAAAGCATGAATACATAAGGTAGTATAAAAAAATTAATAAATATGTAGTTAAATCAACTCAATTTTATAACTCTATGAGGAAATACCAAGATACTTCATAAAATCTAGTGCAATATATATAGGGCACAAGCCAACAAAATATGCAAAAGATTAACAATTAACACATGATTGGTCTTGACAAGTAGTTGGGATTTAGATAGTTATATTTTGTTGGAGCTTATAAATATTTCATAAGAATATAAAACATATAAATGTGTAACATTAATTGAATATGATGGTAGTTATATGGGTGAAGAATATAGAATGATGGATCTAAATGGAAACTTAACTCAAAAATATCAAAAGGATACATAAAAAAAGAACTTAAAAAATTAAGAGAGAAGAGAAGAGAAGAGAAAAAAAGGAGTCTAAAGAAGATGTATAAGATATCCAACTAGAATTAAGGGACATCCTAAGTAAGGCTCAAGGCATGTTGTGCATCCTCTGTGTAGAGGGAAATCTATATCTTTAGTTAGAGATATATAAATACATATGTATTTTTAAATTTATACATTCTCTATAACAAAAACAAAGAAAGTCTTTTTTTTAATCACATGTGTGAGAATATATATTATTATAGGAAGGATTTGAATGATAATATCACTCATCTACATGGTAAAAATCATCCTTTCACTATGATCCTTGACCACGATGGCACCAATTATGGTATTAGAATAGGTTGAGCCTTTAGATAAGTTGTTGGAGAAAAGATATGACTAGAAGGTGAAATTTATTCCCAAGAGAGATTTTAGTATATGTGTGATAGTATCAAACATGGTTGTTATAATATATTAATTCATGGATATAATGTTTCATGAAATGATGTCTAGATGTTGTCAATGAAGATAAATGGTGATGATTCATTCCAAGGGATGACCATAGTGACATTGAATAGGAAATACCATGAAAAAAGGGTGATAGAGATAATGAATATGATGAATAACATATGGATGTAGGAAAAAACTCTTAAAGAATATTTCATAGATTGGGAAAGGAACCAAAATAGAGATTACATTCTTCATAGTAATTTTGAATCCTAAAAAAATGATAGATTGTCTCACTAACATCAAGAAGTACTTTGAGTTTGATGATATTAATGACCTAAAACATGTGAAGGTAACTTAGACTAATTTAAATGGTAATTTAACACTATAGTGAAATGAATTTTAGAATTAATGTCAAAGGAATGGAAAGAAAAATATAACTCAATGGGCTTAAATGGTAGCAAAACTATTGAGAAAGTTTATACCTATCTAATACCAATTGGAAGTATTCAAAAAATTGTATAACCTAAGGTAAAAATATTTATTTATCATGTAGTGTATTAAATAATTATAGAATATAACTATCTAATCTAATCATAGTGAAATTGTCGAGGAGAAGGTTGCAAGATACTTTAATGGGTTGAATCTCTCTGTTCAAGAGGATATAATTTTGACAAAAGTATAAACCATAAAAAGCCTATTAGTTTGTATTTAAGGTAGAAGAAATGTTTTCATAAAAAAAAATAGAATGTAAGGAAAGGGAGGATTCAGATGAGGAGGAAGTAATGTGAGAATTAAATTATAAACATAAGGCAAGATTAGTGTGGTGCATATCACACTAGCACCATAATAAGAAGGGATGTGAGGGATTCTTCGAGAGAACACATAGGTGAGTGAATTTTACCCATTAGTATGGAAAGGTATATTTAATTAATGAAGGGTTAAGGATTCCATGAGACATACTATCAGTGACAATAAACTAGTCATCAGGAATTTGAACATTCCCAAGGACTAGGAGAAAATAACTAAACTAAGGTTAGTGCCTATATCACATGATGAGACAAGGAATTTTTAGGTCAATGAAACACTTTGATGAGCCAAAGTGTGCATAAATAGTCATGATGAAATAAGTATTGTTGATAATTTTAAAGGAAAATAAAAAATTGACATAGAGAAAATTTATTTTCAAAGTAATGTGCAAATTAGGAGGCAAATGTGCAAAGGTGATCATGGATAACGATAACATTGACAATTTGGTTTTATGTGATATAGTATAAATATTAAGTTTGAAAAAGGTAGAGCATCTAAACCCATATAATGTATCATGGTTATATAAAGGTCACCATGTATTTGTAAATGAGAAATGTATTATGAAGTTCAACAATGACACATATTGAGATGAAGTATGGTATGATGTAATACTAATGGATGTATGACATGTATGTTTGGGAATACCTTGGTATATGATATAGATTTATTACATGATAGAATATCTAAGACCTATCACTTGGAGAATAATGGTATAAATTTCACACTTAGTTTATTAAAGGTGGAAGGAGAAGAGCAAAATAGTAGTGTTTTCACACTAATATTGATCGTGTTAGGAAATGAACTCTTAAAAATGGTAAATGAGTAAACTTTTTTTATGCCTGTGATAAGACCAGTGCAAGGTAAGAATGAGGGTTTCAATAAATATGAATCCTTACCACATGAAGTACATAATCTATTATACAAGTTCACCAAAATTATATTAAGTGACTTACTAAAAGGACTACCTCCAATGCATAATATAAGTCATCACATGGACTTGATTGTAGGGATAGTTTACCAAAAAAGTGACGTATTAAATTACTCTATAAGAAAATGAGGAGGTGTAATAAAAAGTACACATGTTATTAGATCAGGGGATAACTAGAAAATGTTTAACCCCATGTGTATTACCAACTATCTTGGCACCAAATTAGGGAGGAAAATGGTGTATACATAGTTTTTTTCACTTTTATCACTTACTGATGTTTTCTCTTGTAATAACCTATTGAGTTTCAATCTCCTTGAGTGCACACCTTAAAGGTGTACTGGGAAAGGGGTGGGAAGGCCTTTGGTTATTTTTAAGAGATTTTATTATCCATATTATTCCTACTATTACTCTATCTTATTTATAGTGTTTATCCATTTACCTCCTATGATATCCCCCTAGTCTTAAAATGCTAAAGTAGGGCTAAGTCTAAAATATAGTTGGACCCTCTAAAACCTAGAATTTGCATTATAGGTCCTAGAGGTAAAAAATAAATCTCAAACATATTTAAAGTGTGTGTGTGTGTGTGTGTATATATATATATAATATAACTTAAAAAACTATATGTCCATGCCTAAATTTTAGCTTATACTTGAATGTTTATTTTACACACACACACACACACACACACAACCTATTTTAGCTTATTTCCATATTATCTTACCACGTTGACCATGGTCAACATAGTTTTATGACTAATGACTCCTTTTTAACTACATCAAGGTTGGTTAACCTTAACATCTAAACTTTTATGATGGATTAGGAGCATTGACCATTATAAATAAAAGTCCCCCTTTCATTCCAATATATCATAAACACTCATTTCACTCTACTTTTGTTCACACTTCTTCCTTAATTCACATTTGGAGGAGCTATAGGTAGAATCCTGTCTTGATGGAAGCTTATCTTGTGGGAGTCATGGATATTTTTTAGGAGCTCCTTAGTTATATTAGAGACTATTATATATCCTTTGGAGTATTTACAACCACAAAATTATCTTTCAAATCATTATTGGCCAAGGGAGATATTGAGGCTCGTTGGTCCCCCATCAAGGTAAGTATTTCTAACCTTATGATTTTTTATTTATTTCATTTAGTAGATAGAAGTTCATTATTACTTAGTAAATTAGTGTGTGTGTATCCTTATTCAATATTTATATATACTTAAAATTAGTGTGGCTATAGGATTTATTGAACTTACCACATTTTACCTTAGGTGATCTAGGTCCCCATTTGCCTACCATGATCCCTTGTTCATTTTAAATAACCCCCCTTTATGTTATAAAAATTGATAACCTTAAATTAGATTTAATTTTATGCATTATAATACCTAGATATGTTTATTACATTATATTATCTACACAGAGGATTTGGAACACTCTCCTTTAGTTTTTTGTGATAAGTGTTCCCATAGTGATCCAATTTGAATTTTGGTAATGCTCCTGATATACAAAGTATTTAATATATGTTAGGTGATTAACTTCTCTGATATTTATTTAAAAACTATGATAAATTGTAGATATATCATAATATTTTTAATACAAAAGGCACACATGAATAAATTCAAGAGCCATTAAAAAATAATGATCAAGTATATATTTCCATTACCTCACATGGATGACTTGATGGAATACTTGAGAAGATCTATATATTTATAAAAAAGGACTTAAGAAATGGGTATTACCATATCAGAATAATAAAATTTGATGAATGAAAGACAACATTTAATATAAATGAAGGGTTATCGAGTGGCTAGTAATGCCATTTGGCTTGAAAAAAATGTCAAGCACATTCATGATATTGATGAATGAATTATTTGATACCATTTTTGGGAAAACATGTCATTGTATACCTAGATGACATTATGGTTGTTAGTAAGATTATAAACTAACACCAGACACATATGTGGAATATATTAGAGATGTTATGTAAAGAAAATTTATTTATCAATGTGAAGAAATATAGTTTTATGAATATAAAATTTTCATATTTAGGTTATATAATATCTAGTGTAGTAATCAAGATGGACCTTAAAAAAGTTTAGGGAATAGTGGGATGTCCATATCCAAGAAGGTGAATTTGAATAATGAAGTTTGCACATATTAAAAAATATTTACCAAAATTTTATTATTAAATTTAATGTAGTGTCCCAAAAAATTAGTAAAGAATTAAAATGAGATAATAATAAAAAATTTTGGATAAAAGAGGTTGATCAAAGTTTTTAGGAGCTAAAGAAGAAAGTAACTAAGCATCCAGTGCTATCACTACCTAAATTTGGCAAGGTATTTCAAGTAGATCATGATGTGAGTGGCATAAAAATTGGGGTTATATTAAACCAATATGAAAACCCATCACATAATTTAGTGAGAAGTTGAATCAATCCAAGCATAAATACTCGGTCTATGATGATGAGTTTTATACAATTATGCGAGCACTAAATAACTGGAAACACTATTTTAATTTGAAGGAATTTGTGTTATACACAAATCATCAATCACTAAAATACATCAAAAATCTAGGAAAATTAAACCAAGATCACATGAAATGGGTTGAGTTATTTTAGAATTATATGTTTATGAAGATGCATAAGAGTGAAAAATCCAACAAGGTTGTTAATGCTCTAAGTAGGAGAGCATTAATGGTAAATTAAATGAAAGTGAAATTCATGGGATTTGACTCCATGAAATAAATTTATGCCAAGGACATAGATTTTTAGGATGCATGAAATAATGCATAAAATCAAAAAGTATGAATCAAACATTATGGTTAGAATATCACTTATAAGAATAAATGTTATTCAAAGGAAAACATTTATGTATACTATGAGGGTCAATTCATGAAAATTTAATTAAATAAAAAATGGTATAGAAATAGATGGTCAATCCATAGTTTAAAAAATATAATAGTTATAAAAATAATACTATTGGCCAAAAATGAGTAAAAATGTACATGAATAGGTGCAAAGATGTAGGGTTTATCACATGGAAAAAAAAGGAGTTAGAACATGTGGTTTTACCAACCATTATCAATTATAAGTAATCCTTGGGATGATGTTATCATGGATTTAATATTAGGTTTGTTGAGAACCCAAATGGAAATTTATTCCATCTTAGTTATGGTTAATTGGTTATAAAAAATTGCACATTTCACCACATGCAAAATGACAAGTGACAAGACAAACATTACCATTTTATTATTCAAAGAAGTAGTTAGATTACATGGATTACCATGAAAAATTATGTTAGTTAGGGACACCAAATTATTAAATCATTTTTTGTGAATGATGTGGAAGAAGTTGGGAAAATATGGAATTTTAGTTTGGCATACCAACCACGGATGGATGGAAAAATTGAAGTATGAATAGAAGACTTGGGATTCTACTTAGATGATTGGATGGAAAAACTAAAGTAGTGAATAGAATCCTTGGGAATATACTCACATTATTTATGTAAAATAAACCTAAAAATGGACATGGTTTTGGGATAGTTGTAATTCACATATAATTTTTTTTTTAAATCAAAGCATTAGATTTTTTTTCCAAATAATGACTGGGAGCAGTCTTAGGGGAGTTATAGAGTTAAGGAATGTCAATGGGATAAATTGAAGGAGAGTAGAATAAAATGAGTATGAAAAATATATGCATGAATTACATGAGGAGGTTTTAATAAATTTAGAGAAGAACACTCTCTAGTACAAAGGAAGAGCAAACAAAAGGTATAAAAATAAGGAAATTAAAGTGGGAGTTCTTGTGTTGGCACATTTGCATAAGGAAATATTTATGAGGATAAATTATAATAAGATTAATATTATAATTATAATATCATGTAATATATTTCACAAATTCTCAAAAAATGCCTATGAAATAGAGTTTCTAAAAGTGCTAGACATATCACCCATATTTAATGTGGCTAATTTTTATGAGTTTCATAAGGAGTAACTTGATGAAGAATCAAAGGCATATGTACTATACTAGAGAGTGATTATTATAAAGTAAGAATAAAAAATAGAGTAAATATTGTAATATAAGGTCATAAAAATGAGGCAAATGAGGGAATATAATAAATTACTAGTAAAGTGGAAGGATCACATAAAAGATGAAGAAACATGGTTGGATCTATAGAGATTATTCATTACAACCATACTTTCAAATATTTCAATGTATGAAACATGTCTCAATTCTAAAACTATTTAAGGTCTTTAATTTATAATCATCTCATGTGAAATAATAATATTTAATCACCTAATAAGGTTACTCTAAATTTCTAAGAATTTCTTATGCAAAGTACTTAGTCAGTGTGTATGCCATAATCTAGCTCAACACTTAAATGGGGTGAAGATAAAGTATGAATACAAAAATAATTACACAAAAATAAATTATAAAGTAGTGAAATAAAATTAATTAGACCAAAATTATGAGGATCTACTAGGAAACTTCATCGACTCTAGTATTGTACACGTAGGGTAAAAGCCAATGGGATATGTAGAAGAGTAGTAGTTAATGCATGACCAATCTTGATAAGTAGTTAGGATTTAGGTAATGATATTTTATAGGAGCCTATAAATATTTCAAAGGACTATCATATCTATAAATATGTAATATTAATTGAATTTTATGATAATTACATGGGTGAATAATGATAGATTATAAAGGTAAATCACCTCAAAAATATCAAACAAATCTATAAAAGATGTTTAAAACTAAAGATACAATAAAAGAGAGAAAATAAGGAGGTTGAAGAGGATTCCTAAGATAGTAAAATATAACTAAGGTTTGGCTCTAGGAAGTATCAAATCACTATATGTAACTTAAGTGTAAAGGAAAATATTTAGCTTCGGCTAGAGATATATAAATATATGTGTATTTGTAAACTTGTATGTTCTTGATAAAAAATATAGATATAGTAATTTTTGTAATCACATATGTGAAAATACTAATTATTACATGAATAAGTATAGTGATAGTATCACTTGGATGAGTGGTGAAAATCATTCTTTCATTAATATCCTTGAACATGACTACACCAAATATCTCTAGCTATAAGGGTATAAGAGGCTCCATAGGTAGAATCCAACAATTGTAACATGGAAAGTGTCAATAAAGTTGGATGTACTCATTAATGTAAGATATATAAAGTGAATTAATCATAAGTATAATTTTATTTCAGTTCCCTCAATTGTATATATAAAACTCATGTTTATAAAAAATTCAAATGCATGATTTCCTTTGATTTTTTCAAAGGTTTTCATTCTAATGTAGCTATGTGGTAGGCTTATAAACCAAATTTATCTATAATAACAAAATGACATAGCTAATTTTGTTTTAACATGCCCTTATATTATTTATCTACATGCATATTATTTTTATTTTATTTTAATATAACTCACATATATGAAATTCTCTTGATTTAACATTTTTATTGTATACTAATTTTATGCCACCTTAATAATATAGTAAATGCTCAAAATAATGTATGCATGTTTCATCTAAAATTCCAAATTGATGTAATAATTTTTTTCTATATTTTTCATCATTGATAAGGCCTTTAATAGACATTCATAGTAATGAATCTCAATATTAAGAAGAAGCACTACCTTTGCACTACACATAAGAGAATACATGCTTTCCCCCATAGTTATCCTAACTATTATATGATAACCCATTTTAAGCATCTAAAAATTACCCTTGAGTGATAAGAGTGTTATTTGAGACCACCCATCCTTAGATCAGCCCTACACCTATCTTAAGGACTATTTAGATACTTATCTATCCTTCATATGGGCCACACACATCCCTAAACATCCCTAAAGTAGTCCAAATCCTCACTTTAGTATCTTGGCCCCTAGAACCTTAGGTTCTACCACCTAGACACTAACACCATAATTTGGATAGTAGCACCAATGACTATAGTGTCCCACTTTGGGCACTATTTTCTTTTTCCTACCTTTGGCCACCAAAAGATATATTTTAAAATCAACAACCACTTAGTGTCAGCCTAAACCTCTTTTAAGAATCACATAAGCACTAGAACAATATATATAGATGAATTTTAATGCACTATTAATTAGATGAAAATAACACAAATTAACTTAGAATAATTTGTGTACAATCAAAGTTATCAATCCATATTCTACCCTAATTTTTCATATAATCATCTACAACCATCTTAAGCTCAAAATACATAGATTTCCAGTCTCAAGATCCACTCAATAACACTCAAACCAACATTGATACTAGCTTTAATTGCACTTTCAATAGCACTTAGGTGGGTATAAATACATCAGCTTTGATTCCTCCTTAGAGTATTGGTATGTAGGAAAGTCTTGTCACAATAGGGTATTAAGGATGTCCAACATACCCCACTAACATCACACTTATCTACTTATGCCAATCATATGCCTTAACAATTTGTAAATATATGGTTTACATGTAAAATTAATCAAAATATTTTACAAATAGGGAATCAAAACTCGTACACATAGGAATAGGCTTGGTAGACTCAGACATAGGTGTATCATGCCAAAAGGAGGACACTAAAACCATTGGGACTACTATCTAGTTAGGGAAGTATTGTCTAAAAAGGGGTTTTACACTTGGATCATGTCTAAGACACTCATATTAGCTCATGTCCCAATTTTTAGTCTTTATATCTCCCATATCAAACAATTTACATAGAAATACTTGTTTACATAATTTATTAATATTTTTAGAAAGGTCAAACTAGGTAAATTCTATTACAAATTAATGGATATTTTATTGTATATTTATATCTTGATTTACTATATTCATACCCTTTAACAACCTAAGGGTTATAATCCATAACCCTAAACATTTAAATAACCCATAAGGCTTAGTTAATCTAATTATTCCAATGTTTTCCATGTTTAGCAATAATTTTACATAATATGTTCACATTTTTCTTATTTGTAGTTTTAACTTGACCATTCCATTGGAGATAGTAAGGATTATAAAATGTATGTTGAATATTATACTTATCCCAATTATTTTTTGTTTTCTTATTCTTGAATGATGAGCCAATACCCAAAATGATTGTATTGGGGATGCCAAATCTAGAAATGATATTTTTAATTATAAATCTAAAGATGTCCTAACCTATGATAGAGTTTAAAGGAATGGCCTCAACCCATTCAATAAGATAATTGTAGCCATAATAAAAAACTTGTGACCTTTTTATGATGGTGGATTTACTTTTAAACTAGATGAAAATATCAAATAAAAAATGGACAGGAGATAAAATGGGTTATATTTTTTGAGATGGCGTGTTAAATTACTATTTCACTGACATGAATGAAAAACTTTTGAATTTTCTTAACACTCTTTTTCCATAGAATTGAAATAACAACCCATTAGTAATAACTTATACAACATTAATTTTTTTATTGAAATGACCACCACATTATCTATCATGAACCTATTGTAAGGAAATTTTAGCTTATTCACACCCAAGGCATCAATGTAAATGTATCTCTAAAGACCTCTTGAATATAGTGTCTCCAATGATAAAATATATAATTGCATCTTTTTCAATTTACTTTTGTCATTTTTTCAAAAAATTACAGGATTAGTCTCATCTATAAAAAATTTAGAGATCAATTAGTGTGGTATTGATCTTGATTTCATTGGGATTGGGCACAATTTGATTATGATTTTACCTCAAATGGGCACATCCCATTAAAATATTATAAACAACATGTAATGGGATTATTGATCATACCATAGGCTTAAATTATCTATAAAAGACTATTTATATATTGTAATAAGGGCTAGTCCATTAGAATCATAGCTAGAGTAGAGGGATATGCCATTTTCATTTCCTATATTTCCTACTTTCTTAGTTTGGTTTTTCCCTTTTTACGTGAGTTAAGGCTATTTTTAGACCTTTATATAACTCGGTTGAGTATTGATTAATCTTAGATTTTTTATTTCAAGAGTCATATTTTATACGAAAGCTTTGTGAATGATATTCATTTTTATGCATCTCTATGGTGACTTTATTTCCCTCTTCTACATAGCCATTTGGTCTTCAGACTCTTGCACCATATCTAATTTTTGTTTGTGTTATGTTGGTCAAATAAATACTATATTTTCAAGAGATTTATCTACCCAACAGAGCCAGGGCCATCCTAATTAAAAAGTGAGATCATATTTCCTTTCTCCCTACCCTTTATCTCTTTTATTATGAGTCATATTTTATATGAAAGATTTGTGAATGATATTCATTTTTATGCGTGTATATGGTGAATTTATTTACCTCTTATACATATATATTTGGTCTTAAAACCCTTGCACCATCTCTACTTTTTGGTTGTGTTATGCTAGTCAAATAAAGACTAAATTTTCAAGAGATTTATCTACCCAATAGAGCCAGGGCCATCCTAATTAGAGAGTGAGATCATATTTCCTTTCTCCCTACCATTTTTATCTTTTATTATTTTGTTTCTTATATTAGAATAGGTAGTTTAGTTTTAGAATATTAATATGTCCTTATATGTATATCTTGATTGCATGTTCTTTCATTTTCTTGTCATTATTAAATCATTGTTGCATCCTTTAGAATAATGGAAATTTCCCATCGATTATGTGTTCAATTATAAATGTAAATGAGTTTATGTTCATAAATAAAACTAATTATTATTTCATAAGTCTTATAATTTACTCCAAAAGGGCCCCTTATAAATAAAAATTTACATCAGCCAACTGAGGTATCTAGTTCTCCATGACCTGGTAGACAAAGACCTTAGGGAAGTTGCTATCAAGCCTAATTTCTTTTAGGAGAGGTATTTGGGAAGAGAGGAAATCATCACTATTTGATCCCTTCATCTCCTCTTTTCCTCTTAGAGCTGGTGTGTTATTCTAAATGGACCACCAACACTGTGTACACCTAAAAACAAAGCCTCATATTCTTTTAAATTATTGTTACATGAAAATTTCAACCAATATGCTAGTGACATAATTTGATCTTGGGTTTCAATAATATAATGCTAACCCTAAAACCTTAAAAAAATTAAACCATCAACTTACATGCTCCATGTATTTTTTACATTGGTAGAAATAAAAAAATAATCTCAAAAATCATAATTCATGGGAGTATAATATTATAAGGGAACTATGGAGAGCTGATAAAAATAGCTTTCCATTTCATAATTTTTTGTTGTATAGAATTAAGATAAAACTTCATGAGTAAAATGACCACTTAGCTAATTTTTTGGATAGGTATGGCTTAGACATAATGTATCTCAAAGGATAAATCTTGGTAATAACATGAGTCTAAGTATTAAACATATAATGTCTAAGCAAAAAATTTCCATCGAGTAATAATTCATTTTATAATAAATTAATGTGTGATTGATGTAATAAATAGATTTTTCTATATGCAAACCATCATATTTATAATAATTTATTGGGATATGATAAGGGGCATATATTTATAATAACAATGGTATATTGGGAATAAACGACATCATGACTATTGGATTAAATATATATTATTTAATTTCATCAAAATCCATTTGACAATGTTTGTCCCATTAAAATTTGGTGAATTTTCATAATAATATAGATTTTTTTAAAACTAATTTAGCTATAAATCATCAAATGGCCTAGATTTTATCTTGTAAGTTCATATGTGTTTTAATCCTATAGGTAGAGGCATATCATAAATAAATTTTAATTTCTTAGGATCAACCTTGATACTTATTTGGGAGATAAAAAAACCATATAAATTTCAAGATGTAACAAAATAGACAAAATTCTTAGGTTTAAAAATATAGTGTATTTTAAAAATCATTTAAATATTTTTACAAGTATTAATATGTTCTTCATTCTTCTTTGACTTTACTAATATATTATAAACATAATATTCAAAAATTTCATGCATGTAATACTAAAATATGTGTGGCATATCCATTTGATAAGTAGCACCATAAATTTTCTTTACAAAATAAATGACCACATAATAAATTATGGCCCATAGGGTAGTAAAAATATCTAAAGTCAAAGCAGATGCATATAAATATTTTAGTTTTTATAATCAGGACAATGTTGGAAATCCAAGGTGAATATTCAATGGGTTAGATAAAACTCACATTTAATAACTTTTGGATTTCATCTTTAGAAAATAAATAAAATTTAGGATGCATCTTTTGAATCTTTTTCTCAACTTGTTTACCATCTAGATTGATAACTAGATTATTAATTGCAATAGATAGATCAATGTTGAGCATATAAAATTAATCCCAAATAAATCACTCAATAAAATATGTAAAAATATCGCTATGGTATATGTATTCTTGAGGTGTCAACAATATGATAAGTAACATGACTTTAGGATCTTATTTGGTACCATTTTTGGATTCAATTTTTGATTTGTTAATTAATGCAGCATGGTCCTATGTGCATGGTGTAGTAGGTAAGGAATCATGACTACCTAGTGGAGTCTCATGTTTGATAAGAGAAGGATCACACTCACCAATGTAAACATGATGATTATTTTAATGATAAAATATTTATTTATAATGGAAATATGGTAAGTTAGCATAAGAACCCAGATCTTATTGAAAGCCTTCATTATTAGAAAAATTGTCAAAATTAAATATCTTAGGTGAAACATCTTCATCAATTAGCTCAAGATATATAAGTTCTAAATATGTAAAATGGAAATCATCATATTGATGCATTATAATAGAATTGAAAAAGTGAGTATGTAAAGGTTTATATGTTGAATCACAATACTAATCATAAGAATTAAGAGTTGCATTGTCTTCGTGTAAAGGCTTCTCTTTAGCTATAAATCCAAGACCTAGTTTGAATCCATGAGGAATAGGGATTATTGGCTTGGTTATACCTTGTTCCTTTCAACCTAACCCACTAAATTTTTATCCTAAATTATTTTCACAAGTTTAAACTTTTTTTTATTCATCTAAGATATTTTGAAATGGACCACTAGATGTATTTGGTTAGTTGGTAATAAAACAACTACTTATTATAGACTATTTACCCTTATCTATGGAAAACGATATGCCACTAAGCACATAAGATGATATGTCTCTAAGCATGGAAGATGGGAAAGTTTTACCATAGTGTTGGGAAGTACAATATAAATCTATAATACAAAATGTTTTCATATTTATATTTTGGGATGGACCATTAGATTTATTTGGTTGGTTGGTACTAAAACAACTACCTATTATATACTATTTGCCCTTATCCATGGAAAATGGTATGCCACTAATCACGTAAGATGGTATGTCACTAAATATGGAATATGAGAAAGGTTTCCCATAGTTTTGGGGAGTATAATATAAATTTGTAATACCAAATGTCATATTTATATTTTCCTAGACTACATGGTGTAAAATTAAGCCTTTTAAGTGCTTATTTTTGCTACCAGGTTTGTAATCATTATCTTAGTTCCTAAGCATGGGTATTATTATTGGTATCACTAGATTGTCCCACGTAAAATGAATTTATTAATTATGTGGGAATATAATCTTGAGTCTATATGATATTTTGATGCTGTACATTTAGTTGTGTAATAATAACTTTTGTGGGTTACACAAATTTGTAGTACTGCACAGGGACATTGTTTATAGATCAAATTTAAATATAGATCTCATATAATAATTGTATGCATCCATGAAATGTAGATGTAAAATTATCATAACATGAATCTATGGTATACTAAGAAAAATAGTGTAGCAGACTTCATTTGTTATTAACTGACATTTCATAGCTAGAGTTTTAGGCCCAACATTTATGTTCAATACAATTGTTGTTAAGGGGATTCATTGTTGATTATCAAATATTTTTATGGCCATATCTAAAGTTTAAAGAGACTCATTATCAATACAAAGTGAATTAAATAAGGTCTCACTACATATTTTCAATCTTGAACCACTATTCATGATGAACCTCTTGATTCTCATATGATTGATTTTAAATTGAATGTACAATGGAAGGTGTTGATCAATAATGCCTTTAGAGGGTAAATCCTACAAATAAAATGAGATGAGTTTTTAAATATTCATTAAAGTTCTTAAAATAAACTAAAAATATGTTGGTTCAATGTTACTTGGTATAGTAGTATTACATAAGGCATTACATAACACATCTTTTAAAATAATAGATTGCTTAAGAAATTCTAAGATTAAAATATTGGCTTGAGTATTTTGAAGTTGGGATAAAATATCATAAGTCTTGAGTGTTTGAATCCAAATACTATAGAAAACATGTGGAATATTAGAGGCTTGATGATGGGTGTTTTTCTTTGACTCATCTTTATAATCAATAGGAAATACTATGGTATCACTTACCTTATCTCTTCAAGTTGTTACAACATCTACATATAGAAAATCATCATAAAATAAAAATTATAATGGCCATCACTAAGAAGATGGAAATAAAATCAATCAAGTCATAGGATATCATCACATAAAATATCATTAGTAACCCTATCATGTATCATTATATAAGCTAGTATTTTATGATAAATGCTAGTAAAGAAACATGAAATTGATGATAACCACTCATAAAAAATCATATGAGAAAACCTATAAAAATGTGATAACTATTAATAATCCTCGTACCTTTTTAGTAGTGCATATAATATTTAAAAATGATATACCCATTATATATGAAAATAAAATCAACCATAAGTATGATCCATTATGGTAAAGAAAACCAAAGCTAAACATAGTCATGATGATTCGAACCAATGGAAGATAGTAATAAGGTATGAGAAAGGAAATGGTTTTTATGAAACCTTAAAAAATCTGAAATCAAAACCAAATAAGATCTGAAATAGATGATTAAATGATAAATAAACACTAGAAGATGTGTGCATCTAAATAATTAAGGTGTTATAGCTATGAAATAAATAAGAGGTGAAATGTAATCTAGGGTTTGATCATGTAAAGATGACATATATTTGAAAATTAGATCCAAAAATGTGAAATTAAAAATCAAAATTTAGCGGGGAAATATTAGAAGGTGTAAGTGTTTTAAGAATGCATGGGTTCACCAAAATGGTATATAATGCAAAATAACACATTCATAACATGCCAAAGCTATGGAAAAAGTAGATCATGTATAATATAGTCTAAAACATCAATCAAATATTATTTACGGATAAAATAGTAAACTAAAAGAAATTGAAACAATTAAACAAGCATTGAATTTGAAAGGGAAGCAAAAGGTGATGTGAATTGACACAATTATTATTTAGATATTATTAGAATGAATATGAGATGTGGAGGTGTTTGAGCTACTCTGTGATGAATTTGATTATCAAAATTACTGACCAATTTTGACCCCTAGGTCAAAATAGTCAACCCCTATAGGTTGAAACTTTTTCATAGGGCTCTTGAAGCTTGTATATGGTTATCTAGATCTTGTCATGGTCATCAAGTGGTCATATTAATCCTAGATTAGTATTGTTTAAGATTTGGTCTCTTGTGTACTTATATAGCCTTAAGGTCATTCATGAGATAATGGTGTTATCATGTGTGGTCAAGGTTATAAAATTTTGACAAGTAATTATATAATGTTTTTTTTATGTCTTGAAGGTTATATAACCAGTCATTAACCTCCTAACATGTTTATTATACATCCCAAAGTCTATTAAGTCATTTTAGGCCAAATTTGAAGAATGGAATATACTTATCTCAAGGAAAAACATTCCAAGAAAGTTTATAACATGTATGATGCCATAAAATGGTCATAAGATGATTAGGGTTAGAGAAAATTGTAGTCTAATGTCCAAAGATGTAGAATCATGCAAAAAAGAGTAATTTTAAGTCACTTGTAGGCCAAGAGGACCCATATTTAGGTGAAATGTGTGTGATAGTGTCATTTCAACTTGTTCACACTAAAAATGAGGTTACATAAGTGTTTATAAGTCAACAAATGTAGAAAAAAAATTGGGAACCCAGTCGAGCTCTTCATAAGCTCAGGAAGGCTAAATTTATTTACTTGTTTCATGAAAATATAGAGGATTTGGGCCAAATTATCTTAGGAATAATAATTAACCCTCATGAGATTAAGATCCATGGAAATAGTTTAGGATTTGAGGGGATGAGCTATATGAACCATCACTAACAAGATAAGAAGTCAAAAGCAACTTGTCAACCCCACATGTTTATGATTTTCACCATTTTAATGTAGTTTGAAGAATTTTGAAGCATGGTGAGTGTTGTAAGGGGTATGTATAGGTATTCACATCCATTCCACACTTTTTATTATCAGACTCACATGTGTGAGATTTCATGGGCTAAGAAGAGCCTCCACGAAGGAGATGTCACAAGTTTGTAATTAAAGTTTGAAAGCTTATAGAAGGTTCAAGGAATATAAGTTATGGTTAAATGTTTTAAATTATCTTCAAATATCATTCAAGGTCCTTCATTATGATTGGTTATTTCATACCAAACCTCTAATAGAATCCATGTTTTCATGCTTAAACACTATGTTTTAAAGTTGCCTGTACAAGTGCAGTTACAAAAGGTCTTGTCTACATTGTCAAAGTGACATGATGGTACTGAAATCATAAGAGAGGTGATGAGCCAAAGAATAAATGACCTTAAACTCAAAAAAGGATCAAACTTGCATTTTAAGAAGACCTAAGGCATCAAAATGTAGACCTATTATGAGAGTTTAGTTGAAATGTGTATCTAAAATTGGGTTTTAAAGGTCTAAAAATGAAGAAAATATAGTTTTTTCACACTCGGTGAAGTTTAAGGTCAGTGGAGAAGGTATCATCTTAATTCTTAAGATCATGATACCCAATAATCATCTACAAGGAGACAACTAACTCTTGAACAATTTGAATCCCTGAGTTAGCATATAGAATGTATTAGATTCACATATGTGATGAGAGAGACAAAGGAGAGATATTCAAATGGAATTACAAAATCCCACAATTCTCTCAGTGGATGACTAATGCATTGAGTAAGTGAAGAGTCTAAATAGACCTACAAGCAGGACAAGAGAGAGAATGTGCATGGTCAAGCAAAAGAGGGTATTGATAAACTAAATAGAGATAGGTTGAATGTGAATGAGCTTAAAATGAAGTTAAAATACCTTAAAGGTCTCAATAATCTATTTGAAAATTCTAGGTTTCAAATCTTATCACTCTAATCACCCAATCACCACATACAGCCATGTATTAGACAGATGAAAGAAAGAGAGTGTATACTTATGGAGATATCAGGTCTTGAAAGAGTTGAGAAGGTTTTAAAGAGTTAAATAAGTTATAAATAAAATATAAAATAATTATTTTGATATTTTACTTGTAGAAGAGGTATTAAAATCCAAATGCAACCCAAAACCTTAATGACCACCTACAAATTGGTTTATGTAGCTCAAGTTGGTTACAAACTTGAAGAGAAGACATAGTACACATAGGGAGATTGGAGTTTAGGTGAATGAACAAGTATAAAAGGTAATTTGAGATCAAAAGGAAACCTAAAATAATGATCAAAGATATTGGTTAAGATAGACTCACTTGAACCCTGCATAAACATAATAAATTGGCATCTTTAGGCCTACTTGCATAGAGTAAGAAGTACTTGCTTGTTTTGAGAGACATAGAAGTTTGTGAGATGAAAAAATAAATTTTAAATGTTTCTCTTGTGATATTATGACTCCATAATATCATCACAATAAATTAAAGTGGTACCAATGTTGATAGCCCTGTTTAGGCCTAGCAAGTCTAAATCCACATACATATATATATATATATATATATATATATATATATATATATATATATGTATGTATGTATGTATAATCATGGAAAAGGTGGCCTATTAGGGTTAAAATTAAAATATAAAGATATTTGGAAGTGTAAAATGTTTTCATAGACCTTATATAGTTATTCATAGATAGAATAAAACAAGTAAGGTGACAATTTGGCTCATGAGGCCTCCTTGAGCTCTCTAGGTGCATAACTACAATTCAAAACCAAGTTTATATTGTTTGGTATGAATTTGAACTAGTGAATGGGGTCAAATATATTTTATATATAGTGAAGGGGTATCTAAAATTCAACCTTATATAATTATTTATTGGTTTAGGTCCCTAACCTTTATGAACAAAGGTTAAGATGGTATAACACTCTCCAATGGCATAATAAAGACCAGAAGAGCACTTTCTCAAGATTAGATATGTATAGACAAGTTGCATGGGAACTTGATCACCTAGGTTTAGTTGAGGAAACTTTTCACTTGAATTTTGTGGCATTGTTTTGAGATTTAAGGGTCTAGGGTTTATGAATAATCATTAAAAACTCAAACCACTTTAAACCCTCTTAAAACCCTAATAAGACCTAATGAGAAAGATTGTCATATAAAATGATTTATATGAATTGGATTGATCCTTAAACCTCTTGGACATCATTATTCACTCTATGGAGGCTCTCACCATGACATTTGATTATACCTACAACTTTATGGATGCAATAAATAATGTACATTTATGAGGTTTTGAGATCCAAATAGGGAATAAAAGATCATGGACTGATGAAAACCATTGGGAGAGATGATTTGGGTTGTATTATAGATTTCCAAATTTAAAAATCTATACAATCCACTATAAAAGTGATCCTATAGGTCTGGTTTTTAAAGGTAGTTTGAAAAAGGCTTGATAAATGCTAATTTCTTAGACCATTTCATGGTTCTCATATCTACACAAGGTTTTAAAAGCCCAAAATTGACATGAAGCATGGTCATAGTTTGGGGAAAGTGAATCACACACTTTTTTGAGGTTTTAAATGTGTGGGAGTTAGTTTGAGCCAAAAAATAATCTATAGGCATGGAAGTGTAATGGTGACCTAACTAGAGAGAGAGAATAACATAAAAAGTACACTTGAACTTACTTTCAGGTCATGAAACTTGGCATGGAATTATAAGGGGATATTGGGTACCCAAAAATATCCTCATTTTTACAAAATCATCTATATATTATCTTACATAAGGAGCTTTGTGTGTTTTTAAGGCTGCAAGGAGTTGGGAAAAAATTCAAGCTTTGGGTGTAAGATGAAGTCCTTGAGAGTGTTCAATGCATTTAAAGGGATAGATTCAGGTCTGATATGACTAATATATGCCATCCATGGATATTCCCTAGTAAATTTGAAATCAATATTTGACACCTACAAGTAAAGAGAGGCGTAGTAAGGCCAAGTGGACTTCAAGACACCTAAGAGGTGTAATTATCATTACATTATCAATTTGAGGAGATTCTAAACTAATTAAATGTGTCAAAAACAAGGGAATATTTTGAATCAAGATGAATTGATGATGAAGAGTACCACTTGTCCATTTTCAAGTCAAGGAGAGGGTAGTTTTGAAGAACAAGATCAAGGTGTCAAACAAAGTTGGAAACTCCTATGCCATTTAAAAGCGTTAAGAATATTCAAAATAGAAACACATATCCTTTAATATATGTTAATACTACCTCATACCTCCTTTATTGAGTGTAACTCTCATCTGACACTTGTCACCTCTCTCTCCTAGGCATTTTTCTCTTCTTATCTCTCATTTATCTATAAATTCAACCTTAATAGGCTATGTATGTATCCTCCACCTGGGTATGGTAAATATCTACCCATTTACAAGCCTTTGATCAATAAGAAACTTCTATTTTTACCTCCTCCTTTGACTAGTTTCAATGTGTGCATGAATAGTTGATCTTGTCAAGTGATTAGCTTAGCTTCATTATCAAGTTGTCCTTTTATAGAATTCATACTTAGTTTGAAAGCCTTTGTGTACGTCTTGTGAAGTATCTTAGTGAGGTGTGAAGGTTGAGTGATTTTTATATTCATTAGTGTCATTTTATGACCTTTTAATTATTCTTCCTAGCCCAAACATCTTTCACTACCTCCATAATGAAGTACTGATGTATAGAGGTAGATTAGGAGTAGTGTTTGTTTAAATTTAGTCTCATGGTTGATGTAAACATGTAGCTAGTTGGTAGTGGTCAAGATATTTTGGTACATCACCTCCATTAGAGTAGGTTTTTATCCATTTTCCTAATGATTTGGTAGATTAGTGAATGAGATTAAGTGATACATCAAGGGGAGATAGACCTATAACATAGAGATTCAATCCACCTAAAGGTAACACATAGCCTAGGATTGTATCCATATTATCCCAAATTTGTAAGGCTTTAACAATCTTCCAAGTGTGCAAATTTGGGCTATAACAAAATTATCAGGGGAAAAGTTACTAGTTCACCTATAACTTCAAAATATATACTATGTATATTTGATATTCTACCAAATCAACCCTTATTAAAGAATTAAATATTTATTCAATCACTAAATCTATGTTTTATTAAATTTTTAAGTTTAAAAACTTTCTAGGCCTATGAAAAATCATATGTAAAGCATTAATGTATGCCCATATCACTATTTTTTAGGTAGAGTTGTCTAATTTAAATGCTTTATCTTTAACCTTATTCCCCACAAATGATCGTAAGGGTAGTAGATGAAATAAATGAATAATTTTGTATGGAAACATCATTAATAATTTGAAGCTAAATATCATGCATGAATATAATCAAAGATAATGTATTTATAGTGTAATACTACTAAAATTGTGAGAGTAAGAGTTCCACTTTATATACCTAAGTGTGATACAACTACATGACATTCACTTAGTCCTCCTTTTGATACAAGATGTAGATAAACCCTTATTTTAAGTCCTTAAACACAAATATAGCAATGTAAAGTGACACCAAACTTGAATATATCTTGATACTCCCTTCATACTTGTTATTTTAAATGTCTCTAGGAGAATTTATATTTAGACATCTCAAGCTATTAATTAGGAACCTATTGACACAAAGGACAACCAATAAAACATTAAAGAAGAAATAATAAATGGTCCAAATAAAGCATGCTGAATGAGAAAAGAAAGGCCCAAAAAATCAAGACACATTCTACAAATTTCTAAATCTACCCCATGAAATAAAAAGGTAGAAGATGGCAAAAAGAAGGAAACAAGAGGCATAGAAGATAAAAACAAATATACAAATAAAAAATATATAATAAAGAGAGAAATATGGGACCACACAAAAGAAGAAAAAGGAGAATAAAACACAAAAAAGTTATCATAAGACCCTAATTTGAATCAATGATCCATATCTAGAAAATGACACTAAAAACATTATAATAATAAGCCTTATACCAAAATTAGGTGTTTATAATGAGTAAAAGACGCACCTTGATATAAATTTAATATAATTTTCTATATTATATCAATGGATTTCTAATAATACATGTTCTTTATGTCAACTACTAATTATACTCATTTCCATTTAAGCCTTTTATTTCTACATTGCATGCTTTGTGTAATTGATCCCCTAGTCTTAGTATGTTTGAGATTTAAAATAAACAACTTTCCTATATGACTAAATTTATGTCTTATGGATCCTTATCCTTCTACTTTGTGCATGCCAAGATTCTCATTGGTTAACATTTCACCTTTATTTCTCTGAAATTACCTAAAGCTTATGTTTTTCTTTCCTTGAGCCCATTTCTATTATGGGATTTGCCACTAGTTTGGGAAAAAATCACTTCAGTCCCTTCTCCAAAACATCCTTGTGTTCTAATAAATATGTTCTCAGCTATTAATATAGGTTTTTAAGTGTGATACTTATTCACTCATATACCATGACACATTGTTTCATTTAACCAAAATGCACTTTCTATGCTGATATATGTTCTTATGTGATAGTATACCTAGTATAAATTGGGGGTTAACATCTCCCTAAAATAAATATATTTTCCACCCCTAGACAAGTTGGCTTCATTGTGATAAATTTCCAAAAACTCTAATGGATATAAATTTTTGACTATAATCTCATCCAAATGTTTTTGGATAGATAACACAGCGATGCCATGATCAATTCCTTTTTGTTTTTCTTAGTGGATCTCTAAAAAGCTAACATGTCGATGTCATGATCAATTCCTTTTTGTTTTTATTAGTTAATTTACAACACATGGCATGTATGTAATTCTCATGTGGCATCGTATTCATCACTAACTTCAACTAAAGGCTCTTGAAGGTGTTGGCCAAGTTGTTACATTGCTCATTGTTCTTGTCTTTGATATCCTCAACTTCATTGATAAAACATTACCTCTTAGATTTATCATTGATGGTGAGAAACTTAGTCTAAAAATCATATTGTTTTCTCTCCTGTTATTGGATTTATGAGGGAATGACTTGTGTAGTATTTGGAAAATGAGCTCAGTAATCTTTGACTTATTATGGAGTGCATTCACCATATTTTCATAGGTCTCACGTTATCCCTTAAACTAACCTTATTTTTTTATTTTTTTCCGTCTTGCATATCTTATAGGAGGGTCATTTGCTTTGTTTTTTTATCTATGCAACAAATTGAAAAACAAAATATCTAAGTGATGAATTAGCTCCATGTTGTTGCTTACCTAATTTCCAAGTAATGTAGGTTTTTCCTTGTCAAATTTCCTATATATGTTGGATAAATTGGCCTAAAAAATAAAAAGCTTACTCTAAGTAGGAAAGTGTCCCTTCTCATTCTCCTCTATCCACTTATCTATTTATTATGAATTCACACTATTTACTATGTTTTAGCATGCCACTTAAATTTCCATTCTTATGAGTGTTAGCATAAATTATTCTTTTATCAAAAGGATGGGTCTATGGTCACTATACTATGTTACCCTTAGTTTAAGGTTAGTTATTTTAGATTTAATCAATCACATATAAACTCAAATGTTTCATATTATATATTCACCTAAAACATTAAATATAATTTTAATATGTATCTAAGTGTTATTTTCCTTGACAATGTTACACACATATGGTTTTCTATAAACATGAGCATCTTTTACTTTTTCTACTCTTATTTGAGTAGTTTCTTCCTACTATTATTTCTATGTGCTCTATGTTGAGGGAAAATACCACTTGGATTTATTTTCCTTGGATTCCAGGTCAATTGGAGACGTGGGTCACTTTGCTTATTTGTTAGTTGTATCTTTTTTCCAAATTTTCATTCTTAGCACTTATATCTTATGCAACCTCAAGTTGGATCCCCTCCTCATACATAATATATTATATATATTTCTCTTTAGAACCCTCTAATTATATTTTTGGTTATGTTTCCTTGTGATCCATCCCTATAATTTTATGTTCTGGTAAGGAGGCTTCATACATATGTGACTTGCACATTGCACTCCTATTGAAATTACCATCCTGATCTTTGGAATTACTTTTTTTTGTTTAAACTCTTATGGATAATTTTGGTGGTGATTTTATGGAAGATACCTTAGTCTATTATTTTTGGCTTAATGGATAAATTATTTTTATAATCCCAACTTATTCTATGCCTTATTCCTACATAACCTATTTATTGGGTGAATTTTTAGGCATTATATCCATATCCTTGGGGTTGACTAGTGCCTCCCCTTGGTTTGGGAATGTTAATTACCTTCATTATTATATATTTATTTAGTGTATCTAACTACATTAGTTACATTAAGTTACTAGTTAATCTTGGTGAACTTGAATTATTTTGAACATTAATTAAACCCTAACCCTAGATGCTCCTAAGGTTTATATCCTTATTTTTCTTGTTTTCATTAGATAATTTAAGTATTTTATATTTCATATATTGTATTTTAGTAGATATATTTAAATTTTTTTACTATATGCCATATAAAAAATATCTCTCTTCCATTAAGAAGTGTTAGGCTAGGTGGTAATCCTATAGAGCATATTTAGATTCCTACTATTCAAGCTTATACCATGGATAAGGGACATGTTGTAACTCCTATTTTTGATCCTTCATACCTTGATTATGTGGATTTTAATGATAGTGCATTTTAATATGAATAATATAATCAATAATAAGATGATACACAAATTGGAAACTAGGACACTCTCCCTCCAATTAACAATGACAACCTGATTATCAATAAGGATGAGATCCTACATATATTTAGGGATAGACTTCCAAAATAGCCCCTTGATCATGAAAAAAATTTATGATCCATAATGGAAGTTAAGAATAAATCAAATAATGGTTAATCTTCAACTCCCCCAACTACTAACATTATGACACCTACAGTGGGGCCAACTTAGCTAGCACAACTAATAGTTGTAACTCAACAACCTTTAGTGATAGATGCATCTCTAATATTTTCATACAACATGTTCAGAATATGTTCTAATGATTGGATTCTCACAAAGTTGTTCCCATCTAGTTTAAATTATTATGCCTTACAATGGTTTTATGAATTATTGAATCAATATATCAAAACATTGAATCATTTGGTAGGCATGTTTTTAGCACACTTCTCCATAAATATTGATGATAAAATATCATATGCTAAAGTTTCACTATTGAAACAGAAGTCAAGTGAACCTATTTTAGAATACATATTATGATACAAGACTATATTAGCTAAACTGACTAGCCCCATGGCAGACAAAGAACTTCAAGGCATCTTAAAACATAGTATTTTAATAGCATTATGTGAAGCTATCTTATTTAAGAAGTTTACAACATTCATAGATTTGTGTCACATAATAAAATAAAGAGAGTTCAAGCTTATATCAATGGGTAAACTAAAATATACCAATGGATCAGAATCAACTACTAAGAGTTCAAGTAAGCCTCCATACAAGGTAAGGGCCACCAATAAAAAAAGTGATAAAAAATCCACAATTAATGGAGTTTCATATCCATCTCTTTGCTTGGTTTTATCGACTCCTCTACACAGAGTCTTCACCAACCTTCTAGAATTTCCAACATGGGTTTTACAATAGATCTTGGAATGCAATGTCATATCTCTCCCTCTCATGAAATAGTTTGGTATGACATGTCCTCTTATAAAAATATATGATTCCAAAACAATATTTGAATATCATATGGCACTAGGCCATACAACAAATAGATGCATTAGCCTGAAACATAAGATACAAGATTTGATTCAGGATAACATTATTAATGTGGGAGCACACACAGAGGCACCAAAAGCACACAAAATAAAATATAAGGCATTAAAGATATTTTTAGATCCATTTCCAAAGAACAAAAAAAATGACACAGGGATCACTTCAGGTGTTCACTACACATATCAGACACATCCACCACCAGCTTCATATCACACTATTATAGAAGAGGCATACCCATTACACATATCATTGGTATGTACCACACATAATTACAACTAAACCACTAATCACCTTCTTAAATTAGGATATTTTTGATGATTATATAGATTTACATGCATTATTTATATGAACTTACATAGATCATCATCCTATACAGAGTGTTATGATTGACAACAGGTCAATCATTAACTTGTTCACTATGTCACTTTTAAAACATTTAGGGTAGTCAAAGCATGATACATTCCATATAGACACAATTATCAATGGTTTTAGTGGTCATGTTCAAATCTCCATTAGAGAGATTATGATTCCATTATAGGTTGGACTATCACATGTGGCCACCTGATTCTTAGTAGTACCTAGTGCACGAATGTTTGTATGTTATTTGGTAGGCCATGGATACAAAATATATGATTCATCCCATCCATAATCCATATATGTTTGAAATATATACATGAAAATTAGGTGGTTAAAGTTGAGGGTATTCCATATGAGTATCCTCTACCTATTCCGTATCCAACTACAACATAGTTATTAGTTATAGCTCAAAGCATAGTTCCTATTAAAACACCATAGAATTTAGTAGAGCCACTAGTGTAGGTGAGGTATAATCCCATAGTATTAACATGTACACATATTATCCCATGGATATAATTATTATAGAGACCCCTAAATCATAGATATGTTATAGATTCTAGAGGGCCTTCCTCCACTCACTTTTTGCCAAGATCAATATTATTGAGTTATCAAGGTTCTCAACATAAGACACCTATATCACCTATAACTTCTTCTACCAGATGGGTTCCTAAGAGCTCTATAATTTAGAGGATACCATAGTCACTACCACAAATTCTTTTCACCACTAAAAAGGTAGATATAGATAACTTAGTACATAAAATTATGGGACCACAATTACCTTTTCACATAACATGCATGATCATAGTTCCCTTATTTGACACAGGTCACAATGATAGTGAGTCTCCCATGAGATTCATATTTTAATATGTGTTCTCTCTTCTTGTACATACTTTCCTTCTCTCTTAATATTTGTATATAGTTCATTTTCATGTTTCTTTTACATATATTATTTCTATAAAATACAAAAATAATATAACAAGTCAAAAACACAAAAAATGCAAATAATTACTTAGAAAACATAAAATTTTAGATTGTATGCATCATTATGTTTACATTTCTTATATTTTCTAGACATTACATATGTTATTTATCTTACTATAGTCACTTTTTTTTTACACACATGCTTCACTTGTTCTTGTCAAGTGCCTGAAAATTGCTTACATGACTTAGGTCCACTACACCAATCTAGACTTGCTATTATCTACCTAGTAGGGGCATATACACCAATACATGGTTCTTCACTTGACACATTATCCCACTTGGAGTCATCTTATACATATTTTATATTACCAAATTTTATCATTATATATTCCACATCCCTACTTTAACATTATTATATCTTGATATTGATCATGTTACTCTTACTAAATTTTTTTGCTAGATATTACTACTTTAGACTCATAATATGTACATCTTATCTCTTACATATGTTTTTATTACATATTCATGAATAATTTCATTTATAGATTACCTATTTTAGACTTTATTATATTTCTATACTTCTATTCAAGGTCATTTGAATATGTCAATGTTCTTTATTTCTATGCCACTTCTATTCATAGTATGTATACTTTGGACATTTTCCCATGTCCTTGTGTGTGTTTTTCCTAATTATATATGAAGAAATTTAAACATGTCATTATATGTGGCTTTAAGCCAACTTTCATGTTGCTTTTATGTGTGGACATTTGAACATGTCCTTGTATGTCTTATTTTCTCAGATTTAGTGACATATGCCCATGTCCCTTGTATTGTGTCCCCTTAGCCTACTTTATGTGCTTCATGTGTTTTATATGTATGCTTTCTTGTATGCATTATGACAATGACACTTTTTTTTCTTGTCACACACACCAATTTTTTATTCCATGAGGGACCTCATGCATCTACCCTTCGTACTTGGGTATTTTGATGGACATCAAGCCCCATACCCCTATGTAGCTACCCAATTTTACTCAAATTTATTGTTACATACTTAATTACATCTATCTTGACACCCTTGTGACCATTATACATGACATATATCTTAAATTACACACTTATACTTAGATTATATTACATTTTAATGTTATGTATGCACAATATATTGGATTATTATGTAGTTATTATATATGCTCTAGATAACACATATTTTATAAATATTTTTCTTTTGAGTATAGTTTTTGCATAGGTTCAACAACTACCCTCAAAAGAGGGTAATTCATAGGGGTTTATCATAGAGTTCAAGATCCTATATTACATTCATAATACATTTTTTAGCATACAATATTAGTTAGAAAACATCAGATGCACATCATCACAATGGTAAAATAATGACCCAAAAATTAGTACAATTATATAGAATTTAGGCTAGGAGGACACTAGTACCCAAATGGGGACACTAACACCACATGGTGATACTATATAAGATATGTACTATTATCTATTAACCACAATTTTAGAACAACTTAGATTGGCCAGAATAGTATAGTAGGTATAATATAGGTTTGCATAGATTTAGTTATAGAATTATCAGTTATACTCAATTTTGATTAGATTTATACTAGTTCAACTTAGATTCATATTAGTTTGCTCAAATTATGGGTATCATGCATGGCATAACCATTCCCATATTTAATTTAGATACTTAGATAAATTTTATTATAATTTAGTCTAGAATATATAATTAGATATCAGATTAGGGGAATGTACATGAAACATTTCTTACATATACTCATCTACATACCAGTTGATAAAATGGATTAAAAAATTCCATGTTATTCTATATGTTATATACACTTGATACCATATTATAGGTTGCATAATAATTTCATACCTTACTCCATCTTTAATGGTTGTCATTCTTGAGCAGCCTAGAGCCACCTAATACACCCAAGTGGATGTAGAGTTGACATACATAGTTAGATATACTCAGTTAGACATTTATAATATTTTACACATTTCAATTTTAGATTAATATACTACACATAGGTGGGAAATAATGGATTCATAGCTTATTTGTGTTCTTTATCCACCCTCATGAGAGGGTTGGACACAATATCAGTCTAATCCAAGATATTCACATGTCACGATCCACCAAACAAGGGTGGGAAATGATGGAGTCATAGCCTACTTGAGTTCTTAATCCACACGCACATGAGGATTGATCAAGATATTAGCTTAGTCCAAGATATTCACTGGTTGATCACTATATACATGCCCACACATAGGTTATCACCAAGTTCATGCATTAGTATGCATACCTAGTGAGGTGTATTTGTTCTTTTCCTCCTTCCTATCTCTTTATTTAGATTTACTCAATTTTAATTATTTGATTACTTTAGTCATTTGCTTTTGAGATCTCTTAAGTAAGGACTAATTTATGCACATTTCATTTATAGGACATGTATTGGAAGATGTTTCACATACTTAGACCCAATGTCATGGGATTCACTTCTTAGGTTTGTCTAGGTATGCTTCTTTTTCCTTTATCCTAGTCATTTCACTTTACTACATTTTTAGAATAAAAGGGGGAAATGTAATCACCCATAAGTGTTATTTAAGTGCTAAGAGTGCTACTTGAGACTCTATATCCCTTGCTTAGCCTTATAATTATATTAGAGCCTATTGTCATACTTATCCAACCTTTGTGTGGGCCATATGCATCTATAGTTAGCTCCAAAGTAGCCATAGACCCTCATTTACTGATCTTGGTCCTTTATGCCTAGTGTTCTACTAGTTGAACACTAGCACCATAATAAGGACACCAATGCCATGTGTCAACATTGTCCCCAAAATTGCATTCATGTCCTTTTCCCTATCATTTCCCAAACATATATGTTTTTAAAATTAAATCCTCCTAAGGTCATCTTAGACATATTTTCTCACCCACACAATCAATAAAACAATATATATACATGAATATTGGCCCTATAACCACTACATGGAAATTATATGAAAAATAAACATTACAACATAGAATAAGTTGAGCATAATTAAGGTTATCAATCTCTATTCTACCCTACTTTTGCAGACTACCACCTATACTATCCCTAAGCTCAAATTTTCTAGATTTCCAATCTCAAGCACACTCAAGGTACTTAAGGCCACTATCATAGTAGAATTCACTTGCACTTTCATCAAGAAATTATGTGGGAGAACTAAATTAGGCTTGATTCCTCCTCAGAGTATTGGTATGTTGGAAACTCTCTTCATAGTATGGTGTTAAGGATGTCCAACCTACCCTACTAACAAACACACTTTTTAGCTCATACCCTATTTTTATGGAGGATTAGAGTTTTCATAGAAAATCAATTATTATAGACACAATAAAAGGTTACAAAACTCAAGTGTGTAATAATATGCCCCATGTATCTAGATGCAGGTACACCCATAATTTCAAGACAATCCTGTACAGAGGACACTACCACCAATATCAAGACACTATTTCCACTTTGCCAATAATTTCACTATTATCTAATTATGGTGTTACTATCCATGAGGGGTTATGACATAGGGATCCCATTTACAACACTTAGACTATCTTCCATCTCAGTTTCTAGCACTTAGATCATCTGTATCAGGTATTTTCTAGCTAAGTCTTTATTTTCACTATTTATTACTACAAAGCCAGTCAATTATATAACAAATCATTGTTTGTATTTATTGCATATTATTTTCATGATTTAGTCTACTCATCTCTTTTTAAAAACATAGGATTTATAGTCACTAAGTCTTAAAATGTTTAAAAAAAAAAAATATTCCTCTCATGGGTGTTATTATTCATTTAATGTGTGTCTCCTTTTTAATTTATTACCAAAGGCTTGTAATATTATTCAATTTCATTAGCATCATTGGTACAAATACCTTTTTTCATTTAAAATAAAATGATATATTTGGTCTATGATTATTGTCCCCATTTTTCTTAGCACGCATGTGGGTGGGTGTCCATTTTTCACCCTTGCACTTTATATTAGTAGGATTAAGGACATTAGTTAACCTAAAAAAAATACCGTTTAATATCTCAACTAGTGTGAGGTATATAATCAAAATATCATCCTCAAATTATTCATACTTTGATAAAATCTATATATTCATGAAATTCATTCAATCTTATCACATCCCATTTATACATTACTTTTTATTACTATGAATGGCATTTTGAGAAATCCCACCACACCATATCCTTCCTTAAACTCCATATTTACCAAATAATGATGGATCATAATTCAAAACTATGTGTAGTTACTATATGTATCTAGTATCCCCTTTGGTAATATATAATTGCCCCCAACAATGGTGACAAATTTAATATACCAATAATATATATTTATTTTATTATTCTTAGTGATTAATATGGGGTAGGTTTTAAAATTATACCCCTACATAAGTTAATAATTCCATACAAGATATATGAATGACACTTTGTGATAATATGCCCATCTTATCACATGAAAGAAAAATGAGAGTATCTCCCCAAAAAAAATTACACCTTTTAGATGTGACTCCTTTGTTCTTCTAATAAAACTCTTTAAACATGTTTTCCATGAATTTAAAATTATTATTAATTACATAAATTTTGTGTATTATTTACATCGCTTATTTTTTGGAAAAACCCAAGTGCGTTAAAATAGATATATTTTTAGATAGGCTGTTATACATGTTATACAATCTTCCAGAATTTTAATGGGTGTAGTGTAAATAAATTTATGATACTTGAGTTATTTATCAACCTCTTCAACTTATTTTAATATCATGTTAAGCCTCATTTTTTCACATAAATTACTAAAATCCCATTGCCTCCATGAATTCAACTATCAAAGTTATTTTTATTCCAACAAAGTAGAATATCCCTTCGTAAACACACAATATCAAAAAATAAAATAAATTATTTGATTTATCAAGGAATGTTAGTTTCCACATCTACATGACACCATTAAACTCAATATTTATTTTAATGGATGTGTCTTTGAGGGGAAACCCATTTATTTTGATCCCCCTCATGTCAATGTAGTATTTATTATTTAATATTTATTCAAATTTAATAACTTGATGATTGAGATATTATACCAAAAAATATACCACACATGACGTTAAAACCTCCTTGTGTTAAATATACTCTATAAATTACATCAATTAGATATCAAAATGAAGTGTATTCATCTTATTCTTCACTTTTATCACCTCAAATGTTTTTAACACTTCTTCATCAATAATCATTGTATCCCTTCCTTTAGGTTGTTTATAATTTTATGAAGTTAGTACCTCTATCCATTTTATTTGTGCCATTTTGTTATAGTTTTTCTAGTTAAACTTCACTATTTTCTTACATTTGAGCTTCAAATATAATTTAATGGTTGCCATGACCCTATGCTATAATTATTTGTTTCCCAAAGGTAGAATTAAATCCTTCCACATAAATTTCATTTTTTGTGGTATTACCAATAATATTGGATATATTTGATTAAATTTATTTTAATCTCTATAATATGTTTGAATTTTTAATGCCATAGTTCTAAACCATTATTGTCTTATTTGAATGTTTGTTATTCTTGGATCTTTGAAATTATAGGTGGGAAAATTTGGGAACATAAAAGGGTCATAATTATAACCTGCAATGACATTATTTACCTTAATGATGTTTAACTTTTCCATCACCTTCATCAAATTTACTATTTTGTACTTACATCAATTATATCTACCAAACTTACATCATATTTATGCTACTTATAATAGGAAAAAAATAAACCATTTTAATTTGTACTATGTTCTTTGGATTTATGTCCTAATTTATTATTACACACTGCCTTGCTCCATAGATCTCATGTATCTAAATACTTTTTTCATTTATAACATGTGTCGAGCTATTTCTCTACTCATTATCTAGATTAAATTTCAATCCTTATTACATTTCCCATATTTCCTTAGACTAATCATGAACATGGTCCTCTAGTCATAAATTACTTGTGTGTTTTATCTTGTGTCTATATACATGTGTGAAGGTTATTCTACCTTATGAAATTGAAGCACACTAATCTCCTTATGGTTATTTTCCTTTCATGTGTTGCATACTACACAAAAATTCTTCACCTTATAATTTTATATATTTCATATTAATTTCAAAATGTACATGTAGAGTATAATATAACCATTATTAGGTAATCCACCTATGCACACATAAAATTTGCACATAATACTTGGGAAAAATGCCTCTTATTATGGAACAAAAATTGTTACAAAAGAAAATAAATGATATGAAACAAAATATTTTTGTAATTATTTTTCTATGGAATACAACCTTGTTTTTAGTAATACAATAATTATTACAAATGGTAGGGTTTCAACTTTATACCATTGAAATTCTTTGGTAAAATTTTCCCATCTAAGGTTCAAAAATTTCACACGCTTATCTCTAGTATGTCATGAACAATGTATGGAAACATATACCTAATATGCAACTTGAATGAGTGTTTGGTATGCCTTGAGTCATAAAGCAACACATATGTACCCATTTACAAGACATTTTATTATATGTTATTATCACGACACATATTTTACATTGACTTCTCAAAACTCTAACACCATATGGATAGAATATACTTCTCATCAAGCTTCATTAGTTCCCCCAAAAATATATCTAATGATTATTTATCATCCAAGAATATTGCACACACTAGGTAAAGTAATAGTAAATGTACTCCACTAATAGTACTATATATTTACTAAACACTAATTAGAATGGAGTATATTTGTTCAACCTATTATAAGTGGTTTGTTTAGCTTATAATATAATTAAAAATATATCAACTAAATCCTTTCAACCTATGTCACACATATTAGTAATAATGGTTCCTAAGATCTTATTGAATGTAACTATTGTCTTATTTTCATGTGGTTGATGGCATGAAATATTTTGGTGAGTGATCATGGAATCATTGAGGAGTAATTATAATGTTTATATATAGAAATGGATACCTCTATAATCAGTTAAATTGAGTGGGATCCCATAAATACTTATGATGTTTTACCATAATAAGATTACATCTATTTAATCCTTGGTAGGTGTTGCTTATGTCCATCTTGTCAAATAGTTTGTGGCCATAACGATATATATTTTTCCATATTGGCACACAAATATAATTATTGGCCCAAAAATGTATATTTCCCATTTCTAAAAAGGATATTATGATACAAAAAGTATCAAGGAAATTCCATAAATACTACTTGGATTCACAATAATCTAAAAAATGTCACACTTTTATGCAAAATAATTTTAATGTTTAAATATTATTGGGCACCACAATATTGAGAATAAAATATTATTCATAGTAGCTTCACTAACATAATGACCACCATTGAATCCTTTATGAAATTATTTAAATAAATTTTACCATTCATAGTTAAGCAAAAACCTATACAACACCTCATCCCTTTCAATTTTATACAAATATCCACCAATGAATTGATAAGGTGATACATGCACTCCTAGTTGTTTTGTATCCTCAAATTTTTAGTTTCTAAATACTAACCCTAAAGTTAGAAATGTTGTTATCTCTACCAAATATTTAGGCACTTGTTGATTTTTTTAAAGTTATATGTCAGGAATGCCATATTATATATTGTAAGAACACTCCCCTATATTAATCCTAAACAAGTGATTTGGCCCATAATTTATCTTCTCAAAATTCACTACTACTAAAAATTAAAAATTTTGTAAAATAAAATTACATATACAAATCATTATATGAAGCACTGACTTGTTGACCAAATTATTAAGTGCTTCATGGTATATGAAAAATATAAATATAGTAGTGAACAAGTCTTGTAAAAATTTATGGAGTGCGTAAACCATGGCCAATGCTTCTTGCTTGATAGTCATATAATTTTATCTATTGGATAGAAATTACAACTTGAGAACTAGATTAGGTGATGGATATTTCCATCACTTGGATGTGTAATGATAAAACCAGCTTCAATCCTAGAATAATCAACATGGACATGAAAGGGTGTTTTCTAGTATAGGAACTAAAACATTTGCACACTTGTGAAATTTTCTTTGAGAGACCAAAAAACTTCCTCCTAATTTTATATATAATAAAAAGGTCCATCCTTCTTCAAGAGGTATTAAATTCGCCATGTTATACTTGCATAGTTATTGATGAACTTGTGGTAGTAACATTTATGGCTAAGAAATGAACTCACATCCCTTTAAGTGTTTGAGACTTCAAGTTATAAAACAAATGTAATATTAGTAAGAAACCCAAGCATGCCTTCCATACATATAACATGTTCAATAAAGTCCCAAAGGGAATGGTAAATACACACTTCTTAAGGTTTAGAGAGATTTTTATTGTGTATGTATCTCAAAGATAAACATTTGGTTTTGATGGTGATCCTTGAATATGCCATACATAGTCTAGTAATCTAGATAGAATTTTAAAAACTTATCTATGAAATACTTGAATGATTCTAATTCAATGCATGAAAATAAAAATAACACATTATTTATAGGAAAAAACATCACATTCCATACAAAGGATCCTAAATGTATTATGAAGGTGTTATTTTACTTATCCTATCATGTGATAAGTACCTAATGGTACTAGAGAATTCATGTGTGATAAGGAGTCAAGAATGGGTCTTTTACACCAGATTCATTTAGAGTGTGAACATTTACACATTTACTTATGCACCAATTCTTATTGATCCTTATGACATGGGACTTACCTAATCAAACTCTCCAATTACATAAATAAAACTTGCCTGTAACATCTTGTTAATTTCATCCTTTCCTCTAGTGTGAAGGTTTGGGTTTATTATATAAGAAATTTAATTGATTGGCTTTGATCCTATGTGTAATTTTATTTTAATCTTGATAAAGATAAATAAATTCCATTAAATTATTTATAATTCATAATAAAAAATCATGGAACTACCTAATTATCTCAATGATGCATGCCAATTATTCATCTGATTAGTAGTTTCCAATAATAATAATAATAATAATAATTGACTTCTCATCAGTCTCAAAATTCACTTATTTAGTGCATAAAGGTTCATGATAGTAAATTTTATTATCGCTCTAAAACTAAATTCTTCTCAATATCAAAATAAAATATCAAAATTAAGATGGTTTATGTCCTCATTTATCTTCTATTATTACACCTACCAGATTATATTCTCCTTATCTAACTATATTGGAACACCACACCATAAACAAGGTGCATTAATATCCTCACTACTCTTACTATTATATTATCCTTCATCAAATAATTTAGAAAACATGTAATTATTTTCCTTGTTTATTTTATTGATATGTTCTTCCATGATCACATCATGTTGAAGTATGTCCTTACATATCAATTGTAGAGGCTTAGAGAGGAAAAGGTGAAAGTGTAAAAAATTCCTCCTTCATAGTGATCCATTAAATTATTTCTCTTTGAGTCTCAAAAATGATATATCATATGTGCACCCCACGTAGTTAGGATAATATACAAATAATGAAACCAAAGGTTTAATTTTAGATAGCTTGTGCTTTGGGTCAAAACTTCCTATAAAATATTTAAGTGTTCATTTTGTGGTGGTTAATCCTCAATTTAATTTTAAATCCCATTCTTATTGTCATACCTAGTGTAGATTTCATATTAGATTCTAACTTAGGTAGGTAGTTATGGCTTATGATTATCTCACCAAGGCATACTAACAATCTTAAATGTGTGAAATAAGGATAACATTCACTCTCCTTGTGAAATCATTTTTATAATTTATTAACATACATAGACACGCATGTAGGGCCATCATACCTTGAAAGTTTCCCAATATTCATTTACTCATTTGAAACACTCTTTTCATCCTTTGTTCAGTTTGTGGTACCCAAACTTGTGTACATTATCCCTTATTTTATTTGACAGCTTAACCATGCCTAAAATTTCACTAAAGATATCTATATAGTTTAGTGGTAACCTTTACATACTTATGCCCTATAATTCATAGGTTTTATTTACCCATATTTCACAAGAAACACTTGTGGTATCTCATGTTAATACACCACTTATCCAATTGAGGACCCCATCATCTCTAAGATTTAGATAATCCTTTTTGTGTGTGGTAATGGTGTAGTGTGACTGATATTATATTTCATATCCACATTTTCAACATAGGCATACCCTTGAATATTCTCAAGAGGTATGACCACTCGGTGTTTTCCATTTTAAAATTTCATAAAATATATTTTAAAGTGCATGTCTACATTATATTTATAACAACATTTATTACCAAATAAGGATTATAGTTATAATCTTCAAAAATTTACATACTTGTAATTTTTATCCTATATATCCATAGAAATGTTACATAATATACAAATTGGTTATGTTGGCCAATTTTGGCTCACATACAAATATTATGCTTGATTGGATGAGCTAAGTAGAGTTCTAGATGGAATGAGTGGTCCAAATATCTTATATTGCTTACAAAGCTTTTGAAACACTTTAATAAAACTTAAAGTGCAATTTGTTGATCTTTGAGAAGCAAGTCTTGAAATAGGTCTAGAGTTACAAAGGAAGAAGGATCAATAGGTTCTCATGATGATTGTGACCTTCATGGACATAAATCAGGTTTTATAGGTCTCAAAAGCTCATTTTGAGCCTTAGAAGTTTTTCTACAAGCATAAAAGAGCCATATCATCATCACACATCATGAAAGAATGGACTAGTCAGCTTGATTGTGCATTTTATAAGTTTGATCAAGAAGCCTATCAATCCCAAAAGATTGAATAGACATGAAGTTCTTCATGCCAAGATTACCCTGTACAAATTTGATGTCTTGATGAGCTTGCTACCTCAAGATATAAATCTTTAAACTTAGATTTGCAGAGTGAAACATGCATGCATATATCAAATTTGGGCCTCATGAAATATATGTTTAAATTAAAATGTTCCAAAGTTAAATGTGGATCTGACAAGTGTACAAATCTTGAGAGATAAGATCAAATATAATAGTGAGTGGTGATCTGATATATGTCAGTGGGTCTTAAGGATCCAATGGTGCATGTTTGATCATGCATCAAATATCAATGGTAAGCATCAATTAAAAAGGTTAGCATGAATATGTTGATGAAAAGCTTCAAGATCCTAGGTACTTGAATAGAGTTCCAATGTTGTGCATCAATTGATAGAGTTAGTAGGTCCAAGTAAATTAATGTTACACATGCAATCATACAAAATAGATCAACAATAATAATGGGTCAACAAGTCAATTAATATTGAAGATAAATGAAAAGCTTCCAAGTGTCTTACTATGTTAGACTAGTAGAATATTTATTTCTCAGGTTAATTTGTACAAAGGGAGATCTATGGTGCATGTGAGGTCAAGAAGTTAAAGAGCTCGCAGCATGATCCTCTAAGATGAATATAGAGGTGACAGTTGGCACAATCTGAGAATCTTAGATCAAGACTGATGGTCAATATCAAAAATTGAAAGCCATAGACTTCAAATGGAGAACAATTGTAACCTAGGTCAAAATAGAAGCAAGTCCTATAAAGATCATCCCATCACCATTAAAGCTTGACAAAATGTCATAAGCAGATGTATTCATAGTCAATATGGTTATGATGAAGTCCCATCACCACTAAAGCACAATATCAACCTCTAGTTCAAAGATTTAGAACTTATAAAGCTTATATTTTGGGGTTATATAATTGTTTTATGACTATGATCATTTCTCTTTAAACAATATCTATAGCAATAGTGAATTCTTGACTTCCATAAATGCTCAAAGGCAAAATAGGTCTTTCTGGGCCTATTAGAGATCAAATATGGGTAGCTAGCTATTGAATAGGGATCAAGAACAAAGATACATGGCCTGTATGATTTTCATCAATAGGATAACTATAGGAAAACTAATAAAGGAGATTAGTTTTCATCTATAATACACTTATGTTTAGATATTGAAATGGGATAGATGAATGGTTATGAACAAGTTTCCCATATTTGATATGGCCAGATCCTCAACAAGTAGGTACTTATCACCACTTAAAGTAAACATAGCATGGCTCTATCAAATTCAAGATATAAAGATTTTATCTTCATGAGAAATTCAAATGGGAGATGGCATAGAAAATTAAGCATAGAGATCTGGTGATTAGAGCATAGTGGAGCATTTAATTGTTGTTTAGGTCTTAAGGATCTTTCTTCCTTCAAAGGATCATGACTCATCATCTACAAAACATACTCTTGTCTTCTAGTGTATATTTCTCAACCAATGAGAAAGATGGAAGAATTTTAGAGCTAATAAAAGATAACTTATCGATGAAGCATCAGTCCTGATTGGTTTAAAAGGTGGTGGAGAATTCATTAAAAGTGGTAGCCCATTGATTTTTCTTGGTTAAAATATTCCCTATCTTCTATCTTCCCCTTTATTATATGTCACCCATTCTTTCCCATTTGTAAGGATGCTCATTTTTGGGATTATTAGGGAACTCTTTGAGATATTACAAGATATTATCCTCTTGAGTAGAATAAACCCTATCAAGAATTTTTAATAACTACATCATAAATAAATAAATAATTTATTTACCTATCTCTTACCCTAGATATGTGTTGAGTAAGTTGTGCATGATAACATTGTGTGAAGGTGAATCTTCTTTGTCCATTGTCCTCCTTTCTGACCTCTTTTAGGGTTTTTTCAAGCTATCTATAGGTTTGTATTAGTGTTTTTTATACCATTAGTGTAAGCCCTAAGTGAATCTTATAACTCCTCTTTTTTTGCATTTGTTGCTTCTTGAACCTAATCTATGAAATACTTATGTAATTAGCTTGATTTTGAGTTTGTGTGAGCTAAACATTGTCTAATGCTAACTAGTGTGTGTTCAAGCTTATGGGATTTTTCCCATTTTTATTTAATGAATCACCTTGTTGACCTTATTATGATCCCTTTCCCCCCATTTATAACCATTTTCCCTATGATAACATTAGTTTAGGTGATTCATCAAAAGGAAGTTAGCCTTCTCTGGATGTTCAACTTCACCATAAGAATCCCACATATTGAGGTTGTTCCCATATTATGAATGGGAGTGGAGGATCCTAAATAACTCCCCCATAAGGGTGAAATTCCATGTCACAATAGTTTTTGGCATACCTAATGGGACCAAGATACTAAAGAGTGGAAAGATTGTTGGTGTGTCTTTCCTCTAATCATCTTTTGGAAGCAAGCAAGTTAGCACCAATGGCAACTCTAAATCAAATGTTCTATTTGTTATCAATGTAGGTATGTCTCATTGGAGATTTTTATTATTTCTTGATTCTCATTTGAAATATGAGGTGGATATGAACAACTATGGTGGATAACCCTATCATTTACCTCTTTATTAGTAGTTCCAACATGATACTCATGATCCATATAAGCCTAATCATCCCTACCATGATCTCTATTATCCTTATGGTGAGCATCACCAACCATTTACATAGCTTTATCGATATTATCAAATCTCATACTATTCCTATAGCAGCCCTCATAAATCTTTTTATCCTCCTGATCAACCTAGTCAAGTCCTAAATCAATCCATCTCAAGCTTCAAGAAAACTTTCTTTGGCTATGAGAAAGAGATGATAAGCACAGATACTAATAAAATATATAGATAAGAGATATCCAATCATGAATTTTAGAGCATGAGGGATAATTTTTATCAATCTAAAGAGGTATTTTCATTTTTCATAAGGCAAGGTCACTCAAAGTTTAGTTATGATATTCTAGACATTAGTGGTCTAATAGTAAACATTGAGAAGAGGTTAGTAGTTTATGAATAACCCTGGGATCATCATAATCACCATCATGTTCCCATAGAGATTATATTTTCCCTTTGTGAATTCCAAACTAATGTTTACCATAGACTTAAATATTTCATTCATACCTTACCTAACTCTCCTACTTGGAAGTCTAACCAAGAGAGGCCTTGGAAGGTTGAACAAGTATGTGTTGAGGAGACTAATCTCCATGTTTCTTAGTAAAACATATAGGATAATTCATCTTAATTTTTTAAAGGAGACATATCTAACCAAATGGGCCATGATTTTGAGGCTAATTTAGCTAATAAAATTGATTTTTCCAATCAACATCTCTAGGATTTAATAGCAACTACAAAAGTAACATCATAGAAAATTTCTTCTTTCCTACCCATAACAAAAACAAGTGCAAAAGTAGAGGTTTATAAACCTTAGGTTATGACTTGGAATGATATTTAACAATCAAGAAATAAGGAATAACAATGATGTATATTCTAAAATACTGAAGTCAAGATCAATTAGGAGATCATTCAACCTCCACTTCTTTCCCCTCAAAATCCCAAAGCCTTTTCTTCATAGAGATCCATTCAAGAAGAAAAGAAATATAGAGAGGAGGTGAAGGTGATCCAAGAAGAGCAGTCCCATGAGTAAAATCATGTATCTATGGTAACTTATTTAGGCCTTTCTCATCTTACTAAATATTTTGTGAGGCAAATCAAGAAGATGCAGCTAAAGAAATAGAAAATGAAGGTGACTTGAGTGACCAGGAAGAATAAATCATGATTGGGACATCTCTTGGCAAGGACAAACATGTTTTAGTCTTCCATAATGATGTAAATATGGAAAAAGTTCAAGATAAATCTGAGGTAGAGGTTGGGATGCAAGTGTAAGAACAAGTACATGAAAAGGAGGTTGATGATGTTCCAGAGAAATATGTCCTAGTTAGACAAGTTGATGATGTTTTCCATGAGTTATTTGATAATACAGAGGCTTCCATTCATCATAAAAGATAAAATCTTATATAAGTAGTGGAAGATAAGTACCAATCAGCTAATGAGGATGAAGAATAAGCTAAAATTGATGTCATGCTTAGTCATCAACTTGATGTTGAAGACAAAAAAATTTAGTGACCAATCTGAGATATCAAAATAAGACTTATGCCTCTTGATTGTGGTCAAGAAATTGATATGCTTGCTTCTAACATTTAGTTTGAAAAAGATCCACTTAAACTATATCTTCATGAGAACAAATCTTTAGATTTGTTTAATATCTTTCATTTAGGTTTTTATTTACTTGAATGTGGTCCATTGTAGGATAAGAGGAGTGTTATCATCAAGAAAGAGGTAGTTGTTCTCTTAGGAGATGACATGTTTGAACTTTTCAAACATGGTTACCAACTTTTACTTTCAACTTTAGACATCTCTCTACTTTTGGAAGCTAAGAATGGACTCAAATGGCCTCAAGAATTCACAAGATCAGATCCATATCTCTTAGAGGTTAGCCTTGTAGATATGATAAAGGAGACGCATCAAGCTACCCAACATGATCATAGTCATCAGTTCATAGATGAAGAATAATTAAATATGTTCTTAAAAAATACACATATCTACGAGGAATATGACTAGTTTTTGGACTCATGTCTACAACTAATGCACCTAAAATTGGTAGTAGAGGAACTTATTGCTTCCCCAAGAATACTTGAACATGAAAATGCTCTTAGCTGTAGAAGAGAGCTATCAAGAAAAAACAAGCATGTTTCAAAGTTCTAAGGTACACAAAATATCATTCCATTTGATCCTAGAGGGAAGCATCTTATTTTAGGTTAGTTTTTCTATGTTTCTTTCATTTCAATAAGTGATTAACACAAGCATTAGTCTAATTATATTTATTCTTGTTTTCCTTATTTCCTTAGGATAGTGGTCCTTCACTTTGTTTAGGTTAGTTTCCCTTTTGTTCTATGTTTCCATTCAATAAGTGCCTTGGTTGTTTTGTTTTGTTCCTTCTAGTCCTTGTTTGTTTTAAGAGGAGTTATCCAAGGGTTGGTAATGAGTTTTATCTTTAGATTAATATGTTTAACCAAAGAGGAGACTCCATACCCAATGGATCAGACAAGGAAACTAGTTTGGGTTCTCAATCATAATGGGTGCTTCCCTATGAGCCACAAAAGATGTTGGCCAATTTTGTCCCACATAAAAATATTTTTCTTGAATAGATTATATTAGTAGAGTTATAGATGGAATTAGTGGTCCAAATATCTCATATTGCTTATAAAGCTTTTGAAACACTTTAAGCAAGATTAAAGTGCAATTTGTTGATCTTTGAGAAGCAAGTCTTGAAATAGGTATATAGTTGTAAGGGAATAAGGATCAGTAGGTTCTCATGATGATCATGAACTTCATGGACATAAATTAGGTTTCACAAGTATCAGAACCTAATTTTGAGCCTTGAAATTTCTTGCACAAGCATAAAAGATCTAGACCATCATCATACATCATGCAAAAATGGACAAGTTAACTCAATTTTTCATTATATAAGTTTCCTAATGAAGCCTATTAAACCCAAAAATTACATTTACATGAATTTTTTCATGCCAAAATCACCCTCTATAAATTTTATGGCTTGATGAACTTTTTATCTCAAGATATAAAACTTCAAAGTTAGAATTGCAGAGTGAAACATGTGTGTAGACATCAAATTTTGGCTTCATGAAATAGAAATTTAAATTCAAATATTATTAAGTTTAATGTGGATCTAAAAAGTGTCCAAATATTGGGAGCTAAGATTAAATCTAATGGTGAGCAATAATCTGATATATGTTATGGGTCTTGAGGATCCAATGGTGCACATTTGATCATGCATCAAAGATCAATGGTGAGCATCAAGTTCAAAGGTCAGAATTAATTAATCGATTACAAATTTCAATATCTTAGGTAATTTAATAGATATAAAATGGTGTTCATTGATTTATAGATTCATTGGGTCTAGGTAGATCAATGTTACATGTGCAATTATACAAATCAGATCAATGATGAGTAATAGGTTAATAAATTAGCAAATCTCAAAGATAAATGAGAAAATGATAAGTGTCTCAACCATGTTAGGTTTGAAGAATATATATGGCTCAAATTCATTCATATAAATGGATTGATATGGTATATATGAAGTAGGGAATTTAAAGAGCTGATAGTAGAATCTTACAGGATGAATGTGAATCTAACAATTGGCACAATATGAGAAGCTCAGATTAAGATCGATGGTCAATATCAAAAATTGAAATCTAGAGACTTAAAATGGAGAAAAATTGTGACCTAGGTTGAAACAAAATCAATTCCTATAAGGATCATCCCATCACCATTAAAGTTCAATCAAATGTCACAAGCAGACATAGTCATAGTCAAGATGGTTATGATGAAGTCCCATCACCATTAAAGCTCAATCAAATGTCACAAGGAGACAAAACCATAGTCAATATGGTTATGATTAATTCCCATCACCATTAAAGCATATTATGACCTCTGGTTCAAACATTTATAACTTATAGAGCCTATCTTTTGGGGTTGCAAAATTATTTTGTGACTGTGATTGTTGCTCTTTAAAGAAGATATATGAAAATAGTGAGTTCTTAGCTTCTATAAATTCTCAAAGGAAAAAAAAGGTATTTATAGGCCTAGTAGAGATCAAATATGGAAAGATAGCTATTGAATAGGGATAAAAAACAAAGCTATGTGGCCTATAGGCTTTTCGTCAATAGGAGGACTATAGGAAAACCAATAAAGGAGATTGGTTTTCATATATAGTAAACCTATGTTTAGATATTGAAATGGGGAAGATGAATGGTTATGAACAAGCGTCCCATATTTGATATGGATATATCCTTGAAAACTAAGTACTTACTACCACTCAAATTAGACATAGCATGGATCTATCATATTCAAGATATGAAGATTTTTCTTCATGAGCAAGTCAAGTTGGAGATGGTGTAGAAAATCAAGCAAAGATATCTAGTGACTAGATTATAGTGTAGCATTTAATTTTTGTTCAAATATTAAAGATCTTTATTCCTTGAGATGATCATGAATCATCATCTATAGAACATATTATTGTCTTCTAGTACTGAATATTTCTTATCCAATGAGAAAGCTAGAAGACTTTTGAAGCTAATTCATGTTAATTTATCGATGAAGGATCAGTCTTGATTGGGTTAAAAGGTGTTGGAGCATTCATTAAAAATGGTAGCTCATTGATTTTTCTTGGTTAATGTGCTCTCTCTCTTCTCTCTTCCCCTTTTATATATATATCACCTATTCTTTCCCATTTATAAAGATGCTCATTTTTGGGAGTATAAGGGGACTCTTTGAGATATTGTAAGATATTATCCTCTTGATTAGGCTAAAACCTATCAATAATTTGTAATAAATACCTCTTGAATCAATAAATACTTTCTTTACCTATCTCTTGCCTTAGATCTATGTTGAGTAAGTTGTGCATGATGGCATTATGTGAAGGACAATATTTCTCATCCATTGTCCTCCTTTTTGACCTATTTTAAGGTGTTTTCAAGCTATTTGTAAGTATTTATTACTTTTATTTATACCATTAGTGTAAGCTCTCAATAATTATTATAACACTTCTTTGTTTGCATTCATTGCTTCATGAACCTAGTCTATTAAATACTTATGTAATTAGCTTGATTTTGAGGTTGTGTGAGCTAGCATTATCTAGTGTTGATCTAGTGTGGGGTCAAGCTTATGAGAGTTTCCAATTTATATTTGGTGAATCACCTTTTTAACCTTCTTAAGATACCTTTCCCCACCTTTCCAACCATTTTCCCTATGACAACATTAGTTTAAGTGATTCATCAAAAGGAAGCCAACCTTCTCCAGAGGTTCAAATTCACCATAGGAAACCCATATACTGAGGTTGTTCCCATATTGTGATTGGGAGTGGAGGACCCTAAATAACTCCCCCATAAAGGTGAAATTCCATGTCACAATAAGTTGTGCATCCCTCTCATTGGTCATAAAAAAGATGAGGAGAAGGGTGTAAAAATGGTTTTCTTATCCTTGTCAAATAATTTTTTTTTTATATTATTGAATTAAATGCTTATATCAACTAAGATATCATATAATAAATAACCATTAATAGTGACATCAATAAAATAATTCTTGGTCTTAATTCATGTTTCACTTTTTTATAATTTATTGACCTATCTTTTATGGCTCCTCTTGTGCACCAATTTTTTTAATTCAATCCTAGACTTAAGAAGTGCTAGAACCCCTTTTATTTCCAAAAATATGAATATATTAGAGAGTTATTTAACCTACTTCATGATAAGACTTTTTATTTGGATTTTATTTATCTTTGACTCAAAGTCCCATGTGTCATTTTCTTCTCCTTAAAGACTTTGAATCATGTCCATAGCATACTACAATAAAATATTATCAATTAGATCATTATAATTATATATTAAATTTGTGCGAGGTGTTATTTTCACTTTATATTTTATAACTTCCATAATCATAGGTTTTATAATGAAGAAAATATGCATGGTACTATTGACTTTATGTCCAGTAGCCATCTTTTGTGCACCTTGTTTTAGAACCCATTTTTCCCTTACTAGCCAATGAAAATCATCCATGTTAATTTATACACCTTGATCCAAATTATGAATCTAATTTAATTCATGCTTTTAAGACAATATTTTAATAAATTTCATACTAAAACACTAATTTAAATAAGTTCTAGTGGTAGATTCTATAGGAGGATGATCTAGACACATTTAGAGTGATGAAGTCATAAATTTTTAGCTCTTGAATTAGAGGGTTTGTCTTAGTTAGTGGATATGTTTGTGTGTGTGTGTGTGTGTGTGTGTGGTTATTACACAACTTCCCTAAAATTTACATAACCATTGATATTTTTAGGTGGTGATTGTGTAACTACCCCAGTGGTTATGTAACTACCTGTCTATATAGACTGTAAATTTTTATACTATACAAAATATGGGTTGGGGAATAGTTGTAAACATTTCTTCTATTAAATGATTTTTTGGGTGATATTATTGATGGGTTTGAAAGTGAGAGAGAATAAATAAATAATTTATGGAAGGTATAAGAGGTTAGAGAAGGAGTGAGTGGTCTTGGAGTTGGTTTCACATTGTGGAATTACAAGTTTGGGTCTTTGTTCATGTATCTCATTATTCTCTTAGTTATTAGTGGTTGTTAAGTATTAGGAATATTTAATGAGGTGTTGTAAAAGTAAAAAGAATTTGAGTGAAAATTTTGGGTAGTGTAGTAATGGAAGCTCTATCCATGAAGGCCAATAAGTGGAAGTAACTTATACATGTTAAAAATTACATAATGGAAAGGGGAATTCAGTTGAACCAATTACTATATTTTTTACCACATTGGTTTTTTTCCAGGTCTTATTTTGTGTTTCATATTATTTGTGTTATATTATATTCCTCTCCCTTTATTATATTAGGTTGTATCTCTATTTTAATAATAAAATTAGTTTAGAATAATTTTTTTAGTCATGTGTTATGTTAAGAGGTTAAAATGATCTGTGTTGGTGAAGCTCAATGTGAAATATCCACCTATTTTATGGATCACATTGGTATTAGATCATGTTTTTATTTTTTTCCAAATGAGTTTTTCTAACAATTTTCACAAGTTGTGTTAATTTGTATTATGTTGTAGTATGTGGTTTTGTGTGACATGTGTATGAAATTTTATGCCCATTTCCTAAGCAAAAAGTGTTATTGGAGAAGATGACTTGGTTATCTTAAAAGAATACATATCCATAAGGAAGTGTAATAGCTGAAGAGAAGTTTTGAAATTTGGAATGTGACATTTCAAGGATTTCTCTTTATATGAAGCAACTTGATAGGTTGGAATACATAATAATGGGAATTCTCATGGAGAATCTTGGAATTTATATGGAAGAATTGAAATCAAATGAGGAAGACACTCTTGAGAATGATAAGGTAGAATAATATACCTATGCCAATTAAGCTCCATCTTCATTCAAGTTTGAGGCAAAGATTTAAATTAATTCATATGAAGGAGAGGTTAATATAGACAAGGTAGAGAATAGGATAGATAAATTTAAGGTATAAAATTTACATCAAATTAGTGAATATATAAAAAACTAATTTGTAAGGTTAAGTTTATCTAAACATACATTAACTTATTTTGAGAGTTACATTCATTATTTATATACTTATCTAGGAATGCCTCATTACTTTGTACTATTCAAAGGGGTTAGTCATAGGCATCTATGGATAGTATGGCTTAGCCACAAGATAGACATGATGGAGCATATCCTTATAGATTTAGCTATTGTATTTTATATTTATGTTATATTATATATTATATCAAACTCATGTTATATATATATATATGGACACTACTTGATATATGAGTTGTACTAATTTTATTGATGGATGTATAGATGTATTTCACTTTTATCACATGTATTTTAATTTTGTTATATATTCTATGGGAAATATGTGTTGTATGTTTTTTTTCTAGATTATGTGACACACATGCATGGTTAAAAAAGCAAATAATTTATAAAAATATATAAATGATCATAAAATGTATCCCCTCTACCTTCCATTAGAAAGTGTTGGTCAGTCACTTTCATGCTTCTAAGAACATGAAAACTAGATCAACACTAAGAAGAACCCTATGCATCTCCATGAGTCCTCTAAATCTTAAGGAAACTAACTACACTCGATCCATATCTGATAGTTGATCTAGTAAATCTGGTAGCCATGATGCATCCACTAAGCACCAAAATATTTTCCATAATGTATACAATGGAAAGTGAAGATAATCTACAAATCAATTCTAGATTAGAGAAGATAAATCAAACTAGCCCTTCCACTTGTTTCTACTTTTAGACAATCAGGGTCATGACCAATATGGATATGTTAAACCTAACTAAGGGGTCTCTTACTAGATAATATCATTAGAGAGGGTTCCAAATCCTCTATTCAAGCAATACACACAATAAACTTAGCTAGGTCCTATGGTTTCTAAAAAATTAAATAATAAAGTAAAGTAAATATAATCTAGATCTCACCAAATCTTGTGGCACAAATCAGGGATAATAAAAATGAAATTAAACATGCAAAAAATAACTCTACTCAAGTCAATATAGAGGTAATCCTAATACATGAAGAGAGAAATATATTCATAAGCCAACATATACAAATTGATTTAACTTATTTGGGAATAATGGAGTTTTATTCCTATTTTAGTTAAGGGTCTAAATTAATAAATTAGTATAGAATAATGTAATAAATACAATCTTGATTTGTGTAATTGTTTATATTTTTCACCTTTTTAAAAATAGCAATAAATAATAATAAATATAAATTAACTAGAAAATAGACTAAGACAATTGATATAGAGATTGAAAATGACTATAAAAGATTGGGAAGGTATTGTAAACCTGAATCTAGATTTGATTAGGTGAAAGGATAGGAGCACTAAAAAGTGGATGCTTTGGTGTTTGATGTTGTTTTCTGTTCCTATGGATATTATCTAAACTGATCATAAAGACCTAAATTTTTTTGGGTAGTTTCATTGTGCTTGTATGAGTATGATTATGAAAAATTGAGCACTAATCATTGATGAAACTCACTATGGAGCTAATTTTATCTTCATACCCTAACCCTCCATCATGCTTGATAAAATGACATTTGAGTCACTTGAGAAAGAGGGGGGTTAGTGTGAAAGATGTACTAAACATGAAATCCACAAATTTTGTGTGGGCATGCTACCTATATACCAATACTCTGAAGAGGGGTCAAGCTATATGTAGCTCTCCCACCTAGTGTGATTTATGTAATAGTGTGATACAGATGTAAATGCCACATTGATATTGTTTAAGGTGGCTAGGGACTAATATGAGGATTTGATTAGGTTTGTAGTTGTGTCAGGTGACTATGTGTAAAGAATATGGAAGTTTGCATTAGTGATTTATTTATATTCTTGTTTTATTTGTAAGTTTTATCCCCTCTTTCGTAAATGATCTTTGAGTGGAATTTTATAGGGAATAGTTGGTCATGGGTTAGATGTATTCATGCTAGGCTAGCATAATTAAGAATAAGGACCAGATGAAAATGATCATTGGGGCTTAAAGTGCAAATGGATAGGACCACTAAATATAAAACACTTTTCTATGGGGTATTCCTATCTTATAGGCTTGAGACCTAGGGAAATAAGATTTGCATGGGGGATACTATCTAGCTGAGGTGGAATGACCATTTAGAATATTCTAATTGATCGACAATGAGAAAAAGGTGTTTATAAGGGTTCAAAGAGCATGAAAAAAGGACCTATGAATTGGGTGTCATAATCCACACTCAAACTACTAATTTGGACATTTTATATGACTACATTTACCCCCTCCCTTATTCTAGTGATTTAGAAAATCAAAATATTAGGATAAAGGAAAAATAAATAGCGTACTTGAACTTTTCTTGTAAGAGTGAAGCCCATGAAGCTATGTGATGTTGAGTGTACCTAGAGAGAGAATGATGTAAAGCATAAATTTACAAGAGAAAGGTTGGGTAAAAGAGAGAGGAAGAGAAAGGAATGAATACACCTCATTGAGTATGTAAACCAATACAAAACTTATTATGGTGTTGAGTGATGTTGGGTATGTGCTATACCAAGAGTAATTCATGAATAGAGCTAAGTGTTCAATTCCCCAAGGGTGGATCAAGAATATAAAGGCTAGACCTTTGGCTCCATTATCACCCACTATGTAGTGAATCTATGTGATCATGTGTGTCTTAATTGATGTTTGGACTATGTATCCAATCTCTTTGAGTAGGTGGCTTAAGAATAAAAAGGCTAGTTAGTACTTTGGTTCCATCATTGCCCACTAAGTGTAACTGATGAACTGATACTAGTATAAATGTGTGTTATATGAGATGGCTCATGAAGCCTATGAATGCTCTATAATATGATAATGTGGTGTGGATAGTTGAATGTGTACTAAGAATTAGACCAATCTTGGCCACTCTAAAAGGTGGATATTAGGCTTGTATGAAAGCCACTCTAAAACTGAGAACTGGGCTTATATGAAAGCCACTCTAAAATGATGCCAACTACTTGTAAATGGAATAAGGCATGCAACTACTAAGAATACCTAGGTAATATAATGAACCAGAAAGAAAAGAAGGCAAATGTTTCATGCACATTACCCCCCAATCACTAGTGTCTATAATATGGATTCTAATGTAGAAGTTGTACCAATTGACCAATCTAAAACTGGAAGCAAGAGCCATCATTCTATGCATGATGCCCCTATATCTAGATAATTTGAGTAAAACTATATTAAAACTACCCAATTTGAATTAGACTGTAGCTAACAAAACTATAATTGACCTTACCTTTCTATTTATTTCTAATTTTTTTTGGTTTTTTACTATTTGGATAGGAGTGATAAAAAGTAGACACTTTGTTATAGGGCACTATAGTCTAAATGCAGTGCTCTTGTCCTTTACTATTTCTAGTGACTATTCTATGTTTGTCCTTATTTTTTTGGTTTATTCTATGTGTTTTGAATTTTGATTATTATTCTAAGTGTTATAAAAACTGATTTTGACTAGTAGAGTTCTCTGATCTCTATGATAAAACCCCTATTTATTAGCCCCTCTTTGAAAGATAGAAATCAAGACCCTGTAATGACTACCCTCAGAAGAAAGAGCCCTACAAGTGTGTTATTCTAAAAAATACATGATATAATAATGATAATCCAAAATATGTCTCAAGATATAGCATAGTTTGTGTTAGATATTGTTAGATCAATAGGGTTATGCTTAGATATATGCAGCAATGTAATAACATGTGCAATATATTGAACTAAAACTAGAAATCTAGTTAGTTGTCAAGGGGGGATGGAGCATGATGTCCATCATGGCATCCAAAAGGCAAGATAATGCATGATGTGGATCACAACATTGTAAACAACTAAGAAGAAAATAAGCATGCAAGGCAAGAAGCAAGAAGCATATAAAAAAGGCCAAGGGGCCAAAAAAATAAGGGGCATGGGCACATGTCACTCAAACTAGGAAAGTATACATACAAGGCATGTTTGAATGCCTACATACACATAAAATTAAAAATAATAAATATTGGCACAAGGTCCATAAGCACATACAAGAGTATAAGAAAAGGGCAATGGAAAATGTCCTAAGGCACACAAGTAAAAAAATAGGAAATAAGAACTAAGAAATGCAATCATATATAGCTACTCAAAGTAAGAAAGGAAGGCATGTAAATGCTAGAAATACTATCACATCTAATTGATCTAAGCAAGAAGTGAAAGTATGACAAACATGTAGTACAAGATTAGATAGATTCTAATAAATACACAAGTGCTATATACTAGTGAGTGTCAATATAATAATCTATGTAAACTAGTAATTAATGTATATCAACATGATAACTAGAGTGTGTGGTGTAGGAATGGCATAACCTAGATGGTGTAGTCATGTAGAAGATGACCCTGATGGGTATACATGTGAATGTATATCTTAAATGTATAATTAGGATGCCCCCTCAATGGGTAGAGTGAATCAATCAAGGATCTTGGTGTCACTACACACACTCAAATAAGATCAAGCGAAGCATGGTAATGTAGATAAATTGACAAACAATAACATAGAACAATAAAATGTAAGTCTAGTATGGTAGGATAAATGTAAATCATGGATAATGCATGTAATTGAAAAGTGTTTGGTATTTTGAGTTATTTTAATGTTTTTTTATTTTGACATGTTATATTATTTTTGGTATTTTGAAATAAGCTATGTATAAGTAATCATAAGGAAACTATGCATAAGAAAGCAAAAAGAAACTATGTACAAGTAAGCCAAGAAATTATGTACAATTAGAAAGAAACTATATACATGTAAGCTAAGGAATTATGTATAAGTAAGCAGAAAGAAACAATGTACAAGAAAACGTGTGTAATGAAATACTATACATGGAATCTGCATAGATGGATAACATTCATTAGATTTTTGAGTAGCGAGTTGTGTAGGTTTATTACCAAGATTAAAGTGTGGAATGTAATTTTGTGGAGATTCAACAACTAGATAGTATTTAAAAGGTTCATTTTCCATTGGGTACATGTATATTTAGCCTTTGTGACTAAATTTTAAACAAGCATGGAGTGTGGAAAGGACTGCATGCATATCATGAAACTAAGGCCGACCAAGTAATAGATTATAATTGAGGTCATTTGGCATGACTTGGCAAGTAGTTGGTAATGTCTTAGGTCCCAAATTCATATCGAGTGTTATTTGACCCATGACTTTCCATGGAATATTTTCAAAACTTCTAATGTTCATGTAAAAATGGTCTAGATCTATAGGTTGTATATTAAGACATTTAAGAAAAGAAATGTTGCAAATGTTGAGTCCTAAACCTACATCATTAATTATTAATTTAATATACAGGGGTAGATGTTGTTCAATGATGTGACATGGGGGTAAATCCTATTTCTCAAAGGAAATATGCTCTTCATTCCATTGTATTGTGTTGAAGATAGAGGTGACATAAGTTGATTCAATAGAAATAGAAACTCTAGTATTACAAAGGGCTACATACAACACATATTTTTAAGCATTTGATCATTTAAGGAGCTCAAGAACTAAAAATATATTAGTATGGGTGATAACCTAAGTTCCAAAGTTATATCCATGGATGTAATCAACTTGCCTATCTTCATAAACTTGGGTGATAACATGTACCACATGATCTACTATACGCATAGAGCTGGTAGTAGGTGTGGGATAAGGACTAGGTGAACCAAGTTTTAATGAAGGAAGAATAGATATAACCTCTAGTGTTTTCCTTTGTCTAGTAGTGATAGGAAGATACTCAAAAGTAGCCAAAGAGTTAGATACATCTAGGTAGAAACTATGTATGTGGGATGAAATGCATGTAATTGGAGTTATAATTTGTATAGAAATATGATTATAAATAACATTCCACATGAGAGAAAACAAGCAAGGGATAGAGAGAATGGAACTTTGCACTAATGCATAAAAAAAATTGACTTGTAACATGGCATTTCTAACATGTTTATCAAGATAGAGTTGAAAATTATTCCGCATGAAAGAGAGAGATTATGTAAAAGAAATAATGAAATATTGTATTAAAGAAAAGTAAACATTGCTTTGAAGAAAAGGTATCTTAACATGTTTAGAAATAAATTTCTTAATATCATCCCTTATTATAAAAAGTAAGCATGAAAGGGAAAGAATGAAGCTTTGCATTAACATATAGTAAACTTCATCATTCATATACATGATAGGATTGAGTATGGACTTTTTATTGTTTGCAAGAAATTTTTTGAAATAAGTGAGATCTATATTTGATTTTATATGAAATATAATTTAATTAAAAAAAATCAAAAACATATTGTTAAAAATTAGCAAGGAATTTTCCCTAGGGTTTTTAGGGTTTTTGTGTGCAAGTGAAGTAAGTCAGGTTCACCAAATGATTTAACTTATTTGGGAATAATGGAATATTATTCCTATTTTAGTTAAGGGTCTAGATTAATAAATTAGTAAAAAATAATGCAATAAATATATTCCTAATTTTTTCAACTATTTGTATTTTTCACCTTTCTAAAAATAACAATAAATAAGAAGAACTATAACTTAGAAAATAAATTGAGATGGTTGATACAAAGGTTGAAAATGGTTGTGCAGGACTAGCAAGGTGTTGTAAACCTAAATTTGGGTTTCATTGGGTGAAAGGATAGGAACATCAAAAAGTGTATGATTTAGTGTCCAACATTATTATCTTTTCCTGTCATTGTTATCCAAATTGATCACAAAGACCTGAAACTTTTTGGGTAGTTGTGTTGTGCCTATGTGATCATCCCTGTGAAAAATTAAGCACTGGTCATTGATGAAACTTGTTGTGGAGATAATTTTTTCTTCAAACCCTAACCCTCCATCATGTTTAATAAAATGAGATTTGAGTCACTTGAGAAAGAGGGGGATTAATGTGAAAGATGTACTGAACATGAAATCCACACCCCTTATGTGGGCACATTGCCTATTTACCAATACTCTGAAGAGGGATTAATCTATATGTAGTTATACCACCTAGTGTGCTTTGTGTAATAGTGTGATGTAGATGAAAATTCCAAATTTATAGTGTTTTAGGTGGCTAAAGACTGGTATGAGGATTTGAGTGGGTTTGTATCTATGTTGGGTGACTGTGTGCAAAGAATAGGGAAGTTTGCCTTAGTGCTTTATATTCTTGATTACTTTATAGGTTTGTCCCCTCCTTTGTAAATTAACTTTGAGTGGGATTTTATAAGGAATAATTGGTCATCAGTCAGATGTATTCATTCTAGGCCAACCTAATTAAGGATAAGGATTGGATAAAAATGATCATTAAGGCTCAAAGTGCAAATGGATAGGACCACAAAAAATAGGACACTTCACTATGGGGTTTTATAGTCCAAATGGGGTGCTCTTATCATATAGGCTCGAGACCTAGGGGAATGATATTGGCATGGGGAATACTATCTAGCTAAGGTGGAATGACCATTTAGAAGGTTCTAGATGACTATAAATGAGAAAAAAGGTGTCTAGAAGGGTCGAAAGAGCATGCAAAAAGGACCTACGGATGGGGTGTCACAAGCCACACTCAAACTACCAATTTGGACATTTTATATGACTACACAAATATATCTACTAATAAAACAGGAAAAATATTAGGAATACTTATCTTGAATATGAACTCGTCGAGCCTTAATCTCTCCCTTTGCCAATGGTTATTTACAAGAGGTTATTGTGGTTCATAAGGATAATAAAGATAGGTCAGATCTAAGATAACATACTTCTGCTATGTATCCAAAAGAATTTTCCCACAACACAATATTATTCTTTCTAAAATAAGTATAACACCTTTTGAAATGATCCCTCAAGTAGAATGATGGATAAGCATATGTAAAAAATGAATGATTATCTCTATCTCTATCTAATAAAAATGTCATGAAGGATGTGTTTATATAGATGGATCTAACCCTAAACCCTTATAAAATTTTAGCCAACACAATCAAAACAATTATTTATGAAATAAATTAGTTAGGTCCTAGACAAACTGATTTGGGTTGGCTTAGTCCCATAACATTTCCATTTCTTAGAATAGGGTCAACCCATTTGATTATGTTTAAATGATGACAAAAAGAGGTTTTGTCTTAATTAGGGGAAATTTGAGGAAGTTAATTAATTGGAGGAGTGTGTAAGGGGGTGTCAAAGATTAGGGAAACATATAAGAGAGGTTTGTTCTGGTTTTAAGTGGTGGTATAGGGAACAACAATCTTGTGAAGCACCAATGGTCTTCCCACCCATTTATTAGTGTACCCTTTAAGGTTTTTACTTAGAGATATTGAGGATTGATGGGTTCATCTTCAAGATAAGAATTCCTTACTCTTGATCCTCTTTTATTATTAGATATATTTGCATATTTTGTCTTATAAATATATTTCTCTCTCCATGCATTAGGGTTACCTCTAAATTGAATTGAGTAGAGTTCTTATTTTCATGTTTACTTTCATGTTTATTATCCCTTATTTGTGTAAAAATATTTGGTGAGCACTATATTAGATTTACTTTACTTTTTTATTTATTTTTTTATAAACCATAGGACCTAGTTAGGTTTATTGTGTGGTATTACTTGAATAGAGGCTTTGTAACCATCTTTAATGATATTATGTGATAATATACCCCTTAGTTAGGTCTATAAAATTCATATTGGTCATGACCCCGATTGTCTAAATGTACCAACAAGTAGAAGGGCTAGTTTGAATTATCTTCTCTAAGCTATGATTGATTTATATATCAGCTTCACTTTCCCTTGTATACAAAAACTACCACAACATAGTAGATGGGATGAATTTAAAGTTTTTATTAATAATAAATTTTATCCTATTTTAAATGAAGAGAAAATATCTATTTTTGGTAGTATATTAGTCAATAACTAGTAAAAAATGTGTAGGATTATGTTATCATGTTTTTAAAGATATTAGTTCAAATAGATCAAGACACGTTTGATTGTGACATCTTAATGAAGTATGATGGGGGAATGCATAGTCACTTGAGGAGGAGGATGTTTCTTTCCAAGCCTAAGGATATTTATGAGTTTTTTTTAAAGCTCATCATCTTGATATAGATGAAATCAAGGGTTCATTTCCATATTCAAATGGTAAAGAAGGTGAGTTGAATGCTACATCTATTACCAATATAGAGTGTGTAAAGTATTGTTGGAAATGTGATTTTAATGGTAATAATGATGAGAATTGATTGAAGTTACATATCATTAGGAATAAGAGGAGGAATAAAGTTATGACCTTAGTTCTTGAAAAGGAGGATGTGTCCAGATAAGATGTGGAGAAGATGATATGTTTCACCTCCCTTCAAGGGAAGGTATGTTTGAATAATGACACTCAACAAAATGGTGAAATTTTTATAATTTTATATATCAAAGTTCATATTAATAATAAAAATTTAAATGATCTATTCAATTCATACACTCAAGGAAAATTAACTAGTAAAGATCTAGTAGATAAAAATGGGTTATAAGTATATAATATCCAAATAATTATGCACTAGGATGAGTGAAACAAGGATAAAATACAAAGGTTTCCAAGAGATATAATGTCAAGTTTGAAATAAATTAAAATTTCATTTACAATGTTTTTGTGGATGTAATACCCATGGATTTATGTTTCCTAGTCTTTGGAAGTCCTTATATGTATATGTGTGATGTAGTTGGTATCAGTTGATTAAGAATGGAAAGAGTTGTATATGTGTGATGTAGTTGGTATCAACTAATTAAGAATGAAAAGGGATACATTATCCATTCCTATTAAGGGATGTTTTATATCTCATTGGTAAGTAAAATTCAATTTAAAACACTATTTAATGATATTATCAATATTTATTTTTTGCTTTTAAAAGATAAAGGGATATATTGGTACAATCATTTGCAAGGCATATTTACTAACAAATAACAAAAGTTATTACTTTTTTATCCTCTATTTTTTTAGTATTTAGCCTTATTTGAAAGAAGGATATGAGCCATACAGGAAGAAATAAAATTTGAACATTGGATTCCAAAAGACTAGAGAAATTCATCTAGTAGATGCACCTCCAAGAGAGGGAAAGTAAATGGAGAGAGATATTCCTCACACTATGAGTTCTTAAAGCTTTTTTTTTTTTTTTTTTTTTGGGGGGGGGGGAGCCTTAAATTTTGGATGCATGATCCAAAATATGGATCTAATATACTCGATACATTTGTTATATATTTAGACTATTCCTAATTTATGTAATTTATGCTTGTAATATACTATTATAAGACACTTCATGTTAAAATTTTAGTTTAGATAAGCTATAATAGTAGAGTCTATAGGAGGATGGCCCAGACATATTTATAGTGATGAAGTTAGAAGTTTTTATATATTTTATTGGAGGGTTTTATTTTAGTTAATGGAAATAATGCTATATACAGATGGTGTTTTCAGTACCACCATGGTGGTTGAATAATTGTTGGTATTTTTAGGTGTCACCTATGAAATTAACCTAGCAGTTGCATAATTTATCTAATGTTTATGTTATGACCAATATACATAGGTTGTAAATTTCACTACCATATAAAAAATGAGAAGGGGGATGGTTGAAATTTTTTTCTCTACTTGATGATTTAGTTGAGATTATTAACAAATTATAAGTTATTGGGAATAAATATAGACCTTACAAAAGGTATAAGAGGGTAGATAAGAAGTGAGTGGTATTGGAGTTGGACCCATGTTGTGCAATTATAGGTTTGGGTCTTTGTTCATGCATCTTTTTTTTATCATAGTTGTTAATGGTTGTTAAGTGTTGAGATTATTTAGTGAGATGTTTTATGAGTGTAAAACATTTGTGTGCAATATTTTTATAGTGTAGTAATTAAAAATATATCCATAAAAGTCAAGAAGTGGAAATAAATTTTACTTATGTAGAGATACATAGCTAAAAGAGGAGTTTAAGTGACTCACTCAGTGATTTTTCTCCCACAACAGGGTTTCTATAGGTTATATTTTATGTTTTATGTGTTTTTTGTTGTCTTATGCTCCTCTCCCTTTGTTATATTAGGTTTTAGTTTCTATTCTAAAAAATTGTATCTATATTTTTACATGAATAATAAATTATAATTTTAGTTTTTAAATCATGTTATGTTAGGGAGTTAAATGAACCATGATGGTGAATCTCAATGTGGAATATTGACCTAGTTTATGGATCACTAAATTTCCTTTTGGATAATATTAATTTATAGATTTGAGCATTCTCTAATTTTTTGTAACTCTTAACAAAACTTATAATTGGGAAACCTAGGTCAATCCCTTTGGTATTATTTTGAAAATTCACACTTGTAACATGTTTTTCTAGGGAACCTTCCTCTACATCTTCCAACACCTGAACCTTTGTAAGAGAAATATTCACCATACCTTTGAAATTACTGTAAAGGCCCAACTATGGCCTAATTGGCCCCTTTTCCATTTTTAGTAGTGGAAAGGTTCTCACATCATGATATTCTTGGCATAATTCAAAATACTTGAGTATTGGTCTATAATTATGACTAGAATAATTATTCTTATTATGTTATTTGACTTTAAAATTGATGCATCACAACCAAATTCTAGTCTCATGTGCACTATTGGTAGATAAATTCTTGAGTCGAGTATCCATTGTCACAATATATGCCTCCATATAGGAACTAATCCTAGTGTCTACACTTACACTTAAAACTAATTTAGCTCTCAATGCATCATTCAAGGCCTCCCTTAGCTCAAAAATGTTTTAATAGACAATGTGTTCCTATAAAGGTACTATTATACCACCTAAAAACCATTTAAAATGTTTTTAAGGGATGGATCTCATATTAAAGATTAGATATCTGGGTTTTGAACCTTACATCATAAGTGTAGATGATTTATGTGACAACCTATTTGATCTCCTTCAGTGCAAAGATGTTTTATTGTTTTAACTTTCAGATGTGAAACTCCTTTAAAAAAGGCTTATCTCAATTGATCATAATCTAATACTACCTAGCATGGATCATAATTTTAAATATATGCATTGTCAAGAAGAGTGGTGTAAAATTGGCGTGCCTTATGGTCAAGAGAAATAAATTATTAGATAAATAAATAATATCTAACTATGCACGTTTTTAGTAGAATTATCTAAACCCATATATTCTAGTAGTATCATATATTTTATTTAAATGAAATGTTATTCGGGAGGGGCTAGTGTAACCTATGATCTACTTCATACTTTATTACCTAATACTAGGTTACTTCCACCTATGTTGCTCTCCCATTAAGCACTTACATTTTCACCTATAGGTGGTGAAAATATAGATATTATAACCCTTAAGCTGGTATATGTAATAGAAATACTTACACCTAAGGTAACATGTGCACCAATGTTCTTGATTCTCATAGGCACTATTGTCAACTTGGAGTTGCACCCTTGAGATAAGTAGTTTCAAGACTTCTCCCTTCAAATTAAAACAATGAAAACCCTACTTAGGTTATGGGTGACCCTATGTGAGAAAGGAGTCTCTAGAGAGGGTTGGTTCCCTTAGTGGATCACCTAAAAATAACACTAATATTAATTCAACTATGAGTGAAAGTGAGAGAGAGAAATGTGAAATGAATAACTGAAATCTAAAGGGGTTGATACACCCAAATAAGTTTATCTCCTCAACCTACTTGAGATTTCACAATGGATACCATGAGAACTACAACATACACGACTCACTCATTAAATGTCTAACATAAGTGTTTCATAGATATATGGAAACATCAGAGTGGGAAGTATTTATCACTACAACTAACACTATATAAACCATAAGGATATAAAATTGTGACCTAAAAAAGAGAGATTACTTGCATAGATGTGAAGTGAAATTTGACACAATAAATGGGAAAATACTTCACCATAGGGAGATGTTTAGAATTTTTTTCATTGATGTCAAGGTTGATGTCATTGATGTCAAGATGCATCCAGTGAATATCTATGGTGAGTTGTCTTTCAGATATAATCTTATGTGCTTGATGTGATCAGAATGCCATGTGATAAGAATGTTTCTTTTGTTGAGAGAGAATATAAAAAAAACCTAATGATTATTCTATCGGTTGATGTCAACATTATTATAGTGATGTGAAATTGTTTGATTGGTGTTCTTTATTGATACCACTAAGGTAAGCATGTTTGAGTACTAGTTCTTGAGTACAAGGTGTCTTAAGAAGCCTAGTCTAGACCCTGTGAGAAGGTGTGTATAGTAAGTTTTGGTGAAGTAAGTAAGAAAAATATTGTGAGTGGATTTTGGTAGTATATGATCATGTAAATGAAGTATAAATACACTTAAAAGTGTTTCAAGGTCAGTTTCCATGTTTCAAATACTTAAGGAGCTTAGTCATAACACTAGTCATGGCATGAAGAGACCTTGTGAGAAGGTATGAGAATGATGGGTTGGTGAGATGAGTACACATAGGAATTAGTGGATGTATAAGGATGATTGATTATGTATGTGAGGCATTAGATCACTCATGTGAGTCAAAAGGTGAAACTAGAGGGGTAGGACCTACATATCAATTTTACAACTAGACCTATTCTAGATCATACTTAGCATTAGTGTCAAGGTTGATGTCATTGATGTCAAGATGCATCTAGTGAAGATGTATGGTGAGTGGTCTTCGAGATATAATATTATGTGCTTGATGTGATAAGAATGTCTCTTTTGTTGAGAGAGAATATAAAAAAACCTAATGATTATTATATTGGTTGATGTCAATATTATTATAGTGGTGTGAAAGTGATATTTGATTATTTTTCTTTCTTGATAACACTAAGGTAAGAATGTTTAAGTATTTGTTATTGAGTACAAGTTGTCTCGCGAAGCCTAATCTAGACCCTATGAGAAGGTATGCATAGTAAATTTTGGTGAAGTAAGTAAGAAAAATATTGTGAGAGGTTTTTTGGAACTATATGATCATGTAAGTGAAGTATAAATACTTTTAAAAGTATTTCAAGGTCAATTTACATGTTTCAAATACTTTAGGAGCCTAGTCATGGCATGAAGAGACCTTGTGAGAAGGTATGAGTATGATGACTTGGTGAGATTAGTAAACATAGACATTAGCAGATGTATGAGTATGATTTAGTATGTATTTGAGGCATTGGATCACTCATGTGAATCACAAGGTGAGCCTAGAGGGGTAGGACATACATATCAAGTTTGTAACTAGACCTATTTTAAATCCTACTTAGCCTAATGAGGAATCATGATATATTTCCAAGGAATATGAAGGATTTATATAAATTTTTAAGCATTAGATAGTTTACTTGAGTATGTAAGTGAGGTTTATAACACATGTAAATAGGCATGAAGGTTAGTTTCAAGGCCTAATATGATTTGAAGGTCAAGGTTTAAGCAAGTAAAAAAAGAGAGTATGACCTAATGGGGAATAATATTTTTTTAAAATTAAAGTATGGATAGATGAGTGTTTTCAAAGGTATTGATATTTTTTTAAATCATGATTACAAATTTTTAAGTCATGCTTTGTAATAGAAGGCATGAAAAGTGATTTTGAGGTCTGTCAAGTACACAAAATGAAGGCATGCAAACTTGAGAAGAACTTTTAGTTATTCATTGGCACATGTAACCTATGCATGGGAACCTAAGTTATTAAGGATATATGGGTAATGGTCCTAGATAATATCTCTAGTAATTAGTTTTGGAAATGAGGGGCAGTCTATTATGAATAATCGTTAATACCAAAAATAGTGTTAACCCTCTCTTAAACCCTAATAATGACTTGATGTGAAATATCTTATTCAAAAAAGCCTAGAATAATCTCAAATGAATAGAAAAACTTTGGTATAATTTATTCAACTCTCCCAGGCACCTCCAAGTGTGATTGAGTTGTTAGGTGTGTGAGGAGACCCTACATGAAAGTGTTAGTTTCTTGGAGATTTATTGTGGCATTCAAAGTTGACCAAGTCAAATTATCAAAATAATTAGATGGATAATTTTGAGACATTTATTTTATTTACATGGTGGTTTTTTGATATTTTATAGCCCTCGTGTATGCTAAACCTCTCATCCAAGTTGACTAATCACTAACAGGGCTAATGGTGGTAATAGTTAGAAATGTAGGCAATAGTGAGAAGGTGATTACAGATGTCATATCATGAAATATGCATGAAAAAAAGTGAATGGATATATTTATTATGAATTTTAATACATGTTAATTTTTGGTATAATTTTTTGAAGTCAGTGGTTATAGTGAAAAAGTTGCTCACAAGTTGACCTGTCTAGTTTAGAGGAGATAGTGAGATACATGGTTATGAAATCGGTCTACAAGACCAATATTACCATTTTAAAATATTATATTTATGTCAAATAATGGTATAATTATCTCATAATATCATATAAATTAATAATAAGTCTCTATAAATGGTCATACATGTGTTGAAGGTCATTGTCACCATGACTGTTCTTTAAGGTAAACTGGTAGTTCTAGGTAAGCAAGTTGTAGTGATGAGTTTGATACCCTATTCCCTAAGTTGATGAATATAATGCATATTTTTTTGTTTTTTGTGACTTTAAATTAGTTAAATTACTTTTTTTACATGTTTTATTTAGTTAAAGTAGTGAAAATATTAAATCCAAAATGTCTTGTTTGGTTGACTGTGGTTTATGAGAGAGGTCAACAAATTGGTTTGCAAGACCAATAGTTACCATTGAATATTATGATATTTTGTTGGATGTTATTATTATTATTTTATAGGATTAATTTAATTAATTTTAATTCATTTATTAAGATCTTTTATATGTCAAAATTTCAAGTTTCTATGATTATGTTTTGAAGCTAGTTGGCAGTTCAGAGTGAGTATTTTACAGAGAAGAGTTTGAGCCTGTATACCCTAAATTGAAGTATATGATTAATTTTTTGATGAAACTAAGGTCATGATGTTTATAAATATGTGATAAATTATTTTTTTTATTTGGAAAAAAAATTAATCTTCATAAGTTCAAGATAAACTTCCTGTGTATGTAAAGGCCTAATTCTGAATAGTGTTAATGCCATGCTTCAAGTGCTGATTGGAGATAAAATGTGTCATGGACCTAATGTGAGATTATTATGGGTATATTTGAGTGAAATATTAATTTTAACTACTATTTATGGTGTTTTAAAGTGTTCTAAGGATATAAAATGGTAACATATGCTAATGATGGCCTAATTGAATTAGGTCTCCTTAAGGCCTAAAAGAGATTTTGGTCCTATATGGTGTGACAAACCTATTGTAATGATTTATTTATGTATGAAACATGTTATAAGACATATTTAAAGATTAATATAATTATTCAAGGTTTTTTTTCCAACCAAGAAGGATATGAACAAGAGGCTTATATAAATACAAGGAAGTTTTAGGCCTATGTGGGGGTGAAGAGAGCAAGCAAAGAATATATCACAATAGTGAGAATAAGGAGGTATTTTAGACCATCAGAGGAGTATAGAGATTTTTTAATTAATATTTTATATAGGTTATGTGTATCAAAATCAAGGTCATATGACTTAATCTATCTTGAAGAGACCTAATTGAGAAAAGAGGCCTAGAAGGTAGTTTGAGAAGGATTAGAGTGTGAAGAGATGAAGAGATGGTCATAATCAGTTGGTTGAGAAACAATATGTCATAAATGTGATCAAAAAAATCATATGGTTGAGTTTATTTTTATTTATCTATGGGGTTGGTGTCTCTTTATATGTTGGTGCTTGTTAAAGCCTAGCTGAGTTGGTACTTAGCTAGTTGGGGTTGGTGCTCCATACGGAGTTAGTGTTTCACTAAATTTGGTGTTTGTATTATAGTACTATAGTCCATATATATATATATATATATATATATATATATATATATATATATATATATATATATATATATATATATAATTGTGTTTTTTTCCCCTTGATTTTTTCCCATATATATGCTGTGTTCCTATGTTTCTTACTTATGTGTGTAGATGTTTATGTTTGCTAGATCTATATGCTTATTTGAATGGTTCATAATTGATTAAGGTAAATTTGTAAGAAAGTTTTTTTAAGACTAATTCACCCCCCTCTTATTCATTTTAATTCCAACATTTGGTATTATATTAAGTCCTTTGAAGTATTCCTAATAGCCTAAAGGAGATCCTAGAAGCAAGGATGACTAGTGAGCAAGCTCAAGGTGGTTTCTCTACTAGTAAGGCTTCATTATTCAATGGAAATAATTATTATTTTTGGAGCATTAGAATTAGGAAATATCTAATGTTAATGGATCATAACATATGGAAGTCATTTTTGGATGGATACATTCCACCTCCTACACCACCAACTAATTCAATAGGAAAGAAGGAGTGAAATTAATTCCAAGGTAATGAATGCCATTTTATGTGGCTTATCAAATAAAAAATTTGTGAAGGTGATGTACTATGAGTCAACCAAGGTGATATGAGAAAAATTTAAGACTATATATGAATGAGACACAAAGGTAAAGATGGACAAGTTGTAGACCCATTAGAGATAATTTAAAAGTATGAAGATGAAACCATTGCATCTTACCTTTTAAAAGTTGATGAAGTTGTCAATGTCATTAGAGTAATAGGAGAAGTGAAAGAGTCTACAGTTATTCAAAATGTATTGAGATCACTAACTCCTAATTTTCATTTTAAGGTATTTACAATAAAATAGATGTAATATTTGGCCAAGCTTTAAATGGATGGAATTCATGACATTTTTACTACCTATGATATGAGAACAAATGAATAAAGGCCTCCTAAGAAGGAATCATAATTCAAAGCTGAGAAGAAGTCAAAATATAAGAAGGTCAAGGATGAGTAATGCTCAGATGTTGATGATGATCAACTAATAGATATGTTTTCAAATAAATTGAGGTTTGGCTTTGGTAAGTACAAGGATAAGCTACCTTTCAAATGTTTCAACTATGGTAAGATTGGTCACTTTGCATCTAAGTGTCTTAAAAAGGGTAAGGATGATCATGATGAAGAAAATTATGAACATCATGAATATTATAATAAGGTTTATAATGTTGAAAAAAACAAGAAATATTTTAGGAAGTATGAAGGTAAGAAAGGGTCATTCAAGAACAAGAGAAGTTTCTACACTAAAAAAGATAATAAATCATCTGATGTAAGTGATACTAGTACATATGATGATGGTAATAATGAACTAAACATACAAATAATGAAACCTTATTCATGGATATATAGATAGACAATTAGGGTTACTCAAATGGGAAAGGCCTTATGAATGATGAAGAACTAGATGAGGAAGAAGATGAAGTAAACCTTGAGGTAGAATTGGTGAGTGACCTACAAGACTTGAATTTTAAAATAAGAATAACAAACTAAGATCATTAGTTAAGGACTATGAAGAGAAAATAGGTTTTTTTAGGAGAGACTGAGTAACACTTCCAAAGAGTATGATGAGATCATCAATCATATTAAAGCACAAATGGAGATAGTCACCACAAGCTTAAAGGCTAAAAAGGAAGAAGGCACTAGGTATGGAACTAAAATGGAATACTTAAAATCTAAGTTGGAAAAAGAATCTAGTAAGTTGAAGACCTTTGTGAAGTTTGAAAATAGTAATAATGCTCTAGATAACATATTTAGTAAGAAGTTTATAAATGATAATATAAGTATTAATTTCATATAAGACCAAAAGGAGGAAGCTCAAGTCAAGGAAAAGGATAATGAAGACAAGAAGGTCAACATGAAAATACCAACCATACAACCCAATGTTATGAGGTATTCCAATTCATTTAATGGTTATTGTTATGCATGCAATCAATTTGGTCATAAAGCAAGAGAGTGTAGAAGACCCTGTAAGAATGAATATATATGGATTATGAAGGGAATCATCAATAAAAAGATATGTATAAGGTTTTTTTCTACATTTTTCATAATGCATGACACATTGAAATATTTTTTCATAATAGAGTTAGAAGCTCATCAAGTCAAAACAAGAGGTTTGAAGCTTCTAGAGTGCAAGAGTGAAGGCAAATAAATGTGTGGAACCAAATATAATAAAGGTAAGTCATGATCAGTCTAAAAGCTGAAATGGACTATTTTCTATGTTAGAAAATACTTCAAGTTTAAAATCAAGTCAGGTATGTCTATTATCATCTCATATTGATGATCAAATATTTTATGAAGAGGTCAAGCCTATAGTGCCAATCAAGCCTAAAAGGATACTAAAGGATATTCAATCTTCTGAGAACATGGATATCTAAGAATATTTTGAGATTGTGTTGTTTTCATACCCTATGAAAAGGGGTGACTCCATTAGGATTCATGGATAAACTCTTCAGTTAGTATAATCATGGTGGATGCTTAGTTTGAGGGGGAGTTATTCAAATTATTGACTGAGCTTGATCTATATTGAGAAGTTGTCTTGTAATTTTAGTTCATTTGAAGGAGGTATGCATGGAGTAAGGGGGAGCATGCTCCTATAATGCTTCATATTATATGTATTGATATTTTGGTGAAAGAAGGTTTGTTTATATAATTTTAAGTATGTATGACCATTTGTCATTAATGTCAAAGGGGGAGGAAATTCAAGAAGGGAGTTTGACCAGTATGGGGAAGAAATGAGAGTAATCAAATTGAAGAATGTTTTTCCATCAATGAAAAAGGGGGAGTTTGTTGAGAAGTGTTTTCATTGATGTCATTGATGTCAATATTCATTTGGTGAAGATGCATGGTGAGTGGTCTTTGAGATATAAGCTTGTGTGCTTGATCTGACAAGGATGCCTGTGATAAGAATGTTTCTTCCATTGAGAGATAATTTGAAGGAAACCTAATAATTATTATATTGGTTGATGTAAATATTATTTAATTGGTGTTAAATTGATATCTGATGAGTTTTCTTGCTTGATATCACTGAGATAAGCATGTTTAAGTACTAGTTATTGAGTACAAGCTATTTTGAGAAGTATAGTCTAGACCCTATGAGAAGATGTGCATAATAAAGTTAGGTGAAGTAAGTAATCACAAGCTTATGAGAGGTTATTTTGAATTATATGGTAATTTAAGTGAATTTTATATACTTTCATAAGTGTTTCAAGGCTATTTTCCATGTTTTAAATACTTAAGGAGCCTAGTCATAGCACTAGCCATAGCATGAAGAGACCTTATGAGAAGGTATGACAATGATGGCTTGGTGAGATGAGTACACACAAGCATGATTGGATTTATGAGGATTATTGAGCATGTATGTGAGACATTATACTACTCATGTGAATCTTAAGGTGAGCGTATAGGGGTGGGACCTACAGATCAAATATATAACTAGACCTCTTCTAGACCTTACTTGGCCTAATGAGGCATCATGATCTATTGTCAAGGAATATGAAGGATGTATATTAGTGTTTAAGCATGAGATAGGTTTCTTGATTATGTGATTGAGGTGAATATCACATGGAAAGAGGCATGGAGGTCAATTTTAAGGTCTAATGTGATTTTTAGGTTAAGGTCTAAGAAAACAAAGTGAGAGAGTATGGCCTAATGGGGTATGAGGTTTTATTTTCAAGGTAATTATGGATAGATGATTTTTTTCATAGGTATTAAATTTTTCAATCATTTTCACAAATTTTAAAGTTATGGTTTGCAAGAAAAGGCATGAAAAGTAGTTTTGAGGTCTCTCAAGTACATAGAATAAAGGGATGTAAACTCGATAAGAAATTTCAAGTCTTCATGACATGTGTAAACTCTACATAGGAACATTAAATATTAATTATAGATGTGAAAGGTCCTAGATAATATCTATAGGCATTAGTTTTATAAACCAGGGGTAGTCCTTTATGAATAATTGTTAACACCAAAAATAGTGTTAACCCTATCTTAAACCTTAATAATGACTTGGTGTGAAATTTATTGTTTAAAATAGCACATAATAGTCTCAAATGAATATAAAAACTTTGGATCATGTAGTCATCTCTCCCAGGCACCTCCAAGTGTGATTGAGTTATCAGGTGTGTGAGTAAACCCTATATGAAAGTGTTAGTTTCTTAGAAATTGATTGTAGTAGTTAGAGTTAACCAAGTTAAAGTATGAAAATAATTATATGGATAATTTTTATACATTTATTTTAAGTCTATGGTGGTTTATATATATGTTCTATCCCTTAGGTGTGCTAAACTGGTCATCCAATTTGACTAGTCGCTAACATGCCTAATGGTGGAAACAATGAAAAATCCAAGCATCATTGAGAAGGTGATTAGGGATGTTATATCATGAAATAGGGATGAATAAAATTTCATGTAAATATTTTCCATGAATTTTAATAAATTTTCATGTTTTTTATAATTTTTGGAGATCAGTGATTATATTGAAAAAGTTGCTCACGAGTTTACCTGTTTGGTTCAGATGAGACAATGAGATACTTGGTTATGAGATTGGTCTAAAATACCAATATTACCATTTAAAATATTATGTTTACATCTAATAATGGTATAATAATCTCAAAATATCATTTAAATTAATCATAAGTCTCTATAAATGGTCATATAGGTATTAAAAAGTCATTGTCACCAGGATTGTGCTTTAAGGTAAAGTCACAGTTCTATGTATTCAAGTTGTAGTGATGAGTTTGATTACATATTACCTTATTTTATGAATATAATTCATATTATGTTATTTTTGTGACTTTAAATGAGTGATAATAATTTTTTAGGGTTTTTTAGTCAATGAAAGTAGTGAAAATATTGAAGCTTAAATGTCTTGTTTGACTGAGTGTGGCCTGTGAGAGAGAAGGTCAACAAAACTAATAGTTTCCATTATAAATTATGATATTATAAGGATGTTTTAGGATCACTTTCATGAATTTTTAGTCCTTGAATTTTTCTTTTATGTGTCATAAGTTTAAGTTTCCATGATTATGTTTTGAGGCTAGTTGGGAGTTCAGAGTGAGTGTTTTACATAGAAGAGTTTGTTTATACCTTGAATTTAGTATATAATTACCATGAGGTCATGTGGTTTTTGAATATTTGATTTATTTTTTATTTTTTTAAAAATTTGTGCTTAATCTTCAGTAGTTCAAAATAGAATTCCTGTGTATGTAAAGGCTTATTTATGAATAGTGTTAATGGCATGCTTCAAGTGGTGATTGGAGCTAAAATGTGTCATGGACATAAGATGAGATTATTAGGGGTATATTTGATTGAAATATTAATTTTTAATACTATGTATGTTTTTTTAAAGTGTTTCAATTATATCAAAGGGTAACATGTGCTAATGAAGGCCTAATTGAAATAGGTCTCCTTAAGGCCTAAAAGAGATTTTGGTCCTATATGGTGTGACCAACCTATTGAAATGATTGATTCATGTATTAAACATGTTATAAGACCTATTTAAATGCTAATACAATTATACAATGGTGTTTGTCCAACCAATAAGGATATGAATAGGAGGATCATATAAATACAAGGAAGTTTTAGGCTTATGTGGGAGTGAAGAGAGCAAGCAGAGAATATAACACATTAGTGAGAAAAAAGAGGTATTTTATACCATAAGAGGAGTGTAAATAATTTGTGATGAATATTTGATATAGGTTATGTGTATGAAAATCAAGGTCATATGACCTAATTTCTCTTGAAGAGACCTAATTGAGTAAAGAGGCCTAGAAGATAGTTTGAAACGGATAAGAGTCTAAAGAGTTGAAAATGTGGTCATCATGAATTGGTTGAGAAATAAGGTTTATTGAAGGTAATAAAAAAAATTATGTGGTTTAGTTGGTTTTTATTCATCTAGGGGGTTGGTGCCTCCTTGAAATTTGGTGCTTGTTAAAGCCTAGCTAAGTTGTTACTTAGATAGTTAGGGTTGGTGCTCTATTTGGAGTTGATGCTTCACTAAATTTGGTGTTTATATTAAGAATTGTGGTTCATTTGAAGATATCATTGGGTTTTATTCACATTGAGGTTTTCACACATATATGATATGTTCTTGTGTTTCTCGCTTATGTGGGTATGTGTCTCTGCTTGTTAGATCTATATGCTTGTTTAAATGGTTCATAATTATTTAAGGGAAATTGGTAAGAAAGTTTTTGAAGACAAATTAACCCCCCCTCTCAGTCATTTTTCTTCCAATAGGAGTACATAAAAAACTCATATAATACACATGAAATGTAATCCATGAGAGGGTATAACCAATTATTAATTCTTTCAATGGCAATTACATGAATATATTTTGGTAGGGTTACCCATCACCAAAAAAGGATATCTTTTGGTGTAGTGGAAAATAATCTATGTTAAAAAATTGGTGAGTCTATTATGGAGGGGCTCAAACCTCACCCTTGGTACTCTTATCTCACCTCATTGTTGATTGTGTCTAGTGTAAACCTTTTAGCTTAGGGGGATAAACTATTATCATGTGCGACCCTCAACCCCTATCAATGGGATCACCTAACCTTTACTAACTTCTCTGGTCTATATTGACAACTAGTCTGTGTTAATAGGGACATCAATATCCATGATTTCATGTCTTAATGAGTGAATTAAGGTAGAATGGGTTATATCATGGTAATTTGTTAGATATTAATCCGTGATCATCTATTATATCTTCTTAAATTTAATTTTCATGTCATCAAATTAGTCTAACATCTTTTTTTTTCATTTCCCTTCTTCTTCCTCCTCTTCCTCATGATTTTGTACATTTTTCCTATAAACTTGGCCTTGTGAAGTTAATTTTATAATAATTTATTACCAAATAATCCCTATTGAGTTATTTATGTAGTATTCATTGTAGTTTATAACTAGCTCATCCCCATCAAGTTAGTCTTATCTCTATTATTATTTTCATTCAAACTTGACAAGGATGATGTAGTACTATTTACACCTTATTTTCATTTCAACTGACTCGATAGAGTCAATTTTTATAGATTTTGAGACAATAATTTTTTAGGTACTTAATATATATAGGGTTTCTAAATATAATTTTTAACAACAAACACATCTGATCTTATTTTCTCACATAGATAACTCCACATTTAGTAATAAGAAGAGGAATTAGGGTTTATGATCTTACATTTATAGGTCTATTTTGCAGAATGTCTTTGAAGGTCATACAAAAAGAAGATAAACCAAAAATGTAAATCTTTATTTCAAGTCCCAAACCATAAATAATTAGGTATTATTATTTACATATAGATCTTCAGCTACATCATCTCTCACTAAGTGTCAATTAAGCTAAGGGAGAGACTGATGTACCAACAAGTCAACCCAATAATTGTATCCCTATCCCTATACACTTTATTTAATTTATTAGATATAGGTGTATGTGTATGTATCCATTATGTTGGTATTTTTTAATCCTATATGATTATATTAGTTTATGTTTTTTAGTATATGTAATATTTTTAGGCTTTACAATCCATAAATACCTCTTGATTACAATGTCTACTTTAGATACCTATTGGTTAATGCCTAATGGAAATTATATCACTTTAGTTTACCACTTTTAAATTTTGGATATAGCTTAATCCTTGTTCATAATTTCCTTTTATAAATCTCCTAAGTATATATTTCATATCCCTTTTATAAATAACTCTTTCTTACAACCTTGACCCACTTTACAGTGTGGCATATTGTATGTATGTTGGATATAGTATGGTCTTCTCCATTTTAACATATAAAAATTTATTTATATTTTTAATTATATCATACATAGATACAACTATTATTATAATACATTATATAAATTACTATAGTGGCACTCACTTGCATGGCAGGATTGTTTCCACTTATGTTGGCATGCCCAACATGACTAGGCTAGTTGGTATAAGGGCTAGGGTTTTTATTGGTCATATTTGTTGGTAATGTATACTCTCCTTCAAGATAACATGATAATATACTTGTATTATAAATTTTATTATCACTAAAAAATACACACTTCCATCAAAAATTTATTATATTTGATTAAAACATGCATGGGTTGATGCTTCAAGTAGATTAGGCATCAATGTTATATTTAATTATGTTTAGTTCATGTTGAGTGGATCCCAATAAACCATTAATATTTCTTATACCATAAAAGGATTTATTTCAAAATATGTGGAGCATATTTCTCTTATGTGAGAGTCAGTCTCTCACCCTTCGTATTCCATGTAGATATTCATGCCATTCTTATTAATCTAATCCACATACTCTTGGGACCCATGGTGGCTATTAAATTTTACCTACCTTTAACATATTTACACCTCCTAAGATCCTAATTGTTTTAGTTTTTCATATATAAACTATTTTGGTATTTTACCTTTATTTTTATGATATGCAACCTTGCCTTCCCCTTCTTCTTATGATTCCCATTTAGTCCATATGTAGAGGTTATTTATCTCTCCATAACCTATTTTAATTATTCTATCCACCATGGTATTATTGATCTACATGGGTATATGGGCTATGTATAATATTATGAGATCATTTAGAAACTAGTATTATGCTTCTTGAGTTCAAGATTATGTCTATAATAAAATTTTTAATAGGTATATACCAAGAAAACATTTTCACCACACATCTATAACTATTGTCCATAGTTTGTCCATATATTTCAAATAGTTGATTTAAATTTATATCCATGCACAAATTATTATAATTTTATTACTATGGCATATAACATATGAAAATAACCATAAATTTAGGTGTTTAGATACATCTCCCATTAAAATATTGTACAAAGGATCATACATGTGATTCTTTACCAACTTATTTGGACTCAAATCCCGTCTACTTGGATGGACTTTTGAAAAATATAAATCTTAATCCAAATACCATATTTCAAATCTTGGATGGTGTTTTTCCTATGTATAATTTAGTCATGTTACCTTTCCATTTCATGCTTGTCCTTTCAGAATTATTTTGACTCAATTCTCCCTCCTCCTAGGGTCCATGATAACTATCACCATTTTCCTCCCTTCATCATATGTATACCCCTTAAGATCCTAATAATCTTGGTTTTCCATACTTTTAAATTCTCTTGGAATTGTGCCTTTGCTAGTTCAACAAGAAACATTACCTTACTCTTCTCATTATACTATTCACTTAGATCATGCATAAAGGATATTTAGCTCTCCATACACAATAGTTTAATGCCCTAATCCACCATGACCTTTTTGATAAATAGGATTGAATGATATTTTTATGATCCTTTAGACTCCTATAGAAACCATTTTTTTCTTCTCAAGGACAAGAGTATCTAGATACTAAAAAATATAACATGTAACTACCAAACAAACCTTTCCACCACACATCAACATATCTTATCCACACTTCACATGTCCATTTATAATATTCTATTTGTACATTTTTCAATTCATAAATTCTTCCAAAATTTATATTATAGCCCAAAATATATGTATATATCCATGCATGCAAATGTTCAATTAGTTATAGATATAAAACATCATAAAAAGGATAATAAAAGTTCTGTGTTATGCACTTATTTAGAATCAAATACCCTATGCATGGATATATTTTTAAAAATGTAAAAAAAATTACGTGAATACTTCACATATATGGAATAAATCAACAATAATATATCACATAAAAAATCCAAAATGAGCAAATCCATAATAATGATATAAAAAAGAGTAGGACACTTGGTAAATATGACTAAGCCACTTCGAGGGGGAAACTTCCATACAATGCAATAATAAAATAATTCAAAATAATAGTAATCACTACTTATATATATATTATACTTAAGCCATGGTTATTACATATGCTAACCTTAGTAATAATATACAAAAATAGAGAAATGTGATAGGATAATATAAAGTAAGACAATAGTCATCCACACTTATCCATAGAGACACTATATATTAAGGGTGTAACATTCCACTCCCATTACAAAAAATGTTTCCCTCAACCTTAAATAAATTTGGATGTTACTATAGGAAATAATTATTCTTCCATGTTGCATCTTCATGCTTTAGATTCTTCCACTTGATCAAATACTCATTAATATTTATTATGGTCAACCTTTTAGTGTGTTTCTAAAGGATCTCCTCATATTATAGAATCAATCAACCATATTAATATTATTATAATAAGTTAGTATGGGTATAAAATCTATGTACAATTACCTTGTTCAAGAAAGATACATATAATATGAGATGTATGTCAATGGATTAGGGTAGCTCTAGCTTGTATGCAATATTGCCAATTTTTTTTAGGATCTTATAAGAGTTATAATACCTGGTATCAAGTTTTTTATCATTTTTATACTAATTTATAAGCATCTAATTATATGGTAATCTACTAAAAAAATCTAAGTATAAGTGTAAATAAAGTCTAGACAAGGAAACACACATACATTTATCTACTAAAAATAACAACATATACCTACTAAATGACATAAATGAAGAACATAAGGTTAGAAATAATTACCTTGCTGTTAATTCATTGAGACTCAATCTCCCCCTTGTATAATGGTACTTTGAAAGAGATTTTTGTGGTTGTGAAGACCTCAAATGATGGAAAATAGAAACTATGCCAACTAAAGACCTCCTATAAAATTTTCAAGACTTCAAAAAGTCAAAGTTCCTTAAAGACAAGATTCTACTTATATCTACTCCAAAATTAATTATGATATAAGTGTGATTTCAAGTAGAGTATATAAATGTGAAATAATGTGTGTATATGAAATTAAATGAAATATGACTATATATATAGTGGTCAAATGGTCAAAATAAGACTAAGTAGATGGTATCAACCAACTCAATGAAATTTAAAGACGTTGATTAACACTTGACTACATTAGTTAGGCCAAATTAGTAAAAATGCTAAGATTATAAATAGATAACTACATCAGTTAGGCTAATATACTAGGGAAGGGAAACATAAGATGCAAATCTACATTGGCTTGGATGATGCGATAGGAAATGTGTGAACTGACACACCTGAGTAGGATATGATTTAAGTAAGTAGGTAGAAGGAATATATGCGGAAGTTAAACTAGGTATTGAAATGACATGATCATGACCTAGATAACAGTATCCCTTATAATGTAATAAAGGCCTACCCACCCCTTTCCTAATCCATCCTTTAAGGTGTGCATTCAGGTAGATTGAAGATTGACAAGTTTCTATAAAAGAAATCATCAATAAATGATAAAGTCAAAAATATTATGTGTATACACATGCCCCACTCAAATCTCATCATATGTCACAATAGTGCAACATGGGATGTTGTTTCGAGAAAGAACATAACATAAAAATTGAGTTAACTCAAATTAAGTACATAAATAAATGTTGAAATTAAATGAAAGTACCATATACATACCTTGACTTAATTTTACACTAAATGACTACATGAAAATATCATATTCTTGATCATGAAGGGCACATCACCTACATTTGATAAACCTTAACGACACAAGGCTAAAAATAGAATCAATGTGTGCATATGCAAGATGGCCAAAGTAGAAAAGGAAACTTTTAAAAACTTATTATATTACTTGGAAACTTTTCAAGCCATGATCATAAAGGATAGGTTAGAACAAAAAGATCAAGTATCTAATGAAAAAATGATAAAAAAAAATGAATGTAGAACACATTAAATCATGTGAAAAAGCATGTAAAATATTGCAAGTAAATGAAATATCAATGTAAGTAATGTCAAACAAAGATATCTAAAGTAAATAATATATCAACGTAAGAAAAAAATCAAACAAAGATATGAAATATGATCTCATTTAAGATAGGCATGTCAAATCAAACATGAAAGAAACATGTTTGAAAATAAAAATTTAATTCAAAATGTAAGACAAACATGTTAAGTCAGACACAAATAAAGACATGTAAGTATGAAAAATGTCATATGTAATATATTTTAAGTCCACAAAAATTAAAAAAAGAACATGATGGATAAGTGAAAATAAAATGTTGTAAAGGATGACTATTCAAACTTAGTGCCTGTTATAAATGCAATTTAAGAAATAAAAACCACATAATGACATGACTAATATGATAATGTGATGGTGTGGTAATAAAATGTGGAAGTGTGTTAGTGATGAAGGATTTATCCTATCTAAGGTCTTACAATGAAACTTACAAAAGGAAAGCCAAGAGATATAAGTATAAATATGTAAATACCCCACTAGGTTTTACTAGAATATTGTAATATTTAAAAAAAATTAAATACACATATTCAATATTTAGATTTCACCCTGAGAAATCCTAACTAGTGATATTTAACTAATTACATTAATTTAGTTAACCATCAAGGTTATAACTAATCCACTTAGCTAAGGATCACCATGTATAGATATAAAAATCATTAATAAACTAAATAACCATACTTACTATATTTCAACATAAATTATATAGTACAAGTTCAGCCACAAATGATACAATATTAAAACATCTACTATAGGAAGTACAATTCATAAATATTACATTTTCAATAATACATAAAATATCTCAAATAATGTAATAATATATAAATATCCTTTGAACAGAGTCTCCATGACTCAAGATTCTCCATGACTCAAGTATCAATACGTAATCTCAAGTGTAGTCTCAAGTTTAGTACTCCATCTAGGAGGGAGATCATCATCTGAGCACTTTTCTAAACCAATCAGGAACTATAAATCCCCCACACTATCTCCCAAACAATGGGATGACCCTCCCTTAATGGATGGGTAGATAATGATGGTGTAGGAAGCCAGAGTAACAAACCAAAACCTATGTGTTGAAGATATCTAATACATAATATGTACCATAAATTTTTTTGTTCTAATATGATATGACATAAATATAAAAACTATATCAACATATGAAATGACAATATTTAACAAACATTATTTTGGCCAATGTTTTCAATAATAAATGATCTCTAGGATTAGTCATATTCATATGCACCAATTGATTGGATTACCCCTTATCTATCATAATGGTGCTAATTAAGCCAGTAGAATCTATCCACTACTTAATTAGGATCATGAATGAAAGATTTAGAAAGAATAAATAATAATATTAAAAACTAAAAGATTCATTCTTAATATTCTATTTAGCTAATCAAAATATGCTAAATATAAAAATATCACAAACATTCATTTAATCTATCAAATGAAGTGAATGGAATACAAGCATATAGTTTATTATAAATAATAAAAAGAATAAAAAATTGTCCTCAATATAACACACCATTTGGGTAATGAATATTTAGACTGCTAGTTGCTTTATCCATTAAGCAACTTATAATATTATTTATCCACAAAATAATATTATAACCCAGGTAAACAAATTGTTCATATTCTACATATAACAACAACCAGTCCTTACATACTATTATGTTTTGTATTTAATCTCATAAATACAGTAAATGTTTTATATTTAAATATTCTAATGATTTTATGAACACCAATATAATCAAACATCCATTATTTGTTTTTATAGCAATTATAACATGACTGAATATATATATATATATATATATATATATATATATATATATATATATATATATATATATATATATATATATATATATATATATATATATATATATATATATATATATATATTTCTACATTCATATAATTATATTATACATACTTTGTTTATACAAGACACTACTAAGGTGGCATACACCGTATGTTACCTCATTATGTAATGTATACATAAAATATATAGTTAATTTAAAACAAAGCCCCATAACCTTTTATTTAATTTCAAAAACTCCATTTCCAATGATAAGTAGATACAAAGAATTTTCTATAATTCAAACTCTTTCACATTTATCTTTCAGCATATTCAAATCATTTTAAATAAAAATAATCTTTCATGTTTTGCCTACTATATAAGTGAAAATATAACTAAACACAACTACTTCCACCCTATTCAAGTTTTATTCAAATCATCTAATACCAATTAGTAAAAAAATATCTATTTAACACCCAATCGGATACCTTCTCAGGTATCGACAATAATTTTCTAGATTTGACCAATTAAGGTAAACTCAACACATATCCAATTAATTAAATTATTATGCAAATGAACCTACAAGAACTTGTTTCTCAATCCCTATAAATTTACGCAAAGCATATATACATAGTTCACCTATACATTACCTATGTATATTAGTAATGTTCATAACTTAACTCAACAATACAACATTATTAGTCCACTAATTTTTATATTTTATAAAACCAAAAAATTAATCCTACATTTAAATTGTTTATCTACTCATACCTGAATAACAAAAAGTGGTTACACAAAATATCCTAATTCTATATATAATATATTATGGGTATTTATGATTCCATAACCGAGCTTTAATGTCCAACTAAAATTTAAGCCTAGTCATATAACAATATTATCCTCTAACTGTAATACACATAGTTTTATTAAATGAATTAACTAATTATATATACACACACACTCGTATATATGAATATAGTCACATTTAATTTTGACAATTCTTCAAACATGGATTTTGGTACACACACACACAAATATATATGAGAGTATATCATTTATATAGAATCAAAATTAACCAAATATGTATTCAGATATAATTAAAAAACCTATATTTGTAACTCCAAAATAATGAATTATTTAACACTTGAATAAATCATACAAACATATACAATTTATTCTATTTTTCAAATACCCCATGGAATATATAATAATTTAGTTCAAGATAAATATCTCAGCTAAACTGTATATATATTCTATAAAGTAAAACTCCATTTTGAATAGTGAATTCAAATTACTAAGGATAGGATAATTTATAAAGCCTCTTAACATCATGACCAAGACCTATTTTGTATCTCTAAACTTCTCAGGTTACCCTAGGTTGGATATAGAGTTATTTGGAGGCTAAGTCCTCAACAGGGCCCTATATACAGCCCAATGTAAATTTCTCGACACCATTATAATAGAATAACTGATAACTCAACAATTTAAAAACCCATTCACAAAACATACCACACACATAGGTATTTAAATTACAAAACCAACCTATTAAAATGTATGATTGATGAATAATTTTGAGCCTATAGTCATTCCACTTCTTTCTTCCTTTTCTCCACCTTCTACCTTTTTCCTCTCATAATGTTGTGAGTCCCGAGTCATCCTTTTTCATAGTCCCCCTCTCTCCTTTATCTTTTTTTGCATCTATATTTATTCCACTACCCATATTCTTCAACTAATTAAAGTCCTAATTTTGTATGCCTAGATAGCTAAACTACTCACAATCTACCTCCATGCATACGCATCAAACCCCATGATTTCTTCCCAAAACTATGCTTAACTCAAGTCAATGAATGATTAGAGAACTAATCATTCTCAATTTTTCTTTCCAAAATCCCCTAATAAACCATATTATAATCCCTTAACAAATTTTCATGCTTATTATTTTAAAAAACCATCCCTAACCACCTTATTCACTTAAGTCACCACCTTATGTTATAATCCATGCAAGAATTTAAACTAGTCATTTATCCAGCATATTTCCCATGAAATGACTAACACAAAGAAATCATATAACTTATACAATGAAATTATGATAAAAAACACTTAGATATTACATTAAATTCTATCCACTAACATATATATTAATTAAAATTATTTCTATAATCATTTATTAATTAACAATAATATATCCATATATATATATATATATATATATATATGAATATAAATATTTAAAACAACATTTAATCAAATATAATCTATTTAAAAATAATTTTATTATAATAATAATAATAATCTTTAATTATTATTATCTATATCTTATAGCTTAAATAATGATTATGGGATCCATCAAGACATCATAATGTTTTACTATTTAACCAAACATAATAAGGTAATGATATAAGGAAACGCAACCAAATTAATTTGTTAAGCCAAACAAGATGAGCTACGTAAGATCACAAAACATAGTAAAATCACTCAAACAATCACATGATCATGAACATCAATTAATCTTATACCAAAAATCATACTAACAATCATCTAAATAAAAAGTACACAAAACACGTTATTGTATCCATATCAAACAACTAAAAAAACATAATATGCTAAGAGTTGTGTGTAAGGGTTTCCAGATTCACCCTATGTCAACCCCTAATGTCTCCATATAACCACCCTATTTGATGATACTCTCCCTTTTTCATGACCTAGTGGAATAATATAACATTCATCCCACCTCATGCCAATGAAGGTAGTTAGCTCGTAACATCATTATATTCATAAAATAATGTTGTATAATAATCAAACATGATCTCACAGTAAAAAATATAAAATTACCACCAACTCATATCATCTAATCATGTAAATTAAGCAATAAAAACTATCCCATAATTAACATAATCCATAAATCTTAATCAAATATTAGTTAATAAACTAATCATCTATAGTAATTCATGGATTAAACAAGTTATTTATCTTAGATATAAATCAGGATGTGATAAAATATGTGATTAGGGATGTGATCAACTCAAATTGATACCCATTAAGAGTAATATCAAGAAAATATGATGTAAATAGGGAATGTAAGGCACCATAAGGGTTAATTGGGAATGAGACACACTAGAAAAGTGTAAGAATCAAACATCAAGGACCTAGGACACTTCCACTATTAAATGTAAAATTTGGGATAATAAGTGAAGTACATAGATCATCCCATGAAGGGTATATTAAAAAAATTAAAATGGATACTACCTTACCACAACATGTTCCCCACTCCCTAGGACTCCCTAATGAGCCATTAGTCTATTTTGAATATTATGTACTTATGTGACAAGATAGGTGACATTAAATAAGTAGGAAGATATGTTGATATAATGTTATGAGACCTCATATCCTTGTCTAATATTCTACCACACCCCAATGGGCATTAGATATATCATGAGACCAACTGTGGAGTTTGATTTTAGAATAGAATAGGAGATGTGCTAAAAAAATGTCACATCTTTTAGTGTGATATGAATTTTAAGACATAAATTCCTTTTAACATTTCCTTTTCTTATGATATGGATTTTAAATTTTTATAATTTGTATTCCTCATCCATACAAATTTTAAAATACCAAACATAGATGGAATAAATATCTAACATAAGAGATATTACACTTGACCACTAGAGATAAGTACCTAAAAACCATGGTGTCTAAAGACTCCTAGACTTGCCCATATGGAAATTTCCAACTTCAAAACTGACCTACATGTACCTATAGTGAAAGGAAAGTAAGGAATTATGGGGACTGTGTAAGATAAATCCATGTAATTATAGTGATATAATGATGGATATGCTCATAGATGATTATAAGGAGTGAGACAATGCTCCAAAAGGTATGGGGATATGATGTGATAGTCATGTTTCTAGGGAAGTTGACCTCCCTATAATGGATATATCACAAACACTAATTAAGGTAAGTATTCATACCGAAATAGGGTTAAAGTAAATGGTCATCCAAAAAGAGGGGGAAAGTAAATAAGGAGTAAAGTATCAAAAGGAGATTAAGGAAAAAATGATAAAAAGGTAATAAATGATAAAAATGAAAATGATATCTAAAAACCAAAAGGGAAACAAAGGATGAAAGTAAAATGAAATAAAACCAAATAACTAAAAAGGAAATGATGGTGTAATTAAAATTAAATAAAACCAAACAACCAAAAAGGAAATAAGGATGCTAAAAAATTACGTGAAAAGAAATAATACATAAAAAAATAAAGAAGCATGATACAAAATAACAAGAAAAAATTATGCCAACGTCTATATCAAAGGAGAGCATGTGAAATGTAATCATGTGTCTCAAAAAAATTATTGAAGGTCATTGTGGTAACAATGGTAAAGGGATAATATGTTATTAAAAGGTATTTCATGGAAAATAAGAAGTATTAAGATACCAAAATATAAGGGGTGAATATCACTATATGTCCTAAAAACATGGATAAGATCAAAGATGGGCATTGAAATATGACTAAAAAGCTGAAATAATTACCATGTAAGGTGCCCCAAAATGTGTAGTATGAATAGGATGGAAACCACAATATGCCACAACATGTGTGGTAATAAGAGGAAGGGAATCATATGATTCCCCAACCTATGGGAGATATATGTGTAGGAATGAACCTCAAGATTTATAGAACTAGGAATGATGTTAGAATCTATGTCGAGCTATGTCATAACATGAAATGTGGAATCTAAGGCAATGTAAGGATATTTAGGAGGTGATATAAAATTAAGATTAATGGTATTAGTTAAGATAATATAGTCAAGAGAAATAGGATTATAATTAATTATATCAACCATGTCAATATAGTTTGATAAAATGTGACTAAACTAGATTGTATTGGTTATGTTGACATAATTTGAGGATGTTATAGGATTGAGATGAAATGTATCATCAAGGTAAATATAGTTATTTAAGAGACAAGTGTCTAGTGATATATGATTAAAGTAGACTATATTGACTAGGTCAATGTAGTTTGATAAAATAGGATGAACTATATCGACACAATTAATGGCATGACTGATAAAGTTTACTATGGATGAATGAACTACATTGACACTTTTTATATGATGGATAATGAAATTATTTGGATGTGAAATAATTATATCGACACAATTTGGTTGGTGAATTGGAGGTGATTATAACTTAATTACATCAAATTGGTTATTTCATTTTAATATAATTTATTTATGTACATAGGAATAAATATGATGACTATGATTCTTTATGCAAGATCGAGGATAAAAATCACCTATAATGTACCATGTGGTGGGTATTTAAAATGTTTTTTCCTTGGGTTGATATGACTTAAGAGTTTGAGGATTGATAAATGTATCCACCCATTTAAATTTTTTCATGTTAGTTATCCTTTCCTTACTAATGTAGGAAGGAGGATCATCTATGGTTTGGACAACATTAGTGGTAAAGTTGGGATTATGAGGGTATTGAAATTGATCATGAGGTAGTTGAAAGGCTTTAAGATAATATTGATAATGTTGTTTTGTAAGAGTACCAAGATTAAAATATGGACCAACCAAGGAAATAATAATAAATCATTTAAATTCATGAAAAATCTCATGAGAATGACCTATTGTAGCATGCCACCAAAAATATTTATCAATATTTAACCATTTTAGAGGAGGTTTGTAAGATTCAAAGCTCATGGATTTAGAAGATGGTAACCTTATCTTGAGTTCTTGGAGACTTAAGTGAGGGTGGTAGGGGGTTTGATTGCTTACTTTGGTGGCTCCCTCATTAGGTTGTTGAGGACTATTTATTTGATATGAATTAGTTTCAATGACATTTGTTGATTATTTTGCATGAGATGACTCAAATTGGCTCATAAGGAAGTCTTTCCTTTTCCATTGATCTAAGGCCTCTTCTAAGTCCTTAGGGGAAAACATCTTCAATTTGTATTGAAGAGATTATTTAAGAGTGGTAAAAAAGAGTTTGAAAATATTATCATCACTCATGTTATGGTACACTTTATGAGATAGAGACTTCCATCATTTGATGAAAGTGTGAGTAGATTCATTATTAAGTTGCTTAGAATTAATGAAATGGCTAAGGCTATTTTAAGGAATATAATTGTGTTGGAATTTATTAACTAGAGAATTGAATAAATCCTCTATTTTTTTTATTGAATGTTTATGAATTTAGTTATACCGTTATAGAAAATCTCTATCATAACCCTCAAAATTCAATCTAATAAAAAAATATGACTTGTGGGGTTATGTTAATAGATTCCAATAATAAGCCAAGTAAATTAAAAGGTTTTGTGAATAATTATACATATATAAAACCTTAGATACAAATGGTTATATACAAATTCCAACAAGAATTCCAAGTAAACATATAACATTATAAAATCTCTTTAGTTTAGATAGTCCTATTAGTGATAGTATTCTTTTAAACAACTTAGACTAACACATGGAAATATAGATATTGTATCAAGGAGTCTTACTTACAAGGTTAGTCCAAAAATTAATACTTAATACTATTACATTAATTTTTGATGTCATGGTCTATCACAATAGTAAGTAATGCTTAAAATAACATATTTTACTTAATCACATATTTATTTCAAAAGGTGATGCTTAAAATTTTCTCACTTAAACAATTTATATTTTTGAGCTCCATGTTAGTGTCTTAAATAAGAAACTCCTTTTTCCACTCATGATCATTAAAAAATTTAGCCATGGATCGAGGCCCAATAATAATCCACCTTAATTAATTGATCCAATATTTGTTTGTAAATATATTATTTTACTTTTTCACTTAACATAATTGGTCATAGGATAATGGTGCAAGTTTACCATGCCAGTCAAATAGTTTACCACTATCTAGCTAATAGTGGACAATTATTTCATGGATTTTCATAGCTCGAATACCCTTATTCATGAATAAACAAATAATATCCTATATATATATATATATATATATATATATATATATATATATTACATAATTACTTGAATTAAAGATTTAATGGTTGATTATAAATGAATCATGACCTTTCTGGTCCTTACAATAGGACTTTAAATATTAATACAATATTGTTTTCAATTTAGAAATGAAATAAGATAACTATCTATGCTATAGTGGTTTTCATCAATTTTTATTATTTTCCCTTCATAATTATCCCTAAACAAGTACATAATTAATGTGCATAGATAATACAAACATCAAAGGATTAAGTACCATTAATTAAGTTAAGATTTATGATCATAAAGTCAATATTTTTTTATCTAATTATGTTAGATATAAAAAATTTCCCCTATTATCTATAAATTGAGTCATCTTAATGATAAAGAAAACTTCCATATTAATAAACTATTAAACAACAACCTTATCAATTTGAGATTTAAATTACAAGTTGATTGAGAACCTTTTTAACTATGTAAGTTATGGCTTCATTATAAAATAAAACAATTCATCCTACTTAATTCCCATTGTTTAATTAGTAAGAATTATTATGACCATGTGTAACCACTCTAATTATAGACTTATTTGATCTTACGTGATAAAATGAAAGCAACACCTCATACTTGTGTAAAATATGACATCTTTAAGAACACAAGATTATTTTGTTTATATCATTCAATTTAATTTGAATTTATTTTAATTACACAATAAAACATATCACTATAATTGTGTTACTAATAATGTAATTATACATTATAAATTGACTACAAGAACATTCCAAATTATAAAAATCATTGAAAGTTAAAATTAAGCTTACAATCTATAATAAGTGAACCGATCATATTTATGATGAGTAATAGTTCATTAATTATCATGAATACCATCATTAAAATAGATTAGTTTTTTATTAACTATAAAATTTGATCTAAGTTCCAATATAAAATAAGGATGAAGATACGATTACTATTGAATGCTTTAAAAAATGCATACAAGACATTGTATTCAAATCTATAGAACATAATGATGCAGGAACATCACTACCATTTGTAAGTTTTGGTTTAATTTCAATGTTTGAGTATTTTTAGAGTCATCATAGTCCATATTAAGTCTTTATTAGTCAATAATTAGTGTTATTATTGTTTTAAATTTGAATTAGGGTCACTTTGGCATTTTCCTGCCAAAACCCTTGATTTAAATTTTTAAATCTACTTATGAAGTTTAGGAGACTTCCACTCTATCTAAATAAGTATAAACAATCTAAATTTTGTTTTTAGGTTTTATAGAGGATTATATGGTGTTACAACACATACCTAACTCATAATTTATTAATTTATATTAGTAGGTTATTGGTTAGGTAGTTAGATTTTCCCAACATACAAGAGGGAGTTAGTAAGAAGTTAGGACAATTTTGGAATATAAAAGAGAATGTAAAATGATTTTTTGATAGTGAGAAGTGATGGGGGATGTATTAAAAATTTAAATTAGATGAACCCCATAAAATTTAATGGGAAAATTTTCATTTGAAAGACAAAATGGGTTGTAAAGCATGTGTTTTTTGTGTGTGTAATGGAAATGAAAGAGAAAAACAAATTATGTATATAATGCTTTAATAAAGATGATTTTTTGAATTTATTTTCATGTTATTAAGTGTATTTTACTATTTTAATTAATTTATTTACATTATTTCAAGTTTTTTTCATGTATTTTGATGAGAAAAACTAACATAGACCTGTAGTGGATATGAAAGCCCACACAATCAAACTATGAAGATTGAGTAATGGCAGAATAATGTTGTTAATGAGATATTGAAATTTAAGATGGAGTTTAAATTGTTTATATATAGTTTTTTAAACCTTCACATAGGTTTAAGACCTTTCAATAACCCTAAAACATCATCTTGTCTCCTCTCGGTTGTAACAGTCTTATTGATTTCATACAGACAGTCACTATGTCATGGTAAAAAAGTGAAAAGTAACATATTTAATGGATTAAAATGATTTTTTAAAAATCATGGTACTTATAAAAATAATTAATAATTTTCATATTATCATGAAACCCCATTAGGAGTTTACAATCTTATTATTATTCCTCTTAGTCTTGCACAGTCAAATAAAACCCTATGCTAGGGTTTCAAGGAATAATTTTGATTCTAATAAGTTTTAACCATTAAAATATTGTAAATTATTTTGAATAAATTTATTTGAGTTTGATTCGAGACATTTTTAAGGTTTTATAGTTTTCTCATACTTTTGTGTACATATTTGATAGGACTAAGCATCAACAAGGTAAAGAGAGGCCTAATAGGCCTAAATAGAGAGAAAGAAAGACCTAAAAAGGTGATATAACAATTTATTTGAGCATAAAAAAAAATTAATTGAAATAAATGGATAGAGGGTTCTTGATAATAGTGTTAGTTTCTCCAACTAGTTTTGTACCAGTATGTACTAAGGGAAAAAGCCTTAAAAAAGCTACTAGGACTATGCATTTGAAGAGAAGAAGTTGCAAAGGATAAGAGAAGAGTGGTGATGAGATTTTTAGAATGGTTAGTGATATAATAATATTTTTTTAAGTATGATATGGATGATAAGAAACTGCATAGAGTAAGGAAGGAAACCAAAGATAAGGTTTGAAACTAAGAGAAAGGATCAGAGTTAGGTGGTAGAGGTAAGTGTTGGTGAGTGTGTTTTCTTATTTTCATCTTTGAAAAAAAAAATTGATGATGACCTATGCATCATTTGGTATCAAAGTTGGAATATTTTGTGGCAAGGTATGTTTTTTTATTTAAAAATTCTATGTTAATTTTTATAAAGATATTGTTGAAAGATTGAAGATATTGTTATGAGAATGTTATTGAAGATTATAGGAAAAAGTGGAGAGGCTACAAGTAGATGTGAAAGAGAGGAAAAAATCTAAGTGAAAGAGAAGATATGTGTGGTTAAATCCCTTAATTCAAGAAGGCTTGAAGAGAAATAAAAGAGATATTGAAATATCCAAGAGATAAGCTCAAGAGTGAGCTTGAAGAGAGAGAAGAAAGTCCTAGGAAAAGGACAAGTGAGAGAAGAGTGCCAGGTGAGGACAATAAATAAGGAGATTCTTAGAGAGATATTCAAGTGAGAGAGACCAAGTGAATTATTAAGAAAGCAAGTATTAAGGCTTGTCAAGAATAAGAGGAAGGTCGAGGTGAGACCTAAAGAGAAAGGGTGAAGTGTTAAGAGAGAAAAGAGTGAAAGAATGATGAAGAGCTTGATGAATTAGGAATGCCACAAGAAGATGGATAAAGAGAAATAAGTGAAGAAAATAAATTTAGAGAGAGATAATTAAATTACTAAGATTAAATATGTTTTGAAAATTCTAAATCAAGTCTTGGAAGAGATGAGACCAAGATTTAGAGTATGCATTAAGAGGAAAGTGAGATGGCCTCTCAAGTAGTTGATAGATAAAAAATAAGAAATATGAAGAGGATAAAAAGGCATCCTAGAAGGATAATCAAGGGGAAAACAAGCCTCAAAATATTATGACTAATGAATTCTTGAAATGTGTATATACAGGTGAAGAGATGCATAGAGATGAATAACATTGGAATCATAAGCAACATGCTAAATTTGATGAACAAACTGATTGCATAGTTGAGTATGGTGACACAATTATATATTAACCTAAAAAAGGTGATCCATTAGATGAATAATAAGAAGAGATATTTTGTAGAAAAACCATGCCTCATGAAAAACAAGAGAGAGTCAAATTTTAGTCAAGAAATCCTTGAAGAAAGCAAAGAGGTAGAAGGTATATGTTTCAATGTTATTTTTTGATGAAACTATTGATGTGAAAAATGATGAAGATGAATTTTATGAGAGTAAATTAAGGATAATTAATGTAATATTTGAAGGATAAGAAGGTATAGTAGCACCAAGTGAAGTGATTGACATGCAGGAAGAAGCATATGAGTGGAACTAGTAGATAAGGAAAAAGAATCACATGTTGAAGTGCTTGAAAAGACTAAGTTACAACAGATTGAGGTGATTTGTTTGGCACCAATGGAAGATAAAATTGGTATAGATGAGTATATAATATAGGAGAAGTAAATATGGTAGAACATAATACAAGAGTCAAATGATTTGATTCAATTAAGAGATGAGGACACCATCATGGTAGTTGAGTTTGTATTGATGATAATCTTGAGCTAAAATGAATAAGAGTTAGAAGCCAAAGAACAAAGTGGAATCTAAGAGAGTAAGTAGGAATTGTATTTTATTGACATATTTGCTTCATGTAAAATTATATGGAGGAGAGAGAACAAGAATCAGTTGCCCATGATTAGATTAAAGATGAAAAGAAAGAGAGAGATGAACAAAGGAGGAGCCTATTGAGGTCAACATACCCCCATATTTACAAAATGGGGACCCTTGTATTAAATTATAAAAAAATTTACCCTAAATTTGAAAATTCATCTGATCAGAAGACCATTAGATTTTTTTTCACATTATCTTTATTTGAATATCATCCACACCTGATTTGGTTGGCATGTTTATTCATGTTTCTGATTTAATCTTGTCTAAAGTTGCTAACATTTGATCTTTATGTTTCAGGTTGAAGGTTTAATGGATTCCATTTGGAATGAGTAATCTAGGTTTTAAAATTTAATAATGATTTGATATTTTACTAGCCTTTGGCCTTTTGAAATCAAGTTGAATTTATGTTTGATCAGCTTAAAACCCTAACTCCAATTATCCTAGCTCATGCCTTTTGAATTGAATTCAAATTTGGTGGGAACATTTATTATGGGAACACTTTAATGTGACTTAGTTTTATTTTATCCTAATGTCCTATTCATGTTTAATAACATGACCAAGACTTTAGTCTAAAATATTTATCCTAAGTTATTCATGTCTCGATCCCCCCTTAGTTCCATTTTATCTTAGCATGGTCTAACTAAATGTGGAGTCCCCTTTTATTATGCCATGTACTTAGTCTTATTTTTATCCTAAGTTTAGTCATGTTTATGAACATGACCAAACATTAGTCCAAAAAATTTAAGTGTGGTCTCTTTACTTTCTTGAGCCCCCTTGGTCCCTTTTGGGTCTAACTAACCATTGAGACCTTTTGTTATGTCTATAGACTTACCCTAAAAGACCTTGTCCTAATACTTAGCTTGTTATTATGTGTGGGATCCCATTTATTATGTTTATAACTTAGCTTAGGACTTTATCCTAAATCTTTATTCATTAATATGAATAAAAAAATTTGTCTACGACTTTAGCTTAAATTTTATGTTCCCCAAGCACTAACTTAAACATCACTTTTATTCACAAGATTAATGATCTATGTTTATTCAAATGAATGAGATCAAAAGTATAGGGTTAATTTTAAAAATTCAAGATATTGACCCTAATTTAAAGCTTGAGCACCTTCATGAGATCAACAACATGTATTTTCTCAAGCCAAATTGATCTAATGATACGTATCGAGTCAAATCTTAAATGGAGCCCTAAGACAAGTAATAAGGTGATAAGTGTCACAATCTCAACCAAAGAACATTTAGAAACCAATGGTTTTTGACCTCAAATATAAAGATCCAATGGAGCACATTTTCCCAAACAAAAATGATCCAATAGTGTATGGTGAACATTGAAAATTCAAGATTAATGTAGAGACAACATGTGGCATAGTTACAAGCCACTAAATTAAATATTGAACATATTTTCAAGATAAATGGTCTATGTACAAGAATACATATTCAAATCAACATGTAAACACTATAAAATTTCACACAACAGTTCTAGATGTTGAAATACCCCTAGACCACCTCAAGACCTCCTAGGGACCATCCCACAACCCTTCAACTGTAAACTTAAGCTAGGTTAGGTGACTAGCTAACTAACTAAAGCCTTTTACCAAACTTTACCTTTGACACTCAACCATTGATGGTCACCCTAACCATCGATGGTTAGGCCTAATTATTGATTGTCAGGTTCCCACCACCTGAATAGTCAAACTCTAGTTAACTCCAGCTTGATGTTTTTATATTTAGCTTGTCTAATTCATGTGCAAACTAATGAATTTGAAAACTAAATTATAACTACTTGTTGAACCTCTTGTTAACATATTTTTTCACCTCTCCTTCCTTCTTATAATAATATAGGAACAAAGGATGAATCTAGATCTAGAATCAATCAATTTACCATATCCAAGGCTAGAGTCTCTTACATCATCACTTCCTTTTTTAGATGTTCCTCCAATGAACCAACAATTGTGATATATGTCCAAATCTATGCCACTCATTATCCAAAATCTAAGTATCATTACTCTACAAAAATTATTCCAAGTTTCACCAATAGAACATTCAACCCTTTCCAAATAAGCAATCAACAAGTTAAGTATTTTTCTCTCTAATTAGTTACTTTATTTATATTTTGAAATCAATCCAGCCCAAACCCATCTCTTAGAATTCTATTCTCTGACCTCATCAAAACAACCTTTTCTCGCCCAGACCCAACCCATAGTAACCATTGATGGTCACTCTAACCACCAACAATCTGTCCCAACTATTGATGGTTATGCTAACAGCCAATGGTTACCCTAACCACTGATGGTCACCCTAACTAATGACAGTCACTATGTGACAAAATAACAATAATCTATTTTCACCCATCAAACCTTAAACAAATGTAACTTTCTTTCCCTCTACCTAATCATGGAACCCTACCCTATTTTCTAAACCATTCCTGATGTATTTAGCATTAATATTTACCCACTTATTGCTATAATTAGTTGATTTCATCTATTCTTTCATCAAGAACTTCTTGTACTTAATTTAAGTACCTTATATGATATATGTAAGTATTTTGTCTTTTACTTTCAAAACTTGATTATTTAAAATGCATAGATTGACATCCTCCAAGGATGTTCATGCTTCTTGGATCTAGCTCATTAGGAAATCCACCCTAATATCTGATTAATTTACCATTTAGTTGAGTGATTTATTATTTTTAGGTCATTCCTTCAAAGCTAAAAAGGATTCTCTACAATCATATACATTAATACATGCACACCATGTCATGTTTTTCTATCATACCCTTCTCAAGTTTCTTTTCTCTTCCTTCCAAATAACATAAGTAAAATTTCCTTGAAACATTTTAGCATGCTTGGTGGGACCCTAGAGTATTTTATTGAGTTCATAGTTGCATCTAGGTGCTTTCTTCTTCTTATATTTTTGTGCATACAATGAAATCAAATTTTATTTTGGGCTTAAAATCAGCTACATACATTAGTTTCTTGCAAGTATAGCTCACATTGTTTAAATTAAAGCAAAATAATTCAATCATAGATTCAATCTTATCACACACACAAGACCAAACCACTTACATTTAATCAAGAATTAAAACATTAACATAAGGACAAATTGGAATTTCATTACCTGATAGTCACCTTTCCTAACCATCCTACTTAGATTTCATCACCAAAGGGAGAACCAACTCAGATCTTCAGTTGAGCATAATCTCTAAAAATTGATATATCTTGGCTAAGAACCCAACACCCTTATCATTTGGTGTGTAAAGTGATGGGGTAGGCCCCAATATCAAGCCACATACTAATTTATAATATAGATCCCTTTGAGAGCCTAAATACAACCTAAAACCAACCATAGATTTCTTTTCTAGTACCCACTCTACAAACCAATTTGAGTCACACAATTCTTAACACTTAAGGCATAATCCACAAGAGAGACTAAAAATAACCTTAGGATTTAACGTGCTTTAGTGTGTGTTTTTCCCTTGGTTTTTTCTTGTCTTATCTTTGTTTGAGTTGTGAGATTGTTTGTATCTTCCTCCTTTCCTCATCTACATGGTTTTGACTAGGAAACAACTAAGAAACCAAAAAAATTAAATTCCACCTCCTAATCATCCATCTTCCTTCTCTCCTTCATCCATGAAGTACATCTCAGATGTAGAGAGTTCTCCCCATTATTCTAGGAGCCCTACCATCCCTTGGATAGTTACCCAAGGTGATGTAGATTTTGCCACCTTTTTGGATAACAACCTCATAGCCTTTCAACATTACCTTAACACCATATCCCACTATACCCCTACTTTGTTTCCACCTATTGACCTACCCTATTGTATGCCATCCCACATTATGGGTGACACTTTTATTTCCACCATCTCCACTTAACCTCTAGTAACCCAAGCATCATCTTCTACCCATAATCCTACCTATACCACTATCCAAAGCCAACCCAATCAACCAAACAACACCTAAGCACCTTCTTCCCCAACTAATAACCCTCCTAGTATAGGAATAACCCAACCTTTGGGATCCAACACTTCCCTTGTCTTAGGATTACCTTCTACTAGTACCATCACCATTCCTTTAGTTTCTAACCTACCTACCTCTACTCCATTTCAAAGTTTGTTGGTTCTTATACTTTCCACCCTTCCACCCATTAATACCAAATTAGCCACCCACCCTCTATCTACTAACCTAATTATGCCTCCTTCCCAACCTATGTTAATCTCTCAATAGGTGCCCATTATACAGAACTCAATCTACATCCCTAACCCACAAGTGTATATGCCTCTACCTTCCAACCAACCACCTATCTCCACATATTTATATGTGGCATCATCCCAACCACCCATGTCCATATACCAATATGTGGTAGCTTATCAAACCCCTACCAATTACCCATATGTTTCACCTACCTAGACCCAACATAACCTACCTTATAATTGCTAGTGTGAACAACCCCAAAATGACCTTGTTAAAATGTTAATGGACAAAATGACTACTTTGGAGTCATCCGTTTCTAGACTTCATAATATTCTATCAGATGACCAAATCTTTAATGAACCAATTCACCCATCTATCCCCATTCTATCATACCCTCTTCAATGGTAAATTCTAAATTTTTAGAGTAAAAAGGACCCCCAACAACACCTAAGAGCATTTAGGCATTCATGTTATATGATTGTCTATGATGATTCTCTCCTTTTTTGTACCTTCCCCATGTCTCTATCGGGTCTAGCACTAGATTACTATAGTGATATTACAAATCACTCCCTCTTTCATTTTACCCAACTAGATTAGATTTTCTTAGATCACTTGTCTATAAACATCTCTAAGAAAGTCTCCATCACTGATCTCTACTCCATTTGGCAATTTGATGACTAATTCATTTGTTGACTTTGTGGCCCATTAGAGAAGTCTGATAAACCAACTCTCCTTCTCTCTACCCCAACCTAAGGTGATTAAACTCTTTTCCTATGCTTGTGTCAAACACATCTCCTCTACTTTATGGGTCTAAATCTTTAGGACCTTTTATGAAGCTTTCACCATGGCATGAAGATTAGATAACATGACCCCTGATGAAGGGAAGTTGAAATTGAGAAACAAGAACTCTACCTTTAAATCAAATGAGACTTCCTCCTAAACCCAATAACTAAACCAATACTATAAACAAAGGAACCATTAATGAGATTGTCCTTAAAACCACCCCTCTATGCATTATCAACCAATATAACTCTTCCAATTTCTCCAATAAAAATATCAAGAATCAAAACCATAACACCTAGAAGAAATTTACCCCACTTGGGGAGTCATATGCTTTGGTGTTGGATAAATTGTTATAGGACAATATCATATATCTTCCCTTGATAAAACCTCCACAATAATTTGATTCTTCTCATCTTTCACCTATTTGGTACAAAGAGAATGAATTATATGCCTTCCACCAGGTCATTGGACATTATGTTAGTAGGTATAATACCTTCACAAATGTTGTCTAAAATCTCATTGAAAAGGGGTAGCTTGTGTTGGATAACCCCAATTCACCCCCAAACCAATCACTTAACATCTTAAGACAACCATTTCATAACCATGTTCCTTTTACTAACAATGAAAGCAAAGAAAAATCTTCTCATGCTCATAAGGCCCATATTGTCAATATGGTTCTTGGTGAACTTACTATTGAGAACACCATTGAATAAATCACCTCTTCCCCCACTCCACTTATTAAGGTATTAGAGTCACTAACCTCTCCTTTGATATGCACATCATAATAGGAAACCCTTCCCACTTTATCATTTTCCTCAATCATACAACATTCCACTCTTCTTCTAGCAATCACACCTAAGAAAGAAACTACTTTTCATACACCTCCCATTGAGGAGTCACCCTCTTAGATATTTTAACCTTTTAATTATGAAAAGGATGAGGTAATTGTTCCTTCCCCTCAACCCCTGAGTCTATCCTTTGAGTCCACTATCAGGGGATTTAGACCCATTTATAAACCTTTCTCTAGACTGGGTAAAAACTTAGGATTTATATCAAATCCTAACCTAGATCGGGCCATATTTTGGTAGTGGCTTGGGATCCCATATAAAACCAAGCAAGAGCCCTCTTTGTTATAACAACCTACCCTTTCCACTATCAAATCCACTATCACCATGACCCAACCATCAAACACCTTTTCCCATCAAATGATAACAACATCACCAAAACCAAACTTACCCAAAGTCTCCAAATCACCTTATACCATTATAACTAAACCCACCAAGAACCTTGGCATATTTACTACCCACAACATTACTCACCTATCAAAAGAGTTGTACATAAACCCACTAAACCTACCAAACAAACCCTAAGCTAATCCAATAAATAAGGTAAAACCACCTAGGAGCCCAAAGATCAAAACTCTACTTCCCCTCTCCACTTTGACCTCTATTTTAGGACCTCATACCTCTACCTTAATTTGGAAACTAACCATCCCAATTAACACCTGACCATTACTCTTGGTTACACCATCACTCTTACTTTCATCCACACCTATTTTCATCAAGTAACCCATGGGCATACCTCATATCTCCCAACCAGCTATAAACAAACTACTTATCTCCTAAACATCTACCCCAAAACTTTCTAACCCCAAACCCTCAACCTCTCCACCAAAACCCAAAACATCCACCAAATTCACCCCTTCACCTAAGAATTTTACCATCAAAAACACTCCTAAAAAGGCTTCCACTCCCATTGCCAAACATAAGCCCTCCATACCTTTTCCACCATTGTCTAAGTCTTACTCCACCATCTTATAGATTTTATTACAAGTATCTTGCTTAACCTTTCCACCTATCAGACTATTTGACCCATATAGTCCTAAACCATCTTGGTATAATGACAAATTAGTATGTTCATACCATAGGACACCTGAGCATGACATAAAGAACTATAAATATCTCCAAGTGATATCCCATCAAATATATCATGAGGATGACTTATTATCAAATTCACCCCTTATGAGCCTGACATCAACCTGAGAACCAACATCCATTGACCAACACCTACCTACCCTTCCACTCTCACCTCAGAGTGAAGAGGAACTAAAGTAATCACCTAGCTTAATTGCTCCCCCAATCTATACCATCCATGTGGTTACTTGATCACAGGCTCAACCAAAGGATAAGGGGAAGACAAAGGTGTCCATTCCATAGACATATCCTTCTTCCTCCACCCAACCACCTAGCCAACACCAACCACCTTTACCTTAAACTAAACCCAAAGTGTCTATCTTAGGACCCTCTCACTCTAATTTGTCTAAATCAATCCAGTGAGTAGTTTTGAAATAGCTTCACCAGACATCAGTGAAGATGATTTTATATGAATTGATCAATACCTCATGCCATCACTGATAAGTGATGATAGAATAATTACAATCCATGGAGGTAAGGCCAAAACACCCTCAACACTTATCATATTTTTTTGGATTTCTTCACATTTCCAACCTTGTTACCTTTAAGGATTAGGAAATACCTTCTATCCAACTAGATGACCCAAATCCTCCCCTCTTCATTATCACCTATATCAACCATACCTACATCATGAGGGTTATGATTGATGGGGGAGCTAGTATCAACATCATCTCCTCCCATTCCTATAACCAAATCCAAATACCTGAGAACATCATGTTGGAAACCTTAGTAGTGCTCTAATCAGTTAATGATACCATGGCTATGACTTTAAGAACTATTATTTTTCACATTTGCCTAGGACCCTGCACACTTCTTAAGCTATTATATGTAGTATAAGGAGAATTCTAGTAAAATGTCTTGTTTGGATGCCCCTAGATTCATTTCATGGGTTGTGTGCCATATACCCTACACCAATGTGTCAAATTTGAGCACAAAGGTCAAGTTATTACCATACAAGTTGACCCTAATCCCTTTACATCATGAAATATGATGTATCAACCAAATGATGTTCTCCTTACTCCATTTAAAAAACCTTCACTAGTAAAAATGAAATCCCATCTCCTTTTACTAACAAAGCATCCACCAATTATTCTATCCATTCCACCTAAATCCCCATAATGGACCCTTTGGAATCAATGTTCCAGTGACTTTCATTGGGGGAGTATCACCTTATAACCCTTGATGATTTACCTACTCCTAAAGATTATGAGAAACTTGACCACCAACCCATTTATGACCACAATATCAGAACCATTATTACTTTTGAGCCCTTAAATCATCAAACCAACTTCATCTTTGGTAGACTTGATAAACCCCTTAACACTTTTACCACCTCATTTTCATCCTAACTATTCACCTCCAATTTTTCCTATCTAGATAAACTAGAATTTTCCAAAACATACCTTTATAGGTGTGATTGGAAGGGATTTGGCCTAGGTCTATATGAACATGGACTACACAAGTTACTTCCAATCAAAACTTGAAAACCTCAAAAAAATCATAGCTTTAGTTTTACACCACCTAAACAACAAACCAACCCACCTCTCATTATCATCATTGACAAGGAAATCCCATCCTCACCATCTAATCCACAGTCAATAAATGAGGATTTAGATATCATCCCCCCCTAACTTATTGTTCATCAACATGATCAGCCTTAAACCCCTAACTTATAAAAATGACAAGGTGATCGTAACCACCATTTGACCCATCCTGAGATGATAGGAGATGACTCTCCTAACATTAATATCATTTAGTGTTAGAATGATGATTCTATTTTCACCTATCTTGGTACACTAGATTCTTCTATCCACAAATCCATTCCTCCTAAGACTTCAACCAAGTTAAATAAATCCACCATGATATCAAATATGGAACTCTAGATAACCCCCACATTCTCAAAATTGGCCAATCACTCAATTTTGATGAGCTTCGAGACTTTCCATCCTTCCTATAAGACCACAACATAGAATTTTCTTGGTATTATAGTGACATGCTAAGATTCAGTCCCTCCATTAATACCCATATCATAGTTACCCACCATGATTCCAAGCCCGTTAGATAAAAGTTTTGATGAATGCACCCTTGCATAGCCCTTCTTATCAAAGAAGAGCTTCAATGTCTCATATCCATAAATTTAATTCAACCCAATGACTACCCCCAATGTATCTTAAACATCATTCTTATCACCAAATCCATAGGAGGACAATGCATTTATGTGGACTTTCATGACCTCAACCTTGCTTTCCAAAAATACAACTTTCCTTTACTTAGCTTTGACTAACTAGTTGATCTTACATCTAGCCAGGAGATGTTATATCTTATAGTAGGATTCTTGGGTTACAATCAGATTCTAATTTCCCCTAAAGATAAACACAAAACTACCTTTATCATCCCATGGGGAAATTTTTTCTATAGATTCATACCTTTTGGACTAAAGAATGCTGACACAACCTACCAAAATGATATGACCTACATCTTCCATGACCTTATTCATAAAATCATAAAAGACTATGCTGATGAGATTTTTGGGAAATCTAAATGTTGTAAATACCATTTGGCCTTACTTAAGATTATCTTTGAATGACTCATCCATTACCATATCCACATTAACCCCAAGAATTACATTTTTATATCAAAAAGGCTCCTTGGTTTCATTATATCCCTTTGGGGAATCAAAGTTGATCCAACCAAAATCAAATCTATATTTGACATGCCTCCTCCTACCCACCTGAAGAAACTCTAAAACTTGAAGGGGAAGCTCTAATCCATTCATCACTTTATCTCTTAGCTCTTGAACTAGTGCCAACCCTTCCATCACCTTATGAATAAGAATGTATCTTTTAAGTTGAATAATGACTATCAAAAGGCTTTTAATTCACTTTAAAATTACCTCTTGTCTCCACCTATCCTCACTCCTCCCAAGGGTGATCAACCTTTTTACCTTTATATCTTTACCACTAACCACTCATAGGGGAAATACTTGCTCATCAAGATGAACAACATAAAAATAAATCCATTTATTACATCATTTGCATGCTTGTCAAATACAAAACTCAGTACACTCATATCAAGAAACTTTACCTAGCTTTGGTCTTTATAGCCACCAAAATCTACCACTACATTTTCAATCACAAGACATATGTCATAACTAGTATTGACCCACTCAAGTATATGCACTCCAAGCCATACCAAAACCAATGTATGGCTAAGTGGCTCATGCTTTTGGTTGAGTTCCACTTATCAAAAGTTAATAAAATGGAAATTCATTACTGACTAATTAGTTGAATCACCCTTAGCTGACAATCAACCTCCTCCTCTTGAGTTTCTAAATGAGTCCATCATGACCCTCTCTTAGGCAAACTTCACCTATCAAGTGACCATGTTCTTTGATGGATCAAAGTTTCAACATGGTGGGGGATTCAGTTTTATCCTTGTCCCCCTTCATGGTGGACCTCTTCCTTTATCCTTCAAGCTATATTTTTAATTTACCAACAACATGGCTAAGTATGAATCCCTAGTCATAGGCATCCAAACTGCATTAGCCTTGAGAGTCAAAACAATTAACATCTTTGGTGACTCTCAACTAGTGGTCAATCAAATAAATGGCTCTTACCAATGTAAGAATGATGTTTTGCAATAGTATAAATAATTAGCTGACATAATCCTAGCCTCATTTTAACACTATCATATCTAAACCACCCTATAATCTATGAACAAGTTTGCTGACATGATGGCTTCCCTTTCTTCTCAGATCTCATTTACACCCTTTGACTCTAAGCTATCTATCATTATCCATATACTTACCCAACCATCTTATGTTAAAATAGACTCTCCCATCATCTTTAATGTGGAGAAGACCCAACCTAACCTTTGGTATCAGTAGACCTTTAACTATCTTAACCTTTACATCATTCCTTCTAGTCTTTCCAAAAATGCTCAAAGAGAATTTATCCATAGCACCTCATGTTATACCATACTAGGGGGAATTTTTTATAAACACAACTTTGATGGTCTCCTCTTTTTATACCTATGTAGTCATGAAACCTCTCATGCTATTAGGGAAACAGATGAGGGGATATGTGAGGGACAATGTATAATCCTTGCCATTGATAAATGCATCCTTCACCTTGGCTATTACTGGCCTACCCTTAACCAAGACCACTGTGATTATGTTAAAAAGTGTGTCAAATGTCAACAACACACTAATTTGCATCATGCACCCATACATAGTCTTCACATATCCATAGATTTTTGGCCTTTCTCACAATGGGGTTTAGATCTTATTGGTGAAATTAACCCCTACTCTTCATAATGACATCATTCTATCATCACTGTGACCAAATATTTCACCAAATGGGTAGAGGCTATTCCTCTTGCCTCGACCAAAGCCAAAAATATTATTGACTTTATCAACCATCATATCATCTATTATTTTTGGTGTTCCTCACAAAATCATCACTGATAATGGAAAATATTTCAAAAATAAACAAGTTCAAGGTCTTTGTGATGCATTCAGTATAAATTTTAGTTTCTCTTCACCCTATCATCCTAAAGAAAATGGATAGGTGGAAGCCTCTAAAAAAACTCTCAAAAACATGCTAATTAAAATAGTTAATGCATATGGTCAAGATTGGCATTTACACACCCCTTTACTTTATGGGCCTATTTTACTATCATTTAACCCCTATGGGTGCCACCCCTTTTCTTTATTTTTTGGAGTAGAGGCAATCTTGCCTCTCAAAGTCCAAATTTCCTCTCTTTGCATATCCTTGTAAGATATCATCTCTGAGAAAGATTATCATCAAGAATGTTTAGCCCAAATTGAGATACTTGAAGAGCATAATTTATAATCCCTTACTAACCTTCATGTCTATCAAGAGTGAGTCAAACATGTTTATAGAAAACACCTTAAAATATGATAATTTAATATAGAAGACCATGTCCTAAAGGAAAATCAACATGTCACCAATATGGAGAAAAAAAAGTGGGGCAATTTTGCTTTCAATTGACTTGGACCTTATATCATAAGGCACAAGTATGGATCAGGAGCTTACAAGTTATCCTCTCTAAAGGGAAACCTAGAACTTAAGCCCTTCAATGCTTCATACCTACATCCTTTCTTTTGTTAAAAAGAATCAAACTCACCTTTTGTCCAACTTAATCTCATCCCATGATTTAAAACCATATTCACCTTCCTATTTTAGGGGAAATTAATTAAAACTAAATCATGTGATTATCTGTCACAATCATAGCCTAAAGTTGAGCAATGGATACCAAGGCTCTACCCATGGCATGATTCTCATGATACTTTTTGCCCCTTTCCTAGGATGGATTCTATTTCACACCTAATCAACCTTGTCCTTTTAGTTTGGCCTTCATAAAAGGTGACCCTTTAATCTTATATAAGCAAGTTCATGACATCAAAATCAAACAACAAAAGAAAATCAATATAACTCACATGGGTCACTCTCTAGCATTTACAGACTACTCCCTTTAAGGATAACTACCAAAACATATCTAAATTTCTCAATAAAAGATAGACTACTCCCTTGAAGGATAGCTATTTAAAGCCTTAAACAAAGCATACAAAACTTAGACCACTCCCTTGAAGGATGGCTGAGTGAAGCCTTTGTAAAAGCATAGAAATTTAATGGAAGATTCCCATATTGATAAACTTCCTAAACCATCCCAAGTAGTGATAAAATAGGAAAGGAATTATTATCAAAATCAAACAAAAGAAAAATAATTTTGAAAGCCATAATAATCTCTCATGATTAGACATCCTTCATTGATTAGTCTACATCGTATATGACATGGACTTGTTTATACTATCACTTTGGTGACCTATAAAAGGGGAAAGCTAGTCTCCCAAGAAGGTTCCATTTTCATCCATATCCCATTTATGCATTATAATCAAGGGATTTATGAGCTTACTTGACATTATGTGATCAAGACACATTTTTAACCAACTAATAAATGATAATACAAAGCATTGGAAGGGCTTATGTCCTATAATTCAGTCCAACTTTGGTTATTTTAGTCCTTGCCAAAGAAGAAGCACCATGCCATCTTCTTATCCTTTCATATTGGTTGATATATTCACTTATAAATTTTTCTCTTGATTATCTTCTCTCCCTCACATCTAGTTTTGTTATTTAACTTACTTTATGTGATTCACCTTAATTTAAACAAAATCACCATAATCATAACCACATTCCATAATATCATCATTAGTATAAACCATATCCATGAACATAATCATTACCATCAACATCATATTAACATCATAACATCAATGAATAAATATAAAATAAACCATTTTTCACCACATGTCTAAATCTAAAAGTGGAAGCATATATTCATTAAATTTTAGCATGAACACCATCATCATATCAATGTCATAAACAAGATCATCTCAAACATGAAATTAAAACATCATCCTAGTCATCAAACAACATCATATTATCATCATAATCACATAAGATAGCATCAATCCATAATAACCTCATCATATCAACATCATATCATTAGCCATCCATGAAAAATCATCACTTAAACCATAATCCTGCCAAGAGCACCAACTATAAACATCACATTCATATCAAGATAAAAACCATAAACATCATTATTACCATCACATAATCATATATGAGCAACATCACATGTACATAATCTTGAGCAATAAAACATGAACCATGCCATGCTAAACCATAATCATTACCATCAAAATCATATTAACATCAATGTCATCATGAACATAAATTAAAAGGACATATCATCACATGCCTAGCTAGATAGGTCCACATCAACATCATCTTGAGGTACCTTCCTGGCCATCTGTAGATGTAGCCCACTGACCTAGTGTTATTGTACATGCACCACCTATAATCCTAGACCTATACCCACCCCATTAGGGCTATTTTAGATCATGCACAAAGACTATAGCCTCATAACACTATATCCCCTCTATAGTCACTACATATATCTACATTGAGATAGTCCCTATTTATCCCCCTACTATTGGTAGTCTACCTCCTACCTATTGAAGAGAATCTCTCTCTTATATCACCAAATCTAACATAGCTCTACCCTGATCTCTCTCACCTATGATAGTAGCCAAATAACCTTTTGTTACTACTATTAATGCCTATAATTCTATCATATAAGCTTATGCCATGGTCAGTGTTACTCATGTTTGGTCCCTCTGACTAATCACTACCTATATATCTAGGGCAACTCCCTATATCAATGCATATTAACCACCTCCACTAGCTAGGTTAACATCCATCATCTACTGAACCTTATCATCTATACCAATATTGGCTATAGAATAGAGATTGTAGTACCATGTAAGAAACCCATCTACAACACCTGCATCATCTATCTCTATCTTTATCGATAGCTCTTCATGATCTCTGAATATCTAAACTGGATATGAAATGGGTAATGAAAACTATGCATCCTCCCTCTTGTACCTCCAGAATACCCTAGGGATACCTTATACCAAGCCAAACTATCATTTCAACTATCAAAATGTATCATTTCTATCTCACCATCCCATCTACCATATATCCATTAGTATCTCTATAGGGACAATGTGTGTTGGGCATAGTGTGCCCAACCTAGAAACCTGACATATGCTCTCCAAATCATATCTCTGATGACCAAGGCATCTAGTAAACCTCTAAACTACCCAATATCATGAACCCCTCCACCTGGTCCTAAAAGATAAAAACTATATCTCCATCACATAAATCCAATTCAAAAACCCATCTAAGCACACTCCTCCCATAGCAACCCCATCAGCCTTAGTACCTGAATGTGCTCATATGCCCAATAATGTAGAACAAACCCTACATTGATACCATACCTCCTATGGGATTGGAATCCCCATAGCCCCCTATAAATTTGAAAAAATAACATAGGTGCCCATGTAAAACTATGTGACCCAAAAACATCTCCACTAATACCCCCAACAATAAATAATAGAACATCTCACTACTCAAATTAGGTAACACATAACACATCACCACTATCATTATCATCATCAATATCAACCTATCACTTTTAGCCCTTTGGTATAATATATTATAGCTAAATCCTCCTACATGCCACCTCACAAAATTAAGGTCATCCCCATATAATAACTCTATGAACTCATCCTACTCATCTCTCTCTATGTGGTAGATCAAATCCCCTCATATGGGCAATTATACGATCCTATGTATATCCTTAGTCAAGATAGTCATCTTACCTCTCATAAGTAGAAAGGTGTTAGTGGTAGGATCCCATCTCTCGATAAGTGCCACTATCATCATCATGCCCCATGACACATGTTGGTAATGCATCATACCACCAAGGCCCACCTCCTCCATATGGGCTTATTCATTAGTTGTCATACATCGATGGATGTCATCAGAAAATTTGGGTGTTATGTCCCTCATTTGGATCCTCTCCCATGCCTACAAGGTTTGATAACAACAACCTTAGTTCACTGACACACTTTGCCTATGAACTATATCATTTTCCCTAAGCTACCCTACTTTACCCATTTACCCATTACCCTTCAGCCTATAATATAATTACTACCTTAACATCCAAACTTAAACCATTACCTATTAACCAAAATGATACCCTTGACGTTAAAATTCGACATTAGCTTTAAAATATTGCCTATCAAACATAAACATTGCCCTTGACATCACTTTTAACCAAACATTCAAAACATCTAACATTACCTAAACTCTAAACTACTTCAAATTTAAAACATTCAACACTTTTTAAAAAAAATCCACCTCTTATCGACCATCGACAGTCATGGTGACTATTGACAGTCATTTATCAACCATCAATAGTTGATAATGACTATTGATAGTCACTATGCATGACTGTTGGTGGATCAAATAAACCCTACCTTCCCATTAACCTACCTAAACACCAAATATTCCCTAAAAAATTCTTGGAATATCTACATCTACCACTTCTACCCTACCCTACCTTTACCAAATTAAATAAATAATTACAAATTTCAACTCTCCAATTAAAAAAAATTACCCAAAACCTTAAGTACATAACAACAATAATATATGAATAACAAATTCAAATATGATTTCATTTACCAAAATCAATCTACTCGACCAATTCAAAATGATACCTACCTCATTCCTCAACCACCATCAAAGAGGAACCCTAAGACCCACTACTTAGACATGTGCCCTACCTTGACCACCTTGCATCCTCATTGATCCAAGTTTTGGCCAACGTAATCAACCTCACCCAATCAACCACTAAAAAACATCATCATAATTCTCTCACTAAATGCCAAGAATCAAATTGCATAAGTTAAAAAATTCTCAAGTGATAATCACCATGGATGAACTTTTTGTCTTTGACCTTTTAGGGTTGACACCTGACCATTAATGATCAAGGTGACCACCGACAGTCAAACTTGAAGGTCAACCTTAACTGTCTATGCTTAGAATTTTAGATTTTATCCTTTGAATAACAACTTTTTATACAATTTTTTTCACTCAAAACCAAATCACATGCCCACCATAAGATATTTCCTTCTCTGACAAACATAGCTACCACTATGTCAACCTTACCACTAGCCATTTTGGCCTAACTAGAACATATTTTGTGATGACTCATCTTAGTCCTTTTGACCACACCAACTAAATTACCATGTTAAACATTTTAACCTTGCACCACCTTACACACACCTGACTAATTAGAGTTTTCCCAAGAGCACTTTCTACATTTGATACCCATGATAACACTGACCTTTTCTAAGAGACTTAAGTTTACGAGTGTAGCCCAACCATCACATACAGTCATGTGGTCCACTTGTCACTTGTCCTTCTAATATAAAAATTATTTTTACCAAGCATGGTAACCTAGTCAATGTATGATCTCACCTATCACACTTAGTCATACTTTGTGCATATTCTTTCACTTGAGTGCCTAACCTACCTACCACTAATTTAGTCACCAACTTAATAAATTCTCAAACTTGCACCAAATTAATAACTTAGTCACCAACTTAATAACTTCTTAAACTAGTACCTAATTCTATTTCACCTCATTGATTCTTGGTTTGAGGGGGGAACACCTCCTCTCATGCTTGGGGCAACTAAACCTTCAACCCATAATCCATTTTTGTTTTACATCTTGTTGACACAAATTACATAATAAAAAGAGGCAAATTGTTGACACTAGAAAACTACACACAATGGTTCTAGATGTTGAAATACCCATAGACCACCTCGAGACCCCCTAGGAATTATATCACAACCCTTAAACCATAAACCTAAGACAAGTTAGCTGACTAGATAACAAACTAACTAAAGCCTTTTACCAAACTTTACCTTTAACACTCGACCACTGATGGTCACCCTAACTATCGATGGTTAGGCTTGATTACTGATGATCAAGTTCCCACCACTTGAATAGTCAAACTCTAGTCAACTTTAGATTTCTTTTTTATATTTAGCTCATCTAATTTATGCGAAAAACAATGCATACAAAAACTAAATTGGAACTAGTTGTTGAACCTCTTATTAACATATTGTTACACCTATCCTTCCTTACTATAAGAAGAGAGGAAGAGGGGGTGAATCTAGATCCAGAATCAATCAATCTACTATATCCAAATCTAGAGCCTCTTACATCAACACTTCCTTTTGTAAGTGTTCCTTTAGATAACTAGTGAACCATCAAGTATGATGGAGATATAAAGTGTTATCACTCATCAACCAATAGCCAAGTATCATTACAATATTAAAATTTCTCCAATTTTCACCAAAAGAACCTTTGAGCCTCTCTAGATTAGCAATTAGCAAGCTAAATATCTATTCTCACTAATTAGTTACTTTGTTTTTATTTTATAATCAACCTATCCCAAACCCATCTCTCAGAATTCCATTCTATGACCTCATCAAAATAGCCTTTTATTGACCAGACCTAGCCCATAGTAACCATTGACAGTCTATCCCAACCACCAATAATTACCCCAACTACTGATGGTTACCCTCACCACTAATGATCACCCTAACCACTGATGATCATTGTATAACAAAATAATAACAAACTATTTTCACCCACTAAACCTTAAACAAATCTAACTTTATTTCCCTCTACTTGATCATGGAACATTGCCCTATTTTTTTAACCATACCTAACCTATTTAGCATTAATATCGACCCAATTATTACTATAATTAGTTAGTTTTATCTATTCTTTTATCAATCACTTGTACTTAATTTTAGTACCTTTTATGATATATGCAAGTACTTTATCTTTCACTTTCATAACTTGATTATTTAAAAATCATGGATTGATAGCCTTCAAGGAAGCTCATGCTTCTTAGATCTAGCTCGCTAGGGAATCCACCCTAGTATCTAAATAATCAACCATTTCTTTGAATGATTTCTTAACTATAGGTCATTCCTCCCAAGCCAAAGAAGAGTCTCTAAAATTCTATGGATCAACACATGCACAACATATTAGGTTTTTCTATCATACCCTTCTTGATTTTATTTTCTCTTCCTTCCAAAGAACATAAGAAAAATTTATTTGAAAAATAATGGTCCATAGAGTAGGAGGTAAAATTAAGTAGGATGATCCAATAGAGTTCATTTGATCTGTGAAATTGAGATCAATAGTGCATAGTAAACATTGAAAGGTCAAGGTGAATGTAGAAGTGACAAGTGTCATAATTATGGGGAATGTAGTGAGCAACCAATGAAAATCAAGTTCTTAGATCAATATCAATGGTCTACATTGATCTGTACAAAGATGACAAAATGGTACAAAATCAAGTAGGAAATTTTTAAAAGGCAATGATCATTTTTCAAATATGAACAAGAAGAATATTGTTAAAATGCCACATGGATGCCACATCAAAGCCACATCATTATAATGTGCCAAGTAGAAGATCACACGGTCCTAAGAAACATAATGGCATAAAAACATAGTCCAATTAAGAACTAAGTAATAAATATCATGCAAGTTCAGGTAGTTGCTACCATTAGAGCACTACAAAAACCTTTTAAAAGCCCTGGTTTAGCCCTGTATTCACCATAGTCGATCCAAAGAACATGAGTTATCATTTGTGCAAGAGAATTCAACCTAGAAGAATTAAATTGAATACCATTAGTGATAAATTTGAACAAATCCATAGCCATGGTAGCTTGAGAGGGTGTTTCTAGGAAGGATTCAGAGCTCTATTTGACTTTAAATACAAAAGAGATAGTTTTTAAAGATGCATAATTTTATGCCACAAGGGAAAATAATTGGTCAAGCTCATTTTGAGCCATAAAAAACTAGCAACCCATCACAAAAAGAGAACATGTTTGTAAGGATATTATACTATAATGATCAAGGGCATCTTGTAATTAAACATATTTAAAAGAGACTACCATCATGTCAAATTAAGAAAATAGACTCAAGCTATGCAAGGACAACATAATTGACTTGTTTAATTCCTTAAAATTAGTCAGAACCAAGTAAGAAGTAATGAATAAATGAAGCATAATGGCTACATGAAAATTTGGCCAATGAAAAGCTTCAAGTACCAAGTCAAGAATTTAATCAAGGTATTGAATAAAAATCAAAGCCCTAAGTATTTCGTTCAAGCATATGACTTCTCATTTTAAATAGGAGGTGAGGAACCAAGGATAAGGGAAGATAGAGGATGAGGAGAAGATAAGAAATGATTGGAGCATCAAATAGGCATTGAAAAGAGCTAATAAATACTTTAATAACCTAGGAGATTAGGAAAAAAGCTATTCATAAGATATATTACTAACCTCCAGCTGATCAATGGATAGCATTATGGAATGAAGATCATGTAAGGAAGGCAAAAGGTTGTAGTATCATTAGGATCCCAAAGCATAGTTGAAGTAAGAATATGCTTCCTATAATTAAGCATTGAATATTTTGAAAGTGGAATATTCTATTTGTAAAGGCATGTGTAGATTGTAAAACACATTGCCTATAGGTCACTCCATTTGGGAAAGTCTAGTATATTCTAGAACATTTATGGAAAGGATAGTTTTCCTAACACTTGTACTTTTGTAATTGGATATGACTAGCTGACATGCTTCCTTACATCCTATAAAAGGAATTATCAATTGTAAAAAAAAGGTGAGTTCTTAAAGCCAAAATCCAATTGTAACTTTTGAGAAATTAATATAAGCAAGGAATTATATAAAGTTTGTCCAAATTTGCTTGTCTTTTGTTATCTTGGCTTCTCTCTCACTTGTTTGCTCTGAATTCCAAATTTAAATGGTTCTTATGAACTCTTATTATGTACATTTGAATGTAGAGATGTTTACTTGTGCCAATGATAGGTTAATTGAAAGTGCTTAAGTTCATTTCATTTTATTACTCTTCTTGCATTTGGGCTAATGTTGTTTACTTGTAGGGGTGAATATTTAAAGTGAACTTGGTTCTTATTTGTATTATTCCACACCATCCTTTGATTTTTTCTTGATCTATTATAGGATTTGACATTATGACACTTCATATCATACATTGTTTAAGTGTATGCCTAGATGATATTTGAACTTTGTCATGATATTTGGAATGAAGATTAGCAATATCTCTTCTCTGCCTTACCTTTCCTTTTGCTCCTTTTTTAACCAAATCACTCTAGATTAATTTTCATTGTAAATATCCATCTTATATTAGTCTTTATATTAGTTCTTGATCATAATTCATAGTTCTTAACATAACATACTTCATATTTTGCATAGATCAGTTATTTGTCTATGGTGTCTCCCAACCACCAAGTATTATAAATATTTTGAAACAATCCATAAATATTTGCTTTGCTTCTATTTCATTATCAAAATTATCACAAACTAAAAATCATTCACTAAATTCTTATAGTTATAAAATGAGAAGTGTTATTAAACACTATGGGCACTTGTGATACATAATCAGGCATCGATAGGAGGAGATTCATTGGCGCTAGAAAGAAGGCCTAATTAGATATTTGTGGAATTAAAGTATCTTTCCTCATTCTTGTGAATTATGTTAAAATATTGGTGTAATCTTTGCACAATTGTGTTATTATTTGCTCAATTATGTAAAGATCATTGATCTTTATGGTCTTTGACCAATCTTTATGCTTCCTTTAAATAAAGATCAATGTTTTTTGAATATATATGCTTAATTATGGTAAAGATGGCTTAAGCTTTGTCAATTAAATATGTTTGAGGTTAGTAATAGTTATTTTGATCAAATATTGATAAATCCTTTGAAAATTTGAGTTTATTTGAGCTTAAACATGTAAATATCAATCATATTTACATGTTTGGATACATCTTTGAGCTAACTTAGTTAAAGATTATTGTCCTTTATCATCTTTTATATAAATCTTTAAAAAAAATTCTTAATGTGCAAGTCTAATCATTGTTCCCTATAAAGATAAGATAGACACATCATATTTTAAATAAGATTCAAATCTCACTATCTGGAATTACCAAGAATCAAGACAAGGTCACATTTAGAGACTAGAAAACCTCTCCTTTCATTAGAAGTTCATAGGATAACTAGGTGGGACAAAGGTAAGCACAAACCTTCAAAGTCTTTTCCACCTTCACCAATTCAAATTGATCGATTTTTCAACCCATATCAAGGTATGGCTTGGCTAGGTGGTTCTTCAATCAATGTGCCAGGTGTGGTACATGACCTTCCTCATAATCCTAAAAAATATTTACCAACATTTAGTCCTAGTGGAATTATAACTATTGAAGAACACATTATGAGTTTCAAAGCCAATTTAAGATCGATAAATGTGACTCGTGAAGATGTAACATGTAGACTATTTCCTTTTACTTTCAAATATGTTTCATATGAATGATTTTTAAATCTTTTTAAAGACTACATTACCAGTTGAGTTAATTTTAACAATGTTTTCATTGACCAATTTGGTAAAATTATTAGTCTTTGTGTCCTATACCATCAATTCATCACATTAAAAAGAGATGAAAATGATCCCATAAGATACTTTAATTCTAGGTTCCAAAAAATGTTTAGTAGTACCACATCTCCTTATAGACATGATGAGGCCTTAGCCTTAGAAATTTATAAGGATGCCTCAAATCCCATGACTTATATGTTTATAAAGAGAGTTGTTAGGCCTATTAATACATTATATTTAGCCTATGATAATGCTATTATATTTAATGACTAGATTCAACCCCAAGTAAAATTGGAATATTCCATTCCTAATGTCAATTTACATTTACCTATTCTAAAATTCATTTCCAATGCCAATTGTTGACCAAATTTGACACTACAGGTCAAATTGGGAGCCCTATAGGTAAAAAACTTGATATCTAGGAATTTTTATGGGTCTAATATTATTTAATATGGTGTATTATAAGTCCCTTGATGTCATTTCATGTCATATTATCATAGGCCATAGTCATTTTAATCCCTATGTCTTTTTGAACCATTTAAAGGTTATAAAAGGATAATTTAGTGACTTGTAAAACCTCCTTGGGTAAATTAAATGTTTAAAAAGGTTATTTAATGTGAAATGAGTCATATTATTCCTTAATAAATTGTTTCTAACTAAAAAGTGGTAGGTTCTTTAGAAGAAAGAGCAATTTTCTTGGAAAAAGGAAGAGTTTGACACTTGTAAGACCCATAAGGGAGTGTGACACAAGGGAAAAAGTTGTGATATGACTCTTAAACTTTTTAAAAATAATTTACATGATTTATATACTATTTAATTACTAAATTTGAGCTAAAACCATTCTACTCCTTCATCTCCTTTCTAGACATGCAAAACTGATCAACAGGTTTATGCTTGGTATGGCCAGTTGGAGAAGTTTCAGGTCAAATGCCCTTGGGAGGTAAAATTAAACTTTATATATATATATATATATATAATATTATTTAAATTGATATATATATATATATATATCAATTTAAATAATATTATTTCAAATATTGTTCAAATATACTTTATTAATCATTTATAACAAGTTGATTATGTTTTTGTATTCACTATTTCCTAAACCCTATAGTTTTTGATCTTGTATGGATAATTATATACAATATAAATGTTGTAATTGACTCCATAAGACATGGAAATATTAACATAATGTTATTAATTATTTTATTAGTGTTTTAAGTTGTTTTTATAGGCAAATCATCTCAAGTTTGTAGATTAGTCTCATTTGGGATGGCAGGCATGTTTCCACCATTTTCAAGATCTTCATGCTTTGATAATGGCTTTAGAAAGTGGTGATAGGTTAATTAACATGTTTACATTGTCATTATTTTTATCCTCACCTTTAAATCACATCTCATAAGTAATACTCCATGAGGGCGCAGTCATAAAGTGTCATACAGTCAATTGCCATACACAGTCAGTTAAGTGAGTTATTTAAAGCTCTAAGACGCATCTATGGAGTTTTGGAAGAAGTCATAAAAATTTTAAAACACTCTCATATCATAATAAATAAATTTAATCCATTTAATTTTCACAATGAGGAATATGATAACTAATCTCTTAACCACCATTGCTTAATCTACAACTCAAAATGCACCTACAGGTGCCTTCACAGAGGATGTCATATTAGAAGGAACTATCTAATCTAAAAAAGGTCCTTGATGATGAAGAGATTCTATTTTAAATATTTTATAAGAGTATAAAAATCATAAAATGTCAAAAACAATTCACATTTTCCACTTTCATCCTCACTACCTCTATGTGAAAATGTCCACCTACAGGGGGCACCATAGAGCTATAAAGGTACCTGTACAAAGAAGTTGGACAAGTCATAAAACTCTCCTTAATGTATTAGTATGATTAAAATACCATGGAAAACCTATTTGACATGATATATTTCTAGGAAATGTTAAATTTCACTTTCAAGGGTGATGACTATAGATTTACGGATCAAATCCCTAAAACATCAAAACAGAGCACCTTACTACATTGTCAATATCTTATAACAGGTTTGCCAAGAGTTTTGGTGTTAATAAATGTGAACCTTGTATCACTATCATATGATCCCAACTTTTAAAATAATGATATTGGTTTATTCATTTGGTTTTATTGCTATAGAATCCCAAAGTTACACTTTTATGCATTATTTTTAGGTAGTGATATCTATAGGTTTGTAACCTAAAGAGACATTTTCATCCAAGGTTGAAAAGATAGACCATTTTTCCATGATTTAAAGGTCATCAATAGTTTAAATGATCATTTTTTATCTTAATTATCATCAAAATAGGTTGATATACTGATTTTTGACCATATTCACACCTAAAGGTGTGCCTAACTCTAAGACTATTCACCTACAGCTAAGGGTCAAACTCCCACACCATCCATAGCAAATAATCAAGCATGGAAATATCAAATTTATCCAATAAAATATAATTAAAAATTCATCAAATGATCCCAATTTTATTTGAAACCTATTTAAAGAGGAATCTTCACCTACAGGACCTTACTCCTTCCAATACAATTGATTGTGGTGAATAGTAGGCTGAAAAATGATGCTTTAGTGTTATTATTGTATAATATCAAGGTATATGGGTCCAATAAAATATAAAATGACTCAAATTAACTATATTTTGGGTATATAAACATTTAATTCAAGCTAAATCATGTAAGACATCTCCAGGGATAGTACCTTGAAGCAAAACACAATCATAAAATGATACTCAATCTAGGCCAACCAAGGTAAGGTGTGAGCAATGCAGAGTTGGAGAGGGTCTGATGGATTACATGATTATATTATAATATAAAATAAGTAATTACTACCTCATGATATGGAAATAATTAAGATAAAAGACTCTATGTTGCCACACATAGTCCATGTGAGAGAATCTTACACACAATCTTTTCCTAACAGTCTATCTTGGATTTAAAGAGAATTGGAAGGTTTAAAGACCTAATCAAGGACCCAAATTTGGTAAAAAGGATATATATAAATTTTATAATCCTCTAAAATATTTATTTTTTCTATGATAATAGGGTAAGTACCCTCTATTTTATCTTAGATAGAGGGTACTTCCCTTGAGTAAAAACCCTACAGTCTTGGGGATTGGAGATAAAAGATGAGCTATAAACTGGTTAGACATTGCAACGAGGTGTGGGAAGTTGGAAAAAACCTAAAAAAAATCTATATACCTTACACAAATTTATGGAAATAAATATGGTTTTTTAAACCCTTAAGTATGCAAATAGGCATGTTAGGCAGAGTTTAAGCCTAGTGCCCAAATGGGAAGTTAGTGTTATTTATAGCCTTAGGTGTACATTATAACATATTATATCATTTTTATAGGCTCAATACATATTTATAAAAACTTTTATAATTCAAGGGATATCACAAGAATCTTCACTTTGGGTCAAGACCAATTTAGTCATGTGTAAATGAGAAAACAAGCTAGATAAGGTAACTTTAGATGATCACATACTCTTTGAGGTTATGAATGGAGATAAAAGAAGTTTGGATAGGTTTATGTGGGTCATAATCATTGATATAATACAGTTTTTTTATTTCTAATGTTTCATCTCTATGAACAAATCTTAAGAGCTTAAGGGACCTAAAACCCTTGCAAACCCTTACTAGTGACTAGTTTGAGAAGATGGAGTAATTAGTGCATATAAATGGAATATTTTTCATATATAAGTGATTTAATGATGTAGGGTAATTTATCATGATACTCCCCATCATTTTTACTATATAAAATTATATGTATGGAGTACAAAATAGGGTATTTTTTATATTTTTTTGTGTTTTTGTAGGTTTTAGGAAGAGTCTAAAGATGCCAATCACATAGGAGGAAATATTGAGATTTAATATAACTCCCAATTTCCATTTAATACTTCATAACAACTCATATGTTCCTCAACAAGAGCTCTCATCTCATCCAATTAGAAATGGCATAGTGAACATGATAGTGAGAAGGGTTAAAAACTTCTAGTAAGTTACTTTTAAGGTGGGTTTGATGCCTCAAATGCCATGGATGGAATTAAAACATGTAATTAACCCACTTTTAAATATTTTCATGGAAAATTTAAGCCAATTTTGAGGCCAAGTGTGAGGGGTGACTAAAAATGAGTTTCTTTGATTATAGGTAGTCATGGCTCACTTTTAGAGGGATCCAGATGATTAAGAATGCAACCAATAAATGTAAGATCATGTATAAAACCCCTCCCTATTATTCAAATCATGAGATCTAAACCTAGTTATTTTTGGGAAGTTCCAACATAGTTAAATGATGAAGGTAATTTTTTGTGTAGAATAAGAAGTTTCATGCCACATTTCATGAGTTGCATAGTTTGGAGAGCCATTTGTCCTATCAGATCTTACATGTCTTATATCCTTCTTCTCCTCTCATTCAAATTTAACTATTTTTTTTATCTTGACACTTGTTCTTATAACATTTGGAATTATTTTTTCTCTTCTCTCTCAAATTCTATAAGAACTAGCCAAATTGGCTATTATGGGGATGTTCCACTTGAGTATGGTGAATCCCCACTTATTTTCATACCATGGATAAATAAATACTACTAATGTTACCTATTATATGAATATTCATATTTCATTCACTTGAATGATTGATCTTTCTTAGTGATGATTGTTGTTTCCTTAGCATTGGTGTCTCATTCTCTCACTTATTTGTAATTAAAAGCTTCTTCTTGCAGGTCATGTGAAATGTTCTATGAAGTGTAAAAGCTGAGTGAGTTATTATATTTAATAGTTCCATTATATGCCTTTTTTATAGTCTTCCTCACCTAAAAATTCATCATAACCTCATAATGAAATATTGATGTAAGAAAATTTAGAATAGAGAAGTGCATTCCTAGTTAGCCTCTTGGTTTCATGTGTGACATATAGTTGTTTGGTAGTTATCAATTAATTTGGTGTATCGCCATCCTTAGGATAGTTTAATTTCATTTTTATCTCCCTTTTCTTTGCAATCCTAGGTGTAGTAGTGATATAAAAGTGGTGCTTCAAGGGAGATAGCTTTATCTAGAGATTCACCTCATTCTTAGGCTACCCATAGCCTAGAGGTGTTTCAATTATGCCACTTGGATGAAGAGAGCTAAGAAATATTTGTGAGTGGTGAAAATACAAGTGATAATAGTTTTTGGCACAACTGGTGGGACTCATTGTCAAAGAAATTTAAATATTTTTGATGTTGTATTTCAACACATCATCCTTTGAAGGCATCTATCCAAGAATCAATAGTGGCTCTAAATTTACATCAGTTGGTCAAGTAGGCCAGGTTTTCATTTTAAAGATTATTGGTAATTTTTATTTATGTTTGTGCTTCCCAATGAAGTTCCATGGCTATTTTTGGTGTTGAGTATTATTTTACACAAGTTTAATGAGATATCTCAAGCTTATGACATTCCCTATCAGCCTTTGTATGATTCTTGTCATCCTTGTTATGATCTTTACCAGTTCCAATATGACCCTTACCAACCTTGTCATGAATTGTATCATTCCTATAACCAGCCATCTCAATATCTTGATCCTCCCAGTCAACCTAATCACTACTCAAATTATTCGATTTCAACTTTCAAGAAAACTCTCTTGGGCTATGATAAGTACATGATGGATCTTAAAACTCAAAGGGGACATGGTCAAGATGTTTCTAATCATATCATTATTAATGTGAGAGATGCATTAGATCTGGTTAAAAGAGAGTGGTCACTTATTGAGCAAGAAAATTGGTAAAGGTTCACAAGAAATATGTTATATGTGAGTGGCCTGGTTTCATCTTTAAAAGATAATCTAAGATTTCATGAGGAATAGCCTCACCAAATCTATTAGCCCTCATATCCACCATCCTAAAGATTTTTATTAGTTCCATTTGACCTCTAATCATAAACCCAATCAAGCTTATCAAAGTCATCTTTTACCCAATAAGCTAGAAGAGAGAGTTGGAAAGACAAACTTTGATTTTCAAGGAAACTTTGATAGGTAGATTGAGTTAGCCAATAAGAAAATGAATCAATCCATATTATCATCAAAATAAGTAATATAAGCCCTCATTTCCCTCTCCCATTACTTCCCCACCTCAAGAAGAGACTTATAAATATGAAATCCCAAGTTGGAGACAAGGTGGATAATCCAAGTCTAAGGAGATCCCAAGTTTCTTGAACACTTCATCCACTCCTTAAATTGCATCACTACCTCAGTAAGGGACTCATAATCCTAACATCCTAAGCTATAATAATGTAGTGGAATCATGGTAAAATAAAGGGGATAAAATAATATATAAAGAGTGTTAATTTTAGAAAGAGATTGATCCTATGTAAGCCCCTCTCAACCTTCCTCAAGAGACCTCTTATTTTCCATATCAGCCCTCTTATACTCATTATCCTCATGAATATTCCTATCAACTTCAATAGAGACTTTACAAGAGAACTTATCCAAGAGTTAGAATCAAGAACCAAATTGTTAAATCAAGGTGTGATGGAAGGTTTAGAGCTAAAAGAAGATCCTATGCCTACACACACCCCATATAACCTTCCTTAAGAGAGTGATCAAGATGAATTTGATTTAAATGAAGTGATTTTAAAATGGAAGGAATAAAACCAAACTATTTTATCTAAATTTTTTTCTCCCCTTACTCAAGAACTCCCAAAGGTATCCCTACAATTCATTCTCAATCTGATGTTAAGTTCTATGTTCCACCTCCACCAATTAGGTCATCTTGTCCTCACCCTGTTACCATTTTATTTGATGTGCCTATGGTGTGGGAACATAAAGAGGATCATTTGGTTTATAATAATTCAAAAATATTTCTTGAAGAAAACATAGCTCATTTGTAGCCTCATTGGTCTAGATCACCTGATTACAAGATGCCTAGCATTGGCATCACCAAGAAGGAGAAAGAAATTTAGGATCTTGTAGTCCTTGACAAGAAAATTTAGGTTATAATAGTTGAGATACAACTTGAGATCCCTCAAGAGGTTCTAAATGCTGAAGAAAAGGTTTTTTTTTTATGTTGAATATTCTAATTTTATTGATATTGCATAATGCCTTCCTTGTGTCAAAGAAGAGGAGATCACATTAGTTCTTCCATCACTATCCAAGATATCATATGTGGGAAAGAACAATTTTTTAATCATCCTTGGGTTGAATTGTTTACAATAATTGGATTATGTTATACTCCTCTTTAAGGGGCCTATGATTTAGTCAAAAATGGAGAAGGCAGCCTTGACACTCAAGTGGGTATGCAAAGAAGCATATTTTCAAATTTGTCTTTTCAAGAGGCATATGCATCCGATGATGATATGTTTAAAATCATCAAAATGGGTTATCATCTTCTCAACTAGTTGGGAGAAACAAATCATATTTTAAGGGATAGAACAAGCTTATATTGGCTTCAATCTTACAAGGAACAAGAAATCAGTCCTCTTGAAGCCATGCTTACTAAGATGATACAAGTTGATCCTGAGATGAGGAGTGGGTAGTAGTATGAGATATGTGTATAAATTAAAGAGTAATATATTTACATTGGAGACCTGTTTAAGGATGATCTTTTTGAGAGCAGATCAAGTGAAGTGCCAAGGAATAGGTCTGATCTACCAAGCATCTAATCCAAGGAGAAACATGTTTGGCACTATGACTCATCTCATGAAGAATATGATTCAAGGAAATTTATTTTTGATCTTGGAAATGAAGTATGATTAATTTCTAGTTATGCATAGTTGTTTGTTTTCTATTTTCCCTAAGTGCTTTGAGCACATGTGTGTGCCTTGTTAGTATGTTTGCTTTGCTTTGTGTGTGTCATTTTTTTGTGTGATTGAGGTAATTAGTTGTCTTATCTTAGTCAAAGCCTTATTGTCAAGTTTTAGGTCTTATTATTTTTTTTAGACTTCAGATGACTCCCTAATCCCATGGATAGGATAAGGTTATTGATCTTTAACATAATAGGCATGCTACCCCTATGAGTCACCAATTATTAACCAAATTAGACCCTGTATGTCAAATTGGGAACCCTATAGGTAAAAAATTGATCTTAGGTGTTTTAATGGGTATATTATTATGTCATATGGTGTATTATAAGTCGTTTGATGTCATTTCATGTCATTTTAGCCTTAGTCTTAGTCATTTTAATCCTTATGTCTTTTTGAGCCATTTAAAGATCATAAAAGGAACATTAATGACTTGTACAACCTCATTGGTTAAAGTGAAGGTTTAAAAATGTGATTTAATATGACATGTGTCATATTATGCCTTAATAAATTATTTCTAGCTGAAAAGTGGTAGATTCTTTAGAAGAAAGAGTAGTTTTCTTGGAAAAAGGAATATTTTGGCACTTGCATAGCCCATAAGGGATTGTGACATGTGCGATAAAGTTATGATATGATGCTTAAATTTACTTATAATCATTTACACACTTGACATACTCTATAAGTACCAAATTTGAGCTAAAACCATTATACTCCTTCATCTCCTTTTTATACATGTAGAACCAGTCAATAAGCTTATGCTTGGTATGACCAGTTGGAGAATTTTTAGGTCAAACATGATTGGAAGGTGAAATTAAAATTAGAGAGATAAATTTTCATAAAAATATTTTAAATATTGGTAATTTTTTCTTTATTAATCATCTCTAACAAATTGATTATGTTTTTCTGTTCACTATTTCCTGCACCCTATAGGTTTTGCTCTTGTATGGATAGTTATGTAAAATATAGATATTATAATTAAATCCAAAGGATATGGAAAAATTAAAATAATTTTATACATGATTATTTTATGTATTCAAGGTTTTTTTATAGTCAAATCATCTCAATAGGCTTATGCTTGGTATGACTAGTTGGAGAATTTTTAGGTCAAACATGATTGGAAGGTGAAACTAAAATTAGAGAGATAAATTTTCATAAAAATATTTTAAATATTGGTAAATTTTTCTTTATTAATCATCTCTAACAAATTGACTATGTTTTTCTGTTCACTATTTCCTGCACCCTATAGGTTTTGCTCTTGTATGGATAGTTATGTAAAATATAGATATTATAATTAAATCCAAAGGATATGGAAAAATTAAAATAATTTTATACATAATTATTTTATTTATTCAAGGTTTTTTTATAGTCAAATCATCTCAATAGGCTTATGCTTGGTATGACTAGTTGGAGAATTTTTAGGTCAAACATGATTGGAAGGTGAAACTAAAATTAGAGAGATAAATTTTCATAAAAATATTTTAAATATTGGTAAATTTTTCTTTATTAATCATCTCTAACAAATTGACTATGTTTTTCTGTTCACTATTTCCTGCACCCTATAGGTTTTGCTCTTGTATGGATAGTTATGTAAAATATAGATATTATAATTAAATCCAAAGGATATGGAAAAATTAAAATAATTTTATACATTATTATTTTATTTATTCAAGGTTTTTTTATAGTCAAATCAACTCAAGTTTTTAGATTGGTCTCATTTGGGATGATAGACATGTTTCCACCATTTTCAAGATCTTCATGCTTTGATAATGGCTTCAGAAGGTGGTGATAGGTTCATTACCATTTTTACATTGTATTTATTGGTACCATCACCTTTACATATCATCTCCAAATCAAAAATCTAAGAGGGTGTAGTATAATGTGCCATGCAATCAGTTGTCATACGACTGCCATACAGAGTCAGCTAAGTGACCTGTGCAAAAATATGAGACACATCTATGGATTTATGGTAAAAGTATTAAAATTTTAAACACACTCTCATATCATACTCAATAAATTTAATCCTTTTCATTATCATAATTATTACTATGATAAATAATCTTTGAACCAACATTGCTCAGTCCAGAGCTCAAAATGCACCTACAGGTGCCTTCACAGAGGATGGCATGTTGGAAGGAAGTATCTAAGCTGAAAAAGGTCCTTGATGATGAAGAGAGTCTATTTTAAATATTTTATAAGAGTATAAAATTCATAAAAGGTAAAAAATAATGCACATTATCCACATTCATCCTCACTTCTTGTATGTGAAAATGTCCACCTATAGGTAACACTATAGAGCTATAAAGGTACTTGTACATAGATATTGGACAAGTGGTGAAACCCTATTTAAGGTCTTAGTATGATTAAAATACCATGGTAGAAATATTTTAAATTATATATTTATATGCAAGGTTAAATTTCACTTTTAAGGGTAATGACTATAGATTTAAGGATTAAATCCCTAAAACATCAAAATAAAGCACCTTGCTACTTTGTCAACATCTTATAATAAGGTTGCCAAGAGTTTTGGTGTTACTAAATGTGCATGAATTATATCCATATAATAGGTTCCCAAATTGAAAAATAAGGAGAGTGGTTTATTCATTTGGTTTTCTTGGTAGAGAATCTCAAAATTACACTTTTATGCACTATTTTCAGTAGTGATATCTATAGGTTTGGACCCCAAAGAGACCTTTTAATTAGAGGTTACAAAGCTATACCATGTTTATATGATTGAAAGGTCATAAATAGTTTAAAGGATAATTTTTTATCTAAATTATAATCAAAATAGGTTGATATACTATGTTTTTACCATATTCACACATATAGGTGTGCCTAACTCCAAGACTATTCACCTACAGCCAAGGGTTAAACTCCCAAACCATCCATAGCAAAGAATTAAGCATGGAGATATCAAATTTAGATAATGGAAGATAATTTAAAATTATTCAAATTATCTCAATGGTATTCAAAACCTATTTTAAGAGGAAACTTCACCTATAGGACCTTACTCATTCCAATATAGTTGACTGTGTTTGACTATGGTGAACAGTAGGCTGAAGAATGATGATTTGGTTTTACTATTGCATAAGCTCAAGGTATATGGGTCCAATAAAATATAAAATGAATCCAAGTAACTCTAATGGGGTATGTAAACATTTAATTTAATCTAAATCATATAGGACATCTCTAGGTATATTACCTTGAAGTAAAACACAGTCATAAAATGATATTCAATCTAGGCCAACCAAGGTAGGGTTTAAACAATGTAGAGTTGGAGACAGTATAATGGATCACAATATTATATCATACTATAAAATAGTTAATGAAACCCTCATTATATGTAAATAATGTAGATAAAAGACTCTATGTTGCAACACATAGTCCATATGAGAGAATCATGTACATAGTGTTTTCCTAATAGTTTGTCTTGGATTTAGAGAGAATTGGAAGGTCTAATGACCTGATCAAGGACCCAAATTTGGTGAAAAGAGTATAAATCACTTTTATAATCCTCTCAAACATTATTTTTTCTAGGAGAACAAGGTAAGTATCCTTTATTTTATCTCAAATAGAGGGTACTTCCCTTGAGTAAAAACCCTACAGTCTTGGGGATTGGAGATAAAGGATGAGCTAGAAATTGGTTGGACATTGCAAGGAGGTGTGGGAAGTTTTAATGAACCTAAAAAATGTGATATACCTTACATAAAATTATTAAACTCAAGAGGGTTTTTTGAATCCTTAAGTATGTAAACATGCCTATTAGGTAGAGTTTAAGCCTAGTGCCCAAATGGGAAGTTAGTGTTATTGATAGCCTTAGGTAGACATTATAAGATATTGGATCATGTTTATAGGGTCACTAAAAATTTATCCAAAGTTTTATAATGTAGGGGAGATCATAGGAAGCCTCACTTTATCTCAAGACCAATTTAGGCCTATGCAAATGAGAAAACAAACATGACAAGGCAACTTTAGATGCTCACATACTCTCTAAGGTTGTGCATTGAGATACAAGAAGTTTAGATATTTTGAAAAGGGTCCTACAAATTGATTTTTTAAAATTATTTTTTATTTATAATTTTGCATCTCTATGAATAAATCTTAAGATCTTAAGGGACCTAAAACCATTACAAACCCTTGCTAGTGACCAGTTTGAGAAGATGGAGTAGTTAGTGCATATATATATATATATATATATATATATATATATATATATATATATATATATAATATTTTGCCTATAAAAGTGATTGGATTATATAGGTAACTCTCTCAGGATACTCCCCATCCTTTTGTACTATAGGGAATTATATGGATGGAGTACAAAATAGAGTATTTTTTATATTTTTGAGTTTTTATAGGTTATAAGAAGAGTCTAAAGATGCCAATCACATGGGAATAAATATTGAGACTTAATATAACTCCCTATTTCCATTTAATACTTAATAATAACTCTTAGGTACCTCAACAAGAGATCTCATCTCAACCAATCTGAACTGACATAATGAATATGATAGTGAAAAGGGTGAAAAAATCTATTAAGTTGATTTTAAGGTGTACCTAATAAATATAAATCCATTTATGGAATTGACATATGTCATTAACTCATTTTTATGGATTTTCATGGAAAAATAAAGCCGATTTTGAGGCCAAGTGTGAGGGGTGATTGAAAAGGAGTTATTTTAACTGCAAGCAATGATGGCTCAATTTTAGAGGGATCTAGATGACTAATAATGTATCCAATGCATGAAAGATAATGTATAAAACCCATAACTCTTATTACATTCATGATATATATACCTAATTAGTTTTGGTACATTCCAATAGAGCTAAATGATGAAGGTAGTTTTCTTGTGCAAAATAAGGAGTTTCGTGCCACTTTTAATAAGTTGCATAGTTTAGAGAGCCATTTATCCTATAAAAACTTACATGGCATATCTCCTAATTATATTTTCATGCACATGTAACTCATTTTACTATATTGACACATATTTTTTTAACCTTTGGACTTCTTTCTTATCTTCTCTCTCTCAAGTTCTATAAGAACTAGCTATTTTGGATATTATGAGGATGGTCCACATGCGTATGGTGAAGTCTTACTAATTTTCATACCATGGATAAATAAATACTAATAATTTTACCTCTTATATGATTTTTCATAGTGTGCTCACTTTAATTATTGATCTTTCTTAGTGATGACTATTGTTTCCTTAGCATTGTTGTCTCATTCTCTCACCTATTTTCAGCTTGAAAGCTTCTTCTTGTAGGTCATGTGAAGTTGTATATGAAGTGTCAAGGTTGAGTGAGTTATTATATTCAATAGTGACATTATAATCCTCATTTATAGTCTTCCTAGCTTAAAAATTTATCACAAATTCATAATGAAATACTGATGTGAGAAGATTTAGATTAGAGAAGTGTATGCCTAGTTAGTCTCTTAGTTTCATGTGTGACATGCAGATGGTTAGGAGTTATCATCACCTTTAAGATAGTTTAATTTAAATTTTATATCCTTTTTCCTTGCAATCCTAGGTGTATTAGTGATCTAAAAGTGGTACATCAAGGGAGCTAGCCCTATCAAGAGATTCACCTCATTCTTAGGCTACCCATAGCCTAGAGGTGTTTCAATTATGCCACTTGGATGAGGAGAGCTGAGACATATATCTAAATGGTGAAAATTCAAGTGACAACACCAACCATAATGTGCCTAACCTGAACTAGCTTCTAGTCTTAAACCAATGACCTTTGAGTCATGCATATCTTACTCAAAACCAAGGATTCCTAGATTATGTTGCCAATGGATCTCATCCACAAGGTCAAAAAGATTTAATTCCTACAACTAATGCTGATACTCAACTTCATAATTATAAGGCACCAATGAATGAGAGTGAATCTATCCTCAAAATGGTTCAAAATCTTATCACTAACTTCTTGCAGTTGAAAAAGTAAGTAAGCAATATTAAAGAGAGGTCTAGTTGGTATTTATCCTTTTAAAGGTTTAATAGGCCCACTAATAGATTTTAGAATGATAGTTACCACAAAAAAAATAATAATGAGCCATCTTCTATCAAGAATGTGCCTGATATAAATCTTACTGATCTTGTTTTGCCTTACTGTTGTAGAGTTCATTTCACTTCTAAGCATGGAGAAATAGATTGTGTTGAATTTTGTAATGCTTTTTAATCCTTTCAAGAAGAATTAGATCATTTTAATTTGTCCCTAATAATTATTATGATGAAAGTACATCTAGTTCCTCAAATTCATCTAAATCTATTGATTCAACTCTCATGGTGGAGACATTTGAGTTCCCTTTCTACAAGGATAATGATCCTGAGGATATTCTTAAAGATATTCATTATTTTTAGTAATTTCTAAAGAAGACTTATCCTCTGAGAAGTATGGGGTAGAATAAAAATTTTACCACTTAAAATCCTCCAAATAAATTTGAGACTCCTCTTGATACTAACTCAGACAATAATCTAGAGCTTCCTAAGGGAATTACTTCTAAGAATACTAATGATGTATCTAATTCTTCCAATAGGACTGGATATAATATTGTAGATGACATGAAAAATATCAAATCTAACATTACCTTACATGAGTTGACTTAGATCACATAGCAAAATTATATTTTGTTAGAATACTTTTCTAAGAATCCTAGTAAGTCTCAAAAGTCTGAACATCTTAATGTTACAATACACAAGAACAAAGCAAATGTTCCCCCTTTCCTACTTACAATTAAGATCTTTGGTAATAATTTTCATAATTTTTTGTTAGATTCTAGTGCATCTACAAATATTATGCCTAAGGGTAGTTATGAACAATTAGGTTTGAATCTCATTAAATATGATAGAGTTGTAACTCAATTAGATAAATCAAGAGTTAATGTGATTGGTGAATTGTTGAATTTTCACATACAAATTGAATCAAATTCAAGGATTCAATAGTTCATTAATATCCAAGTGGTGGACATCCCTGATGCTTATGGGATGTTGTTGAGTAGGGACTAGATTAGGAACTTGAATGTTTATATTTCAATGGATTGTTCACATATGTGGCTGCCTTGGGAGTCCCTGACCAAATTAGGATAGAAGAGAGCCTAAAATGAAGCATATGATCACTGAGTAAAATGTAATCAATGAGAGGGTCAACATGATTAACTCAAATCTTGATAAATACACTCTTGATACCACAAAGGTATGTAACTCTAAAACTTCTCATGTAATGCCTAGATTATTAAAGCTTTATTTTGATGGTGCTAGATGTAAATTAGGTTCTGAAGTAGGAGTGGTATTAATCAATCCCATTGGGAAAGAATACAATGAATTTTAAAAACTTTATTTGTCATGCACCAATAATTTATTTGAGTATGAATCACTTATTCTTGGATTAAAATTTTCAATCAAACATGAGGCCAAGGAACTATTAGTTTTTGGTGATTCTGAAGTAATAGTTAACCAAGTAAAGAGTAAATATCATTGTAAATTGTCCTATCTTAATAAATATAAATTTAGAGTATGGGACTTAATTAAATGTTTTTATGCCTTCAACATTGTGTTAATCCCTAGGGAAGGAAACAAGGATGTTGATGAACTTGCTTCAATTGTAGCCAACCTTATGCCCAATCAAAGTTCCAAGTTACAAAGCCTTACCATTTAATTAGTCTCATGTCCCTCAATACCAGATAATGTCAACCACTTATAGGTATTTAGTGATGATCAATAGATCATAGACTTCATGAATAGTTTATGAGTATTTGAGGGTCACATTATTGATGAAGCTAGTGAAATTACCTTTGGTGATGACAAACTTGATGACAAGGTCATCCAATTGAATGACAATAACATCTCTAAAGGCATGATTACCTTAGAGAAAATAATTGACACTGAAAGAATAGATAAAATTGTCAATAATCCCAAAGCAAGTGGGAAAAATTATAATGCAATCGACCTAAGTTCCCAAGGTCAACCTTAATTGGTAAACATTGGTACAGCCTATATAAGCATTGAATCCAAAAGAACCAAAGAATTATTGACCAATTATAAAGACATCATAACATGGTCCTATGATGACCTAAATATATTTGATCCAAAGGACATAACACATACCATACCTTTAAAATAAAACTAAAAACCTTGTAGACAAAAGCAGAGGCCTACTAACCTAGTCTTAAAACCATTGATATTCAAAGAGATCAAGAAGCTCTTAGATGCCAAGATTGTGTTTCCCATCAGGCACTTCACTTGGGTAGCTAATTTAGTCCTAGTCAGGAATAAAAATGGTGAAATCAAACTCTGTATAGATTTCAAAAATCTAAATAGAGAATTTGAGAAAGATAATTACCCCTACCTTCTCTTGACCAAGTAATCCAAATTATTTCTAGTTCTGTCATGTGTCTTTTCTTGATGTAACTTTAGGGTATAATCAGGTCTTGGTGAACCAAGAAGATTAGATGAAGACTATTTTTACTACCAATTGGGGCATGTTTTCCTATAAGATAATTCCATTTGGACTTATAAATATAGGAGCCACTTTTTAAAGGGCTATGGATCATGCTTCCAAGGTCTTGTAGTTAAGTGCATCATCATATACATGGATGAGCTGACTATCTTTTCTAAAAATAGGGAGGATCATATTATGCACCTACAATAGGTATTTAATTGATGCATAAGGTATGAGATTTATCTCAACCTAAAGAAAAGTATTTTTTGTGTTATTGAGGGAAAACTACTAGGACATGTTATCACTAAAGAGGGAATCTCTATAGACCCTGATAGAATAGATGCAATATCTAATATAGATCCCTCTAATAGTAGGAAGGAATTGAAGTGATTCTTTGGTAAAATAAATTTTTTAAGAAAGTTTATTTCTCTTTTTGTAGAAATAGTGAGACCTCTAAATGACATGTTGAAAAAAGAGGCTAAGATCACTTAGAATGAGGAGATAAAGAATGTTTTCAAGGAAATCAAGGAAGCAATTGAATATGCCCCTATATTGATAAGTCCAAAATTTACTAAATATGTTTATCTTTACTCCTTCACTTTAGATCACACAATAGCTATAGTTATAACTTAGAAGATAGATTGATTTGATCATCCAATAGATTTTATGAACACTAACCTTAATAATGTTGAGTTGAACTACTTTCTAATTGACAAACAATCATGTGCTTTGGTTAAGGTAGTAAAAAAGTTTAGGTATTATATTATTAGGAATAAGGTGTATGCAATCCTACCAGACCCTACCACTACACTCATGCTAATTGAAAATAAAATAGGAGAAAGGAGAGGTAAGTGGATGTTTGTGCTCCAAGAATATGACATTGAGATGAAGATGGCCAAATTGGTAAGGTTCCAAGGTTTAATTTAGTTGATTTCTAATAATAATCCTAAAATAAGTGTTATGCAAGTAGAGCAATAAATTTTTAGACCAAATGATTGGTATGATCCCATTAACCACTTAATAATCAATGGTTATTATCTTATAGGGTTAAGTAAATAACAAAAAAGATATCTAAGGCTCAAGGTAGCCCATTTTTTGATCAAGTATGGAGTGATTTATAAGAAATTTTAAGGCATATATTTGAGATGTGTCTCCAAGAGTGAAGTAGCTGAGATCATGAGCACCTTCCATGAAAAACTAGGAAGTGGGCATCCATCTAGAAGGATAACAACACACAAAATATTAAGGGCTAGTTATTACTAGCCTACTTTCTTCAAGGATGCTCACAAGCATGTGAGAGATTGCCACTCATGTCAAGTCTTCAAGACCAAATAGCATAAGGCAGCAATGCTAATAAATCCAGTGATGATTGACAAACCCTTTACCTAATGAGGGATTGATTTTTTGGGGATCATTAACCCCAATTCCTTTTATGGTCAAAAGTATGTTATGACTGCGACTGACTACTGGATTAGATGGACTAAAGTAGTGGTAAATAAATAATAAAATATTGAGGAGGTGATAAATTTTTTATAAGAAAACATATGCATAAGATTTGGGACACTTATATCTCTGGTCTATGATAATGGATCTACTTTTATATCCATTGAGATGATAGAATGGGCATGTGATAACCACATCATCCTCAAGTTCTCATCAAACCATTATCCTTAAGGTAATGGAGTATCTAAATCAATAAATAATAAATTTATGAAGGCTATAAATAAGTCTATAGTTGATCAACCTAGAATCTGGCACAAGATGCTTAAGTATGCCCTTTGGGTAGATAGAACTAGAATCAAACAAGCTCTCAAAAAATCACCATTATTTCTATTTTATGGTTAATAACCCATCTTCCCCATCAACCTCGAGCTACCAACATATAGGTTCATGTAATATTTCATGGAGGAGGACCAATAATTTACAAGTTCAAGGTTGTTAGACATCATATAGATGGAAGATGTGAGAGAAGAGGATTTTGCCAATTTTAGCAGACACCAAACCATAGTCAAGAGGTGGTTTGACAAATGTTCAAAGATAAAGGTGTTTAGATAAGGATATTTAGTTATTCTTTGGGACAAGGCATCTAAACCTAAAGGTAAACATGAGAAATTCAAGCCTTTTTCAATAGGTCCTTATCAAATTGCTGAGATACTTAGAGACAACACCTTCAAGCTGAAAGACTTACAAGGAGAAGATTTCACACTTCCAACTAATGGGAAATACCTCAAGCATTATTTCTCTACCATTCCACCTGGAGTCTTCATGGAATTACTATAAGACTAGTTAGTTCTAATGTAGGTAGGCTAGGTTAGTTTTTTTTTTGTTATTTCTTTCTTGTCCCTTATTTGTACATATGTTTGTATAATTTGTTTATTTATTTATTTGTCTACTTTTTATTTAGTGTTTTTTTCTTTCTTTACTTGGTTCCTTGCTTCTAATTAGTCCTTTTGGATAGTCCTCATCTCATTATTCATATTATGCTCAAAAGAAACTCCACATTTCAGGAATGTAGGCATGTTTTCTTAGCATTGGTTAATCATGGGTTATTATAATATGAGCTTAATGTTATAGTTTAGAGAAACTAGTAGCAACTAATGGTTAGGATAATTATTCCTTAGGATTTTAAACATTTTTCTAATCTAGTCTTGGTTTTAAGAAAGATTACACATGTATAGTGAAAGCTTAGATTATTGGGATATAGTCATGCTTGCACTTAAAAATTATTAATTGATTGGGACAAAGTTTATAACCAAAGATGATTGTTTGAAGATCAAAAACTTGACCAAATCCCAAAACTTAGATAACCCAGTTCCCAACCTTTGATGGAAAGTTAAAATGACTTGAAAATACAAAAAAATAAGAACCTTATTATGAAATTCTAGAGCTTTCTAAGAAAAGGTGATTCTTTTAGTCTCCATCAGGGCTATAGACACTTGGAAGGCCTTCCCTAAGCTAAATCATGGTTCTTAATGAATATCCAAACATGCTAAAATTCAATGTTAATGATTAAATTCATGAGCCTAAAATTTGTTCTCCAAATCATTTGGTAATCAGTTTATAGAATCAAAGCACACACATAACATGGCTAGGTCTTGATGTTTGATCCCAATTCTACACATGCAATATTTCTTTTAACCATGAAATGATCTTAATAATAGTGCTTAATCAAATGGAATAATTAGCTTAATTATTATTCTAAACTAGAGTCTATGGATTCTAACATATTTCTATGTTTCCTCTAGAACTCACCATTTGTTAAGGTTAACATAGCCCCATTTTTTAAAAATGGGGACCCTTATCTTAAATTATGCAAATTTGTACCCTAAATTTGAAAATTTATCTGATCAGAGTACCATTAAAGTGTTTTACACATTATCTTTAATTTAATATCATTCACACCTAATCTGATTTGTATGTTTATTGATGATTCTAATTTAATCTTATCTAAAGTTGATAACATTTGATCTTTATGTTTCAAGTTGTAGGTTTAGTGGAGTCTATTTGGAATGAGTAATGTATAGGTTTTATTATTTAATAATGATTTGATATTTTACTAGCCTTTAGCCTATTAAAATCAATTTGAGTTCATGTTTGATCAGCTTAAAACCCTAACTCTAATTACCCTAGATCATGCCCTTTGAATTGAATTCAAATTTGGTAGGATCATTTTTTATGGGAACACTTTAATGTGACTTAGTTCTATTTTATCCTAAGGTCCTATTCATGTTTATTAATAAGACCAAGACCTTAGTATAAAATATTTATCCTAAGTTCTTCATGTCCTAATCCTCCCTTCAATCCATTTTATCTTAGCATGGTCTAACTAAATGTGGGGTCCCTTTTTATTATGCCATGGACTTAGTCCTATTTTTATCCTAAGGTTTGGTCATGTTTATTAACAACCAAATCTTAGTCTAAAAATTTTACATTTGGTCTCTTTACTTTCCTGATCCCCCTTGGTCCCTTTTATTTCGACATGATTTAACTAATCATCGGGACCTTTTGTTAGTCTATAGACTTAGCCTAAAAGGCCTTGTCTTAAGACTTCATGACATGTCTTGTTATTATGTATAGGGTCTCCTTTATTATGTTTTTAACTTATCTTAGGACTTTAGCCTAAATATTTATTCATTGATATGAATAAAAACATTAGTCTAAGACTTTAGCTTAAATTTTATGTTCTCTAAGCACTAACTTAAACATCATTTTTATTCATAAGATTAATGATCTGTGTTTACCCACATGAAAAAGATCAATGGTATAGGGTTAATGTTGAAAATTTAAGATCATGACCCTAATTTAAAGCTTGATCATCTTCATAAGATCAATGACATGCATTTTCTTAGGCCAGATTGATCTAATGATGTATATTGAGTCAAAGCTTCAATGAAGCCCTAGGATAAGCAAGAAGGTGACAAGTGTCACAATCTCAACCAAAGAACAATCATAAACTAATGGTATTTTACCTTAAAGATCAATATCTAATAGAGCATGTTTACCTAGATAAGGATGATCTAATAGTACATGATGAATGTTGAAAATTCAAGATGAATGTAGAAATAACATGTGGCATAGTTTTGGGCCACTAAATTAAACCTTGAGCATCTTTTCAAGATCAATTCTCCATGGAAGAGGGTATATATTCAGATCAATAGTCCATAGAGTTAGAGGTATAATTAAGTAAGATGATTTAATGGAGCACATTTGATCCATAAAATAGAGATTAATAGTGCATACAAAATATTGAAAGGTCAAGGTAAATGCAGAAGTGACAAGTGTTATAACTGTGGGGAATGTAGTGAGTATCCAATGGCATTTAAGCTCTTAGATTGAGATCAATAGTCCATGTTGATCTATATAAATATGTTCCAATGGTATGAAATCAAGTGGGAAATTTTTAAAAGGCAATGGTCATTTTTCAAATATGAATGAGAAGAATGCCATGAAAATACCACATGGATGTCATGGCGATGCACATCAGAGCCATGCTAGTATAATGTGCCAAGTGAAAGAGCATGCAAACCCAGGAAACATAAAGGCATAAACATGCAGTCTAATTGGGATCTAAGTAACAAAGATCATGTAATTTCAAGTAGTTACCACCATTAGAGCACTATAAAAACCTTTAAAAAGGATTAGTTTAACCATGTATTTGCCATAATCAAGACATAGAATCTAAATTATCATTTGTGCAAGAGAATTCAACCCAAAAGAATTGAACTGTAGACTACTAATGACCAATTTGAACAAATCCATAGCCATTATAGCTTGAGAGGGTGTTTCAAGGAAGGATGAAAAGCTTTATCTGACTTCGGATATAGATGAGAGGGCTTTCAAATATTCACAATTTTCTACCAAAGGGACAACAATTGGTCAAGCTCATTTTGAGCCATCAAGAACTAGCAAACAATCACAAAAAGGATAACATGTCTATAAGGAGATTCTTATATAATTATCAATGTTATCTTACAATAAAAAACATTTAGAAGTGACATTCATCATGTCAAATAAAAAATATAGACTCAAGATATGAAAGGACATCATAATTGACTTGTTCAATTCCTTAAAATTAGTGAGATCTAGGCAAGATGCAGTGAATAAATAAATCACAATGGCTATAGGCCAAGTTGGCCAATGACAAGCCTTGATCTACCAAGTAAATAATTTAATCAAGGTCTCGACTAAAAATCAAAGCCCTAAGTAGTCAATTTAAGCATATGACTTCTCATTTCAAATAGGAGGTGAAGAACCAAGGACAAGGGAAAATAGATGTTGGGAAGAGATAAGAAACATTGGGAGCATCAAATAGGCTTTGAAAAGAGCTAATAAAGACCTTAATAACTTGGGAGATCATGAAAATATTTGTTCATAAGACACATTACTAACCTCTAGTTGATTAATGAATAACATTATGTAATGAAGATCCTGCAAGGAAGGCATAAGGTTGTAGTAACACTAGGGTCCCAAAGCATAGTTTAAGTAAGAATATTCTTCCTATAGCTAAGCATTGAATATTTTGAAAGTGGAATATTTTTTTTGTAAAGGCATGTGTATCTTGTAAAAAATTTTGCCTATAGGTCAGTCCATTGGGGAAAATCTAGTGTATTCTAGAACATTTGTGGAAAGGACAATTGTCGTAACACTTATACTTTTATAATTGGATATGAATGACTGATATGCTTCCTTACATATTATAAAAGGAATATTGTCAATTATAAAAAAATGGGGGGAGTTCTTAGAGCCAAAATCTAATTGTAACTTTTGAGAAATTAATATAAGCAAGGAAATCTACAAAGTTTGTCCAAATTTGCTTGTTTTTTGTTATCTTAGCTTCTCTCTCACTTGTTTGTTCTAAAATCTAGATTTGAATGGTTCTTATGAATTCCTAGTGTGTAAATTTGAATGTAGATCTATTAATTTTTGTCAATGCTAGGTTAATTGAAAGTGCTTAAATTTATTTTGTTTTCTTACTCTTCTTGCATTTGGGCTAATGTTGTTTGCTTGCAGGGGTGAATCTTTAAAGTGAACTTAGTTATTATTTGCATTATTTCACACAATCCTTAGATGTTTGCCTAATGTATGATAGGATTTTAGCTTATGCTACTTCATGTTATACATTGGTTAAGTGCATGCTTGGATGATATTTGAACTTTGTCATGATATTTGGAATGAAGATCAACAACATCTCTTCTTTGTCTTACCTTTCCTTTTGATCTTTTTTTAACTAGATCACTCTAGATTAATTTTCATTGTAAATATACATCTTATATTAGTCTTTACATTAGTTCTTGATCATAATTCATAGTTTTTAGCATAGTATACTTCATATTTTTCATACATCAGCTATTTGGCCATGGTGGATCCAAACCACCAAAAATTATAAATATTGTGAAATAGTCCACTTGATTTGCCTCTATTTCATCAATAGATAATAGGATTATCACAACCTATAACTCATGTGTTGAATTATTATAATTCTAAAATGAGAAGTGTTTTTGAACACTATGGGCACATGTGATACATACTCAAGCATCAACATAGCCATAATGAGTTTAATCAAGCATTAAGAAAGTCTATATGATATAAATAGACCTTTGTATTTATGAGTAGATGTCTTTAAACAATATATTTTAAATATAACACCAAATTTAAATTAGTTATAACTTTTTGGGAAAGTTTTCTTTTGCTCCTCGGTAGTATGATGTAGGAACATCACTACCATTTGTAAGTTTTGGTCTAATTTCAATGTTTGAGTCTTTTTAAAGTAATCATAGGTCATATTAGGTATATATGATTCAATAATAATTTCTAGGACTATGCCAAATTTTAATTAGGGTCACTTTGGCATTTTTCCACCAAAACCCTTGATTTGAATTTTCAAATCTACATGTGAAGTTTAGGAGACTTCACTCTATCTAAAGAATTATCAGTAATGTAATTTGTGTGTTTAGGTTTTAGAGAGGATTATATGGTGTTCTAACACTTACCTAACTCATAATTTAGTCATTTTGATGAGTAGGTTATTGGTTAGGTATTTAGACTATCCCAACATATAAGAGGGAGTTAATAGGTAGTTAGGATAGTTTTGGAATATAAAAGAGATTGGAAAACAGTTTTATGATAGTGATAAGTAATGAGTGATGCATTTTAAATATAAATAATATGAACCCCATGAAATTTAATTGGAAACATTTCATTTGAAAGACAAAATGGGCTATAAATCTTGTGTTTTTTGTGTGTGTAATGGAGATAAAAGAAAAAAATAGAGTATGTATAGAATTATTTAATAAAGGTGAGTTTTTGACTTTATTGGATTTTTATTAAGTTTATTTTCATTTTTTCCTAAATTTATTTACATTATTTCAATTTTTTTTCATGTATTTGGATGAAAAACCTAACACAGACCTATAGTGGATATGAAACCCCACACAATTAAACTATGAAGATTGAGTAATTGTAGAATAAAGTTGTTAACAAGATATTAAAAATTAGGAGGGAGTTTAAAGTGTTTTTTTTTTTTGAATCATTCATACAAGTTTAGGACCTTTCAATAACCTTAGAAAATCATCATGTCTCCTCTCAGTTGTAATAGTCTTATTGATTTCATACAAACAGTCATTATGTCATGGTAAAAGAGTGAATATTAGTCTCTTGAATGGATTATATTGATATTTTTATCCAAAAAATTTCAAAATGTTAAGTAACCTAAGGGAGACCCATTAACTTTTTGGGAAAAATCCTTAATTTGACTCAAATCACCCATTTCCCTAAGTTGGTGGAAACCAAAGATTGGACTACAATTTACAACTTGAAAAATAAAAAATTTATTCATAAACTCCACTTCTTGAAATACATTATCTAGTGGAAACCATATATATTGGTGAAATTTTTAACTTTAAAACTTGTAAATTGCATCCAGACCTCTACTTCTTTCTAAACACTAGCTGGTAGAAATCAGAACCCCGCTTGCAATTTGTAACTTGCAAAGTTACAAATTACAATCAAAGTTATGCTTCCCACAAACCAAGTAACCAATGGAAACCAAAACCCCACTCATGATTTAAAACTTTAAAAGTTGAAAATTTTAAGTGGAGTTTTGCTTCTTGCATAACACTCCAACTAGAAACCAAACTCCAATTGCAATTTACAACTTACAAAGTTGCAAATTATAATTTGAGTTCTACTTCCCACTGACCACCTTCCCTATAGAATCCATAACTCCAAGTGTAAATTTCAATTTTCAGAATTTAAAATTTCTCTCCAAGTTCTTCCTTCCCATTTTTGAAGGGTCAAATAAACCAAGCCCCAAATTCAAAGGTCAAAGTGTAATTAGCAAAATTGAAAAGTTACAAATGTGTTTTTAGACTCCAAATCTATGAAAACTACCACCATTATGGAATTTATTGTAAGGGTCTTATATAAATCTAATTAATGATTTTTGAAGTCATTTTTTAAATTTTTTTAATTGTATTTTGGAACTCTATACCTCAAATTACAAACTTGCTAGTAACCTTAAACCATGAAACCATGCACTCTCCACCACACAACCATGCATTCAAGCATGACCTTGAGAAAATGCCACCATTGATCCCCTACATGGTATTTCAATCTACCTCCTTTATTTCTCAAGCTATCCTTTCTTGAATTTATTTTTTCATGAGTTATTTTCATTTCCTGCAATGCTATTGGTAGTTTTAATCACATTTTTAGGGTTCCTTTGCATTATTTAGTCATCATTAGGGTTTTTGGGTTGTCTTTGTGGTGTCAAAAAAACATGTGAGGATGTTTTCCAAGTTACACATTAAAAACCTAGGGTTTTCCCAAAACCAAATAACCAGTCATGAATATTCCTAGAAATATCCCCAAAACTAGTGAATATTCCTTTATGATGGCAACCTTGTATTGTCATTCATAAACTAATAACAGTTTTCCCTAGATCACTATAACCCTTCCATGTGCTAATCAATAATTTTCATTTAAATACTTGAACTCATAGTCATAAAAAACAAATTCTCTTGTTATTTTTTCTTTATGACTAACTCTGATCCAATAACCACTATTCTTATATCCACTTATATAGCTTTATTTCTCTTTGTCCTAAGAGACAATAATAACAAAATAGTCTCTATATTTTATTATTGATTTGTTCATCTTAAGTATACACTTATATAGAGATAGAATTTTGATCTACTGATATCTCAACAATACTTTCCACATATAGTATAATGACTCAATCCAAATGTACTAGTAAATGTAGTGTTTATTTTGATCATTGAATAGGTTTTTAAACATTCCTAAATCTCAACATTGAATTCAATATCTTGCCTCACTTAATTATAATAAAAAATTATTCACAAATTTAGCTACAAGTGTGTATTTATATTTATCAGGCAATTATTATGCATGAACAACATAGACATATAGAATCACCTTAGACCAAATCGATCCTTTGAAATGTAAAATATTTAGTCAACTTCTGCAAGTGATATTTAACTTATCTGAGTCCATTCAAGCTTTTCATTTACTCTCATTTATATCTTCTCTAATTCTAGTATTTCTATATAATAATAAACAAATTTCAAAAGATACACATACATTAAGGTCTTGTACTTAAATGGTTATTTAATTCACAACACATTTTAATACCCACAATATTTTAATTCTAAGCCTAATCTATTCTTCTTCAACTGATGGAATTTTGATTTCTTTATGAGAACAAATGATTTTTGGCATTATCTTTTGTCCATTCACCTTTTCATGTTCAGGTCAGATGCCTTCCAATTTACTTGAGTGGATTAATCGTCAATTGAGGATCAGTCTTGACAAGACAAATTTGGGTTTCCTCAATCACACTAAAAACTGTAATCAATCATAGATAAGCCTAGTCATTTATATAGTCAAGTTGGTAAATATTGAATAAAATTATATCAGACTATAACTTATTTAGGAAATATGAGAGGCATTTAATAAGTATAAGTCCCTATCCATGCTAGATCAAATCCACATGACCTTTAAATATCAATTATTACCTTGAACTTTCATTATTTGCATAATAGGTTTTGATGATTTGAAAATCTTGCTAATATTGAACAAGATGCATATCTCATCAAAGACTTAAAATTAGAACTTTTAAAGTACATAAGGAAAATATTATTAGTCAATGATCATTACACCTTCCATGCTCATCTGTCATAGCCAAATCTATAAGGTTTTTAGAGATAGCTCATATAGATGAATTTCCACCCTATAACATGTAGTCCATATAACCTATCTTACTCTCTTTTAGGAATCTTGATAGATTTTGCCTTTATTCCATTAATCAAACTTTTGAGACATTTCAAACAATTTTTAATATTCTACAATGAGAATCTACTCAGAATGGTGCTCAAGTTGGTCATAATCCTGATAGCTATTTATTAAAAGATCATCGTTAGTATAAAATTCTTGATAGAATTTTATAAAACTTGACTCAAATGATCTTAATTACCTCAACTAAATTGAAACAAAGGTAATATGATAACATTGTACATTAAATCATTGAAATCACCACTTCATTGCTTAACATAATCATTTACCAATAGCCACATTCATCGACTTATTTCATATACAATTATATCATTAAAATATGCAATCTTTCATTATTTAAAAATGATAATGAATCAAATACGATACTTTTGTATCTTGCCTCTCTAAAGACCAATTAATTCAATGCCTTACTTTGTGACATGTCCTATCTCTTTATCTTTATTATATCTAAGAATTCCTTTAATATATAAGATCTTTCCTTTTTTAATTATTATTAAATCTTTATATATAGTCTTACAATAACCTTGTACAAATATACAGGGCTAAAATCTTTCTTACACACTTGTTTACTCTTATATGCATTACTCCACTACTCACTCTTAAGACTTATACTTTTTTTATTTTCTTTGTTTAACCCATGTCAACATGATATGATACTTATCTCAATGTATAAATTTAGTCTTGGATGAGGATGCCTCCAAGATTTTCTAATCCCAATCTTAACCTTGATTTATTTGGCCTTTATCCAATGTAAGAATTTGGTCTCATAGATAAGTATTTAAGTAAAACTACATATTTACAAGAGGATCCTATACAATAATATAAACTTATAATTCTAATAATCTAATTCTAGCATAAGTGAAGCTTTTAAAGCTTCTTATTTAACCTTTTAAAACCTATTAAGACACCCTTAAGACTTCACAAAACTTATTACATTTCAATTTGACAAGTATTGGCATGTTTTAAAATATTATTCTCCTGATTCTCTTGCATCAGACTTCCCACGAGGGAAATTTTTTGAGCTCCTACTCAAATGAGTTGTTATCTTCTTTTTCTCCTCTTCAAATTCATCAGCTATTTTGTCTAAGTTTGTCTTCTTCCTCCTTTCTTCATGTGTATTTATTCACAATATATGAACTCAAATGGCTCGATCTTATTTTCATCTTCATTAATGAAGTCTAATATGTAGACTTCCATCTTCTTATCTACCAAGTCATTCACATCTAAAAAATTCAAAATATAATTAGTTATAAAAACTTGAGGCAATGTTACCACTCCATCTACATCTTCATCACTTAAGAGTTTCAAAATATCAATCTCAGCTTCTTTGATATCCTCTTCATCACCTATAAGGCTTAAATTTTCTAAATCAATCATGATTTAATGCCAAATCATGTCTTCTTCTTCCTTTAATTCTATCAAATCTTCATTCAAAGCCAACTTATTTTCATCTTGTCTCATTTTAGATGTATTTTCCTACAACATATCAAATTTTACAAGCACTTCCATGGGTGTTTCTCCTTTACATCCATCATTCATGAATTTATCTAATAGTTTAATTGTTTGTTTATATGAAGCATCTTTTTGAAAATTTGCATTTTCACTATCAAAAATAATATTATAAGAAATTTTCTTAGGACATTGAGCCTCTTCAAATGTTGCTTCATATTCATTAAGCATTTCACCTTATTTTTGATAGCATAATTCAATTTATTCATGCTCTAATATGCAAGAATGTTGTTCAAGCTTCTCTATTTTCACCAATGTCTTGTCTTCTTTATATTTTAAGCTCTCAAAGTGAGATTATCTTTCATTCATCTCAATACTTATATTCACACATAAAATACATCATTATTTTTAAAAACTTTTTGAGGCTTTCTTATCTCTTTCATTTCCTCCTTAGATTGCTTTGCTAACAATCTCTTTTGTTTTCTCTTTTTCCTTTTCTCAATAATTTCTCTGAGAGGCCACTTGATCACCCTTCCAATATTCACTAGGAATCTCTACCTTGATTCCTCAAAAAAATATTCCATCATTTCCAAGATCACTTTCATCTTAGCAATCTCTTTCTGTATCTCTGATTCAATCATTTCTCTGTGACAATTTGCCTTCTCTAGGCCCTTCATCTCTCTCTTTTCACTTTCTATCTTATCTCAGGTTTTCACTGGACCTATACCCTCTTAGCAAGTTTATCCTTCTTAATATCTCTATACTAACACCTCACCTAGGTCTTTTTCACCCTAGTCTTTTGGTCACCTTCTAGTCCTTACCTCAGACTTTTTACTTTCTTCTTTAAGCTCTCCTCTTGAGCTTACCTAGGAGCTTTCACTTAGCTTTCTTTCACTCTTTCAAGCCTTTATAGCTTTTTTGGATTTTTCCACTTAACCTCTTAATTAATTTTTCCAACAACATCTTGCCTCTCTTTTAATATTTCCAAGATTTTTATCAAATTCCTTCTTTGTTTCCTTAAAAAAGAAACCTTATCAAACTCAAACCTTCTTATTCCAATTATCCAATTGCTTAAACAATTTAAACTAGCCAAGAGATTATCTAAGCTTTGATACCAAAAATGATGTAAATCTCTTATTTTCATGCATAAACTAATAATATTTTTCCCTTGATGATTATAACCATTCCATGTGCTACTAAAGAACTTTCATTTAAATACTTGAACTCATATTCATAAAAATAAATTATCTTTTTATTTCTTCTTTATGACTAACTATGATCTAATAACCACTATTCTTATATCCACTTATATAACCTTCTTTCTCTTTGTCCTAAGAGATAATAATAACAAAATAGTCTTTATATTTTATTAATGATTTGTTCATCTTAAGTATACACTTATATAGAGACAGAATTTTGTTCTATTGATATCTCCTCAATACTTTCCACATAAAGTATAATGACTTAATCCAAATGTACTAGTAAATGTAGTTTTTATTTTGATCATTGAAAAGGTTTTAAATATTCCTAAATCTCATCATTAAATTCAATATTTTTCCTCCCTTAATTATAATAAACAACAATTCATAAATGTACCTACATGTGTGTAGTCATATTTATGAGGCAATTGTTATGCATAAACAACATAGACATATAGAGTCACTTTAGACGAAATCAATACTTTGAAATGAAAAATATTTAGTTAGATTTATCAAGGGATATTTAAATTTTCTAAGTCCATTCAAGCTTTCCATGTACACTTATTTATATCTTCTTGGAGTTTAGTATTCTTGTATAACAATAAACAACTTTCCAAAGATACACATACATTAAGGCCGTGTACTCAAATGGTTATTTACTTCACAAGACATTTAAATACCCACAATATTTCAATTCTAAGCCTAATATATTTTGATTCAACTGATGGAATGTCACTTTCCTTAAGGGAACAAATGATTTCTGGCATTATCATTTTTCCATTCACCTTTTCATGTCATTTCATGTTCAAGTTAGATGCCTGTCAATTTCTGTATAACACATTACCATAATATAAAACTTAATTTATATGATTAATCATCAATTAAGGATCATTCTTAACAAGACTAATTTAGGTTTCCTCAAACACACTAAAAACTATAATCAATCACAAATAGACCTAGTCACTTATATAGTCGAGTTGGTAAATCTTGAAAAAAACTATATCAGACTATAATTTATTTAGGAAATATGAGAGGCCTTTAATAGCTATAAGTCCAATATCCATGATAGATCAAATCCACATGATATTTATATGTCAATTATTACCTTTAACTTTTGTTGTTTTAATAATAGGTTTGGATGAATTAAAAATCTTGCTAATATTGAATAAGATGCATATCTCATTAAAGACTTAGAATTAGAACTCTACAAGTACATAAAGAAAATATTATTAGCTAATGATCATTATGCCTTCCATGCTCATTTTTTATATCGCAATCTATAAGGTTTTTAGAGATAGCTCATATAAATGAATTTCCACCCTATTACATGAATCCCATATAACTTATCTTACTCTCTTTTAGAAATATCAATAGATTTTGTCTTTATTCTATTAATCAAACTTTGGAGACATTTTGAACAATTTTTAATATTATTCAATGAGAATCCACTCAGAATGGTGTTTGACTTGGTCATAATCCTAATAGATGCTTATTAAAAGATTATCATTAGTATAAACTTCTTGACATAATTTTATAAAACTTGACTTAAACGATCACAATTACCTCAAGCAAATTGAAACAAAGGTAATATGACAACATTGTACATCAAATAATTCAAATCACCATTTTATTTCTTAACAAAATCATTTACCAATAGCCACATTCATCAACTTATTTCATATAAAATTTTGTCTTAAAATATGTAATATTTCATTATTTAACAATGATAATGAATCCAATATGATACCTTTGTATCTTTCCTCTCTAAAGACCAATTCAATTCCTTGCTTTGTGCTATGTCTTATCTCTCCATCTTTATTATATATGATAATTCATTTAATATATAAGATTCTTCATTTTTAAATTACTATTTAATATTTATATGCAATCCTACAACAACCCTATATAAATATACAAGCCTAAAGGCCTTCTTACATGCTTGTTTACTCTTTTATGCATTACCCTACTGCTCACTCCTAAGACTTAAACTTGTTTATTTGCCTTGTTTAACTATTTTCAACATGATATGAGACTTATCTAAATAAAAATTTAGTCTTGGATGAGGATGCATCCAATATTTTCTCATACCAATCTTAACCTTACATTCTTTGGCCTTTATCCAATGTAAGAATGTGGTCTCATAGATAAGTCTTTAGGTAAAACTACATAGTTACAAGATGATCCTATACAATAACATAAACTTATAATTATAATAATATAATTCTAGAATAATTGAAGCATTTAAATCTTCTTATTTAACCTTTTGAAACTTCTTAAGACACCCTTAAGACATCACAAATCTTATTACATTTCAATTTGACAAGTATTGGCATGTTTTAAAATATTGTTCTCCTAATGCTCCTAGATCACTTAAAAATATTACCTAATATTCCCCATTGACTTTCAACCTCTATTTTACAACTCCAAAACCCAAAATTTTTCAAATTACATTGGTACCCCCATAATATTATGGAATTTTCTAGTGCTCTAAACAATCCCAATCTCTACTAGAGTTTTCCCTAAGAAAGAAAGGATAATTTGTAACTACCATATCTGTCAAAGATTCTTACCTAAAATTTAAACCTCATAGTCCCATGGAATTTTCTATTACATAAAGCAACTCCAATCTCCGCCAGAGTTTCCACCTACATTTACACTTTCAAATTTTTCCAACTCTATAGTTGGTTTTCACCAATAATTTCTCCAAAATTAATGTTTGGTAAAGAGATGAAGTTTAAATCTAAAGGACATGGTGTTACCCTCAGTATAAAATCCAATACAAATGAGATTATAGACATAGACCTAGGTCACATTAACATAGGTTATTTTTGTACTAGAATAAATATTGAATTCAAGAATGATTGGATCTAGAGCATCTATGACTGTAGACTACCCCAAACGGTAACTTCCTCCTGACTATGAAAATCCCTAAGTTGGTACTTACATTATCAAAGCATTATGATGATGATAAAATAGAGATGTTTAATGAAAAAGGGGAAAGGATTCTAAATCTAGACCCAGATTTCATAGATTCCATGTTCTTGATACCTAAATTTGAGAGTTACTTAGATATAACTCCTAAGTCATCAAGGATATTCTATCAAGACAATAACATAAGATGTCAAAGAGTAATGAAAAAATAATGTATAAGGATAATTATGGCTAAAACCACCATATTTCCTAAAACATTAGAAATAAATGATTTTAAGGATAAGGTATGGGATTTAATCATACTACTACATAGGATCACTAGTAGCCCTAATGCAAAAAACTTCTAAGATTAGATGTACTGATATATTTGGGTGATCCACTAGAATAATAGATACATCCAATAGGAAAAAATCATCAATTAATCCATCTAAAAGAATTTAATGGAGGCCCAACACATAGGGAAATTTTATATGACTTCTTATCTAGTTTATATATTGGCAAAAGGGAGAGCTTTCCCATGACTCAATGTAGAATCTGAACAAGAAAATAAAGTGTTCAATTATTACCCTGAACTCACTCTTGAGGCTAGAAGGCAAAAATTTAGAAGATTGAATGATGCATTTATCTATTTCATCATATTTATGGTTGACAAGGAACTAGAGAAGTAGATATTCACTGATATGACCACTTTAGATATTACCAATTGGGGTTTTTATTTCATCTAGTTCTCCACATACTCATACATTAGAGTATTTGGATTTAGTGGTTGTCCTTACACACTCTCAAGGTATGTGAGTGATAAATGAGCATTGATGGATCTTGTGAGGCAACTATTTGAAACTCATAAATTTTTATCTCGTAAACACAAGTTGAGAATTCATTTCCCCATTAGCATAGGGAGGTACACATGTGCTTATCTAGATAAATCCAAGTGTGTAGAGGTTGAAATGACATAAATTACCTTGAGATACTTGGAATAAATTCCATTATATTATGTTCATGGAAACATTGCTAGTACACTGGGAATCTCAACATATTCCCATATCCCTTACTATGAAGACTAATGGGAGGAATTGGAAGATGAAGAGAAACTAAGACTGAAGGACTAATCCAAAATGACCCTTAATTATAAAATGGATAGTGACAAGGTCATTAAGAATGAGATAAATAATATGGTTGAACAAATAATAATTACATTAAATAAGTTCATAGATCCCACTATTCAACCAGGATAACCTATTACATAGAACACAGATTAAGCAACACTTGATGCAATGACATAAATTGGAAATATTTCAAGGGCCATGAAGGAATGGGTAGAAAAACCCATATCTAAGGGAAATAAAGTTATTAAACTATTAATTTACCACTATACAACTATGAATTAGAGAAGGGTCACCTTGAGAGAGCAAATAAACAAGCATCAATAAGAGGTAGAAAGATTGAATCTTTTCTATCTAAAATTTATAACTATGGACTCAATTGATGTTGACATAATCCTTGTAGAAAATATATTGAGAAATGATTCAGAGTAAAAGGAGTTGGATAGAGAAGCTTAATTTATAATAAATATACTCATAGATAGTGATAATAAAGCTAAGGCTACACATGACAAGGCCACTGATAGGGTATATGACATTGAGAATTTGTTGAATAAATTATCATGTCAAGAAATAGATCATCAAAACTAGGTCCTCTCAATAGAAGAAGTTTAGAATAAATTCAAACAAGTGGTCAAAGGAGAATCAACAAGAGATACAACTTTTATCTTGAGCCCTATCCACCGTTTCATCAAGTACCATAACACATCATATCAAATGGGAAAAGAGACTCAAGAATACAGAGCCTTTAGAAGGGAAATATTTGATACAATAACAAAATGTGTGATAAGCCACCTCTACTCTTTTGGTCCTAATGAATATATAATCTTGGATATCTTCAAGATTTTTGAGGTGTATATTGAGAAGATATAGGCTGAGAAGGATAAAGAGTCATCAGATGTTTTGATTGTACATTAATTATTTATATCAAGAACATTATTGTATATTGTATTTTCATTATTTTAAAAATATTATAAAGTTGCAACTTGTAAATTGTAATTATCATGTTGATAGCACTTTTTGAGAAAGAGCTATGTGTAATTTCCATGTTCCATTTTGATAGGTTGAAATTTATAAAAAGCAAACTTGTAAATTAGACTTTCCATTTCAACAAATTTGAGTTGCTTAAGTTGTAAAAGCACATATTATAAAAAAATTACAATTTTTTAAGATTGTGTGACTTAAGTTGTAAAATCCCCAATTGAAAATTACAAGGTAGGGTTTTTTAAAAAGTAACTTAAGTTATCTAAATCTATCTTTTGTTCTAAATATTAAGTTTCACTTTGGTGCCTCATTGCATGAAGAATAAGTTGTAACTCTATTGGAGAAGAAGAAAGGTATTGCATGAAGTCTCCTCCATGTCTACAGAAGTTAAGTGGAATTCCCAACTCTTGCATGATCTTTTAAAAACTTGTTCACCTTACTAAATACACCACCAGTTGAAGATCATGCCCCTTTTTGCATGGAGTTCCATATTTTGCATGTTATTATACTAGGCATGGATTTCCTTGTTAACTACATCTCTTTTATGATTTATTTTTTATAAAAATGGGAAATAGGGCATAGCCCATTTATTTTTTTCTACTAGAGATATTATTCTACATTTTGAATAACTTGTCTACATGTTGTAACCTAGAGAATGAGAATAAATTAAATATTTGTATTTATTGTCTATGTAATATTTGTATATGCAAGGTTATTTAAATATTTATGGATGTTTTAATTCTTGTTTTAGTCATGAAATTTTACTTGTGGTATTATTTTACCCTTTTGAAATATTATTTGATTAAAAATAAATAATCTTGTCCCTTGTATAAAAAATACCCAATATTGCCTTTGGTTTCAAATTTGCATGAGTTTGTGCTCCTCAAAATTTCAATATATTTATCATTATGTTGTGTTCATTCAATCAATAATTAAAAACCACTACAAAATATTTGGTGCAATCACCATTTTTAGTTTTGACATTTCATTCCCAAAACTCTTTTCCCCAATCAAACCCTAGTTTAGAAGCAAGATCACTAAGAAGTGAAATTTATATATAGGATCATAGTTTATCAATTGCACCAAATTTAGTGAAAGTAATATAACCTTATATAGAGGTTAACCTCAATTATCCAAGGTCCTAAAACTTGGAGGTTGTCCCACTATATCATTATATTTTCACACAATGAGCTACAACATCAACACGAGTGCAAAATCTATGTGATAATAGTTTTTAGCACACCCAGTAAGACCTAGAAATTATGAAGATATTTGTGTTATTCTCAACAAATATTTTATGATCCCTGTACACATTCTAAAATTACCAGGTGACTCTACTGGCTTAAAAATTTAGGAATTCAAGGTTTACATATGCTAAAGAAGCAAATAAGATCATGCACTAAAGGTAAGAGAGATGATTTTTTGGAATTGTCATTTCCATGAAAAAAGAGATCAAGATCAGTTATACCTTACCCTACAGTATATCCTATTAATTTATTTTCATATCCTTCAAATATTCCCATCAGCTTCATACCTCCCATTATGGCTAGAAGTTTAAATTTCATAGCCTTCAATGGAGGCAACCCACTTCATTTAGCTTAGTATGATGATATATACCTAAAACTTAAAAAGACCTCTATATTTTACTAATAAAACTTCCACCACCCCTATGAAACATATATAATACATTGATAATCTTTGTTCAATCCATAATATGGTATAAGATAATGTTGTAATCAGACTCCTAGTCTCCTCTTTCAAGGGTAAAGCCTTACAATAGTACAAAGGTCTACCTCCCAGTTCCATCTATGTTTGGGATGACTTAATAACTACATTATGCACTCAATTTGAAGATAAGAGTGACCACATCTCCCTAGTTAAATAATTAACTATGATTCAATGGGATCCTCATGATCACATGATTAATTTCAATTTTTGCATTCAAAAGATGTGAAATAAAATTCCAGTATTGGTCAAGCCAACTCCAAATAATGTTTTCCTATATTACTTAAGAGATTTGAATAGTGATACAGTTATTATGATTTAGTCAATGGGTGGTACCACACTTCTTAATGCCTATGAAATTGTAATAAGGGTATAAATTTTTTTAATTCAAGTAAAAAAAATTACCCCAAGGCCACCAATGCCTCTATTTCTAGAAATACCTCCTACACCACTTGTGATTGCTCCAATTCCCTCCATGAGCAAAGAACCAACTTTAACTCCCATTCCTACAAATGATTTATATGAGGTTAAGTCACTACTTAAGAGTTTTGGTAATGAGTTAGTAACAATGAAAAGGTAGTAATCCTAGAACTACAAGCCTTATTAATAAAATAACCAAGCATACCAACCCAATCGGTAGCTATACCAAGGTAATTCATAACTGTAAGGTCAAAATATGCAAGTAAAAAACATCTACCTGCACCAAGTGCTTCCAAAGATATTGTACCTATTTAAAACAACCTAACTTAATAATATGAGTGATATTATCCTTATGCTCAGCCACATAATCAGAATACTTGTCTTAATGGTATCATTAGTCAAGCTTTGATGGTACAAGGCATATAAAACACATAAGGATAGCATGAAGATTCCACTTCCTAGGGTGGGGCTACTATTTTAAACTAGCAAGAGGAGGATTTTTATGGTATAAATCAAGAGGATGAATTATTCAATGGTAGAGGTATAGTGGTAGCCAATACACATTCAAATAAAATATCAATAGAAAGTGATATTCCCCCTAAGGTGGAGTAAGCTAAAACTTATAAATTTTCACAAGAAAATACAAAGAGCAACACAATACAAAGGCCACCCTTTGTGCCCACAGGCTAGTCCAAAGCAAAGGTGCTAACTCCAAATATTGTAAAATAAGACATAACTACTATAAAAACACCTATGAAGGTTGGTAAAATTCCTTTTATAATTATTTAATAGATGAAGAGGACCAATTTGAATGTCATTATATGGGAAGCATATCTATTTCAGCACAAAGAGATTTGCTACAAGAAGCTTTTAGAAATTTCTAGATAACAAATAAGGTTTCAACCAAGGGACCCAATGCTATAATTAATTTTTTTCAGCCAAAAACTAACAATAAAGTGACAAAAAATGGTAAGCCTCCCCATTTTTATCTTTCACTCATAGTAAGGAAGCATCTCATTTATAATTGCATGGTAGATTCAAGGGCTAGTAGTTTTGTCATACCCAAGAAAATAGTTGATGCTCTTGGTATTAAATATACACATATCTCAAAAGGTGTAGTACAATTGGATGGGATTGTTGTTCAAATAGTAGGGACAATAAAATGTCTAAACCTCACTATCCATGCATGTCCAATCTTGTCATTTTTTGAGGATATCTTAGTTATAGTTTTCCCCCTTATTTTTCCATTTGTCGTTCACAAGATTTAACTAAAAAAATGGGAGGATATCTATCTATAGATTGGTCTCACATGTTTCTTAGTATGAGATATGAAACAAGAGTAATAATAAGAGCTGAGCCAATTGCTAAATACCATATTTATCCATACACTCATATCCATGTAAACATAAAATATATATCATAGGACTAGGAAGAATGGATTTATCATGAAGTTACAATGCCTATAGAGGAGATTATTGACACTCATCTTGATGAATGGGGGATCAACTCTCCTACTTTATCCTTATGATTATGTATAAGAAACTAGGTTAGGTACATATTGTATTCATGAAAATGATGCAATCATCCCAAATTTGGTAAAACTAGGTGAAGATCTATAGGGAATGTGGAAACTATTATTTGATGGTTTGAGAAGAAGGAATGGTATAGGTGTAGGTATTATTTTGATCTCCCCACAAAAAGAGAGCTATTTCTATTCTTTCAGACTTCAGTTCAACTGTACAAACAATGTAACTAAATATGAAGCTTTGATTCTAGGTCTATAATTGGCCAAAGAGAGAGGGATAAAATCCCTACAAATATTTGGTGATAGTGAGTTGATTATTCACCAAGTAAGATCCAAAACTACAAATAAGATTAATTTGTTAAAGTCTTAAAAATAGCTAGTTTGGGACCTATTAGAAGACTTTACCACTTTAAACATTCAAGTGGTACCAAAATCACAAAACAAAGATGTCAATCATATGGCCTTAGTAGGATCCTAGTATAACCTACCTGAAGAAATAAATAATAAAATTAGCTAGCATGTAAGGTTGATAATAAAGCCATTTGTTCATGATAATGTGAGCAATTGGTAAGTCTTTAATAGTGATAAAAAAATTGTCAATTTTTAGAGAAAAGAAACTAATTTTTTTGATAAAAACTAATCAAGACTCCAAGATCAATATGAAAATTAGATCATTCATTTGAAGATGAATATACTATCCATGGGTCTTATTACTCTATAAAACATCTTCAACTCAGATGATCAATTGAAAGGTACAAGAAGAATATCATGGTATATAAAGAAGACTAAGAGTCAATAGTCATCTCAGAAGGGAAATCACTAAAGATAAGAAAGGTATGAAATGATTATAAAACCCAAGAGTTTATTGAGTTGTGTCAAGAATTTGATGATAACTTTGCTTGGAATTATCATGATCTAAGGGGGTTTGACCCTAGCTTAGCCCAACATACAATAGATATTGACCCAAATACCAAGAAATTTAGATAGAAGTAGAGACCAATTAATCCAAAAATAGAACGCTTGATAAAAAGTGATATATCTAAATTGATAGAGGCTAACATCATCTTCCCTATCAAATACTCATCATGGGTTGCTAATTTGGTCCCTATAAGCAAAAATAATTGTGAAATAAAGCTTTGTATAGATTTTATGGATCTAAAAAAATCATCTCTAAAGGATCATTATTCCCTTCCACCCATGGAGCAAATTCTAAAATTGTATCAATAGCTAAAAGGTTTTTCCTTCTAGAAGATTATTTTGGATATAACCAAATCCTTGTGTAAGAATCAGACCAATTCAAGATTAATTTCACTAAAAAATGGGGCAAGTATGCATATAAAAATATGCCATTTAGTTTGACTAATGTTGGTGAAACATTCCAAAGAGCCATGGATAAGGCTTTTAGAGGTTTGATAAATGAGATGATCCTGGTATACCTTGATGACACCACTATTTACTCAAAGCATGTTGATGCACACTTATATCACCTTAGGAAAATTTTCAAAATGTGTAAAGAATTTGTATTTTCCTCAATCCAAAAAAGTGAATTTTCATAATTCATGAAGGGAAGATACTATGAACACATTGTTTCAAAGGAGGGTCTTACAATATACCCTAATATAACAAGTGTTATATTTGCATTATCACTACCAAGCCATAATAAGGGATTATAGAGTTTCCTCAATAAAAAAAATCCTTAGTAGATTTGTTCCAAAATTTGCCTCTATGTCCAAGCCCCTTACTACAATGCTTAAGAAGGGTATCACTTTTGGTTGGACATAAGAAGGAAAAAATAGCTTTGAAGCCATCAAGAAAGCTATTTATCAGGATCCCAACCTAGTCAACCCTAATTATGAGAAAGATTTCATTATCTATACTTTTAGAGGGGAAGGAAGAATCTTAACTATTCTAACTTAGTAGAATAAAGAATAATTGGAATATCCAATATCTTTTTTTAGTCAATCCTTGAAGGATTATGAAGAAAATTATAGTTTCACGGAGAAGCAAGTTTATGTTTTAATTAAATCTCTCAAAACATTTAGGCATATGCTCTCCAATAATAAAATTCATTTGATGGTTAGTCACCAAAGTGTCAAAGAGTTCTTATCAAGTTAGGAAATAAGTGAAAAAAGAGCAGGATGGATCACAAAAGTCATGAAATATGACATGGACATCAAAATTATAAAGTTTATATGAGGAAAGAGTTTATGTGAACAAATGGCTTATGATATCAAGACTATTAAAATAGTATCTAAAGTAGTGTATGTGCCAATCCACCTCTTTTTAATAGCTGGATTTGTGACATGACCATCTTCCTATAGACTGGTGAGTAACCATATGAATTTCAATAGTCCAAAAAAAGGTATTTCAAACTCTAATCCATTATCTATATTCTTATTTATGTAATATTGTTTATAAAATATATGAATGGAGTCATGATAAGATGTATTAAGCATAATCAAGTCCCCAAGGTGCTTGAATAATTTCATGATGGCCCATCAGGTGAAAATTTCTCTGCTAGAACCATGGCCATCAAAATATTGAGAGGGGGATATTATTGGCCTTAGATATTCAAATATGTCAACCAATGGGTAAGGAACTATGATAAGTGTGCTTAATTCATAGGGAAAGAAAGATTAGTAGCATTCCCTCTCAGACTAACTCAAGCTGACCAACCCTTTGATCAATGGGGATTGTATTTCATTGGTACGATCAATCCACCATCGAGTGTAGGCCACAAATGGGTCCTTATAATAACATACTATTTTACAAGATGGACTAAATTAGTTGCACTAAAATATACCTTGGAGGCATCTATCCTATAATTCATGGATGACATCATTTCAAGATTTGGTGTTCCTCACACCATTATCTCAAAAAATGCCAAAGTCATTGTGCACACTCAAATGAGTGAATGGGATATAAGGCACAATATATACTTTAGTAATTATTCCAATAATTACCTATAGGGTAATGGCTTGGCTGATTCTACCAATAATAACTTCATAAGAATTATCAAAAGGACAATGGAAGATAACCAAAGGACATGACACACAAAGTTGAAATCAGTATTGTGGGCTGATAGGATCACTCTTAAGAGAGCCATTGGTAACTCTCCATTCATGTTTGTATATTAAATGGAATCTTGAGTCCCATTTTCAATTGATTCACCTATCTAGAACTCAATCATTATTTGGATTTGATTAACAATGATGAAATGATAGTAAGATTAACAAAACACATAGAACTAGAAGAAGTTAGGAACTAATCAATGAAATTTCTAGAAGTAAATTAGACTCAAACAAAAGACTTTGAAAAAAAATGACTTGATAATAACTTTAATTAAGGAGATATAGTTCTCAAATGGGATGCAAACAAAGCTAAACCAGGAAATCATAATAAGTTTGATGTAATATGGAGTGGTCCATTTATTATAACTTAGTGAAAAGGAGTTAATGCATTCCAGCTATCCAAGCTCAATGGATTAGAACTACTTATCCCATTTAATGGGATATACCTCAAATATTGCCTTTGAGGTTGGAATTCATTCCAAAAAATAAAAAAATTATATATATTAAGGTTAGTTGTGTTTTCCAAATAAGTAATTTTGCACAAGTCAACTCATTAGGCATTTTTTCCCTTAGTTTGTTCATTTTTTCCCTATTTTTGTTCTTGTTTAGGCAAACCCCAAATTTGCATTTAAAGTGTGTTAATATTAAAATTAATCCATGCCAAATAACTAAAAGGATACTATAAATAAATTTATTAATAGGCAATCACCCTATAGAGGTCACCAACAATGTTGATATTTTTATCTCAAAAATGTCAAAATATCAAGTACCCTAAGTGAGACCCATTATTTTTTTGTAAAAATGCATTAAATTGACCCAAAGTACTCCCTAAGTTAGAAAAAACCAAAGATTGGACTATAATTTACAACTTATAGAATTGTAAATTGCTTCCCAAGCTCTACTTCCCACAATACATTAGCTAGCAAAAACTAGAGATCTAGGTACAATTTGTAACTTGAAAACTTACAAATTGCATCCATACCTCCACTTCCCACTAAACACTAAATGGTAAAAACTGAAACCCTACTTGTAATTTAAAACTTTTAAAGTTGCAAATTGTAAGCAGAGTTCCACTTATCGTAAACCAAGTACCCCATAGAAATTGTAACCCCACTCACAATTTTTAACTTACAAAGTTGAAAATTGTAAGTAGAGTTTTGCTTCTTGTGCAACACTCCAACTAAAAACTATAACCTCAATTGTAATGTGTAACTTGAAAAGTTGCAAATTGCAATTTAAGTTTCACTTCCTACTGACCACCTTCCCTACAAAATCTAAAAATCCAAGTGCAAAGTGTAATTTGTAAAATTACAAATTGTTCCCCAAGTTTTGCTTTCCCATTTTTGAAGGGTCAAATAAAATAAGCCTATAGAATATAAAGGTTAAATTGTAATTAGTGAAACTATAAATTTTAAAATGTGTTCATAGACTCCAAATCTTTGCCAACTATCACCTTTGGGGTATTTATTGTAGGGGTCTTATATAAATCTAATTAGGGTTTTTCTAATTCATTGTTTAATTTTTCTAATTGTATTTTGGAGCTCTACACCTCAAATTACAAACCTGATAGCAAACTTGAGCCATGAAACCATACACTCTTTGCCACATATCCATCCATTAGAGCCATGACCTTGATTAATGCCACCATTGATCCCCTCTATGGTATTTCATTATGCCTCCTTCATTTTTCAAGCTATCCTTTTTACATTTATTTTTTCTTGAGTTATTTTCATTTATTGTAATGTTGTTGGTAGTTTTAATTGCATTTTTTACTATTCCTTTGTGTTATTTAGGCATCATTAAGGTTTTATGGTTGTATTCATGGTGTCACAAAAATATGTGAGGTTATTTTACAAGATGCACATTAAAAACCTAGGGTTTTCCCAAAAATAAATAACTAGTCATGAATATTCCTAGAAATATCCCCAAAACTAGTGAATGTTCCTTTATAAGATTGCCTAATAGTCCCTACAAACTTTCCACATACATTTTATGCCTCCAAAACTTTTAATATTTTAACTTGCATTGGCAACCCCATAGTCCTATAGAATTTTCTAGTGCCCTACCTATAATTTCAACCTCACAGTCCTGTAGACTTTTCTAGTGCGCAAAGCAACTCTAATCTTCATAGAAGTTTCCACCTACATTTCACACCTTCAAATCCCACCAACTCTATAGTTGGTTTTCCCCCAAAAATTTCTCCATAATTCATGGTTGGAAAAGAGATGAAGTTTATATATAAATGACTCAGTGTTACCCTCAATTTATAATCCAACACAACTGAGATTGCATACATAGACCTAGGCATATTGACATAAGTGATTTCTAGACTAGAATAAATGGTGAATTCAAGAATTATTAGATCCAAAGCATATATGACTACATACTACCCCAAGTGGTAGCTTTCCTATTGACTATTCAAATCCTTGAGTTTGTACTTACATTATCAAAACATTATGATGATGATAAAAGAGAGGTGATGGATGATAAAGGGGAAAGGATTCTAAATCTAGACCCAGATTTCATAGACTTCATGTTCTTGATACCCAAGTTTGAGATTTAATTAGATATAACTCTTGATTCATCAAGGAAATTCTATAAAAACAACAACACAAGATGTCAGAGAGTAATGAAAAAATAATGGATAAGGATCCCTAGGGTTGCAGCCACCAGATTGACTAAAACATTGGCAAAAATTGATTTTAAGGATGAGGTAGGTGATCTAATCATACTACTACATAAGATCACTGGTATCCCTGATGCAAATAACTTTCAAGATTAGATATACCAATATATTTGTGTGATCCACCAAAATAATCAATGCATCCACTGGGTATAAATCATCAGTGACTCCATCCACAAGTATTTAATGGAGGCCCAAACCATAAGGAAATTTTATATGACTTCTCATCTAGTTTATATATTGGCCAAAGGGAGAGCTTTCTTAGGACTCAACATACTATCTAACTAAGAAAAAAAAGTGTTCAATTATTACCCTAACCTCACTCTTGAGGCTAGTAGGTAGCACTTTAGAAGAGTGAATGATGCATTTATCTACTACATCATAGTTATGTTTGATAAGGAACTAGAAAAGAAGATATTCTCTAATGCTCCCACTTTAGAGATTACCAACTAGGGTTCTTATTTCATCTAGTTCCCCACTTACTCATGCATTAGAGTATGTGAATTCAATGGTTGTATTTACACCCTCTCAAGGTATGTAAGTGACAAATGGGTATTAATGGAGCTTGTGAGGCAACTAGTTAAAACACATAATTTTTTATTCAATAAACTTAAGTTAGGAATTAATTTCCCCATCAGTATAGAGAGCTCCATATGCCCTTCTCTATCCAAATCCAAGTGTGCAAAGGATAAAATGACACAAATGACCTTGAGATCCTTGGAGGCAAGGTCATTATATGTTGTTCATAACAACATTACTAGTACACTAATAATCTCAACATATTCCAAAATCCCCTACTATGAATATTACTAGGAGGACTTGGAAGATGAAGAAGAAGTAATACTAAATGAATACTCTCGAATGACCCTTGATTAGATCAAAGCCTTCAAAATGACACCAGTCCCTAAGGACTTGGTCTATGATGAGTCCCCAATAGACAAGGTCTACCATGAGAACAAAATCTATAATCTACCCCTTCCAATAGTAAGGTGGTCTATTCTTGAGTATTTATCTCTAATGGATAGAACCACCAACATAATAAATAGAACACTCAACTATATCAAAATAAATTAGGTCCAAGTGATCAAAGATATAGTAAACATCATTGAAAAACTAATAAAACTCAAGGAAAAGGGAGTAACACCATCAACAAAGGTTATAATAGTGGAGTTCTCCCAAAGAAACTAGATAGGCCAATGATCTCCCATAAGATAAAGAAGAAATCAAAGGCCAAAAAGGGATAATCAAGTAGCTAGGGAGTATAAGTAGATCAACCAATAGTGATTTTATCATAAGATACAACTGTAGTTGGAGCAACCACATATTCAACCCCCATCTCAGTCATAGTTTTAACTCCCATCTCTATGATACATCCCCCACCTATTTTTATCATTCATATAACTCCAACACCTCCTCTTAATATCTCTACTCCTCCTACACCTCAAGTGACTCCACCTTCCATTCCCACCTATTTACCTTTATCAATAATTCCATTTCCCATAGTTCAATCCTCTCAATTAGACAGTTAGGTCTCCCCTCAATTGTACATCCAAGTTTCCATTTCACTTCCCTCTTCCACAACCTCAATCCTACCTTCCATAATTCCTTCCATCTCATATATAATTCCTTCCATTCCATTAATCACGAACACTACACAATAGTATGAATCTATGGATTCAAGCATTCTAAATATAATTTTGATGGCTATCCTAACCCTTGGGATAACTACTACCTTGTCTTAATATCCCTTCATCTTTCCTACTTTACCAACCCTGAGTCTCCCTACTAATTTTATTGACTTATTTAAGGCCTTAGAGTCCACATTTCTACAAGTTCATCAATTCTAACTCCCTATGTCTAATCTTCCATTGATATCACTCTCATCTCCCACACCCTTGATAGACACATCTATTTTTATTTCCCCCACCTATTCCACTTCTAGAGTAACCCCAACCCCTATATAATAGGTAGAGCTAGAGCAAGTCACTGATACAAATGTGTACCCTCAACCCACAAATGGGGAAGAGGTGGAAAATATATCTACCAAATAATAAATGATATTATTAGTAAAGGATACAACAATTATCATTGTTCCCACCTATGCAATATCTTTAGTTGCATATTCTCAAGTGATAGTGTTAGCACAATAGGATGTTATTCCTAGTTGGTTAGCACAGATAGTGGGGAATAAATACAAGTAGATGGTGTTATTGAATACATTGGATTTTAGTCTCATAGATGCACACAAGAAATCTTAGACAACTCCCTAGAACATTTCAATAATTTTGTATGATTCAATAAGAGAAAAGTATGTAGAGATTGTAGTCTCCCCATCAGCAAACAAAAATAAGATCTAGTGGTTGGGGATTACCTGGTATCAAAAGCTCAACTTGGACATCCTACAAGAGAGGGATTGAAACATGATGTTAAATACAATATTAGCTCTATTTTTTATAAAATTTATAGTGACAAGGTCACTAAGGACAAGATGAAGAACAAGGTTGAATAACTAAAGACTGCATTAAATAAGTCCATAGAGCCCATTATTCAACTAGCACAACCTGTTACTCATATCACATATCAAGCAAAAATTGATGTAGTGATATTAATTAGAAGCATGAGAAGGTCCATAAATAAATGGGCATAATAACTCATCTCCAAGGGAAATATAGTTATTGAACTAGTAATGGACCACTATACAACTCTGAAGGAGAGAAGGGTCACCTTGAGAGAACAAATAAATAAGTATCAAGAAGAGGTAGAAAGATTAAATATTTTTTTATCCAAAATTGAAATCTATGAACTCAATTGATGTTGACATGATTCTTGAAAAAAGATACTAAGAAATGATTTAGAGTAAGAGGAGTAGGATAGAGTAGCTCAATTTATAATAAAGATAATCACAGATAGTGACAATAAATCTAAGGTTGCACATGACAAGGCCACTGATATGGTATATGACATTGAGGATTTGTTGAATAAATTTTCATGTGAAGCAATAGATCAACAAAACCATGTCCTCTCAATAGAGGAAGTTTGGAATAAATTAAAACAAGTGGTCAAAGGAGAATCAACAAGAGATATCTTTTACCTTGATCTCTATCCACCATTTCATCAAGTACCATAACATAATGGATCAAATGGGAAAATAGACTCAAGAATATAGAGCCTTTAGAAGGGAATTGTTAGATACAATATCAGAATGTGTGATAATCCACCTCTACTCTTTTGATCTTGATGAAGATATAATCTTGGAGATCTTTAAGAGTTTTGACACATATATTGAGAAGATACATGTTGAGAAGGATAAAGAGTCATTATATTTTTTGATTTTAGATTAATTATTTCTATAAAGAACATTTTTGTATATTGTACTTTCAGTGTTGTAAAAATATTATAAAGTTGTAACTTGTAAATTACTTCATTTTGACATATCTTTTTGAGAAATAACTATGTGTAATTTCCATGTTCCATTTTGACAGGTTCAAAGTTGTAAAAAGAAAACTTTCAAATTACACTTTCTATTTCGATAAGTCTAAGTTGCTTAAGTTGTAGTAGCACATATTGTAAAATTTTATTCCAATTTTGTCAAGATTGTGTGACTTAAGTTATAAAAGTCCCAATTGAAAATTAAATGTTAGGGTTTTGCAAAAATTAGCTTAAGTTAACTAAAGTTATCTTTTGTTCCAAAGATTAAATTTCACTTTGTCACCTCATTGAATGAAGAGGAAGTTGTAGTTCTACTGGAGAAGAAGAAAGTCATTCCATGAAGTCTCCTCCATGCCTCTAGCAGTTAATTGGAATGCTCAACTCTTGCATGATCTTTTAAAAACTTGTTCATCTTACTAAAGACACCACCAACTAAAGATCACACCCCTTTTTGCATGGAGTTATAGATTTTAGATGTTTTTCTACTAGTTGTATATTTCCTTGTTAACTACATCTCTTTTATGATTTTTTTTGAATAAATATGGGCAATAGGGTGTGTCCCACTTTTCTTTTTTTTCTACTAGAGATATTATTCTACATTTTGAATAACTTTTCTACATGTTTTACCCTAGAGAATGAGAATAAATTGAATATTTGCCTTTCTTGTATGTGTAATATTTATGTATGTAAGGTTATTTAAATATTTTTGGACATTTTAATTCTTATTTCAATCATAAAATTTCACTTTTGGTATTATTTGACTCTTTTGAAATATTTTTTGATTAAAAATAAAGAATCTTATCCCTTGTATGAAAAATACCCAATATTACCTTTAGTTTCACATTTGCATGAGCTTGTGTTCCTACAAATTTCAATATATTTATCATTCTATTGTGTCCATTCAAGAAAGCATTAAAATCCACTACAAAATATTTTTTGCAATCACCATTTTTAGTTTTTCAATTTCATTCCCAAAACTCTTTTCCCTGATTAAACCCTAGTTTAGAAGCAAGTTCACTAAGAAGCATAATTTATATATAAGCTAGTAATTTATTAGTTGCACAAAAATTAGTGAAATGAATCTAGCCTCCTCTGAAGTTTCACCTCATTTTTCCAAGGTCCTAAAGCTTGAAGCTGATCTCATTATATCATTATATTTTTGCACATCGAGCTACAACATAAACATGAGTGTAAAATATATGTGATAATAAATTCCAATAATTTTTTAAAAATCATAGTACTTATACAAATATAGAATAACTTTCACACTAGAATGAAATCTCATTAGGAGTTTATAATCTTTTTATTATTCTTCTTGGGCCTATATAGTTAGGCATAACCTTGTATTAGGGTTTCAAGGAAGAATTTTGATTTTAAGAACTTTCCCCTATTCAAATCTTGTAAAACATTGTGAACAACTTGAGTTGAGTATGATTCAATACATTTTTAAAGTTTTAGAGTTTGCTCATACTTATGTGTATGGATTTGATAGTATTGAGCATCAATAGGGTAAAGAGAGGCCTAATAGGACTAAATAGAGAGCAAGCAAGACCCAAAAAGGTGATCTAATAATTGATTTTAGCCTTTAAACTTTGTGAAATGAAATAAATGGATATAGGGTGATTGATAATAGTGTTATTTTATACAACTACTTCCATACTAGTTCCTACTAAAGGAAAAGCCTTAAAAAAGGCTACTATGACTATGTGTTTAAAGAGAAGAATTTTCAAAGGATAAGATAAGAGTGATGAGGGGTTTTGGAGAATGGTTAGTGATCTAATAAGATGTATTTAAGCATGATATGGATGATAATAAATTACATAGAGTTAAGAATGAAACCAAAGATAGGTTTTGAAACCCAGAGAAAGGATCAGATCTAGGTGGTAGAGGTAAGTATTGGTGAGTGTGTTTTTTTGTTTTCATCTTTGAAAAAAAACTTGATGATGGCCTTTGAATAATTTAGTATCATAGAAAAAAGATTTATGTGGCAAGGTATGTTTTGTGATTTGAAAATTTTATGTTAATTTGTATAAAGATATTATTGAAAGGTTGAATATATTGTTATGATAATGCTAATGAAGATTGTAGGAAAGAGTGGAGAGGTTGTATGTATATGTGAAAGAGAGGCATAAATATAAGTGAAAGAGAAGACAGGTGTGGATAAATTCCTTAATCCAAGAATTCTTGAAGAGAAAAATTATAGATAGTGAGATCTCCAAGAGAGAAGCTCAAGAGTGAGCTTGAAGAGAGAGAAGAGGGTCGTAGGAAAAGGACAAGTGAGAGAAGAGTCCCAGGTGAGGAAAAAAAAGAAGGAGACTCTATAGGAGAGAGAGTCAAGTGAGAGAGACCAAGTGAATGGTTAAGAAGGAAAGTAGGAAGGCTTATCAATAAGAATATAAAATTCAAGGTGAGACCTAAAGAGAAACTATGAAGTGTGAAGAGAGAAAAGAGTGAAATAATGATGAAGGGCTTGATGAATGAGGAATTCCATAAGAAGATGGATAAATAGAAAGAAGTGAAGAAAAAATATTTAGAGAGAGAAGGATATTACTAATATGAAATAGGTTTTACCAAATCTATAAAAATTCTTGGAAGAGATGAGACCAAGATTCTGAGTATGCATCGAGAGGAAAGTGAGATGGCCTCTCAAGCAGTTGATAGAGAAGAAGATAAGACAAAAGATGAAGAGGATATCAAGTCAACCTATAATTATAAGCAAGATGGAAAACAAGCCTCAAAATATCATGACTAATTAATTATTTAAATGTGTATATATAGGTGAAGAGATGCATGGAGATGAATAATATTAGAAGCATGGGTAACATGCTAAAGTTGATGAACAAGCTGATTAGATAGCTAAGTATGGTGACACAATTCTATGTTACCCTAAATAAGGTTATCTATTGTATTAATAAGAATAAGAAGAGATAAATTTTTCATCAACACCATTCCTCATGATAAACAAAAAAGATTCAAATTTCAATCAAGAAAGCCTTGAGGAGAGAAAAGAGGTACAAAGTATATGTTTCAATGTTGTTTTTTATGAAAGTGTTGATGTGAAAAATGATAAAGATGAATTGTATGAGAGTAAATTAAGGATAATTAATGTAATATTTTAAGGGCAGAAAGTTACATCAGCACCAAGTGAAGTGTTTGACATGCAGGAAGAAATATATGAGGTGAAAACAATAGAGAAGGAAGAAGAAGCACATGTTGAAGTGCTTGAAAAGACTGAGTTGTAATAAATTGATGTGAGTTTTTTGGAACTAATGGAATATAAAAGTGGTATATATGAGTATATATTATAGGATAAGAAAATATTGTAGTATATAATGCAAGAGTTAGATGATTTGGGTCAATTAGGAGATGAGGACACCATCATGGAAGCTGAGTTTGCATTGATGATAATATTAAGCCAAGATAAAGAAGATTTATTAGACACAGAACAAATTTTAATTCAAGAGATAAATTATTAAGTTTAATTTATTGACATGTTTAATTAATATGTAGGTCTATGGAGGAGAGAGAACAAGCAGTAGTTTCCCATGGTCAAATTGAAAATGCAAGTCAAGAGAGAGATGAACAAAGGAGGAGCCATAATGAGTTTAATCAAGAATTAATAACATCTAAATAATATAAATATACATTGGGATCCAATAAAATATGTATTTTAGTAAGAAATGTTAAATAAAACACCAAATTCAAATCAGTTATAACTTTTTGGGAAAGTTTTCTTTTATTCCTGGGTAATATGATGTAGGAGAATCACTTCCATTTGTAAGTTTTGGTTTAATTTCAATTTTTCAATATATTAGTTATAAAATTTCATCTTAGGTATATAATATTAAATCATGAGTGCTATTATTGTGTCAAATTTTAATTAGGGTCACTTTGACATTTTCTTGCCAAAACCCTTGATTTGAATTTTCAAATCCACATGTGAAGTTTAGGAGACTTAAACTCTATCTAAAGAAGTATAAATAATGTAATTTGTGTGGTTAGGTTTTATATAGTTTTATATGGTTTTACAGAACATACCTAAGTCATAAGTTATTCATTTTGATGATTAGGTTAGTGGTTAGGTAGTTAGACTCTCCCAACGTACAAGAGGGAGTTAGTAGGTAGTTAAGACAGTTTTAGATTATAAAAGAGATTTTAAAATGATTTTATGATAGTGAGAAGTGATGGGGGATGGATTTTAAATGAAAATAATATGAACCCCATGAAATTCAATGGAAAACTTTTCATTTTAAAGATAAAATGGGTTGTAAATCCTATGTTTTCTATGTGTGCAATGGAGATGAAAGAGCAAAATAGAGTATGTATAGAACGATTTAATAAAGACAAGTTTTTTTATTTATTGGAATGTTATTAAGTGTATTTTATTATTTTCATGAATTTATTTACCTTCTTTCAAGTTTTTTTCATGTATTTGGATGAGAAAAACTAACACAAACCTATAGTGGATATGAAACCCCACACAATCAAACTATGAAGATTGAGTAAAGGAAGAATAAAGTTATTAATGAGATATTAAATGTTATGATGGATTTTAAAGTGTTTATATAGAGTTTTTAAGCCTTAAAAAAAAATTAATACCTTTCAATAACCCTAGAACATCATCTTATCTCCTCTCAATTGTAACAGTCTTATTAATTTCATACAGACATTCACTGTGTCATGGTAAAAAATGAATAACAGTATCTTTAATGGATTATAATGATTTTTTAAAAATAATATTAATTATATAGATTATTAATAACTTTCACATTATCATGAAACCTCATTATGAGTTTACAATCTTATTATTATTCCTCTCGGGACTAGATAGTCAGGCAGAACCCTATGCTAAGGTTTCAAGGAAGAATTTTGATTCTAGGAAGTTTCCACTATTAAATTATTATAAACTTTCGTGAAAAAATTTATTTGAGTGTGTTTTAATACATTTTTAATTTTTTATATTTTTCCCATACTTCTATGTATATATTTGATAGGACTGAGTGTCAATAGGGTAAAGAGAGGCCTAATATGCCTAAACAGAGAGCAAGAAAGACCTAAAAAGATGATCTAACAATTGATTTTAATATATAAAATTTATAAATTGAAATAAATGGATATAGGATTATTGATAATAATTTTATCTTCTCCAATCAATTTCCTACCAATCTTTAGTAAGCGAAAAGCCTTAAAAAAGGCTACTAGGGTTGTATGTTTGAAGATAAAAAATTGCAAAGGATAGGAGAAGAGTGATAAGGGGTTTTGGATAATGGTTAGTGATATAATAAGACTTGTCTAATCATGATTTATATTATAGTAAATTTCATAGAGTTAGGAAGGAAACCAAAGACAAGTTTTGAAACTAAGAGAAAGGATCAGAGCTAGGTGGTAGAGGTAAGTGTTGGTGAGTGTGTTTTCTTGTTTCCATATTTGAAAAACAATATTGATGATGACCTATGCATCACATAGATATAAATAAAAATGATTAATTCATGTTTGTTTTACTAACATGATACATGAAATGGATAATTTATACTGGTGATGAGTAATGATTTTTTTATGCTTTACCAATGTAACTATTTATATTTTCAATATTTGATAGTGTTCCTTATGAACACAAAATGTTTAAATTTATATAAAAAATATATTATATTTAATTCAATTGAATATAAAAACCTATTTGCATTCCATTTTTATTACATTTATGTAAATCATGAACAAAATTATATCATCTTCCTAAATTACCTTAAATAACAATCCAAAAAACAATATCAACATTTTCTCATAAAAGTAGATACAAAAAAACTATGCAACGCTGAGTTCCATATATGAGTAGCTCTACTATTATGCCTTAGTTACTCAATTATCAAAGTTAAATAAAATATATTTTCAATTTAAATGTTATAACAAGTTTATTCCATGAGAGATTATTCTCAAACCATATGCTTGGTTTAACTAACTCATTCATATAGGTGTAACAAAGAATCCTCACAATGTAAAAGTATATTCATACTTATATTTATTGATGTAAAAAATTTAAAGAAGGAATATATTACAAAATAATCTAAGAGTTCCATTAACATGACTTTATTGAATCTAATAATCTTAAAATGAGTCAAAACCTTTATTATTTTGAAAAAAAACAATTTATACAAGTAACCAAATAAGTCATCAAATAACGATCAATCCATTAAGATTATTGATAAATTTTGACTTATTTACATTCAAATATTTATTAAATATAGGATAATATAATACATCAATAAAAATTACATGCAATAATTTATACAGTTTTACTGACATATATATAGTCACCATTTTAGGTCATTAGATACCTTCATGAAATAAAAATAACAAAAAGCTATGATTTAATCAACATGTTTCATCCAACTGGAGCAATGAGAATTAAAAAAAAATGTATATAAATCCTTCTATATTTAATTATCACAATCATAAGTGGGTCCATACCCACCCCAACCATTGGTTGGAGAGGGGAACATGCACCCATTGTTGAACCCAAAATATATAGGCAAACACTTAAGGTACCATATGAATGAGATCTAGAATGGGTGTAGGGTTTAATACAAAAGACACATAAAGGTTCAAAACTCTAAATACTTTCATGGTAACAAAACCAAATAAAAAATAATGAAAATGTCATGACATACAAATAAAACCCAATGGTTAAAGCTAGATCAATGACTCAGATGCAATCATACATAATTAGAGAAACAAATTTTTTTTACACAATTCATGTTTCTACCATCTAATGGCAATATTTAACTCAATAACCTCCCTAAAATGGGATATCTTTGGCCATTTATAAAACTAGTTTAGGTCTTTTAGGAAGATTTAAATTATACTTCCAAACTAAACATGATTTTCACACAAAGTAAAACCCATATTGAAATTTGTCTAAAAAACCAACAAGAACTCACTTATTTCTTGAAGGATGAAACAACCAATTAGTATCCATTCAAACATTACTTTCCTTCCTTATTTCTTACTTTCCCTCCAAGTTTCATTGTGTCTTCCTTATTATAAAACTAATACATTTAAGAAATTTACTTCAATATACATTAAATTTACAAATGGGAGAAAAACCTCTAATTTTTCCCAACTATAACTTCTATTAAGTATCCTAAGAAAACTAGTGAATCTATGGTGTTTGTTATGCATGAAAATCAATGAGTTCTAAACCCTCGTTATTGTCCATACAAGACTAATAAAATGCCATGAAAAAATAATTTAATTCCTAAGAAACCCTTGATTACCTTCCATCATGAAAATCCCTAATCGATGATTAGGTTTGCCACACAACTCAATCAATAATATCATTGTCATTGTATTATTCCAAGTTCATGGTGGCCCAAAATTCCATCAAGCTTAAGTCCTATGGAATTACTTTATATTTTATAAAATGATATAAATAATATGCTATGTTCATGTTCTATGTCCTTCACTTCCTTGTCTTAGTCTTAGTGACTATGGACTTTTAATAATATGGATTTTAAATATTTAAAGGTCTACACGACCTCCAACATCTCCATATATAACTATTATTTATACACAACCTAGTCTTGTACCAATTTCATTCCTAATTTTAGGTCATAGGTGTTATAATGGCAATGTTATTAACCAATGACCAA